>OU426878.1:19781687-21031687 GCA_911387805.1 Cantharis rustica | reverse complement strand
TAGTATGAAGTTCTTCACTTGAAAAAAACTACCACTGATTTTAGAAATGACAATTTGAAAATCAGATCTAAGTTAATAGTTTGACGTTCTTTACTTCAAAATAACTAAGTCTTAATTTAGAATACTCAATTTGTAAATCAAGGCTAAGTTATTAGTTTAAAGTTGTTTACTTGAAAATATCTACTTCTGATTTTAGAAATGACAATTTGAAAATCAGATCTAAGTTAATAGTTTGACGTTCTTTACTTCAAAATAACTAAGTCTTATTTTAGAATACTCAATTTGTAAATCAAGGCTAAGTTATTAGTTTAAAGTTCTTTACTTGAAAATATCTACTTCTTGTTTTAGAAATGACAATTTGAAAATCAGATCTAAGTTAATAGTTTGACGTTCTTTACTTCTAAATAACTAAGTCTTATTTTAGTATAGTGAATTTGTAATTTAAAGCAAAGTTATTAGTTTGAAGTTCTTTACTTGAAAATATCTACTACTGATTTTAGAAATGACACTTTGAAAATCAGATCTAAGTTAACAGTTTGACGTTCTTTACTTTAAAATAACTAAGTCTTATTTTAGACTAGTAAATTTGTAAATTAAAACTAACTTATTAGTATGAAGTTTTTCACTTGAAAAAAACTACCACTGATTTTAGAAATGACAATTTGAAAATCAGATCTAAGTTAATAGTTTGACGTTCTTTACTTCAAAATAACTAAGTCTTATTTTAGAATACTCAATTTGTAAATCAAGGCTAAGTTATTAGTTTAAAGTTCTTTACTTGAAAATATCTACTTCTTGTTTTAGAAATGACAATTTGAAAATCAGATCTAAGTGAATAGTTTGACGTTCTTTACATCTAAATAACTAAGTCTTATTTTAGTATAGTGAATTTGTAATTTAAAACAAAGTTATTAGTTTGAAGTTCTTTACTTGAAAATATCTACTACTGATTTTAGAAATGACAATTTGAAAATCAGAGCTAAGTTAACAGTTTGACGTTCTTTACTTTAAAATAACTAAGTCTTATTTTAGACTAGTGAATTTGTAAATTAAAACTAAGTTATTAGTATGAAGTTCTTCACTTGAAAAAAACTACCACTGATTTTAGAAATGACAATTTGAAAATCAGATCTAAGTTAATAGTTTGACGTTCTTTACTTCAAGATAACTTAGTCTTATTTTAGAATACTCAATTTGTAAATCAAGGCTGAGTTATTAGTTTAAAGTTGTTTACTTGAAAATATCTACTTCTGATTTTAGAAATGACAATTTGAAAATCAGATCTAAGTTAATAGTTTGACGTTCTTTACTTCAAAACAACTAAGTCTTATTTTAGTATAGTGAATTTGTAAACCAAAACTAAGTTATTAGTATGAAGTTGTTCACTTGAAAAAAACTACCGCTGATTTCAGAAATGTTAATTTGAAAATCAGATCTAAGTTAATAGTTTGACGTTCTTTACTTCAAAATAACTAACTCTTATTTTATAATACTCAATTTGTAAATCAAGGCTGAGTTATTAGTTTAAAGTTGTTTACTTGAAAATATCTACTTCTGATTTTAGAAATGACAATTTGAAAATCAGATCTAAGTTAATAGTTTGACGTTCTTTACTTCAAAACAACTAAGTCTTATTTTAGTATAGTGAATTTGTAAACCAAAACTAAGTTATTAGTATGAAGTTGTTCACTTGAAAAAAACTACCACTGATTTCAGAAATGTTAATTTGAAAATCAGATCTAAGTTAATAGTTTGACGTTCTTTACTTCAAAATAACTAACTCTTATTTTATAATACTCAATTTGTAAATCAAGGCTGAGTTATTAGTTTAAAGTTGTTTACTTGAAAATATCTACTTCTGATTTTAGAAATGACAATTTGAAAATCAGATCTAAGTTAATAGTTTGACGTTCTTTACTTCAAAACAACTAAGTCTTATTTTAGTATAGTGAATTTGTAAACCAAAACTAAGTTATTAGTATGAAGTTGTTCACTTGAAAAAAACTACCACTGATTTCAGAAATGTTAATTTGAAAATCAGATCTAAGTTAATAGTTTGACGTTCTTTACTTCAAAATAACTAACTCTTATTTTATAATACTCAATTTGTAAATCAAGGATAAGTTATTAGTTTAAAGTTCTTTACTTGAAAATATCTACTTCTTGTTTTAGAAATGACAATTTGAAAATCAGATCTAAGTTAATAGTTTGACGTTCTTTACTTCTAAATAACTAAGTCTTATTTCAGTATAGTGAATTTGTAATTTAAAACAAAGTTATTAGTTTGAAGTTCTTTACTTGAAAATATCTACTACTGATTTTAGAAATGACAATTTGAAAATCAGATCTAAGTTAACAGTTTGACGTTCTTTACTTTAAAATAACTAAGTCTTATTTTAGACTAGTGAATTTGTAAATTAAAACTAACTTATTAGTATGAAGTTGTTCACTTGAAAAAAACTACCACTGATTTCAGAAATGTTAATTTGAAAATCAGATCTAAGTTAATAGTTTGACGTTCTTTACTTCAAAATAACTAACTCTTATTTTATAATACTCAATTTGTAAATCAAGGATAAGTTATTAGTTTAAAGTTCTTTACTTGAAAATATCTACTTCTTGTTTTAGAAATGACAATTTGAAAATCAGATCTAAGTTAATAGTTTGACGTTTTTTACTTCAAAATAAGTAAGTCTTATTTTAGAATACTCAATTTGTAAATCAAGGCTAAGTTATAAGTTTAAAGTTTTTTACTTAAAAATATCTACTTCTTGTTTTAGAAATGACAATTTGAAAATCTGTTAAAATCTGTTAAAAAGTTTTTAATTAAAAAACTAAGTTACAAAACTAAGTTAATAGTTTGACGTTCTTTACTTCTAAATAACTAAGTCTTATTTTAGTATAGTGAATTTGTAATTTAAAAGAAAGTTATTAGTGTGAAGTTCTTTACTTGAAAATATCTACTACTGATTTTAGAAATGACAATTTGAAAATCAGATCTAAGTTAACAGTTTGACGTTCTTAGCTTTAAAATAACTAAGTCTTATTTTAGACTAGTGAATTTGTAAATTAAAACTAAGTTATTAGTATGAAGTTCTTCACTTGAAAAAAACTACCACTGATTTTAGAAATGACAATTTGAAAATCAGATCTAAGTTAATAGTTTGACGTTCTTTACTTCAAAATAACTAAGTCTTATTTTAGAATACTCAAATTGTAAATCAAGGATAAGTTATTAGTTTGAAGTTTTTTACTTGAAAATATCTACTTCTTGTTTTAGAAATGACAATTTGAAAATCAGATCTAAGTTAATAGTTTGACGTTCTTTACTTCTAAATAACTAAATCTTATTTTAGTATAGTGAATTTGTAATTTAAAACAAAGTTATTAGTTTGAAGTTCTTTACTTGAAAATATCTACTACTGATTTTAGAAATGACAATTTGAAAATCAGATCTAAGTTAACAGGTTGACGTTCTTTACTTTAAAATAACTAAGTTTTATTTTAGACTAGTCAATTTGTAAATTGAAACTAAGTTATTAGTATGAAGTTCTTCACTTGAAAAAAACTACCACTGATTTTAGAAATGACAATTTGAAAATCAGATCTAAGTTAATAGTTTGACGTTCTTTACTTCAAAATAACTAAGTCTTAATTTAGAATACTCAATTTGTAAATCAAGGCTAAGTTATTAGTTTAAAGTTGTTTACTTGAAAATATCTACTTCTGATTTTAGAAATGACAATTTGAAAATCAGATCTAAGTTAATAGTTTGACGTTCTTTACTTCAAAATAACTAAGTCTTATTTTAGAATACTCAATTTGTAAATCAAGGCTAAGTTATTAGTTTAAAGTTCTTTACTTGAAAATATCTACTTCTTGTTTTAGAAATGACAATTTGAAAATCAGATCTAAGTGAATAGTTTGACGTTCTTTACATCTAAATAACTAAGTCTTATTTTAGTATAGTGAATTTGTAATTTAAAACTAAGTTATTAGTATGAAGTTCTTCACTGGAAAAAGACTACCACTGATTTTAGAAATGACAATTTGAAAATCAGATCTAAGTTAATAGTTTGTCGTTCTTTACTTCTAAATAACTAAATCTTATTTTAGTATAGTGAATTTGTAATTTAAAACTAAGTTATTAGTATGAAGTTCTTCACTTGAAAAAAACTACCACAGATTTTAGAAATGACAATTTGAAAATCAGATCTAAGTTAATAGTTTGACGTTCTTTACTTCAAAATAACTAAGTCTTATTCTAGAATACTCAATTTGTAAATCAAGGCTAAGTTATTAGTTTAAAGTTGTTTACTTGAAAATATCTACTTCTGATTTTAGAAATGACAATTTGAAAATCAGATCTAAGTTAATAGTTTGACGTTCTTTACTTCAAAACAACTAAGTCTTATTTTAGTATAGTGAATTTGTAAAGCAAAACTAAGTTGTTAGTATGAAGTTCTTCACTTGAAAAAAACTATCACTGATTTTAGAAATGACAATTTGAAAATCAGATCTAAGTTAATAGTTTGACGTTCTTTACTTCAAGATAACTTAGTCTTATTTTATAATTCTCAATTTGTAAATCAAGGCTGAGTTATTAGTTTAAAGTTGTTTACTTGAAAATATCTACTTCTGATTTTAGAAATGACAATTTGAAAATCAGATCTAAGTTAATAGTTTGACGTTCTTTACTTCAAAACAACTAAGTCTTATTTTAGTATAGTGAATTTGTAAACCAAAACTAAGTTATTAGTATGAAGTTGTTCACTTGAAAAAAACTACCACTGATTTCAGAAATGTTAATTTGAAAATCAGATCTAAGTTAACAGTTTGACGTTCTTTACTTTAAAATAACTAAGTCTTATTTTAGACTAGTGAATTTGTAAATTAAAACTAAGTTATTAGTATGAAGTTCTTCACTGGAAAAAGACTACCACTGATTTTAGAAATGACAATTTGAAAATCAGATCTAAGTTAATAGTTTGTCGTTCTTTACTTCTAAATAACTAAGTCTTATTTTAGTATAGTGAATTTGTAATTTAAAACTAAGTTATTAGTATGAAGTTCTTCACTTGAAAAAAACTACCACAGATTTTAGAAATGACAATTTGAAAATCAGATCTAAGTTAATAGTTTGACGTTCTTTACTTCAAAATAACTAAGTCTTATTCTAGAATACTCAATTTGTAAATCAAGGCTAAGTTATTAGTTTAAAGTTGTTTACTTGAAAATATCTACTTCTGATTTTAGAAATGACAATTTGAAAATCAGATCTAAGTTAATAGTTTGACGTTCTTTACTTCAAAACAACTAAGTCTTATTTTAGTATATTGAATTTGTAAAGCAAAACTAAGTTGTTAGTATGAAGTTCTTCACTTGAAAAAAACTATCACTGATTTTAGAAATGACAATTTGAAAATCAGATCTAAGTTAATAGCTTGACATTCTTTACTTCAAAATAACTAAGTGTTATTTGAGAATACTCAATTTGTAAATCAAGGCTAAGTTATTAGTTTAAAGTTCTTTACTTGAAAATATCTACTTCTTGTTTTAGAAATGACAATTTGAAAATCAGATCAAAGTTAATAGTTTGACGTTCTTTACTTCTAAATAACTAAGTCTTATTTTAGCAGAGTGAATTTGTAATTTAAAACAAAGTTATTTGTTTGAAGTTCTTTACTTGAAAATATCTACTTCTTGTTTTAGAAATGACAATTTGAAAATCAGATCTAAGTTAATAGATTGACGTTCTTTACTTCTAAATAACTAAGTCTTATTTTAGTATAGTGAATTTGTAATTTAAAACAAAGTTATTAGTTTGAAGTTCTTTACTTGAAAATATCTAAGTCTACTGATTTTAGAAATGACAATTTGAAAATCAGATCTAAGTTAACAGTTTGACGTTCTTTACTTTAAAATAACTAAGTCTTATTTTAGACTAGTGAATTTGTAAATTAAAACTAACTTATTAGTATGAAGTTGTTCACTTGAAAAAAACTACCACTGATTTCAGAAATGTTAATTTGAAAATCAGATCTAAGTTAATAGTTTGACGTTCTTTACTTCAAAATAACTAACTCTTATTTTATAATACTCAATTTGTAAATCAAGGATAAGTTATTAGTTTAAAGTTCTTTACTTGAAAATATCTACTTCTTGTTTTAGAAATGACAATTTGAAAATCAGATCTAAGTTAATAGTTTGACGTTTTTTACTTCAAAATAAGTAAGTCTTATTTTAGAATACTCAATTTGTAAATCAAGGCTAAGTTATAAGTTTAAAGTTTTTTACTTAAAAATATCTACTTCTTGTTTTAGAAATGACAATTTGAAAATCTGTTAAAATCTGTTAAAAAGTTTTTAATTAAAAAACTAAGTTACAAAACTAAGTTAATAGTTTGACGTTCTTTACTTCTAAATAACTAAGTCTTATTTTAGTATAGTGAATTTGTAATTTAAAAGAAAGTTATTAGTGTGAAGTTCTTTACTTGAAAATATCTACTACTGATTTTAGAAATGACAATTTGAAAATCAGATCTAAGTTAACAGTTTGACGTTCTTAGCTTTAAAATAACTAAGTCTTATTTTAGACTAGTGAATTTGTAAATTAAAACTAAGTTATTAGTATGAAGTTCTTCACTTGAAAAAAACTACCACTGATTTTAGAAATGACAATTTGAAAATCAGATCTAAGTTAATAGTTTGACGTTCTTTACTTCAAAATAACTAAGTCTTATTTTAGAATACTCAAATTGTAAATCAAGGATAAGTTATTAGTTTGAAGTTTTTTACTTGAAAATATCTACTTCTTGTTTTAGAAATGACAATTTGAAAATCAGATCTAAGTTAATAGTTTGACGTTCTTTACTTCTAAATAACTAAATCTTATTTTAGTATAGTGAATTTGTAATTTAAAACAAAGTTATTAGTTTGAAGTTCTTTACTTGAAAATATCTACTACTGATTTTAGAAATGACAATTTGAAAATCAGATCTAAGTTAACAGGTTGACGTTCTTTACTTTAAAATAACTAAGTTTTATTTTAGACTAGTCAATTTGTAAATTGAAACTAAGTTATTAGTATGAAGTTCTTCACTTGAAAAAAACTACCACTGATTTTAGAAATGACAATTTGAAAATCAGATCTAAGTTAATAGTTTGACGTTCTTTACTTCAAAATAACTAAGTCTTAATTTAGAATACTCAATTTGTAAATCAAGGCTAAGTTATTAGTTTAAAGTTGTTTACTTGAAAATATCTACTTCTGATTTTAGAAATGACAATTTGAAAATCAGATCTAAGTTAATAGTTTGACGTTCTTTACTTCAAAATAACTAAGTCTTATTTTAGAATACTCAATTTGTAAATCAAGGCTAAGTTATTAGTTTAAAGTTCTTTACTTGAAAATATCTACTTCTTGTTTTAGAAATGACAATTTGAAAATCAGATCTAAGTGAATAGTTTGACGTTCTTTACATCTAAATAACTAAGTCTTATTTTAGTATAGTGAATTTGTAATTTAAAACTAAGTTATTAGTATGAAGTTCTTCACTGGAAAAAGACTACCACTGATTTTAGAAATGACAATTTGAAAATCAGATCTAAGTTAATAGTTTGTCGTTCTTTACTTCTAAATAACTAAATCTTATTTTAGTATAGTGAATTTGTAATTTAAAACTAAGTTATTAGTATGAAGTTCTTCACTTGAAAAAAACTACCACAGATTTTAGAAATGACAATTTGAAAATCAGATCTAAGTTAATAGTTTGACGTTCTTTACTTCAAAATAACTAAGTCTTATTCTAGAATACTCAATTTGTAAATCAAGGCTAAGTTATTAGTTTAAAGTTGTTTACTTGAAAATATCTACTTCTGATTTTAGAAATGACAATTTGAAAATCAGATCTAAGTTAATAGTTTGACGTTCTTTACTTCAAAACAACTAAGTCTTATTTTAGTATAGTGAATTTGTAAAGCAAAACTAAGTTGTTAGTATGAAGTTCTTCACTTGAAAAAAACTATCACTGATTTTAGAAATGACAATTTGAAAATCAGATCTAAGTTAATAGTTTGACGTTCTTTACTTCAAGATAACTTAGTCTTATTTTATAATTCTCAATTTGTAAATCAAGGCTGAGTTATTAGTTTAAAGTTGTTTACTTGAAAATATCTACTTCTGATTTTAGAAATGACAATTTGAAAATCAGATCTAAGTTAATAGTTTGACGTTCTTTACTTCAAAACAACTAAGTCTTATTTTAGTATAGTGAATTTGTAAACCAAAACTAAGTTATTAGTATGAAGTTGTTCACTTGAAAAAAACTACCACTGATTTCAGAAATGTTAATTTGAAAATCAGATCTAAGTTAACAGTTTGACGTTCTTTACTTTAAAATAACTAAGTCTTATTTTAGACTAGTGAATTTGTAAATTAAAACTAAATTATTAGTATGAAGTTCTTCACTGGAAAAAGACTACCACTGATTTTAGAAATGACAATTTGAAAATCAGATCTAAGTTAATAGTTTGTCGTTCTTTACTTCTAAATAACTAAGTCTTATTTTAGTATAGTGAATTTGTAATTTAAAACTAAGTTATTAGTATGAAGTTCTTCACTTGAAAAAAACTACCACAGATTTTAGAAATGACAATTTGAAAATCAGATCTAAGTTAATAGTTTGACGTTCTTTACTTCAAAATAACTAAGTCTTATTCTAGAATACTCAATTTGTAAATCAAGGCTAAGTTATTAGTTTAAAGTTGTTTACTTGAAAATATCTACTTCTGATTTTAGAAATGACAATTTGAAAATCAGATCTAAGTTAATAGTTTGACGTTCTTTACTTCAAAACAACTAAGTCTTATTTTAGTATATTGAATTTGTAAAGCAAAACTAAGTGGTTAGTATGAAGTTCTTCACTTGAAAAAAACTATCACTGATTTTAGAAATGACAATTTGAAAATCAGATCTAAGTTAATAGCTTGACATTCTTTACTTCAAAATAACTAAGTGTTATTTGAGAATACTCAATTTGTAAATCAAGGCTAAGTTATTAGTTTAAAGTTCTTTACTTGAAAATATCTACTTCTTGTTTTAGAAATGACAATTTGAAAATCAGATCAAAGTTAATAGTTTGACGTTCTTTACTTCTAAATAACTAAGTCTTATTTTAGCAGAGTGAATTTGTAATTTAAAACAAAGTTATTTGTTTGAAGTTCTTTACTTGAAAATATCTACTTCTTGTTTTAGAAATGACAATTTGAAAATCAGATCTAAGTTAATAGATTGACGTTCTTTACTTCTAAATAACTAAGTCTTATTTTAGTATAGTGAATTTGTAATTTAAAACAAAGTTATTAGTTTGAAGTTCTTTACTTGAAAATATCTACTACTGATTTTAGAAATGACAATTTGAAAATCAGATCTAAGTTAACAGTTTGACGTTCTTTACTTTAAAATAACTAAGTCTTATTTTAGACTAGTGAATTTGTAAATTAAAACTAAGTTATTAGTATGAAGTGAAGAAGATTAAAAAAAAAATTATTTACGCTTAATTATTTAAAAATTGTAACCAATTTTAAAAAATTATAACAAAGTTTTAAATAATAATATAATTTATAATAATAGATATAGATAAATAAAAATTAATTTTTAAATTATTTAAAAACATATTTTAATTAATTTTCATACTTAAATTATAATTTTTCTATATCTACCAATTGCAATGGCGGATGTTTCTATGCCAAACATAGATTTCGACGCTTTATCCGATCGTGACAAATCCGATTTGTTAAATGATTTGCAAGTGTCCGATAGCGATTATTCGGAAGAAGAATTCGCAGAGGATATTAATTCACACGACGCAAGGTTCCCAAATGTTTTGATGGGGCTAAGGGTAGAGTCCATACCGGACGCAAGATCCACGCTTCCCGTGATCGTGGAGGTTGAAAAAACCCCGCCAAACGATTCCGTTAATTTGGCATCATCGTCATCTATTGCCGAACGAAACATCGATCACGTCTCACCAACTTCGCGCGAAGCGTCTAAAGACTGTATATCCGACGATAGTGACAGAATCTACTTGTTAGATGCATTGCGATTACTCGATAACGATTGTTCGGACAAAGAATTCGCAAATAATATTGAGGACATCATAAAGGACGTAAGCTTCCAAAATGTTTCGATGGGGCCAAAGGAAGAGCCCATACCGGACGCAAGATCCACGCTTCCCGTGAACGTGGAAGTTGAAAAAACTCCGCGAAACGATCCCGTTAGTTTGGCATCATCATCATCTATTGCCAAAACAAACATCGATCACGTCGCACCATCTCCGCGCGAAAACATTCCGCCCGGTTATTATCTCGTGCGCGTGCCCGAAATCACTTCGACCGAATCTGTAATCTATTACGCGGTTGAGGATTGGCAAGCCGAAAAACTACTAAAGAGTCCTGCGAAAGTACCACCAACATCTTCAGATGAAAAGGCGGTCGTTGGTTGTAAATCGCGCTTTTCTCATCGTTTCAGCCCTTATCCAAGGAATACATCGATCGCTCAGAGACGAGGCGATACTAAAACCAGAAACGTAACGGTTAGTAGAACCGTCTACACTGCCCAACAAACCGCCATCTTAGAAGAAGAGTTTTTGCAAAAATCGCAATATCTTTCTCCCAGCAGGAGGGATGAACTGGCGCTTTAACTTGGTCTTAGCAGCGACGCGGTTTCGAATTGGTTCAAGAACAGGAGAGCCAAGTCTAATAGAATGAAACGAAACTCTTAATATCGACCAACGTTCAAATGAAGAATAGTAAGTTAACATTTAAAACTAACGTAAAACTTCCTTTGGAAGTTACACTTTAAATTCACATGTTTATGGCTCGGAGCGACAAGTGATAGTTTTTCACACATATTGTTCTTACCTCATTACTACTTCGGGGACAGGCGCGGCGAAGCGTGACATGTCTTTTTGGTGATGCCGAACCACCAAAATTCCGAACAATAACAATTATTAATAAACGATTACATTATTTATTTTTATGCAATCACGAGCATTATTATTTTACGTTATCGATTTTTATTAACACTACAATCTTTACTATCTTTCTAGCAAAGATAACAATTTTAAATTATTTTTAATTTTCATTTACCGTTACATTTCCTCAAAAAACTTCCGCCCGCCCATCCCTCTTTTTTACCGTTACCTTTTCACCGTTATTTTTTACCGTTAAATCGAAAAATTGTATACAACCGAAAGCTTGACGCAATATTCTTCACAAGATACTAGCACCTCATCAGAGACAGACGTACTGCTTTTATTTAATTGTGATTTTTTACGATTAAAAATTTTTTAATTTTTACGATTAAAATAAAATTTATTTACGCTTAATTAATTATTATTTAAAAATTATAACCAATTTAAAAAAATTATAACAAATTTTTAAATAATAATATAATTTATATTAATAGATATAGATAAATAAAATTAATTTTTTAAATTATTTAGAAACATATTTTAATTAATTTTCATACTTAAATTATAATTTTTCTATATCTACCAAGTGCAATGGCGGATGCTGTTATGCCAAACACAGATTTCGGCTTAAGTGCAAATCACTTCGATTTAATTCTAAAAATGAAGTCTTATTTTAAAATAGTTTAGTTGTAAATCAAAAACAAGCTATTAGTTTTAAGTTCTTTACCTGAAAAAATCTACTTCTGATTTTAGAAATGACACTTCGAAAATCAGATCTAAGTTCATAGTTTGAAGTTCTTTACTTAAACATAACTTATTCTGATTTTGGAGAGTGAATTTGAAAATCAAATCTAAGTTAATAGTTTATGCCCAATACTTGAAAATATCTACTTCTGATTTTAGTAATGACAATTTGAAAATCAGATCTTAGTTAATAGTTAGATGTTCTTTACTTCAAAGAAACTAATTCTTATTTTAGAATAGTGAATCTGTAAATTAAAACTAAGTTATTAGTTTAAAGTTTTTTACTTTGAAATATCTACTTCTGATTTTAGAAATGACAATTTGAAAATCAGATCTATGTTGATAGTTTGACGTTTCTTACTTCAAAATAAGTAAGTCTTAATTTAGTCTAGTGAATTTGTAAATCAAAACTAAGTTATTAGTTTGAAGTTCTATACTTGAAAATATCTACTCCTGATTTTAGAAATGACAATTTGAAAATCAGAACTAAGTTAATAGTTTGACGTCTTTTACTTCAAAATAACTAAGTCTTATTTTAGAATAGTGAATTTGTAAATCAAAACTAAGTTTTTAGTTTGAAGTTTTTTACTTTGAAATTTCTACTTCTGATTTTAGAAATGTCAATTTGAAAATCAGATCTAAGTTAATAGTTTGACGTTTTTAACTTCAAAATAGATAAGTCCTATTTTAGAATAGTGAATTTGTAAATCAAAACTAAGTTTTTAGTTTGAAGTTTTTTACTTTGAAATATCTACTTCTGATTTAAGAAATGACAATTTGAATATCAGATCTAAGTTAATAGTTTGACGTTCTTTACTCAAAATAGATAAGTCTTATTTTAGAATACTGTCTTTGTAAATCAAAACTAACTTATTTGTTTGAAGTACTTTACTTGAAAATATCTACTTCTGATTTTAGAAATGAAAATTTGAAAATCAGATCTATGTTAATAGTTTGACGTTTTTTACTTCAAAATAACTAAGGCTTATTTAGACTAGTGAATTTGTAAATCAAAACTAAGTTATTAGTTTGAAATTTTTTACTTGAAAATATCTACTACTGATTTTAGAAATGACAATTTGAAAATCAGATCTAAGTTAATGGTTTGACGTTCTTTACTTCAAAGTAACTTAGTCTTATTTTAGAATAGTGAATTTGTAAATCAAAACTAAGTTATTAGTTTAAAGTTCTTTACTTTGAAATATCTACTTCTGATTTTAGAAATGACAATTTGAAAATCAGATCTAAGTTAATAGTTTGTCGTTTTTTACTTCAAAATAACTAATTCGGATCTTAGTAATGTAAATTTGGAAATCTAATCTAAGGTTGTAGTTTGAAGTTTTTTACTTGAAAATATCTACTTCTGATTTTAGAAATGACAATTTGAAAATCAGATCTAAGTTAATAGTTTGACGTTCGTTACTTCAAATAGATAAGTCTTATTTTAGAATACTGTCCTTGTAAATCAAAACTAAGTTATTTGTTTAAACTCCTTTACTTGAAACTATCTACTTCTGATTTTAGAAATGACAATTTGAAAAGCAGATCTAAATTAATAGTTTGACGTTTTTTCCTTCAAAATAACTTATTCGGATCTTAGTAATGTACATTTGGAAATCAAATCTAAGGGTGTAGTTTGAAGTTTTTTACTTGAAAATATCTACTTCTGTTTTTAGAAATGACAATTTGAAAATCAGATCTAAGTTAATGGTTTGACGTTCTTTACTTCAAAGTAACTTAGTCTTACTTTAGAATAGTGAATTTGTAAAGCAAAACTAAGTTATTAGTTTGAAGTTATTTACTTGAAATTATCTGCTTCAGATTTTAGAAATCATAATTTGAAAATCAGATCTAAGTTAATAGTTTGACGTTCTTTACTTCAAAATAACTAAGTACTATTTTAGTATAGTGTATTTGTAAATCAAAACTAAGTTATTAGTTTAAAGTTCGATACTTTGAAATTTCTACTTCTGATTTCAGAATGGACAATTTGAAAATCAGATCAAAGTTAATAGTTTGACGTTTTTTACTTCAAAATAACTAAGTCTTATTTTAGACTAGTGAATTTGTAAATCTAAACTAAGTTATTAGTTTAAAGTTCGATACTCAGAAACATCTACTGCTGATTTCAGAAATGACAATTTGAAAATCATTTCAAAGATAATAGTTTGATGTTCTTACTTCAAAGAAACTAAGTTTTTTTTTACAATAGTGAAATTGTAAATCAAAACTAAGTTATTTGTTTGAAGTTCTTTACTTTGAAAAATCTACTTCTGATTTCAGAAATGAAAATTTGAAAATCAGATCTAAGTTAATAGTTTGACGTTTTTTACTTGAAAATAACTAAGTCTTATTTAGACTAGTGAATTTGTAAATCAAAACTAAGTTATTAGTTTGAAGTTTTTTACTTGAAAATATCTACTACTGATTTTAGAAATGACAATTTGAAAATTAGATCTAAGTTAATAGTTTGAAGTTTTTTACTTGAAAATATCTACTACTGATTTTAGAAATGACAATTTGAAAATCAGATCTAAGTTAATAGTTTGACGTTGTTTACTTGAAAATAACTAAGTACTATTTTAGAATAGTGAATTTGTAAATCAAAACTAAGGTATTAGTTTAAAGTTCGAAACTTTGAAATATCTACTTCTGATTTCAGAAATGACATATAGAAAATCAGATTTTAGTTAATAGTTTGATGTTCTTTACTTAAAAGAAATTAAGCTTTATTTTAGAATAGTGAATCTGTAAATCAAACCTAAGTCATTAGTTTAAAGTTCTTTACTTTGAAATATCTACTTCTGATTTTAGAAATGACAATTTGAAAATCAGATCTAAGTTAATAGTTTGTCGTTTTTTACTTCAAAATAACTAATTCGGATCTTAGTAATGTAAATTTGGAAATCTAATCTAAGGTTGTAGTTTGAAGTTTTTTACTTGAAAATATCTACTTCTGATTTTAGAAATGACAATTTGAAAATCAGATCTAAGTTAATAGTTTGACGTTCTTTACTTCAAAACAACTAAGTCTTATTTTAGTATATTGAATTTGTAAAGCAAAACTAAGTGGTTAGTATGAAGTTCTTCACTTGAAAAAAACTATCACTGATTTTAGAAATGACAATTTGAAAATCAGATCTAAGTTAATAGCTTGACATTCTTTACTTCAAAATAACTAAGTGTTATTTGAGAATACTCAATTTGTAAATCAAGGCTAAGTTATTAGTTTAAAGTTCTTTACTTGAAAATATCTACTTCTTGTTTTAGAAATGACAATTTGAAAATCAGATCAAAGTTAATAGTTTGACGTTCTTTACTTCTAAATAACTAAGTCTTATTTTAGCAGAGTGAATTTGTAATTTAAAACAAAGTTATTTGTTTGAAGTTCTTTACTTGAAAATATCTACTTCTTGTTTTAGAAATGACAATTTGAAAATCAGATCTAAGTTAATAGATTGACGTTCTTTACTTCTAAATAACTAAGTCTTATTTTAGTATAGTGAATTTGTAATTTAAAACAAAGTTATTAGTTTGAAGTTCTTTACTTGAAAATATCTACTACTGATTTTAGAAATGACAATTTGAAAATCAGATCTAAGTTAACAGTTTGACGTTCTTTACTTTAAAATAACTAAGTCTTATTTTAGACTAGTGAATTTGTAAATTAAAACTAAGTTATTAGTATGAAGTGAAGAAGATTAAAAAAAAAATTATTTACGCTTAATTATTTAAAAATTGTAACCAATTTTAAAAAATTATAACAAAGTTTTAAATAATAATATAATTTATAATAATAGATATAGATAAATAAAAATTAATTTTTAAATTATTTAAAAACATATTTTAATTAATTTTCATACTTAAATTATAATTTTTCTATATCTACCAATTGCAATGGCGGATGTTTCTATGCCAAACATAGATTTCGACGCTTTATCCGATCGTGACAAATCCGATTTGTTAAATGATTTGCAAGTGTCCGATAGCGATTATTCGGAAGAAGAATTCGCAGAGGATATTAATTCACACGACGCAAGGTTCCCAAATGTTTTGATGGGGCTAAGGGTAGAGTCCATACCGGACGCAAGATCCACGCTTCCCGTGATCGTGGAGGTTGAAAAAACCCCGCCAAACGATTCCGTTAATTTGGCATCATCGTCATCTATTGCCGAACGAAACATCGATCACGTCTCACCAACTTCGCGCGAAGCGTCTAAAGACTGTATATCCGACGATAGTGACAGAATCTACTTGTTAGATGCATTGCGATTACTCGATAACGATTGTTCGGACAAAGAATTCGCAAATAATATTGAGGACATCATAAAGGACGTAAGCTTCCAAAATGTTTCGATGGGGCCAAAGGAAGAGCCCATACCGGACGCAAGATCCACGCTTCCCGTGAACGTGGAAGTTGAAAAAACTCCGCGAAACGATCCCGTTAGTTTGGCATCATCATCATCTATTGCCAAAACAAACATCGATCACGTCGCACCATCTCCGCGCGAAAACATTCCGCCCGGTTATTATCTCGTGCGCGTGCCCGAAATCACTTCGACCGAATCTGTAATCTATTACGCGGTTGAGGATTGGCAAGCCGAAAAACTACTAAAGAGTCCTGCGAAAGTACCACCAACATCTTCAGATGAAAAGGCGGTCGTTGGTTGTAAATCGCGCTTTTCTCATCGTTTCAGCCCTTATCCAAGGAATACATCGATCGCTCAGAGACGAGGCGATACTAAAACCAGAAACGTAACGGTTAGTAGAACCGTCTACACTGCCCAACAAACCGCCATCTTAGAAGAAGAGTTTTTGCAAAAATCGCAATATCTTTCTCCCAGCAGGAGGGATGAACTGGCGCTTTAACTTGGTCTTAGCAGCGACGCGGTTTCGAATTGGTTCAAGAACAGGAGAGCCAAGTCTAATAGAATGAAACGAAACTCTTAATATCGACCAACGTTCAAATGAAGAATAGTAAGTTAACATTTAAAACTAACGTAAAACTTCCTTTGGAAGTTACACTTTAAATTCACATGTTTATGGCTCGGAGCGACAAGTGATAGTTTTTCACACATATTGTTCTTACCTCATTACTACTTCGGGGACAGGCGCGGCGAAGCGTGACATGTCTTTTTGGTGATGCCGAACCACCAAAATTCCGAACAATAACAATTATTAATAAACGATTACATTATTTATTTTTATGCAATCACGAGCATTATTATTTTACGTTATCGATTTTTATTAACACTACAATCTTTACTATCTTTCTAGCAAAGATAACAATTTTAAATTATTTTTAATTTTCATTTACCGTTACATTTCCTCAAAAAACTTCCGCCCGCCCATCCCTCTTTTTTACCGTTACCTTTTCACCGTTATTTTTTACCGTTAAATCGAAAAATTGTATACAACCGAAAGCTTGACGCAATATTCTTCACAAGATACTAGCACCTCATCAGAGACAGACGTACTGCTTTTATTTAATTGTGATTTTTTACGATTAAAAATTTTTTAATTTTTACGATTAAAATAAAATTTATTTACGCTTAATTAATTATTATTTAAAAATTATAACCAATTTAAAAAAATTATAACAAATTTTTAAATAATAATATAATTTATAATAATAGATATAGATAAATAAAATTAATTTTTTAAATTATTTAGAAACATATTTTAATTAATTTTCATACTTAAATTATAATTTTTCTATATCTACCAAGTGCAATGGCGGATGCTGTTATGCCAAACACAGATTTCGGCTTAAGTGCAAATCACTTCGATTTAATTCTAAAAATGAAGTCTTATTTTAGAATAGTTTAGTTGTAAATCAAAAACAAGCTATTAGTTTTAAGTTCTTTACCTGAAAAAATCTACTTCTGATTTTAGAAATGACACTTCGAAAATCAGATCTAAGTTCATAGTTTGAAGTTCTTTACTTAAACATAACTTATTCTGATTTTGGAGAGTGAATTTGAAAATCAAATCTAAGTTAATAGTTTATGCCCAATACTTGAAAATATCTACTTCTGATTTTAGTAATGACAATTTGAAAATCAGATCTTAGTTAATAGTTAGATGTTCTTTACTTCAAAGAAACTAATTCTTATTTTAGAATAGTGAATCTGTAAATTAAAACTAAGTTATTAGTTTAAAGTTTTTTACTTTGAAATATCTACTTCTGATTTTAGAAATGACAATTTGAAAATCAGATCTATGTTGATAGTTTGACGTTTCTTACTTCAAAATAAGTAAGTCTTAATTTAGTCTAGTGAATTTGTAAATCAAAACTAAGTTATTAGTTTGAAGTTCTATACTTGAAAATATCTACTCCTGATTTTAGAAATGACAATTTGAAAATCAGAACTAAGTTAATAGTTTGACGTCTTTTACTTCAAAATAACTAAGTCTTATTTTAGAATAGTGAATTTGTAAATCAAAACTAAGTTTTTAGTTTGAAGTTTTTTACTTTGAAATTTCTACTTCTGATTTTAGAAATGTCAATTTGAAAATCAGATCTAAGTTAATAGTTTGACGTTTTTTACTTCAAAATAGATAAGTCCTATTTTAGAATAGTGAATTTGTAAATCAAAACTAAGTTTTTAGTTTGAAGTTTTTTACTTTGAAATATCTACTTCTGATTTAAGAAATGACAATTTGAATATCAGATCTAAGTTAATAGTTTGACGTTCTTTACTCAAAATAGATAAGTCTTATTTTAGAATACTGTCTTTGTAAATCAAAACTAACTTATTTGTTTGAAGTACTTTACTTGAAAATATCTACTTCTGATTTTAGAAATGAAAATTTGAAAATCAGATCTATGTTAATAGTTTGACGTTTTTTACTTCAAAATAACTAAGGCTTATTTAGACTAGTGAATTTGTAAATCAAAACTAAGTTATTAGTTTGAAATTTTTTACTTGAAAATATCTACTACTGATTTTAGAAATGACAATTTGAAAATCAGATCTAAGTTAATGGTTTGACGTTCTTTACTTCAAAGTAACTTAGTCTTATTTTAGAATAGTGAATTTGTAAATCAAAACTAAGTTATTAGTTTAAAGTTCTTTACTTTGAAATATCTACTTCTGATTTTAGAAATGACAATTTGAAAATCAGATCTAAGTTAATAGTTTGTCGTTTTTTACTTCAAAATAACTAATTCGGATCTTAGTAATGTAAATTTGGAAATCTAATCTAAGGTTGTAGTTTGAAGTTTTTTACTTGAAAATATCTACTTCTGATTTTAGAAATGACAATTTGAAAATCAGATCTAAGTTAATAGTTTGACGTTCGTTACTTCAAATAGATAAGTCTTATTTTAGAATACTGTCCTTGTAAATCAAAACTAAGTTATTTGTTTAAACTCCTTTACTTGAAACTATCTACTTCTGATTTTAGAAATGACAATTTGAAAAGCAGATCTAAATTAATAGTTTGACGTTTTTTCCTTCAAAATAACTTATTCGGATCTTAGTAATGTACATTTGGAAATCAAATCTAAGGGTGTAGTTTGAAGTTTTTTACTTGAAAATATCTACTTCTGTTTTTAGAAATGACAATTTGAAAATCAGATCTAAGTTAATGGTTTGACGTTCTTTACTTCAAAGTAACTTAGTCTTACTTTAGAATAGTGAATTTGTAAAGCAAAACTAAGTTATTAGTTTGAAGTTATTTACTTGAAATTATCTGCTTCAGATTTTAGAAATCATAATTTGAAAATCAGATCTAAGTTAATAGTTTGACGTTCTTTACTTCAAAATAACTAAGTACTATTTTAGTATAGTGTATTTGTAAATCAAAACTAAGTTATTAGTTTAAAGTTCGATACTTTGAAATTTCTACTTCTGATTTCAGAATGGACAATTTGAAAATCAGATCAAAGTTAATAGTTTGACGTTTTTTACTTCAAAATAACTAAGTCTTATTTTAGACTAGTGAATTTGTAAATCTAAACTAAGTTATTAGTTTAAAGTTCGATACTCAGAAATATCTACTGCTGATTTCAGAAATGACAATTTGAAAATCATTTCAAAGATAATAGTTTGATGTTCTTACTTCAAAGAAACTAAGTTTTTTTTTACAATAGTGAAATTGTAAATCAAAACTAAGTTATTTGTTTGAAGTTCTTTACTTTGAAAAATCTACTTCTGATTTCAGAAATGAAAATTTGAAAATCAGATCTAAGTTAATAGTTTGACGTTTTTTACTTGAAAATAACTAAGTCTTATTTAGACTAGTGAATTTGTAAATCAAAACTAAGTTATTAGTTTGAAGTTTTTTACTTGAAAATATCTACTACTGATTTTAGAAATGACAATTTGAAAATTAGATCTAAGTTAATAGTTTGAAGTTTTTTACTTGAAAATATCTACTACTGATTTTAGAAATGACAATTTGAAAATCAGATCTAAGTTAATAGTTTGACGTTGTTTACTTGAAAATAACTAAGTACTATTTTAGAATAGTGAATTTGTAAATCAAAACTAAGGTATTAGTTTAAAGTTCGAAACTTTGAAATATCTACTTCTGATTTCAGAAATGACATATAGAAAATCAGATTTTAGTTAATAGTTTGATGTTCTTTACTTAAAAGAAATTAAGCTTTATTTTAGAATAGTGAATCTGTAAATCAAACCTAAGTCATTAGTTTAAAGTTCTTTACTTTGAAATATCTACTTCTGATTTTAGAAATGACAATTTGAAAATCAGATCTAAGTTAATAGTTTGTCGTTTTTTACTTCAAAATAACTAATTCGGATCTTAGTAATGTAAATTTGGAAATCTAATCTAAGGTTGTAGTTTGAAGTTTTTTACTTGAAAATATCTACTTCTGATTTTAGAAATGACAACTTGAAAATCAGATCTAAGTTAATAGTTTGTCGTTTTTTACTTCAAAATAACTAATTCGGATCTTAGTAATGTAAATTTGGAAATCTAATCTAAGGTTGTAGTTTGAAGTTTTTTACTTGAAAATATCTACTTCTGATTTAAGAAATGACAATTTGAAAATCAGATCTAAGTTAATAGTTTGACGTTCTTTACTCAAAATAGATAAGTCTTATTTTAGAATACTGTCTTTGTAAATCAAAACTAACTTATTTGTTTGAAGTACTTTACTTGAAAATATCTACTTCTGATTTTAGAAATGAAAATTTGAAAATCAGATCTATGTTAATAGTTTGACGTTTTTTACTTCAAAATAACTAAGGCTTATTTAGACTAGTGAATTTGTAAATCAAAACTAAGTTATTAGTTTGAAATTTTTTACTTGAAAATATCTACTACTGATTTTAGAAATGACAATTTGAAAATCAGATCTAAGTTAATGGTTTGACGTTCTTTACTTCAAAGTAACTTAGTCTTATTTTAGAATAGTGAATTTGTAAATCAAAACTAAGTTATTAGTTTAAAGTTCTTTACTTTGAAATATCTACTTCTGATTTTAGAAATGACAATTTGAAAATCAGATCTAAGTTAATAGTCTGTCGTTTTTTACTTCAAAATAACTAATTCGGATCTTAGTAATGTAAATTTGGAAATCTAATCTAAGGTTGTAGTTTGAAGTTTTTTACTTGAAAATATCTACTTCTGATTTTAGAAATGACAATTTGAAAATCAGATCTAAGTTAATAGTTTGACGTTCGTTACTTCAAATAGATAAGTCTTATTTTAGAATACTGTCCTTGTAAATCAAAACTAAGTTATTTGTTTAAACTCCTTTACTTGAAACTATCTACTTCTGATTTTAGAAATGACAATTTGAAAAGCAGATCTAAATTAATAGTTTGACGTTTTTTCCTTCCAAATAACTTATTCGGATCTTAGTAATGTACATTTGGAAATCAAATCTAAGGGTGTAGTTTGAAGTTTTTTACTTGAAAATATCTACTTCTGTTTTTAGAAATGACAATTTGAAAATCAGATCTAAGTTAATGGTTTGACGTTCTTTACTTCAAAGTAACTTAGTCTTACTTTAGAATAGTGAATTTGTAAAGCAAAACTAAGTTATTAGTTTGAAGTTATTTACTTGAAATTATCTGCTTCAGATTTTAGAAATCATAATTTGAAAATCAGATCTAAGTTAATAGTTTGACGTTCTTTACTTCAAAATAACTAAGTACTATTTTAGTATAGTGTATTTGTAAATCAAAACTAAGTTATTAGTTTAAAGTTCGATACTTTGAAATTTCTACTTCTGATTTCAGAATGGACAATTTGAAAATCAGATCAAAGTTAATAGTTTGACGTTTTTTACTTCAAAATAACTAAGTCTTATTTTAGACTAGTGAATTTGTAAATCTAAACTAAGTTATTAGTTTAAAGTTCGATACTCAGAAATATCTACTGCTGATTTCAGAAATGACAATTTGAAAATCATATCAAAGTTAATAGTTTGATGTTCTTACTTCAAAGAAACTAAGTTTTTTTTTACAATAGTGAAATTGTAAATCAAAACTAAGTTATTTGTTTGAAGTTCTTTACTTTGAAAAATCTACTTCTGATTTCAGAAATGAAAATTTGAAAATCAGATCTAAGTTAATAGTTTGACGTTTTTTACTTGAAAATAACTAAGTCTTATTTAGACTAGTGAATTTGTAAATCAAAACTAAGTTATTAGTTTGAAGTTTTTTACTTGAAAATATCTACTACTGATTTTAGAAATGACAATTTGAAAATTAGATCTAAGTTAATAGTTTGAAGTTTTTTACTTGAAAATATCTACTACTGATTTTAGAAATGACAATTTGAAAATCAGATCTAAGTTAATAGTTTGACGTTGTTTACTTGAAAATAACTAAGTACTATTTTAGAATAGTGAATTTGTAAATCAAAACTAAGTTATTAGTTTAAAGTTCGAAACTTTGAAATATCTACTTCTGATTTCAGAAATGACAATTAGAAAATCAGATTTTAGTTAATAGTTTGATGTTCTTTACTTAAAAGAAATTAAGCTTTATTTTAGAATAGTGAATCTGTAAATCAAACCTAAGTCATTAGTTTAAAGTTCTTTACTTTGAAATATCTACTTCTGATTTTAGAAATGACAATTTGAAAATCAGATCTAAGTTAATAGTTTGTCGTTTTTTACTTCAAAATAACTAATTCGGATCTTAGTAATGTAAATTTGGAAATCTAATCTAAGGTTGTAGTTTGAAGTTTTTTACTTGAAAATATCTACTTCTGATTTTAGAAATGACAACTTGAAAATCAGATCTAAGTTAATAGTTTGACGTTCGTTACTTCAAATAGATAAGTCTTATTTTAGAATACTGTCTTTGTAAATCAAAACTAAGTTATTTGTTTAAACTCCTTTACTTGAAACTATCTACTTCTGATTTTAGAAATGACAATTTGAAAAGCAGATCTAAATTAATAGTTTGACGTTTTTTCCTTCAAAATAACTTATTCGGATCTTAGTAATGTACATTTGGAAATCAAATCTAAGGGTGTAGTTTGAAGATTTTTACTTGAAAATATCTACTTCTGTTTTTAGAAATGACAATTTGAAAATCAGATCTAAGTTAATGGTTTGACGTTCTTTACTTCAAAGTAACTTAGTCTTACTTTAGAATAGTGAATTTGTAAAGCAAAACTACGTTATTAGTTTGAAGTTATTTACTTGAAATTATCTGCTTCAGATTTTAGAAATCATAATTTGAAAATCAGATCTAAGTTAATAGTTTGACGTTCTTTACTTCAAAATAACTAAGTACTATTTTAGTATAGTGTATTTGTAAATCAAAACTAAGTTATTAGTTTAAAGTTCGATACTTTGAAATTTCTATTTCTGATTTCAGAATGGACAATTTGAAAATCAGATCAAAGTTAATAGTTTGACGTTTTTTACTTCAAAATAACTAAGTCCTATTTTAGACTAGTGAATTTGTAAATCTAAACTAAGTTATTAGTTTAAAGTTCGATACTCAGAAATATCTACTGCTGATTTCAGAAATGACAATTTGAAAATCATATCAAAGTTAATAGTTTGATGTTCTTACTTCAAAGAAACTAAGTTTTTTTTTACAATAGTGAAATTGTAAATCAAAACTAAGTTATTTGTTTGAAGTTCTTTACTTTGAAAAATTTACTTCTGATTTCAGAAATGAAAATTTGAAAATCAGATCTAAGTTAATAGTTTGACGTTTTTTACTTGAAAATAACTAAGTCTTATTTAGACTAGTGAATTTGTAAATCAAAACTAAGTTATTACTTTGAAGTTTTTTACTTGAAAATATCTACTACTGATTTTAGAAATGACAATTTGAAAATCAGATCTAAGTTAATAGTTTGAAGTTTTTTACTTGAAAATATCTACTACTGATTTTAGAAATGAAAATTTGAAAATCAGATCTAAGTTAATAGTTTGACGTTGTTTACTTGAAAATAACTAAGTACTATTTTAGAATAGTGAATTTGTAAATCAAAACTAAGTTATTAGTTTAAAGTTCGAGACTTTGAAATATCTACTTCTGATTTCAGAAATGACAATTTGAAAATCAGATTTTAGTTAATAGTTTGATGTTCTTTACTTAAAAGAAATTAAGCTATATTTTGAATAGTGAATCTGTAAATCAAACCTAAATTATTAGTTTAAAGTTCTTTACTTTGAAATATCTACTTCTGATTTTAGAAATGACAATTTGAAAATCAGATCTAAGTTAATAGTTTGTCGTTTTTTACTTCAAAATAACTAATTCGGATCTTAGTAATGTAAATATGGAAATCTAATCTAAGGTTGTAGTTTGAAGTTTTTTACTTGAAAATATCTACTTCTGATTTTAGAAATGAAAATCAGATCTAAGTTAATAGTTTGACATTCGTTACTTCAAATAGATAAGTTTTATTTTAGAATACTGTCCTTGGAAATCAAAACTAAGTTATTTGTTTAAACTCCTTTACTTGAAAATATCTACTTCTGATTTTAGAAATGACAATTTGAAAATCAGATCTATGTTAATAGTTTGACGTTTTTTACTTCAAAATAACTAAGTCTTATTTCGACTAGTGAATTTGTAAATCAAAACTAAGTTATTAGTTTGAAGTTTTTTACTTGAAAATATCTACTACTGATTTTAGAAATGACAATTTGAAAATCAGATCTAAGTTAATGGTTTGACGTTCTTTACTACAAAGTAACTTAGTCTTATTTTAGAATAGTGAATTTGTAAATCAAAACTAAGTTATTTGTTTGAAGTTCTTTACTTGATCAATCTACTTCTGATTTCAGAAATGATTATTTATAAATCAGATCTAAGTTAATAGTCTGACGTTACTTACTTCAAAATAGATAAGTCTAATTTTAGAATACTGTCTTTGTAAATCAAAACTAAGTTATTTGTTTGAAGTACTTTACTTGAAAATATCTACTTCTGATTTTAGAAATGACACTTTGAAAATCATATCTAAGTTAAAAGTTTGACGTTTTTTCCTTCAAAATAGATAAGTCGTAATTTAGAATACTGTATTTGTAAAGTAAAACTAAGTTATTAGTTTGAAGTTCTTTACTTGAAATTATCTGCTTCAGATTTTAGAAATCATAATTTTAAAATCAGATCTAAGTTAATAGTTTGACGTTCTTTACTTTAAAGTAACGTAGTGTTAATTTAGAATAGTGAATTTGTAAATCAAAACTAAGTTATTAATTTGTAGTTCTTTACTTTGAAATATCTACTTCTGATTTCAGAAAAGACAATTTGAAAATCATTCTAAGTTAATAGTTTGACGTTTTTTACTTCAAAATAACTAAGAAATATTTAGACTAGTGAATTTGTAAATCAAAACTAAGTTATTAGTTTAAAGTTCTTTACTTGAAAATATCTACTACTGATTTTAGAAATGACAATTTGAAAATCAGATCTAAGTTAATAATTTGACGTTGTTTACTTCAAAATAACTAAGTACTATTTTAGAATAGTGAATCTGTAAATCAAAACTAAGTTATTAGTTTAAAGATCTTTACTTTCAAATATTTAATTCTGATTTCAGAAATGACAATTTGAAAATCAGATATAAGTTAATAGTTTGACGTTCTTTACTTAAAAATAGATAAGTCTTATTTTAGAATATTGGATCTGTAAATCAAAAGTAAGTTATTTATTTGATGTACTTCACTTGAAAATATCTACTTATGATTTTAGAAATGACAATTTGAAAATCAGATCTAAGTTAATAGTTTGACGTTTTTTACTTTAAAATAACTAATTCGGATCTTAGTAATGTAAATTTGGAAATCTAATCTAAGGTTGTAGTTTGATGTTTTTTACTTAAAAATATCTAATTCTGATTTTAGAAATGAAAATTTGAAAATCAGATCTAAGTTAACAGTTTGACGTTCTTTACTTCAAAATAGATAAATCTTATTTTAGAATACTGTCTTTGTAAATCAAAGCTAAGTTATTTGTTTGAAGTACTTTACTTGAAAATATCTACTTCTGATTTTAGAAATGACAATTTGAAAATCAGATCTATGTTAATAGTTTGACGTTTTTTACTTCAAAATAACTAAGAAATATTTAGACTAGTGAATTTGTAAATCAAAACTAAGCTATTAGTTTAAAGTTCTTTACTTGAAAATATCTACTACTGATTTTAGAAATGACAATTTGAAAATCAGATCTAAGTTAATAATTTGACGTTGTTTACTTCAAAATAACTAAGTACTATTTTAGAATAGTGAATCTGTAAATCAAAACTAAGTTATTAGTTTAAAGATCTTTACTTTCAAATATTTAATTCTGATTTCAGAAATGACAATTTGAAAATCAGATATAAGTTAATAGTTTGACGTTCTTTACTTAAAAATAGATAAGTCTTATTTTAGAATATTGGATTTGTAAATCAAAAGTAAGTTATTTATTTGATGTACTTCACTTGAAAATATCTACTTATGATTTTAGAAATGACAATTTGAAAATCAGATCTAAGTTAATAGTTTGACGTTTTTTACTTCAAAATAACTAATTCGGATCTTAGTAATGTAAATTTGGTAATCTAATCTAAGGTTGTAGTTTGATGTTTTTTACTTAAAAATATCTAATTCTGATTTTAGAAATGAAAATTTGAAAATCAGATCTAAGTTAACAGTTTGACGTACTTTACTTCAAAATAGATAAGTCTTATTTTAGAATACTGTCTTTGTAAATCAAAGCTAAGTTATTTGTTTGAAGTACTTTACTTGAAAATATCTACTTCTGATTTTAGAAATGACAATTTGAAAATCAGATCTATGTTAATAGTTTGACGTTTTTTACTTCAAAATAAGTAAGTCTTAATTTAGACTAGTGAATTTGTAAATCAAAACTAATCTATTAGTTTGAAATACTTTACTTTAAAATATCTACTTCAGATTTCAGAAATGACAAATTAAAAACCATATCTAAGTTAATAGTTTGATGTTCTTTACTTCAAAGAAACTAAGTCTTATTTTAGAATAGTGAATCTGTAAATCAAAACTAAGTTATTAGTTTAAAGATCTTTACTTTCAAATATGTAATTCTGATTTCAGAAATGACAATTTGAAAATCAGATATAAGTTAATAGTTTGACGTTCTTTACTTCAAAATAGATAAGCCTTATTTTAGAATATTGGATTTGTAAATCAAAAGTAAGTTATTTATTTGATGTACTTCACTTGAAAATATCTACTTATGATTTTAGAAATGACAATTTGAAAATCAGATCTAAGTTAATAGTTTGACGTTTTTTACTTCAAAATAACTAATTCGGATCTTAGTAATGTAAATTTGGTAATCTAATCTAAGGTTGTAGTTTGATGTTTTTTACTTAAAAATATCTACTTCTGATTTTAGAAATGACAATTTGAAAATCAGATCTAAGTTAACAGTTTGACGTTCTTTACTTCAAAATAGATAAGTCTTATTTTAGAATACTGTCATTGTAAATCAAAGCTAAGCTATTTGTTTGAAGTACTTTACTTGAAAATATCTACTTCTGATTTTAGAAATGACAATTTGAAAATCAGATCTATGTTAATAGTTTGACGTTTTTTACTTCAAAATAAGTAAGTCTTAATTTAGACTAGTGAATCTGTAAATCAAAACTAAGTTATTAGTTTAAAGTTCTTTACTTTGAAATATGTACGTCTGATTTCAGAAATGACAATTTGAAAATCAGATCTAAGTTAATAGTTTGACGTTCTTTACTTCAAAATAGATAAGTCTTATTTTAGAATATTGGATTTGTAAATCAAAAGTAAGTTATTTATTTAATGTACTTTACTTGAAAATATCTACTACTGATTTTAGAAATGACAATTTAAAAATCAGATGTAAGTTAATAGTTTGACGTTGTTTACTTGAAAATAACTAAGTACTATTTTAGAATAGTGAATTTGTAAATCGAAAATAAGTTATTAGTTTAAAGTTCGGGACTTTGAAATATCTACTTCTGATTTCAGAAATGACAATTTCAAAATCAGATCGAAGTTAATAGTTTGATGTTCTTTACTTCAAAGAAACTAAGTATTATTTTAGAATAGTGAATTTCTAAATCAAAACTAAGTTATTAGTTTAAAGTTCTTTACTTGAAATTATCTGCTTCTGATTTTAGAAATGACTATTTGAAAATTAGATCTAAGTTAATAGTTTGACGTTTTTTACTTCAAAGTAAAGTAGTGTTTGTTTAGAATAGTGATTTTGTAAATAACAACTAAGTTATTAGTTTGAAGTACTTTACTTTGAAATACCTACTGCTGATTTCAGAAATGACATTTTGAAAATCAGATCTAAGTTAATAGTTTGACGTTTTTTACTTCAAAATAACTAAGTCTTATTTAGACTAGTGAATTTGTAAATCAAAACTAAGTTATTAGTTTAAAGTTCTTTACTTGAAAATATCTACTACTGATTTTAGAAATGACAATTTGAAAAGTAGATCTAAGTTAATACTTTGACGTTGTTTACTTCAAAATAACTAAGTACTATTTTAGAATAGTGAATTAGTAAATCAATACTAAGTTATTAGTTTAAATTTCGAGACTTTGAATTATCTGCTTCTGATTTCAGAAATGACAATTTGAAAATCAGATTTAGTTAATAGTTTGATGTTCTGTACTTTAAAGAAACTAAGTCTTATTTTAGAATAGTAAATCTGTAAATCAAAACTAAGTTATTAGTTTAAAGATCTTTACTTTGAAATATGTACTTCTGATTTCAGAAATGAAAGTTTGAAAATCAGATCGGTTCTTAGTAATGTAAATTTGGAAATCTAATCTAAGGTTGTAGTTTGAAGTTTTTTACTTGAAAATATCTACTTCTGATTTTAGAAATGACAATTTGAAAATCAGATCTAAGTTAACAGTTTGACGGTTTTTACTTCAAAATAGATAAGTCTTATTTTAGAATACTGTCGGTGTAAATCAAAACTAAGTTATTTGTTTGAAGTACTTTACTTGAAATAATCTACTTCTGATTTTAGAAATGACAATTTGAAAATCAGATCTATGTTGATAGTTTGACGTTTTTTACTTCAAAATAAGTAAGTCTTAATTTAGACTAGTGAATTTGTAAATCAAAACTAAGTTATTAGTTTGAAAAGCTTTACTTGAAAATATCTACTTCTGATTTTAGAAATGACAATTTGAAAAGCAGATCTAAATTAATAGTTTGACGTTTTTTCCTTCAAAATAACTTATTCGGATCTTAGTAGTATACATTTGGAAATCAAATCTAAGGTTGTAGTTTGAAGTTTTTTACTTGAAAATATCTACTTCTGTTTTTAGAAATGACAATTTGAAAATCAGATCTAAGTTAATGGTTTGACGTTCTTTACTTCAAAGTAACTTAGTCTTATTTTAGAATACTGTCTTTGTAAATCAAAACTAAGTTATTTGTTTGAAGTACTTTACTTGAAATAATCTACTTCTGATTTTAGAAATGACAATTTGAAAATCAGATCTATGTTGATAGTTTGACGTTTTTTACTTCAAAATAAGTAAGTCTTAATTTAGACTAGTGAATTTGTAAATCAAAACTAAGTTATTAGTTTGAAATGCTTTACTTGAAAATATCTACTTCTGATTTCAGAAATGACAATTTGAAAATCATATCTAAGTTAATAGTTTGATGTTCCTTACTTCAAAGAAACTAAGTTTTTTTTTACAATAGTGATATTGTAAATCAAAACTAAGTTATTAGTTTGAAGTTTTTTACTTGAAAATATCTACTACTGATTTTAGAAATGACAATTTGAAAATCAGATCTAAGTTAATAGTTTGACGTTGTTTACTTCAAAGAAACTAAGTATTATTTTAGAATTGTGATTTTTCTAAATCAAAACTAAGTTACTAGTTTAAAGTTCTTTACTTTGTAATATCTACTTCTGATTTCAGAAATGACAATTTGAAAATCAGATGTTAGTTAATATTTTGATGTTCTGTACTTTAAAGAAACTAAGTCTCATTTTAGAATAGTGAATCTATAAATCAAAACTAAGTTATTAGTTTAAAGATCTTTACTTTGAAATATGTAATTCTGATTTCAGAAATGACAATTTGAAAATCAAATATAAGTTAATAGTTTGACGTTCTTTACTTCAAAATAGATAGGTCTTATTTTAGAATATTGGATTTGTAAATCAAAAGTAAGTTATTTATTTGATGTACTTCACTTGAAAATATCTACTTATGATTTTAGAAATGACAATTTGAAAATCAGATCTAAGTTAATAGTTTGACGTTTTTTACTTCAAAATAACTAATTCGGATCTTAGTATCGTAAATTTGGTAATCTAATCTAAGGTTGTAGTTTGATGTTTTTTACTTAAAAATATCTACTTCTGATTTTAGAAATGACAATTTGAAAATCAGATCTAAGTTAATAGTTTGACGTTCTCTACTTCAAAATAGATAAGTCTTATTTTAGAATACTGTCTTTGTAAATCAAAGCTAAGTTATTTGTTTGAAGTACTTTACTTGAAAATATCTACTTCTGATTTTAGAAATGACAATTTGAAAATCAGATCTATGTTAATAGTTTGACGTTTTTCACTTCAAAATAAGTAAGTCTTATTTAGCCTAGTGAATTTGTAAATCAAAACTTAGTTATTAGTTTGAAGTTCTTTACTTGAAAATATCTACTACTGATTTTAGAAAAGACAATTTGAAAATCAGATCTAAGTTAATAGTTTGATGTTCTTTACTTAAAAGAAACTAAGTATTATTTTAGAATAGTGAATTTCTAAATCAAAACTAAGTTATTAGTTTAAAGTTCTTTACTTGAAAATATCTACTACTGATTTTAGAAATGACAATTTGAAAATCAGATCTAAGGTAATAGTTTGACGTTGTTTACTTGAAAATAACTAAGTACTATTTTAGAATAGTGAATTTGTAAATCAAAACTAAGTTATTAGTTTAAAGTTCGAGACTTTGAAATATCTACTACTGATTTCAGAAATGACAATTTGAAAATCAGATCTAAGTTAATAGTTTGATGTTCTTTACTTCAAAGAAACTAAGTATTATTTTAGAATTGTGAATTTCTAAATCAAAACAAAGTTATTAGTTTAAAGTTCTTTACTTTGTAATATCTAGTTCTGATTTCAGAAATGACAATTTGAAAATCAGATTTAAGTTAATAGTTTGACGTTCTTTCCTTCAAAATAGATAAGTCTTATTTTAGAATACTGTATTTGTAAAGTAAAACTAAGTTATTAGTTTGAAGTTCTTTACTTAAAATTATCTGCTTCAGATTTTAGAAATCAGCAATTTGAAAATCAGATCTAAGTTAATAGTTTGACGTTCTTTACTTCAAAGTAACGTAGTGTTAATTTAGAATAGTGAATTTGTAAATCAAAACTAAGTTATTAATTTGAAGTTCTTTACTTTGAAATATCTACTTCTGATTTCAGAAAAGACAATTTGAAAATCAGATCTAAGTTAATAGTTTGACGTTTTTTACTTCAAAATAACTAAGAAATATTTAGACTAGTGAATTTGTAAATCAAAACTAAGTTATTAGTTTAAAGTTCTTTACTTGAAAATATCTACTACTGATTTTAGAAATGACAATTTGAAAATCAGATCTAAGTTAATAATATGACGTTGTTTACTTCAAAATAACTAAGTACTATTTTAGAATAGTGAATTTGTAAATCAATACTAAGTTATTAGTTTAAATTTCGAGACTTTGAAATATCTACTTCTGATTTCAGAAATGACAATTTGAAAATCAGATGTTAGTTAATATTTTGATGTTCTGTACTTTAAAGAAACTAAGTCTTATTTTGGAATAGTGAATCTGTAAATCAAAACTAAGTTATTAGTTTAAAGATCTTTACTTTGAAATATGTAATTCTGATTTCAGAAATGACAATTTTAAAATCAGATATAAGTTAATAGTTTGACGTTTTTTACTTCAAAATAACTAAGAAATATTTAGACTAGTGAATTTGTAAATCAAAACTAAGTTATTAGTTTAAAGTTCTTTACTTGAAAATATCTACTACTGATTTTAGAAATGACAATTTTAAAATCAGATCTAAGTTAATAATATGACGTTGTTTACTTCAAAATAACTAAGTACTATTTTAGAATAGTGAATTTGTAAATCAATACTAAGTTATTAGTTTAAATTTCGAGACTTTGAAATATCTACTTCTGATTTCAGAAATGACAATTTGAAAATCAGATGTTAGTTAATATTTTGATGTTCTGTACTTTAAAGAAACTAAGTCTTATTTTAGAATAGTGAATCTGTAAATCAAAACTAAGTTATTAGTTTAAAGATCTTTACTTTGAAATATGTAATTCTGATTTCAGAAATGACAATTTTAAAATCAGATATAAGTTAATAGTTTGACGTTCTTTACTTCAAAATAGATAAGTCTTATTTTAGAATATTGGATTTGTAAATCAAAAGTAAGTTATTAGTTTGAAGTTCTTTACTTAAAATTATCTGCTTCAGATTTTAGAAATCAGCAATTTGAAAATCAGATCTAAGTTAATAGTTTGACGTTCTTTACTTCAAAGTAACGTAGTGTTAATTTAGAATAGTGAATTTGTAAATCAAAACTAAGTTATTAATTTGAAGTTCTTTACTTTGAAATATCTACTTCTGATTTCAGAAAAGACAATTTGAAAATCAGATCTAAGTTAATAGTTTGACGTTTTTTACTTCAAAATAACTAAGAAATATTTAGACTAGTGAATTTGTAAATCAAAACTAAGTTATTAGTTTAAAGTTCTTTACTTGAAAATATCTACTACTGATTTTAGAAATGACAATTTGAAAATCAGATCTAAGTTAATAATATGACGTTGTTTACTTCAAAATAACTAAGTACTATTTTAGAATAGTGAATTTGTAAATCAATACTAAGTTATTAGTTTAAATTTCGAGACTTTGAAATATCTACTTCTGATTTCAGAAATGACAATTTGAAAATCAGATGTTAGTTAATATTTTGATGTTCTGTACTTTAAAGAAACTAAGTCTTATTTTAGAATAGTGAATCTGTAAATCAAAACTAAGTTATTAGTTTAAAGATCTTTACTTTGAAATATGTAATTCTGATTTCAGAAATGACAATTTTAAAATCAGATATAAGTTAATAGTTTGACGTTTTTTACTTCAAAATAACTAAGAAATATTTAGACTAGTGAATTTGTAAATCAAAACTAAGTTATTAGTTTAAAGTTCTTTACTTAAAAATATCTACTACTGATTTTAGAAATGACAATTTTAAAATCAGATCTAAGTTAATAATATGACGTTGTTTACTTCAAAATAACTAAGTACTATTTTAGAATAGTGTATTAGTAAATCAAAACTAAGTTATTAGTTTCAACTTCTATACTTGAAAATATCTACTTCTGATTTTAGAAATGACTCAACACTCTACAATCTTTTCTATCTTTATAGCAAAGATAATAATTTCAAATTAAGTTTAAATTTCATTTACCGTTACATTTCCTCGAAAAACTGCCGCCCGCCCATCCCTCTTTTTTACCGTTACTTTTACACCGTTATTTTTTACCGTTAAATCGAAAATTTGTATACAACCGAAAGCTCGACTCAATATTCTTCAGAAGGTACTAGCACCTCATCAGAGACAGACGTACTGCTTTTATTTAATTGTGATTTTTTACGATTAAAAATTTTTTAATTTTTACGATTAAAAAAAAATTTATTTACGCTTAATTAATTATTATTTAAAAATTGTAACCAATTTTAAAAAATTATAACAAATTTTTAAATAATAATATAATTTATAATAATAGATATAGATAAATAAAAATTAATTTTTAAATTATTTAAAAACATATTTTAATTAATTTTCATACTTAAATTATAATTTTTCTATATCTACCAATTGCAATGGCGGATGCTTCTATGACAAACATAGATTTCGACTCTTTATCCGTTCGTGACAAATCCGATTTGTTAAATGATTTGCAAGTGTCCGATAGCGATTATTCGGAAGAAGAATTCGCAGAGGATATTAATTCACACGACACAAGGTTCCCAAATGTTTTGATGGGGCTAAGGGTAGAGTCCATACCGGACGCAAGATCCACGCTTCCCGTGTTCGTGGAGGTTGAAAAAACCCCGCCAAACGATTCCGTTAATTTGGCATCATCATCATCTATTGCCGAACGAAACATCGATCACGTCTCACCAACTTCGCGCGAAGCGTCTAAAGACTGCATATCCGACGATAGTGACAGAATCTACTTGTTAGATGCATTGCGATTACTCGATAACGATTGTTCGGACAAAGAATTCGCAAATAATATTGACGACATCATAAAGGACGTAAGCTTCCAAAATGTTTCGATGGGGCCAAAGGAAGAGCTCATACCGGACGCAAGATCGACGCTTCCCGTGAAGGTGGAAGTTGAAAAAACTCCGCGAAACGATCCCGTTAGTTTGGCATCATCATCATCTATAGCCAAAACAAACATCGATCACGTCGCACCATCTCCGCGCGAAAACATTCCGCCCGGTTATTATCTCGTGCGCGTGCCCGAAATCACTTCGACCGAATCTGTAATCTATTACGCGGTTGAGGATTGGCAAGCCGAAAAACTACTAAAGAGTCCTGCAAAAGTACCACCAACATCTTCAGATGAAAAGGCGGTCGTTGGTCGTAAATCGCGCTTTAAAGAACGCCAAAACCATTCTCATCGTTTCAGCCCTTATCCAAGGAATACATCGATCGCTCAGAGACGAGGCGATACTAAAACCAGAAACGTAACGGTTAGTAGAACCGAACCCAACAAACCGCCATCTTAGAAGAAGAGTTTTTGCAAAAATCGCAATATCTTTCTCCCAGCAGGAGGGATGAACTGGCGCTTCAACTTGGTCTTAGAAGCGACGCGGTTTCGAATTGGTTCAAGAACAGGAGAGCCAAGTCGAATAGAATGAAACGAAACTCTTAATATCGACCAACGTTCAAATGAAGAATAGTAAGTTAACATTTAAAACTAACGTAAAACTTCCTTTGGAAGTTACACCTTAAATTCACATGTTTATTGCTCGGAGCGACAAGTGATAGTTTTTCACACATATTGTTCTTACCCCATTACTGCTTCGGGTACAGGCGCGGCGAGGCGTGACATGTCTTTTTGGTGATGCCGAACCACCAAAATTCGGAACAATAACAATTATTAATAAACGATTATATTATTTATTTTTATGCAATCACGAGCATTATTATTTTACGTTAGCGATTTTTATTAACACTCTACAATCTTTTCTATCTTTATAGCAAAGATAATAATTTCAAATTATGTTTAAATTTCATTTACCGTTACATTTCCTCGAAAAACTGCCGCCCGCCCATCCCTCTTTTTTACCGTTACTTTTTCACCGTTAAATCGAAAAATTGTATACAACCGAAAGCTCGACTCAATATTCTTCAGAAGGTACTAGCACCTCATCAGAGACAGACGTACTGCTTTTATTTAGTTGTGATTTTTTACGATTAAAAATTTTTTAATTTTTACGATTAAGAAAAAATTTATTTACGCTTAATTAATTATTATTTAAAAATTGTAACCAATTTTAAAAAATTATAACAAATTTTTAAATAATAATATAATTTATAATAATAGATATAGATAAATAAAAATTAATTTTTAAATTATTTAAAAACATATTTTAATTAATTTTCATACTTAAATTATAATTTTTCTATATCTACCAATTGCAATGGCGGATGCTTCTATGCCAAACATAGATTTCGACTCTTTATCCGATCGTGACAAATACGAAATGTTAAATGATTTGCAAGTGTCCGATAGCGATTATTCGGAAGAAGAATTCGCAGAGGATATTAATTCACACGACGCAAGGTTCCCAAATGTTTTGATGGGGCTAAGGGTAGAGTCCATACCGGACGCAAGATCCACGCTTCCCGTGATCGTGGAGGTTGAAAAAGCCCCGCCAAACGATTCCGTTAATTTGGCATCATCGTCATCTATTGCCGAACGAAACATCGATCACGTCTCACCAACTTCGCGCGAAGCGTCTAAAGACTGTATATCCAACGATAGTGACAGAATCTACTTGTTAGATGCATTGCGATTACTCGATAACGATTGTTCGGACAAAGAATTTGCAAATAATATTGACGACATCATAAAGGACGTAAGCTTCCAAAATGTTTCGATGGGGCCAAAGGAAGAGCCCATACCGGACGCAAGATCCACGCTTCCCGTGAACGTGGAAGTTGAAATTACTCCGCGAAACGATCCCGTTAGTTTGGCATCATCATCATCTATTGCCAAAACAAACATCAATCACGTCGCACCATCTCCGCGCGAAAACATTCCGCCCGGTTATTATCTCGTGCGCGTGCCCGAAATCACTTCGACCGAATCTGTAATCTATTACGCGGTTGAGGATTGGCAAGCCGAAAAACTACTAAAGAGTCCTGTAAAAGTACCACCAACATCTTCAGATGAAAAGGCGGTCGTTGGTTGTAAATCGCGCCTTAAAGAACGCTAAAACCATTCTCATCGTTTCAGCCCTTATCCAAGGAATACATCGATCGCTCAGAGACGAGGCGATACTAAAACCAGAAACGTAACGGTTAGTAGAACCGTCTACACTGCCCAACAAACCGCCATCTTAGAAGAAGAGTTTTTGCAAAAATCGCAATATCTTTCTCCCAGCAGGAGGGATGAACTGGCGCTTCAACTTGGTCTTAGAAGCAACGCGGTTTCGAATTGGTTCAAGAACAGGAGAGCCAAGTCGAATAGAATGAAACGAAACTCTTAATATCGACCAACGTTCAAATGAAGAATAGTAAGTTAACATTTAAAACTAACGTAAAACTTCCTTTGGAAGTTACACTTTAAATTCACATGTTTATTGCTCGGAGCGACAAGTGATAGTTTTTCACACATATTGTTCTTACCCCATTACTGCTTCGGGGACAGGCGCGGCGAGGCGAGACATGTCTTCTTGGTGATGCCGAACCACCAAAATTCGGAACAATAACAATTATTAATAAACGATTACATTATTTATTTTTATGCAATCACGAGCATTATTATTTTACGTTAGCGATTTTTATTAACACTCTACAATCTTTTCTATCTTTATAGCAAAGATAATAATTTCAAATTATGTTTAAATTTCATTTACCGTTACATTTCCTCGAAAAACTGCCGCCCGCCCATCCCTCTTTTTTACCGTTACTTTTTTACCGTTAAATCGAAAAATTGTATACAACCGAAAGCTCGACTCAATATTCTTCAGAAGGTACTAGCACCTCATCAGAGACAGACGTACTGCTTTTATTTAATTGTGAATTTTTACGATTAAAAATTTTTTAATTTTTACGATTAAAAAAAAATTTATTTAGGCTTAATTAATTATTATTTAAAAATTATAACCAATTTTAAAAAATTATAGCAAATTTTTAAATAATAATATAATTTATAATAATAGATATAGATAAATAAAATTAATTTTTTAAATTATTTAGAAACATATTTTAATTAATTTTCATACTTAAATTATAATTTTTCTATATCTACCAATTGCAATGGCGGATGCTGCTATGCCAAACACAGATTTCGGCTTAAGTGCAAATCACTTCGATTTAATTCTAAAAATGAAGACTTATTTTAGAATAGTTTAGTTGTAAATCAAAAACAAGCTATTAGTTTTAAGTTCTTTACCTGAAAAAATCTACTTCTGATTTTAGAAATGATACTTCGAAAATCAGATGTAAGTTAATGATTTGACGTTGTTTACTTCAAAATAACTAAATTTTATTTAAGTATAGCTAATTTGTAAATCTGTAAATTTGTAAATACAAATTAAATTTGTAAATAATCTAAGTTATTAGTTTGAAGTTTTTCAGTTTAAATTATCTAATTTGGATTTTAGCAATGTAAATTTAAAAATCCAATCCAAGGTTTGAAGTTCTTTACTTGAAAATATCCACTTCTGATATTAGAAATGACAATTTGAAAATCAGATCTAAGTTAATAGTTTGAAGTTCTTTACTTAAACATAACTTATTCTGATTTCGGAAAAGTGAATTTGAAAATCAAATCTAAGTTAATAGTTTATGCCCAATACTTGAAAATATCTACTTCTGATTTTAGTAATGTCAATTTGCAAATAAGACGAAAGTTAATTGTTTGAAGTTCTTTACTACAAAATATTTAAATTTGATTTTAGAATGATGAATGTGTTAATCAAAACTTTTTTTTTTTTTTTTTTTATTAACTAATATATATATTATTATCAATCAGAATAATTAAATACATTCTATAAGATAATTTGATGTCTTGTCTTTGTAGGGGAATCCGCCCAGCGGCTTTATCCGCAATTATTTTTCTTTATGTCTCCATCAATAAATCACTAGGCCATTTTCGCTTCAATCTTCTATGGATGTTCCCTTCAAGAAGTTGGGCTATAGTTGGATTAGGATGATCTTCAAGTTTGGTGTTATATCTTTCTGCTCGTTTTTGAATTTCCTCGTGTACATGGGGTATTTGAAGATCTGCATGTAAGGTGTGATTGCTTATGTACCACGGTGCGTTTACTATCATGCGTAGAGTTTTAGATTGAAATCTCTGGATGATATTGATGTTAGACATGCTTGAACATCCCCATAATTCGAGACCGTAAGTCCATATGGGCTTGATGATTGCTTTATAAAGTCGAATCTTGTTTTCTATGGATAGGGTAGACCGTCTTCCGATTAGCCAGTACATTTTCTTTATTTTGATATCCATTTCTTTTCGCTTTTTCACAATGTGAACCTTCCATGTTAATCTGCTGTCCAGGTGTAACCCTAAGTATCTAGCTTCTTTTGCACATGGTATAACAGTATCGTTAATATAGACCGGTGGGCATAAACTGCGTCTTAATGTGTATGTCACGTAAGTGGATTTTGCTTCGTTAACCTTTATTCTCCACCTATTCAGCCATTCCTGCAGAAGTATGAGATGTATTTGTATGTTGTGTGATGCGGTAGCAGGGTTCTCGTCCGTTGATATAACAGTAGTATCATCGGCAATTGTTGCTGTTTCCGTGTGATCTGTAACAGGTAGGTCATAAGTAAAAAGCAAATATAGTAGTGGTCCAATAACACTTCCTTGTGGAACTCCTGATCTTATAGGGCAAATGTTTGAAACCTCCTCATCTTGTTGGACTTGAAACCAACGATTTTCCAAGTAGGACTTTAATAGGAGAAAGTAATGATATGGCAGATTCTTTTTAATTTTATACAACAGACCCTTATGCCATACTTTATCGAAAGCCTGTTTGATGTCAAGGAAAACCGCCCCGCAGTGTTTTTTCTCTTCCAAGCTTCTATAGATTTTATCTACAATTCTATGACATTGTTGGATAGTTGAGTGCTGTTTTCGAAATCCAAATTGATGCGCAGGTAAAAATTGTTCTAGGAGGTTTTCTTCATTCATACGTTTTAATAAGAGCTTTTCCATTAATTTTGATAGAAGTGGGAGCAAACTAATTGGTCGATAAGAATTTACTTCCGTTGGGGGTTTTCCAGGCTTCAAAATTAAAATTATTTTGGCAAATTTGAGCTGTATTGGCCAGTGTGCTAGTCTCAGGATAGAGTTGTACAGCATCGTAAGAAATTTTATTCCCAACTTGGGTAATTCAATTAATATTTTTGCTGTTATAAGGTCATATCCAGGAGATTTCTTTTTATTTAGTTTTCTTATTTCCTGCTCAACTTCATAAGAAGTAAACTTTTTTATGGGCAAAGACATTTGTAGCGGAGCTTGGAGAAAGTCATTAATTTCTTTATCTGGTTGTTCATCGGAATAGGGTTTAAAAACTTCTTCTAGATGTTGGGAGAATAGTTTAGCTTTTTCGATGTTTGATCTTGCCCATGATGAATCAGATTTTTGTAGTGGAGAAACAGTGTTTTGGGGTCTCTTAAAACCTTTTGTGGCCTTCCAAATAGTATTATCTTTCACCGACAGATTACCTAGATAGTGCTTAAATGTTTCGTTTTTCGCTTCTTTTATTATTCTTTTAAGGTGGTTTGCAATTCTGTTATATTCCGTTTTATCAAGAGGATGATTATAACGGTGCCATCTGGCTCTTGCTCTTCGTTTTTCAGCCAAAACTTGACGTATTTTTATAGGTATGTTGTACTCATTATATGTTTCTTTTACCAATGGAGTTGCTTTCCAACTAGCTTCTTGGATATTTGTTACAAAGTGGTTAGCCGCCTCTTCCAATTCTTCGTTTGTTTTTATTGGTAACGTAAAGTTTAGATTTTGTTGAATAAGTTCTTTGAATTGGTTCCAGTCTGTTTTTTGGCTATGGAGTGTTGCTTTATGTTCTTTTCTAATAACCAGATTACTAATAGTAAGTAGAACTGGAGTATGGTCTGATGTTAATTCTAAGCTTGATTGGACTTCTATGTAATTTGAGGCGACTCCATTGGTTATGTAAAAATCCAGTAAATCTGGTATTTTATCTGGATCAGTAGGCCAATATGTAGGTTCACCTGTAGATACGGTGTGATAATTTTTAGCGTTAATCATTTTGAGGAACTCTCTTCCTTTGGTAGTTATCAACCTAGAACCCCAGTGTGTATGCTTTGCGTTGAAGTCTCCACCTGCTATGAATTTATTACCAAGTGAGTCAAAAAACGGTTTCAGATCTTCTTTTTTAATGTTGTGCCTTGGTGGGCAGTATATTGCTGCAATTTTTAGTGACTTGTTCAACTTGTTAATTTGAACTACAGTTGCTTGTAAAAAGTTGGTTTCATACTTATTTAGTTCGTGATGTACTAGAGTTTCTTTAATTAATATGGCTGTTCCACCGTGAGCTGTTCCATCGGGGTGATTAGTTGAATATATTTTATATCTTGGATCAATTGATGGACAATTGATCCAACAATGGATCTTGGATAATCAAATCTAAGGTAATAGTTTGAAGTTTCATTACTTCATTATTACTAATTCTGATATTAGAAATGAAAATTTGAAAATCAGATCTTAGTTAAGAGTTTCATATTCTTTACTTTAAAATAACTAAGTCTTATTTTACAATAGTGAATTTCTAAATAAAAAACCCAATTATAAGTTTGAAGTTCTTTACTTGAAAATATCTACTTCTAATTTTAGAAATGACAATTTGAAAATCAAAACTAAGTTAATAGTTTGAAGTGTTTCAATTCCAAATTACTAATTTGCATTTTAGTAATGTAAATTCAAAAATCAAATCTAAGGTTATGGTTTGAAGTTCTTTACTTGAAAATATCTACTTATGATTTTAGAAATGAGATTTTGAAAATAAGATCTACGTTAATACTTTGACGTTTTTTACTTCAAAATAACTAACACTGTTCTTAGAACTGTGAATTTTAAAATCAAATCTAAGTTAATAGTTTAAAGCTCAATACTTGAAAATATCCACTTCTGATATTAAAAATGACAATTTGAAAATCAGATCTAAGTTAATAGTTTCACGATCTTTACTTTAAAATAACTAACTCTGATTCTAGAAATGTAAATTTGAAAATCAGACCTAAGTTAATAGTTTGACGATCCTTACCAAAAAATAGATCAGTCTTATTTTAGAATACTGTATTTGTAAATCAAAACTAATTTATAAGTTTGAAGTTCTTTAATTGAAATTATCTGCTTCAGATTCTAGAAACGACAATTTAAAAATCAGATCTAAGTTAATAGTTTTACGTTCTTTACTTCAAAATAACTAAATTTTATTTTAGAATACTTAATTTGTAAATCTAAGCTAAGTTATTCGTTAAAGTTCTTTACTTGTAAATAGCTACTTCTGATTTTAGAAATGACAATTTGAAAATCAGATCCAAGTTCATAGTTTGACGTTCTTTAGTTCAAAACAACTAAATTTTATTTTACAATAGTTAATTTGTAAATCAAAACTAAGTTATTAGTTTGAAGTTTTTTAAATCAAATGAACTAATAGGGATTTTTGTAAGGTAAATTTGAAAAACAAAGCTAAGGATATAAGCTATAGATCAAAATAACTAATGCGGATCTTAGTAATGTAAATTTGGAAATCTAATCTAATCTTGTAGTTTGAAGTTTTTTACTTGAAAATATCTACTTCTGATTTTAGAAATGACAATTTGAAAATCAGACCTAAGTTAACAGTTTGACGTTCTTTACTTCAAAATAGATAAGTTTTATTTTAGAATACTGTCTTTGTAAATCAAAACTAAGTTATTTGTTTGAAGTACTTTACTTGAAAATATCTACTTCTGATTTTAGAAATGACAATTTGAAAATCAGATCTATGTTGATAGTTTGACGTTTTTTACTTCAAAATAAGTAAGTCTTAATTTAGACTAATGAACTTGTAAATCAAAACTAAGCTATTAGTTTGAAATACTTTACTTGAAAATATCTACTTCTGATTTCAGAAATGACAAATTGAAAATCATATCTAAGTTAATAGTTTGATGTTCTTTACTTCAAAATAACTAAGTCTTATTTTAGACTAGTGAATTTGTAAATCTAAACTAAGTTATTAGTTTGAAGTTCTTTACTTCAAAATATCTACTACTGATTTTAGAAATGACAATTTGAAAATTATATCTAAGTTAATAGTTTGACCTTGTTTACTTCAAAATAACTAAGTACTATTATAGAATAGTGAATTTGTAAATCAAAACTAAGTTATTAGTTTAAAGTTCGATACTCAGAAATATCTACTGCTGATTTCAGAAATGACAATTTGAAAATCATATCTAAGTTAATAGTTTGATGTTCTTTACTTCAAAGAAACTAAGTCTTATTTTACAATAGTGAATTTGTAAATCAAAACTAAGTTATTAGTTTAAAGTTTTTTACTTCAAATGAACTAATACGGATTTTTGTAAGGTAATTTGAAAATCAAAGCTACAGAAATAGCTTGAAGATGTTTACTTGAAAATATCTACTTCTGATTTCAGAAATGACAATTTTAAAATCAGATCTAAGTTTTTAGTTTGACGTTCTTTACTTCTAATCAGATTAGTCTTATTTTAGAATACTTTATTTGTAAATCAAAATTAACTTATTAGTTTGAAGTTCTTTACTTAAAAATATCTACTTCTGATTTTTGAAATGACAATTTGCAAATCTGATCTAAGTTAATAGTTTAATATTTTTTACTGCAAAATAACTAAGTCTTATTTTAGACTAGTGAATGTATAAATCAAAACTATGTAATTAGTTTACAGTTTTTTACTTGAAAATCTCTATTACTGATTTTAGAAATGACAATTTGAAAGTCAGATCTAAGTTAATAGTTTGACGTTCTTTACTTCTAAGCAGATTAGTCTTATTTTAGAATACTTTATTTGTAAATCAAAATTAAGTTATTAATTTGAAGTTCGTTACTTGAAAATATCTACTATTGATTTTAGAAATGACAATTTGAAAATCAGATCTAAGTTAAAAGTTTGACGTTCTTTACTTAAAAATAACTAAGTCTTATTTTAGTCTAGTGAATTTGTAAATCAAAACTACGTAATTAGTTTGCAGTTTTTTACTTGAAAATATCTATTACTGATTTTAGAAATGGCAATTTGTAAATCAGATTTAAATTAATAGTTTGACGTTCTTAACTTCAAAATAACTAAGTCTGTATTTAGAATAGTGAATTTGTTAATCAAAACTAAGTTATTAGTTTGTAGTTTTTTACTTCAAGTTAACTAATACGGATTTTAGTAATGTAAATTGGAAAATCAAATCCAAAGTTATAGTTTGGAGTTCTTTACTTGAAAATATCTACTTCTATTTTTAGAAATGACAATTTGAAAATCAGATCTTAGTTTTTTGACGTTTTGACGTTGGTTTGACGTTCTTTACTTCAAAATAACTAAGTTTAGTGAATTTACTTTAGAATAGTGAATTTGTAAATCAAAACTAAATTATTAGTTTGAAGTTCTTTACTTGAAAATATCTACTTCTGATTTTAGAAATAACAATTTGAAAATCAAATCTAAGTTAAATAGTTTGAGGTGCTTTACTTCATAATAACTAAGTCTTATTTTAGAATAGTGCATTTGTAAATCATAACTAAGTTATTAGTTTGAAGTCTTTTACTTGAGAATATCTACTTCTGATTTTAGAAATGACAATTTGGAAATCAGACCTAAGTGAATAGTTTGACGTTTTTTATTTCAAAATAACTAAGTCTTATTTTAGACTAGTGAATTTATAAATCAAAACTAAATTATTAGTTTAAAGTGTTTTACTTCACATTTACAAATTCGTATTTTAGTGATGTAAATTTGGAAATCAAATCTAAGGATGTACTTAGAAGTTTTTTACTTGAAAATATCTACTTCTGATTTTAGAAATGACAATTTGAAAATTCAGCTCTAAGTTAATAGTTTGACGTGCATCACTTCAAAATAACTTAGTCTTATTTTGAAATAGTGAATTTGTAAATCAAAACTAAGTTATTAGTTTGAAGTTTTTTGCTTCAAATAGACTAAAACGGATTTTTGTAAGTTAAATTTTGAAATCAAAGCTAAAGAAATAGTTTGAAGATGTTTACTTGAAAATATCTACTTCTTATTTCAGAAATGACAATTTTAAAATCAGATCTAAGTTAATAGTTTGATGTTCTTTACTTTAAAATAACTAACTCTGATTTTAGAAATGTGAATTTGAAAATAAGATCTAAGTTATTAATTTAAAGCTCAATATTTGCACATATCTACTTCCGATTTTAGAAATGACAATTTGAAAATCAGATCTAAGTTAATAGTTTGACGTTTTTTACTTCAAACTAACTAAGGCTTATTTTAGACTAGTGAATTTGTAAATCAAAACTAAGTTATTTGTTTGAAGTTCTTTACTTTAAAATATCTACTACTGATTTTAGAAATGACACTTTGAAAATCAGATCAAAGTTAGTAGTTTGACGTTTTTTACTTCAAAATAACTAAGTCTTATTTTAGAATAGTAAATTTGTAAATCAAAACTAAGTTATTAGTTTGAAGTTTTTTACTTCAAATCAACTAATACGGATTTTTGTAAGGTAAATTTGAAAATTAAAGTTAAAGAAATAGTTGGATGATGTTTACTTGAAATTATATACTTCTGATCTCAGAAATGACAATTTTAAAATCAGATCTAAGTTAATAGTTTGACGTTCTTTACTTCTAAGCAGATTAATCTTATTTTAGAATACTTTATTTGTAAATCAAAATTAAGTTATTAGTTTGAAGTTTTTTACTTAAAAATATCTACTTCTGATTTTAGAAATGACAATTTGCAAATCTGATCTAAGTTAATAGTTTGAAATTTTTTACTGCAAAATAACTAAGTCTTATTTTAGACTAGTGAATGTGTAAATCATAACTACGTAATATGTTTGCAGTTTTTTACTTGAAACTATCTATTACTGATTTTAGAAATGACAATTTGAAAGTCAGATCTAAGTTAATAGTTTGACGTTCTTTACTTCAAAATAGATAAGTCTTATTTTAGAATAGTGTATTTGTAAATCAAAACTAATTTATTAGTTTGAAGTTTTTTACTTCAAATGAACTAAATCGAATTTTTGTAAGGTAAATTTGAAAATAAAAGCTAAAAAAATAGTTTGAAGATTTTTACTTGAAAATATCTACTTCTTATTTCGGAAATGACAATTTTAAAATCAGATCTAATTTAATAGTTTGACTTTCTTAACTTCAAAATAAATAAGTCTTATTTTAGAATAGTGAATTTGGTAATCAATACTAATTTATTAGTTTCAACTTCTTTACTTTGAAATATCTACTTCTGATTTCAGAATTGACAATTTTAAAATCAGATCTAAATTAATAGTTTGACTTTTTTTACTTCTAAATAGGTTATTCTTATTTTAGAATACCTTATTTTTAAATCAAAACTAAGTAATTAGTTTGTAGTTATTTACTTGAAAATATATAGTACTATTGATTTTAGAAATGACAATTTGAAAATCAGATCTAAGTTAATAGTTTGACGTTCTTTACTTCAAAATAGATAAGTCTTATTTTAGAATATTGGATTTATAAATCTAAAGTAAGTTATTTATTTGAAGTACTTTACTTGAAAATATCTACTTCTGATTTTTGAAATGACAATTTCAAAATCAGATCTAAGTTAATAGTTAGACGTTCTTTACCACAAAATAGATAAGTCTTATTCCAGAATAGTGAATTTGTAAATCAAAACTAAGTTATTAGTTTGAAGTTCTTTACTTGAAATTATCTGCTTCAGATTTTAGAAATCATAGTTTGAAAATCAAATCTAAGTTAATAGTTTGACGTTCTTTACTTCAAAGTAACTTAGTCTTATTTTAGAATAGTGAATTTGTAAATCAAAACTAAGTTATTAGTTTAAGGTTCGATACTCAGAAATATCTACTTCTGATTTCAGAAGTGACAATTTGAAAATCAGATCTTAGTTAATAGTTTGATGTTCTTTACTTCAAAGAAACTAAGTCTTATTTTAGTATAGTGAATCTGTAAATCAAAACTAAGTTATTAGTTTAAAGTTCTTTACTTTGAAATATCTACTTTTGATTTCAGAAATGACAATTTGAAAATCAGATCTAAGTTAATAGTTTGACGTTCTTTACTTCAAAATAGATAAGTCTTATTTTAGAATATTGGATTTGTAAATCAAAGGTAAGTTATTTATTTGAAGTACTTTACTTGAAAATATCTACTTATGATTTTAGAAATGACAATTTGAAAATCAGAGCTAAGTTAATAGTTTGACGTTCTTTACTTCAAAATAGATAAGTCTTATTTTAGAATAGTGACTTTGTAAATCAAAACTAAGTTATTAGTTTGAAATACTTTACTTGAAAATATCTTCTTCTGATTTTAGAAATTAAAATTTGAAAATCAGATCTAAGTTAATAGTTTGATGTTCTTTACTTCAAAGAAACTAAGAATTATTTTAGAATAGTGAATTTCTAAATCAAAACTAAGTTATTAGTTTAAAGTTCTTTACTTTGTAATATCTACTTCTGATTTCAGAAATAACAATTTGAAAATCAGATCTAAGTTAATAGTTTGACGTTCTTTACTTCAAAATAGATTACTCTTATTTTAGATTACCTTATTTTTAAATCAAAACTAAGTAATTAGTGTGAAGTTATTTACTTGAAAATATCTACTATTGATTTTAGAAATGTTAATTTGAAAATCAGATCTAAGTTAATAGTTTGACGTTCTTTACTGCAAAATAACTAAGTCTTATTTTAGACTGTTGCATTTGTAAATCAAAACTAAGTTATTAGTTTGAAATACTTTACTTGAAAATATCTACTTCTGATTTTAGAAATGACATTTTGAAAATCAGATCTAAGTTAACAGTTTGACGTTCTTTACTTCAAAATAGATAAGTCTTATTTTAGAATATTGTCTTTGTAAATCAAAACTAAGTTATTTATTTGAAGTACTTTACTTGAAAATATCTACTTCTGATTTTAGAAATGACAATTTGAAAATCAGATCTAAGTTAATAGTTAGACGTTCTTTACCACAAAATAGATAAGTCTTATTCCAGAATAGTGAATTTGTAAATCAAAACTAAGTTATTAGTTTGAAGTTCTTTACTTGAAAATAACTACTACTGATTTTAGAAATGACAATTTGAAAATTATATCTAAGTTAATAGTTTGACGTTCTTTACTTCAAAATAGATAAGTCTTATTTAGACTAGTGAATTTGTAAATCAAAACTAAGTTATTAGTTTGAATTTCTTTACTTGAAAATATCTACTACTGATTCAAGAAATGATAATTTGAAAATCAGATCTAAGTTAATAGTTTGACGTTGCTTACTTCAAAATAACTAAGTACTATTTTAGAATAGTGAATTTGTAAATCAAAACTATGTTATTAGTTTAAAGTTGGAGACTTTGAAATATCTACTTCTGATTTCTGAAATGACAATTTGAAAATCAGATCTAAGTTAATGGTTTGACATTGTTTACTTCAAAGTAACGTAGTGTTAATTTAGAATAGTGAATTTGTAAATCAAAACTAAGTTATTTGTTTGAAGAACTTTACTTGAAAATATCTACTTCTGATTTCAGAAATGACAATTTGAAAATGAGATCTATGTTAATAGTTTGACGTTTTATACTTCAAAATAACTAAGTATTATTTAGACTAGTGAATTTGTAAATCAAAACTTAGTTATTAGTTTGAAGTTCTTTACTTGAAAATTTCTATTACTGATTTTAGTAATGACAATTTGAAAATCAGATCTAAGTTAATAGTTTAACGTTGTTTACTTCAAAATAACTAAGTACTATTTTAGAATAGTGAATTCGTAAATCAAAACTAAGTTATTAGTTTAAAGTACGAGACTTTGAAATATCTACTTCTGATTTCAGAAATGACAATTTGAAAATCAGATCCAAGTTAATAGTTTGACGTTCTTTACTTCAAAATAGATAAGTCTTATTTTAGAATATTGGATTTTTAAATCTAAAGTAAGTTATTTATTTGAAGTACTTTACTTGAAAATATCTACTTCTGATTTTAGAAATGACAATTTGAAAATCAGATCTAAGTTAATAGTTAGACGTTCTTTACCACAAAATAGATAAGTCTTATTCCAGAATAGTGAATTTGTAAATCAAAACTAAGTTATTAGTTTGAATTTCTTTACTTGAAAATATCTACTACTGATTCAAGAAATGATAATTTGAAAATCAGATCTAAGTTAATAGTTTGACGTTGTTTACTTCAAAATAACTAAGTACTATTTTAGAATAGTGTATTTGTAAATCAAAACTATGTTATTAGTTTAAAGTTGGAGACTTTGAAATATCTACTTCTGATTTCAGAAATGACAATTTGAAAATCAGATCTAAGTTATTAGTTTGATGTTCTTTACTTCAAAGAAACTAAGTATTATTTTAGAATAGTGAATTTCTAAATCAAAACTATGTTATTAGTTTAAAGTTTTTTACTTTGTAATATCTACTTCTGATTTCAGAAATAACAATTTGAAAATCAGATCTACGTTGACGTTCTTTACTTCAAAATAGATAAGTCTTAATTTAGAAAACTGTATTTGGAAAGCAAAACTAAGTTATTCGTTTGAAGTTCTTTACTTGATATTATCTGCTTCAGGTTTTAGAAATCTTAATTTGAAAATCAGATCTAAGTTAATAGTTTGACGTTCTTTACTTCAAAGTAACGTAGTGTTAATTTAGAATAGTGAATTTGTAAATCAAAGCTAAGTTATTAGTTTAAAGTTCTTTGCTTGAAAATATCTACTAATGATTTTAGAAATGACAATTTGAAAATCAGATCTAAGTTAATAATTTGACGTTGGTTACTTCAAAATATCTAAGTACTATTTTAGAATAGTGAATTTGTAAATCAATACTAAGTTATTAGTGTAAAGTTCTTTACTTTGAAATATGTACTTCTGATTTCAGAAATGACATTTTGAAAATCAGATCTAAGTTAACAGTTTGACGTTTTTTACTTCAAAATAGATAAGTCTTATTTTAGAATACTGTCTTTGTAAATCAAAACTAAGATATTTGTTTGAAGTTCTTTACTTGAAAATATCTACTACTGATTTTAGAAATGACAATTTGAAAATCAGATCCAAGTTAATAGTGTGACGTAGTTTACTTCAAAATAACTAAATACTATTTTAGAATAGTGAATTGGTAAATCAAAACTAAGTTATCAGTTTAAAGTAAGAGAATTTGAAATATCTACTTCTGATTTCAGAAATGACAATTTGAAAATCAGTTCTAAGTTAATAGTTTGACGTTCTTTACTTCAAAATAACTAAGTACTATTTTAGAATAGTGAATTTGAAAATCAAAACTAAGTTATTAGTTTGAAATTCTTTACTTGAAAATATCTACTACAGATTTTAGAAATGTCAATAAGAAAATAAGATCTAAGTTAATGGTTTGACGTTTTTTACTTCGAAATAACTAAATCTCATTTTGGAATAGTGAATTTGTAAATCAAAACTAAGTTGTTAGTTTGAACTCTTTTACTTCAAATGAACTAATACGGATTTTTGTAATATAAATTTGAAAATCAAAGCTAAGTTTATAGTTTGAAGATCTTTACTTGAAAATATCTACTTCTGATTTCAGAAATGACAATTTGAATATCAGATCTAATTTAATAGTTTGACGTTCTTTACTTCAAAGAAACTAAGTCTTATTTTAGAATAGTTAATTTGTAAATCAAAACTAAGTTATTCGTTTGAAGTTCTTTACTTGAAAATATCTACTTCTGATTTTAGAAATGACAATTTGACAATCAGATCTAAGTTAATAGTTTGACGTTCTTTAGCATAACATAGATAAGTCTTAATTTAGAATACTGTATTTGTAAAGCAAAACTAAGTTATTAGTTTGAAGTTCTTTACTTGAAACTATCAGCTTCAGATTTTAGAAATCATAATTTGAAAATCAGATCTAAGTTAATAGTGTGACGTTCTTTAGTTCAAAGTAACTTAGTGTGATTTTAGAATAGTTAATTTGCAAATCAAAACTAAGTTATTAGTTTGAAGTTCTTTACTTTGAAATATCTACTTCTGATTTCAGAAATGACAATTTTAAAATCAGATCTAAGTTAATAGCTTGACGTACTTTACTTCTAAATAACTAACTCTGATTTTAGAATAGTTACTTTGAAAATAAAACCGAAGTTAATAATTTATAGCTCAATACTTGAACATATCTACTTCTGTATTTAGAATTGACTCTATGAAAATAAGATCTAAGATAATAGTTTGACGTTTTTTACTTCGCAATAACTAAATCTCATTTTAGAATAGTGAATTTGTAAATCAAAACTAAGTTATTTGTTTGAAGTTTTTTACTTCAAATTAACTAAGTCTTATTTTAGACTGGTGAATTTGTAAATCAAAACTAAGTTATTAGTTTAAAGTTTTTTACTTCAAATTTACTAATTCGGATCTTAGTAATGTAAATTTGAAAAGCAAATCTAAGGTTGTAGTTAGAAGGTTTTTACTTGAAAATAGCTACTTCTGAATTTAGAAATAACAGTTTGAAAATCAGATCTAAGTTATTAGTTTGACGTTTTTTACTTCAAAATAACGAATTTGGATATTAGTAATGTAAATTTGGAAATCAAAGCTAGCGTTGTAGTTTGATGTTTTTTACTTGAAAATATCTACTTCTGATTTCAGAAATGACAATTTGAAAATCAAATCTAAGTTAACAGTTTGACGTTCTTTACCACAAAATAGATAAGTCTTAATTTAGAATACAGTATTTCTAAAGCAAAACTAAGTTATAAAGTTTGAAATTCTTTACTTGAAATATATGCGCTTCAGATTTTAGAAATCATAATTTGAAACTCAGATATAAGTTAATAGTTTGACGGTCTTTACTTCAGAGAAAGTTATTCTTATTTTAAAATAGTGAATTTGTAAATCAAAACTAAGTTATTAGTTTGAAGTTTTTCACTTTCAAATATCTACTACTGATTTTAGAAATGACAATTTGAAAATCAGATCTAAGTTAATAGTTTGACGTTTTTCATTTCAAAATAACTAATTCGGATCTTAGTAATGTAAATTTGGAAATCAATTCTAAGGTTGTAGTTTGAAGTTTTTTACTTGAAAATATCTACTTCTGATTTTAAAAATGACAATTTGAAAATCAGAACTAAGTTAATAGTTTCACGTTTTTTACTTCAAAATAACTATGTCTTATTTTAGACTAGTGAATTTGTAAATCAAAACTAAGTTTTTAATTTTAAGTTCTTTACTTTGAAATAACTACTTCTGATTTCAGAAATGACAATTTGAAAATCAGACCTAAGTTAATAGTTTGACGTTCTTTACTTCTAAATAACTAACTCTGATTTTAGAAAAGTTACTTTGAAAATATAATCGAAGTTAATAATTTAAAGCTCAATACTTGAACATATCTACTTCTGTTTTTAGAATTGACAATATGAAAATAAGATCTAAGTTAATAGTTACACGTTTTTTACTTCGAAATAACTAAATCTTATTTTAGAATAGTGAATTTGTAAATCAAAACTAAGTTATTAGTTTGAATATTTTTACTTCATATGAACTAATACGGATTTTTGTAATATAAATTTTAAAATCAAAGCTAAGTTTATGATTTGAAGATTTTTACTTGAAAATATCTACTTCTGTATTTAGAAATGACAATTTGAAAATCAGATCTAAGTTAATAGTTTGACGTTATTTACTTCAAAATAACTAAATTTTATTTTAGAATAGGGTATTTGTAAATCAAAACTAAGTCATTAGTTTGAAGTTCTTCACTTGAAAATATCTACTTCTGATTTTAGAAATAACAATTTGAAAATCAGATCTTAGTTAATAGTTTGACGTTCTTTCCTTCAAAATAATTTAGTCTTATTTTAGAATAGTGAATTTGTTAATCAAAACTAACTTGTTAGTTTCAGGTTCTTTACTTTGAAATATCTGCTTGTGATTTCAGAAATGAAAATCAGATTTAAGTTAATAGTTGGACGTTCTTTACTTCGAAATAACTAAATCTTATTTTAGAATAGTGAATTTGTAAAACAAAACTAACTTATTACTATGAAGTTTTTTACTTCAAATGAACTAATACGGATTTTTGTAATATAAATTTGAAAATCAAAGCTAAGGTTATAGTTTGTAGATATTTCCTTGAAAAGATCTACTTTTGATTTCAGAAACGACAATTTGAAAAACAGATCTTAGTTAATAGTTTGACGTTCTTTAGTTCAAAATAACTAAGTCTTATTTTAGAATAGTGAATTTGTAAATCAAAACTAAGTTATTAGTTTAAAGTTCTTTACTTGAAAATTTCTACTACTGATTTTAGAAATGAAATTTTGAAAATCAGAGCTAAGTTAATAGTTTGACGTTGATTACTTTAAAATAACTAAGTACTATTTAAGAATAGTGAATTTGTAAATCAAAAGTAAGTTATTTGTTTGAAGTACTTTACTTGAAAATATCCACCTCTGATTTTAGAAATGACAATTTGAAAATCAGATCCAAGTTATTACCTTGACGTTATTAACGATAGTTTGAGGTTCTTTACCACCAATAGATAAGTCTTATTTTAGAATAGTGAAGTTGTAAATCAAAACTATGTTATTAGTTTGAAGTTCTTTACTTGAAAATATTTACTACTGATTTTAGAAATCACAATTTGAAAAGCAGATCTAAGTTAATAGTTTGACGTTCTTTACTTTAAAATAACTAAGTCTTATTCCAGAATAGTGAATTTGTAAATCAAAACTAAGTTATTAGTTTGAAGTTCTTTACTTGAAAATAACTACTACTGATTTTAGAAATGACAATTTGAAAATTATATCTAAGTTAATAGTTTGACGTTCTTTACTTCAAAATAGATAAGTCTTATTTAGACTAGTGAATTTGTAAATCAAAACTAAGTTATTCGTTTGAAGTTCTTTACTTGTAAAAATCTACTACTGATTTTAAAAATGACAATTTGAAAATCAGATCTAAATTAATAGTTTGACGTTATTTACTTCAAAATATCCAAGTCTTATTTTAGACTAGTGAATTTGTAAATCAAAAATAAGTTATTAGTTTAAAGTTTTTTACTTCAAATTTACTAATTCGGATGTTAGTAACGTAAATTTGAAAAGCAAATCTTAAGTTGTAGTTTGAAGTTCTTTACTTGAAAATATCTACTTCTGAATTTAGAAATGACAATTTGAAAATCAGATCTAGTTATTAGTTTGACGTTCTTTACTTCAATATAACTAAGTCTTATTTTAGAATACTCAATTTGTAAATCAAGGCTAAGTAATTAGTTTAAAAATGTTTACTTGAAAATATCTACTTCTGATTTTAGAAATGACAATTTGAAAATCAAATCTAAGTTAATAGTTTGACGTTCTTTACTTCAAAACAACTAAGTCTTATTTTAGTATAGTGAATTTGTAATTTAAAACAAAGTTATTAGTTTGAAATTCTTTACTTGAAAATATCTACTACTGATTTTAGAAATGACAATTTGAAAATCAGATCTAAGTTAACAGTTTGTCGTTCTTTACTTTAAAATAATTAAGTCTTATTTTAGACTAGTGAATTTGTAAATTAAAACTAAGTTATTAGTATGAAGTGCTTCACTTGAAAAAAACTACCACTGATTTTAGAAATGACAATTTGAAAATCAGATCTAAGTTAATAGTTTGACGTTCTCTACTTCAAAACAACTAAGTCTTATTTTAGTATAGTGAATTTGTAAACCAAAACTAAGTTATTAGTATGAAGTTCTTCACTTGAAAAAAACTACCATTGATTTTAGAAATGACAATTTGAACATCAGATCTAAGTTAATAGTTTGACGTTCTTTACTTCAAAATAACTAAGTCTTATTTTAGAATACTCAATTTGTAAATCAAGGCTAAGTTATTAGTTTAAAAATGTTTACTTGAAAATATCTACTTCTGATTTTAGAAATGACAATTTGAAAATCAGATCTAAGTTAATAGTTTGACGTTCTTAGTTATTAGTTTGAAGTTCTTTACTTTGAATTATCTACTTCTTTTTTAAGAAATGACAATTTGAAAATCAGATCTAAGTTAATAGTATGACGTTCTTTACTTCAAAATAGATAAATCTTATTTTAGAATACTGTATTTGTAAATCAAAACTAAGTTGTTAGTTTGAAGTACTTTATTTGAAAATATCTGCTTCAGATTTTAGAAATGACAATTTGAAAATCAGATCTAAGTTAATAGTTTGACGTTCTTTACTTCAAACCAACTAAGTCTTATTTTAGTATAGTGAATTTGTAAATCGAAACTAAGTTATTAGTATGAAGTTTTTTACTTGATAAAAACTACTACTGATTTTAGAAATAATAATTTGAAAATCAGATCTAAGTTAATAGTTTGAAGTTCTTTACTTCAAAATAACTAAGTCTTATTTTAGACTAGTGAATTTGTAAATCAAAACTAAGTTATTAGTTTAAAGTTTTTTATTTCAAATTTACTAATTCGGATCTTAGTAATGTAAATATCGAAAACAAATCTAAGGTTGTAGTTTGAAGTTCTTTACTTGAAAATATCTACTTCTGATTTTAAAAATGATAATTTGAAAATCAGGTCTAAGTTAATAGTTTGACGTTCTTTACTTCAATATAACAAAGTCTTATTTTAGTATAGTGAATTTGTAAATCGAAACTAAGTTATTAGTATGAAGTTTTTTACTTGATAAAAACTACTACTGATTTTAGAAATAATAATTTGAAAATCAGATCTAAGTTAATAGTTTGACGTTCTTTACTTCAATATAACTAAGTCTTATTTTAGTATAGTGAATTTGTAAATCAAAGCTAAGCTATTAATTTGAAGTTCTTTACTTGACCATATCTACTTCTGATTTTAGAAACAACAATTTGAAAATCAGGTCTAAGTTAATAGTATGACGTTTTTTACTTCAAAATAACAACGTCTTATTTCACACTAGTGAATTTGTAAATCAAAACTAAGTTATAAGTTTGAAGTTATTTACTTGAAAATATCTACTTCTGATTTTAGAAAATACAATTTGAATATCAGATCTAAGGTAATAGTTTGACGTTCTGTACTTCAAAATAACTAAGTCTTATTTTAGAATAGTCAATATGTAAATCAAAGCTAAGTTATTAGTTTGAAGTTCTTTACTTGAAAATATGTACTTGTGATTTTAGAAATGATAATTTGAAAATCAGATCTAAGTTAATAGTTTGATATTCTTTACTTCAAAATAGATAAGTTTTATTTTAGAATACTGTTTTTGTAAATCAAATCTAAGTTATTAGATTGAAGTTCTTTACTTGAAAATAACTACTTCTGATTTTAGAAATGACAATTTGAAAATCAGATCTAAGTTAATAATTTGACGTTCTTTACTTCAAAACAACTAAGTCTTATATTAGAATAGAGAATTTGTAAATCAAAACTAATTTATTAGTTTAAAGTATTTTACTTGAAAATATCTAAGTCTGATTTTAGAAATGACAATTTGAAAATCAAATCTAAGTTAATAGTTTGACGTTCTTTACTTCAAAACAACTAAGTCTTATTTTAGTATAGTGAATTTGTAATTTAAAACGAAGTTATTAGTTTGAAATTCTTTACTTGAAAATATCTACTACTGATTTTAGAAATGACAATTTGAAAATCAGATCTAAGTTAACAGTTTGACGTTCTTTACTTTAAAATAACTAAGTCTTATTTTAGACTAGTGAATTTGTAAATTAAACCTAAGTTATTAGTATGAAGTGCTTCACTTGAAAAAAACTACCACTGATTTTAGAAATGACAATTTGAAAGTCAGATCTAAGTTAATAGTTTGACGTTCTCTACTTCAAAACAACTAAGTCTTATTTTAGTATAGTGAATTTGTAAACCAAAACTAAGTTATTAGTATGAAGTTCTTCACTTGAAAAAAACTACCATTGATTTTAGAAATGACAATTTGAAAATCAGATCTAAGTTAATAGCTTGACGTTCTTTACTTCAAAATAACTAAGTCTTATTTTAGAATATTCAATTTGTAAATCAAGGCTAAGTAATTAGTTTAAAAATGTTTACTTGAAAATATCGACTTCTGATTTTAGAAATGACAATTTGAAAATCAAATCTAAGTTAATAGTTTGACGTTCATTACTTCAAAACAACTAAGTCTTATTTTAGTATAGTGAATTTGTAATTTAAAACGAAGTTATTAGTTTGAAATTCTTTACTTGAAAATATCTACTACTGATTTTAGAAATGACAATTTGAAAATCAGATCTAAGTTAACAGTTTGACGTTCTTTACTTTAAAATAACTAAGTCTTATTTTAGACTAGTGAATTTGTAAATTAAAACTAAGTTATTAGTATGAAGTGCTTCACTTGAAAAAAACTACCACTGATTTTAGAAATGACAATTTGAAAATCAGATCTAAGTTAATAGTTTGACGTTCTCTACTTCAAAACAACTAAGTCTTATTTTAGTATAGTGAATTTGTAAACCAAAACTAAGTTATTAGTATGAAGTTCTTCACTTGAAAAAAACTACCATTGATTTTAGAAATGACAATTTGAAAATCAGATCTAAGTTAATAGTTTGACGTTCTTTACTTCAAAATAACTAAGTCTTATTTTAAAATACTCAATTTGTAAATCAAGGCTAAGTTATTAGTTTAAAAATGTTTACTTGAAAATATCTACTTCTGATTTTAGAAATGACAATTTGAAATTCAAATCTAAGTTAACAGTTTGACGTTCTTTACTTTAAAATAACTAAGTCTTATTTTAGTATAGTGAATTTGTAATTTAAAACGAAGTTATTAGTTTGAAATTCTTTACTTGAAAATATCTACTACTGATTTTAGAAATGAGAATTTGAAAATCAGATGTAAGTTAACAGTTTGACGTTCTTTACTTTAAAATAACTAAGTCTTATTTTAGACTAGTGAATTTGTAAATTAAAACTAAGTTATTAGTATGAAGTGCTTCACTTGAAAAAAACTACCACTGATTTTAGAAATGACAATTTGAAAATCAGATCTAAGTTAATAGTTTGACGTTCTCTACTTCAAAACAACTAAGTCTTATTTTAGTATAGTGAATTTGTAAACCAAAACTAAGTTATTAGTATGAAGTTCTTCACTTGAAAAAAACTACCATTGATTTTAGAAATGACAATTTGAAAATCAGATCTAAGTTAATAGTTTGACGTTCTTTACTTCAAAATAACTAAGTCTTATTTTAGAATACTCAATTTGTAAATCAAGGCTAAGTTATTAGTTTAAAAATGTTTACTTGAAAATATCTACTTCTGATTTTAGAAATGACAATTTGAAAATCAGATCTAAGTTAATAGTTTGACGTTCTTAGTTATTAGTTTGAAGTTCTTTACTTTGAATTATCTACTACTTTTTTAAGAAATGACAATTTGAAAATCAGATCTAAGTTAATAGTATGACGTTCTTTACTTCAAAATAGATAAATCTTATTTTAGAATACTGTATTTGTAAATCAAAACTAAGTTGTTAGTTTGAAGTACTTTATTTGAAAATATCTGCTTCAGATTTTAGAAATGACAATTTGAAAATCAGATCTAAGTTAATAGTTTGACGTTCTTTACTTCAAACCAACTAAGTCTTATTTTAGTATAGTGAATTTGTAAATCGAAACTAAGTTATTAGTATGAAGTTTTTTACTTGATAAAAACTACTACTGATTTTAGAAATAATAATTTGAAAATCAGATCTAAGTTAATAGTTTGAAGTTCTTTACTTCAAAATAACTAAGTCTTATTTTAGACTAGTGAATTTGTAAATCAAAACTAAGTTATTAGTTTAAAGTTTTTTATTTCAAATTTACTAATTCGGATCTTAGTAATGTAAATATCGAAAACAAATCTAAGGTTGTAGTTTGAAGTTCTTTACTTGAAAATATCTACTTCTGATTTTAAAAATGATAATTTGAAAATTAGGTCTAAGTTAATAGTTTGACGTTCTTTACTTCAATATAACAAAGTCTTATTTTAGTATAGTGAATTTGTAAATCAAAACTAAGCTATTAATTTGAAGTTCTTTACTTGAACATATCTACTTCTGATTTTAGAAATAACAATTTGAAAATCAGGTCTAAGTTAATAGTATGACTTTTTTATTTCAAAATAACTAAGTCTTATTTCACACTAGTGAATATGTAAATCAAAACTAAGTTATAAGTTTGAAGTTATTTACTTGAAAATATCTACTACTGATCTTAGAAATGACAATTTGAAAATCAGATCTAAGTTAATAGTTTGACGTTCTTTACTTCAATATAACTAAGTCTTATTTTAGTATAGTGAATTTGTAAATCAAAGCTAAGCTATTAATTTGAAGTTCTTTACTTGACCATATCTACTTCTGATTTTAGAAACAACAATTTGAAAATCAGGTCTAAGTTAATAGTATGACGTTTTTTACTTCAAAATAACAACGTCTTATTTCACACTAGTGAATTTGTAAATCAAAACTAAGTTATAAGTTTGAAGTTATTTACTTGAAAATATCTACTTCTGATTTTAGAAAATACAATTTGAATATCAGATCTAAGGTAATAGTTTGACGTTCTGTACTTCAAAATAACTAAGTCTTATTTTAGAATAGTCAATATGTAAATCAAAGCTAAGTTATTAGTTTGAAGTTCTTTACTTGAAAATATGTACTTGTGATTTTAGAAATGATAATTTGAAAATCAGATCTAAGTTAATAGTTTGACATTCTTTACTTCAAAATAGATAAGTTTTATTTTAGAATACTGTTTTTGTAAATCAAATCTAAGTTATTAGTTTGAAGTTCTTTACTTGAAAATAACTACTTCTGATTTAAGAAATGACAATTTGAAAATCAGATCTAAGTTAATAATTTGACGTTCTTTACTTCAAAACAACTAAGTCTTATTTTAGTATAGTGAATTTGTAAATCAAATCTAAGTTATTAGTTTGAAGTTCTTTACTTGAAAATAACTACTTCTGATTTTAGAAATGACAATTTGAAAATCAGATCTAAGTTAATAATTTGACGTTCTTTACTTCAAAACAACTAAGTCTTATTTTAGAATAGAGAATTTGTAAATCAAAACAAATTTATTAGTTTAAAGTATTTTACTTGAAAATATCTAAGTCTGATTTTAGAAATGACAATTTGAAAATCAAATCTAAGTTAATAGTTTGACGTTCTTTACTTCAAAACAACTAAGTCTTATTTTAGTATAGTGAATTTGTAATTTAAAATGAAGTTATTAGTTTGAAATTCTTTACTTGAAAATATCTACTACTGATTTTAGAAATGACAATTTGAAAATCAGATCTAAGTTAATAATTTGACGTTCTTTATTTCAAAACAACTAAGTCTTATTTTAGTATAGTGAATTTGTAATTTAAAACGAAGTTATTAGTTTGAAATTCTTTACTTGAAAATATCTACTACTGATTTTAGAAATGACAATTTGAAAATCAGATCTAAGTTAATAATTTGACGTTCTTTACTTCAAAACAACTAAGTCTTATTTTAGTATAGTGAATTTGTAAACCAAAACTAAGTTATTAGTATGAAGTTCTTCACTTGAAAAAAACTACCATTGATTTTAGAAATGACAATTTGAAAATCAGATCTAAGTTAACAGTTTGACGTTCTTTACTTTAAAATAACTAAGTCTTATTTTAGACTAGTGAATTTGTAAATTAAAACTAAGTTATTAGTATGAAGTGCTTCACTTGAAAAAAACTACCACTGATTTTAGAAATGACAATTTGAAAATCAGATCTAAGTTAATAGTTTGACGTTCTCTACTTCAAAACAACTAAGTCTTATTTTAGTATAGTGAATTTGTAAACCAAAACTAAGTTATTAGTATGAAGTTCTTCACTTGAAAAAAACTACCATTGATTTTAGAAATGACAATTTGAAAATCAGATCTAAGTTAATAGTTTGACGTTCTTTACTTCAAAATAACTAAGTCTTATTTTAGAATACTCAATTTGTAAATCAAGGCTAAGTTATTAGTTTAAAAATGTTTACTTGAAAATATCTACTTCTGATTTTAGAAATAACAATTTGAAATTCAAATCTAAGTTAACAGTTTGACGTTCTTTACTTTAAAATAACTAAGTCTTATTTTAGTATAGTGAATTTGTAATTTAAAACGAAGTTATTAGTTTGAAATTCTTTACTTGAAAATATCTACTACTGATTTTAGAAATGAGAATTTGAAAATCAGATGTAAGTTAACAGTTTGACGTTCTTTACTTTAAAATAACTAAGTCTTATTTTAGACTAGTGAATTTGTAAATTAAAACTAAGTTATTAGTATGAAGTGCTTCACTTGAAAAAAACTACCACTGATTTTAGAAATGACAATTTGAAAATCAGATCTAAGTTAATAGTTTGACGTTCTCTACTTCAAAACAACTAAGTCTTATTTTAGTATAGTGAATTTGTAAACCAAAACTAAGTTATTAGTATGAAGTTCTTCACTTGAAAAAAACTACCATTGATTTTAGAAATGACAATTTGAAAATCAGATCTAAGTTAATAGTTTGACGTTCTTTACTTCAAAATAACTAAATCTTATTTTAGAATACTCAATTTGTAAATCAAGGCTAAGTTATTAGTTTAAAAATGATTACTTGAAAATATCTACTTCTGATTTTAGAAATGACAATTTGAAATTCAAATCTAAGTTAACAGTTTGACGTTCTTTACTTTAAAATAACTAAGTCTTATTTTAGTATAGTGAATTTGTAATTTAAAACGAAGTTATTAGTTTGAAATTCTTTACTTGAAAATATCTACTACTGATTTTAGAAATGAGAATTTGAAAATCAGATGTAAGTTAACAGTTTGACGTTCTTTACTTTAAAATAACTAAGTCTTATTTTAGACTAGTGAATTTGTAAATTAAAACTAAGTTATTAGTATGAAGTGCTTCACTTGAAAAAAACTACCACTGATTTTAGAAATGACAATTTGAAAATCAGATCTAAGTTGATAGTTTGACGTTCTCTACTTCAAAACAACTAAGTCTTATTTTAGTATAGTGAATTTGTAAACCAAAACTAAGTTATTAGTATGAAGTTCTTCACTTGAAAAAAACTACCATTGATTTTAGAAATGACAATTTGAAAATCAGATCTAAGTTAATAGTTTGACGTTCTTTACTTCAAAATAACTAAATCTTATTTTAGAATACTCAATTTGTAAATCAAGGCTAAGTTATTAGTTTAAAAATGTTTACTTGAAAATATCTACTTCTGATTTTAGAAATGACAATTTGAAATTCAAATCTAAGTTAACAGTTTGACGTTCTTTACTTTAAAATAACTAAGTCTTATTTTAGTATAGTGAATTTGTAATTTAAAACGAAGTTATTAGTTTGAAATTCTTTACTTGAAAATATCTACTACTGATTTTAGAAATGAGAATTTGAAAATCAGATGTAAGTTAACAGTTTGACGTTCTTTACTTTAAAATAACTAAGTCTTATTTTAGACTAGTGAATTTGTAAATCAAAACTAAGCTATTAGTTTGAAATACTTTACTTGAAAATATCTACTTCTGATTTCAGAAATGACAAATTGTAAATCATATCTAAGTTTGATGTTCTTTACTTCAAAGAAACTAAGTCTTATTTTAAAATAGTGAATTTGTAAATCAAAACTAAGTTTATATTTTGAAATACTTTACTTGAAAATATCTACTTCTGATTTTAGAAATGACAATTTGAAAAGCAGATCTAAGTTAATAGTTTGACGTTTTTTACTTCAAAATAACTATGTCTTATTTAGACTAGTGAATTTGTAAATCCAAACTAAGTTATTAGTTTAAAGTTCTTTACTTGAAAATATCAACTACTAATTTTAGAAATATCAATTTGAAAATCAGATCTAAGTTAATAATTTGACGTTATTTACTTCAAAATAACTAAGTCTTATTTTAGAATAGTGAAACTGTAAATTGAAACTAAGTTATTAGTATAAAGTTCTTTACTTTGAAATATCTACTTCTGATTTCAGAAATGACAATTTGAAAATTAGATCTAAGTTAATAGTTTCATGTTTTTTACTTCAAAACAGCTAAGTCTTATATTAGAATAGTGAATTTGTAAATCAAAACTAAGTTATTAGTTTGAAATACTTAACTTGAAAATATATACTTCTGATTTTAGAAATGACAATTTCAAAGTCAGATCTAAGTTAATAGTTTGACGTTCTTTACTACAAAATAACTTAGTCTTATTTTAGAATAGTGTATTTGTAAACAAAACTAAGTTATTAGTTTGAAGTACTTTGCTTAGAAATATCTACTTCTGATTTTAGAAATGATAATTTGAAAATAAGATCTAAGTTAATAATTTGACGTTCTTTACTTCAAAATAACTAAGTCTTATTTTAGAATAGTGAATTTGTAAAACAAAGCTAATGTTATAGTTTGAAAATCTTTACTTGATAATATCTACTTCTGATTTCAGAAATGACAATTTAAAAATTAGATCTAAGTTAATAGTTTCACGTTTTTTACTTCAAAACAGCTAAGTCTTATATTAGAATAGTGAATTTGTAAATCAAAACTAAGTTATTAGTTTGAAATACTTAACTTGAAAATATATACTTCTGATTCTAAAATGACAATTTAAAAGTCAGATCTAAATTAATAGTTTGACGTTCTTTACTTCAAAATATATAAGTCTTATTTTAGAATACTATATTAGTAAATCAAAACTAAGTTATTTGTTTAAAGTTCTTTACTTTGAGAAATCTACTTCTGATTTCAGAAATGAAAATTTGAAAATCAGATCTATTTAGATAGTTTGACGTTTTTTACTTCAAAATAAGTAAGTCTTAATTTAGACTAGTGAATTTGTAAATCAAAACTAAGCTATTAGTTTGAAATACTTTACTTGAAAATATCTACTTCTGATTTCAGAAATGACAAATTGAAAATCATATCTAAGCTGATGTTCTTTATTTCAAAGAAACTAAGTCTTATTTTAAAATAGTGAATTTGTAAATCAAAACTAAGTTATTATTTTGAAATACTTTACTTGAAAATATCTACTTCTGATTTTAGAAATGAAAATTTGAAATTCAGATCTAAGTTAATAGTTTGACGTTTTTTACTTCAAAATAACTAAGTCTTATTTAGACTAGTGAATTTGTAAATCAAAACTAAGTTATTAGTTTAAAGTTCTTTACTTGAAAATATCTACTACTGATTTTAGAAATGACAATTTGAAAATCAGATCTAAGTTAATAATTTGACGTTGTTTACTTCAAAATAACTAGGTACTATTTTAGAATAGTGAATTTGTAAATCAAAACTAAGTTATTAGTTTAAAGTTCTTTACTTGAAAATATCTACTTCTGATTTCAGAAATGACAATTGGAAAATCAGATCTAAGTTAATAGTTTGATGTTCTTTACTTCAAAATAGATAAGTCTTATTTTAGAATATTGGATTTGTAAATCAAAACTAAGTTATTAGTTTAAAGTTCTTTACTTGAAAATATCTACTTCTGATTTCAGAAATGACAATTTGAAAAGCAGATCTAAGTTAATAGTTTGACGTTTTTTACTTCAAAATAACTAATGCGGATCTTAGTAATGTAAATTTGGAAATCTAATCTAATCTTGTAGTTTGAAGTTTTTTACTTGAAAATATCTACTTCTGATTTTAGAAATGACAATTTGAAAATCAGATCTAAGTTAACAGTTTGACGTTCTTTACTTCAAAATAGATAAGTTTTATTTTAGAATACTGTCTTTGTAAATCAAAACTAAGTTATTTGTTTGAAGTACTTTACTTGAAAATATCTACTTCTGATTTTAGAAATGACAATTTGAAAATCAGATCTATGTTGATAGTTTGACGTTTTTTACTTCAAAATAAGTAAGTCTTAATTTAGACTAATGAACTTGTAAATCAAAACTAAGCTATTAGTTTGAAATACTTTACTTGAAAATATCTACTTCTGATTTCAGAAATGACAAATTGAAAATCATATCTAAGTTAATAGTTTGATGTTCTTTACTTCAAAATAACTAAGTCTTATTTTAGACTAGTGAATTTGTAAATCTAAACTAAGTTATTAGTTTGAAGTTCTTTACTTGAAAATATCTACTTTTGATTTCAGAAATGACAATTTGAAAATCAGATCTAAGTTAATAGTTTGACGTTCTTTACTCCAAAATAGATAAGTCTTATTTTAGAATATTGGATTTGTAAATCAAAAGTAAGTTATTTATTTGAAGTACTTTACTTGAAAATATCTACTTATGATTTTAGAAATGACAATTTGAAAATCATATCTAAGTTAATAGTTTGATGTTGTTTACTTCAAAGAAACTAAGTCTTATTGTAGAATAGTGAATTTGTAAAACAAAACTAAGTTAGTAGTTTGCAATACTTTACTTGAAAATATCTACTTCTGATTTTAAAAATGACAATTTGAAAATCAGATCTAAGTTAATAGTTTGACGTTTTTTACTTCAAAATAACTAATTCGGATCTTAGTAATGTAAATTTGGAAATGTAATCTAAGGTTGTAGTTTGAAGTTTTTAACTTGAAATTAGCTACTTCTGATTTTAGAAATGACAATTTGAAAATCAGATCTAAGTTAATAGTTTGAAGTTCTTTACTTCAACATAGATAAGTCTTATTTTAGAATAGTGAATTTGTAAATCAAAACTAAGTGATTAGTTTGAAATACTTTACTTGAAAATATCTACTTCTGATTTTAGAAATTAAAATTTGAAAATCAGATCTAAGTTAATTGTTTGATGTTCTTTACTTCAAAGAAACTAAGTCCTATTTTAGAATAGTGAATTTGTAAATCTAAGCTAAGTTATTACTTCGAAGTTCTTTACTTGAAAATAACTACTACTGATTTTAGAAATGACAATTTGAAAATTATATCTAAGTTAATAGTTTGACGTTCTTTACTTCAAAATAGATAAGTCTTATTTAGACTAGTGAATTTGTAAATCAAAACTAAGTTATTAGTTTAAAGTTGGAGACTTTGAAATATCTACTTCTGATTTCAGAAATGACAATTTGAAAATCAGATCTAAGTTAAAAGTTTGATGTGCTTTCCTTCAAAGAAACTAAGAATTATTTTAGAATAGTGAATTTCTAAATCAAAACTAAGTTATTAGTTTAAAGTTCTTTACTTTGTAATATCTACTTCTGATTTCAGAAATAACAATTTGAAAATCAGATCTAAGTTAATAGTTTGACGTTCTGTACTTCAAAATAGATTACTTTTATTTTAGATTACCTTATTTTTAAATCAAAACTAAGCAATTTGTTTGAAGTTATTTACTTGAAAATATCTACTATTGATTTTAGAAATGACAATTTGAAAATCAGATCTAAGTTAATAGTTTGACGTTCTTTACTGCAAAATAACTAAGTCTTATTTTAGACTGTTGAATTTGTAAATCAAAACTAAGTTATTAGTTTGAAATACTTTAATTGAAAATATCTACTTCTGATTTTAGAAATGACAATTTGAAAATCAGATCTAACTTAATAGTTTGAAGATTTTTACTTCAAAATAACTAATTTGGATCTTAGTAATGTAAATTTGGAAATCTAATCTAAGGTTATAGTTTGAATTTTTTTACTTGAAAATATCTACTTCTGATTTTAGAAATGACATTTTGAAAATCAGGTCTAAGTTAACAGTTTGACGTTCTTTACTTCAAAATAGATATGTCTTATTTTAGAATATTGTCTTTGTAAATCAAAACTAAGTTATTAGTTTGAAATACTTTACTTGAAAATATCTACTTCTGATTTTAGAAATGACATTTTGAAAATCAGATCTAAGTTAACATTTTGACGTTCTTTACTTCAAAATAGATAAGTCTTATTTTAGAATATTGTCTTTGTAAATCAAAACTAAGTTATTTATTTGAAGTACTTTACTTGAAAATATCTACTTCTGATTTTAGAAATGACAATTTGAAAATCAGATCTAAGTTAATAGTTAGACGTTCTTTACCACAAAATAGATAAGTCTTATTCCAGAATAGTGAATTTGTAAATCAAAACTAAGTTATTAGTTTGAAGTTCTTTACTTGAAAATAACTACTACTGATTTTAGAAATGACAATTTGAAAATTATATCTAAGTTAATAGTTTGACGTTCTTTACTTCAAAATAGATAAGTCTTATTTAGACTAGTGAATTTGTAAATCAAAACTAAATTATTAGTTTGAATTTCTTTACTTGAAAATATCTACTACTGATTCAAGAAATGATAATTTGAAAATCAGATCTAAGTTAATAGTTTGACGTTGCTTACTTCAAAATAACTAAGTACTATTTTAGAATAGTGAATTTGTAAATCAAAACTAAGTTATTAGTTTAAAGTTGGAGACTTTGAAATATCTACTTCTGATTTCTGAAATGACAATTTGAAAATCAGATCTAAGTTAATGGTTTGACATTGTTTACTTCAAAGTAACGTAGTGTTAATTTAGAATAGTGAATTTGTAAATCAAAACTAAGTTATTTGTTTGAAGAACTTTACTTGAAAATATCTACTTCTGATTTCAGAAATGACAATTTGAAAATGAGATCTATGTTAATAGTTTGACGTTTTATACTTCAAAATAACTAAGTATTATTTAGACTAGTGAATTTGTAAATCAAAACTTAGTTATTAGTTTGAAGTTCTTTACTTGAAAATTTCTATTACTGATTTTAGAAATGACAATTTGAAAATCAGATCTAAGTTAATAGTTTAACGTTGTTTACTTCAAAATAACTAAGTACTATTTTAGAATAGTGAATTCGTAAATCAAAACTAAGTTATTAGTTTAAAGTACGAGACTTAGAAATATCTACTTCTGATTTCAGAAATGACAATTTGAAAATCAGATCCAAGTTAATAGTTTGACGTTCTTTACTTCAAAATAGATAAGTCTTATTTTAGAATATTGGATTTGTAAATCTAAAGTAAGTTATTTATTTGAAGTACTTTACTTGAAAATATCTACTTCTGATTTTAGAAATGACAATTTGAAAATCAGATCTAAGTTAATAGTTAGACGTTCTTTACCACAAAATAGATAAGTCTTATTCCAGAATAGTGAATTTGTAAATCAAAACTAAGTTATTAGTTTGAAGTTCTTTACTTGAAATTATCTGCTTCAGATTTTAGAAATCATAGTTTGAAAATAAAATCTAAGTTAATAGTTTGACGTTCTTTACTTCAAAGTAACTTAGTCTTATTTTAGAATAGTGAATTTGTAAATCAAAACTAAGTTATTAGTTTAAGGTTCGATGCTCAGAAATATCTACTTCTGATTTCAGAAGTGACAATTTGAAAATCAGATCTAAGTTAATAGTTAGACGTTCTTTACCACAAAATAGATAAGTCTTATTCCAGAATAGTGAATTTGTAAATCAAAACTAAGTTATTAGTTTGAAGTTCTTTACTTGAAATTATCTGCTTCAGATTTTAGAAATCATAGTTTGAAAATCAAATCTAAGTTAATAGTTTGACGTTTTTTACTTCAAAGTAACTTAGTCTTATTTTAGAATAGTGAATTTGTAAATCAAAACTAAGTTATTAGTTTAAGGTTCGATACTCAGAAATATCTACTTCTGATTTCAGAAGTGACAATTTGAAAATCAGATCTTAGTTAATAGTTTGTGGTTCTTTACTTCAAAGAAACTAAGTCTTATTTTAGTATAGTGAATCTGTAAATCAAAACTAAGTTATTAGTTTAAAGTTCTTTACTTTGAAATATCTACTTTTGATTTCAGAAATGACAATTTGAAAATCAGATCTAAGTTAATAGTTTGACGTTCTTTACTTCAAAATAGATAAGTCTTATTTTAGAATATTGGATTTGTAAATCAAAGGTAAGTTATTTATTTGAAGTACTTTACTTGAAAATATCTACTTATGATTTTAGAAATGACAATTTGAAAATCAGAGCTAAGTTAATAGTTTGACGTTCTTTACTTCAAAATAGATAAGTCTTATTTTAGAATAGTGACTTTGTAAATCAAAACTAAGTTATTAGTTTGAAATACTTTACTTGAAAATATCTTCTTCTGATTTTAGAAATTAAAATTTGAAAATCAGATCTAAGTTAATAGTTTGACGTTCTTTACTTCAAAATAGATAAGTCTTATTTTAGAATATTGGATTTGTAAATCTAAAGTAAGTTATTTATTTGAAGTACTTTACTTGAAAATATCTACTTCTGATTTTAGAAATGACAATTTGAAAATCAGATCTAAGTTAATAGTTAGACGTTCTTTACCACAAAATAGATAAGTCTTATTCCAGAATAGTGAATTTGTAAATCAAAACTAAGTTATTAGTTTGAAGTTCTTTACTTTGAAATATCTACTTCTGAATTCAGTAATGACCATTTTAAAACCTGATTCAAGTTAATAGTTTGACGTTTTTTACTTCGAAATAACTAATTCGGATCCTTAGTAAAGGAAATTTGGAAATCAAGTCTAAGGTTGCAGTTTGAAGTTTTTTACTTGAAAATATCTACTTCTGATTTTAGAAATGATAATTTGAAAATTAGATCTAAATTAATAGTTTGACGTTCTTTACTTCAAAATAATTAACTCTGATTTTATAAATGTGAATTTGAAAAAACATTCGAAGTAAATAATTTAAAGCTCAATACTTGAACATACCTACTTCTGATTTTAGAATTGACAATATGAAAATAAGATTTAAGTTAATAGTTTGACGTTCTTTAGTTCAAAATAACTAAGTCTTATTTTAGAATAGTGAATTTGTAATTCAAAACTAAGTTATTAGTTTGAAGTTCTTTACTTGTAAATATCTACTTCTGATTTTAGAAATGACAATTTGAAAAGCAGATATAAGTTAATACTTTGACGTTCTTTACTTCAAAATAACTGAGTCTTATTTTAGAATAGTGAATTTGTAAATCAAAACTAAGTTATTAATTTGAAGTTCTTTACTTGAAAATAACTAATTCTGATTTCAGAAATGACAATTTTAAAATCAGATCTAAGTTAATAGTTTGACGTTCTTTACTTAAAAATAACTAAGTCTTATTTTAGAATAGTGAATTTGTAAAACAAAACTAAGTTATTAGTTTGAGGTACTTTACTTGAAAATATCCACCTCAAATTTTAGAAATGACAATTTGAAAATCAGATCTAAGTTAATAGTTTGAGGTTCTTTACTTCAAAATAACTAAATTTTATTTTAGAATAGTGTATTTGTAAATCAAAACTAAGTTATTAGTTTGAATCTCTTTACTTGAAAATATCTACTTCTGATTTTAGAAATGACAATTTGAAAATCAGATCTTAGTTAATAGTTTGACGATTTTTACTTCAAAATAACTAAGTCTTGTTTTAGGATAGTGAATATGTAAATCAAAACTAAGTCATTAGATTGAAGTTCTTTACTTGAAAATATTTACATCAGATTTTAGTAATGACAATATGAACATCAGATCTTAGTTAATAGTTTGACGTTTTTACTTCTAAATAACTTAGTCTTATTTTAGAATAGTGAATTTGTATATCAAAACTAAGTTATTAGTTTGAAGTTCTTTACTTTGAAATATCTACTTCTGAATTCAGTAATGACCATTTTAAAACCTGATTCAAGTTAATAGTTTGACGTTTTTTACTTCGAAATAACTAATTCGGATCCTTAGTAAAGGAAATTTGGAAATCAAGTCTAAGGTTGCAGTTTGAAGTTTTTTACTTGAAAATATCTACTTCTGATTTTAGAAATGATAATTTGAAAATTAGATCTAAATTAATAGTTTGACGTTCTTTACTTCAAAATAATTAACTCTGATTTTATAAATGTGAATTTGAAAAAACATTCGAAGTAAATAATTTAAAGCTCAATACTTGAACATACCTACTTCTGATTTTAGAATTGACAATATGAAAATAAGATTTAAGTTAATAGTTTGACGTTCTTTAGTTCGAAATAACTAAATTTTATTTTAGAATAGTGAATTTGTAAATCAAAACTAAGTTATTAGTTTAAATCGTTTTACTTCAAATTTACTAATTCGGATCTAAGTAATGTTAATTTGGAAATCAAATGTAAGGTTGTAGTTTGAAGTTTTTTACTTGAAAATATCTACTTCTGATTTTAGAAATGACAATTTCAAAATCAGATCTAAGTTAATATTTTGACGTTCTTTACTTGAAAATATCTAATTCTGATTTCAGAAATGACAATTTTGAAATCAGATCTAAGTTAATAGTTTTTCGTTCTTTACTTCAAAATAACTAAGTCTTATTTTAGAATAGTGTATTTGTAAATTAAAACTAAGTTATTAGTTTCAAGTTCTTTACTTGAAAATATCTACTTCTGATTTTAGAAATGACAATTTGAAAATCAGATCTTAGTTAATAGTTTGACGTTCTTTACTTCAAAATAACTTAGTCTTATTTTAGAATAGTGAATTTGTAAATCAAAGCTAAGTTATTACTTTAAAGTTCTTTACTTTGAAATATCTACTTCTGATTTCAGTAATGACCATTTTAAAATCAGATCTAAGTTAATAGTTTGACGTTCTTTACTTTGAAATAACTAAATCGTATTTTAGAATAGTGAATTTGTAAATCAAAACTAAGTTATTAGTTTGAAGTTTTTTACTTCAAATGAACTAATACGGACTTTTGTAATATAAATTTGAAAATCAAAGCTAAGGTAATAGTTTGAAGATCTTTACTTGAAAATATCTACTTCTGATTTCAGAAATGACAATTTGAAAATCAGATCTAAGTTAATAGTTTGACGTTCTTTACTTAAAAATAACTAAGTCTTATTTTAGAATAGTGAATTTGTAAAACAAAACTAAGTTATTAGTTTGAGGTATTTTACTTGAAAATATCCACCTCAAATTTTAGAAATGACAATTTGAAAATCAGATCCAAGTTAATAGTTTGACGTTCTTTACTTCAAAATAACTAAATTTTATTTTAGAATAGTGTATTTGTAAATCCAAAACTAAGTTATTAGTTTCAAGTTTTTTACTTGAAAATATCTACATCAGATTTTAGAAATGACAATTTGAAAATCAGAACTTAGTTAATAGTTTGACGTTCTTTACTTCAGAATAACTAAGTCCTGTTTTAGGATAGTGAATATGTAAATCAAAACTAAGTCATTAGTTTCAAGTTTTTTACTTGAAAATATCTACATCAGATTTTAGAAATGACAATTTGAACATCAGATCTTAGCTAATAGTTTGACGTTCTTTCCTTCAAAATAATTTAGTCTTATTTTAGAATGGTGAATTTTTGAAGCAAAACTAACTTATTAGTTTGAGGTTCTTTACTTTGAAATATCTACTTCTGATTTCAGAAATGACCATTTTAAAATCTGATTTAAGTTAATAGTTTGACGTTCTTTACTTCGAAATAACGAAATCTTATTTTAGAATAGTGAATTTGTAAATCAAAACTAAGTTTTTACTATGAAGTTTTTTACTTCAAATGAACTAATAAGGATTTTTGTAATTAAAATTTGAAAATCAAAGCTAAGGTTATAGTTTGTAGATATTAACTTGAAAATATCTACTTCTGTTTTCAGAAACGACAATTTGAAAAACAGATCTTATTTAATAGTTTCACGTTTTTACTTCTAATTAACTTAGTCTTATTTTAGAATAGTGAATTTGTAAATCAAAACTAAGTTATTAGTTTGAAGATTTTTACTTCAAATGAACTAATACGGATTTTTGTAATAAAAATTTGAAAATCAAAGCTAAGGTTATAGTTTGCAGATCTTTACTTGAAAATATCTACTTCTGATTTCAGAAACGACAAGTTGAAAAACAGATCTAACTTAATAGTTTGACGATCTTTACTTCAAAATAACTAAGTCTTATTTTAGAATAGTGAATTTGTAAACCAAAGCTAAGTTATTAGTTTGAAGTTCTTTACTTGAAAATATCTACTTCTGATTTTAGAAATGACAATTTGAAAATCAGATCTGAGTTAATAGTTAGACGTCTTTTCCTTCAAAATAACTAATTCGGATCCTTAGTAAGGGAAATTTGGAAATCAAGTCTAAGGTTGCATTTTGAAGTCTTTTACTTGAAAATATCTAGTTCTGATTTTAGAAATGACAATTTGAAAATTAGATTTAAATTAATACTTTGACGTTCTTTACTTCAAAATAATTAACTCTGATTTTATAAATGTGAATTTGAAAAAACATTCGAAGTTAATAATTTAAATCTCAATACTTGAACATAATTACTTCTGATTTTCAAATTGTCATTTATAAAATCAGAAGTAGATATTTTCAAGTAAAGTACTTCAAACAAATAACTTAGTTTTTATTTACAAAGACAATATTCTAAAATAAGACTTATCTATTTTGAAGTAAAGAACGTCAAACTATTAACTTAGATCTGATTTTCAAATTGTCATTTCTGAAATCAGAAATAGATATTTTAAAGTATCGAACTTTAAACTAATAACTTAGTTTTTATGTACAAATTCACTATTCTATAATAGTACTTAGTTATTTTGAAGTAAACAACGTCAAACTATTAACTTAGATCTGATTTTCAAATTGTCATTTCTAAAATCAGTAGTAGATATTTTCAAGTAAAGTATTTCAAACTAATAACTTAGTTTTGATTTACAAATTCATTATTCTAAAATAGTACTTAGTTATTTTGAAGTAAACAATGTCAAATTATTAACTTAGAACTGATTTTCAAATTGTCATTTCTGAAATCTTCTGAAATCAGAAGTAGATTTTTCAAAGTAAAGAACTTCAAACAAATAACTTAGTTTTGATTTACAAATTCCCTATTCTATAAGACTTAGTTTCTTTGAAGTAAAGAACATCAAACTATTAACTTAGATATGATTTTCTAATTGTCCTTTCTGAAATCAGAAATAGATATTTTAAAGTATCGAACTTTAAACTAATAACTAAGTTTTGATTTACAAATTCACTAGTCTAAATAAGACTTAGTTATTTTGAAATAAACAACGTCAAATTATTAACTTAGAACTGATTTTCAAATTGTCATTTCTGAAATCAGAAGTAGATTTTTCAAAGTAAAGAACTTCAAACAAATAACTTAGTTTTGATTTACAAATTCACTATTCTATAATAGTACTTAGTTATTTTGAAATAAACAACGTCAAACTATTAACTTAGATATGATTTTCAAATTGTCATTTCTAAAATCAGAAGTAGATATTTTCAAGTAAAAAACTTCAAACTACAACCTTAGATTAGATTTCCAAATTTACATTACTAAGATCCGAATCAGTTATTTTGAAGTAAAAAACGTCAAACTATTAACTTAGATCTGATTCTCTAATTGTCATTTCTAAAATCAGAAGTAGATATTTTCAAGTAAAGTATTTCAAACTAAAAACTTAGTTTTGATTTACAAATTCACCATTCTACAATATGACTTAGTTTCTTTGAAGTAAAGAACATCAAACTATTAACTTAGATATGATTTTCAAATTGTCATTTCTAAAATCATAAGTAGATATTTTCAATTAAGTACTTCAAATAAATAACTTACTTTTGATTTACAAATTCAATATTCTAAAATAAGACTTATCTATTTTGAAGTAAAGAACGTCAAACTATTAACTTAGATCTGATTTTCAAATTGTCATTTCTGAAATTAGAAGTAGATATTTCAAAGTTAAAAACTTTAAACTATAAACTTAGTTTTGATCTACAGATTCACTATTTAAAATAAGACTTAGTTTCTTTGAAGTAAAGAACATCAAACTATTAACTAAGATCTGATTTTCAAATTGTCATATCTGTAATCAGAAGAAGATATTTCAAAGTCCCGAAATTTAAACTAATAACTTATTTTTGATTTACAAATTCACTATTCCAAAATAGTACATAGTTATTTTGTAGTAAACAAAATCAAATTATTAACTTAGATCTGATTTGCAAATTGTCAATTCTAAAATCAGTAGTAGATATTTTCAAGTAAAGAACTTTAAACTAATAATTTAGTTTTGATTTACAAATTCACTAGTCTAAATAAGACTTAGTTATTTTGAAGTAAAAACATCAAACTACTAACTTAGATCTGATTTTCAAATTGTCATTTCTGAAATCAGAAGTAGATTTTTCAAAGTAAGGAACTTCAAACAAATAACTTAGTTTTGATTTACAAATTCACTATTCTAAAATAAGACTTAGTTTCTTTGAAGTAAAGAACATCAAACTATTAACTTAGATATGATTTTCAAATTGTCATTTCTGAAATCAGAAGTAGTTATTTCAAAGTAAAGAACTTTAAACTAATAACATAGGTTTGATTTACAATTTCACTATTCTAAAATAAGACTTAGTTTCTTTGAAGTAAAGAACGTCAAACTATTAATTTCGATCTGATATTCAAATTGTAATTTCTGAAATCAGTAGTAGATATTTCAAAGTAAAGAACTTCAAACTAATAACTTAGCTTTTATTTACAAATTCACTATTCTACAATATGACTTAGTTTCTTTGAAGTAAAGAACATCAAACTATTAACTTAGATCTGATTTTCAAATTGTCATTTATAAAATCAGAAGTAGATATTTTCAAGTAAAGTACTTCAAACAAATAACTTAGTTTTGATTTACAAAGCCAATATTCTAAAATAAGACTTATCTATTTTGAAGTAAAGAACGTCAAACTATTAACTTAGATCTGATTTTCAAATTGTCATTTCTGAAATCAGAAATAGATATTTTAAAGTATCGAACTTTAAACTAATAACTTAGTTTTGATTTACAAATTCACTATTCTATAATAGTATTTAGTTATTTTGAAGTAAACAACGTCAAACTATTAACTTAGATATGATTTTCAAATTGTCATTTCTAAAATCAGTAGTAGATATTTTCAAGTAAAATATTTCAAACTAATAACTTAGTTTTGATTTGCAAATTCATTATTCTAAAATAGTACTTAGTTATTTTGAAGTAAACAACGTCAAATTATTAACTTAGAACTGATTTTCAAATTGTCATTTCTGAAATCAGAAGTAGATTTTTCAAAGTAAAGAACTTCAAACAACTAACTTAGTTTTGATTTACAAATTCACTATTCTAAACTAAGACTTAGTTTCTTTGAAGTAAAGAACATCAAACTATTAACTTAGATATGATTTTCAAATTGTCCTTTCTGAAATCAGTAATAGATATTTTAAAGTTTCGAACTTTAAACTAATAACTTAGTTTTGATTTACAAATTTACTATTCTATAATAGTACTTAGTTATTTTGAAGTAAACAACGTCAAACTATTAACTTAGATATGATTTTCAAATTGTCATTTCTAAAATCAGTAGTAGATATTTTCAAGTAAAGTATTTCAAACTAATAACTTAGTTTTGATTTACAAATTCATTATTCTAAAATAGTACTTAGTTATTTTGAAGTAAACAACGTCAAATTATTAACTTAGAACTGATTTTCAAATTGTCATTTCTGAAATCAGAAGTAGATTTTTAAAGTAAAGAACTTCAAACAAATAACTTAGTTTTGATTTACAAATTCACTATTCTAAAATAAGACTTAGTTTCTTTGAAGTAAAGAACATCAAACTATTAACTTAGATATGATTTTCTAATTGTCCTTTCTGAAATCAGAAATAGATATTTTAAAGTATCGAACTTTAAACTAATAACTTAGTTTTGATTTACAAATTCACTATTCTATAATAGTACTTAGTTATTTTGAAGTAAACAACGTCAAACTATTAACTTAGATATGATTTTCAAATTGTCATTTCTAAAATCAGAAGTAGATATTTTCAAGTAAAAAACTTCAAACTACAACCTTAGATTAGATTTCCAAATTTACATTACTAAGATCCGAATTAGTTATTTTGAAGTAAAAAACGTCAAACTATTAACTTAGATCTGATTTTCTTATTGTCATTTCTAAAATTAGAAGTAGATATTTTCAAGTAAAGTATTTCAAACTAAAAACTTAGTTTTGATTTACAAATTCACTATTCTACAATATGACTTAGGGCCGTTATATTCACCTCTTCGTAAAGTGTCTTGTAGTTATCTGTTCGATAACTTTAAAAGTGACTTGTAAAAAATTTGGGTATATTCAAAAAAATATATATGTCTTGTAACTACTTGCAACTTATTACGCATAGTTGATGTTTTCTTCGAGATAGTACATAGCGAGATAGTAGATAGTCTTATGGAGTAAGAGATAGCGCTATTATATTCTCAAGATAGGAAGAGATAGTATTTTGGTGTAATTGTGACAGCTGAAGTTTGAAAATTTTTACAAGTAATTTACAGCCGCGGTCATAATAGTAAGCCACCCTATAAAATCAAAGATTTTTAACCTTTTCAGACCCAGGGTACATTATAGTGTACTCGCGTTTTATTAAATTCTTTTGAAGTTTATGATGACAAACTTATATGTTAGATAGCAATTATTTTTTGAAAGAAAGAATTATTGAATTCCTCGTCGTTTGTTCATTGAAAAATGCTTGCTACTTAGCATTTAAGTTTGTCACCAACTTCAAAATAATTTAATAAAAGGTACACACACTGGGTTTGAAAGGGTTAAGTAATAAACTTTATAAAAATATTTTTAACAGGTAGTTGTAACCCAGATGCAATTATAATGCATAATTTAAAAAACTTGGCACGATGTAAGTTATTATTTTGATCGTTATTCTGCATATCTTCCGTAAAAATTCGTGAAATCTGTTTTTAGTATTATATGAACGGAAATATATAATATTTTCTTCAATTTCGTCTAAGATCAGATAAATATCGTCGATAAGACACATTTTAAAATATTATAAAATACAAAAAATACACACCATTTATAAATTTTAAGTTCAAATCTCACTTGTAACGTTTTACTTGGTACTCCAAGTGACTTGTAACTTATCTTACTCGTAACTCGTATTTACGAGACGATTGCCGCTATTGGTAGGTGAATATACGTTTACTAATTGTTGTTGTTGTTGTTTACTAATCAAATTGTCATTTCTAAAACAAGAAGTAGATATTTTCAAGTAAAGAACTTTAAACTAATAACTTAGCCTTAATTTACAAATTGAGTATTCTAAAATAAGAATTAGTTATTTGGAAGTAAAGAACGTCAAACTATTAACTTAGATCTGATTTTCAAATTGTCATTTCTAAAATCACTGGTAGTTTTTTTCAAGTGAAGAACTTCTTACTGATAACTTAGTTTTGGTTTACAAATTCACTATACTAAAATAAGACTTAGTTGTTTTGAAGTAAAGAACGTCAAACTTTTAACTTAGATCTGATTTTGAAATTGTCATTTCTAAAATCAGAAGTAGATATTTTCAAGTAAACACCTTTAAACTAATAACTTAGCTTTGTTTTACAAATTGAGTATTCTAAAATAAGACTTAGTTATTTTGAAGTAAAGAACGTCAAACTACTAACTTAGACTGATTTTCAAATTGTCATTTCTAAAATCAGTGGTAGTTTTTTTCAAGTGAAGAACTTCATACTAATAACTTAGTTTTAAATTACAAATTCACTATACTAAAATAAGACTTAGGTATTTAGAAGTAAAGAACGTCAAACTATGAACTTAGATCTGATTTTCAAATTGTCATTTCTAAAACAAGAAGTAGATATTTTCAAGTAAAGAACTTTAAACTAATAACTTAGCCTTGATTTATAAATTGAGTATTCTAAAATAAGACTTAGTTATTTTGAAGTAAAGAACGTCAAACTATTAACTTAGATCTGATTTTCAAATTGTCATTTCTAAAATCAGTGGTAGTTTTTTTCAAGTGAAGAACTTCATACTAATAACTTAGTTTTGGTTTACAAATTCACTATACTAAAATAAGACTTAGTTGTTTTGAAGTAAAAAACGTCAAACTATAAACTTAGATCTGATTTTGAAATTGTCATTTCTAAAATCAGAAGTAGATATTTTCAAGTAAACAACTTTAAACTAATAACTTAGCCTTGATTTACAAATTGAGTATTCTAAAATAAGACTTAGTTATTTTGAAGTAAAGATCGTCAAACTATTAACTTAGATCTGATTTTCAAATTGTCATTTCTAAAATCAGTGGTAGTTTTTTTCAAGTGAAGAACTTCATACTAATAACTTAGTTTTAATTTACAAATTCACTAGTCTAAAATAAGACTTAGTTATTTTAAAGTAAAGAACGTCAAACTGTTAACTTAGATCTGATTTTCAAATTGTCATTTCTAAAATCAGTAGTAGATATTTTCAAGAAAAGAACTTCAAACTAATAACTTTGTTTTAAATTACAAATTCACTATACTAAAATAAGACTTAGTTATTTAGAAGTAAAGAACGTCAAACTATTAACTTAGATCTGATTTTCAAATTGTCATTTCTAAAACAAGAAGTAGATATTTTTAAGTAAAGAACTTTAAACTAATAAATTAGCTTTGATTTACAAATTGAGTATTCTAAAATAAGACTTAGTTATTTTGAAGTAAAGAACGTCAAACTATTAAATTAGATCTGATTTTCAAATTGTCATTTCTAAAATCAGTGGTAGTTTTTTTTAAGTGAAGAACTTCATACTAATAACTTAGTTTTAATTTACAAATTCACTAGTCTAAAATAAGACTTAGTTATTTTAAAGTAAAGAACGTCAAACTGTTAGCTTAGATATAATTATCAAATTGTTATTTCTAAAATCAGTGGTAGTTTTTTTCAAGTGAAGAAGTTCATACTAACAACTTAGTTTTGGTTTACAAATTCACTATACTAAAATAAGACTTAGTTGTTTTGAAGTAAAGAACGTCAAACTATTAACTTAGATCTGGATTTCAAATTGTCATTGCTAAAATCAGAAGTAGATATTTTCAAGTAAACACCTTTAAACTAATAACTTAGCTTTGTTTTACAAATTGAGTATTCTAAAATAAGACTTAGTTATTTTGAAGTAAAGAACGTCAAACTACTAACTTAGACTGATTTTCAAATTATCATTTCTAAAATCAGTGGTAGTTTTTTTCAAGTGAAGAACTTCATACTAATAACTTAGTTTTAAATTACAAATTCACTATACTAAAATAAGACTTAGGGTATTTAGAAGTAAAGAACGTCAAACTAATAACTTAGATCTGATTTTCAAATTGTCATTTCTAAAACAAGAAGTAGATATTTTCAAGTAAAGAACTTTAAACTAATAACTTAGCCTTGATTTACAAATTGAGTATTCTAAAATAAGACTTAGTTATTTTGAAGTAAAGAACGTCAAACTATTAACTTAGATCTGATTTTCAAATTGTCATTTCTAAAATCAGTGGTAGTTTTTTTCAAGTGAAGAACTTCATACTAATAACTTAGTTTTAATTTACAAATTCACTAGTCTAAAATAAGACTTAGTTATTTTAAAGTAAAGAACGTCAAACTGTTAACTTAGATCTGATTTTCAAATTGTCATTTCTAAAATCAGTAGTAGATATTTTCAAGTAAAGAACTTCAAACTAATAACTGTGTTTAAAATTACAAATTCACTATACTAAAATAAGACTTAGTTATTTAGAAATAAAGAACGTCAAACTATTAACTTAGATCTGATTTTCAAATTGTCATTTCTAAAACAAGAAGTAGATATTTTCAAGTAAAGAACTTTAAACTAATAACTTAGCCTTGATTTACAAATTGAGTATTCTAAAATAAGACTTAGTTATTTTGAAATAAAGAACGTCAAACTATTAACTTAAATCTGATTTTCAAATTGTCATTTCTAAAATCAGTGGTAGTTTTTTTCAAGTGAAGAACTTCATACTAATAACTTAGTTTTGGTTTACAAATTCGCTATACTAAAATAAGACTTAGTGGTTTTGAAGTAAAGAACGTCAAACTATTAACTTAGATCTGATTTTCAAATTGTCATTTCTAAAATAAGAAGTAGATATTTTCAAGTAAGCAACTTTAAACTAATAACTTAGCCTTGATTTACAAATTGAGGATTCTAAAATAAGACTTGGTTATTTTGAAGTAAAGAACGTCAAACTATTAACTTAGATCTGATTTTCAAATTGTCATTTCTAAAATCAGTGGTAGTTTTTTTCAAGTGAAGAACTTCATACTAATAACTTAGTTTTAATTTACAAATTCACTAGTCTAAAATAAGACTTAGTTATTTTGAAGTAAAGAACGTCAAACTATTAACTTAGATCTGATTTTCAAATTGTCATTTCTAAAACAAGAAGTAGATATTTTCAAGTAAAGAACTTTAAACTAATAACTTAGCCTTAATTTACAAATTGAGTATTCTAAAATAAGAATTAGTTATTTGGAAGTAAAGAACGTCAAACTATTAACTTAGATCTGATTTTCAAATTGTCATTTCTAAAATCAGTGGTAGTTTTTTTCAAGTGAAGAACTTCATACTGATAACTTAGTTTTGGTTTACAAATTCACTATACTAAAATAAGACTTAGTTGTTTTGAAGTAAAGAACGTCAAACTATTAACTTAGATCTGATTTTCAAATTGTCATTTCTAAAACAAGAAGTAGATATTTTCAAGTAAAGAACTTTAAACTAATAACTTAGCCTTGATTTACAAATTGAGTATTCTAAAATAAGACTTAGTTATTTTGAAGTAAAGATCGTCAAACTATTAACTTAGATCTGATTTTCAAATTGTCATTTCTAAAATCAGTGGTAGTTTTTTTCAAGTGAAGAACTTCATACTAATAACTTAGTTTTAAATTACAAATTCACTATACTAAAATAAGACTTAGGTATTTAGAAGTAAAGAACGTCAAACTATTAACTTAGATTTGATTTTCAAATTGTCATTTCTAAAACAAGAAGTAGATATTTTCAAGTAAAGAACTTTAAACTAATAACTTAGCCTTGATTTACAAATTGAGTATTCTAAAATATGACTTGGTTATTATTGGGTAAAGGTGGCGTAGCGAGAATTATTTTCAATAAAAGAATAGTTCAAGTTTAATATTTTATTTTAGCAAAAATGCATCTACACACTTGTATGGTCAAGAGCAGTCACTTTAATAATGATAATTTCACACTTGCAGTTTTCAAGTTGCAAGTTGGGGCGGTATGGTTGGCATATATAAGAATTTATGGTTTCCGTTCTTTGAACGAGGGTGTTAATATGTTTCACATTCTCAGCTTTAACTTATAACCAAATTGTCATTTGCTGGATTAATTGTTTTGCATATTTTCTTATGTACAAACCAATACTCCCCCTCAAAAAATTAATCAATAATTTATTTACAAAAAAAAATAAAAAAAATTTATAATTGCATTACATTATAGTTATTGTGGTCCAACATTTGTTTGTCTAAAGGATTAGGGAAAAAACCAATAAAAACCTAATCAGACCTTGACATAGAACATTAGAAAACATATACGAGTATAAACATAAAATAAAAAAAATTAAATTTATTCGCTTAATCCAAGTTTCATACGAATTTCCTGGAACCTTGGTGCTGGTAGTTGTTTGGTAAATGTGTCGGCCAATTGTTCACCTGTGGGAATATATTTTAATTTTATTATTTTATTTTCAATTTGCTCCCTAGAAAAATGATATTTGATATCTATATGTTTTGAACGTTTATGAGAGGTTGGATTATTGGCAATTGCAATGCAACCATTATTGTCTTCAAAAATAATTATTGGCTGTTCTAATTTTAATTTAATGCTTTTCAATAAAGATTTTAACCACAAAACCTCTCTAACCCCTTCAAATAAACTCATATATTCGGCTTCGGTGGAAGAAGCTGCTACTGATTTTTGTCTTTTCGTATTCCAGCATATTGTGCAATGATCAAATAATTTAAATACGTAACCCGTCGTACTAATGCGATCGTTTTCATTGCTTCCCCAATCAGAATCTACATAACCAACTAATGTTTCATCGTTAGTTTCAGTTCTTTTATATGTTAATTTTAAGTTAATAGTACCTCGAATATAACGTAATACTCGTTTTAATGATTGCCAAAGTTCTGCATTGCTTTTACTTTGGTATCTACTTAATAAATTGATTGCAGTGCACAGATCTGGACGTGTACACAACATTGCATACATTAAACATCCAATCACATTTCTGCAAGGTGCATTTGTAGTTTCATCTGAATTTAAAGCATCATAATTCAGTTTTACTGGAAGTGGGGTGCTAACAGGTTTACAATCGCTCATGTTAAATTTACTAAGAACTGTTTTTAAATAAGCACTCTGATCAAAAGAAATCTCATTTGCAGTCCTTTCTATTTTTATGCCTAAAAAGAGTTTAATGTCGTTTAGATCAATCATATTAAATTGTTCCATCAAATATTGTTTTAAATTTGACATTGTACTCATATTTCTGGTTACTACCAAAAGGTCGTCGACATATAAGATGATATAAATATTTTTACTTACATCGCCTATGTCTAAGAAATATAAACAACGATCGACCGAAGAGTTTTTGAAACCCTTTTGTTTTAATATTTGATCAAAACGTTCAAACCAACATCTTGCAGATTGTTTTAATCCATACAATGATTTATGAAGTTTGCATACTACATTTTTATTTGTAGTTTTAATTCCTTCGGGTACTTGCATATAAATTTCTTCTTTTAAAATGCCATTTAGATAGGCTGTTTTAACATCCATATGATGAGCTAAAAGATTGTGTTGATTTGCAAGTGCCAAAAGTAATCTGAACGTGGAAATTCTAGCTACTGGTGCAAACGTTTCGTCATAGTCGAGTAGATATTTTTGACTGAATCCCCTAGCTACTAATCGCGCTTTATATTTGGTTGGGTTTCCAAAAATATCGTTTTTAATTGTAAATACCCATTTGCAGCCTACTATATTTTTATTTACAGGTTTAGGAACTATTGACCATGTTTTATTTTTTAAAAGAGAATTAATTTCCTCATTTATTGCTTGTTGCCATTGATTTTTATCTTCTCTTGCGCCTATCTCTTGGTAACTAGTTGGAATTTTACAAACTATTGATTGAGCGCATAAAAGATAGTTATCAATGTTATCGTCATCGTTTCTGTATAAGACAGGGTGGCGATTTTTAATTCTTTCACTACGTCTAGTAGTTATAACTTCATCCCGACAGGTGTTTACAAGTTCATCAGATTCAATTGGTGATTCACCACTATCTGTTTTAGTTAATACAGATTTATTATCGTTGCCTGATTTTTTAATTGTATCAGGTTTAGCAATTTTTGAAATTTTTATATTTTTGAAGTTTTCATTTTCAACTCCTTCATCAAGTTTTAATAATGGCCTTGATGTTTTAAAATTTCTTTCATCAAAAATAACATCACGTGCAGTAATGAAATTTTGACTTTCAACATTGAAAATTTTATAACCATTTGGTACGTAACCTACTAGAATGCCTTTGAATGATTTTTCATCAAACTTGGTTTTCTTAGTTTTGTTATGTACATAAACAGTAGAACCAAATACTTTTAAATGGTCTAACCTGGGCTTTTTATTATGCCACAGTTCAAATGGTGTTGAATTTTCTTTAATTGCTTTAGTAGGGGTTAAATTTATTAAATAAGTGGCCGTTAAAACGGCTTCACCCCAAAAACGTTGGTCTAGGAAAGCTCCGTGTACCATGGCACGAGCTTTTTCGGTAAGAGACCTGTTCATTCGTTCCGCCACCGAATTTTGTTGTGGCGTACGAGGTATTGTTAAGTGGTAGGTAATACCCCTTTTAACACAGAATGATTTAAATTCATTAGAAATATATTCGCGCCCATTGTCGCAATATAAACTAACGACTTTATAATCATTGAAATGTGCTTCACTTTTTGCAACAAAATCTTGAAAAACTGTAAACACCTCGGATTTATAAGTTAATAAATAGGTAACCGTGTAATGTGTATATTCGTCAATAAATGTGACAAAATAATTTCGGTTATCAATTGTTGTTGGAGTAATTGGTCCACATACATCTGAGTGTACAATAAACAATGGTCTTTTTACATAAGACTTGTCTTTGGCTTTAGAAAAAGGAAGTCGAGTTTGTTTACCAAAAATACATGCCTCACATAAGTCATTTGTGGAATTAATTACACTCAACTGATTACTATTAATCGTTAATCCCTTTGTTTTTAATTCTAAAAATTTATTTTTTCCAATATGACCTAAGCGTTCATGCCAAATTTTATAATTGTTGTTTTCTAAATTATTCGTATTAATAACGTTTGCATGCCCTTTTATACATTTTGAATTTTTAGTTAATTTTAAAATTACACAAAATAATTCATTCAAGAGCTTACCCGTTATGATGGTCTTACCATTCCTGTTTATCTGTACGTTGCCGTTACCTTCAAAAATTACTGTCATCCCACTTTCTTGAATGCGTCGTACGGATAAAATATTGTAAGGTACATCAGCGGAATAAAGAACGTTTTCCAGTAATCCATTTTGTCCTAAGTTCGTTGTTACCTTAATTGTTCCTTTATGGGTTGCTGTGATGGAGACATCATTTTTAGCCACAGAAATGTTTATTGGTTTTGCCAATTTGGATACCGTGGTGAAAAGATGATATTTGTTTACCAGGTGATCAGTTGCACCTGAATCCAATAAAAATCTTATTTCATCGGAATTGTCTTGAGTTTTCAATGTTCCCATTCCAAGCATAAAAACGAAGCTTTGCTCGCTATTGTCACTTTGTCGAATTGTTTGGACGGTCCTGTCGTTTCTGTCACTTGGGCCTCTTTTAATGTTTTTATTATAGTAACACTCCGCTTTTGTGTGATTTCTTCTACCGCAGTGGTTACACTTTATTGCACGAACATCTCGATCTCTTCTGTTTTCACTTTTATGCGTATATTTATTGAAACGCGATGCAGGTCTGAAATTTTCTTTAAGATGCGATTGCCGTGAATTTTGAAAAGATTTTCTCTCATGGAAAGTTTTCTTTCTTCGTTGTTTATTTTCGAAGAGTAAAACTTTGTTGCTTGTGTCTTCGCTTTCGTTCTTGAGTTTTATTTCGTGATCAAGTAACCTTGTCTTCACGAATGCGAGGCTCAGATTTTCTTCCGACAATGTTTGAATTGCTGTAACTACTCCATCGTAAGTCGCCGGTAAAGTCGCAAATAAAAGGTGAGCAACTTTTCCCATTTCATTTAAATTTCCACCTGCAGCTGTTAAATCGATCATCATTTCATCGAATTCTAGAAAATGCTTTATTAGTTTCGTATCACCTTGTAATTTGAAACTTAGTAATTTCTTCTGCACCGATAATTGGGTGGCCAAACTTTTTCTTTCGTATATAGAATCTAATTTATCTATAATGTCGCGTGCAGTTGCTTCTTCCGTTACAATACCAATCATAGTGTCGCTGAGGTATTCTATTATATGACTTTTTGCGGTTCTTTCCCATTTGCGCCATTTTTCGGTAATTATTTCTGGAGGATTTTCATCGAGTACTTTTAATGCATCGTCTTCTGCAATTACGGTTCGCAGACGAAACTTCCATATACTATAATGGTCACCATCGAACGGTTTAATATTTCGCCTTTTCTTGCTATCCATTTTCGGTAAAACTTAAAAACTTTTCAAGACTTAAAACTTAACTTTTTCACTAATTATAATTATTTATTAAACTAATTGTTTATGTGTTTATTATTATTAATTATTAACACTAATAATATTATACTTTATAATTTATATATTTTTTTTTTGTTTGAATATCTAATTATCACTATACCACATTTATTATTTGTCGCGTATAATCCTGGGCACCATAACCTATTGGGTAAAGGTGGCGTAGCGAGAATTATTTTCAATAAAAGAATAGTTCAAGTTTAATATTTTATTTTAGCAAAAATGCATCTACACACTTGTATGGTCAAGAGCGGTCACTTTAATAATGATAATTTCACACTTGCAGTTTTCAAGTTGCAAGTTGGGGCGGTATGGTTGGCATATATAAGAATTTATGGTTTCCGTTCTTTGAACGAGGGTGTTAATATGTTTCACATTCTCAGCTTTAACTTATAACCAAATTGTCATTTGCTGGATTAATTGTTTTGCATATTTTCTTATGTACAAACCAATAGTTATTTTGAAGTAAAGAACGTCAAAATATTAACTTAGATCTGATTTTCAAATTGTCATTTCTAAAATCAGTGGTAGTTTTTTTCAAGTGAAGAACTTCATACTAATAACTTAGTTTTGGTTTACAAATACACTATACTAAAATAAGACTTAGTTGTTCTGAAGTAAAGAACGTCAAACTATTAACTTAGATCTGATTTTCAAATTGAGTATTCTAAAATAAGACTTAGTTATTTTGAAGTAAAGAACGTCAAACTATTAACTTAGATCTGATTTTCAAATTGTCATTTCTAAAATCAGTGGTAGTTTTTTTCAAGTGAAGAACTTCATACTGATAACTTAGTTTTGGTTTACAAATTCACTATACTAAAATAAGACTTAGTTGTTTTGAAGTATAGAACGTCAAACTATTAACTTAGATCTGATTTTCAACTTGTCATTTCTAAAATTAGAAGTAGATATTTTCAAGTAAACAACTTTAAACTAATAACTTAGCCTTGATTTACAAATTGAGTATTCTAAAATAAGACTTAGTTATTTTGAAGTAAGGAACGTCAAACTATTAACTTAGATCTGATTTTCAAATTGTCATTTCTAAAATCAGTGGTAGTTTTTTTCAAGTGAAGAACTTCATACTAATAACTTAGTTTTAATTTACAAATTCACTAGTCTAAAATAAGACTTAGTTATTTTAAAGTAAAGAACGTCAAACTGTTAACTTAGATCTGATTTTCAAATTGTCATTTCTAAAATCAGTAGTAGATATTTTCAAGTAAAGAACTTCAAACTAATAACTTTGATTTAAATTACAAATTCACTATACTAAAATAAGACTTAGTTATTAAGAAGTAAAGAACGTCAAACTATTAACTTAGATCTGATTTTCAAATTGTCATTTCTAAAACAAGAAGTAGATATTTTCAAGTAAAGAACTTTAAACTAATAACTTAGCCTTGATTTACAAATTGAGTATTCTAAAATATGACTTGGTTATTTTGAAGTAAAGAACGTCAAAATATTAACTTAGATCTGATTTTCAAATTGTCATTTCTAAAATCAGAAGTAGATATTTTCAAGTAAACAACTTTGAACTAATAACTTAGCCTTGATTTACAAATTGAGTATTCTAAAATAAGACTTAGTTATTTTGAAGTAAAGAACGTCAAACTATTAACATAGATCTGATTTTCAAATTGTCATTTCTAAAATCAGTGGTAGTTTTTTTCAAGTGAAGAACTTCATACTAATAACTTAGTTTTAAATTACAAATTCACTATACTAAAATAAGACTTAGTTATTTAGAAATAAAGAACGTCAATCTATTAACTTAGATCTGCTTTTCAAATTGTCATTTCTAAAACAAGAAGTAGATATTTTCAAGTAAAGAACTTTAAACTAATAACTTAGCCTTGATTTACAAATTGAGTATTCTAAAATAAGAATTAGTTATTTGGAAGTAAAGAACGTCAAACTATTAACTTAGATCTGATTTTCAAATTGTCATTTATAAAATCAGAGGTAGATATTTTCAAGTAAAGATCTTCAAACTAATAAGAACGGCAAACTATTAACTTAGATCTGATTTTCAAATTGTCCTTTATAAAATCAGTAGTAGATTTTTTCAAGTATAGACTTCAAACTAACAACTTAGTTTTGATTTACAAATTCACTATACTAAAATAAGACTTAGTTGTTTTGAAGTAAAGAACGTCAAATTATTAACTTAGATCTGATTTTAAAATTGTCATTTCTAAAATCAGAAGTAGTTATTTTCAAGTAAAGAACTTCAAACTAATAACTTAGATTTGATTTACAAAAACAGTATTCTAAAATAAAACTTATCTATTTTGAAGTAAAGAATGTCACACTATTAACTTAGATTTGATTTTCAAATTATTATTTCTAAAATCACAAGTACATATTTTCAAGTAAAGAACTTCAAACTAATAACTTAGTTTTGATTTACATATTGACTATTCTAAAATAAGACTTAGTTATTTTGAAGTAAAGAACGTCAAACTATTACCTTAGATCTGATTTTCAAATTGTAATTTCTAAAATCAGAAGTTGATATTTTCAAGTAAATAACTTCAAACTTATAACTTAGTTTTGATTTACAAATTCACTAGTGAGAAATAAGACGTAGTTATTTTGAAGTAAAAAACGTCATACTATTAACTTAGACCTGATTTTCAAATTGTTATTTCTAAAATCAGAAGTAGATATGTTCAAGTCAAGAACTTCAAATTAATAGCTTAGCTTTGATTTACAAATTCACTATACTAAAATAAGACTTAGTTATATTGAAGTAAAGAACGTCAAACTATTAACTTAGATCTGATTTTCAAATTGTCATTTCTAAGATCAGTAGTAGATATTTTCAAGTAAATAACTTCAAACTTATAACTTAGTTTTGATTTACATATTCACTATACTAAAATAAGACTTAGTTATTAAGAAGTAAAGAACGTCAAACTATTAACTTAGATCTGATTTTCAAATTGTCATTTCTAAAATCAGTAGTAGATATTTTCAAGTAAAGAACTTCAAACTAATAACTTTGATTTAAATTACAAATTCACTATACTAAAATAAGACTTAGTTATTAAGAAGTAAAGAACGTCAAACTATTAACTTAGATTTGATTTTCTAATTGTCATTTCTAAAACAAGAAGTAGATATTTTCAAGTAAAGAACTTTAAACTAATAACTTAGCCTTGATTTACAAATTGAGTATTCTAAAATATGACTTGGTTATTTTGAAGTAAAGAACGTCAAAATATTAACTTAGATCTGATTTTCAAATTGTCATTTCTAAAATCAGAAGTAGATATTTTCAAGTAAACAACTTTGAACTAATAACTTAGCCTTGATTTACAAATTGAGTATTCTAAAATAAGACTTAGTTATTTTGAAGTAAAGAACGTCAAACTATTAACATAGATCTGATTTTCAAATTGTCATTTCTAAAATCAGTGGTAGTTTTTTTCAAGTGAAGAACTTCATACTAATAACTTAGTTTTAAATTACAAATTCACTATACTAAAATAAGACTTAGTTATTTAGAAATAAAGAACGTCAATCTATTAACTTAGATCTGATTTTCAAATTGTCATTTCTAAAACAAGAAGTAGATATTTTCAAGTAAAGAACTTCAAACTACAACCTTAGATTTGATTTCGATATTTACATTACTAATATCCGAATTAGTAAATTTGAAATAAAAAACTTTAAACTAATAACTTAGTTTTGATTTACAAATTCACTAGTCTAAAATAAGACTTAGTTATTTTGAAGTAAAGAACTTCAAACTATTAACTTAGATCTGATTTTCAAATTGTCATTTCTAAAATCTGAAGCAGATATTTTCAAATAAAGTACTTCAAACTAACAACTTAGTTTTGATTTACAAATACAGTATTCTAAAATAAGACTTATCTATTTTGAAGTAAAGAACGTCATACTATTAACTTAGATCTGATTTTCAAATTGTCATTTCTTAAAAAAGAAGTAGATATTTCAAAGTAAAGAACTTCAAACTTATAACTTAGTTTTGATTTACATATTCACTAGTGTGAAATAAGACTTAGTTATTTTGAAGTAAAAAAGTCATACTATTAACTTAGACCTGATTTTCAAATTGTTATTTCTAAAATCAGAAGTAGATATTTTCAAGTAAATAACTTCAAACTTATAACTTAGTTTTGATTAACATATTCACTAGTGTGAAATAAGACTTAGTTATTTTGAAGTAAAAAAGTCATACTTCAACTTAGACAAGTCAACTTAGACCTGATTTTCAAATTGTTATTTCTAAAATCAGAAGTAGATATTTTCAAGTAAATAACTTCATACTGATAACTTAGTTTTGGTTTACAAATTCACTATACTAAAATAAGACTTAGTTGTTTTGAAGTAAAGAACGTCAAACTATTAACTTAGATCTGATTTTCAACTTGTCATTTCTAAAATTAGAAGTAGATATTTTCAAGTAAACAACTTTAAACTAATAACTTAGCCTTGATTTACAAATTGAGTATTCTAAAATAAGACTTAGTTATTTGGAAGTAAAGAACGTCAAACTATTAACTTAGATCTGATTTTCAAATTGTCATTTATAAAATCAGAGGTAGATATTTTCAAGTAAAGATCTTCAAACTAATAAGAACGGCAAACTATTAACTTAGATCTGATTTTCAAATTGTCCTTTATAAAATCAGTAGTAGATTTTTTCAAGTATAGACTTCAAACTAACAACTTAGTTTTGATTTACAAATTCACTATACTAAAATAAGACTTAGTTGTTTTGAAGTAAAGAACGTCAAATTATTAACTTAGATCTGATTTTAAAATTGTCATTTCTAAAATCAGAAGTAGTTATTTTCAAGTAAAGAACTTCAAACTAATAACTTAGATTTGATTTACAAAAACAGTATTCTAAAATAAAACTTATCTATTTTGAAGTAAAGAATGTCACACTATTAACTTAGATTTGATTTTCAAATTATTATTTCTAAAATCACAAGTACATATTTTCAAGTAAAGAACTTCAAACTAATAACTTAGTTTTGATTTACATATTGACTATTCTAAAATAAGACTTAGTTATTTTGAAGTAAAGAACGTCAAACTATTACCTTAGATCTGATTTTCAAATTGTAATTTCTAAAATCAGAAGTAGATATTTTCAAGTAAATAACTTCAAACTTATAACTTAGTTTTGATTTACAAATTCACTAGTGAGAAATAAGACGTAGTTATTTTGAAGTAAAAAACGTCATACTATTAACTTAGACCTGATTTTCAAATTGTTATTTCTAAAATCAGAAGTAGATATGTTCAAGTCAAGAACTTCAAATTAATAGCTTAGCTTTGATTTACAAATTCACTATACTAAAATAAGACTTAGTTATATTGAAGTAAAGAACGTCAAACTATTAACTTAGATCTGATTTTCAAATTGTCATTTCTAAGATCAGTAGTAGATATTTTCAAGTAAATAACTTCAAACTTATAACTTAGTTTTGATTTACATATTCACTAGTGTGAAATAAGACTTAGTTATTTTGAAGTAAAAAAGTCATACTATTAACTTAGACCTAATTTTGAAATTGTTATTTCTAAAATCAGAAGTAGTTATGTTCAAGTAAAGAACTTCAAATTAATAGCTTAGCTTTGATTTACAAATTCACTATACTAAAATAAGACTTTGTTATATTGAAGTAAAGAACGTCAAACTATTAACTTAGACCTGATTTTCAAATTATCATTTTTAAAATCAGAAGTAGATATTTTCAAGTAAAGAACTTCAAACTACAACCTTAGATTTGATTTCGATATTTACATTACTAAGATCCGAATTAGTAAATTTGAAATAAAAAACTTTAAACTAATAACTTAGTTTTGATTTACAAATTCACTAGTCTAAAATAAGACTTAGTTATTTTGAAGTAAAGAACTTCAAACTATTAACTTAGATATGATTTTCAAATTGTCATTTCTAAAATCTGAAGCAGATATTTTCAAATAAAGTACTTCAAACTAACAACTTAGTTTTGATTTACAAATACAGTATTCTAAAATAAGACTTATCTATTTTGAAGTAAAGAACGTCATACTATTAACTTAGATCTGATTTTCAAATTGTCATTTCTTAAAAAAGAAGTAGATATTTCAAAGTAAAGAACTTCAAACTAATAACTTAGTTTTGATTTACAAATTTTACTAGTCTAAAATAAGACTTAGTTATTTTGAAGAAAAAAACGTCAAACTATTAACGTGGATCTAATTTTCAAATTGTCATTTCTAAAATCAGCAGTAGATATTTTCAAGTAAAGAACTTAAAACTACATCCTTAGTTTAGATTTTCAAATTTACATTACTAAAATCCGAATTAGTAAATCTGAAATAAAAAACTTCAAACTAATAACTTAGTTTAGCTTTACAAATACACTATTATACAATAATGCTTATCTTGTTTGAAGTAAAGAACGTAAAACTATTAACTTAGATCAGATTTTCAAAATGTCATTTCTAAAATCAGAAGTAGATTTTTTCAAGTAAAAAACTTCAAACTAATAACTTAGTTCCGATTTATAAATTCACTATTCTAAAATAAGACTTAGTTCTATTCAATTAAAGAACATCGAACTATTAACTTAGATCTGATTTTCGAATTGTCATTTCTAAAATCAGACTTAGATATTTTCAAGTAAAATACTTTAAACTAATAAATTAGTTTTGATTTACAAATTCTCTATTCTAAAATAAGACTTAGTTGTTTTGAAGTAAAGAACGTCAAATTATTAACTTAGATCTGATTTTCAAATTGTCATTTCTAAAATCAGAAGTAGTTATTTTCAAGTAAAGAACTTTAAACTAATAACTTAGCCTTGATTTACAAATTGAGTATTCTAAAATATGACTTGGTTATTTTGAAGTAAAGAACGTCAAAATATTAACTTAGATCTGATTTTCAAATTGTCATTTCTAAAATCAGTGGTAGTTTTTTTCAAGTATAGAACTTCATACTAATAACTTAGTTTTGGTTTACAAATTCACTAGTCTAAAATAAGACTTAGTTATTTTAAATTAAAAATCGTCAAACTGTTAACTTAGATCTGATTTTCAAATTGTCATTTCTAAAATCAGTAGTAGATATCTTCAAGTAAAGAACTTCAAACTTATAACTTTGTTTTAAATTAAAAATTCACTATACTAAAATAAGACTTAGTTATTTAGAAGTAAAGAACGTCAAACTATTAACTTAGATCTGATTTTCAAATTGTCATTTCTAAAATCAGTAGTAGATATTTTCAAGTAAAGAACTTCAAACTAATAACTTTGCTTTAAATTACAAATTCACTATACTAAAATAAGACTTAGTTATTTAGAAGTAAAGAACGTCAAACTCTTAACTTAGATTTGATTTTCAAATTGTCATTTCTAAAACAAGAAGTAGATATTTTCAAGTAAAGAACTTTAAACAAATAACTTAGCCTTGATTTACAAATTGAGTATTCTAAAATATGACTTGGTTATTTTGAAGTAAACAACGTCAAACTATTAACTTAGATCTGATTTTCAAATTGTCATTTCTAAAATCAGTGGTAGTTTTTTTCAAGTGAAGAACTTCATACTAATAACTTAGTTTTAATTTACAAATTCACTAGTCTAAAATAAGACTTAGTTATTTTAAAGTAAAGAACGTCAAACTGTTAACTTAGATCTGATTTTCAAATTGTCATTTCTAAAATCAGTAGTAGATATTTTCAAGTAAAGAACTTCAAACTAATAACTTTGATTTAAATTACAAATTCACTATACTAAAATAAGACTTAGTTATTAAGAAGTAAAGAACGTCAAACTATTAACTTAGATCTGATTTTCAAATTGTCATTTCTAAAACAAGAAGTAGATATTTTCAAGTAAAGAACTTTAAACTAATAACTTAGTCTTGATTTACAAATTGAGTATTCTAAAATATGACTTGGTTATTTTGAAGTAAAGAACGTCAAAATATTAACTTAGATCTGATTTTCAAATTGTCATTTCTAAAATCAGAAGTAGATATTTTCAAGTAAACAACTTTGAACTAATAACTTAGCCTTGATTTACAAATTGAGTATTCTAAAATAAGACTTAGTTATTTTGAAGTAAAGAACGTCAAACTATTAACATAGATCTGATTTTCAAATTGTCATTTCTAAAATCAGTGGTAGTTTTTTTCAAGTGAAGAACTTCATACTAATAACTTAGTTTTAAATTACAAATTCACTATACTAAAATAAGACTTAGTTATTTAGAAATAAAGAACGTCAATCTATTAACTTAGATCTGATTTTCAAATTGTCATTTCTAAAACAAGAAGTAGATATTTTCAAGTAAAGAACTTTAAACTAATAACTTAGCCTTGATTTACAAATTGAGTATTCTAAAATAAGAATTAGTTATTTGGAAGTAAAGAACGTCAAACTATTAACTTAGATCTGATTTTCAAATTGTCATTTATAAAATCAGAGGTAGATATTTTCAAGTAAAGATCTTCAAACTAATAAGAACGGCAAACTATTAACTTAGATCTGATTTTCAAATTGTCCTTTATAAAATCAGTAGTAGATTTTTTCAAGTATAGACTTCAAACTAACAACTTAGTTTTGATTTACAAATTCACTATACTAAAATAAGACTTAGTTGTTTTGAAGTAAAGAACGTCAAATTATTAACTTAGATCTGATTTTAAAATTGTCATTTCTAAAATCAGAAGTAGTTATTTTCAAGTAAAGAACTTCAAACTAATAACTTAGATTTGATTTACAAAAACAGTATTCTAAAATAAAACTTATCTATTTTGAAGTAAAGAATGTCACACTATTAACTTAGATTTGATTTTCAAATTATTATTTCTAAAATCACAAGTACATATTTTCAAGTAAAGAACTTCAAACTAATAACTTAGTTTTGATTTACATATTGACTATTCTAAAATAAGACTTAGTTATTTTGAAGTAAAGAACGTCAAACTATTACCTTAGATCTGATTTTCAAATTGTAATTTCTAAAATCAGAAGTTGATATTTTCAAGTAAATAACTTCAAACTTATAACTTAGTTTTGATTTACAAATTCACTAGTGAGAAATAAGACGTAGTTATTTTGAAGTAAAAAACGTCATACTATTAACTTAGACCTGATTTTCAAATTGTTATTTCTAAAATCAGAAGTAGATATGTTCAAGTCAAGAACTTCAAATTAATAGCTTAGCTTTGATTTACAAATTCACTATACTAAAATAAGACTTAGTTATATTGAAGTAAAGAACGTCAAACTATTAACTTAGATCTGATTTTCAAATTGTCATTTCTAAGATCAGTAGTAGATATTTTCAAGTAAATAACTTCAAACTTATAACTTAGTTTTGATTTACATATTCACTATACTAAAATAAGACTTAGTTATTAAGAAGTAAAGAACGTCAAACTATTAACTTAGATCTGATTTTCAAATTGTCATTTCTAAAATCAGTAGTAGATATTTTCAAGTAAAGAACTTCAAACTAATAACTTTGATTTAAATTACAAATTCACTATACTAAAATAAGACTTAGTTATTAAGAAGTAAAGAACGTCAAACTATTAACTTAGATTTGATTTTCTAATTGTCATTTCTAAAACAAGAAGTAGATATTTTCAAGTAAAGAACTTTAAACTAATAACTTAGCCTTGATTTACAAATTGAGTATTCTAAAATATGACTTGGTTATTTTGAAGTAAAGAACGTCAAAATATTAACTTAGATCTGATTTTCAAATTGTCATTTCTAAAATCAGAAGTAGATATTTTCAAGTAAACAACTTTGAACTAATAACTTAGCCTTGATTTACAAATTGAGTATTCTAAAATAAGACTTAGTTATTTTGAAGTAAAGAACGTCAAACTATTAACATAGATCTGATTTTCAAATTGTCATTTCTAAAATCAGTGGTAGTTTTTTTCAAGTGAAGAACTTCATACTAATAACTTAGTTTTAAATTACAAATTCACTATACTAAAATAAGACTTAGTTATTTAGAAATAAAGAACGTCAATCTATTAACTTAGATCTGATTTTCAAATTGTCATTTCTAAAACAAGAAGTAGATATTTTCAAGTAAAGAACTTCAAACTACAACCTTAGATTTGATTTCGATATTTACATTACTAATATCCGAATTAGTAAATTTGAAATAAAAAACTTTAAACTAATAACTTAGTTTTGATTTACAAATTCACTAGTCTAAAATAAGACTTAGTTATTTTGAAGTAAAGAACTTCAAACTATTAACTTAGATCTGATTTTCAATTTGTCATTTCTAAAATCTGAAGCAGATATTTTCAAATAAAGTACTTCAAACTAACAACTTAGTTTTGATTTACAAATACAGTATTCTAAAATAAGACTTATCTATTTTGAAGTAAAGAACGTCATACTATTAACTTAGATCTGATTTTCAAATTGTCATTTCTTAAAAAAGAAGTAGATATTTCAAAGTAAAGAACTTCAAACTTATAACTTAGTTTTGATTTACATATTCACTAGTGTGAAATAAGACTTAGTTATTTTGAAGTAAAAAAGTCATACTATTAACTTAGACCTGATTTTCAAATTGTTATTTCTAAAATCAGAAGTAGATATTTTCAAGTAAATAACTTCAAACTTATAACTTAGTTTTGATTAACATATTCACTAGTGTGAAATAAGACTTAGTTATTTTGAAGTAAAAAAGTCATACTTCAACTTAGACAAGTCAACTTAGACCTGATTTTCAAATTGTTATTTCTAAAATCAGAAGTAGATATTTTCAAGTAAATAACTTCATACTGATAACTTAGTTTTGGTTTACAAATTCACTATACTAAAATAAGACTTAGTTGTTTTGAAGTAAAGAACGTCAAACTATTAACTTAGATCTGATTTTCAACTTGTCATTTCTAAAATTAGAAGTAGATATTTTCAAGTAAACAACTTTAAACTAATAACTTAGCCTTGATTTACAAATTGAGTATTCTAAAATAAGACTTAGTTATTTGGAAGTAAAGAACGTCAAACTATTAACTTAGATCTGATTTTCAAATTGTCATTTATAAAATCAGAGGTAGATATTTTCAAGTAAAGATCTTCAAACTAATAAGAACGGCAAACTATTAACTTAGATCTGATTTTCAAATTGTCCTTTATAAAATCAGTAGTAGATTTTTTCAAGTATAGACTTCAAACTAACAACTTAGTTTTGATTTACAAATTCACTATACTAAAATAAGACTTAGTTGTTTTGAAGTAAAGAACGTCAAATTATTAACTTAGATCTGATTTTAAAATTGTCATTTCTAAAATCAGAAGTAGTTATTTTCAAGTAAAGAACTTCAAACTAATAACTTAGATTTGATTTACAAAAACAGTATTCTAAAATAAAACTTATCTATTTTGAAGTAAAGAATGTCACACTATTAACTTAGATTTGATTTTCAAATTATTATTTCTAAAATCACAAGTACATATTTTCAAGTAAAGAACTTCAAACTAATAACTTAGTTTTGATTTACATATTGACTATTCTAAAATAAGACTTAGTTATTTTGAAGTAAAGAACGTCAAACTATTACCTTAGATCTGATTTTCAAATTGTAATTTCTAAAATCAGAAGTAGATATTTTCAAGTAAATAACTTCAAACTTATAACTTAGTTTTGATTTACAAATTCACTAGTGAGAAATAAGACGTAGTTATTTTGAAGTAAAAAACGTCATACTATTAACTTAGACCTGATTTTCAAATTGTTATTTCTAAAATCAGAAGTAGATATGTTCAAGTCAAGAACTTCAAATTAATAGCTTAGCTTTGATTTACAAATTCACTATACTAAAATAAGACTTAGTTATATTGAAGTAAAGAACGTCAAACTATTAACTTAGATCTGATTTTCAAATTGTCATTTCTAAGATCAGTAGTAGATATTTTCAAGTAAATAACTTCAAACTTATAACTTAGTTTTGATTTACATATTCACTAGTGTGAAATAAGACTTAGTTATTTTGAAGTAAAAAAGTCATACTATTAACTTAGACCTAATTTTGAAATTGTTATTTCTAAAATCAGAAGTAGTTATGTTCAAGTAAAGAACTTCAAATTAATAGCTTAGCTTTGATTTACAAATTCACTATACTAAAATAAGACTTTGTTATATTGAAGTAAAGAACGTCAAACTATTAACTTAGACCTGATTTTCAAATTATCATTTTTAAAATCAGAAGTAGATATTTTCAAGTAAAGAACTTCAAACTACAACCTTAGATTTGATTTCGATATTTACATTACTAAGATCCGAATTAGTAAATTTGAAATAAAAAACTTTAAACTAATAACTTAGTTTTGATTTACAAATTCACTAGTCTAAAATAAGACTTAGTTATTTTGAAGTAAAGAACTTCAAACTATTAACTTAGATCTGATTTTCAAATTGTCATTTCTAAAATCTGAAGCAGATATTTTCAAATAAAGTACTTCAAACTAACAACTTAGTTTTGATTTACAAATACAGTATTCTAAAATAAGACTTATCTATTTTGAAGTAAAGAACGTCATACTATTAACTTAGATCTGATTTTCAAATTGTCATTTCTTAAAAAAGAAGTAGATATTTCAAAGTAAAGAACTTCAAACTAATAACTTAGTTTTGATTTACAAATTCTCTATTCTAAAATAAAACATAGTTATTTTGAAGTAAAGAATGTCAAACTATTAACTTATATCTGATTTTCAAATTGTCATTTCTAAAATCAGTAGTAGATATTTTCAAGTAGAGAACTTCAAACTAATAACTTAGTTTTGATTTACAAATTTACTAGTCTAAAATAAGACTTAGTTATTTTGAAGAAAAAAACGTCAAACTATTAACGTGGATCTAATTTTCAAATTGTCATTTCTAAAATCAGCAGTAGATATTTTCAAGTAAAGAACTTAAAACTACATCCTTAGTTTAGATTTTCAAATTTACATTACTAAAATCCGAATTAGTAAATCTGAAATAAAAAACTTCAAACTAATAACTTAGTTTAGCTTTACAAATACACTATTATACAATAATGCTTATCTTGTTTGAAGTAAAGAACGTAAAACTATTAACTTAGATCAGATTTTCAAAATGTCATTTCTAAAATCAGAAGTAGATTTTTTCAAGTAAAAAACTTCAAACTAATAACTTAGTTCCGATTTATAAATTCACTATTCTAAAATAAGACTTAGTTCTATTCAATTAAAGAACATCGAACTATTAACTTAGATCTGATTTTCGAATTGTCATTTCTAAAATCAGACTTAGATATTTTCAAGTAAAATACTTTAAACTAATAAATTAGTTTTGATTTACAAATTCTCTATTCTAAAATAAGACTTAGTTGTTTTGAAGTAAAGAACGTCAAATTATTAACTTAGATCTGATTTTCAAATTGTCATTTCTAAAATCAGAAGTAGTTATTTTCAAGTAAAGAACTTTAAACTAATAACTTAGCCTTGATTTACAAATTGAGTATTCTAAAATATGACTTGGTTATTTTGAAGTAAAGAACGTCAAAATATTAACTTAGATCTGATTTTCAAATTGTCATTTCTAAAATCAGTGGTAGTTTTTTTCAAGTATAGAACTTCATACTAATAACTTAGTTTTGGTTTACAAATTCACTAGTCTAAAATAAGACTTAGTTATTTTAAATTAAAAATCGTCAAACTGTTAACTTAGATCTGATTTTCAAATTGTCATTTCTAAAATCAGTAGTAGATATTTTCAAGTAAAGAACTTCAAACTTATAACTTTGTTTTAAATTAAAAATTCACTATACTAAAATAAGACTTAGTTATTTAGAAGTAAAGAACGTCAAACTATTAACTTAGATCTGATTTTCAAATTGTCATTTCTAAAATCAGTAGTAGATATTTTCAAGTAAAGAACTTCAAACTAATAACTTTGCTTTAAATTACAAATTCACTATACTAAAATAAGACCTAGTTATTTAGAAGTAAAGAACGTCAAACTCTTAACTTAGATTTGATTTTCAAATTGTCATTTCTAAAACAAGAAGTAGATATTTTCAAGTAAAGAACTTTAAACAAATAACTTAGCCTTGATTTACAAATTGAGTATTCTAAAATATGACTTGGTTATTTTGAAGTAAACAACGTCAAACTATTAACTTAGATCTGATTTTCAAATTGTCATTTCTAAAATCAGTGGTAGTTTTTTTCAAGTGAAGAACTTCATACTAATAACTTAGTTTTAATTTACAAATTCACTAGTCTAAAATAAGACTTAGTTATTTTAAAGTAAAGAACGTCAAACTGTTAACTTAGATCTGATTTTCAAATTGTCATTTCTAAAATCAGTAGTAGATATTTTCAAGTAAAGAACATCAAACTAATAACTTTGATTTAAATTACAAATTCACTATACTAAAATAAGACTTAGTTATTAAGAAGTAAAGAACGTCAAACTATTAACTTAGATTTGATTTTCTAATTGTCATTTCTAAAACAAGAAGTAGATATTTTCAAGTAAAGAACTTTAAACTAATAACTTAGCCTTGATTTACAAATTGAGTATTCTAAAATATGACTTGGTTATTTTGAAGTAAAGAACGTCAAACTATTAACTTAGTTCTGATTTTCAAATTGTCATTTCTAAAATCAGTGGTAGTTTTTTTCAAGTGAAGAACTTCATACTAATAACTTAGTTTTAATTTACAAATTCACTAGTCTAAAATAAGACTTAGTTATTTTAAATAAAAAATCGTCAAACTGTTAACTTAGATCTGATTTTCAAATTGTCATTTCGAAAATCAGTAGTAGATATTTTCAAGTAAAGAACTTCAAACTAATAGCTTTGTTTTAAATTAAAAATTCACTATACTAAAATAAGACTTAGTTATTTAGAAGTAAAGAACGTCAAACTATTAACTTAGATCTGATTTTCAAATTGTCATTTCTAAAATCAGTAGTAGATATTTTCAAGTAAAGAACTTCAAACTAATAACTTTGCTTTAAATTACAAATTCACTATACTAAAATAAGACTTAGTTATTTAGAAGTAAAGAACGTCAAACTCTTAACTTAGATTTGATTTTCAAATTGTCATTTCTAAAACAAGAAGTAGATATTTTCAAGTAAAGAACTTTAAACTAATAACTTAGCCTTGATTTACAAATTGAGTATTCTAAAATATGACTTGGTTATTTTGAAGTAAACAACGTCAAACTATTAACTTAGATCTGATTTTCAAATTGTCATTTCTAAATTCAGTGGTAGTTTTTTTCAAGTGAAGAACTTCATACTAATAACTTAGTTTTAATTTACAAATTCACTAGTCTAAAATAAGACTTAGTTATTTTAAAGTAAAGAACGTCAAACTGTTAACTTAGATCTGATTTTCAAATTGTCATTTCTAAAATCAGTAGTAGATATTTTCAAGTAAAGAACTTCAAACTAATAACTTTGATTTAAATTAGAAATTCATTATACTAAAATAAGACTTAGTTATCAAGAAGTAAAGAACGTCAAACTATTAACTTAGATTTGATTTTCTAATTGTCATTTCTAAAACAAGAAGTAGATATTTTCAAGTAAAGAACTTTAAACTAATAACTTAGCCTTGATTTACAAATTGAGTATTCTAAAATATGACTTGGTTATTTTGAAGTAAAGAACGTCAAAATATTAACTTAGATCTGATTTTCAAATTGTCATTTCTAAAATCAGTGGTAGTTTTTTTCAAGTGAAGAACTTCATACTAATAACTTAGTTTTAATTTACAAATTCACTAATCTAAAATAAGACTTAGTTATTTTAAAGTAAAGAACGTCAAACTGTTAATTTAGATCTGATTTTCAAATTGTCTTTTCTAAAATCATTGGTAGTTTTTTTCAAGTAAAGAACTTCATACTAACAACTCAGTTTTGGTTTACAAATTCACTATACTAAAATAAGGCTTAGTTGTTTTGAAGTAAAGAACGTCAAACTATTAACTTAGATCTGATTTTCAAATTGTCATTTCTAAAATCAGAAGTAGTAATTTTCAAGTAAACAACTTTAAACTAATAACTTAGCCTTGATTTACAAATTGAGTATTCTAAAATAAGACTTAGTTATTTTGAAGTAAAGAACGTAAAACTATTAACATAGATCTGATTTTCAAATTGTCATTTCTAAAACAAGAAGTAGATATTTTCAAGTAAAGAACTTTAAACTAATAACTTAGCCTTGATTTACAAATTGAGTATTCTAAAATAAGAATTAGTTATTTGGAAGTAAAGAACGTCAAACTATTAACTTAGATCTGATTATCAAATTGTAATTTCTAAAATTAGAAGTAGATATTTTCAGGTAAAGAACTTCAAACTACAACCTTAGATTGTACATTACTAAGTACATTACTAGATCCGAATTAGTAAATTCGAAGTAAAAAACTTTAAACTAATAACTTAGTTTTGATTTACAAATTCACTATTCTAAAATAAGGCTTAGTTATTTTGAAGTAAAGAACGGCAAACTATTAACTTAGATCTGATTTTCAAATTGTCCTTTATAAAATCAGTAGTAGATTTTTTCAAGTATAGACTTCAAACTAACAACTTAGTTTTGATTTACAAATTCACTATACTAAAATAAGACTTAGTTGTTTTGAAGTAAAGAACGTCAAATTATTAACTTAGATCTGATTTTCAAATTGTCATTTCTAAAATCAGAAGTAGTTATTTTCAAGTAAAGAACTACAAACTAATAACTTAGATTTGATTTACAAAAACAGTATTCTAAAATAAAACTTATCTATTTTGAAGTAAAAAATGTCACACTATTAACTTAGATCTGATTTTCAAATTATTATTTCTAAAATCACAAGTACATATTTTCAAGTAAAGAACTTCAAACTAATAACTTAGTTTTGATTTACATATTGACTATTCTAAAATAAGACTTAGTTATTTTGAAGTAAAAAACGTCAAACTATTACCTTAGATCTGATTTTCCAATTGTAATTTCTAAAATCAGAAGTAGATATTTTCAAGTAAATAACTTCAAACTTATAACTTAGTTTTGATTTACAAATTCACTAGTGAGAAATAAGACGTAGTTATTTTGAAGTAAAAAACGTCATACTATTAACTTAGACCTGATTTTCAAATTGTTATTTCTAAAATCAGAAGTAGATATGTTCAAGTAAAGAACTTCAAATTAATAGCTTAGCTTTGGTTTACAAAGTCACTATACTAAAATAAGACTTAGTTATATTGAAGTAAAGAACGTCAAACTATTAACTTAGATCTGATTTTCAAATTGTCATTTCTAAGATCAGTAGTAGATATTTTCAAGTAAATAACTTCAAACTTATAACTTAGTTTTGATTTACATATTCACTAGTGTGAAATAAGACTTAGTTATTTTGAAGTAAAAAAGTCATACTATTAACTTAGACCTGATTTTGAAATTGTTATTTCTAAAATCAGAAGTAGTTATGTTCAAGTAAAGAACTTCAAATTAATAGCTTAGCTTTGATTTACAAATTCACTATACTAAAATAAGACTTTGTTATATTGAAGTAAAGAACGTCAAACTATTAACTTAGACCTGATTTTCAAATGATCATTTTTAAAATCAGAAGTAGATATTTTCAAGTAAAGAACTTCAAACTACAACCTTAGATTTGATTTCGATATTTACATTACTAAGATCCGAATTAGTAAATTTGAAATAACAAACTTTAAACTAATAACTTCGTTTTGATTTACAACTTCACTAGTCTAAAATAAGACTTAGTTATTTTAAAGTAAAGAACTTCAAACTATTAACTTAGATCTGATTTTCAAATTGTCATTTCTAAAATCTGAAGCAGATATTTTCAAATAAAGTACTTCAAACTAACAACTTAGTTTTGATTTACAAATACAGTATTCTAAAATAAGACTTATCTATTTTGAAGTAAACAACGTCATACTATTAACTTAGATCTGATTTTCAAATTGTCATTTCTTAAAAAAGAAGTAGATATTTCAAAGTAAAGAACTTCAAACTAATAACTTAGTTTTGATTTACAAATTCTCTATTCTAAAATAAAACATAGTTATTTTGAAGTAAAGAATGTCAAACTATTAACTTATATCTGATTTTCTAATTGTCATTTCTAAAATCAGTAGTAGATATTTTCAAGTAGAGAACTTCAAACTAATAACTTAGTTTTGATTTACAAATTTACTAGTCTAAAATAAGACTTAGTTATTTTGAAGAAAAGAACGTCAAACTATTAACGTGGATCTAATTTTCAAATTGTCATTTCTAAAATCAGCAGTAGATATTTTCAAGTAAAGAACTTAAAACTACATCCTTAGTTTAGATTTTCAAATTTACATTACTAAAATCCGAATTAGTAAATCTGAAATAAAAAACTTCAAACTAATAACTTAGTTTAGATTTACAAATACACTATTATACAATAATGCTTATCTTGTTTGAAGTAAAGAACGTAAAACTATTAACTTAGATCAGATTTTCAAAATGTCATTTCTAAAATCAGAAGTAGATTTTTTCAAGTAAAAAACTGCAAACTAATAACTTAGTTCCGATTTATAAATTCACTATTCTAAAATAAGACTTAGTTCTATTGAATTAAAGAACATCGAACTATTAACTTAGATCTGATTTTCAAATTGTCATTTCTAAAATCAGTAGTAGATATTTTCAAGTAAAGAACTTCAAACTAATAACTTTGATTTAAATTACAAATTCACTATACTAAAATAAGACTTAGTTATTAAGAAGTAAAGAACGTCAAACTATTAACTTAGATTTGATTTTCTAATTGTCATTTCTAAAATCAGAAGTAGATATTTTCAAGTAAAGAACTTTAAACTAATAACTTAGCCTTGATTTACAAATTGAGTATTCTAAAATATGACTTGGTTATTTTGAAGTAAAGAACGTCAAACTATTAACTTAGATCTGATTTTCAAATTGTCATTTCTAAAATCAGTGGTAGTTTTTTTCAAGTGAAAAATTTCATACTAATAACTTAGTTTTAATTTACAAATTCACTAGTCTAAAATAAGACTTAGTTATTTTAAATTAAAAATCGTCAAACTGTTAACTTAGATCTGATTTTCAAATTGTCATTTCGAAAATCAGTAGTAGATATTTTCAAGTAAAGAACTTCAAACTAATAACTTTGTTTTAAATTAAAAATTCACTATACTAAAATAAGACTTAGTTATTTAGAAGTAAAGAACGTCAAACTATTAACTTAGATCTGATTTTCAAATTGTCATTTCTAAAATCAGTAGTAGATATTTTCAAGTAAAGAACTTCAAACTAATAACTTTGCTTTAAATTACAAATTCACTATACTAAAATAAGACTTAGTTATTTAGAAGTAAAGAACGTCAAACTCTTAACTTAGATTTGATTTTCAAATTGTCATTTCTAAAACAAGAAGTAGATATTTTCAAGTAAAGAACTTTAAACTAAAAACTTAGCCTTGATTTACAAATTGAGTATTCTAAAATATGACTTGGTTATTTTGAAGTAAACAACGTCAAACTATTAACTTAGATCTGATTTTCAAATTGTCATTTCTAAATTCAGTGGTAGTTTTTTTCAAGTGAAGAACTTCATACTAATAACTTAGTTTTAATTTACAAATTCACTAGTCTAAAATAAGACTTAGTTATTTTAAAGTAAAGAACGTCAAACTGTTAACTTAGATCTGATTTTCAAATTGTCATTTCTAAAATCAGTAGTAGATATTTTCAAGTAAAGAACTTCAAACTAATAACTTTGATTTAAATTACAAATTCACTATACTAAAATAAGACTTAGTTATCAAGAAGTAAAGAACGTCAAACTATTAACTTAGATTTGATTTTCTAATTGTCATTTCTAAAACAAGAAGTAGATATTTTCAAGTAAAGAACTTTAAACTAATAACTTAGCCTTGATTTACAAATTGAGTATTCTAAAATATGACTTGGTTATTTTGAAGTAAAGAACGTCAAAATATTAACTTAGATCTGATTTTCAAATTGTCATTTCTAAAATCAGTGGTAGTTTTTTTCAAGTGAAGAACTTCATACTAATAACTTAGTTTTAATTTACAAATTCACTAATCTAAAATAAGACTTAGTTATTTTAAAGTAAAGAACGTCAAACTGTTAATTTAGATCTGATTTTCAAATTGTGTTTTCTAAAATCATTGGTAGTTTTTTTCAAGTAAAGAACTTCATACTAACAACTTAGTTTTGGTTTACAAATTCACTATACTAAAATAAGACTTAGTTGTTTTGAAGTAAAGAACGTCAAACTATTAACTTAGATCTGATTTTCAAATTGTCATTTCTAAAATCAGAAGTAGATATTTTCAAGTAAACAACTTTAAACTAATAACTTAGCCTTGATTTACAAATTGAGTATTCTAAAATAAGACTTAGTTATTTTGAAGTAAAGAACGTAAAACTATTAACATAGATCTGATTTTCAAATTGTCATTTCTAAAATCAGTGGTAGTTTTTTTCAAGTGAAGAACTTCATACTAATAACTTAGTTTTAAATTACAAATTCACTATACTAAAATAAGACTTAGCTATTTAGAAGTAAAGAACGTCAAACTATTAACTTAGATCTGATTTTCAAATTGTCATTTCTAAAACAAGAAGTAGATATTTTCAAGTAAAGAACTTTAAACTAATAACTTAGCCTTGATTTACAAATTGAGTATTCTAAAATAAGAATTAGTTATTTGGAAGTAAAGAACGTCAAACTATTAACTTAGATCTGATTATCAAATTGTAATTTCTAAAATTAGAAGTAGATATTTTCAGGTAAAGAACTTCAAACTACAACCTTAGATTGTACATTACTAAGTACATTACTAGATCCGAATTAGTAAATTCGAAGTAAAAAACTTTAAACTAATAACTTAGTTTTGATTTACAAATTCACTATTCTAACATAAGGCTTAGTTATTTTGAAGTAAAAAACGGCAAACTATTAACTTAGATCTGATTTTCAAATTGTCCTTTATAAAATCAGTAGTAGATTTTTTCAAGTATAGACTTCAAACTAACAACTTAGTTTTGATTTACAAATTCACTATACCAAAATAAGACTTAGTTGTTTTGAAGTAAAGAACGTCAAATTATTAACTTAGATCTGATTTTCAAATTGTCATTTCTAAAATCAGAAGTAGTTATTTTCAAGTAAAGAACTACAAACTAATAACTTAGATTTGATTTACAAAAACAGTATTCTAAAATAAAACTTATCTATTTTGAAGTAAAAAATGTCACACTATTAACTTAGATCTGATTTTCAAATTATTATTTCTAAAATCACAAGTACATATTTTCAAGTAAAGAACTTCAAACTAATAACTTAGTTTTGATTTACATATTGACTATTCTAAAATAAGACTTAGTTATTTTGAAGTAAAGAACGTCAAACTATTACCTTAGATCTGATTTTCAAATTGTAATTTCTAAAATCAGAAGTAGATATTTTCAAGTAAATAACTTCAAACTTATAACTTAGTTTTGATTTACAAATTCACTAGTGAGAAATAAGACGTAGTTATTTTGAAGTAAAAAACGTCATACTATTAACTTAGACCTGATTTTCAAATTGTTATTTCTAAAATCAGAAGTAGATATGTTCAAGTAAAGAACTTCAAATTAATAGCTTAGCTTTGGTTTACAAATTCACTATACTAAAATAAGACTTAGTTATATTGAAGTAAAGAACGTCAAACGATTAACTTAGATCTGATTTTCAAATTGTCATTTCTAAGATCAGTAGTAGATATTTTCAAGTAAATAACTTCAAACTTATAACTTAGTTTTGATTTACATATTCACTAGTGTGAAATAAGACTTAGTTATTTTGAAGTAAAGAAGTCATACTATTAACTTAGACCTGATTTTGAAATTGTTATTTCTAAAATCAGAAGTAGTTATGTTCAAGTAAAGAACTTCAAATTAATAGCTTAGCTTTGATTTACAAATTCACTATACTAAAATAAGACTTTGTTATATTGAAGTAAAGAACGTCAAACTATTAACTTAGACCTGATTTTCAAATTATCATTTTTAAAATCAGAAGTAGATATTTTCAAGTAAAGAACTTCAAACTACAACCTTAGATTTGATTTCGATATTTACATTACTAAGATCCGAATTAGTAAATTTGAAATAACAAACTTTAAACTAATAACTTAGTTTTGATTTACAAATTCACTAGTCTAAAATAAGACTTAGTTATTTTGAAGTAAAGAACTTCAAACTATTAACTTAGATCTGATTTTCAAATTGTCATTTCTAAAATCTGAAGCAGATATTTTCAAATAAAGTACTTCAAACTAACAACTTAGTTTTGATTTACAAATACAGTATTCTAAAGTAAGACTTATCTATTTTGAAGTAAACAACGTCATACTATTAACTTAGATCTGATTTTCAAATTGTCATTTCTTAAAAAAGAAGTAGATATTTCAAAGTAAAGAACTTCAAACTAATAACTTAGTTTTGATTTACAAATTCTCTATTCTAAAATAAAACATAGTTATTTTGAAGTAAAGAATGTCAAACTATTAACTTATATCTGATTTTCTAATTGTCATTTCTAAAATCAGTAGTAGATATTTTCAAGTACAGAACTTCAAACTAATAACTTAGTTTTGATTTACAAATTTACTAGTCTAAAATAAGACTTAGTTATTTTGAAGAAAAGAACGTCAAACTATTAACGTGGATCTAATTTTCAAATTGTCATTTCTAAAATCAGCAGTAGATATTTTCAAGTAAAGAACTTAAAACTACATCCTTAGTTTAGATTTTCAAATTTACATTACTAAAATCCGAATTAGTAAATCTGAAATAAAAAACTTCAAACTAATAACTTAGTTTAGATTTACAAATACACTATTATACAATAATGCTTATCTTGTTTGAAGTAAAGAACGTAAAACTATTAACTTAGATCAGATTTTCAAAATGTCATTTCTAAAATCAGAAGTAGATTTTTTCAAGTAAAAAACTGCAAACTAATAACTTAGTTCCGATTTATAAATTCACTATTCTAAAATAAGACTTAGTTCTATTGAATTAAAGAACATCGAACTATTAACTTAGATCTGATTTTCGAATTGTCATTTCTAAAATCAGAAGTAGATATTTTCAAGTAAATAATTTCAAACTTATAACTTAGTTTTGATTTACAAATTCACTAGTGTGAAATAAGACTTAGTTATATTGAAGTAAAGAACGTCAAACTATTACCTTAGATCTGATTTTCAAATTGTAATTTCTAAAATCAGAAGTAGATATTTTCAAGTAAATAACTTCAAACTTATAACTTAGTTTTGATTTACAAATTCACTAGTGTGAAATAAGACTTAGTTATATTGAAGTAAAGAACGTCAAACTATTAACTTAGATCTGATTTTCAAATTGTCATTTCTAAAATCTGAAGCAAATATTTTCAAATAAAGTACTTCAAACTAACAACTTAGTTTTGGTTTACAAATACAGTATTCTAAAATAAGACTTATCTATTTTGAAGTAAAGAACGTCGTACTATTAACTTAGATCTGATTTTCAAATTGTCATTTCTTAAAAAAGAAGTAGATATTTCAAAGTAAAGAACTTCAAACTTATAACTTAGTTTTGATTTACATATTCACTAGTGTGAAATAAGACTTAGTTATTTTGAAGTAAAAAAGTCATACTATTAACTTAGACCTGATTTTCAAATTGTTATTTCTAAAATCAGAAGTAGATATTTTCAAGTAAATAACTTCAAACTTATAACTTAGTTTTGATTTACAAATTCACTAGTGTGATAATAAGACTTAGTTATATTGAAGTAAAGAACGTCAAACTATTAACTTAGATCTGATTTTCAAATTGTCATTTCTAAGATCAGTAGTAGATATTTTCAAGTAAATAACTTCAAACTTATAACTTAGTTTTGATTTACATATTCACTAGTGTGAAATAAGACTTAGTTATTTTGAAGTAAAAAAGTCATACTATTAACTTAGACCTGATTTTCAAATTGTTATTTCTAAAATCAGAAGTAGATATGTTCAAGTAAAGAACTTCAAATTAATAGCTTAGCTTTGATTTACAAACTCACTATACTAAAATAAGACTTTGTTATATTGAAGTAAAGATCGTCAAACTATTAACTTAGATCTGATTTTCAAATTGTCATTTCTAACATCAGTGGTAGTTTTTTTCAAGTGAAGAACTTCATACTAATAACTTAGTTTTAATTTACAAATTCACTAGTTTAAAATAAGACTTAGTTATTTTAAAGTAAAGAACGTCAAACTGTTAACTTAGATCTGATTTTCAAATTGTCATTTCTAAAATCAGTAGTAGATATTTTCAAGTAAAGAACTTCAAACTAATAACTGTGTTTTAAATTACAAATTCACTATACTAAAATAAGACTTAGTTATTTAGAAATAAAGAACGTCAAACTATTAACTTAGATCTGATTTTCAAATTGTCATTTCTAAAACTAGAAGTATTTGTTTTCAAGTAAAGAACTTTAAACTAAAAACTTAGCCTTGATTTACAAATTGAGTATTCTAAAATAAAACTTAGTTATTTTGAAATAAAGAACGTCAAACTATTAACTTAGATCTGATTTTCAAATTGTCATTTCTAAAATCAGTGGTAGTTTTTTTCAAGTGAAGAACTTCATACTAATAACTTAGTTTTGGTTTACAAATTCGCTATACTAAAATAAGACTTAGTTGTTTTGAAGTAAAGAACGTCAAACTATTAACTTAGATCTGATTTTCAAATTGTCATTTCTAAAATCAGAAGTAGATATTTTCAAGTAAACAACTTTAAACTAATAACTTAGCCTTGATTTACAAATTGAGTATTCTAAAATAAGACTTGGTTATTTTGAAGTAAAGAACGTCAAACTATTAACTTAGATCTGATTTTCAAATTGTCATTTCTAAAATCAGTGGTAGTTTTTTTCAAGTGAAGAACTTCATACTGATAACTTAGTTTTGGTTTACAAATTCACTATACTAAAATAAGACTTAGTTGTTTTGAAGTAAAGAACGTCAAACTATTAACTTAGATCTGATTTTCAAATTGTCATTTCTAAAATCAGAAGTAGATATTTTCAAGTAAACAACTTTAAACTAATAACTTAGCCTTGATTTACAAATTGAGTATTCTAAAATAAGACTTAGTTATTTTGAAGTAAAGAACGTCAAACTATTAACTTAGATCTGATTTTCAAATTGTCATTTCTAAAATCAGTGGTAGTTTTTTTCAAGTGAAGAACTTCATACTAATAACTAAGTTTTAATTTACAAATTCACTAGTCTAAAATAAGACTTAGTTATTTTAAATTAAAGAACGTCAAACTGTTAACTAAGATCTGATTTTCAAATTGTCATTTCTAAAATTAGTAGTAGATATTTTCAACTAAAGAACTTCAAACTAATAACTTTGTTTTAAATTACAAATTCACTATACTAAAATAAGACTTAGTTATTTAGAAGTAAAGAACGTCAAACTATTAACTTAGATCTGATTTTCAAATTGTCATTTCTAAAATCAGTAGTAGATATTTTCAAGTAAACAACTTTAAACTAATAACTTAGCCTTGATTTACAAATTGAGTATTCTAAAATAAGACTTAGTTGTTTTGAAGTAAAGAACGTCAAACTAATAACTTAGATCTGATTTTCAAATTGTCTTTTCTAAAATCAGTGGTAGTTTTTTTCAAGTGAAGAACTTCATACTAATAACTTAGTTTTAATTTACAAATTCACTAGTCTAAAATAAGACTTAGTTATTTTAAAGTAAAGAACGTCAAACTTTTAACTTAGATCTGATTTTCAAATTGTCATTTCTAAAATCAGTAGTAGATATTTTCAAGTAAAGAACTTCAAACTAATAACTTTGTTTTAAATTACAAATTCACTATACTAAAATAAGACTTAGTTATTTAGAAGTAAAGAACGTCAAACTATTAACTTAGATCTGATTTTCAAATTGTCATTTCCAAAATCAGTGGTAGTTTTTTTCAAGTGAAGAACTTCATACTAATAACTTAGTTTTAATTTACAAATTCACTAGTCTAAAATAAGACTTAGTTATCTTAAAGTAAAGAACGTCAAACTTTTAACTTAGATCTGATTTTCAAATTGTCATTTCTAAAATCAGTAGTAGATATTTTCAAGTAAAGAACTTCAAACTAATAACTTTGTTTTAAATTACAAATTCACTATACTAAAATAAGACTTAGTTATTTAGAAGTAAAGAACGTCGAACTATTAACTTAGATCTGATTTTCAAATTGTCATTTCTAAAATCAGTGGTAGCTTTTTTCAAGTGAAGAACTTCATACTAATAACTTAGTTTTAATTTACAAATTCACTAGTCTAAAATAAGACTTAGTTATCTTAAAGTAAAGAACGTCAAACTTTTAACTTAGATCTGATTTTCAAGTTGTCATTTCTAAAATCAGTAGTAGATATTTTCAAGTAAAGAACTTCAAACTAATAACTTTGTTTTAAATTACAAATTCACTATACTAAAATAAGACTTAGTTATTTAGAAGTAAAGAACGTCAAACTATTAACTTAGATCTGATTTTCAAATTGTCATTTCTAAAACAAGAAGTAGATATTTTCAAGTAAAGAACTTTAAACTAATAACTTAGCTTTGATTTACAAATTGAGTATTCTAAAATAAGACTTAGTTATTTTGAAGTAAAGAACGTCAAACTATTAACTTAGATCTGATTTTCAAATTGTCATTTCTAAAATCAATGGTAGTTTTTTTCAAGTGAAGAACTTCATACTAATAACTTACTTTTAATTTACAAATTCACTAGTCTAAAATAAGACTTAGTTATTTTGAAGTAAAGAACGTCAAACTATTAACTTAGATCTGATTTTCAAATTGTCATTTCTAAAATCAGTGGTAGTTTTTTTCAAGTGAAGAACCTCATACTGATAACTTAGTTTTGGTTTACAAATTCACTTTACTAAAATAAGACTTAGTTGTTTTAAAGTAAAGAACGTCAAACTATTAACTTAGACCTGATTTTCAAATTGTCATTTCTAAAATCAGTAGTAGATATATTCAAGTAAAGAACTTCATACTAATAACTTAGTTTTAAATTACAAATTCACTATACTAAAATAAGACTTAGTTATTTAGAAGTAAAGAACGTCAAACTATTAACTTAGATCTGATTTTCAAATTGTCATTTCTAAAACAAGAAGTAGATATTTTCAAGTAAAGAACTTTAAACTAATAACTTAGCCTTGATTTACAAATTGAGTATTCTAAAATAAGACTTAGTTATTTTGAAGTAAAGAACGTCAAACTATTAACTTAGATCTGATTTTCAAATTGTCATTTCTAAAATCAATGGTAGTTTTTTTCACGTGAAGAACTTCATACTAATAACTTATTTTTAATTTACAAATTCACTAGTCTAAAATAAGACTTAGTTATTTTGAAGTAAAGAACGTCAAACTATTAACTTAGATCTGATTTTCAAATTGTCATTTCTAAAATCAGTGGTAGTTTTTTTCAAGTGAAGAACCTCATACTGATAACTTAGTTTTGGTTTACAAATTCACTTTACTAAAATAAGACTTAGTTGTTTTAAAGTAAAGAACGTCAAACTATTAACTTAGACCTGATTTTCAAATTGTCATTTTTAAAATCAGTAGTAGATATATTCAAGTAAAGAACTTCATACTAATAACTTAGTTTTAAATTACAAATTCACTATACTAAAATAAGACTTAGTTATTTAGAAGTAAAGAACGTCAAACTATTAACTTAGATCTGATTTTCAAATTGTCATTTCTAAAACAAGAAGTAGATATTTTCAAGTAAAGAACTTTAAACTAATAACTTAGCCTTGATTTACAAATTGAGTATTCTAAAATAAGACTTAGTTATTTTGAAGTAAAGAACGTCAAACTATTAACTTAGATCTGATTATCAAATTGTCATTTCTAAAATCAATGGTAGTTTTTTTCAAGTGAAGAACTTCATACTAATAACTTTTTTTTAATTTACAAATTCACTAGTCTAAAATAAGACTTAGTTATTTTGAAGTAAAGAACGTCAAACTATTAACTTAGATCTGATTTTCAAATTGTCATTTCTAAAATCAGAAGTAGATATTTTCAAGTAAAGAACTTTAAACTAATAACTTAGCCTTGATTTACGAATTGAGTATTCTAAAATAAGGCTTAGTTATTTTGAAGTAAAGAACGTCAAACTATTAACTTAGATCTGATTTTCAAATTGTCATTTCTAAAATCAGTGGTAGTTTTTTTCAAGTGAAGAACTTCATACTAATAACTTAGTTTTGGTTTACAAATTCACTATACTAAAATAACACTTAGTTGTTTTGAAGTAAACAACGTCAAACTATTAACTTAGATCTGATTTTCAAATTGTCATTTCTAAATTCAGTGGTAGTTTTTTTCAAGTGAAGAACTTCATACTAATAACTTAGTTTTAATTTACAAATTCACTAGTTTAAAATAAGACTTAGTTATTTTAAAGTAAAGAACGTCAAACTATTAACGTAGATCTGATTTTCAAATTGTCGTTTCTAAAATCAGTGGTAGTTTTTTTCAAGTGAAGAACTTCATACTGATAACTTAGTTTTGGTTTACAAATTCACTATACTAAAATAAGACTTTGTTGTTTTGAAGTAAAGAACGTCAAACTATTAACTTAGATCTGATTTTCAACTTGTCATTTCTAAAATCAGAAGTAGATATTTTCAAGTAAAGAACTTTAAACTAATAACTTAGCCTTGATTTACAAATTGAGTATTCTAAAATAAGACTTAGTTATTTTGAAGTAAAGAACGTCAAACTATTAACTTAGATCTGATTTTCAAATTTTCATTTCTAAAATCAGTGGTAGTTTTTTTCAAGTGAAGAACTTCATACTAATAACTTAGTTTTAATTTACAAATTCACTAGTCTAAAATAAGACTTAGTTATTTTAAAGAAAAGAACGTCAAACTGTTAACTTAGATCTGATTTTCAAATTGTCATTTCTAAAATCAGTGGTAGATATTTTCAAGTAAAAAACTTCAAACTAATAACTTTGCTTTAAATTACAAATTCACTATACTAAAATAAGACTTAGTTATGTAGAAGTAAAGAACGTCAAACTATTAACTTAGATCTGATTTTCAAATTGTCATTTCTAAAATCAGTGGTAGTTTTTTTCAAGTGAAGAACTTCATACTAATAACTTAGTTTTGGTTTACAAATTCACTATACTAAAATAAGACTTACTTGTTTTGAAGTAAAGAACGTCAAACTATTAACTTAGATCTGATTTTCAAATTGTCATTTCTAAAAACAGAAGTAGATATTTTCAAGTAAACAACTTTCAACTAATAACTTAGCCTTGATTTACAAATTGAGTATTCTAAAATAAGACTTAGTTATTTTGAAGTAAAGAACGTCAAACTATTAACTTAGATCTGATTTTCAAATTGGCATTTCTAAAATCAGTGGTAGTTTTTTTCAAGTGAAGAACTTCATACTAATAACTTAGTTTTAATTTACAAATTCACTAGGCTAAAATAAGACTTAGTTATTTTAAAGTAAAGAACGTCAAACTGTTAACTTAGATCTGATTTTCAAATTGTCATTTCTAAAATCAGTAGTAGATATTTTCAAGTAAAGAATTTCAAACTAACAACTTCGTTTTAAATTACAAATTCACTATACTAAAATAAGACTTAGTTGTTTTGAAGTAAAGAACGTCTAACTATTAACTTAGATCCGATTTTCAAATTGTCATTTCTAAAATCAGAAGTAGATATTTTCAAGTAAACAACTTTAAACTAATAACTTAGCCTTGATTTACAAATTGAGTATTCTAAAATAAGACTTAGTTATTTTGAGGTAAAGAACGTCAAACTATTAACTTAGATCTGATATTCAAATTGTCATTTCTAAAATCATTGGTAGTTTTTTTCAGGTGAAGAACTTCATACTAACAACTTAGTTTTAATTTACAAATTCACTAGTCTAAAATAAGACTTAGTTACTTTAAAGTAAAGAACGTCAAACTGTTAATTTAGATCTGTTTTTCAAATTGTCATTTCTAAATTCAGTGGTAGTTTTTTTCAAGTGAAGAACTTCATACTAATAACTTAGTTTTAATTTACAAATTCACTAGTTTAAAATAAGACTTAGTTATTTTAAAGTAAAGAACGTCAAACTATTAACGTAGATCTGATTTTCAAATTGTCGTTTCTAAAATCAGTGGTAGTTTTTTTCAAGTGAAGAACTTCATACTGATAACTTAGTTTTGGTTTACAAATTCACTATACTAAAATAAGACTTTGTTGTTTTGAAGTAAAGAACGTCAAACTATTAACTTAGATCTGATTTTCAACTTGTCATTTCTAAAATCAGAAGTAGATATTTTCAAGTAAAGAACTTTAAACTAATAACTTAGCCTTGATTTACAAATTGAGTATTCTAAAATAAGACTTAGTAATTTTGAAGTAAAGAACGTCAAACTATTAACTTAGATCTGATTTTCAAATTTTCATTTCTAAAATCAGTGGTAGTTTTTTTCAAGTGAAGAACTTCATACTAATAACTTAGTTTTAATTTACAAATTCACTAGTCTAAAATAAGACTTAGTTATTTTAAAGAAAAGAACGTCAAACTGTTAACTTAGATCTGATTTTCAAATTGTCATTTCTAAAATCAGTGGTAGATATTTTCAAGTAAAAAACTTCAAACTAATAACTTTGCTTTAAATTACAAATTCACTATACTAAAATAAGACTTAGTTATGTAGAAGTAAAGAACGTCAAACTATTAACTTAGATCTGATTTTCAAATTGTCATTTCTAAAATCAGTGGTAGTTTTTTTCAAGTGAAGAACTTCATACTAATAACTTAGTTTTGGTTTACAAATTCACTATACTAAAATAAGACTTACTTGTTTTGAAGTAAAGAACGTCAAACTATTAACTTAGATCTGATTTTCAAATTGTCATTTCTAAAAACAGAAGTAGATATTTTCAAGTAAACAACTTTCAACTAATAACTTAGCCTTGATTTACAAATTGAGTATTCTAAAATAAGACTTAGTTATTTTGAAGTAAAGAACGTCAAACTATTAACTTAGATCTGATTTTCAAATTGGCATTTCTAAAATCAGTGGTAGTTTTTTTCAAGTGAAGAACTTCATACTAATAACTTAGTTTTAATTTACAAATTCACTAGGCTAAAATAAGACTTAGTTATTTTAAAGTAAAGAACGTCAAACTGTTAACTTAGATCTGATTTTCAAATTGTCATTTCTAAAATCAGTAGTAGATATTTTCAAGTAAAGAATTTCAAACTAATAACTTCGTTTTAAATTACAAATTCACTATACTAAAATAAGACTTAGTTGTTTTGAAGTAAAGAACGTCTAACTATTAACTTAGATCCGATTTTCAAATTGTCATTTCTAAAATCAGAAGTAGATATTTTCAAGTAAACAACTTTAAACTAATAACTTAGCCTTGATTTACAAATTGAGTATTCTAAAATAAGACTTAGTTATTTTGAGGTAAAGAACGTCAAACTATTAACTTAGATCTGATATTCAAATTGTCATTTCTAAAATCATTGGTAGTTTTTTTCAGGTGAAGAACTTCATACTAACAACTTAGTTTTAATTTACAAATTCACTAGTCTAAAATAAGACTTAGTTACTTTAAAGTAAAGAACGTCAAACTGTTAATTTAGATCTGTTTTTCAAATTGTCATTTCTAAAATCATTGGTAGTTTTTTTCAGGTGAAGAACTTCATACTAACAACTTGGTTTTGGTTTACAAATTCACTATACTAAAATAAGACTTAGTTATTTTGAAGTAAAGAACGTCAAACTATTAACTTAGATCCGATTTTCAAATTGTTATTTCTAAAATCAGAAGTAGATATTTTCAAGTAAACAACTTTAAACTAATAACTTAGCCTTGATTTACAAATTGAGTATTCTAAAATAAGACTTAGTTATTTTAAAGTAAAGATTGTCAAACTATTAACTTAGATCTGATTTTCAAATTGTGATTTCTAAAATCAGTGGTAGTTTTTTTCAAGTGAAGAACTTCACACTAATAACTTAGTTTTAAATTACAAATTCACTATACTAAAATAGGACTTAGTTATTTAGAAGTAAAGAACGTCAAACTATTAACTTAGATCTGATTTTCAAATTGTCATTTCTAAAACAAGAAGTAGATAATTTCAAGTAAAGAACTTCAAACTAGTAACTTAGCTTTGATTTACAAATTGAGTATTCTAAAATAAGACTTAGTTATTTTGAAGTAAAGAACGTCAAACTATTAACTTAGATCTGATTTTCAAATTGTCATTTCTAAAATCAGTGGTAGTTTTTTTCAAGTGAAGAACTTCATACTAATAACTTAGTTTTGGTTTACAAATTCACTATACTAAAATAAAACTTAGTTGTTTTGAAGTAAAGAACGTCAAACTATTAACTTAGATCTGATTTTCAAATTGTCATTTCTAAAATCAGTGGTAGTTTTCTTCAAGTGAAGAACTTCATACTAATAACTAAGTTTTAATTTACAAATTCACTAGTCTAAAATAAGACTTAGTTATTTTAAAGTAAAGAACGTCAAACTGTTAACTTAGATCTGATTTTCAAATTGTCATTTCTAAAATCAGTAGTAGATATTATCAAGTAAAGAACTTCAAACTAATAACTTTGTTTTAAAGTACAAATTCACTATACTAAAATAAGACTTAGTTATTTAGAAGTAAAGAACGTCAAACTATTAACTTAGATCTGATTTTCAAATTGTCATTTCTAAAAAAAAAAGTAGATATTTTCAAGTAAAGAACTTTAAACTAATAACTTAGCCTTGATTTACAAATTGAGTATTCTAAAATAAGACTTAGTTATTTTGAAGTAAAGAACGTCAAACTATTAACTTAGATCTGATTTTCAAATTGTCATTTCTAAAATCAGTGGTAGTTTTTTTCAAGTGTAGAACTTAATACTAATAACTTAGTTTTAATTTACAAATTCACTAGTCTAAAATAAGACTTAGTTATTTTAAAGTAAAGAACGTCAAACTGTTAACTTAGATCTGATTTTCAAATTGTCATTTCTAAAATCAGTAGTAGATATTTTCAAGTAAAGAACTTCAAACTAATAACTTTGTTTTAAATTACAAATTCACTATACTAAAATAAGACTTAGTTATTTAGAAGTAAAGAACGTCAAACTATTAACTTAGATCTGATTTTCAAATTGTCATTTCTAAAACAAGAAGTAGATATTTTCAAGTAAAGAACTTTAAACTAATAACTTAGCTTTGATTTACAAATTGAGTATTTTAAAATAAGACTTAGTTATTTTGAAGTAAAGAACGTCAAACTATTAACTTAGATCTGATTTTCAAATTGTCATTTCTAAAATCAGTAGTAGATATTTTCAAGTAAACAACTTTAAACTAATAACTTAGTCTTGATTTACAAATTGAGTATTCTAAAATAAGACTTAGTTATTTTGAAGTAAAGAACGTCAAACTATTAACTTAGATCTAATTTTCAAATTGTCATTTCTTAAATCTGTGGTAGTTTTTTTCAAGTGAAGAACTTCATACTAATAACTTAGTTTTAATTTACAAATTCACTAGTCTAAAATAAGACTTAGTTAATTTTAAAGTAAAGAACGTCAAACTGTTAACTTAGATATGATTTTCAAATTGTTATTTCTAAAATCAGTGGTAGTTCTTTTCAAGTGAAGAACTTCATACTAACAACTTAGTTTTGGTTTACAAATGCACTATACTGAAATAAGACTTAGTTGTTTTGAAGTAAAGAACGTCAAACTATTAACTTAGATCTGATTTTCAAATTGTCATTTCTAAAACAAGAAGTAGATATTATCAAGTAAAGAACTTTAAACTAATAACTTAGCCTTGATTTACAAATTGAGTATTCTAAAATAAGACTTAGTTATTTTGAAGTAAAGAAAGTCAAACTATTAACTTAGACTGATTTTCAAATTGTCATTTCTAAAATCAGTGGTAGTTTTTTTCAAGTGAAGAACTTCACACTAATAACTTAGTTTTAAATTACAAATTCACTATACTAAAATAGGACTTAGTTATTTAGAAGTAAAGAACGTCAAACTATTAACTTAGATCTGATTTTCAAATTGTCATTTCTAAAACAAGAAGTAGATAATTTCAAGTAAAGAACTTCAAACTAGTAACTTAGCTTTGATTTACAAATTGAGTATTCTAAAATAAGACTTAGTTATTTTGAAGTAAAGAACGTCAAACTATTAACTTAGATCTGATTTTCAAATTGTCATTTCTAAAATCAGTTGTAGTTTTTTTCAAGTGAAGAACTTCATACTGATAACTTAGTTTTGGTTTACAAATTCACTATACTAAAATAAAACTTAGTTGTTTTGAAGTAAAGAACGTCAAACTATTAACTTAGATCTGATTTTCAAATTGTCATTTCTAAAATCAGTGGTAGTTTTCTTCAAGTGAAGAACTTCATACTAATAACTAAGTTTTAATTTACAAATTCACTAGTCTAAAATAAGACTTAGTTATTTAGAAGTAAAGAACGTCAAACTATTAACTTAGATCTGATTTTCAAATTGTCATTTCTAAAAAAAGAAGTAGATATTTTCAAGTAAAGTACTTTAAACTAATAACTTAGCCTTGATTTACAAATTGAGTATTCTAAAATAAGACTTAGTTATTTTGAAGTAAAGAACGTCAAACTATTAACTTAGATCTGATTTTCAAATTGTCATTTCTAAAATCAGTGGTAGTTTTTTTCAACTGTAGAACTTAATACTAATAACTTAGTTTTGGTTTACAAATTCACTATACTAAAATAAGACTTAGTTGTTTTGAAGTAAAGACCGTCAAACTGTTAACTTAGATCTGATTTTCAAATTGTCATTTCTAAAATCAGAAGTAGATATTTTCAAGTAAACAACTTTAAACTAATAACTTAGTCTTGATTTACAAATTGAGTATTCTAAAATAAGACTTAGTTATTTTGAAGTAAAGAACGTCAAACTATTAACGTAGATCTGATTTTCAAATTGTCATTTCTAAAATCAGTGGTAGTTTTTTTCAAGTGAAGAACTTCATACTGATAACTTAGTTTTGGTTTACAAATTCACTATACTAAAATAAGACTTAGTTGTTTTGAAGTAAAGAACGTCAAACTATTAACTTAGATCTGATTTTCAACTTGTCATTTCTAAAATCAGAAGTAGATATTTTCAAGTAAACAACTTTAAACTAATAACTTAGCCTTGATTTACGAATTGAGTATTCTAAAATAAGGCTTAGTTATTTTGAAGTAAAGAACGTCAAACTATTAACTTAGATCTGATTTTCAAATTGTCATTTCTAAAATCAGTGGTAGTTTTTTTCAAGTGAAGAACTTCATACTAATAACTTAGTTTTGGTTTACAAATTCACTATACTAAAATAACACTTAGTTGTTTTGAAGTAAACAACGTCAAACTATTAACTTAGATCTGATTTTCAAATTGTCATTTCTAAATTCAGTGGTAGTTTTTTTCAAGTGAAGAACTTCATACTAATAACTTAGTTTTAATTTACAAATTCACTAGTTTAAAATAAGACTTAGTTATTTTAAAGTAAAGAACGTCAAACTATTAACGTAGATCTGATTTTCAAATTGTCGTTTCTAAAATCAGTGGTAGTTTTTTTCAAGTGAAGAACTTCATACTGATAACTTAGTTTTGGTTTACAAATTCACTATACTAAAATAAGACTTTGTTGTTTTGAAGTAAAGAACGTCAAACTATTAACTTAGATCTGATTTTCAACTTGTCATTTCTAAAATCAGAAGTAGATATTTTCAAGTAAAGAACTTTAAACTAATAACTTAGCCTTGATTTACAAATTGAGTATTCTAAAATAAGACTTAGTTATTTTGAAGTAAAGAACGTCAAACTATTAACTTAGATCTGATTTTCAAATTTTCATTTCTAAAATCAGTGGTAGTTTTTTTCAAGTGAAGAACTTCATACTAATAACTTAGTTTTAATTTACAAATTCACTAGTCTAAAATAAGACTTAGTTATTTTAAAGAAAAGAACGTCAAACTGTTAACTTAGATCTGATTTTCAAATTGTCATTTCTAAAATCAGTGGTAGATATTTTCAAGTAAAAAACTTCAAACTAATAACTTTGCTTTAAATTACAAATTCACTATACTAAAATAAGACTTAGTTATGTAGAAGTAAAGAACGTCAAACTATTAACTTAGATCTGATTTTCAAATTGTCATTTCTAAAATCAGTGGTAGTTTTTTTCAAGTGAAGAACTTCATACTAATAACTTAGTTTTGGTTTACAAATTCACTATACTAAAATAAGACTTACTTGTTTTGAAGTAAAGAACGTCAAACTATTAACTTAGATCTGATTTTCAAATTGTCATTTCTAAAAACAGAAGTAGATATTTTCAAGTAAACAACTTTCAACTAATAACTTAGCCTTGATTTACAAATTGAGTATTCTAAAATAAGACTTAGTTATTTTGAAGTAAAGAACGTCAAACTATTAACTTAGATCTGATTTTCAAATTGGCATTTCTAAAATCAGTGGTAGTTTTTTTCAAGTGAAGAACTTCATACTAATAACTTAGTTTTAATTTACAAATTCACTAGGCTAAAATAAGACTTAGTTATTTTAAAGTAAAGAACGTCAAACTGTTAACTTAGATCTGATTTTCAAATTGTCATTTCTAAAATCAGTAGTAGATATTTTCAAGTAAAGAATTTCAAACTAATAACTTCGTTTTAAATTACAAATTCACTATACTAAAATAAGACTTAGTTGTTTTGAAGTAAAGAACGTCTAACTATTAACTTAGATCCGATTTTCAAATTGTTATTTCTAAAATCAGAAGTAGATATTTTCAAGTAAACAACTTTAAACTAATAACTTAGCCTTGATTTACAAATTGAGTATTCTAAAATAAGACTTAGTTATTTTGAGGTAAAGAACGTCAAACTATTAACTTAGATCTGATATTCAAATTGTCATTTCTAAAATCATTGGTAGTTTTTTTCAGGTGAAGAACTTCATACTAACAACTTAGTTTTAATTTACAAATTCACTAGTCTAAAATAAGACTTAGTTACTTTAAAGTAAAGAACGTCAAACTGTTAATTTAGATCTATTTTTCAAATTGTCATTTCTAAAATCATTGGTAGTTTTTTTCAGGTGAAGAACTTCATACTAACAACTTGGTTTTGGTTTACAAATTCACTATACTAAAATAAGACTTAGTTATTTTGAAGTAAAGAACGTCAAACTATTAACTTAGATCCGATTTTCAAATTGTTATTTCTAAAATCAGAAGTAGATATTTTCAAGTAAACAACTTTAAACTAATAACTTAGCCTTGATTTACAAATTGAGTATTCTAAAATAAGACTTAGTTAATTTAAAGTAAAGAACGTCAAACTATTAACTTAGATCTGATTTTCAAATTGTGATTTCTAAAATCAGTGGTAGTTTTTTTCAAGTGAAGAACTTCACACTAATAACTTAGTTTTAAATTACAAATTCACTATACTAAAATAGGACTTAGTTATTTAGAAGTAAAGAACGTCAAACTATTAACTTAGATCTGATTTTCAAATTGTCATTTCTAAAACAAGAAGTAGATAATTTCAAGTAAAGAACTTCAAACTAGTAACTTAGCTTTGATTTACAAATTGAGTATTCTAAAATAAGACTTAGTTATTTTGAAGTAAAGAACGTCAAACTATTAACTTAGATCTGATTTTCAAATTGTCATTTCTAAAATCAGTGGTAGTTTTTTTCAAGTGAAGAACTTCATACTAATAACTTAGTTTTGGTTTACAAATTCACTATACTAAAATAAAACTTAGTTGTTTTGAAGTAAAGAACGTCAAACTATTAACTTAGATCTGATTTTCAAATTGTCATTTCTAAAATCAGTGGTAGTTTTCTTCAAGTGAAGAACTTCATACTAATAACTAAGTTTTAATTTACAAATTCACTAGTCTAAAATAAGACTTAGTTATTTTAAAGTAAAGAACGTCAAACTGTTAACTTAGATCTGATTTTCAAATTGTCATTTCTAAAATCAGTAGTAGATATTATCAAGTAAAGAACTTCAAACTAATAACTTTGTTTTAAAGTACAAATTCACTATACTAAAATAAGACTTAGTTATTTAGAAGTAAAGAACGTCAAACTATTAACTTAGATCTGATTTTCAAATTGTCATTTCTAAAAAAAAAAGTAGATATTTTCAAGTAAAGAACTTTAAACTAATAACTTAGCCTTGATTTACAAATTGAGTATTCTAAAATAAGACTTAGTTATTTTGAAGTAAAGAACGTCAAACTATTAACTTAGATCTGATTTTCAAATTGTCATTTCTAAAATCAGTGGTAGTTTTTTTCAAGTGTAGAACTTAATACTAATAACTTAGTTTTAATTTACAAATTCACTAGTCTAAAATAAGACTTAGTTATTTTAAAGTAAAGAACGTCAAACTGTTAACTTAGATCTGATTTTCAAATTGTCATTTCTAAAATCAGTAGTAGATATTTTCAAGTAAAGAACTTCAAACTAATAACTTTGTTTTAAATTACAAATTCACTATACTAAAATAAGACTTAGTTATTTAGAAGTAAAGAACGTCAAACTATTAACTTAGATCTGATTTTCAAATTGTCATTTCTAAAACAAGAAGTAGATATTTTCAAGTAAAGAACTTTAAACTAATAACTTAGCTTTGATTTACAAATTGAGTATTTTAAAATAAGACTTAGTTATTTTGAAGTAAAGAACGTCAAACTATTAACTTAGATCTGATTTTCAAATTGTCATTTCTAAAATCAGTAGTAGTTATTTTCAAGTAAACAACTTTAAACTAATAACTTAGTCTTGATTTACAAATTGAGTATTCTAAAATAAGACTTAGTTATTTTGAAGTAAAGAACGTCAAACTATTAACTTAGATCTAATTTTCAAATTGTCATTTCTTAAATCTGTGGTAGTTTTTTTCAAGTGAAGAACTTCATACTAATAACTTAGTTTTAATTTACAAATTTACTAGTCTAAAATAAGACTTAGTTAATTTTAAAGTAAAGAACGTCAAACTGTTAACTTAGATATGATTTTCAAATTGTTATTTCTAAAATCAGTGGTAGTACTTTTCAAGTGAAGAACTTCATACTAACAACTTAGTTTTGGTTTACAAATGCACTATACTGAAATAAGACTTAGTTGTTTTGAAGTAAAGAACGTCAAACTATTAACTTAGATCTGATTTTCAAATTGTCATTTCTAAAACAAGAAGTAGATATTATCAAGTAAAGAACTTTAAACTAATAACTTAGCCTTGATTTACAAATTGAGTATTCTAAAATAAGACTTAGTTATTTTGAAGTAAAGAAAGTCAAACTATTAACTTAGACTGATTTTCAAATTGTCATTTCTAAAATCAGTGGTAGTTTTTTTCAAGTGAAGAACTTCACACTAATAACTTAGTTTTAAATTACAAATTCACTATACTAAAATAGGACTTAGTTATTTAGAAGTAAAGAACGTCAAACTATTAACTTAGATCTGATTTTCAAATTGTCATTTCTAAAACAAGAAGTAGATAATTTCAAGTAAAGAACTTCAAACTAGTAACTTAGCTTTGATTTACAAATTGAGTATTCTAAAATAAGACTTAGTTATTTTGAAGTAAAGAACGTCAAACTATTAACTTAGATCTGATTTTCAAATTGTCATTTCTAAAATCAGTTGTAGTTTTTTTCAAGTGAAGAACTTCATACTAATAACTTAGTTTTGGTTTACAAATTCACTATACTAAAATAAAACTTAGTTGTTTTGAAGTAAAGAACGTCAAACTATTAACTTAGATCTGATTTTCAAATTGTCATTTCTAAAATCAGTGGTAGTTTTCTTCAAGTGAAGAACTTCATACTAATAACTAAGTTTTAATTTACAAATTCACTAGTCTAAAATAAGACTTAGTTATTTAGAAGTAAAGAACGTCAAACTATTAACTTAGATCTGATTTTCAAATTGTCATTTCTAAAAAAAGAAGTAGATATTTTCAAGTAAAGTACTTTAAACTAATAACTTAGCCTTGATTTACAAATTGAGTATTCTAAAATAAGACTTAGTTATTTTGAAGTAAAGAACGTCAAACTATTAACTTAGATCTGATTTTCAAATTGTCATTTCTAAAATCAGTGGTAGTTTTTTTCAACTGTAGAACTTAATACTAATAACTTAGTTTTGGTTTACAAATTCACTATACTAAAATAAGACTTAGTTGTTTTGAAGTAAAGACCGTCAAACTGTTAACTTAGATCTGATTTTCAAATTGTCATTTCTAAAATCAGAAGTAGATATTTTCAAGTAAACAACTTTAAACTAATAACTTAGTCTTGATTTACAAATTGAGTATTCTAAAATAAGACTTAGTTATTTTGAAGTAAAGAACGTCAAACTATTAACGTAGATCTGATTTTCAAATTGTCATTTCTAAAATCAGTGGTAGTTTTTTTCAAGTGAAGAACTTCATACTGATAACTTAGTTTTGGTTTACAAATTCACTATACTAAAATAAGACTTAGTTGTTTTGAAGTAAAGAACGTCAAACTATTAACTTAGATCTGATTTTCAACTTGTCATTTCTAAAATCAGAAGTAGATATTTTCAAGTAAACAACTTTAAACTAATAACTTAGCCTTGATTTACAAATTGAGTATTCTAAAATAAGACTTAGTTATTTTGAAGTAAGGAACGTCAAACTATTAACTTAGATCTGATTTTCAAATTGTCATTTCTAAAATCAGTGGTAGTTTTTTTCAAGTGAAGAACTTCATACTAATAACTTAGTTTTAATTTACAAATTCACTAGTCTAAAATAAGACTTAGTTATTTTAAAGTAAAGAACGTCAAACTGTTAACTTAGATCTGATTTTCAAATTGTCATTTCTAAAATCAGTAGTAGATATTTTCAAGTAAAGAACTTCAAACTAATAACTTTGTTTTAAATTACAAATTCACTATACTAAAATAAGACTTAGTTATTTAGAAGTAAAGAACGTCAAACTATTAACTTAGATCTGATTTTCAAATTGTCATTTCTAAAACAAGAAGTAGATATTTTCAAGTAAAGAACTTTAAACTAATAACTTAGCCTTGATTTACAAATTGAGTATTTTAAAATAAGACTTAGTTATTTTGAAGTAAAGAACGTCAAACTATTAACTTAGATCTGATTTTCAAATTGTCATTTCTAAAATCAGTAGTAGATATTTTCAAGTAAACAACTTTAAACTAATAACTTAGTCTTGATTTACAAATTGAGTATTCTAAAATAAGACTTAGTTATTTTGAAGTAAAGAACGTCAAACTATTAACTTAGATCTAATTTTCAAATTGTCATTTCTTAAATCTGTGGTAGTTTTTTTCAAGTGAAGAACTTCATACTAATAACTTAGTTTTAATTTACAAATTCACTAGTCTAAAATAAGACTTAGTTAATTTTAAAGTAAAGAACGTCAAACTGTTAACTTAGATATGATTTTCAAATTGTTATTTCTAAAATCAGTGGTAGTTCTTTTCAAGTGAAGAACTTCATACTAACAACTTAGTTTTGGTTTACAAATGCACTATACTGAAATAAGACTTAGTTGTTTTGAAGTAAAGAACGTCAAACTATTAACTTAGATCTGATTTTCAAATTGTCATTTCTAAAACAAGAAGTAGATATTATCAAGTAAAGAACTTTAAACTAATAACTTAGCCTTGATTTACAAATTGAGTATTCTAAAATAAGACTTAGTTATTTTGAAGTAAAGAAAGTCAAACTATTAACTTAGACTGATTTTCAAATTGTCATTTCTAAAATCAGTGGTAGTTTTTTTCAAGTGAAGAATTTCATACTAATAACTTAGTTTTAAATTACAAATTCACTATACTAAAATAAGACTTAGGTATTTAGAAGTAAAGAACGTCAAACTATTAACTTAGATCTGATTTTCAAATTGTCATTTCTAAAACAAGAAGTAGATATTTTCAAGTAAAGAACTTTAAACTAATAACTTAGCCTTGATTTACAAATTGAGTATTCTAAAATAAGACTTAGTTATTTTGAAGTAAAGAACGTCAAACTATTAACTTAGATGTGATTTTCAAATTGTCATTTCTAAAATCAGTGGTAGTTTTTTTCAAGTGAAGAACTTCATACTAATAACTTAGTTTTGGTTTACAAATTCACTATACTAAAATAAGACTTAGTTATTTTAAAGTAAAGAACGTCAAACTGTTAATTTAGATCTGATTTTCAAATTGTCATTTCTAAAATCAGTAGTAGATATTTTCAAGTAAACAACTTTAAACTAATAACTTAGCCTTGATTTACAAATTGAGTATTCTAAAATAAGACTTAATTATTTTGAAGTAAAGAACGTCAAACTATTAACTTAGATCTGATTTTCAAATTGTCATTTCTAAAATCAGTGGTAGTTTTTTCAAGAGAAGAACTTTATACTAATAACTTAGTTTTAATTTCCAAATTCACTAGTCTAAAATAAGACTTAGTTATTTAGAAGTAAAGAACGTCAAACTATTAACTTAGATCTGATTTTCAAATTGTCATTTCTAAAAAAAGAAGTAGATATTTTCAAGTAAAGAACTTTAAACTAATAACTTAGCCTTGATTTACAAATTGAGTATTCTAAAATAAAACTTAGTTATTTTGAAGTAAAGAACGTCAAACTATTAACTTAGATCTGATTTTCAAATTGTCATTTCTAAAATCAGTGGTAGTTTTTTTCAAGTGTAGAACTTAATACTAATAACTTAGTTTTGGTTTACAAATTCACTATACTAAAATAAGACTTAGTTGTTTTGAAGTAAAGACCGTCAAACTATTAACTTAGATCTGATTTTCAAATTGTCATTTCTAAAATCAGAAGTAGATATTTTCAAGTAAACAACTTTAAACTAATAACTTAGTCTTGATTTACAAATTGAGTATTCTAAAATAAGACTTAGTTATTTTGAAGTAAAGAACGTCAAACTATTAACGTAGATCTGATTTTCAAATTGTCATTTCTAAAATCAGTGGTAGTTTTTTTCAAGTGAAGAACTTCATACTGATAACTTAGTTTTGGTTTACAAATTCACTATACTAAAATAAGACTTAGTTGTTTTGAAGTAAAGAACGTCAAACTATTAACTTAGATCTGATTTTCAACTTGTCATTTCTAAAATCAGAAGTAGATATTTTCAAGTAAACAACTTTAAACTAATAACTTAGCTTTGATTTACAAATTGAGTATTCTAAATTAAGACTTAGTTATTTTGAAGTAAGGAACGTCAAACTATTAACTTAGATCTGATTTTCAACATGTCATTTCTAAAATCAGTGGTAGTTTTTTTCAAGTGAAGAACTTCATACTAATAACTTAGTTTTAATTTACAAATTCACTAGTCTAAAATAAGACTTGGTTATTTTAAAGTAAAGAACGTCAAACTGTTAACTTAGATCTGATTTTCAAATTGTCATTTCTAAAATCAGTAGTAGATATTTTCAAGTAAAGAACTTCAAACTAATAACTTTGTTTTAAATTACAAATTCACTATACTAAAATAAGACTTAGTTATTTAGAAGTAAAGAACGTCAAACTATTAACTTAGATCTGATTTTCAAATTGTCATTTCTAAAACAAGAAGTAGATATTTTCAAGTAAAGAACTTTAAACTAATAACTTAGCCTTGATTTACAAATTGAGTATTTTAAAATAAGACTTAGTTATTTTGAAGTAAAGAACGTCAAACTATTAACTTAGATCTGATTTTCAAATTGTCATTTCTAAAATCAGTGGTAGTTTTTTTCAAGTGAAGAACTTCATACTAATAACTTAGTTTTGGTTTACCAATTCACTATACTAAAATAAAACTTAGTTGTTTTGAAGTAAAGAACGTCAAACTATTAACTTAGATCTGATTTTCAAATTGTCATTTCTAAAATCAGAAGTAGATATTTTCAAGTAAACAACTTTAAACTAATAACTTAGCCTTGATTTACAAATTGAGTATTCTAAAATAAGACTTAGTTATTTTGAAGTAAAGAACGTCAAACTATTAACTTAGACTGATTTTCAAATTGTCATTTCTAAAATCAGTGGTAGTTTTTTTCAAGTGAAGAATTTCATACTAATAACTTAGTTTTAAATTACAAATTCACTATACTAAAATAAGACTTAGGTATTTAGAAGTAAAGAACGTCAAACTATTAACTTAGATCTGATTTTCAAATTGTCATTTCTAAAACAAGAAGTAGATATTTTCAAGTAAAGAACTTTAAACTAATAACTTAGCCTTGATTTACAAATTGAGTATTCTAAAATAAGACTTAGTTATTTTGAAGTAAAGAACGTCAAACTATTAACTTAGATCTGATTTTCAAATTGTCATTTCTAAAATCAGTGGTAGTTTTTTTCAAGTGAAGAACTTCATACTAATAACTTAGTTTTGGTTTACAAATTCACTATACTAAAATAAGACTTAGTTATTTTAAAGTAAAGAACGTCAAACTGTTAATTTAGATCTGATTTTCAAATTGTCATTTCTAAAATCAGTTGTAGATATTTTCAAGTAAAGAACTTCAAACTAATAACTTTGTTTTAAATTACAAATTCACTATACTAAAATAAGACTTAGTAATTTAGAAGTAAAGAACGTCAAACTATTAACTTAGATCTGATTTTCAAATTGTCATTTCTGAAATCAGTGGTAGTTCTTTTCAAGTGAAGAACTTCATACTAATAACTTAGTTTTGGTTTACAAATTCACTATACTAAAATAAGACTTAGTTGTTTTGAAGTAAAGAACGTCAAACTATTAACTTAGATCTGATTTTCAAATTGTCATTTCTAAAAACAGAAGTAGATATTTTCAAGTAAACAACTTTAAACTAATAACTTAGCCTTGATTTACAAATTGAGTATTCTAAAATAAGACTTAATTATTTTGAAGTAAAAAACGTCAAACTATTAACTTAGATCTGATTTTCAAATTGTCATTTCTAAAGTCAGTGGTAGTTTTTTCAAGTGAAGAACTTTATACTAATAACTTAGTTTTAATTTCCTAATTCACTAGTCTAAAATAAGACTTAGTTACTTTAAAGTAAAAAACGTCAAACTGTTAACTTAGATCTGATTTTCAAATTGTCATTTCTAAAATCAGAAGTAGATATTTTCAAGTAAACACCTTTAAACTAATAACTTAGCTTTGTTTTACAAATTGAGTATTCTAAAATAAGACTTAGTTATTTTGAAGTAAAGAACGTCAAACTATTAACTTAGACTGATTTTCAAATTGTCATTTCTAAAATCAGTGGTAGTTTTTTTCAAGTGAAGAATTTCATACTAATAACTTAGTTTTAAATTACAAATTCACTATACTAAAATAAGACTTAGGTATTTAGAAGTAAAAAACGTCAAACTATTAACTTAGATCTGATTTTCAAATTGTCATTTCTAAAACAAGAAGTAGATATTTTCAAGTAAAGAACTTTAAACTAATAACTTAGCCTTGATTTACAAATTGAGTATTCTAAAAAAGGACTTAGTTATTTTGAAGTAAAGAACGTCAAACTAATAACTTAGATCTGATTTTCAAATTGTCATTTCTAAAATCAGTGGTAGTTGTTTTCAAGTGAAGAACTTCATACTAATAACTTAGTTTTGGTTTACAAATCCACTATACTAAAATAAGACTTAGTTGTTTTGAAGTAAAGAACGTCAAACTATTAACTTAGATCTGATTTTCAAATTGTCATTTCTAAAAACAGAAGTAGATATTTTCAAGTAAACAACTTTAAACTAATAACTTAGCCTTGATTTACAAATTGAGTATTCTAAAATAAGACTTAGTTATTTTGAAGTAAAGAACGTCAAACTATTAACTTAGATCTGATTTTCAAATTGTCATTTCTAAAATCAGTGGTAGTTTTTTTCAAGTGAAGAACTTCATACTAATAACTTAGTTTTAATTTACAAATTCACTAGTCTAAAATAAGACTTAGTTATTTTAAAGTAAAAAACATCAAACTGTTAACTTAGATCTGATTTTCAAATTGTCATTTCTAAAATCAGTAGTAGATATTTTCAAGTAAAGAACTTCAAACTAATAACTTTGTTTTAAATTACAAATTCACTATACTAAAATAAGACTTAGTTATTTAGAAGTAAAGAACGTCAAACTATTAACTTAGATCTGATTTTCAAATTGTCATTTCTAAAACAAGAAGTAGATATTTTCAATTAAGAACTTTAAACTAATAACTTAGCCTTGATTTACAAATTGAGTATTCTAAAATAAGACTTAGTTATTTTGAAGTAAAGAACGTCAAACTATTAACTTAGATCTGATTTTCAAATTGTCATTTCTAAAATCAGAAGTAGATATTTTCAAGTAAACAACTTTAAACTAATAACTTAGCCTTGATTTACAAATTGAGTATTTTAAAATAAGACTTAGTTATTTTGAAGTAAAGAACGTGAAACTATTAACTTAGCTCTGATTTTCAAATTGTCATTTCTAAAATCAATAGTAGATATTTTCAAGTAAAGAACTTCAAACTAATAACTTTGTTTTAAATTACAAATTCACTATACTAAAATAGGACTTAGTTATTTCGAAGTAAAGAACATCAAACTATTAACTTAGATCTGATTTTCAAATTGTCATTTCTAAAACAAGAAGTAGATAATTTCAAGTAAAGAACTTTAAACTAATAACTTAGCCTTGATTTACAAATTGAGTATTCTAAAATAAAACTTAGTTATTTTGAAGTAAAGAACGTCAAACTATTAACTTAGATCTGATTTTCAAATTGTCATTTCTAAAATCAGTGGTAGTTTTTTTCAAGTGAAGAATTTCATACTAATAACTTAGTTTTGGTTTACAAATTCACTATACTAAAATAAGACTTAGTTGTTTTGAAGTAAAGAACGTCAAGCTATTAACTTAGATCTGATTTTCAAATTGTCATTTCTAAAATCAGAAGTAGATATTTTCAAGTAAACAACTTTAAACTAATAACTTAGCCTTGATTTACAAATTGAGTATTCTAAAATAAGACTTGGTTATTTTGAAGTAAAGAACGTCAAACTATTAACTTAGATCCGATTTTCAAATTGTCATTTCTAAAATCAGTGGTAGTTTTTTTCAAGTGAAGAACTTCATACTAATAACTTAGTTTTAATTTACAAATTCACTAGTCTAAAATAAGACTTAGTTATTTTAAAGTAAAGAACGTCAAACTGTTAACTTAGATCTGATTTTCAAATTGTCATTTCTAAAATCAGTAGTAGATATTTTCAAGTAAAGAACTTCAAACTAATAACTTTGTTTTAAATTACAAATTCACTATACTAAAATAAGACTTAGTTATTTAGAAGTAAAGACCGTCAAACTATTAACTTCGATCTGATTTTCAAATTGTCATTTCTAAAACAAGAAGTAGATATTTTCAAATAAAGAACTTTAAACTAATAACTTAGCCTTGATTTACAAATTGAGTATTCTAAAATAAGACTTAGTTATTTTGAAGTAAAGAACGTCAAACTGTTAACTTAGATCTGATTTTCAAATTGTCATTTCTAAAATAAGTAGTAGATATTTTCAAGTAAAGAACTTCAAACTAATAACTTTGTTTTAAATTCCAAATTCACTATACTAAAATAGGACTTAGTTATTTAGAAGTAAAGAACGTCAAACTATTAACTTAGACCTGATTTTCAAATTGTCATTTCTAAAACAAGAAGTAGATATTTTCAAGTAAAGAACTTTAAACTAATAACTTAGCCTTGATTTACAAATTGAGTATTCTAAAATAAGACTTAGTTATTTTGAAGTAAAGAACGTCAAACTATTAACTTAGATCTGATTTTCAAATTTTCATTTCTAAAATCAGTGGTAGTTTTTTTCAAGTGAAGAACTTCATACTAATAACTTAGTTTTTATTTACAAATTCACTAGTCTAAAATAAGACTTAGTTATTTTAAAGAAAAGAACGTCAAACTGTTAACTTAGATCTGATTTTCAAATTGTCATTTCTAAAATCAGTGGTAGATATTTTCAAGTAAAAAACTTCAAACTAATAACTTTGCTTTAAATTACAAATTCACTATACTAAAATAAGACTTAGTTATGTAGAAGTAAAGAACGTCAAACTATTAACTTAGATTTGATTTTCAAATTGTCATTTCTAAAACAAGAAGTAGATATTTTCAAGTAAAGAACTTTAAACTAATAACTTAGCCTTGATTTACAAATTGAGTATTCTAAAATATGACTTGGTTCTTTTGAAGTAAACAACGTCAAACTATTAACTTAGATCTGATTTTCAAATTGTCATTTCTAAAATCAGTGGTAGTTTTTTTCAAGTGAAGAACTTCATACTAATAACTTAGTTTTGGTTTACAAATACACTATACTAAAATAAGACTTAGTTGTTCTGAAGTAAAGAACGTCAAACTATTAACTTAGATCTGATTTTCAAATTGTCATTTCTAAAATCAGAAGTAGATATTTTCAAGTAAACAACTTTAAACTAATAACTTAGCCTTGATTTACAAATTGAGTATTCTAAAATAAGACTTAGTTATTTTGAAGTAAAGAACGTCAAACTATTAACTTAAATCTGATTTTCAAATTGTCATTTCTAAAATCAGTGGTAGTTTTTTTCAAGTGAAGAACTTCATACTAATAACTTAGTTTTAATTTACAAATTCACTAGTCTAAAATAAGACTTAGTTATTTTAAAGAAAAGAACGTCAAACTGTTAGCTTAGATCTGATTTTCAAATTGTCATTTCTAAAATCAGTTGTAGATATTTTTAAGTAAAGAACTTCAAACTAATAACTTTGCTTTAAATTACAAATTCACTATACTAAAATAAGACTTAGTTATTTAGAAGTAAAAAACGTCAAACTATTAACTTAGATTTGATTTTCAAATTGTCATTTCTAAAACAAGAAGTAGATATTTTCAAGTAAAGAACTTTAAACTAATAACTTAGCCTTGATTTACAAATTGAGTATTCTAAAATATGACTTGGTTATTTTGAAGTAAACAACGTCAAACTATTAACTTAGATCTGATTTTCAAATTGTGATTTCTAAAATCAGTGGTAGTTTTTTTCAAGTGAAGAACTTCATACTAATAACTTAGTTTTGGTTTACAAATACACTATACTAAAATAAGACTTAGTTGTTCTGAAGTAAAGAACGTCAAACTATTAACTTAGATCTGATTTTCAAATTGTCATTTCTAAAATCAGAAGTAGATATTTTCAAGTAAACATCTTTAAACTAATAACTTAGCCTTGATTTACAAATTGAGTATTCTAAAATAAGACTTAGTTATTTTGAAGTAAAGAACGTCAAACTATTAACTTAGCGCTGATTTTCAAATTGTCATTTCTAAAATCAGTGGTAGTTTTTTTCAAGTGAAGAACTTCATACTAATAACTTAGTTTTAATTTACAAATTCACTAGTCTAAAATAAGACTTAGTTATTTTAAAGTAAAGAAAGTCAAACTGTTAACTTAGATCTGATTTTCAAATTGTCATTTCTAAAATCAGTAGTAGATATTTTCAAGTAAAGAACTTCAAGCTAATAACTTTGTTTTAAATTCCAAATTCACTATACTAAAATAGGACTTAGTTATTTAGAAGTAAAGAACGTCAAACTATTAACTTAGATCTGATTTTGAAATTGTCAATTCTAAAACAAGAAGTAGACATTTTCAAGTAAAGAACTTTAAACTAATAACTTAGCCTTGATTTACAAATTGAGTATTCTAAAATAAGACTTAGTTATTTTGAAGTAAAGAACGTCAAACTATTAACTTAGATCTGATTTTCGAATTGTCATTTCTAAAATCAGTGGTAGTTTTTTTCAAGTGAAGAACTTCATACTAATAACTTAGTTTTGGTTTACAAATTCACTATACTAAAATAAGACTTAGTTATTTTGAAGTAAAGAACGTCAAACTATTAACTTAGATCTGATTTTCAAATTGTCATTTCTAAAATCAGAAGTAGATATTTTCAAGTAAACAACTTTAAACTAATAACTTAGCCTTGATTTACAAATTGAGTATTCTAAAATAAGACTTGGTTATTTTGAAGTAAAGAACGTCAAACTATTAACTTAGATCCGATTTTCAAATTGTCATTTCTAAAATCAGTGGTAGTTTTTTTCAAGTGAAGAACTTCATACTAATAACTTAGTTTTAATTTACAAATTCACTAGTCTAAAATAAGACTTAGTTATTTTAAAGTAAAGAACGTCAAACTGTTAACTTAGATCTGATTTTCAAATTGTCATTTCTAAAATCAGTAGTAGATATTTTCAAGTAAAGAACTTCAAACTAATAACTTTGTTTTAAATTACAAATTCACTATACTAAAATAAGACTTAGTTATTTAGAAGTAAAGAACGTCAAACTATTAACTTAGATCTGATTTTCAAATTGTCATTTCTAAAAGAAGAAGTAGATATTTTCAAGTAAATAACTTTAAACTAATAACTTAGCCTTGATTTACAAATTGAGTATTCTAAAATAACACTTAGTTATTTTGAAGTAAAGAACGTCAAACTATTAACTTAGATTTGATTTTCAAATTGTCATTTCTAAAACAAGAAGTAGATATTTTCAAGTAAAGAACTTTAAACTAATAACTTAGCCTTGATTTACAAATTGAGTATTCTAAAATATGACTTGGTTATTTTGAAGTAAACAACGTCAAACTATTAACTTAGATCTGATTTTCAAATTGTCATTTCTAAAATCAGTGGTAGTTTTTTTCAAGTGAAGAACTTCATACTAATAACTTAGTTTTGGTTTACAAATACACTATACTAAAATAAGACTTAGTTGTTCTGAAGTAAAGAACGTCAAACTATTAACTTAGATCTGATTTTCAAATTGTCATTTCTAAAATCAGAAGTAGATATTTTCAAGTAAACATCTTTAAACTAATAATTTAGCCTTGATTTACAAATTGAGTATTCTAAAATAAGACTTAGTTATTTTGAAGTAAAAAACGTCAAACTATTAACTTAGCGCTGATTTTCAAATTGTCATTTCTAAAATCAGTGGTAGTTTTTTTCAAGTGAAGAACTTCATACTAATAACTTAGTTTTAATTTACAAATTCACTAGTCTAAAATAAGACTTAGTTATTTTAAAGTAAAGAACGTCAAACTGTTAACTTAGATCTGATTTTCAAATTGTCATTTCTAAAATCAGTAGTAGATATTTTCAAGGAAAGAACTTCAAACTAATAACTTTGTTTTAAATTCCAAATTCACTATACTAAAATAGGACTTAGTTATTTAGAAGTAAAGAACGTCAAACTATTAACTTAGATCTGATTTTGAAATTGTCATTTCTAAAACAAGAAGTAGACATTTTCAAGTAAAGAACTTTAAACTAATAACTTAGCCTTGATTTACAAATTGAGTATTCTAAAATAAGACTTAGTTATTTTGAAGTAAAGAACGTCAAACTATTAACTTAGATCTGATTTTCAAATTGTCATTTCTAAAATCAGTGGTAGTTTTTTTCAAGTGAAGAACTTCATACTAATAACTTAGTTTTAATTTACAAATTCACTAGTCTAAAATAAGACTTAGTTATTTTAAAGAAAAGAACGTCAAACTGTTAACTTAGATCTGATTTTCAAATTGTCATTTCTAAAATCAGTGGTAGATATTTTCAAGTAAAGAACTTCAAACTAATAACTTTGCTTTAAATTACAAATTTACTATACTAAAATAAGACTTAGTTATTTAGAAGTAAGGAACGTCAAACTATTAACTTAGATTTGATTTTCAAATTGTCATTTCTAAAACAAGAAGTAGATATTTTCAAGTAAAGAACTTTAAACTAATAACTTAGCTTTGATTTACAAATTGAGTATTCTAAAATATGACTTGGTTATTTTGAAATAAACAACGTCAAACTATTAACTTAGATCTGATTTTCAAATTGTCATTTCTAAAATCAGTGGTAGTTTTTTTCAAGTGAAGAACTTCATACTAATAACTTAGTTTTGGTTAACAAATACCCTATACTAAAATAAGACTTAGCTGTTCTGAAGTAAAGAACGTCAAACTATTAACTTAGATCTGATTTTCAAATTGTCATTTCTAAAATCAGAAGTAGATATTTTCAAGTAAACAACTTTAAACTAATAACTTAGCCTTGATTTACAAATTGAGTATTCTAAAATAAGACTTAGTTATTTTGAAGTAAAGAACGTCAAACTATTAACTTAGCTCTGATTTTCAAATTGTCTTTTCTAAAATCAGTGGTAGTTTTTTTCAAGTGAAGAACTTCATACTAATAACTTAGTTTTAATTTACAAATTCACTAGTCTAAAATAAGACTTAGTTATTTTAAAGTAAAGAACGTCAAAGTGTTAACTTAGATCTGATTTTCAAATTGTCATTTCTAAAATCAGTAGTAGATATTTTCAAGTAAAGAACTTCAAACTAATAACTTTGTTTTAAATTCCAAATTCACTATACTAAAATAGGACTTAGTTATTTAGAAGTAAAGAACGTCAAACTATTAACTTCGATCTGATTTTCAAATTGTCATTTCTAAAATCAGTGGTAGTTTTTTTCAAGTGAAGAACTTCATACTAATAACTTAGTTTTAATTTACAAATTCACTAGTCTAAAATAAGACTTAGTTATTTTCAAGTAAAGAACGTCAAACTGTTAACTTAGATCTGACTTTCAAATTGTCATTTCTAAAATCAGTAGTAGATATTTTCAAGTAAAGAACTTCAAACTAATAACTTTGTTTTAAATTCCAAATTCACTATACTAAAATAGGACTTAGTTATTTAGAAGTAAAGAACGTCAAACTATTAACTTAGATCTGATTTTCAAATTGTCATTTCTAAAACAAGAAGTAGACATTTTCAAGTAAAGAACTTTAAACTAATAACTTAGCCTTGATTTACAAATTGAGTATTCTAAAATAAGACTTAGTTATTTTGAAGTAAAGAACATCAAACTATTAACTTAGATCTGATTTTCAAATTGTCATTTCTAAAATCAGTGGTAGTTTTTTTCAAGTGAAGAACTTCATACTAATAACTTAGTTTTAATTTACAAATTTACTAGTCTAAAATAAGACTTAGTTATTTATAAAAAAAGAACGTCAAACTGTTAATTTAGATCTGATTTTCAAATTGTCATTTCTAAAATCAGTGGTAGATATTTTCAAGTAAAGAACTTCAAACTAATAACTTTGCTTTAAATTACAAAATCACTATACTAAAATAAAACTTAGATTTTCAAATTGTCATTTCTAAAACAAGAAGTAGATATTTTCAAGTGAATAACTTCATACTAATAACTTAGTTTTAATTTACAAATTCACTAGTCTAAAATAAGACTTAGTTATTTTAAAGTAAAGAACGTCAAACTTTAATTTAGATCTGATTTTCAAATTGTCATTTCTACAATCATTGGTAGTTTTTTTCAAGTGAAGAACTTCATACTAATAACTTATTTTTAATTTACAAATTCACTAGTCTAAAATAAGACTTAGTTATTTTAAAGTAAAGAACGTCAAACTGTTAACTTAGATCTGATTTTCAAATTGTCATTTCTAAAATCAGTGGTAGTTTTTTTCAAGTGAAGAACTTCATACTAATAACTTAGTTTTAAATTACAAATTCACTATACTAAAATAAGACTTAGTTATTTAGAAGTAAAGAACGTCAAACTATTATCTTAGATCTGATTTTCAAATTGTCATTTCTAAAACAAGAAGTAGATATTTTCAAGTAAAGAACTTTAAACTAATAACTTAGCCTTGATTTACAAATTGAGTATTCTAAAATAAGAATTAGTTATTTGGAAGTAAAGAACGTCAAACTATTAACTTAGATCTGGTTTTCAAATTGTCATTTCTAAAATCAGTGGTAGTTTTTTTCAAGTGAAGAACTTCATACTGATAACTTAGTTTTGGTTTACAAATTCACTATACTAAAATAAGACTTAGTTGTTTTGAAGTAAAGAACGTCAAACTATTAACTTAGATCTGATTTTCAAATTGTCATTTCTAAAATCAGAAGTAGATATTTTCAAGTAAACAACTTTAAACTAATAACTTAGTCTTGATTTACAAATTGAGTATTCTAAAATAAGACTTAGTTATTTTGAAGTAAAGAACGTCAAACTATTAACTTAGATCTAATTTTCAAATTGTCATTTCTAAAATCAGTGGTAGTTTTTTTCAAGTGAAGAACTTCATACTAATAACTTAGTTTTAATTTACAAATTCACTAGTCTAAAATAAGACTTAGTTATTTTAAAGTAAAGAACGTCAAACTGTTAACTTAGATATGATTTTCAAATTGTTATTTCTAAAATCAGTGGTAGTTTTTTTCAAGTGAAGAACTTCATACTAACAACTTAGTTTTGGTTTACAAATTCACTATACTAAAATAAGACTTAGTTGTTTTGAAGTAAAGAACGTCAAACTATTAACTTAGATCTGATTTTCAAATTGTCATTTCTAAAATCAGAAGTAGATATTTTTAAGTAAACACCTTTAAACTAATAACTTAGCTTTGTTTTACAAATTGAGTATTCTAAAATAAGACTTAGTTATTTTGAAGTAAAGAACGTCAAACTATTAACTTAGACTGATTTTCAAATTGTCATTTCTAAAATCAGTGGTAGTTTTTTTCAAGTGAAGAACTTCATACTAATAACTTAGTTTTAAATTACAAATTTACTATACTAAAATAAGACTTAGGTATTTAGAAGTAAAGAACGTCAAACTATTAACTTAGATCTGATTTTCAAATTGTCATTTCTAAAACAAGAAGTATATATTTTCAAGTAAAGAACTTTAAACTAATAACTTAGCCTTGATTTACAAATTGAGTATTCTAAAATAAGACTTAGTTATTTTGAAGTAAAGAACGTCAAACTATTAACTTAGATCTGATTTTCAAATTGTCATTTCTAAAACCAGTGGTAGTTTTTTTCAAGTGAAGAACTTCATACTAATAACTTAGTTTTGGTTTACAAATTCACTTTACTAAAATAAGACTTGGTTGTTTTGAACTAAAAAACGTCAAACTATTAACTTAGATCTGATTTTCAAATTGTCATTTCTAAAATCAGAAGTAGATATTTTCAAGTAAACAACTTTAAACTAATAACTTAGCCTTGATTTATAAATTGAGTATTCTAAAATAAGACTTAGTTATTTTGAAGTAAAAATCGTCAAACTATTAACTTAGATCTGATTTTCAAATTGTCATTTCTAAAATCAGTGGTAGTTTTTTTCAAGTGAAGAACTTCATACTAATAACTTAGTTTTAATTTACAAATTCACGAGTCTAAAATAAGACTTAGTTATTTTAAAGTAAAGAACGTCAAACTGTTAACTTAGATCTGATTTTCAAATTGTCATTTCTAAAATCAGTAGTAGATATTTTCAAGTTAAGAACTTCAAACTAATAACTGTGTTTTAAATTACAAATTCACTATACTAAAATAAGACTTAGTTATTTAGAAATAAAGAACGTCAAACTATTAACTTAGATCTGATTTTCAAATTGTCATTTCTAAAACAAGAAGTAGATATTTTCAAGTAAAGAACTTTAAACTAATAACTTAGCCTTGATTTACAAATTGAGTATTCTAAAATAAGACTTAGTTATTTTGAAATAAAGAACGTCAAACTATTAACTTAGATCTGATTTTCAAATTGTCATTTCTAAAACAAGAAGTAGATATTTTCAAGTAAAGAACTTTAAACTAATAACTTAGCCTTGATTTACAAATTGAGTATTCTAAAATAAGACTTAGTTATTTTGAAGTAAAGAACGTCAAACTATTAACTTAGATCTGATTTTCAAATTGTCATTTCTAAAATCAGTGGTAGATATTTTCAAGTAAAGAACTTCAAACTAATAACTTTGTTTTAAATTACAAATTCACTATACTAAAATAAGACTTAGTTATTTAGAAGTAAAGAACGTCAATCTATTAACTTAGATCTGATTTTCAAATTGTCATTTCTAAAACAAGAAGTAGATATTTTCAAGTAAAGAACTTTAAACTAATAACTTTGCTTTAAATTACAAATTCACTATACTAAAATAAGACTTAGTTATTTAGAAGTAAAGAACGTCAAACTATTAACTTAGATTTGATTTTCAAATTGTCATTTCTAAAACAAGAAGTAGATATTTTCAAGTAAAGAACTTTAAACTAATAACTTAGCCTTGATTTACAAATTGAGTATTCTAAAATATGACTTGGTTATTTTGAAGTAAAGAACGTCACACTATTAACTTAGATCTGATTTTCAAATTGTCATTTCTAAAATCAGTGGTAGCTTTTTTCAAGTGAAGAACTTCATACTAATAACTTAGTTTTAATTTACAAATTCTCTAGTCTAAAATAAGACTTAGTTATTTTAAAGTAAAGAACGTCAAACTGTCAACTTAGATCTGATTTTCAAATTGTCATTTCTAAAATCAGTGGTAGTTTTTTTCAAGTGAAGAACTTCATACTAACAACTTAGTTTTGGTTTACAAATTCACTATACTAAAATAAGACTTAGTTGTTTTGAAGTAAAGAACGTCAAACTATTAACTTAGATCTGATTTTCAAATTGTCATTTCTAAAATCAGTGGTAGTTTTTTTCAAGTGAAGAACTTCATACTAATAACTTAGTTTTAAATTACAAATTCACTATACTAAAATAAGACTTAGTTATTTAGAAGTAAAGAACGTCAAACTATTAACTTAGATCTGATTTTCAAATTGTCATTTCTAAAACAAGACGTAGATATTTTCAAGTAAAGAACTTTAAACTAATAACTTAGCCTTGATTTACAAATTGAGTATTCTAAAATAGAACTTAGTTATTTTGAAGTAAAGAACGTCAAACTATTAACTTAGAACTGATTTTCAAATTGTCATTTCTAAAATCAGTGGTAGTTTTTTTCAAGTGAAGAACTTCATACTAATAACTTAGTTTTGGTTTACAAATTCACTATACTAAAATAAGACTTAGTTGTTTTGAAGTAAAGAACGTCAAACTATTAACTTAGATCTGATTTTCAAATTGTCATTTCTAAAATCAGTGGTAGTTTTTTTCAAGTGAAGAACTTCATACTAATAACTTAGTTTTAAATTACAACGTCACTATACTAAAATATGACTTAGTTATTTAGAAGTAAAGAACGTCAAACTATTAACTTAGATCTGATTTTCAAATTGTCATTTCTAAAACAAGAAGTAGATATTTTCAAGTAAAGAACTTTAAACTAATAACTTTGCTTTAAATTACAAATTCACTATACTAAAATAAGACTTAGTTATTTAGAAGTAAAGAACGTCAAACTATTAACTTAGATCTGATTTTCAAATTGTCATTTCTAAAACAAGACGTAGATATTTTCAAGTAAAGAACTTTAAACTAATAACTTAGCCTTGATTTACAAATTGAGTATTCTAAAATAAAACTTAGTTATTTTGAAGTAAAGAACGTCAAACTATTAACTTAGATCTGATTTTCAAATTGTCGTTTCTAAAATCAGTGGTAGTTTTTTTCAAGTGAAGAACTTCATACTAATAACTTAGTTTTAAATTACAAATTCACTATACTAAAATAAGACTTAGTTATTTAGAAGTAAAGAACGTCAAACTATTAACTTAGATCTGATTTTCAAATTGTCATTTCTAAAACAAGACGTAGATATTTTCAAGTAAAGAACTTTAAACTAATAACTTAGCCTTGATTTACAAATTGAGTATTCTAAAATAAAACTTAGTTATTTTGAAGTAAAGAACGTCAAACTATTAACTTAGAACTGATTTTCAAATTGTCATTTCTAAAATCAGTGGTAGTTTTTTTCAAGTGAAGAACTTCATACTAATAACTTAGTTTTGGTTTACAAATTCACTATACTAAAATAAGACTTAGTTGTTTTGAAGTAAAGAACGTCAAACTATTAACTTAGATCTGATTTTCAAATTGTCATTTCTAAAATCAGTGGTAGTTTTTTTCAAGTGAAGAACTTCATACTAACAACTTAGTTTTGGTTTACAAATTCACTATACTAAAATAAGACTTAGTTGTTTTGAAGTAAAGAACGTCAAACTATTAACTTAGATCTGATTTTCAAATTGTCATTTCTAAAATCAGTGGTAGTTTTTTTCAAGTGAAGAACTTCATACTAATAACTTAGTTTTAAATTACAACGTCACTATACTAAAATAAGACTTAGTTATTTAGAAGTAAAGAACGTCAAACTATTAACTTAGATCTGATTTTCAAATTGTCATTTCTAAAACAAGAAGTAGATATTTTCAAGTAAAGAACTTTAAACTAATAACTTTGCTTTAAATTACAAATTCACTATACTAAAATAAGACTTAGTTATTTAGAAGTAAAGAACGTCAAACTATTAACTTAGATTTGATTTTCAAATTGTCATTTCTAAAACAAGAAGTGGATATTTTCAAGTAAAGAACTTTAAACTAATAACTTAGCCTTGATTTACAAATTGAGTATTCTAAAATATGACTTGGTTATTTTGAAGTAAAGAACGTCAAACTTTTAACTTAGATCTGATTTTCAAATTGTCATTTCTAAAATCAGTGGTAGTTTTTTTCAAGTGAAGAACTTCATACTAATAACTTAGTTTTAAATTACAAATTCACTATACTAAAATAATACTTAGTTATTTAGAAGTAAAGAACGTCAAACTATTAACTTAGATCCGATTTTCAAATTGTCATTTCTAAAATCAGTAGTAGATATTTTCAAGTAAAGAACTTCAAACTAATAACTTTGTTTTAAATTACAAATTTACTATACTAAAATAAGACTTAGTTATTTAGAAGTAAAGAACGTCAAACTATTAACTTAGATCTGATTTTCAAATTGTCATTTCTAAAATCAGTGGTAGTTTTTTTCAAGTGAAGAACTTCATACTAATAACTTAGTTTTAAATTACAAATTCACTATACTAAAATAAGACTTAGTTATTTAGAAGTAAAGAACGTCAAACTATTAACTTAGATCTGATTTTCAAATTGTCATTTCTAAAACAAGACGTAGATATTTTCAAGTAAAGAACTTTAAACTAATAACTTAGCCTTGATTTACAAATTGAGTATTCTAAAATAGAACTTAGTTATTTTGAAGTAAAGAACGTCAAACTATTAACTTAGAACTGATTTTCAAATTGTCATTTCTAAAATCAGTGGTAGTTTTTTTCAAGTGAAGAACTTCATACTAATAACTTAGTTTTGGTTTACAAATTCACTATACTAAAATAAGACTTAGTTGTTTTGAAGTAAAGAACGTCAAACTTATAACTTAGATCTGATTTTCAAATTGTCATTTCTAAAATCAGTGGTAGTTTTTTTCAAGTGAAGAACTTCATACTAACAACTTAGTTTTGGTTTACAAATTCACTATACTAAAATAAGACTTAGTTGTTTTGAAGTAAAGAACGTCAAACTATTAACTTAGATCTGATTTTCAAATTGTCATTTCTAAAATCAGTGGTAGTTTTTTTCAAGTGAAGAACTTCATACTAATAACTTAGTTTTAAATTACAACGTCACTATACTAAAATATGACTTAGTTATTTAGAAGTAAAGAACGTCAAACTATTAACTTAGATCTGATTTTCAAATTGTCATTTCTAAAACAAGAAGTAGATATTTTCAAGTAAAGAACTTTAAACTAATAACTTTGCTTTAAATTACAAATTCACTATACTAAAATAAGACTTAGTTATTTAGAAGTAAAGAACGTCAAACTATTAACTTAGATCTGATTTTCAAATTGTCATTTCTAAAACAAGACGTAGATATTTTCAAGTAAAGAACTTTAAACTAATAACTTAGCCTTGATTTACAAATTGAGTATTCTAATATAAAACTTAGTTATTTTGAAGTAAAGAACGTCAAACTATTAACTTAGAACTGATTTTCAAATTGTCATTTCTAAAATCAGTGGTAGTTTTTTTCAAGTGAAGAACTTCATACTAATAACTTAGTTTTGGTTTACAAATTCACTATACTAAAATAAGACTTAGTTGTTTTGAAGTAAAGAACGTCAAACTATTAACTTAGATCTGATTTTCAAATTGTCATTTCTAAAATCAGTGGTAGATATTTTCAAGTAAAGAACTTCAAACTAATAACTTTGTTTTAAATTACAAATTCACTATACTAAAATAAGACTTAGTTATTCAGAAGTAAAAAACGTCAATCTATTAACTTAGATCTGATTTTCAAATTGTCATTTCTAAAACAAGAAGTAGATATTTTCAAGTAAAGAACTTTAAACTAATAACTTTGCTTTAAATTACAAATTCACTATACTAAAATAAGACTTAGTTATTTAGAAGTAAAGAACGTCAAACTATTAACTTAGATTTGATTTTCAAATTGTCATTTCTAAAACAAGAAGTAGATATTTTCAAGTAAAGAACTTTGAACTAATAACTTAGCCTTGATTTACAAATTGAGTATTCTAAAATATGACTTGGTTATTTTGAAGTAAAGAACGTCAAACTATTAACTTAGATCTGATTTTCAAATTGTCATTTCTAAAATCAGTGGTAGTTTTTTTCAAGTGAAGAACTTCATACTAATAACTTAGTTTTAATTTACAAATTCACTAGTCTAAAATAAGACTTAGTTATTTTAAAGTAAAGAACGTCAAACTGTTAACTTTGATCTGATTTTCAAATTGTCATTTCTAAAATCAGTGGTAGTTTTTTTCAAGTGAAGAACTTCATACTAACAACTTAGTTTTGGTTTACAAATTCACTATACTAAAGTAAGACTTAGTTGTTTTGAAGTAAAGAACGTCAAACTATTAACTTAGATCTGATTTTTAAATTGTCGTTTCTAAAATCAGTGGTAGTTTTTTTCAAGTGAAGAACTTCATACTAATAACTTAGTTTTAAATTACAAATTCACTATACTAAAATAAGACTTAGTTATTTAGAAGTAAAGAACGTCAAACTATTAACTTAGATCTGATTTTCAAATTGTCATTTCTAAAACAAGACGTAGATATTTTCAAGTAAAGAACTTTAAACTAATAACTTAGCCTTGATTTACAAATTGAGTATTCTAAAATAAAACTTAGTTATTTTGAAGTAAAGAACGTCAAACTATTAACTTAGAACTGATTTTCAAATTGTCATTTCTAAAATCAGTGGTAGTTTTTTTCAAGTGAAGAACTTCATACTAATAACTTAGTTTTGGTTTACAAATTCACTATACTAAAATAAGACTTAGTTGTTTTGAAGTAAAGAACGTCAAGATTAACTTAGCTATTTATTATTAACTTAGATCTGATTTTCAAATTGTCATTTCTAAAATCAGTGGTAGTTTTTTTCAAGTGAAGAACTTCATACTAACAACTTAGTTTTGGTTTACAAATTCACTATACTAAAATAAGACTTAGTTGTTTTGAAGTAAAGAACGTCAAACTATTAACTTAGATCTGATTTTCAAATTGTCATTTCTAAAATCAGTGGTAGTTTTTTTCAAGTGAAGAACTTCATACTAATCACTTAGTTTTAAATTACAACGTCACAAATAAGACTTAGTTATTTAGAAGTAAAGAACGTCAAACTATTAGCCAAGTAACACACGATCGTATAATATACGTATATTTTTGGAATAAATAGTATATTTTTGGTATACGTCTAATTTTGGTAAGTCTAATATACGTATATACGTATACACTTTATATACTATACTTAAAATATTCGTATATTATACGATGCTTATATACTAAAATATAACTTACATTCAAATGTAGAATTTTGATCTAGACAATACGTTTAGTAGATGTATATTATACGCATAAATTTACCATATTCACAATAGTATATTTTTGGTCTACGATATATGTTTAATAAACGTTTGTTATAAACGTAAACACTTAACATTATTCCTTTATAAATTTTAAGCATGATAGGTAGAATTTTCAGCTCAACAATTCGTATTATAGATGTGGATAATACGTATAAATTTACCATATTTAAAATAGTATATTTTTGGTCTACGATATATGTTTAATAAACGTTTGTTATAAACATAAACACTTAACATTATTTTTTTATAAATTTTAAGCATGGCAGGTAGAATTTTCAGCTAAACAATTCGTATTATAGATGTGGATTATACGTTTAAATTTACCATATTTAAAATAATAAATTTTTGGTCTACGATATATGTTTAATAAACGTTTGTTATAAACATAAACACTTAACAGTATATTTTTATAAATTTTAAGCATAAAAGGTAGAATTTTCAGCTAAACAATTCGTATTTTAGATGTAGATTATACGTATAAATTTACCATATTGCAAATAGTATATTTTTGGTCTACGATATACACTACGCGCACTTAAAACCCTCGCACTTGAACTTTTACCTGCTACCTGAAAAGTTTAATCTTTTACACCTAAGGAACATTGTTTATGGCCCTTTTGGTAATAGCTTAGGTTTTTAAGATAATTTTAGTTTGTATTTTAGTTTTGCTCAACAGGATTGCTGTAATAATACGCTCAAAAAGGGGTGCTATAAAATATTGAAGAATAGTGTTTGTTTAATAGTGTATTTATATCGTTGACCCTTCCTGTAACAAAAAATTTTGATTTTAAATTTTGATTTAATTTTTATTTATTTAATATTTATTTTTATTTTTATTTATCAGTTCATTTATGCATTTTTACAATATTTTTTCCTGTTTCCTATGGTTTTCATTAATAACAATTTTTTTTTAAATTATCACTTAAGTTTATTACCTGTACTAAAACCAGCATACAGGTAATTTTTAGATAATTAAGGGTGCACTTCAAAATTATCACAATGAAGGGGTTAACTGTATTATGTACAGACAGTCTGATGACTGTATGGCTATTTTATTCTATTTTAATAGTTTAAAATATTCTATTTTAATAGCTTAAAATATCTTAAACCTAAAAAAATACAGGTGGGAGGGTTTTTAGTGCGCGTAGTGTATGTTTAATAAATGTTTGTTATAAACATAAACACTTAACATTATTTTTTTATAAATTTTAAGCATAAAAGGTAGAATTTTCAGCTCAACAATTCGTATTATAGATGTGGATTATACGTATAAATTTACCATATTTAAAATAGTATATTTTTGGTCTACGATATATGTTTAATAAACGTTTGTTATAAACATAAACACTTACAGAGCCGTATTTATGGGTGGGGTTTTAGGGGTTAGAACCCCCCCCCCCCCCCCGAAATTATTTATCAAGTACTGGAAGTCCGCTTGCAATCGTAAAAAAATCAGAAAAAACAAAAACAATCTTTACAACTAATAACAAAAACATTAAACTTGAAGTATAAAATAAATTAAAACTAAAGATATTTCTAATAAACTAAATCTCAAATTAAAAAATCGGAAATTCCTATTAATATCTGCCGATTGGCGACACTGGATTGAATACACCTACTAGTAAATTGCAAGAATATAAAAACTGACGATGAAAAATTTAAAAAAATCCTATATATTTACAGTAATATTGAAATAAATGAAATATATATTTTATCTTAATTCTTAATATTATGGTAAAAATTTTAAATTGCTATAAATTGTTTGAATCAAAAATTTAAAAAAAAAAATAAATTTTATGACCATCATTGGCAACATAGCTTAAAACAACACTTCTGCAATAAATTAGAGTGGGCATTGCAAACCCATAAATTGTCTTATATTTTGGTGTAATTTCGTTCTTCATTTTGACAATAAGGGTATTCACACTCTCTGGTATATCCCGTGGTAAATTTACCCCGTGGTAAATATACCACGTTTACCAGGGTGTTATTTGACTGTGTAGTAAACTCCCATAAGCCCCATAAGAGCAAATACCATACCTCGTGGTATTCGTAAGTAGCCCTCGACCGTGTATTTCTAGTATGGTAAAGTTAAACCAGTGCGCCGCTTTTCTGCGTTGTTATATTTTTACCTCTAATATGGCGAAGTGCAAACAGCTGATTTAAAGTAACAACTACTTACAAAAATAATAACAGCTGATTGTGCCGAAAGTAGGGTTAAAGTTAAAATACCAACACTCAATACCACGACGTGTGTTTACAGATATGGTATAAATGTGTGGTAAATTTACCACGTGTTAAATATACCAGAGAGTGTGAATACCCTAATTTATTTACCATCCGTAAAATAAGAATTTAGTTTGTGATTTTTATTAAATTAAAAAATTTTATTTAAAGACGGTTTTTTACAAAAGAGTTTAAAATTAAAATATGAATAAGTTTAAACTTATTAAAAATATAGTAGTAAACAAAAATTTTAAAATAGCACAAACAAAAGTTTTATCCGCGATGCCCCTCAGAAGTCAACCTGTAATCAAAATTTGTCGCTCCCTCAACAAATTATTTTAAATCATTAAATAAAGTTCACAAAAATCAAAATTTTCTTTGAATATCAAACTTAAATAAAGAAAAATTGCTCAAAAAAATAATTACTTTAATTAAATAAAAACAATCTTCTCACAAAATTACAAATTTTCCAATAACAATACTCAAAAATAAAATCGTAATTGCAAAAATACTTGCACAAAGTTATACTCAAAAAATCAGCGGAGCAAAATCTCGGCCTTCGTCATTTCTGCCACCTTTGAAAAAAAAACCTCCCTCTACTCATTTTTCTGCAAACATTACATTTCAAATATTTATATAACAAAATTTAAATTTAAAAATATTACCAAAACTGCACTTATTTTGCCGATTTTAGCATGACTGACGGTTTAAGTTGGGACTTAAATTTTTTTATTTAGGTATTTATTTATTTATCGAGTTTCTTCTATTTTTTGTTTTTTATTGTAGCTTTTTTTATTTTTTAAATATGTTGTTCTTTATATTTTTATTTTTTGTTTTAAATTTTAGTTTTTTTTGTATTTTAATAAATTAGCTATTTATTTTTTAATATTTTTAACCTTCCCCCCTCCCGAAAATCTAGTCTAAATACGGCCCGGAACATTTAACATTATTTTTTTATACATTTTAAGCATAAAAGATAGAATTTTCAGCTAAACAATTCGTATTATAGATGTGGATTATACGTATAAATTTACCATATTGAAAATAGTATATTTTGGTCGACGATATATGTTTAATAAACGTTTGTTATAAACGTAAACACTTAACATTATTCCTTTATAAATTTTAAGCATGGCAGGTAGAATTTTCAGCTAACAAATCGTATTATAGATGTGGATTATACGTATAAATTTACCATATTTAAAATAGTGTATTTTTGGTCTACGGTATATGTTTAATAAACGTTTGTTATAAACGTAAAGACTTAACATTATCTTTTTATAAATTTTAAGCATAAAAGGTAGAATTTTCAGCTAAACAATTCGTATTATAGATGTAGATTATACGTATAAATTTACCATATTTAAAATAGTATATTTTTGGTCTACGATATACATATGTTTAGTAAACGTTTGTTATAAACATAACCACATCACAACGAATCTAATGAAAATTGTGAAATTAATGTCAATAAAGAAAAAGAAGTGATAGATAATCCTATTGATATTACGAGTACATGCAATATCTCTAAGATTAATACTATTGATAATTTGCTAAATAATCAAACCTTGCCGCCATGCTTTGATTTTAAAGACAACGTCGAAGAACAGGAACAAAACGTGTTCATTTATACCTAATAAATTATTTTAAATTTTTATTTGAATTTGAATTTAAATATAATATTATTATTACATTTAACCCTGCGCTTTAATTTTTTTAACTACGCGCCATTGTAACTCGTAAAGTAAAGTAAGCCAATCTAAAAATTATCATAAGCTTCGTAGGTAGATGGTTAGAGTGGTTGCCTCATGGTCTTGACACCGCGCGTTCGAATCCCGTAGATGTCAAAAAAAATGTAAGTACAATTTAATAAATTCCTGTAATAATGAATAATGTAATGTAATAAATAAATAATGTAATAATTAGAATTTCACAGATAGTAAACAGGGATAAACGCTGCCTAAAAAAATAAGCATAATTAAATTAAATTTAAAAAAAATGCTCTAAATTTTTTTTTATCTATAATTGTGATATAAAAATACGAATAATATACGTACATTAAATATGTATAATATACGTAGACAGTATACGTCTATATATTGGGATACGTCATGACCAAAAATACGTATACGTATACGTTTATGCTATACAGTTTATAGACGTAGCATAATAAAGGATAATATACGTACATTGAATATGTATATTATACGTAGACAGTATACGTCTATATATTGGGATACGTCATGACCAAAAATACGTATACGTATACGTTTATGCTATACAGTTTATAGACGTAGCATAATGAAGGATAATATACGTACATTGAATATGTATAATATACGTAGACAGTATACGTCTATATATTGGGATACGTCATGACCAAAAATACGTATACGTATTCGTATATGTTATACGTATTATAGTCGGTTTTAACGTTTGGTCTAGACGATTTTTATACGTCTAATATACTATTATGTGTTACTTGGGTAACTTAGATCTGATTTTCAAATTGTCATTTCTAAAACAAGAAGTAGATATTTTCAAGTAAAGAACTTTAAACTAATAACTTTGCTTTAAATTACAAATTCACTATACTAAAATAAGACTTAGTTATTTAGAAGTAAAGAACGTCAAACTATTAACTTAGATTTGATTTTCAAATTGTCATTTCTAAAACAAGAAGTAGATATTTTCAAGTAAAGAACTTTAAACTAATAACTTAGCCTTGATTTACAAATTGAGTATTCTAAAATATGACTTGGTTATTTTGAAGTAAAGAACGTCAAACTATTAACTTAGATCTGATTTTCAAATTGTCATTTCTAAAATCAGTGGTAGTTTTTTTCAAGTGAAGAACTTCATACTAATAACTTAGTTTTAAATTACAAATTCACTATACTAAAATAAGACTTAGTTATTTAGAAGTAAAGAACGTCAAACTATTAACTTAGATCTGATTTTCAAATTGTCATTTCTAAAATCAGTAGTAGATATTTTCAAGTAAAGAACTTCAAACTAATAACTTTGTTTTAAATTACAAATTTACTATACTAAAATAAGACTTAGTTATTTAGAAGTAAAGAACGTCAAACTATTAACTTAGATCTGATTTTCAAATTGTCATTTCTAAAACAAGAAGTGGACATTTTCAAGTAAAGAACTTTAAACTAATAACTTAGCCTTGATTTACAAATTGAGTATTCTAAAATAAGACTTAGTTATTTTGAAGTAAAGAACGTCAAACTATTAACTTAGATCTGATTTTCAAATTGTCATTTCTAAAATCAGTGGTAGTTTTTTTCAAGTGAAGAACTTCATACTAATAACTTAGTTTTGGTTTACAAATTCACTATACTAAAATAAGACTTAGTTGTTTTGAAGTAAAGACCGTCAAACTATTAACTTAGATCTGATTTTCAAATTGTCATTTCTAAAATCAGTGGTAGTTTTTTTCAAGTGAAGAACTTCATACTAATAACTTAGTTTTAATTTACAAATTCACTAGTCTAAAATAAGACTTAGTTATTTTAAAGTAAAGAACGTCAAACTGTTAACTTAGATTTGATTTTCAAATTGTCATTTCTAAAACAAGAAGTAGATATTTTCAAGTAAAGAACTTTAAACTAATAACTTAGCCTTGATTTACAAATTGAGTATTCTAAAATAAAACTTAGTTATTTTGAAGTAAAGAACGTTAAACTATTAACTTAGAACTGATTTTCAAATTGTCATTTCTAAAATCAGTGGTAGTTTTTTTCAAGTGCAGAACTTCATCCTAATAACTTAGTTTTAATTTACAAATTCACTAGTCTAAAATAAGACTTAGTTATTTTGAAGTAAAGAACGTCAAACTATTAACTTAGATCTGATTTTCAAATTGTCATTTCTAAAAGCAGTAGTAGATATTTTCAAGTAAAGAACTTCAAACTAATAACTTTGTTTTAAATTACAAATTTACTATACTAAAATAAGACTTAGTTATTTAGAAGTAAAGAACGTCAAACTATTAACTTAGATCTGATTTTCAAATTGTCATTTCTAAAACAAGAAGTAGATATTTTCAAGTAAAGAACTTTAAACTAATAACTTTGCTTTAAATTACAAATTCACTATACTAAAATAAGACTTAGTTATTTAGAAGTAAAGAACGTCAAACTATTAACTTAGATTTGATTTTCAAATTGTCATTTCTAAAACAAGAAGTAGATATTTTCAAGTAAAGAACTTTAAACTACTGACTTACCCTTGATTTACAAATTGAGTATTCTAAAATATGACTTGGTTATTTTGAAGTAAAGAACGTCAAACTATTAACTTAGATCTGATTTTCAAATTGTCATTTCTAAAATCAGTGGTAGTTTTTTTCAAGTGAAGAACTTCATACTAATAACTTAGTTTTAATTTACAAATTCACTAGTCTAAAATAAGACTTAGTTATTTTAAAGTAAAGAACGTCAAACTGTTAACTTAGATCTGATTTTCAAATTGTCATTTCTAAAATCAGTGGTAGTTTTTTTCAAGTGAAGAACTTCATACTAACAACTTAGTTTTGGTTTACAAATTCACTATACTAAAATAAGACTTAGTTGTTTTGAAGTAAAGAACGTCAAACTATTAACTTAGATCTGATTTTCAAATTGTCATTTCTAAAATCAGTGGTAGTTTTTTTCAAGTGAAGAACTTCATACTAATAACCTAGTTTTAAATTACAAATTCACTATACTAAAATAAGACTTAGTTATTTAGAAGTAAAGAACGTCAAACTATTAACTTAGATCTGATTTTTAAATTGTCATTTCTAAAACAAGACGTAGATATTTTCAAGTAAAGAACTTTAAACTAATAACTTAGCCTTGATTTACAAATTGAGTATTCTAAAATAAAACTTAGTTATTTTGAAGTAAAGAACGTCAAACTATTAACTTAGAACTGATTTTCAAATTGTCATTTCTAAAATCAGTGGTAGTTTTTTTCAAGTGAAGAACTTCATACTAATAACTTAGTTTTGGTTTACAAATTCACTATACTAAAATAAGACTTAGTTGTTTTGAAGTAAAGAACGTCAAACTATTAACTTAGATCTGATTTTCAAATTGTCATTTCTAAAATCAGTGGTAGTTTTTTTCAAGTGCAGAGCTTCATCCTAATAACTTAGTTTTAATTTACAAATTCACTAGTCTAAAATAAGACTTAGTTATTTTGAAGTAAAGAACGTCAAACTATAAACTTAGATCTGATTTTCAAATTGTCATTTCTAAAATCAGTGGTAGTTTTTGTCAAGTGAAAAATTTCATTTTAATAACTTAGTTTTGGTTTACAAATGCACTATACTAAAATAAGACTTAGTTATTTAGAAGAAAAGAACGTCAAACTATTAACTTAGATCTGATTTTCAAATTGTCATTTCTAAAACAAGAAGTAGATATTTTCAAGTAAAGAACTTTAAACTAATAACTTAGCCTTGATTTACAAATTGAGTATTCTAAAATAAGATTTAGTTATTTTGAAGTAAAGAACGTCAAACTATTAACTTAGATCTGATTTTCAAATTGTCATTTCTAAAATAAGTGGTAGTTTTTTTCAAGTGAAGAACTTCATACTAATAACTTAGTTTTAATTTACAAATTCACTATACTAAAATAAGACTTAGTTGTTTTGAAGTAAGGAACGTCAAACTATTAACTTAGATCTGATTTTCAAATTGTCATTTCTAAAATCAGAAGTAGATATTTTCAAGTAAACAACTTTAAACTAATAACTTAGCCTTGATTTACAAATTGAGTATTCTAAAATAAGACTTAGTTATTTTGAAGTAAAGAACGTCAAACTATTAACCTAGATCTGATTTTCAAATTGTCATTTCTAAAATCAGTGGTAGTTTTTTCAAGTGAAGAACTTTAAACTAATAACTTAGCCTTGATTTACAAATTGAGTATTGTAAAATAAAACTTAGTTATTTTGAAGTAAAGAACGTCAAACTATTAACTTAGATCTGATTTTCAAATTGTCATTTCTAAAATCAGTGGTAGTTTTTTTCAAGTGAAAAACTTCATACTAATAACTTAGTTTTGGTTTACAAATTCACTATACTAAAATAAGACTTAGTTGTTTTGAAGTAAAGAACGTCAAACTATTAACTTAGATCTGATTTTCAAATTGTCATTTCTAAAATCAGTGGTAGTTTTTTTCAAGTGAAGAACTTCATACTAATAACTTAGTTTTAATTTACAAATTCACTAGTCTAAAATAAGACTTAGTTATTTTGAAGTAAAGAACGTCAAACTATTAACTTAGATCTGATTTTCAAATTGTCATTTCTAAAATCAGTGGTAGTTTTTTTCAAGTGAAGAACTTCATACTAATAACTTAGTTTTAAATTACAAATTCACTATACTAAAATAAGACTTAGTTATTTAGAAGTAAAGAACGTCAAACTATTAACTTAGATCGGATTTTCAAATTGTCATTTCTAAAACAAGAAGTAGATATTTTCAAGTAAAGAACTTTAAACTAATAACTTAGCCTTGATTTACAAATTGAGTATTCTAAAATAAGACTTAGTTATTTTGAAGTAAAGAACGTCAAACTATTAACTTAGATCTGATTTTCAAATTGTCATTTCTAAAATCAGTGGTAGTTTTTGTCAAGTGAAGAATTTCATTCTAATAACTTAGTTTTGGTTTACAAATTCACTATACTAAAATAAGACTTAGTTGTTTTGAAGTAAAGAACGTCAAACTATTAACTTAGATCTGATTTTCAAATTGTCATTTCTAAAATCAGAAGTAGATATTTTCAAGTAAACAACTTTAAACTAATAACTTAGCCTTGATTTACAAATTGAGTATTCTAAAATAAGATTTAGTTATTTTGAAGTAAAGAACGTCAAACTATTAACTTAGATCTGATTTTCAAATTGTCATTTCTAAAATAATGGTAGTTTTTTTCAAGTGAAGAACTTCATACTAATAACTTAGTTTTAATTTACAAATTCACTATACTAAAATAAGACTTAGTTGTTTTGAAGTAAGGAACGTCAAACTATTAACTTAGATCTGATTTTCAAATTGTCATTTCTAAAATTAGAAGTAGATATTTTCAAGTAAACAACTTTAAACTAATAACTTAGCCTTGATTTACAAATTGAGTATTCTAAAATAAGACTTAGTTATTTTGAAGTAAAGAACGTCAAACTATTAACTTAGATCTGATTTTCAAATTGTCATTTTTAAAATCAGTGGTAGTTTTTTTCAAGTGAAGAACTTCATACTAATAACTTAGTTTTAAATTACAAATTCACTATACTAAAATAAGACTTAGTTATTTAGAAGTAAAGAACGTCAAACTATTAACTTAAATCTGATTTTCAAATTATCATTTTTAAAATCAGAAGTAGATATTTTCAAGTAAAGAACTTCAAATTAATAGCTTAGCTTTGATTTACAAATTCACTATACTAAAATAAGACTTAGTTATATTGAAGTAAAGAACGTCAAACTATTAACTTAGCTCTGATTTTCAAATTGTCATTTCTAAGATCAGTAGTAGATATTTTCAAGTAAATAACTTCAAACTTATAACTTAGTTTTGATTTACAAATTTACTAGTGTGAAATAAGACTTAGTTATTTTGAAGTAAAGAACGTCAAACTATTAACTTAGATCTGATTTTCAAATTATCATTTTTAAAATCAGAAGTAGATATTTTCAAGTAAAGAACTTCAAACTACAACCTTAGATTTGATTTCGATATTTACTTTACTAAGATCCGAATTAGTAAATTTGAAATAAAAAACTTTAAACTAATAACTTAGTTTTGATTTACAAATTTACTAGTCTAAAATAAGACTTAGTTATTTTGAAGTAAAGAACGTCAAACTATTAACTTAGATCTGATTTTCAAATTATCATTTCTAAAATCAGTAGTAGTTTTTATCAAGTAAAAAATTTCATACTAATAACTTAGTTTTGATTTACAAATTCACTATACTAAAATAATACTTAGTAGGTTTGAAGTAAAGAACGTCAAACTATTAACTTAGATCTGATTTTCAAATTGTCATTACTAAAATCTGAAGCAGATATTTTCAAATAAAGTACTTTAAACTAACAACTTAGTTTTGATTTACAAATACGGTATTCTAAAATAAGACTTATCTATTTTGAAGTAAAGAACGTCATTCTATTAACTTAGATCTGATTTTCAAATTGTCATTTCTTAAAAAAGAAGTGGATATTTCAAAGTAAAGAACTTCAAACTAATAACTTAGTTTTAATTTACAAATTCTCTATTCTAAAATAAAACATAGTTATTTTGAAGTAAAGAACGTCAAACTATTAACTTAGATCTGATTTTCAAATTGTCATTTCTAAAATCAGTAGTAGTTTTTATCAAGTAAAGAACTTCATACTAATAACTTAGTTTTGATTTACAAATTCACTATACTAAACTAAGTCTTAGTTGGTTTGAAGTAAAGAACGTCAAACTATTAACTTAGATCTAATTTTCAACTTGTCAGTTCTAAAATCTGAAGCAGATATTTTCAAATAAAAAACTTCAAACTAACAACTTAGTGGCGATTTACAAATACAGCATTCTAAAATAAGACTTATCTATTTTGAAGTAAAGAACGTCAAACTATTAACTTAGATCTGATTTTCAAATTGTCATTTCTAAAATCAGCAGTAGATATTTTCAAGTAAAGAACTTTAAACTATAACCTTAGCTTTGATTTTCAAATATACAGTACAAAAATCCGTATTAGTTATTTCAATGTAAAAAACATCAAACTAATAACTTAGTTCTGATTTACAAATTCACTATTCTAAAATAAGACTTAGTTATTTTGTAGTAAAGAACGTCAAACTATTAACTTAGATCTGATTTTAAAATTGTCATTTCTAAAATCAGACTTAGATATTTTTAAGTAAAGTACTTCAAACTAATAACTTAGTTTTGATTTACAAATACAGTATTCTAAAATTAGATTTATCTATTTTGAAGTTAAGAACGTCAAACTAATAACTTAGTTTTGATTTACAAATTCTCTATTCTAAAATAAGACTTAGTTATTTTGAAGTTAAGAACGTCAAACTATTAACTTAGACCTGATTTTTAAATTGTGATTACTAAAATCAGAAGTAGATATTTTCAAGTAAAGAACTAAAAACTAATAAGTTGGTTGTGCTTTACAAATTCACTATACTAAAGTAAGACTTAGTTATACTGAAGGAAAGAACGTCAAACTATTAACTTAGATCTGATTTTCAAAGTATCATTTCTAAAATCAGCAGTAGATATTTTCAAGTAAAGAACTAAAAACTAATAAGTTGGTTGTGCTTTAGAAATTCACTATACTAAAGTAAGACTTAGTTATACTGAAGGAAAGAACGTCAAACTCCTAGCTTCGATCTGATTTTCAAATTGTCATTTCTTAGAAAAGAAGTAGATGTTTCAAAGTAAAGAACTTCAAACTAATAACTTAGTTTTGACTTACAAATTCTCTATACTAAAATAATACTTAGTTGGTTTGAAGTAAAAAACGTCAAACTATTAACTTAGACCTGATTTCCAAATTGTCATTTCTAAAATCACAAGTAGATAGTTTCAAGTAAATAACTTCAAACTTATAACTTAGTTTTAATTTACAAATTCACTAGTGTGAAATAAGACTTAGTTATTTTGAAGTAAAAAATGTCATACTATTAACTTAGACCTGATTTTCAAATTGTTATTTCTAAAATCAGAAGTAGATATGTTCAAGTAAAGAACTTCAAATTAATAACTTAGCTTTGATTTACAAATTCACTATACTAAAGTAAGACTTAGTTATATTGAAGTAAAGAACGTCAAACTATTAACTTAGATCTGATTTTCAAATTATCATTTTTAAAATCAGAAGTAGATATTTTCAAGTAAAGAACTTCAAACTACAACCTTAGATTTGATTTCGATATTTACATTACTATAATCCGAATTAGTAAATTTGAAATAAAAAACTTTAAACTAATAACTTAGTTTTGATTTACAAAATCACTAGTCTAAAATAAGACTTAGTTATTTTAAAGTAAAGAACGTCAAACTATTAACTTAGATCTGATTTTCAAATTGTCATTTTTAAAATCAGAGGTCGATAATTTCAAGTAAAGAGGTTCAAACTAATAACTTAGTTTTGATTAACAAACACGCTATTCTAAAGTAAGACTTATTTATTTTGAAGTAAAAAACGTCAAACTATTAACTTAGATCTGCTTTTTAAATAGTTATTTCTAAAATCAGACGTAGATATTTCAAAGTAAAAAACTTCAAACTAAAAACTTAGTTTTGATTTACAAATTTACTATTTTAAAATAAGACTTAGATATTTTGAACTAAAAAACTTCAAACTATTAACTTAGTTCTGATTTTCAAATTGACATTTCTAAAATCAGGAGTAGATATTTTCAAGTATAGAACTTCAAACTAATAACTTAGTTTTGATTTACAAATTCATTATTCTAAAGAAAGACTTAGTAATTTTGAAGTAAAAATCGTCAAACTATTAACTTAGACCTGATTTTCAAATTGTCATTTCTAAAATCACAAGTAGATAGTTTCAAGTAAATAACTTCAAACTTATAACTTAGTTTTGATTTACAAATTCACTAGTGTGAAATAAGACTTAGTTATTTTGAAGTAAAAAATGTCATACTATTAACTTAGACCTGACTTTTAAATTGTTATTTCTAAAATCAGAAGTAGATATGTTCAAGTAAAGAACTTCAAATTAATAACTTAGCTTTGATTTACAAATTCACTATACTAAAGTAAGCCTTAGTTATATTGAAGTTAAGAACGTCAAACTATTAACTAAGATCTGATTTTCAAATTAACATTATTAAAATCAGAAGTAGATATTTTCAAGTAAAGAACTTCAAACTAATAACTTAGTTTTGATTTACAAATTCACTATACTAAAATAAGACTTAGTTGGTTTGAAGTAAAGAACGTCAAACTATTAACTTAGATCTAATTTTCAAATTGTCATTTCTAAAATCAGAAGTAGATATTTTCAAGTAAAGAACTTCAAACTAGCAACTTAGTTTTGATTTACAAATACACTATTTCAAAATAAGACTTAGTTATTTTAAAGTAAAGAACGTCAAACTATTAACTTAGATCTGATTTTCAAATTGTCATTTCTAAAATCAGTAGCAGATATTTTCAAGTAAAGAATTTCAAACTAATAACTTAGTTTTGATTTAAAAATACACTATTCTAAAATAAGACTTATCTATTTAGAAGTAAAAAACGACAAACTATTAACTTAGATCTGATTTGCAAATAGTTATTTCTAAAATCAGAAGTAGATATTTTCGATTAAAGAACTTCAAACTAATAACTTAAAGTTTCAAGTAAAGAACTTCAAACTAGAACCTTCGATTTGATTTACAAATTCAGTATTCTAAAATAAGACTGAGTTATTTTGAAGTAAAGAACGTCAAACTATTAATTTAGATCTGATTTTCAAATTGTTATTTCTAAAATCAGAATTAGATATTTTCAAGTAAAGAACTGCAAACTAATAACTTAGTTTTGATTTATAAATTCACTATTCTAAAATAAGACTTAGTTATTTTTATGTAAAGAACGTCAAACTATTAACTTAGATCTGATTTTCAAATTGTCATTTCTATAATCTGAAGCAGATATTTTCAAGAAAAGAACTTTAAACTAATAACTTAGTTTTGATTTACAAATTGAATATTCTAAATTAAGACGTTGTTATTTTGAAGTAAAAAACCTCAAACTATTAACTTAGATCTGATTTTCAAATTGTCATTTCTAAAATCAGTAGTAGATATTTTCAAGTAAAGAACTTCAAACTAATAACTTAGCTTTGTTTTACAAATTAACTATTCTAAAATAAGCATTAGTTATTTTGAAGTAAAGAACGTCAAACTATTAACTTAGATCTAATTTTCAAATTATCATTTCTAAAATCAGTAGTAGTTTTTTTCAAGTAAAGAACTTCACACTAATAACTTAGCTTTGATTTACAAATTGACTATTCTAAAATAAGTCTTAGTTATTTTGAAGTAAAGAACGTCAAACTATTAACTTAGATCTGATTTTCAAATTGTAATTTCTAAAATCAGAAGTAGATTTTTTCAAGTAAAGAACTTCAAACTACAACCTTCGATTTGATTTCCAAATTTACATTACTAAGATCCGAATTAGTAAATTAGAAGTAAAAAACTTCAAATTAATAACTTAGCTTTGATTTACAAATTCAGTATTCTAAAATAAGACTTAGTTATTTTGAGGTAAAGAACGTCAAACTATTAACTTAGATCTGATTTTCAAATTGTCATTTCTAAAATCAGAAGTAGATATTTTCAAGTAGAGAACTTCAAACTAATAACTTAGTTTTGATTTACAAATTAACTATCCTAAAATAAAAGTTAGTTATTTTGATGTAAAGAACGTTAAAATATTAACTTAGATCTGATTTTCAAATTGTCATTTCTATAATCTGAAGCAGATATTTTCAAGAAAAAAACTTTTAACTAATAACTTAGTTTTGATTTACAAATTCAGTATTCTAAAATACGACTGAGTTATTTTGAAGTAAAGAACGTCAAACTATTAATTTAGATCTGATTTTCAAATTGTTATTTCTAAAATCAGAATTAGATATTTTCAAGTAAAGAACTGCAAACTAATAATTTAGTTTTGATTTATAAATTGAATATTCTAAATTAAGACGTAGTTATTTTGAAGTAAAAAACCTCAAACTATTAACTTAGATCTGATTTTCAAATTGTCATTTCTAAACTCAGTAGTAGATATTTTTAAGTAAAGAACTTCAAACTAATAACTTAGCTTTGTTTCACAAATTAACTATTGTAAAATAAGCATTAGTTATTTTGAAGTAAAGAACGGCAAACTATTAACTTAGATCTGATTTAAAATTGTCATTTCTAAAATAAGAAGTAGTTATTTTCAAGTAAAGAAGTGCAAACTAATAACATAGCTTTGATTTACAAATTCACTATACTATAATAAGACTTAGTTATTTTGAAGTAAAGAACTTCAAACTATTAACTTAGCTCTGATTTTCAAATTATCATTTCTAAAATCAGAAGTAGATATTTTCAAGTAAAGAACTTCAAACTACAACCTTAGATTTGATTTCGAAATTTACATTACTAAGATCCGAATTAGTATATTTGAAGTAAAAAACTTTAAACTAATAACTTAGTTTTGATTTACAAAATCACTAGTCTAAGATAAGACTTAGTTATTTTGAAGTAAAAAACGTCAAACTATTAACTTAGATCTGATTTTCAAATTGTCATTTCTAAAATCAGTAGTAGTTTTTATCAAGTAAAGAACTTCATACTAATAACTTAGTTTTGATTTACAAATTCACTATACTAAAATAAGACTTAGTTGGTTTGAAGTAAAGAACGTCAAACTATTAACTTAGATCTAATTTTCAAATTGTCATTTCTAAAATCAGAAGTAGATATTTTCAAGTAAAGAACTTCAAACTAGCAACTTAGTTTTGATTTACAAATAAAGTATTCTAAAATAAGACTTATCTATTTTGAAGTAAAGAACGTCAAACTATTAACATAGATCTGATTTTCAAATTGTCATTTCGAAAATCAGACGTAGATATTTTTAAGTAAAGTACTTCAAACTAATAACTTAGTTTTGATTTACAAATACAGTATGCTAAAATAAGACTTATCTCTTTTGAAGTAAAGAACGTTAAACTATTAACTTAGATCTGATTTTCAAATTGTCATTTCTAAAATCTGAAGCAGATATTTTCAAATAAAGAACATCAAACTAACAACTTAGTTTTGATTTACAAATACAGTATTCTAAAATAAGACTTATCTATTTTGAATTAAAGAACGTCAAACTATTAACTTAGATCTGATTTTCAAATTGTCATTTCTATGATTAGAAGTAGATATTTTTAAGTAAAGTACTTCAAACTATTAACTTAATTTTGATTTACAAATGCACTATTCTTAAATAAGACTTAGTTATTTTGAAGTAAAGAACGTCAAACTATTAACTTAGATCTGATTTAAAATTGTCATTTCTAAAATAAGAAGTAGATATTTTCAAGTAAAGAAGTGCAAACTAATAACATAGCTTTGATTTACAAATTCACTATACTATAATAAGACTTAGTTATTTTGAAGTAAAGAACGTCAAACTATTAACTTAGCTCTGATTTTCAAATTATCATTTCTAAAATCAGAAGTAGATATTTTCAAGTAAAGAACTTCAAACTACAACCTTAGATTTGATTTCGAAATTTACATTACTAAGATCCGAATTAGTATATTTGAAGTAAAAAACTTTAAACTAATAACTTAGTTTTGATTTACAAATTCGCTAGTCTAAAATAAGGCTTAGTTATTTTGATTAAAAAAACGTCAAACTATTAACTTAGATCTAATTTTCAAATTATCATTTCTAAAATTAGTAGTAGTTTTTTTCAAGTAAAGAACTTCACACTAAGAACTTAGCTTTGATTTACAAATTGACTATTCTAAAATAAGTCTTAGTTATTTTGAAGTAAAGAACGTTAAACTATTAACTTAGATCTGATTTTCAAATTGTAATTTCTAAAATCAGAAGTAGATTTTTTCAAGTAAAAAACTTCAAACTACAACCTTCGATTTGATTTCCAAATTTACATTACTAAGATCCGAATTAGTAAATTAGAAGTAAAGAACTTCAAATTAATAACTTAGCTTTGATTTACAAATGCAGTATTCTAAAATAAGACTTAGTTATTTTGAGGTAAAGAACGTCAAACTATTAACTTAGATCTGATTTTCAAATTGTCATTTCTAAAATCAGAAGTAGATATTTTCAAGTAGAGAACTTCAAACTAATAACTTAGTTTTGATTTACAAATTAACTATCCTAAAATAAAAGTTAGTTATTTTGATGTAAAGAATGTTAAAATAATAACTTAGATCTGATTTTCAAATTGTCATTTCTATAATCTGAAGCAGATATTTTCAAGAAAAGAACTTTAAACTAATAACTTAGTTTTGATTTACAAATTTATTAGTCTAAAATAAGACTTAGTTAATGTGAAGTAAAAAACGTCAAACTATTAACTTAGACCTGATTTTCAAATTGTAATTTCTAAAATCAGAAGTAAATTTTTTTAAGTAAAAAACTTCAAACTAAAAACTTAGCTTTGATTTACAAATTCACTATTCTAAAATAAGACTTAGTTATTTTGATGTAGAGATCGTCAAACTTGTAACTTAGATCTGCTTTTCAAATTGTTATTTCTAAAATCAGAAGTAGATAATTTCAAGTAAAGAACTTCAAAATACAACCTTAGGTTTTATTCTCAAATTTACATTTCTAAGATCCGAATTCGTAAATTTGAAGTAAAAAACTTTAAATTAATAACTTAGTTTTGATTTAAAAACTCACTAGTTTAAAATAAGACTTAGTTATTTTGATGTAAAGAACGTCAAACTATTAACTTAGATCTGATTTTCAAATTGTCATTTCTATAATCTGAAGCAGATATTTTCAAGAAAAGAACTTTAAACTAATAACTTAATTTTGTTTTACAAATTGAATATTCTAAATTAAGACGTAGTTATTTTGAAGTAAAAAACCTCAAACTATTAACTTAAATCTGCTTTTCAAATTGTCATTTCTAAAATCAGAAGAAGATATTTTCAAGTAAAGAACTTCAAACTAATAACTTAGTTTTGATTTACAAATTTAGTAGTCTAAAATAAGTCTTAGTTATTTTGAAGTAAAAATCGTCAAACTATAAACTTAGATTTGATTTTCAAATTGTCATTTCTAAAATCAGAAGTAGATAATTTCAAGTAAAGAACTTCAAACTAATAACTTAGCTTTGATTTACAAATTCACTATACTAAAATAAACTTAGTTATTATGAAGTTAAAACGTCAAACTATTAACTTAGACCTGACTTTCAAATTGTCATTTCTAAAATCAGAAGTAGATATTTTCAAGTACAGAACTTCACACTAATAACTTAGCTTTGATTTACAAATTTACTAGTCTAAAATAAGTCTTAGTTATTTCGAAGTAAAAACGTCAAACTATTAACTTAGACCTGACTTGCTAATTGTCATTTATAAAATCAGAAGTAGATATTTTCAAGTAAAGAACTTCACACTAATAACTTAGCTTTGATTTACAAATTGACTATTCTAAAATAAGTTTTAGTTATTTTGAAGTAGAGAACGTCAAACTATTAACTTATATCTGATTTTCAAATTGTAATTTCTAAAATCAGAAGTAGATTTTTTCAAGTAAAGAACTTCAAACTACAACCTTCGATTTGATTTACAAATTCAGTATTCTAAAATAAGACTGAGTTATTTTGAAGTAAAAAACGCAAACTATTAACTTAGATCTGATTTTCAAATTGTCATTTCTAAACTCAGTAGTAGATATTTTCCAGTAAAGAACTTCAAACTAATAACTTAGCTTTGTTTTACAAATTAACTATTCTAAAATAAGCATTAGTTATTTTGTAGTAAAGAACGTCAAACTATTAACTTATATCTGATTTTCAAATTGTAATTTCTAACATCAGAAGTAGATATTTTCAAGTAAAGAACTTCAAACTACAACCTTCGATTTGATTTCGAAATTTGCATTACTAAGACCCGAATTAGTATATTTGAAGTAAATAACTTTAAACTAATAACTTAGTTTTGATTTACAAATTCACTAGTCTAAACTAAGGCTTAGTTATTTGAAGTAAAGAACGTCAAACTATTAACTTAGATCTGATTTAAAATTGTCATTTCTAAAATGAGAAGTAGATATTTTCAAGTAAAGAAGTGCAAACTATTAACATAGCTTTGATTTGCAAATTCACTATACTATAATAAGACTTAGTTATTTTGAGGTAAAGAACGTCAAACTATTAACTTAGCTCTGATTTTCAAATTACCATTTCTAAAATCAGAAGTAGATATTTTCAAGTAAAGATCTTCAAACTACAACCTTAGATTTGATTTCGAAATTTACATTACTAAGATCCGAATTAGTATATTTGAAGTAAAAAACTTTAAACTAATAACTTAGTTTTGATTTACAAATTCGCTAGTCTAAAATAAGGCTTAGTTATTTTGAAGTAAAGAACGTCAAACTATTAACTTAGATCTAATTTTCAAATTATCATTTCTAAAATCAGTAGTATTTTTTTTCAAGTAAAGAACTTCACACTAAGAACTTAGCTTTAATTTACAAATTGACTATTCTAAAATAAGTCTTAGTTATTTTGAAGTAAAAAACGTCAAATTATTAACTTAGATCTGATTTTCAAATTGTAATTTCTAAAATCAGAAGTAGATTTTTTCAAGTATAGAACTTCAAACTACAACCTTCGATTTGATTTACAAATTTAGTATTCTAAAATAAGACTGAGTTATTTTGAAGTAAAGAACGTCAAACTATTAATTTAGATCTGATTTTCAAATTGTCATTTCTATAATCTGAAGCAGATATTTTCAAGAAAAGAACTTTAAACTAATAACTTAGTTTTGATTTACAAATTGAATATTCTAAATTAAGACGTAGTTATTTTGAAGTAAAAAACCTCAAACTATTAACTTAGATCTGATTTTCAAATTGTCATTTCTAAACTCAGTAGTAGATATTTTCAAGTAAAGAACTTCAAACTAATAACTTAGCTTTGTTTTACAAATTAACTATTCTAAAATAAGCATTAGTTATTTTGAAGTAAAGAACGTCAAACTATTAACTTATATCTGATTTTCAAATTGTAATTTCTAAAATCAGAAGTAGATATTTTCAAGTAAAGAACTTCAAACTACAACCTTCGATTTGATTTCGAAATTTACATTACTAAGACTCGAATTAGTATATTTGAAGTAAAAACTTTAAACTAATAACTTAGTTTTGATTTACAAATTCACTAGTCTAAACTAAGGCTTAGTTATTTGAAGTAAAGAACGTCAAACTATTAACTTAGATCAGATTTAAAATTGTCATTTCTAAAATGAGAAGTAGATATTTTCAAGTAAAGAAGTGCAAACTAATAACATAGCTTTGATTTACAAATTCACTATACTATAATAAGACTTAGTTATTTTGAAGTAAAGAACGTCAACTATTAACTTAGCTCTGATTTTCAAATTATCATTTCTAAAATCAGAAGTAGATATTTTCGAGTAAAATACTTTAAACTACAACCTTCGATTTGATTTCCAAATTTACATTACTAAGATCCGAATTAGTAAATTTAAAGTAAAAAACTTTAAATTAATAACTTAGTTTTGATTTACATATTCACTAGTCTTAAATAAGACTTAGTTATTTTGAGGTAAAGAACGTCAAACTATTAACTTAGATCTGATTTTCAAATTGTAATTTCTAAAATCAGAAGTAGATATTTTCAAGTAAAGAACTTCAAACTACAACCTTCGATTTCATTTTGAAATTTACATTACTAAGACCCGAATTAGTATATTTGAAGTAAATAACTTTAAACTAATAACTTAGTTTTGATTTACAAACTCACTAGTCTAAACTAAGGCTTAGTTATTTGAAGTAAAGAACGTCAAACTATTAACTTAGAACTGATTTAAAATTGTCATTTCTAAAATGAGAAGTAGATATTTTCAAGTAAAGAAGTGCAAACTAATAACATAGCTTTGATTTGCAAATTCACTATACTATAATAAGACTTAGTTATTTTGAAGTAAAGAACGTCAAACTATTAACTTAGATCTAATTTTCAAATTGTTATTTTACAAAATTAGAAGTAGAGATGTTCAAGTAAATAACTTCAAACTAATAACTTAGTTTTGATTTACAAATTCACTATACTAAAATAAGACTTATTTGTTTAGAAGTAAAGAACGTCAAACTATCAACTTAGATGTGATTTTTAAATTGTGATTACTAAAATCAGAAGTTGATATTTTCAAGTATAGAACTTCTACTTGATAAGTTTGTATTGATTTACAAATTCACTATTTTAAATTAAGACTTAGCTATTTTGAAGTAAAAATCGTCAAGCTATTAACTTAGATCTGATTTTCAAATGGTCAATTCTAAAATCAGAAGTAGATATTTCAAAGTAAAAACTTCAAACTTATAACTTAGTTTTGATTTACAAATACACTATACTAAAATAAGACTTAGTTATTTAGAAGTAAAGAACGTCAAACTATTAACTTAGATCTGATTTTCAAATTGTAATTTCTAAAATCAGTAGTAGATATTTTCAAGTAAAGAACTTCAAACTAATAACTTAGTTTTAATTTACAAATTCACTATACTAAAATAAGACTTAGTTATTTAAAAGTAAAGAACGTCAAACTATTAACTTAGATCTGATTTTCAAATTGTAATTTCTAAAATCAGAAAAAGATATTTTCAAGTAAAAAACTTTAAACTACAACCTTAGATTTGATTTCCAATTTTACATTACTAAGATCCGAATTAGTCAAATTTGAATATATTTTATATATTATATATAGAATATATTTTATAATAAATAATTAAAGATAATTAATTAATTAAAAGATAATTAATAGATAAATAATTAATTAATAAATTATTTAAAAGTAAAGAACGTCAAACTATTAACTTAGATCTGATTTTCAAATTGTCATTTATAAAATCAGTGCTAGTTTTTTTCAAGTGAAGAACTTCATACTAATAACTTAGTTTTGATTTACAAATTCACTATACTAAAATAAGACTTAGTCGTTTTTAAGTAAAGAACGTCAAACTATTAACTTAGATCTGATTTTCAAATTGTAATTTCTAAAATCAGAAGTAATCATTTTCAAGTAAAGAACTTCAAACTACAACTTTAGATTTAATTTCCACATTTACATTACTAAGATCCGAATTAGAAAATTTGAAGTAAAAAACTTTAAACTAATAACTTAGTTTTGATTTACAAATACACTATTATAAAATAAGACTTACTTATTTAGAAGTAAAGAACGTCAAACTATTAACTTATATCTGATTTTCAAATTGTCTTTTCTAAAATAAGAAGTAGATATTTTCAAGTAAAGAACTACACATTAATAACATAGGTTTAATTTACAAATTCACTATCCTAAAATAAGACTTAGTTATTTTGAAGTAAATAACGTCAAACTATTAACTTAGATCTGATTTTCAAATTGTAATTTCTAAAATCAGAAGTAGAAATTTTCAAGTAAAGAACTTCAAACTAATAACTTAGCTTTGATTTACAAATTTAGTATTCTAAATAAAGGCTTAGTTATTTTGAAGTAAAGAACGTCAAACTATTAACTTAGATCTGATTTTTAAATTGTCATTTCCAAAATCAGAAGTAGATATTTTCCAGTCAAGAACTTCAAACTAATAACTTAGCTTTGATTTCCAAATTGACAATTCTAAAATAAGACTTAGTTATTTTGAAGTAAAGAACGTCAAACTAATAACTTAGATCTGATTTTCAAATTGTCATTTCTAAAATCAGTAGTAGATATTTTCAAATAAAAACTTCAAACTAATAACTTAGTTTTAATTTACAAATTCACTATACTAAAATAAGACTTAGTTATTTTGAAGTAAAGAACGTCAAACTATTAACTTAGATCTAATTTTCAAATTGTGATTTCTAAAATCTGAAGCAGATATTTTCAAGTAAAGAACTTTAAACTAATAACTTAGTTTTGATTTACAAATTCCCTATTCTAATATAAGACTTAGTTATTTCGAAGTAAAGAACGTCAAACTAATAACTAGATCTGATTTTTAAATTGTCATTTCTAAAATCAGAAGTACATATATTCAATTATAAACCTTCAAAATAAAACCTTAAATATGATTTTCAAATTTACATTTGTAAGATCCGAATTAGTAAATTTAAAGTAAAAAACTTTAAATTGATAACTTAGTTTAGATTACATATTCACTAGTCTTAAATAAGACTTAGTTATTTTGAAGTAAAGAACGTCAAACTATTAACTTAGATCTGATTTTCAAATTGTCATTTCTAAAATCAGAAGTAGATATTTTCAAGTAAAGAACTTCAAACTACAACCTTAGATTTGATTTTCAAATTGAAATTACTAAGATCTGAATTAGTAAATTTGTAGTAAAAAACTTTAAACTAATAACTTAGTTTTGATTTAGAAATTCACTAGTCTAAAATAAGACTTAGTTGTTCAGAAGTAAAGAACGTCAAACTATTAACTTAGATCTCATTTTCAAACTGTCATTTCTAAAATCTGAAGCAGATATTTTCAAGTAAAGAACTTCAAACTAATAACTTAGCTTTGATTTACAAATTGACAATTCTAAAATAAGACTTAGTTATTTTGAAGTAAAGAACGTCAAACTATTAACTTAGATCTAATTTTCAAATTGTCATTTCTAAAATCTGAAGCAGATATTTTCAAGTAAAGAACTTTAAACTAATAACTTAGGTTTGATTTACAAATTCCCTATTCTAATATAAGACTTAGTTATTTCGAAGTAAAGAACGTCAAACTAATAACTAGATCTGATTTTTAAATTGTCATTTCTAAAATCAGAAGTACATATATTCAATTATAAACCTTCAAAATAAAACCTTAAATTTGATTTTCAAATTTACATTTCTAAGATCCGAATTAGTAAATTTAAAGTAAAAAACTTTAAATTAATAACTTAGTTTTGATTTACATATTCACTAGTCTTAAATAAGACTTAGTTATTTTGAGAAGTAGATATTTTCAAGTAAAGAACTTCAAACTACAACCTTAGATTTGATTTTCAAATTGTCATTTCTAAAATCAGAAGTAGATATTTTCAAGTAAAGAACTTCAAACAACAACCTTAGATTTGATTTTCAAATTGAAATTACTAAGATCTGAATTAGTAAATTTGTAGTAAAAAACTTTAAACTAATAACTTAGTTTTGATTTAGAAATTCACTAATCTAAAATAAGACTTAGTTGTTCAGAAGTAAAGAACTTCAAACTATTAACTTAGATCTCATTTTCAAATTGTCATTTCTAAAATCTGAAGCAGATATTTTCAAGTAAAGAACTTCAAACTAATAACTTAGCTTAGATTTACAAATTGACAATTCTAAAATAAGACTTAGTTATTTTGAAGTTTAGAACTACAAACTATTAACTTAGATCTGATTTTCAAATTGTCATTTCTAAAATCTGAAGCAGATATTTTCAAGTAAAGAACTTCAAACTAATAACTTAGTTTTGATTTACAAATACAGTATTCTAAAATTAGACTTATCTATTTTGAAGTAAAGAACGTCAAACAATTAACTTATATCTGATTTTCAAATTGTCATTTTTAAAATTAGAAGTAGATATTTACAGTAAAGTACTTCAAACTAATAACTTAGTTTTGATTTACAAATGCACTATTATAAGATAAGACTTATCTATTTTAAAGTAAAGAACGTCAAACTATTCACTTAGATCTAATTTTCAAATTGTGATTTCTTAAATCAGAAGTAGATATTTCAAAGTAAAGAACTTCATACTAATAACTTAGTTTTGATTTACAAATTCACTATTCTAAAATAAGATTAAGTTATTTTGAAGTAAGGAACGTCAAACTATTAACTTAGACCTGATTTTCAAATTGTCATTTCCAAAATCAGAAATAGATATTTTCCAGTCAAGAACTTCAAACTAATAACTTAGCTTTGATTTCCAAATTGACAATTCTAAAATAAGACTTAGTTATTTTGATGTAAAGAACGTCAAACTATTAACTTAGATCTGATTTTCAAATTGTCATTTCTAAAATCAGAAGTAGATATTTTCAAGTAAAGAACTTCAAACTACAACCTTAGATTTGATTTTCAAATTGAAATTACTAAGATCTGAATTAGTAAATTTGTAGTAAAAAACTTTAAAGTAATAACTTAGTTTTGATTTAATAATTCACTAGTCTAAAATAAGACTTAGTTGTTCAGAAGTAAAGAACGTCAAACTATTAACTTAGATCTCATTTTCAAACTGTCATTTCTAAAATCTGAAGCAGATATTTTCAAGTAAAGAACTTCAAACTAATAACTTAGCTTTGATTTACAAATTGACAATTCTAAAATAAGACTTAGTTATTTTGAAGTAAAGAACGTCAAACTATTAACTTAGATCTAATTTTCAAATTGACATTTCTAAAATCTGAAGCAGATATTTTCAAGTAAAGAACTTTAAACTAATAACTTAGTTTTGATTTACAAATTCCCTATTCTAATATAAGACTTAGTTATTTCGAAGTAAAGAACGTCAAACTAATAACTAGATCTGATTTTTAAATTGTCATTTCTAAAATCAGAAGTACATATATTCAATTATAAACCTTCAAAATAAAACCTTAAATATGATTTTCAAATTTACATTTCTAAGATCCGAATTAGTAAATTTAAAGTAAAAAACTTTAAATTAATAACTTAGTTTTGATTTACATATTCACTAGTCTTAAATAAGACTTAGTTATTTTGAAGTAAAGAACGTCAAACTATTAACTTAGATCTGATTTTCAAATTGTCATTTCTAAAATCAGAAGTAGATATTTTCAAGTAAAGAACTTCAAACTACAACCTTAGATTTGATTTTCAAATTGAAATTACTAAGATCTGAATTAGTAAATTTGTAGTAAAAAACTTTAAACTAATAACTTAGTTTTGATTTAGAAATTCACTAGTCTAAAATAAGAATTAGTTGTTCAGAAGTAAAGAACGTCAAACTATTAACTTAGATCTCATTTTCAAACTGTCATTTCTAAAATCTGAAGCAGATATTTTCAAGTAAAGAACTTCAAACTAATAACTTAGCTTTGATTTACAAATTGACAATTCTAAAATAAGACTGAGTTATTTTGAAGTAAAGAACGTCAAACTATTAACTTAGATCTAAATTTCAAATTGTCATTTCTAAAATCTGAAGCAGATATTTTCAAGTAAAGAACTTTAAACTAATAACTTAGTTTTGATTTACAAATTCCCTATTCTAATATAAGACTTAGTTATTTCGAAGTAAAGAACGTCAAACTAATAACTAGATCTGATTTTTAAATTGTCATTTCTAAAATCAGAAGTACATATTTAAGGTTTATAATTGAATATCAATTATAAACCTTCAAAATAAAACCTTAAATATGATTTTCAAATTTACATTTCTAAGATCCGAATTAGTAAATTTAAAGTAAAAAACTTTAAATTAATAACTTAGTTTTGATTTACATATTCACTAGTCTTAAATAAGACTTAGTTATTTTGAAGTAAAGAACGTCAAACTATTAACTTAGATCTGATTTTCAAATTGTCATTTCTAAAATCAGAAGTAGATATTTTCAAGTAAAGAACTTCAAACTACAACCTTAGATTTGATTTTCAAATTGAAATTACTAAGATCTGAATTAGTAAATTTGTAGTAAAAAACTTTAAACTAATAACTTAGTTTTGATTTAGAAATTCACTAGTCTAAAATAAGAATTAGTTGTTCAGAAGTAAAGAACGTCAAACTATTAACTTAGATCTCATTTTCAAACTGTCATTTCTAAAATCTGAAGCAGATATTTTCAAGTAAAGAACTTCAAACTAATAACTTAGCTTTGATTTACAAATTGACAATTCTAAAATAAGACTGAGTTATTTTGAAGTAAAGAACGTCAAACTATTAACTTAGATCTAAATTTCAAATTGTCATTTCTAAAATCTGAAGCAGATATTTTCAAGTAAAGAACTTTAAACTAATAACTTAGTTTTGATTTACAAATTCCCTATTCTAATATAAGACTTAGTTATTTCGAAGTAAAGAACGTCAAACTAATAACTAGATCTGATTTTTAAATTGTCATTTCTAAAATCAGAAGTACATATTTAAGGTTTATAATTGAATATCAATTATAAACCTTCAAAATAAAACCTTAAATATGATTTTCAAATTTACATTTCTAAGATCCGAATTAGTAAATTTAAAGTAAAAAACTTTAAATTAATAACTTAGTTTTGATTTACATATTCACTAGTCTTAAATAAGACTTAGTTATTTTGAAGTAAAGAACGTCAAACTATTAACTTAGATCTGATTTTCAAATTGTCATTTCTAAAATCAGAAGTAGATATTTTCAAGTAAAGAACTTCAAACTACAACCTTAGATTTGATTTTCAAATTGAAATTACTAAGATCTGAATTAGTAAATTTGTAGTAAAAAACTTTAAACTAATAACTTAGTTTTGATTTAGAAATTCACTAGTCTAAAATAAGACTTAGTTGTTCAGAAGTAAAGAACTTCAAACTATTAACTTAGATCTCATTTTCAAATTGTCATTTCTAAAATCTGAAGCAGATATTTTCAAGTAAAGAACTTCAAACTAATAACTTAGCTTTGATTTACAAATTGACAATTCTAAAATAAGACTTAGTTATTTTGAAGTAAAGAACTACAAACTATTAACTTAGATCTGATTTTCAAATTGTCATTTCTAAAATCTGAAGCAGATATTTTCAAGTAAAAAACTTCAAACTAATAACTTAGTTTTGATTTACAAATACAGTATTCTAAAATAAGACTTATCTATTTTGAAGTAAAGAACGTCAAACAATTAACTTATATCTGATTTTCAAATTGTCATTTTTAAAATTAGAAGTAGATATTTACAGTAAAGTACTTCAAACTAATAACTTAGTTTTGATTTACAAATGCACTATTCTAAGATAAGACTTATCTATTTTGAAGTAAAGAACGTCAAACTATTCACTTAGATCTAATTTTCAAATTGTGATTTCTTAAATCAGAAGTAGATATTTCAAAGTAAAGAACTTCATACTAATAACTTAGTTTTGATTTACAAATTCACTATTCTAAAATAAGATTAAGTTATTTTGAAGTAAGGAACGTCAAACTATTAACTTAGACCTGATTTTCAAATTGTCATTTCCAAAATCAGAAATAGATATTTTCCAGTCAAGAACTTCAAACTAATAACTTAGCTTTGATTTCCAAATTGACAATTCTAAAATAAGACTTAGTTATTTTGAAGTAAAGAACGTCAAACTATTAACTTAGATCTGATTTTCAAATTGTCATTTCTAAAATCAGAAGTAGATATTTTCAAGTAAAGAACTTCAAACTACAACCTTAGATTTGATTTTCAAATTGAAATTACTAAGATCTGAATTAGTAAATTTGTAGTAAAAAACTTTAAAGTAATAACTTAGTTTTGATTTAGTAATTCACTAGTCTAAAATAAGACTTAGTTGTTCAGAAGTAAAGAACGTCAAACTATTAACTTAGATCTCATTTTCAAACTGTCATTTCTAAAATCTGAAGCAGATATTTTCAAGTAAAGAACTTCAAACTAATAACTTAGCTTTGATTTACAAATTGACAATTCTAAAATAAGACTGAGTTATTTTGAAGTAAAGAACGTCAAACTATTAACTTAGATCTAAATTTCAAATTGTCATTTCTAAAATCTGAAGCAGATATTTTCAAGTAAAGAACTTTAAACTAATAACTTAGTTTTGATTTACAAATTCCCTATTCTAATATAAGACTTAGTTATTTCGAAGTAAAGAACGTCAAACTAATAACTAGATCTGATTTTTAAATTGTCATTTCTAAAATCAGAAGTACATATTTAAGGTTTATAATTGAATATCAATTATAAACCTTCAAAATAAAACCTTAAATATGATTTTCAAATTTACATTTCTAAGATCCGAATTAGTAAATTTAAAGTAAAAAACTTTAAATTAATAACTTAGTTTTGATTTACATATTCACTAGTCTTAAATAAGACTTAGTTATTTTGAAGTAAAGAACGTCAAACTATTAACTTAGATCTGATTTTCAAATTGTCATTTCTAAAATCAGAAGTAGATATTTTCAAGTAAAGAACTTCAAACTACAACCTTAGATTTGATTTTCAAATTGAAATTACTAAGATCTGAATTAGTAAATTTGTAGTAAAAAACTTTAAACTAATAACTTAGTTTTGATTTAGAAATTCACTAGTCTAAAATAAGACTTAGTTGTTCAGAAGTAAAGAACTTCAAACTATTAACTTAGATCTCATTTTCAAATTGTCATTTCTAAAATCTGAAGCAGATATTTTCAAGTAAAGAACTTCAAACTAATAACTTAGCTTTGATTTACAAATTGACAATTCTAAAATAAGACTTAGTTATTTTGAAGTAAAGAACTACAAACTATTAACTTAGATCTGATTTTCAAATTGTCATTTCTAAAATCTGAAGCAGATATTTTCAAGTAAAAAACTTCAAACTAATAACTTAGTTTTGATTTACAAATACAGTATTCTAAAATAAGACTTATCTATTTTGAAGTAAAGAACGTCAAACAATTAACTTATATCTGATTTTCAAATTGTCATTTTTAAAATTAGAAGTAGATATTTACAGTAAAGTACTTCAAACTAATAACTTAGTTTTGATTTACAAATGCACTATTCTAAGATAAGACTTATCTATTTTGAAGTAAAGAACGTCAAACTATTCACTTAGATCTAATTTTCAAATTGTGATTTCTTAAATCAGAAGTAGATATTTCAAAGTAAAGAACTTCATACTAATAACTTAGTTTTGATTTACAAATTCACTATTCTAAAATAAGATTAAGTTATTTTGAAGTAAGGAACGTCAAACTATTAACTTAGACCTGATTTTCAAATTGTCATTTCCAAAATCAGAAATAGATATTTTCCAGTCAAGAACTTCAAACTAATAACTTAGCTTTGATTTCCAAATTGACAATTCTAAAATAAGACTTAGTTATTTTGAAGTAAAGAACGTCAAACTATTAACTTAGATCTGATTTTCAAATTGTCATTTCTAAAATCAGAAGTAGATATTTTCAAGTAAAGAACTTCAAACTACAACCTTAGATTTGATTTTCAAATTGAAATTACTAAGATCTGAATTAGTAAATTTGTAGTAAAAAACTTTAAAGTAATAACTTAGTTTTGATTTAGTAATTCACTAGTCTAAAATAAGACTTAGTTGTTCAGAAGTAAAGAACGTCAAACTATTAACTTAGATCTCATTTTCAAACTGTCATTTCTAAAATCTGAAGCAGATATTTTCAAGTAAAGAACTTCAAACTAATAACTTAGCTTTGATTTACAAATTGACAATTCTAAAATAAGACTTAGTTATTTTGAAGTAAAGAACGTCAAACTATTAACTTAGATCTAATTTTCAAATTGTCATTTCTAAAATCTAAAGCAGATATTTTCAAGTAAAGAACTTTAAACTAATAACTTAGTTTTGATTTACAAATTCCCTATTCTAATATAAGACTTAGTTATTTCGAAGTAAAGAACGTCAAACTAATAACTAGATCTGATTTTTAAATTGTCATTTCTAAAATCAGAAGTACATATATTCAATTATAAACCTTCAAAATAAAACCTTAAATATGATTTTCAAATTTACATTTCTAAGATCCGAATTAGTAAATTTAAAGTAAAAAACTTTAAATTAATAACTTAGTTTTGATTTACATATTCACTAGTCTTAAATAAGACTTAGTTATTTTGAAGTAAAGAACGTCAAACTATTAACTTAGATCTGATTTTCAAATTGTCATTTCTAAAATCAGAAGTAGATATTTTCAAGTAAAGAACTTCAAACTACAACCTTAGATTTGATTTTCAAATTGAAATTACTAAGATCTGAATTAGTAAATTTGTAGTAAAAAACTTTAAACTAATAACTTAGTTTTGATTTAGAAATTCACTAGTCTAAAATAAGAATTAGTTGTTCAGAAGTAAAGAACGTCAAACTATTAACTTAGATCTCATTTTCAAACTGTCATTTCTAAAATCTGAAGCAGATATTTTCAAGTAAAGAACTTCAAACTAATAACTTAGCTTTGATTTACAAATTGACAATTCTAAAATAAGACTGAGTTATTTTGAAGTAAAGAACGTCAAACTATTAACTTAGATCTAAATTTCAAATTGTCATTTCTAAAATCTGAAGCAGATATTTTCAAGTAAAGAACTTTAAACTAATAACTTAGTTTTGATTTACAAATTCCCTATTCTAATATAAGACTTAGTTATTTCGAAGTAAAGAACGTCAAACTAATAACTAGATCTGATTTTTAAATTGTCATTTCTAAAATCAGAAGTACATATTTAAGGTTTATAATTGAATATCGATTATAAACCTTCAAAATAAAACCTTAAATATGATTTTCAAATTTACATTTCTAAGATCCGAATTAGTAAATTTAAAGTAAAAAACTTTAAATTAATAACTTAGTTTTGATTTACATATTCACTAGTCTTAAATAAGACTTAGTTATTATGAAGTAAAGAACGTCAAACTATTAACTTAGATCTGATTTTCAAATTGTCATTTCTAAAATCAGAAGTAGATATTTTCAAGTAAAGAAGTTCAAACTACAACCTTAGATTTGATTTTCAAATTGAAATTAGTAAGATCTGAATTAGTAAATTTGTAGTAAAAAACTTTAAACTAATAACTTAGTTTTGATTTAGAAATTCACTAGTCTAAAATAAGACTTAGTTGTTCAGAAGTAAAGAACTTCAAACTATTAACTTAGATCTCATTTTCAAATTGTCATTTCTAAAATCTGAAGCAGATATTTTCAAGTAAAGAACTTCAAACTAATAACTTAGCTTTGATTTACAAATTGACAATTCTAAAATAAGACTTAGTTATTTTGAAGTAAAGAACTACAAACTATTAACTTAGATCTGATTTTCAAATTGTCATTTCTAAAATCTGAAGCAGATATTTTCAAGTAAAAAACTTCAAACTAATAACTTAGTTTTGATTTACAAATACAGTATTCTAAAATAAGACTTATCTATTTTGAAGTAAAGAACGTCAAACAATTAACTTATATCTGATTTTCAAATTGTCATTTTTAAAATTAGAAGTAGATATTTACAGTAAAGTACTTCAAACTAATAACTTAGTTTTGATTTACAAATGCACTATTCTAAGATAAGACTTATCTATTTTGGAGTAAAGAACGTCAAACTATTCACTTAGATCTAATTTTCAAATTGTGATTTCTTAAATCAGAAGTAGATATTTCAAAGTAAAGAACTTCATACTAATAACTTAGTTTTGATTTACAAATTCACTATTCTAAAATAAGATTAAGTTATTTTGAAGTAAGGAACGTCAAACTATTAACTTAGACCTGATTTTCAAATTGTCATTTCCAAAATCAGAAGTAGATATTTTCCAGTCAAGAACTTCAAACTAATAACTTAGCTTTGATTTCCAAATTGACAATTCTAAAATAAGACTTAGTTATTTTGAAGTAAAGAACGTCAAACTATTAACTTAGATCTGATTTTCAAATTGTCATTTCTAAAATCAGTAGTAGATATTTTCAAATAAAAACTTCAAACTAATAACTTAGTTTTAATTTACAAATTCACTATACTAAAATAAGACTTAGTTATTTTGAAGTAAAGAACGTCAAACTATTAACTTAGATCTAATTTTCAAATTGTCATTTCTAAAATCTGAAGCAGATATTTTCAAGTAAAGAACTTTAAACTAATAACTTAGTTTTGATTTACAAATTCCCTATTCTAATATAAGACTTAGTTATTTCGAAGTAAAGAACGTCAAACTAATAACTAGATCTGATTTTTAAATTGTCATTTTTAAAATCAGAAGTACATATATTCAATTATAAACCTTCAAAATAAAACCTTAAATATGATTTTCAAATTTACATTTCTAAGATCCGAATTAGTAAATTTAAAGTAAAAAACTATAAATTAATAACTTAGTTTTGATTTACATATTCACTAGTCTTAAATAAGACTTAATTATTTTGAAGTAAAGAACGTCAAACTATTAACTTAGATCTGATTTTCAAATTGTCATTTCTAAAATCAGAAGTAGATATTTTCAAGTAAAGAACTTCAAACTACAACCTTAGATTTGATTTTCAAATTGAAATTACTAAGATCTGAATTAGTAAATTTGTAGTAAAAAACTTTAAAGTAATAACTTAGTTTTGATTTAGTAATTCACTAGTCTAAAATAAGACTTAGTTGTTCAGAAGTAAAGAACGTCAAACTATTAACTTAGATCTCATTTTCAAACTGTCATTTCTAAAATCTGAAGCAGATATTTTCAAGTAAAGAACTTCAAACTAATAACTTAGCTTTGATTTACAAATTGACAATTCTAAAATAAGACTTAGTTATTTTGAAGTAAAGAACGTCAAACTATTAACTTAGATCTAATTTTCAAATTGTCATTTCTAAAATCTAAAGCAGATATTTTCAAGTAAAGAACTTTAAACTAATAACTTAGTTTTGATTTACAAATTCCCTATTCTAATATAAGACTTAGTTATTTCGAAGTAAAGAACGTCAAAATAATAACTAGATCTGATTTTTAAATTGTCATTTCTAAAATCAGAAGTACATATATTCAATTATAAACCTTCAAAATAAAACCTTAAATATGATTTTCAAATTTACATTTCTAAGATCCGAATTAGTAAATTTAAAGTAAAAAACTTTAAATTAATAACTTAGTTTTGATTTACATATTCACTAGTCTTAAATAAGACTTAGTTATTTTGAAGTAAAGAACGTCAAACTATTAACTTAGATCTGATTTTCAAATTGTCATTTCTAAAATCAGAAGTAGATATTTTCAAGTAAAGAACTTCAAACTACAACCTTAGATTTGATTTTCAAATTGAAATTACTAAGATCTGAATTAGTAAATTTGTAGTAAAAAACTTTAAACTAATAACTTAGTTTTGATTTAGAAATTCACTAGTCTAAAATAAGAATTAGTTGTTCAGAAGTAAAGAACGTCAAACTATTAACTTAGATCTCATTTTCAAACTGTCATTTGTAAAATCTGAAGCAGATATTTTCAAGTAAAGAACTTCAAACTAATAACTTAGCTTTGATTTACAAATTGACAATTCTAAAATAAGACTGAGTTATTTTGAAGTAAAGAACGTCAAACTATTAACTTAGATCTAAATTTCAAATTGTCATTTCTAAAATCTGAAGCAGATATTTTCAAGTAAAGAACTTTAAACTAATAACTTAGTTTTGATTTACAAATTCCCTATTCTAATATAAGACTTAGTTATTTCGAAGTAAAGAACGTCAAACTAATAACTAGATCTGATTTTTAAATTGTCATTTCTAAAATCATAAGTACATATATTCAATTATAAACCTTCAAAATAAAACCTTAAATATGATTTTCAAATTTACATTTCTGAGATCGGAATTAGTAAATTTAAAGTAAAAAACTTTAAATTAATAACTTAGTTTTGATTTACAAATTCCCTATTCTAATATAAGACTTAGTTATTTCGAAGTAAAGAACGTCAAACTAATAACTAGATCTGATTTTTAAATTGTCATTTCTAAAATCAGAAGTACATATATTCAATTATAAACCTTCAAAATAAAACATTAAATATGATTTTCAAATTTACATTTCTAAGATCCGAATTAGTAAATTTAAAGTAAAGAACTTTAAACTAATAACTTAGTTTTGATTTACAAATTCCCTATTCTAATATAAGACTTAGTTATTTCGAAGTAACGAACGTCAAACTAATAACTAGATCTGATTTTTAAATTGTCATTTCTAAAATCAGAAGTACATATATTCAATTATAAACCTTCAAAATAAAACCTTAAATATGATTTTCAAATTTACATTTCTAAGATCCGAATTAGTAAATTTAAAGTAAAAAACTTTAAATTAATAACTTAGTTTTGATTTACATATTCACTAGTCTTAAATAAGACTTAGTTATTTTGAAGTAAAGAACGTCAAACTATTAACTTAGATCTGATTTTCAAATTGTCATTTCTAAAATCAGAAGTAGATATTTTCAAGTAAAGAACTTCAAACTACAACCTTAGATTTGATTTTCAAATTGAAATTAGTAAGATCTGAATTCGTAAATTTGTAGTAAAAAACTTTAAACTAATAACTTAGTTTTGATTTAGAAATTCAATAGTCTAAAATAAGACTTAGTTGTTCAGAAGTAAAGAACTTCAAACTATTAACTTAGATCTCATTTTCAAATTGTCATTTCTAAAATCTGAAGCAGATATTTTCAAGTAAAGAACTTCAAACTAATAACTTAGCTTTGATTTACAAATTGACAATTCTAAAATAAGACTTAGTTATTTTGAAGTAAAGAACTACAAACTATTAACTTAGATCTGATTTTCAAATTGTCATTTCTAAAATCTGAAGCAGATATTTTCAAGTAAAAAACTTCAAACTAATAACTTAGTTTTGATTTACAAATACAGTATTCTAAAATAAGACTTATCTATTTTGAAGTAAAGAACGTCAAACAATTAACTTATATCTGATTTTCAAATTGTCATTTTTAAAATTAGAAGTAGATATTTACAGTAAAGTACTTCAAACTAATAACTTAGTTTTGATTTACAAATGCACTATTCTAAGATAAGACTTATCTATTTTGGAGTAAAGAACGTCAAACTATTCACTTAGATCTAATTTTCAAATTGTGATTTCTTAAATCAGAAGTAGATATTTCAAAGTAAAGAACTTCATACTAATAACTTAGTTTTGATTTACAAATTCACTATTCTAAAATAAGATTAAGTTATTTTGAAGTAAGGAACGTCAAACTATTAACTTAGACCTGATTTTCAAATTGTCATTTCCAAAATCAGAAGTAGATATTTTCCAGTCAAGAACTTCAAACTAATAACTTAGCTTTGATTTCCAAATTGACAATTCTAAAATAAGACTTAGTTATTTTGAAGTAAAGAACGTCAAACTATTAACTTAGATCTGATTTTCAAATTGTCATTTCTAAAATCAGTAGTAGATATTTTCAAATAAGAACTTCAAACTAATAACTTAGTTTTAATTTACAAATTCACTATACTAAAATAAGACTTAGTTATTTTGAAGTAAAGAACGTCAAACTATTAACTTAGATCTAATTTTCAAATTGTCATTTCTAAAATCTGAAGCAGATATTTTCAAGTAAAGAACTTTAAACTAATAACTTAGTTTTGATTTACAAATTCCCTATTCTAATATAAGACTTAGTTATTTCGAAGTAAAGAACGTCAAACTAATAACTAGATCTGATTTTTAAATTGTCATTTTTAAAATCAGAAGTACATATATTCAATTATAAACCTTCAAAATAAAACCTTAAATATGATTTTCAAATTTACATTTCTAAGATCCGAATTAGAAAATTTAAAGTAAAAAACTATAAATTAATAACTTAGTTTTGATTTACATATTCACTAGTCTTAAATAAGACTTAATTATTTTGAAGTAAAGAACGTCAAACTATTAACTTAGATCTGATTTTCAAATTGTCATTTCTAAAATCAGAAGTAGATATTTTTAAGTAAAAAACTTCAAACTACAACCTTAGATTTGATTTTCAAATTGAAATTACTAAGATCTGAATTAGTAAATTTGTAGTAAAAAACTTTAAAGTAATAACTTAGTTTTGATTTAGTAATTCACTAGTCTAAAATAAGACTTAGTTGTTCAGAAGTAAAGAACGTCAAACTATTAACTTAGATCTCATTTTCAAACTGTCATTTCTAAAATCTGAAGCAGATATTTTCAAGTAAAGAACTTCAAACTAATAACTTAACTTTGATTTACACATTGATAATTCTAAAATAAGACTTAGTTATTTTGAAGTAAAGAACGTCAAACTATTAACTTAGATCTAATTTTCAAATTGTCATTTCTAAATTCTAAAGCAGATATTTTCAAGTAAAGAACTTTAAACTAATAACTTAGTTTTGATTTACAAATTCCCTATTCTAATATAAGACTTAGTTATTTCGAAGTAAAGAACGTCAAACTAATAACTAGATCTGATTTTTAAATTGTCATTTCTAAAATCAGAAGTACATATATTCAATTATAAACCTTCAAAATAAAACCTTAAATATGATTTTCAAATTTACATTTCTGAGATCGGAATTAGTAAATTTAAAGTAAAAAACTTTAAATTAATAACTTAGTTTTGATTTACAAATTCCCTATTCTAATATAAGACTTAGTTATTTCGAAGTAACGAACGTCAAACTAATAACTAGATCTGATTTTTAAATTGTCATTTCTAAAATCAGAAGTACATATATTCAATTATAAACCTTCAAAATAAAACCTTAAATATGATTTTCAAATTTACATTTCTAAGATCCGAATTAGTAAATTTAAAGTAAAAAACTTTAAATTAATAACTTAGTTTTGATTTACATATTCACTAGTCTTAAATAAGACTTAGTTATTTTGAAGTAAAGAACGTCAAACTATTAACTTAGATCTGATTTTCAAATTGTCATTTCTAAAATCAGAAGTAGATATTTTCAAGTAAGGAACTTCAAACTACAACCTTAGATTTGATTTTCAACATGAAATTACTAAGATCTGAATTAGTAAATTTGTAGTAAAAAACTTTAAAGTAATAACTTAGTTTTGATTTAGTAATTCACTAGTCTAAAATAAGACTTAGTTGTTCAGAAGTAAAGAACGTCAAACTATTAACTTAGATCTCATTTTCAAACTGTCATTTCTAAAATCTGAAGCAGATATTTTCAAGTAAAGAACTTCAAACTAATAACTTAGCTTTGATTTACAAATTGACAATTCTAAAATAAGACTTAGTTATTTTGAAGTAAAGAACGTCAGACTATTAACTTAGATCTAATTTTCAAATTGTCATTTCTAAAATCTGAAGCAGATATTTTCAAGTAAAGAACTTTAAACTAATTACTTAGTTTTGATTTACAAATTCCCTATTCTAATATAAGACTTAGTTATTTCGAAGTAAAGAACGTCAAACTAATAACTAGATCTGATTTTTAAATTGTCATTTCTAAAATCAGAAGTACATATTTTCAATTATAAACCTTCAAAATAAAACCTTAAATATGATTTTTAAATTTACATTTCTAAGATCCGAATTAGTAAATTTAAAGTAAAAAACTTTAAATTAATAACTTAGTTTTGATTTACATATTCACTAGTCTTAAATAAGACTTAGTTATTTTGAAGTAAAGAACGTCAAACTATTAACTTAGATCTGATTTTCAAATTGTCATTTCTAAAATCAGAAGTAGATATTTTTAAGTAAAGAACTTCAAACTACAACCTTAGATTTGATTTTCAAATTGAAATTACTAAGATCTGAATTAGTAAATTTGTAGTAAAAAACTTTAAAGTAATAACTTAGTTTTGATTTAGTAATTCACTAGTCTAAAATAAGACTTAGTTGTTCAGAAGTAAAGAACGTCAAACTATTAACTTAGATCTCATTTTCAAACTGTCATTTCTAAAATCTGAAGCAGATATTTTCAAGTAAAGAACTTCAAACTAATAACTTAACTTTGATTTACACATTGATAATTCTAAAATAAGACTTAGTTATTTTGAAGTAAAGAACGTCAAACTATTAACTTAGATCTAATTTTCAAATTGTCATTTCTAAATTCTAAAGCAGATATTTTCAAGTAAAGAACTTTAAACTAATAACTTAGTTTTGATTTACAAATTCCCTATTCTAATATAAGACTTAGTTATTTCGAAGTAAAGAACGTCAAACTAATAACTAGATCTGATTTTTAAATTGTCATTTCTAAAATCAGAAGTACATATATTCAATTATAAACCTTCAAAATAAAACCTTAAATATGATTTTCAAATTTACATTTCTGAGATCGGAATTAGTAAATTTAAAGTAAAAAACTTTAAATTAATAACTTAGTTTTGATTTACAAATTCCCTATTCTAATATAAGACTTAGTTATTTCGAAGTAAAGAACGTCAAACTAATAACTAGATCTGATTTTTAAATTGTCATTTCTAAAATCAGAAGTACATATATTCAATTATAAACCTTCAAAATAAAACCTTAAATATGATTTTCAAATTTACATTTCTAAGATCCGAATTAGTAAATTTAAAGTAAAGAACTTTAAACTAATAACATAGTTTTGATTTACAAATTCCCTATTCTAATATAAGACTTAGTTATTTCGAAGTAACGAACGTCAAACTAATAACTAGATCTGATTTTTAAATTGTCATTTCTAAAATCAGAAGTACATATATTCAATTATAAACCTTCAAAATAAAACCTTAAATATGATTTTCAAATTTACATTTCTAAGATCCGAATTAGTAAATTTAAAGTAAAAAACTTTAAATTAATAACTTAGTTTTGATTTACATATTCACTAGTCTTAAATAAGACTTAGTTATTTTGAAGTAAAGAACGTCAAACTATTAACTTAGATCTGATTTTCAAATTGTCATTTCTAAAATCAGAAGTAGATATTTTCAAGTAAAGAACTTCAAACTACAACCTTAGATTTGATTTTCAAATTGAAATTACTAAGATCTGAATTAGTAAATTTGTAGTAAAAAACTTTAAAGTAATAACTTAGTTTTGATTTAGTAATTCACTAGTCTAAAATAAGACTTAGTTGTTCAGAAGTAAAGAACGTCAAACTATTAACTTAGATCTCATTTTCAAACTGTCATTTCTAAAATCTGAAGCAGATATTTTCAAGTAAAGAACTTCAAACTAATAACTTAGCTTTGATTTACAAATTGACAATTCTAAAATAAGACTTAGTTATTTTGAAGTAAAGAACGTCAGACTATTAACTTAGATCTAATTTTCAAATTGTCATTTCTAAAATCTGAAGCAGATATTTTCAAGTAAAGAACTTTAAACTAATAACTTAGTTTTGATTTACAAATTCCCTATTCTAATATAAGACTTAGTTATTTCGAAGTAAAGAACGTCAAACTAATAACTAGATCTGATTTTTAAATTGTCATTTCTAAAATCAGAAGTACATATTTTCAATTATAAACCTTCAAAATAAAACCTTAAATATGATTTTTAAATTTACATTTCTAAGATCCGAATTAGTAAATTTAAAGTAAAAAACTTTAAATTAATAACTTAGTTTTGATTTACATATTCACTAGTCTTAAATAAGACTTAGTTATTTTGAAGTAAAGAACGTCAAACTATTAACTTAGATCTGATTTTCAAATTGTCATTTCTAAAATCAGAAGTAGATATTTTCAAGTAAAGAACTTCAAACTACAACCTTAGATTTGATTTTCAAATTGAAATTACTAAGATCTGAATTAGTAAAATACAGTATTCTAAAATAAGACTTATCTATTTTGAAGTAAAGAACGTCAAACAATTAACTTATATCTGATTTTCAAATTGTCATTTTTAAAATTAGAAGTAGATATTTACAGTAAAGTACTTCAAACTAATAACTTAGTTTTGATTTACAAATGCACTATTCTAAGATAAGACTTATCTATTTTGAAGTAAAGAACGTCAAACTATTCACTTAGATCTAATTTTCAAATTGTGATTTCTTAAATCAGAAGTAGATATTTCTAAGTAAAGAACTTCATACTAATAACTTAGTTTTGATTTACAAATTCACTATTCTAAAATAAGTTTAAGTTATTTTGAAGTAAGGAACGTCAAACTATTAACTTAGACCTGATTTTCAAATTGTCATTTCCAAAATCAGAAGTAGATATTTTCCAGTCAAGAACTTCAAACTAATAACTTAGCTTTGATTTCCAAATTGACAATTCTAAAATAAGACTTAGTTATTTTGAAGTAAAGAACGTCAAACTATTAACTTAGATCTGATTTTCAAATTGTCATTTCTAAAATCAGTAGTAGATATTTTCAAATAAAAACTTCAAACTAATAACTTAGTTTTAATTTACAAATTCACTATACTAAAATAAGACTTAGTTATTTTGAAGTAAAGAACGTCAAACTATTAACTTAGATCTAATTTTCAAATTGTCATTTCTAAAATCTGAAGCAGATAAAGCTGTAAAGAACTTTAAACTAATAACTTAGTTTTGATTTACAAATTCCCTATTCTAATATAAGTCTTAGTTATTTCGAAGTAAAGAACGTCAAACTAATAACTAGATCTGATTTTTAAATTGTCATTTCTAAAATGAGAAGTACATATATTCAATTATAAACCTTCAAAATAAAACCTTAAATATGATTTTCAAATTTACATTTCTAAGATCCGAATTAGTAAATTTAAAGTAAAAAACTTTAAATTAATAACTTAGTTTTGATTTACATATTCACTAGTCTTAAATAAGACTTAGTTATTTTGAAGTAAAGAACGTCAAACTATTAACTTAGATCTGATTTTCAAATTGTAATTTCTAAAATCAGAAATAGATATTTTCAGGTAAAGAACTTCAAACTACAACCTTAGATTTGATTTCCAAATTTACATTACTAAGATCCGAATTAGTAAATTCGAAGTCAAAAACTTTAAACTAATAACTTAGTTTTGATTTACAAACTCACTAGTCTAAAATAAGACTTTGTTATTTTGAAGTAAAGAACGTCAAACTATTAACTTAGATCTGAGTTTCAAATTCTCATATCTAGTAAAATCAGAAGTAGTTATTTTCAAGTAAATAACTTCAAACTATTAACTTAGCTTTGATTTACAAATTCATATACTAAAATAAGACTTAGTTTTTTAGAAGTAAAGAACTACAAACTATTAACATAGATCTGGTTTTCAAATTGTCATTTCTAAAATCAGAAGTAGATATTTACAAGTAAAGAACTTCAAATTAATAACTTAGTTTTGATTTACAAATTAACTATTCTATAATAAAATTTAGTTATTTTGATGTAAAGAATGTTAAAATATTAACTTAGATCTGATTTTCAAATTGTCATTTCTAAAATCAGAAGTAAATATTTACAAGTAAAGAACTTCAAACTAATAACTTAACTTTGATTTACAAATTCGCTATTCTAAAATAAGACTTAGTTATTTTGAATTAAAGAACGTCAAACTATTAATTTAGATCTGATTTTCAAATTGTCATTTCTAAAATCAGTAGTAGATATTTTCAAGTAGAGAACTTCAAACTAATAACATAGTTTCGATTTACAAATTCACTATACTAAAATAAGACTTAGTTATTTAGAAGTAAAAAACGACAAACTATTAACTTAGATCTGATTTTCAAATAGTCATTTCTAAAATTAGAAGTAGATATTTTCAAGTAAAGAACTTCAAACTACAACCTTAGATTTGATTTCCAAATTTACATTACTATGTTCCGAATTAGTGAATTTGAAGTAAAAAACTTTAAACTAATAACTTAGCTTTGATTTACAAATACAGTATTCTAAAATAAGACTTATCTATTTTGAAGTAAAGAACGTCAAACTATTAACTTAGACCTGATTTTCAAATTGAAATTTCTTAAATCAGAAGTAGATATTTCAAAGTAAAGAACTTCAAACTAATCTCTTAGTTTTGATTTACTAATTCACTATTCTAAAATAAGACTTAGTTATTTTGAAGTGAAGAACGTCAAACTATTAACTTAGATCTGATTTTCAAATTGTCATTTTTAGAATCAGAAGTAGATATTTACAAGTAAAGTACTTCAATCTAATAACTTAGGTTTGATTTACAAATTCATTAGTATAAAATAAGACTAAGTCATTTTGAAGTAAAGAACGTCAAACTATTAACTTAGATCTGATTTTCAAATTGTCATTTCTAAAATCTGAAGCAGATATTTTCAAATAAAGTACTTCAAACTAACAACTTAGTTTTGATTTACAAATACAGTATTCTAAAATAAAACTTATCTATTTTGAAGTAAAGAACGTCAAACTATTAACCTAGATCTGATTTTCAAATTGTCATTTTTTAAATCAGAAGTAGATATTTCAAAGTAAAGAACTTCAAACTAATAACTTAGTTTTGATTTACTAATTCACTATTCTAAAATAAGACTTGGTTATATTGAAGTAAAAAACGCAAAACTATTAACCTAGATTTGATTTTCAAATTGTCATTTCTAAAATCAGTAGTAGATATTTTCAAGTAAAGAACTTCAAACTAATAACTTAGTTTTGATTTACAAATTAACTAGTCTAAATTAGACTTAGTTATATTGAAGTAAAAAACGTCAAACTATTAACATAGACCTGATTACCAAATTGTCATTTCTAAAATCAGAAGTAAATATTATCAAGTAAAGAATTTCAAATTTACAACCTTAGATTTGATTTCCAAATTTACATTACTAAGATCCGAAGTGCAAAATTTGAAGTAAAAAACTTTAAACTAATAACTTAGTTTTGATTTACAAATTCACTAGTCTAAGATAAGAATTAGTTATTTTGAAGTAAAGAACGTCAAACTATTAACTTACAACTCATTTTCAAATGGTCATTTCTGAAATCAGAAGTAGACATTTCAAAGTAAAGAACTTCAAACTAATAACTTAGTTTTGATTTACAACTTCACTATTCTAAAATCAGACTTAGTTATTTTGAAGTAAAGAACGTCAAACTATTAACTTAGATCTGATTTTAAAATTGTCATTTCTGAAATCAGAAGTAGCTATTTTCAAGTAAGGATCTTCAAACTATAACCTTAGCTTTGATTTTCAAATTTACAATACAAAAATCCGGATTGGTTAATTTGAAGTAAAAAACTTCAAACTAATAACTTAGATCTGATTTTCAAATTGTCATTGTTAAAATCAGAAGTAGATATTTTCAAGTAAAGAACTTTAAACTAATAACTTAGTTTTGATTTACAAATTTATTAGTCTAAAATAAGACTTAGTTATTTTGAAGTAAAAAACGTCAAACTATTAACTTAGACCTGATTTTCAAATTGTCATTTCTAAAATCAGAAGTAGATAATTTCAAGTAAAGAACTTCAAAATAATAACATAGCTTTGATTTACAAATTCACTAGTCTAAAATAAGACTTAGTTATTTTGAAGTAAAGGACGTCAAACTATTAACTTAGGTCTGATTTTCAAATTATCATTTCTAAAATCAGTAGTAGATATTTTCAAGTAAAGTACTTCAAACTAATAACTTAGTTTTGATTTACAAATTCACTATACTAAAATAAGACTTAGTTATTTAGAAGTAAAAAACGTCAAACTATTAACTTAGATCTGATTTACAAATTGTCATTTCTAAAATTAGAAATAGATATTTGGAAGTAAAGAACTTCTACCTAATAACTTAGCTTTGCTTTACAAATTCACTATTTTAAATAAGACTTAGGTATTTTGAAGTAAAGAACGTCAAACTATTAACTTAGATCTGATTTTCAAATTGTCATTTCTTCAATCAGAAGTAGATATTTCAAAGTAAAGAACTTCAAAATAATCACTTAGTTTTGATTTACTAATTCACTATTCTAAAATAAGACTTAGTTATTTTGAAGTAAAGAACGTCGAACTATTAACTTAGATCTGATTTTCAAATTGTCATTTTTAAAATCAGAAGTAGTTATTTTCAAGTAAATAACTTCAAACTAATAAATTAGCTTTGATTTCCAAATTCACTATCCTAAAATAAGACTTAGTTATTTTGAAGTAAAGAACGTCAAACTATTAACTTAGATCTGATTTTCAAATTGACATTTATAGAATCAGAAGTAGATATTTACAAGTAAAGTACTTCAATCTAATAACTTAGGTTTCATTTACAAATTCACTAGTATAAAATAAGACTTAGTTATTTTGAAGTAAAGAACGTCAAACTATTAACTTAGATCTGATTTTCAAATTTTCATTTCTAAAATCTGAAGTAGATATTATCAAGTAAAGAGCTTCAAACTACAACCTTAGATTTGATTTCCAAATTTAAATTACTAAGATCCGAATTGGTAAATTTGAAGTAAAAAACTTCAAACTAATAACTTAGTTTTGATTTACAAATACACTATTCTAAAATAAGACTTATCTATTTTGAAGTAAAGAACGTCAAACTATTAACTTAGATCTGATTTTCAAATTGTCGTTTCCAAAATCATTAGTAGATTTATTCATATATATACTTCAATCTAATAACTTAGTTTTGATTTACAAATTCACTATACTAAAATAAGTCTTATTTGTTTATAAGTAAAAAACGTCAAACTATTAACTTAGAACTCAATTTCAAATTGTCATTTCCAAAACCAGAAATAGTTATTTTCAAGTAAAGAACTTCACACTTATAACTTATTTTTGATTTACAAATTTACTATACTTAGTCATTTGTAAAATAAGACTTAGTTGTTTAGAAGTAAAGAACGTCAAACTGTTAACTTAGATCTGATTTTCAAATTGTCATTTCTAAAATCAGAAGTATATATTTTCAAGTAAAGAACTTCAATCTAATAACTTAGCTTAGATTTACAAATTCACTATTCTAAAATAAGACTTAGTTATTTTGAAATAAAGAACGTCAAACTATTAACTTAGAACTGATTTTCAAATGGCCATTTCTAGAATCAGAAGTAGATATCTTCAAGTAAAGAACTTCAAACACAAACTACAATTTGATTTCCAAACTTACATTACTAAGATCCGAATTAGTAAATTTGAAGTAAAAACCTTTAAAATAATAACTTAGGTTTGATTTACAAATTCACTATTCTAAAGTAAGACTTAGTTATTTTGAAGTAAAGAACGTCAAACTATTCACTTAGATCTGATTTTCAAATTGTCATTTCTAAAATCCGAAGTAAATATTTTCAAGTAAAGAACTTCAAACTAATAACTTAGCTTTGATTTACAAATTCACTATTCTAAAATAAGACTTAGTTATTTTGAAGTAAAGAACGTCAAACTATTCACTTAGATCTGATTTTCAAATTGTCATTTCTAAAATCAGAAGTAGATATTTTCAAGTAAAGAACTTCAAACTACAACCTTCGATTTGATTTCCAAATTTACATTACTAAGATCCGAATTAGTAAATTAGAAGTAAAAAACTTCAAATTAATAACTTAGCTTTGATTTACAAATTCAGTATTCTAAAATAAGACTTAGTTATTTTGAAGTAAAGAACGTCAAACTATTCACTTAGATCTGATTTTCAAATTGTCATTTCTAAAATCAGAAGTAGATATTTTCAAGTAAAGAACTTCAAACTACAACCTTCGATTTGATTTCCAAATTTACATTACTAAGATCCGAATTAGTAAATTAGAAGTAAAAAACTTCAAATTAATAACTTAGCTTTGATTTACAAATTCAGTATTCTAAAATAAGACTTAGTTATTTTGAGGTAAAGAACGTCAAACTATTAACTTAGATCTGATTTTCAAATTGTCATTTCTAAAATCAGAAGTAGATATTTTCAAGTAGAGAACTTCAAACTAATAACTTAGTTTTGATTTACAAATTAACTATCCTAAAATAAAAGTTAGTTATTTTGATGTAAAGAACGTTAAAATATTAACTTAGATCTGATTTTCAAATTGTCATTTCTATAATCTGAAGCAGATATTTTCAAGAAAAGAACTTTAAACTAATAACTTAGTTTTGATTTGCAAAATTATTAGTCTAAAATAAGACTTAGTTATTTTGATGTAGAGATCGTCAAACTATTAACTTAGATCTGCTTTTCAAATTGTCATTTCTAAAATCAGAAGAAGATATTTTCAAGTAAAGAACTTCAAACTAATAACTTAGTTTTGATTTACAAATTTAGTAGTCTAAAATAAGTCTTAGTTATTTTGAAGTAAAAAACGTCAAACTATAAACTAAGATTTGATTTTCAAATTGTCATTTCTAAAATCAGAATTAGATATTTTCAAGTAAAGAAATTCAAACAAATAACTTAGTTTTGATTTACAAATTTACTAGTCTAAAATAAGTCTTAGTTATTTCTTAGTAAAAACGTCAAACTATTACCTTAGACCTGACTTTCAAATTGTCATTTCTAAAATCAGAAGTAGATATTTTCAAGTAAAGAACTTCACACTAATAACTTAGCTATGATTTACAAATTGACTATTCTAAAATAAGTCTTAGTTATTTTGAAGTAAAGAACGTCAAAGTATTAACTTATATCTGATTTTCAAATTGTAATTTCTAAAATCAGAAGTAGATTTTTTCAAGTAAAGAACTTCAAACTACAACCTTCGATTTGATTTACAAATTCAGTATTCTAAAATAAGACTGAGTTATTTTGAAGTAAAGAACGTCAAACTATTAATTTAGATCTGATTTTCAAATTGTTATTTCTAAAATCAGAATTAGATATTTTCAAGTAAAGAACTGCAAACTAATAATTTAGTTTTGATTTATAAATTCACTATTCTAAAATAAGACTTAGTTATTTTGATGTAAAGAACGTCAAACTATTGACTTAGATCTGATTTTCAAATTGTCATTTCTATAATCTGAAGCAGATATTTTCAAGAAAAGAACTTTAAACTAATAACTTAGTTTTGATTTACAAATTGAATATTCTAAATTAAGACGTAGTTATTTTGAAGTAAAAAACCTCAAACTATTAACTTAGATCTGATTTTCAAATTGTCATTTCTAAACTCAGTAGTAGATATTTTTAAGTAAAGAACTTCAAACTAATAACTTAGCTTTGTTTTACAAATTAACTATTCTAAAATAAGCATTAGTTATTTTGAAGTAAAGAACGTCAAACTATTAACTTAGATCTGATTTAAAATTGTCATTTCTAAAATAAGAAGTAGATATTTTCAGTAAAGAAGTGCAAACTAATAACATAGCTTTGATTTACAAATTCACTATACTATAATAAGACTTAGTTATTTTGAAGTAAAGAACGTCAAACTATTAACTTAGCTCTGATTTTCAAATTATCATTTCTAAAATCAGAAGTAGATATTTTCAAGTAAAGAACTTCAAACTACAACCTTAGATTTGATTTCGAAATTTACATTACTAAGATCTGAATTAGTATATTTGAAGTAAAAAACATTAAACTAATAACTTAGTTTTGATTTACAAATTCCTTAGTCTAAAATAAGGTTTAGTTATTTTGAAATAAAAAACGTCAAACTATTAACTTAGATCTAATTTTCAAATTACCATTTCTAAAATCAAAAGTAGATATTTTCAAGTAAAGAACTTCAAACTAAAAACTTAGCTTTGATTTACAAATTCACTATACTATAATAAGACTTAGTTATTTTGAAGTAAAGAACGTCAAACTATTAACTTAGCTCTGATTTTCAAATTACCATTTCTAAAATCAGAAGTAGATATTTTCAAGTAAAGAACTTCAAACTACAACCTTAGATTTGATTTCGAAATTTACATTACTAAGATCCGAATTAGTATATTTGAAGTAAAAAACTTTAAACTAATAACTTAGTTTTGATTTACAAATTCGCTAGTCTAAAATAAGGCTTAGTTATTTTGAAGTAAAGAACGTCAAACTATTAACTTAGATCTAATTTTCAAATTATCATTTCTAAAATCAGTAGTAGTTTTTTTCAAGTAAAGAACTTCACACTAAGAACTTAGCTTTGATTTACAAATTGACTATTCTAAAACAAGTCTTAGTTATTTTGAAGTAAAGAACGTCAAACTATTAATTTAGATCTGATTTTCAAATTGTCATTTCTATAATCTGAAGCAGATATTTTCAAGAAAAGAACTTTAAACTAATAACTTAGTTTTGATTTACAAATTGAATATTCTAAATTAAGACGTAGTTATTTTGAAGTAAAAAACCTCAAACTATTAACTTAGATCTGATTTTCAAATTGTCATTTCTAAAATCAGTAGTAGATATTTTCAAGTAAAGAACTTCAAACTAATAACTTGGCTTTGATTTACAAATTAACTATTCTAAAATAAGCATTAGTTATTTTGAAGTAAAGAACTTCAAACTATTAACTTATATCTGATTTTCAAATTGTAATTTCTAAAATCAGAAGTAGATATTTTCAAGTAAAGAACTTCAAACTACAACCTTCAATTTGATTTCGAAATTTACATTACTAAGACCCGAATTAGTATATTTGAAGTTAATAACTTTAAACTAATAACTTAGTTTTGATTTACAAATTCACTAGGTCTAAACTAAGGCTTAGTTATTTGAAGTAAAGAACGTCAAACTATTATCTTAGATCTGATTTTCAAATTGTCATTTCTAAAATAAGAAGTAGATATTTTCAAGTAAAGAACTTCACACTAATAACTTAGCTATGATTTACAAATTGACTAATCTAACATAAGTCTTAGTGATTTTGAAGTAGAGAACGTCAAAGTATTAACTTATATCTGAGTTTCAAATTGTAATTCCTAAAATCAGAAGTAGATTTTTTCAAGTAAAAAACTTCAAACAACAACCTTCGATTTGATTTACAAATTCACTATTCTAAAATAAGACTGAGTTATTTTGAAGTAAAGAACGTCAAACTATTAATTTAGATCTGATTTTCAAATTGTTATTTCTAAAATCAGAATTAGATATTTTCAAGTAAAGATCTGCAAACTAATAATTTTAGTTTTGATTTATAATTTCACTATTCTAAAATAAGCCTTAGTTATTTTGATGTAAAGAATGTCAAACTATTTACTTAAATCTGATTTTCAAATTTTCATTTCTATAATCTGAAGCAGATATTTTCAAGAAAAGAACTTTAAACTAATAACTTAGTTTTGATTTACAAATTGAATATTCTAAATTAAGACGTAGTTATTTTGAAATAAAAAAACCTCAAACTATTAACTTAGATCTGATTTTCAAATTGTCATTTCTAAACTCAGTAGTAGATATTTTCCAGTAAAGAACTTCAAACTAATAACTTAGCTTTGTTTTACAAATTAACTATTCTAAAATAAGCATTAGTTATTTTGAAGTAAAGAACGTCAAACTATTAACTTATATCTGATTTTCAAATTGTAATTTCTAAAATCAGAAGTAGATATTTTCAAGTAAAGAACTTCAAACTACAACCTTCGATTTGATTTCGAAATTTACATTACTAAGACCCGAATTAGTATATTTGAAGTAAATAACTTTAAACTAATAACTTAGTTTTGATTTACAAATTCACTAGTCTAAACTAAGGCTTAGTTATTTGAAGTAAAGAACGTCAAACTATTAACTTAGATCTGATTTAAAATTGTCATTTCTAAAATGAGAAGGAGATATTTTCAAGTAAAGAAGTGCAAACTAATAACATAGCTTTGATTTACAAATTCACTATACTATAATAAGACTTAGCTATTTTGAAGTAAAGAACGTCAAACTATTAACTTAGCTCTGATTTTCAAATTACCATTTCTAAAATCAGAAGTAGATATTTTCAAGTAAAGAACTTCAAAATACAACCTTAGATTTGATTTCGAAATTTACATTACTAAGATCCGAATTAGTATATTTGAAGTAAAAAACTTTAAACTAATAACTTAGTTTTGATTTACAAATTCGCTAGTGTAAAATAAGGCTTAGTTATTTTGAAGTAAAGAACGTCAAACTATTAACTTAGATCTAATTTTCAAATTATCATTTCTAAAATCAGTAGTAGTTTTTTTCAAGTAAAGAACTTCACACTAAGAACTTACCTTTGATTTACAAATTGACTATTCTAAAATAAGTCTTGTTTATTTTGAAGTAAAGAACGTCAAACTATTAACTTAGATCTGATTTTCAAATTGTAATTTCTAAAATCAGAAGTAGATTTTTTCAAGTATAGAACTTCAAACTACAACCTTCGATTTGATTTACAAATTCAGTATTCTAAAATAAGACTGAGTTATTTTGAAGTAAAGAACGTCAAACTATTAATTTAGATCTGATTTTCAATTTGTCATTTCTATAATCTGAAGCAGATATTTTCAAGAAAAGAACTTTAAACTATTAACTTAGTTTTGATTTACAAATTGAATATTCTAAATTAAGACGTAGTTATTTTGAAGTAAAAAACCTCAAACTATTAACTTAGATCTGATTTTCAAATTGTCATTTCTAAACTCAGTAGTAGATATTTTCAAGTAAAGAACTTCAAACTAATAACTTAGCTTTGTTTTACAAATTTAGTAGTCTAAAATAAGTCTTAGTTATTTTGAAGTAAAAAACGTCAAACTATAAACTTAGATTTGATTTTCAAATTGTCATTTCTAAAATCAGAATTAGATATTTTCAAGTAAAGAACTTCAAACAAATAACTTAGTTTTGATTTACAAATTTACTAGTCTAAAATAAGTCTTAGTTATTTCGAAGTAAAAACGTCAAACTATTACCTTAGACCTGACTTTCAAATTGTCATTTCTAAAATCAGAAGTAGATATTTTCAAGTAAAGAACTTCACACTAATAACTTAGCTATGATTTACAAATTGACTATTCTAAAATAAGTCTTAGTTATTTTGAAGTAAAGAACGTCAAAGTATTAACTTATATCTGATTTTCAAATTGTAATTTCTAAAATCAGAAGTAGATTTTTTCAAGTAAAGAACTTCAAACTACAACCTTCGATTTGATTTACAAATTCAGTATTCTAAAATAAGACTGAGTTATTTTGAAGTAAAGAACGTCAAACTATTAATTTAGATCTGATTTTCAAATTGTTATTTCTAAAATCAGAATTAGATATTTTCAAGTAAAGAACTGCAAACTAATAATTTAGTTTTGATTTATAAATTCACTATTCTAAAATAAGACTTAGTTATTTTGATGTAAAGAACGTCAAACTATTGACTTAGATCTGATTTTCAAATTGTCATTTCTATAATCTGAAGCAGATATTTTCAAGAAAAGAACTTTAAACTAATAACTTAGTTTTGATTTACAAATTGAATATTCTAAATTAAGACGTAGTTATTTTGAAGTAAAAAACCTCAAACTATTAACTTAGATCTGATTTTCAAATTGTCATTTCTAAACTCAGTAGTAGATATTTTTAAGTAAAGAACTTCAAACTAATAACTTAGCTTTGTTTTACAAATTAACTATTCTAAAATAAGCATTAGTTATTTTGAAGTAAAGAACGTCAAACTATTAACTTAGATCTGATTTAAAATTGTCATTTCTAAAATAAGAAGTAGATATTTTCAGTAAAGAAGTGCAAACTAATAACATAGCTTTGATTTACAAATTCACTATACTATAATAAGACTTAGTTATTTTGAAGTAAAGAACGTCAAACTATTAACTTAGCTCTGATTTTCAAATTATCATTTCTAAAATCAGAAGTAGATATTTTCAAGTAAAGAACTTCAAACTACAACCTTAGATTTGATTTCGAAATTTACATTACTAAGATCCGAATTAGTATATTTGAAGTAAAAAACATTAAACTAATAACTTAGTTTTGATTTACAAATTCCTTAGTCTAAAATAAGGCTTAGTTATTTTGAAATAAAAAACGTCAAACTATTAACTTAGATCTAATTTTCAAATTACCATTTCTAAAATCAAAAGTAGATATTCTCAAGTAAAGAACTTCAAACTAAAAACTTAGCTTTGATTTAATAAATTCACTATACTATAATAAGACTTAGTTATTTTGAAGTAAAGAACGTCAAACTATTAACTTAGCTCTGATTTTCAAATTACCATTTCTAAAATCAGAAGTAGATATTTTCAAGTAAAGAACTTCAAACTACAACCTTAGATTTGATTTCGAAATTTACATTACTAAGATCCGAATTAGTATATTTGAAGTAAAAAACTTTAAACTAATAACTTAGTTTTGATTTACAAATTCGCTAGTCTAAAATAAGGCTTAGTTATTTTGAAGTAAAGAACGTCAAACTATTAACTTAGATCTAATTTTCAAATTGTCATTTCTAAAATCAGTAGTAGTTTTTTTCAAGTAAAGAACTTCACACTAAGAACTTAGCTTTGATTTACAAATTGACTATTCTAAAACAAGTCTTAGTTATTTTGAAGTAAAGAACGTCAAACTATTAATTTAGATCTGATTTTCAAATTGTCATTTCTATAATCTGAAGCAGATATTTTCAAGAAAAGAACTTTAAACTAATAACTTAGTTTTGATTTACAAATTGAATATTCTAAATTAAGACGTAGTTATTTTGAAGTAAAAAACCTCAAACTATTAACTTAGATCTGATTTTCAAATTGTCATTTCTAAAATCAGTAGTAGATATTTTCAAGTAAAGAACTTCAAACTAATAACTTGGCTTTGATTTACAAATTAACTATTCTAAAATAAGCATTAGTTATTTTGAAGTAAAGAACTTCAAACTATTAACTTATATCTGATTTTCAAATTGTAATTTCTAAAATCAGAAGTAGATATTTTCAAGTAAAGAACTTCAAACTACAACCTTCAATTTGATTTCGAAATTTACATTACTAAGACCCGAATTAGTATATTTGAAGTTAATAACTTTAAACTAATAACTTAGTTTTGATTTACAAATTCACTAGGTCTAAACTAAGGCTTAGTTATTTGAAGTAAAGAACGTCAAACTATTATCTTAGATCTGATTTTCAAATTGTCATTTCTAAAATAAGAAGTAGATATTTTCAAGTAAAGAACTTCACACTAATAACTTAGCTATGATTTACAAATTGACTAATCTAACATAAGTCTTAGTGATTTTGAAGTAGAGAACGTCAAAGTATTAACTTATATCTGATTTTCAAATTGTAATTCCTAAAATCAGAAGTAGATTTTTTCAAGTAAAAAACTTCAAACAACAACCTTCGATTTGATTTACAAATTCACTATTCTAAAATAAGACTGAGTTATTTTGAAGTAAAGAACGTCAAACTATTAATTTAGATCTGATTTTCAAATTGTTATTTCTAAAATCAGAATTAGATATTTTCAAGTAAAGAACTGCAAACTAATAATTTTAGTTTTGATTTATAATTTCACTATTCTAAAATAAGACTTAGTTATTTTGATGTAAAGAATGTCAAACTATTTACTTAGATCTGATTTTCAAATTTTCATTTCTATAATCTGAAGCAGATATTTTCAAGAAAAGAACTTTAAACTAATAACTTAGTTTTGATTTACAAATTGAATATTCTAAATTAAGACGTAGTTATTTTGAAGTAAAAAACCTCAAACTATTAACTTAGATCTGATTTTCAAATTGTCATTTCTAAACTCAGTAGTAGATATTTTCCAGTAAAGAACTTCAAACTAATAACTTAGCTTTGTTTTACAAATTAACTATTCTAAAATAAGCATTAGTTATTTTGAAGTAAAGAACGTCAAACTATTAACTTATATCTGATTTTCAAATTGTAATTTCTAAAATCAGAAGTAGATATTTTCAAGTAAAGAACTTCAAACTACAACCTTCGATTTGATTTCGAAATTTACATTACTAAGACCCGGATTAGTATATTTGAAGTAAATAACTTTAAACTAATAACTTAGTTTTGATTTACAAATTCACTAGTCTAAACTAAGGCTTAGTTATTTGAAGTAAAGAACGTCAAACTATTAACTTAGATCTGATTTAAAATTGTCATTTCTAAAATGAGAAGTAGATATTTTCAAGTAAAGAAGTGCAAACTAATAACATAGCTTTGATTTACAAATACACTATACTATAATAAAACTTAGCTATTTTGAAGTAAAGAACGTCAAACTATTAACTTAGCTCTGATTTTCAAATTACCATTTCTAAAATCAGAAGTAGATATTTTCAAGTAAAGAACTTCAAAATACAACCTTAGATTTGATTTCGAAATTTACATTACTAAGATCCGAATTAGTATATTTGAAGTAAAAAACTTTAAACTAATAACTTAGTTTTGATTTACAAATTCGCTAGTGTAAAATAAGGCTTAGTTATTTTGAAGTAAAGAACGTCAAACTATTAACTTAGATCTAATTTTCAAATTATCATTTCTAAAATCAGTAGTAGTTTTTTTCAAGTAAAGAACTTCACACTAAGAACTTACCTTTGATTTACAAATTGACTATTCTAAAATAAGTCTTAGTTATTTTGAAGTAAAGAACGTCAAACTATTAACTTAGATCTGATTTTCAAATTGTAATTTCTAAAATCAAAATAAGATATATTCAAGTAAAGAACTTCAAACTAATAACTTAGCTTTGATATACAAATTGACTATTCTAAAATAAGTCTTAGTTATTTTGAAGTAAAGAACGTCAAACTATTAACTTATATCTGAGTTTCAAATTGTCATTTCGAAAATCAGAAATAGATATTTTCAAGTAAAGAACTTCAAAATACAACCTTAGGTTTTATTCTCAAATTTACATTTCTAAGATCCGAATTAGTAAATTTGAAGGAAAAAACTTTAAACTAATAGCTTAGCTTTGATTTACAAGTGCACTAGTCTAAAATAACACTTAGTTATTTTGAAGTAAAGAACGTCAAACTATTAATTTAGATGTGATTTTCAAATTGTTATTTCTAAAACCAGAATTAGATATTTTCAAGTAAAGAACTTCAAACTAATAACTTAGTTTTGATTTATAAATTCACTATTCTAAAATAAGACTTAGTTATTTTGATGTAAAGAACGTCAAACTGTTAACTTAAATCTGATTTTCAAATTGTCATTTCTATAATCTGTAGCAGATATTTTCAAGAAAAGAACTTTAAACTAATAACTTAGTTTTGATTTACAAATTGAATATTCTAAATTAAGACGTAGTTATTTTGAAGTAAAAAACCTCAAACTATTAACTTAGATCTGATATTCAAATTGTCATTTCTAAAATCAGTAGTAGATATTTTCAAGTAAAGAACTTCAAATTAATAACTTACTTTTGATTTACAAATTTACTAGACTAAAATAAGACTTAGTTATTTTGAAGTAAAAAACGTCAAACTATTAACTTAGATCTGATTTTCAAATTGTCATTTCAAAAATCAGAAGGAGATAATTTCAAGTTAAGAACTTCAAACTAATAACATAGCTTTGATTTACAAATTCACTATACTAAAAGAAACTTATTTATTTTGAAGTAAAAAACTTCAAACTATTAACTTAGATCTGATTTTCAAATTGTCATTTCTAAAATCAGTAGTAGATATTTTCAAGTAAAGAACTTCAAACAAATAACTTTGTTTTGATTTACAAATTTACTAGTCTAAAATAAGTCTTAGATATTTTGAAATAAAAACGTCAAACTATTAACTTAGACCTGATTTTCAAATTGTCATTTCTAAAATCAGAAGTAGATATTATCAAGTAAAGAACTTCACACTAGTAACTTAGCTTTGATTTACAAATTGACTATTCTAAAATAATTCTTAGTTATTTTGAAGTAAAGAACGTCAAACTATTAACTTATATCTGATTTTCAAATTGTAATTTTTAAAATCAGAAGTAGATTTTTTCAAGTAAAGAACTTCAAACTACAACCTTCGATTTGATTTCCAAATTTACATTACTAAGATCCGAATTAGTAAATTTGAAGTAAAGAACTTCAAATTAATAACTTAGCTTTGATGTACAAATTCACTATTCTAAAATAAGACTTAGTTATTTTGATGTAGAGATCCTCAAACTATTAACTTAGATCTGATTTTCAAATTGTCATTTCTAAAATCAGAAGTAGATAATTTCAAGTAAAGAACTTCAAACTAATAACATAGCTTTGACTTACAAATTTACTATACTAAAATAAACGTAGTTATTGTGAAGTAAAAAACTTCAAACTATTAACTTAGATCTGATTTTCAAATTGTTATTTCTAAAATCAGTAGTAGATATTTTCAAGTAAAGAACTTCAAACAAATAACTTAGTTTTGATTTACAAATTTACTAGTCTAAAATAAGTCTTAGTTATTTTGAAATAAAAACGTCAAACTATTAACTTAGACCTGATTTTCAAATTGTCATTTCTAAAATCAGTAGTAGATATTTTCAAGTAAAGAACTTCAAACTAATAAAATAGCTTTGATTTACAAATTCACTATTCTAAAATATGACTTAGTTATTTTAAAGTAGAGATCGTCAAACTATTAACTTAGATCTGATTTTCAAATTGTCACTTCTAAAATTAGAAGTAGATAATGTCAAGTAAAGAACTTCAAACTAATAACATAGCTTTGATTTACAAATTCACTATACTAAAATAAGACTTAGTTATTTTGAAGTAAAGAACTTTAAACTAATAACTTAGATCTGATTTTCAAATTGTCATTTCTAAAATCAGTAGTAGATATTTTCAAGTAAAGAACTTCAAACTACAACCTTCGATTTGATTTCGAAATTTACATTACTAAGATCCGAATTAGTATATTTGAAGTAAAAAACTTTAAACTAATAACTTAGTTTTGATTTACAAATTCACTAGTCTAAAATAAGGCTTAGTTATTTTGAAGTAAAGAACGTCAAACTATTAACATATACCTGATTTACAAATTGTCATTTCTAAAATCTGAAGCAGATATTTTCAAATAAAATACTTCAAACTAACAACTTAGTATTGATTTACAAATACAGTATTGTAAAATAAGACTTATCTATTTTGAAGTAAAGAAGTGAATTTTAAGTAAATATTTTGAAGTGAAAGAAGTAAAGAAGTGAATTTGTAAATTAAAACTAAGTTATTAGTATGAAGTTCTTCACTTGAAAAAAACTACCACTGATTTTAGAAATGACAATTTGAAAATCAGATCTAAGTTAATAGTTTGACGTTCTTTACTTCAAAACAACTAAGTCTTATTTTAGTATAGTGAATTTGTAAACCAAAACTAAGTTATTAGTATGAAGTTCTTCACTTGAAAAAAACTACCACTGATTTTAGAAATGACAATTTGAAAATCAGATCTAAGTTAATAGTTTGAAGTTCTTTACTTCCAAATAACTAATTCTTATTTTAGAATACTCAATTTGTAAATCAAGGCTAAGTTATTAGTTTAAAGTTCTTTACTAGAAAATATCTACTTCTTGTTTTAGAAATGACAATTTGAAAATCAGATCTAAGTTAATAGTTTGACGTTCTTTACTTCTAAATAACTAAGTCTTATTTTAGTATAGTGAATTTGTAATTTAAAACTAAGTTATTAGTATGAAGTTCTTCACTTGAAAAAAACTACCACTGATTTTAGAAATGACAATTTGAAAATCAGATCTAAGTTAATAGTTTGACGTTCTTTACTTTAAAATAACTAAGTCTTATTTTAGACTAGTGAATTTGTAAATTAAAACTAAGTTATTAGTATGAAGTTCTTCACTTGAAAAAAACTACCACTGATTTTAGAAATGACAATTTGAAAATCAGATCTAAGTTAATAGTTTGACGTTCCTTACTTCAAAATAACTAAGTCTTATTTTAGAATACTCAATTTGTAAATCAAGGCTAAGTTATTAGTTTAAAGTTGTTTACTTGAAAATATCTACTTCTGATTTTAGAAATGACAATTTGAAAATCAGATCTAAGTTAATAGTTTGACGTTCTTTACTTCAAAACAACTAAGTCTTATTTTAGTATAGTGAATTTGTAAACCAAAACTAAGTTATCAGTATGAAGTTCTTCACTTGAAAAAAACTACCACTGATTTTAGAAATGACAATTTGAAAATCAGATCTAAGTTAATAGTTTGACGTTCTTTACTTCAAAACAACTAAGTCTTATTTTAGTATAGTGAATTTGTAAACCAAAACTAAGTTATTAGTATGAAGTTCTTCACTTGAAAAAAACTACCACTGATTTTAGAAATGACAATTTGAAAATCAGATCTAAGTTAATAGTTTGACGTTCTTTACTTCCAAATAACTAATTCTTATTTTAGAATACTCAATTTGTAAATCAAGGCTAAGTTATTAGTTTAAAGTTCTTTACTAGAAAATATCTACTTCTTGTTTTAGAAATGACAATTTGAAAATCAGATCTAAGTTAATAGTTTGACGTTCTTTACTTCTAAATAACTAAGTCTTATTTTAGTATAGTGAATTTGTAATTTAAAACTAAGTTATTAGTATGAAGTTCTTCACTTGAAAAAAACTACCACTGATTTTAGAAATGACAATTTGAAAATCAGATCTAAGTTAACAGTTTGACGTTCTTTACTTTAAAATAACTAAGTCTTATTTTAGACTAGTGAATTTGTAAATTAAAACTAAGTTATTAGTATGAAGTTCTTCACTTGAAAAAAACTACCACTGATTTTAGAAATGACAATTTGAAAATCAGATCTAAGTTAATAGTTTGACGTTCCTTACTTCAAAATAACTAAGTGTTATTTTAGAATACTCAATTTGTAAATCAAGGCTAAGTTATTAGTTTAAAGTTGTTTACTTGAAAATATCTACTTCTGATTTTAGAAATGACAATTTGAAAATCAGATGTAAGTTAATAATTTGACGTTCTTTACTTCAAAACAACTAAGTCTTATTTTAGTATAGTGAATTTGTAAACCAAAACTAAGTTATCAGTATGAAGTTCTTCACTTGAAAAAAACTACCACTGATTTTAGAAATGACAATTTGAAAATCAGATCTAAGTTAATAGTTTGACGTTCTTTACTTCCAAATAACTAATTCTTATTTTAGAATACTCAATTTGTAAAGCAAGGCTAAGTTATTAGTTTAAAGTTCTTTACTTGAAAATATCTACTACTGATTTTAGAAATGACAATTTGAAAATCAGATCTAAGTTAACAGTTTGACGTTCTTTACTTTAAAATAACTAAGTCTTATTTTAGAATAGTGAATTTGTAAATTAAAACTAAGTTATTAGTATGAAGTTCTTCACTTGAAAAAAACTACCACTGATTTTAGAAATGACAATTTGAAAATCAGATCTAAGTTAATAGTTTGACGTTCCTTACTTCAAAATAACTAAGTCTTATTTTAGAATACTCAATTTGTAAATCAAGGCTAAGTTATTAGTTTAAAGTTGTTTACTTGAAAATATCTACTACTGATTTTAGAAATGACAATTTGAAAATCAGATCTAAGTTAATAGTTTGACGTTCTTTACTTCAAAACAACTAAGTCTTATTTTAGAATACTCAATTTGTAAATCAAGGCTAAGTTATTAGTTTAAAGTTGTTTACTTGAAAATATCTACTTCTGATTTTAGAAATGACAATTTGAAAATCAGATCTAAGTTAATAGTTTGACGTTCTTTACTTCAAAACAACTAAGTCTTATTTTAGTATAGTGAATTTGTAAACCAAAACTAAGTTATCAGTATGAAGTTCTTCACTTGAAAAAAACTACCACTGATTTTAGAAATGACAATTTGAAAATCAGATCTAAGTTAATAGTTTGACGTTCTTTACTTCCAAATAACTAATTCTTATTTTAGAATACTCAATTTGTAAAGCAAGGCTAAGTTATTAGTTTAAAGTTCTTTACTTGAAAATATCTACTTCTTGTTTTAGAAATGACAATTTGAAAATCAGATCTAAGTTAATAGTTTGACGTTCTTTACTTCTAAATAACTAAGTCTTATTTTAGTATAGTGAATTTGTAATTTAAAACTAAGTTATTAGTATGAAGTTCTTCACTTGAAAAAAACTACCACTGATTTTAGAAATGACAATTTGAAAATCAGATCTAAGTTAATAGTTTGACGTTCTTTACTTCAAAATAACTAAGTCTTATTTTAGAATACTCAATTTGTAAATCAAGGCTAAGTTATTAGTTTAAAGTTGTTTACTTGAAAATATCTACTTCTGATTTTAGAAATGACAATTTGAAAATCAGATCTAAGTTAATAGTTTGACGGTCTTTACTTCAAAACAACTAAGTCTTATTTTAGTATAGTAAATTTGTAAACCAAAACTAAGTTATTAGTATGAAGTTCTTCACTTGAAAAAAACTACCACTGATTTTAGAAATGACAATTTGAAAATCAGATCTAAGTTAATAGTTTGACGTTCTTTACTTCAAAATAACTAAGTCTTATTTTAGAATACTCAATTTGTAAATCAAGGCTAAGTTATTAGTTTAAAGTTCTTTACCTGAAAATATCTACTTCTTGTTTTAGAAATGACAATTTGAAAATCAGATCTAAGTTAATAGTTTGACGTTCTTTACTTCTAAATAACTAAGTCTTATTTTAGTATAGTGAATTTGTAATTTAAAACTAAGTTATTAGTATAAAGTTCTTCACTTGAAAAAAACTACCACTGATTTTAGAAATGACAATTTGAAAATCAGATCTAAGTTAACAGTTTGACGTTCTTTACTTTAAAATAACTAAGTCTTATTTTAGACTAGTGAATTTGTAAATTAAAACTAAGTTATTAGTATGAAGTTCTTCACTTGAAAAAAACTACCACTGATTTTAGAAATGACAATTTGAAAATCAGATCTAAGTTAATAGTTTCACGTTCCTTACTTCAAAATAACTAAGTCTTATGTTAGAATACTCAATTTGTAAATCAAGGCTAAGTTATTAGTTTAAAGTTGTTTACTTGAAAATATCTACTTCTGATTTTAGAAATGACAATTTGAAAATCAGATCTAAGTTAATAGTTTGACGTTCTTTACTTCAAAACAACTAAGTCTTATTTTAGTATAGTGAATTTGTAAACCAAAACTAAGTTATCAGTATGAAGTTCTTCACTTGAAAAAAACTACCACTGATTTTAGAAATGACAATTTGAAAATCAGATCTAAGTTAATAGTTTGACGTTCTTTACTTCCAAATAACTAATTCTTATTTTAGAATACTCAATTTGTAAAGCAAGGCTAAGTTATTAGTTTAAAGTTCTTTACTTGAAAATATCTACTTCTTGTTTTAGAAATGACAATTTGAAAATCAGATCTAAGTTAATAGTTTGACGTTCTTTACTTCTAAATAACTAAGTCTTATTTTAGTATAGTGAATTTGTAATTTAAAACTAAGTTATTAGTATGAAGTTCTTCACTTGAAAAAAGCTACCACTGATTTTAGAAATGACAATTTGAAAATCAGATCTAAGTTAATAGTTTGACGTTCTTTACTTCAAAATAACTAAGTATTATTTTAGAATACTCAATTTGTAAATCAAGGCTAAGTTATTAGTTAAAAAGTTGTTTACTTGAAAATATCTACTTCTGATTTTAGAAATGACAATTTGAAAATTAGATCTAAGTTAATAGTTTGACGTTCTTTACTTCAAAACAACTAAGTCTTATTTTAGTATAGTGAATTTGTAAACCAAAACTAAGTTGTTAGTATGAAGTTCTTCACTTGAAAAAAACTACCAATGATTTTAGAAATGACAATTTGAAAATCAGATCTAAATTAACAGTTTGACGTTCTTTACTTTAAAATAACTAAGTCTTATTTTAGACTAGTGAATTTGTAAATTAAAACTAAGTTATTAGTATGAAGTTCTTCACTTGAAAAAAACTACCACTGATTTTATAAATGACAATTTGAAAATCAGATCTAAGTTAATAGTTTGACGTTCTTTACTTCAAAACAACTAAGTCTTATTTTAGTATAGTGAATTTGTAAACCAAAACTAAGTTATTAGTATGAAGTTCTTCACTTGAAAAAAACTACCACTGATTTTAGAAATGACAATTTGAAAACCAGATCTAAATTAATAGTTTGACGTTCTTTACTTCAAAATAACTAAGTCTTATTTTAGAATACTCAATTTGTAAATCAAGGCTAAGTTATTAGTTTAAAGTTTTTTACTTGAAAATAGCTACTTCTTGTTTTACAAATGACAATTTGAAAATCAGATCTAAGTTAACAGTTTGACGTTCTTTACTTCTAAATAACTAAGTCTTATTTTAGTATAGTGAATTTGTAATTTAAAACAAAGTTATTAGTTTGAAGTTCTTTACTTGAAAATATCTACTACTGATTTTAGAAATGACAATTTGAAAATCAGATCTAAGTTAACAGTTTGACGTTCTTTACTTTAAAATAACTAAGTCTTATTTTAGACTAGTGAATTTGTAAATTACAACTAAGTTATTAGTATGAAGTTCTTCACTTGAAAAAAACTACCACTGATTTTAGAAATGACAATTTGAAAATCAGATCTAAGTTAATAGTTTGACGTTCTTTACTTCAAAATAACTAAGTCTTATTTTAGAATACTCAATTTGTAAATCAAGGCTAAGTTATTAGTTTAAAGTTGTTTACTTGAAAATATCTACTTCTGATTTTAGAAATGACAATTTGAAAATCAGATCTAAGTTAATAGTTTGACGGTCTTTACTTCAAAACAACTAAGTCTTATTTTAGTATAGTGAATTTGTAAACCAAAACTAAGTTATTAGTATGAAGTTCTTCACTTGAAAAAAACTACCACTGATTTTAGAAATGACAATTTGAAAATCAGATCTAAGTTAATAGTTTGACGTTCTTTACTTCAAAATAACTAAGTCTTATTTTAGAATACTCAATTTGTAAATCAAGGCTAAGTTATTAGTTTAAAGTTCTTTACCTGAAAATATCTACTTCTTGTTTTAGAAATGACAATTTGAAAATCAGATCTAAGTTAATAGTTTGACGTTCTTTACTTCTAAATAACTAAGTCTTATTTTAGTATAGTGAATTTGTAATTTAAAACTAAGTTATTAGTATGAAGTTCTTCACTTGAAAAAAACTACCACTGATTTTAGAAATGACAATTTGAAAATCAGATCTAAGTTAATAGTTTGACGTTCTTTACTTCAAAATAACTAAGTCTTATTTTAGAATACTCAATTTGTAAATCAAGGCTAAGTTATTAGTTTAAAGTTCTTTACTTGAAAATATCTACTACTGATTTTAGAAATGACAATTTGAAAATCAGATCTAAGTTAACAGTTTGACGTTCTTTACTTTAAAATAACTAAGTCTTATTTTAGACTAGTGAATTTGTAAATTAAAACTAAGTTATTAGTATGAAGTTCTTCACTTGAAAAAAACTACTACTGATTTTAGAAATGACAATTTGAAAATCAGATCTAAGTTAATAGTTTGACGTTCCTTACTTCAAAATAACTAAGTCTTATTTTAGAATACTCAATTTGTAAATCAAGGCTAAGTTATTAGTTTAAAGTTGTTTACTTGAAAATATCTACTTCTGATTTTAGAAATGACAATTTGAAAATCAGATCTAAGTTAATAGTTTGACGTTATTTACTTCTAAATAACTAAGTCTTATTTTAGTATAGTGAATTTGTAATTTAAAACTAAGTTATTAGTATGGAGTTCTTCACTTGAAAAAAACTACCACTGATTTTAGAAATGACAATTTGAAAATCAGATCTAAGTTAATAGTTTGACGTTCTTTACTTCAAAATAACTAAGTATTATTTTAGAATACTCAATTTGTAAATCAAGGCTAAGTTATTAGTTAAAAAGTTGTTTACCTGAAAATATCTACTTCTGATTTTAGAAATGACAATTTGAAAATTAGATCTAAGTTAATAGTTTGACGTTCTTTACTTCAAAACAACTAAGTCTTATTTTAGTATAGTGAATTTGTAAACCAAAACTAAGTTGTTAGTATGAAGTTCTTCACTTGAAAAAAACTACCAATGATTTTAGAAATGACAATTTGAAAATCAGATCTAAATTAACAGTTTGACGTTCTTTACTTTAAAATAACTAAGTCTTATTTTAGACTAGTGAATTTGTAAATTAAAACTAAGTTATTAGTATGAAGTTCTTCACTTGAAAAAAACTACCACTGATTTTAGAAATGACAATTTGAAAATCAGATCTAAGTTAATAGTTTGACGTTCTTTACTTCAAAACAACTAAGTCCTATTTTAGTATAGTGAATTTGTAAATTAAAACTAAGTTATTAGTATGAAGTTCTTCACTTGAAAAAAACTACCACTGATTTTAGAAATGACAATTTGAAAATCAGATCTAAGTTAATAGTTTGACGTTCTTTACTTCAAAATAACTATGTATTATTTTAGAATACTCAATTTGTAAATCAAGGCTAAGTTGTTAGTTAAAAAGTTGTTTACTTGAAAATATCTACTTCTGATTTTAGAAATGACAATTTGAAAATTAGATCTAAGTTAATAGTTTGACGTTCTTTACTTCAAAACAACTAAGTCTTATTTTAGTATAGTGAATTTGTAAACCAAAACTAAATTGTTAGTATGAAGTTCTTCACTTGAAAAAAACTACCAATGATTTTAGAAATGACAATTTGAAAATCAGATCTAAATTAACAGTTTGACGTTCTTTACTTTAAAATAACTAAGTCTTATTTTAGACTAGTGAATTTGTAAATTAAAACTAAGTTATTAGTATGAAGTTCTTCACTTGAAAAAAACTACCACTGGTTTTAGAAATGACAATTTGAAAATCAGATCTAAGTTAATAGTTTGACGTTCTTTACTTCAAAACAACTAAGTCTTATTTTAGTATAGTGAATTTGTAAACCAAAACTAAGTTATTAGTATGAAGTTCTTCACTTGAAAAAAACTACCACTGATTTTAGAAATGACAATTTGAAAATCAGATCTAAATTAATAGTTTGACGTTCTTTACTTCAAAATAACTAAGTCTTATTTTAGAATACTCAATTTGTAAATCAAGGCTAAGTTATTAGTTTAAAGTTTTTTACTTGAAAATATCTACTTCTTGTTTTAGAAATGACAATTTGAAAATCAGATCTAAGTTAATAGTTTGACGTTCTTTACTTCTAAATAACTAAGTCTTATTTTAGTATAGTGAATTTGTAATTTAAAACAAAGTTATTAGTTTGAAGTTCTTTACTTGAAAATATCTACTACTGATTTTAGAAATGACAATTTGAAAATCAGATCTAAGTTAACAGTTTGACGTTCTTTACTTTAAAATAACTAAGTCTTATTTTAGACTAGTGAATTTGTAAATTACAACTAAGTTATTAGTATGAAGTTCTTCACTTGAAAAAAACTACCACTGATTTTAGAAATGACAATTTGAAAATCAGATCTAAGTTAATAGTTTGACGTTCTTTACTTCAAAATAACTAAGTCTTATTTTAGAATACTCAATTTGTAAATCAAGGCTAAGTTATTAGTTTAAAGTTGTTTACTTGAAAATATCTACTTCTGATTTTAGAAATGACAATTTGAAAATCAGATCTAAGTTAATAGTTTGACGGTCTTTACTTCAAAACAACTAAGTCTTATTTTAGTATAGTGAATTTGTAAACCAAAACTAAGTTATTAGTATGAAGTTCTTCACTTGAAAAAAACTACCACTGATTTTAGAAATGACAATTTGAAAATCAGATCTAAGTTAATAGTTTGACGTTCTTTACTTCAAAATAACTAAGTCTTATTTTAGAATACTCAATTTGTAAATCAAGGCTAAGTTATTAGTTTAAAGTTCTTTACCTGAAAATATCTACTTCTTGTTTTAGAAATGACAATTTGAAAATCAGATCTAAGTTAATAGTTTGACGTTCTTTACTTCTAAATAACTAAGTCTTATTTTAGTATAGTGAATTTGTAATTTAAAACAAAGTTATTAATTTGAAGTTCTTTACTTGAAAATATCTACTACTGATTTTAGAAATGACAATTTGAAAATCAGATCTAAGTTAATAGTTTGACGTTCCTTACTTCAAAATAACTAAGTCTTATTTTAGAATACTCAATTTGTAAATCAAGGCTAAGTTATTAGTTTAAAGTTGTTTACTTGAAAATATCTACTTCTGATTTTAGAAATGACAATTTGAAAATCAGATCTAAGTTAATAGTTTGACGTTCTTTACTTCTAAATAACTAAGTCTTATTTTAGTATAGTGAATTTGTAATTTAAAACTAAGTTATTAGTATGAAGTTCTTCACTTGAAAAAAACTACCACTGATTTTAGAAATGACAATTTGAAAATCAGATCTAAGTTAATAGTTTGACGTTCTTTACTTCAAAATAACTAATATTATTTTAGAATACTCAATTTGTAAATCAAGGCTAAGTTATTAGTTAAAAAGTTGTTTACTTGAAAATATCTAATTCTGATTTTAGAAATGACAATTTGAAAATTAGATCTAAGTTAATAGTTTGACGTTCTTTACTTCAAAACAACTAAGTCTTATTTTAGTATAGTGAATTTGTAAACCAAAACTAAGTTGTTAGTATGAAGTTCTTCACTTGAAAAAAACTACCACTGATTTTAGAAATGACAATTTGAAAATCAGATCTAAGTTAATAGTTTGACGTTCTTTACTTCCAAATAACTAATTCTTATTTTAGAATACTCAATTTGTAAATCAAGGCTAAGTTATTAGTTTAAAGTTCTTTACTAGAAAATATCTACTTCTTGTTTTAGAAATGACAATTTGAAAATCAGATCTAAGTTAATAGTTTGACGTTCTTTACTTCTAAATAACTAAGTCTTATTTTAGTATAGTGAATTTGTAATTTAAAACTAAGTTATTAGTATGAAGTTCTTCACTTGAAAAAAACTACCACTGATTTTAGAAATGACAATTTGAAAATCAGATCTAAGTTAACAGTTTGACGTTCTTTACTTTAAAATAACTAAGTCTTATTTTAGACTAGTGAATTTGTAAATTAAAACTAAGTTATTAGTATGAAGTTCTTCACTTGAAAAAAACTACCACTGATTTTAGAAATGACAATTTGAAAATCAGATCTAAGTTAATAGTTTGACGTTCCTTACTTCAAAATAACTAAGTCTTATTTTAGAATACTCAATTTGTAAATCAAGGCTAAGTTATTAGTTTAAAGTTGTTTACTTGAAAATATCTACTTCTGATTTTAGAAATGACAATTTGAAAATCAGATCTAAGTTAATAGTTTGACGTTCTTTACTTCAAAACAACTAAGTCTTATTTTAGTATAGTGAATTTGTAAACCAAAACTAAGTTATCAGTATGAAGTTCTTCACTTAAAAAAAACTACCACTGATTTTAGAAATGACAATTTGAAAATCAGATCTAAGTTAATAGTTTGACGTTCTTTACTTCCAAATAACTAATTCTTATTTTAGAATACTCAATTTGTAAAGCAAGGCTAAGTTATTAGTTTAAAGTTCTTTACTTGAAAATATCTACTACTGATTTTAGAAATGACAATTTGAAAATCAGATCTAAGTTAACAGTTTGACGTTCTTTACTTTAAAATAACTAAGTCTTATTTTAGAATAGTGAATTTGTAAATTAAAACTAAGTTATTAGTATGAAGTTCTTCACTTGAAAAAAACTACTACTGATTTTAGAAATGACAATTTGAAAATCAGATCTAAGTTAATAGTTTGACGTTCCTTACTTCAAAATAACTAAGTCTTATTTTAGAATACTCAATTTGTAAATCAAGGCTAAGTTATTAGTTTAAAGTTGTTTACTTGAAAATATCTACTACTGATTTCAGAAATGACAATTTGAAAATCAGATCTAAGTTAATAGTTTGACGTTCTTTACTTCAAAACAACTAAGTCTTATTTTAGAATACTCAATTTGTAAATCAAGGCTAAGTTATTAGTTTAAAGTTGTTTACTTGAAAATATCTACTTCTGATTTTAGAAATGACAATTTGAAAATCAGATCTAAGTTAATAGTTTGACGTTCTTTACTTCAAAACAACTAAGTCTTATTTTAGTATAGTGAATTTGTAAACCAAAACTAAGTTATCAGTATGAAGTTCTTCACTTGAAAAAAACTACCACTGATTTTAGAAATGACAATTTGAAAATCAGATCTAAGTTAATAGTTTGACGTTCTTTACTTCCAAATAACTAATTCTTATTTTAGAATACTCAATTTGTAAAGCAAGGCTAAGTTATTAGTTTAAAGTTCTTTACTTGAAAATATCTACTTCTTGTTTTAGAAATGACAATTTGAAAATCAGATCTAAGTTAATAGTTTGACGTTCTTTACTTCTAAATAACTAAGTCTTATTTTAGTATAGTGAATTTGTAATTTAAAACTAAGTTATTAGTATGAAGTTCTTCACTTGAAAAAAACTACCACTGATTTTAGAAATGACAATTTGAAAATCAGATCTAAGTTAATAGTTTGACGTTCTTTACTGCAAAATAACTAAGTATTATTTTAGAATACTCAATTTGTAAATCAAGGCTAAGTTATTAGTTAAAAAGTTGTTTACTTGAAAATATCTACTTCTGATTTTAGAAATGACAATTTGAAAATTAGATCTAAGTTAATAGTTTGACGTTCTTTACTTCAAAACAACTAAGTCTTATTTTAGTATAGTGAATTTGTAAACCAAAACTAAGTTGTTAGTATGAAGTTCTTCACTTGAAAAAAACTACCAATGATTTTAGAAATGACAATTTGAAAATCAGATCTAAGTTAATAGTTTGACGTTCTTTACTTCAAAACAACTAAGTCTTATTTTAGTATAGTGAATTTGTAAACCAAAACTAAGTTATTAGTATGAAGTTCTTCACTTGAAAAAAACTACCACTGATTTTAGAAATGACAATTTGAAAATCAGATCTAAGTTAATAGTTTGACGTTCTTTACTTCAAAATAACTAAGTCTTATTTTAGAATACTCAATTTGTAAATCAAGGCTAAGTTATTAGTTTAAAGTTGTTTACTTGAAAATATCTACTTCTGATTTTAGAAATGACAATTTGAAAATCAGATCTAAGTTAATAGTTTGACGGTCTTTACTTCAAAACAACTAAGTCTTATTTTAGTATAGTGAATTTGTAAACCAAAACTAAGTTATTAGTATGAAGTTCTTCACTTGAAAAAAACTACCACTGATTTTAGAAATGACAATTTGAAAATCAGATCTAAGTTAATAGTTTGACGTTCTTTACTTCAAAATAACTAAGTCTTATTTTAGAATACTCAATTTGTAAATCAAGGCTAAGTTATTAGTTTAAAGTTCTTTACCTGAAAATATCTACTTCTTGTTTTAGAAATGACAATTTGAAAATCAGATCTAAGTTAATAGTTTGACGTTCTTTACTTCTAAATAACTAAGTCTTATTTTAGTATAGTGAATTTGTAATTTAAAACTAAGTTATTAGTATGAAGTTCTTCACTTGAAAAAAACTACCACTGATTTTAGAAATGACAATTTGAAAATCAGATCTAAGTTAACAGTTTGACGTTCTTTACTTTAAAATAACTAAGTCTTATTTTAGACTAGTGAATTTGTAAATTAAAACTAAGTTATTAGTATGAAGTTCTTCACTTGAAAAAAACTACCACTGATTTTAGAAATGACAATTTGAAAATCAGATCTAAGTTAATAGTTTCACGTTCCTTACTTCAAAATAACTAAGTCTTATGTTAGAATACTCAATTTGTAAATCAAGGCTAAGTTATTAGTTTAAAGTTGTTTACTTGAAAATATCTACTTCTGATTTTAGAAATGACAATTTGAAAATCAGATCTAAGTTAATAGTTTGACGTTCTTTACTTCAAAACAACTAAGTCTTATTTTAGTATAGTGAATTTGTAAACCAAAACTAAGTTATCAGTATGAAGTTCTTCACTTGAAAAAAACTACCACTGATTTTAGAAATGACAATTTGAAAATCAGATCTAAGTTAATAGTTTGACGTTCTTTACTTCCAAATAACTAATTCTTATTTTAGAATACTCAATTTGTAAAGCAAGGCTAAGTTATTAGTTTAAAGTTCTTTACTTGAAAATATCTACTTCTTGTTTTAGAAATGACAATTTGAAAATCAGATCTAAGTTAATAGTTTGACGTTCTTTACTTCTAAATAACTAAGTCTTATTTTAGTATAGTGAATTTGTAATTTAAAACTAAGTTATTAGTATGAAGTTCTTCACTTGAAAAAAGCTACCACTGATTTTAGAAATGACAATTTGAAAATTAGATCTAAGTTAATAGTTTGACGTTCTTTACTTCAAAACAACTAAGTCTTATTTTAGTATAGTGAATTTGTAAACCAAAACTAAGTTGTTAGTATGAAGTTCTTCACTTGAAAAAAACTACCAATGATTTTAGAAATGACAATTTGAAAATCAGATCTAAATTAACAGTTTGACGTTCTTTACTTTAAAATAACTAAGTCTTATTTTAGACTAGTGAATTTGTAAATTAAAACTAAGTTATTAGTATGAAGTTCTTCACTTGAAAAAAACTACCACTGATTTTAGAAATGACAATTTGAAAATCAGATCTAAGTTAATAGTTTGACGTTCTTTACTTCAAAACAACTAAGTCTTATTTTAGTATAGTGAATTTGTAAACCAAAACTAAGTTATTAGTATGAAGTTCTTCACTTGAAAAAAACTACCACTGATTTTAGAAATGACAATTTGAAAACCAGATCTAAATTAATAGTTTGACGTTCTTTACTTCAAAATAACTAAGTTTTATTTTAGAATACTCAATTTGTAAATCAAGGCTAAGTTATTAGTTTAAAGTTTTTTACTTGAAAATAGCTACTTCTTGTTTTAGAAATGACAATTTGAAAATCAGATCTAAGTTAACAGTTTGACGTTCTTTACTTCTAAATAACTAAGTCTTATTTTAGTATAGTGAATTTGTAATTTAAAACAAAGTTATTAGTTTGAAGTTCTTTACTTGAAAATATCTACTACTGATTTTAGAAATGACAATTTGAAAATCAGATCTAAGTTAACAGTTTGACGTTCTTTACTTTAAAATAACTAAGTCTTATTTTAGACTAGTGAATTTGTAAATTACAACTAAGTTATGAAGTTCTTCACTTGAAAAAAACTACCACTGATTTTAGAAATGACAATTTGAAAATCAGATCTAAGTTAATAGTTTGACGTTCTTTACTTCAAAATAACTAAGTCTTATTTTAGAATACTCAATTTGTAAATCAAGGCTAAGTTATTAGTTTAAAGTTGTTTACTTGAAAATATCTACTTCTGATTTTAGAAATTAAAATTTGAAAATCAGATCTAAGTTAATAGTTTGACGGTCTTTACTTCAAAACAACTAAGTCTTATTTTAGTATAGTGAATTTGTAAACCAAAACTAAGTTATTAGTATGAAGTTCTTCACTTGAAAAAAACTACCACTGATTTTAGAAATGACAATTTGAAAATCAGATCTAAGTTAATAGTTTGACGTTCTTTACTTCAAAATAACTAAGTCTTATTTTAGAATACTCAATTTGTAAATCAAGGCTAAGTTATTAGTTTAAAGTTCTTTACCTGAAAATATCTACTTCTTGTTTTAGAAATGACAATTTGAAAATCAGATCTAAGTTAATAGTTTGACGTTCTTTACTTCTAAATAACTAAGTCTTATTTTAGTATAGTGAATTTGTAATTTAAAACTAAGTTATTAGTATGAAGTTCTTCACTTGAAAAAAACTACCACTGATTTTAGAAATGACAATTTGAAAATCAGATCTAAGTTAATAGTTTGACGTTCTTTACTTCAAAATAACTAAGTCTTATTTTAGAATACTCAATTTGTAAATCAAGGCTAAGTTATTAGTTTAAAGTTCTTTACTTGAAAATATCTACTACTGATTTTAGAAATGACAATTTGAAAATCAGATCTAAGTTAACAGTTTGACGTTCTTTACTTTAAAATAACTAAGTCTTATTTTAGACTAGTGAATTTGTAAATTAAAACTAAGTTATTAGTATGAAGTTCTTCACTTGAAAAAAACTACTACTGATTTTAGAAATGACAATTTGAAAATCAGATCTAAGTTAATAGTTTGACGTTCCTTACTTCAAAATAACTAAGTCTTATTTTAGAACACTCAATTTGTAAATCAAGGCTAAGTTATTAGTTTAAAGTTGTTTACTTGAAAATATATACTTCTGATTTTAGAAATGACAATTTGAAAATCAGATCTAAGTTAATAGTTTGACGTTCTTTACTTCTAAATAACTAAGTCTTATTTTAGTATAGTGAATTTGTAATTTAAAACTAAGTTATTAGTATGAAGTTCTTCACTTGAAAAAAACTACCACTGATTTTAGAAATGACAATTTGAAAATCAGATCTAAGTTAATAGTTTGACGTTCTTTACTTCAAAATAACTAAGTATTATTTTAGAATACTCAATTTGTAAATCAAGGCTAAGTTATTAGTTAAAAAGTTGTTTACTTGAAAATATCTACTTCTGATTTTAGAAATGACAATTTGAAAATTAGATCTAAGTTAATAGTTTGACGTTCTTTACTTCAAAACAACTAAGTCTTATTTTAGTATAGTGAATTTGTAAACCAAAACTAAGTTGTTAGTATGAAGTTCTTCACTTGAAAAAAACTACCAATGATTTTAGAAATGACAATTTGAAAATCAGATCTAAATTAACAGTTTGACGTTCTTTACTTTAAAATAACTAAGTCTTATTTTAGACTAGTGAATTTGTAAATTAAAACTAAGTTATTAGTATGAAGTTCTTCACTTGAAAAAAACTACCACTGATTTTAGAAATGACAATTTGAAAATCAGATCTAAGTTAATAGTTTGACGTTCTTTACTTCAAAATAACTATGTATTATTTTAGAATACTCAATTTGTAAATCAAGGCTAAGTTATTAGTTAAAAAGTTGTTTACTTGAAAATATCTACTTCTGATTTTAGAAATGACAATTTGAAAATTAGATCTAAGTTAATAGTTTGACGTTCTTTACTTCAAAACAACTAAGTCTTATTTTAGTATAGTGAATTTGTAAACCAAAACTAAATTGTTAGTATGAAGTTCTTCACTTGAAAAAAACTACCAATGATTTTAGAAATGACAATTTGAAAATCAGATCTAAATTAACAGTTTGACGTTCTTTACTTTAAAATAACTAAGTCTTATTTTAGACTAGTGAATTTGTAAATTAAAACTAAGTTATTAGTATGAAGTTCTTCACTTGAAAAAAACTACCACTGGTTTTAGAAATGACAATTTGAAAATCAGATCTAAGTTAATAGTTTGACGTTCTTTACTTCAAAACAACTAAGTCTTATTTTAGTATAGTGAATTTGTAAACCAAAACTAAGTTATTAGTATGAAGTTCTTCACTTGAAAAAAACTACCACTGATTTTAGAAATGACAATTTGAAAATCAGATCTAAATTAATAGTTTGACGTTTTTTACTTCAAAATAACTAAGTCTTATTTTAGAATACTCAATTTGTAAATCAAGGCTAAGTTATTAGTTTAAAGTTTTTTACTTGAAAATATCTACTTCTTGTTTTAGAAATGACAATTTGAAAATCAGATCTAAGTTAATAGTTTGACGTTCTTTACTTCTAAATAACTAAGTCTTATTTTAGTATAGTGAATTTGTAATTTAAAACAAAGTTATTAGTTTGAAGTTCTTTACTTGAAAATATCTACTACTGATTTTAGAAATGACAATTTGAAAATCAGATCTAAGTTAACAGTTTGACGTTCTTTACTTTAAAATAACTAAGTCTTATTTTAGACTAGTGAATTTGTAAATTACAACTAAGTTATTAGTATGAAGTTCTTCACTTGAAAAAAACTACCACTGATTTTAGAAATGACAATTTGAAAATCAGATCTAAGTTAATAGTTTGACGTTCTTTACTTCAAAATAACTAAGTCTTATTTTAGAATACTCAATTTGTAAATCAAGGCTAAGTTATTAGTTTAAAGTTGTTTACTTGAAAATATCTACTTCTGATTTTAGAAATGACAATTTGAAAATCAGATCTAAGTTAATAGTTTGACGGTCTTTACTTCAAAACAACTAAGTCTTATTTTAGTATAGTGAATTTGTAAACCAAAACTAAGTTATTAGTATGAAGTTCTTCACTTGAAATAAACTACCACTGATTTTAGAAATGACAATTTGAAAATCAGATCTAAGTTAATAGTTTGACGTTCTTTACTTCAAAATAACTAAGTCTTATTTTAGAATACTCAATTTGTAAATCAAGGCTAAGTTATTAGTTTAAAGTTTTTTACCTGAAAATATCTACTTCTTGTTTTAGAAATGACAATTTGAAAATCAGATCTAAGTTAATAGTTTGACGTTCTTTACTTCTAAATAACTAAGTCTTATTTTAGTATAGTGAATTTGTAATTTAAAACAAAGTTATTAATTTGAAGTTCTTTACTTGAAAATATCTACTACTGATTTTAGAAATGACAATTTGAAAATCAGATCTAAGTTAATAGTTTGACGTTCCTTACTTCAAAATAACTAAGTCTTATTTTAGAATACTCAATTTGTAAATCAAGGCTAAGTTATTAGTTTAAAGTTGTTTACTTGAAAATATCTACTTCTGATTTTAGAAATGACAATTTGAAAATCAGATCTAAGTTAATAGTTTGACGTTCTTTACTTCTAAATAACTAAGTCTTATTTTAGTATAGTGAATTTGTAATTTAAAACTAAGTTATTAGTATGAAGTTCTTCACTTGAAAAAAACTACCACTGATTTTAGAAATGACAATTTGAAAATCAGATCTAAGTTAATAGTTTGACGTTCTTTACTTCAAAATAACTAATATTATTTTAGAATACTCAATTTGTAAATCAAGGCTAAGTTATTAGTTAAAAAGTTGTTTACTTGAAAATATCTAATTCTGATTTTAGAAATGACAATTTGAAAATTAGATCTAAGTTAATAGTTTGACGTTCTTTACTTCAAAACAACTAAGTCTTATTTTAGTATAGTGAATTTGTAAACCAAAACTAAGTTGTTAGTATGAAGTTCTTCACTTGAAAAAAACTACCAATGATTTTAGAAATGACAATTTGAAAATCAGATCTAAATTAACAGTTTGACGTTCTTTACTTTAAAATAACTAAGTCTTATTTTAGACTAGTGAATTTGTAAATTAAAACTAAGTTATTAGTATGAAGTTCTTCACTTGAAAAAAACTACCACTGATTTTAGAAATGACAATTTGAAAATCAGATCTAAGTTAATAGTTTGACGTTCTTTACTTCAAAATAACTAAGTATTATTTTAGAATACTCAATTTGTAAATCAAGGCTAAGTTATTAGTTAAAAAGTTGTTTACTTGAAAATATCTACTTCTGATTTTAGAAATGACAATTTGAAAATTAGATCTAAGTTAATAGTTTGACGTTCTTTACTTCAAAATAACTATGTATTATTTTAGAATACTCAATTTGTAAATCAAGGCTAAGTTATTAGTTAAAAAGTTGTTTACTTGAAAATATCTACTTCTGATTTTAGAAATGACAATTTGAAAATTAGATCTAAGTTAATAGTTTGACGTTCTTTACTTCAAAACAACTAAGTCTTATTTTAGTATAGTGAATTTGTAAACCAAAACTAAATTGTTAGTATGAAGTTCTTCACTTGAAAAAAACTACCAATGATTTTAGAAATGACAATTTGAAAATCAGATCTAAATTAACAGTTTGACGTTCTTTACTTTAAAATAACTAAGTCTTATTTTAGACTAGTGAATTTGTAAATTAAAACTAAGTTATTAGTATGAAGTTCTTCACTTGAAAAAAACTACCACTGGTTTTAGAAATGACAATTTGAAAATCAGATCTAAGTTAATAGTTTGACGTTCTTTACTTCAAAACAACTAAGTCTTATTTTAGTATAGTGAATTTGTAAACCAAAACTAAGTTATTAGTATGAAGTTCTTTACTTGAAAAAAACTACCACTGATTTTAGAAATGACAATTTGAAAATCAGATCTAAATTAATAGTTTGACGTTCTTTACTTCAAAATAACTAAGTCTTATTTTAGAATACTCAATTTGTAAATCAAGGCTAAGTTATTAGTTTAAAGTTTTTTACTTGAAAATATCTACTTCTTGTTTTAGAAATGACAATTTGAAAATCAGATCTAAGTTAATAGTTTGACGTTCTTTACTTCTAAATAACTAAGTCTTATTTTAGTATAGTGAATTTGTAATTTAAAACAAAGTTATTAGTTTGAAGTTCTTTACTTGAAAATATCTACTACTGATTTTAGAAATGACAATTTGAAAATCAGATCTAAGTTAACAGTTTGACGTTCTTTACTTTAAAATAACTAAGTCTTATTTTAGACTAGTGAATTTGTAAATTACAACTAAGTTATTAGTATGAAGTTCTTCACTTGAAAAAAACTACCACTGATTTTAGAAATGACAATTTGAAAATCAGATCTAAGTTAATAGTTTGACGTTCTTTACTTCAAAATAACTAAGTCTTATTTTAGAATACTCAATTTGTAAATCAAGGCTAAGTTATTAGTTTAAAGTTGTTTACTTGAAAATATCTACTTCTGATTTTAGAAATGACAATTTGAAAATCAGATCTAAGTTAATAGTTTGACGGTCTTTACTTCAAAACAACTAAGTCTTATTTTAGTATAGTGAATTTGTAAACCAAAACTAAGTTATTAGTATGAAGTTCTTCACTTGAAATAAACTACCACTGATTTTAGAAATGACAATTTGAAAATCAGATCTAAGTTAATAGTTTGACGTTCTTTACTTCAAAATAACTAAGTCTTATTTTAGAATACTCAATTTGTAAATCAAGGCTAAGTTATTAGTTTAAAGTTCTTTACCTGAAAATATCTACTTCTTGTTTTAGAAATGACAATTTGAAAATCAGATCTAAGTTAATAGTTTGACGTTCTTTACTTCTAAATAACTAAGTCTTATTTTAGTATAGTGAATTTGTAATTTAAAACAAAGTTATTAATTTGAAGTTCTTTACTTGAAAATATCTACTACTGATTTTAGAAATGACAATTTGAAAATCAGATCTAAGTTAATAGTTTGACGTTCTTTACTTCAAAATAACTAAGTCTTATTTTAGAATACTCAATTTGTAAATCAAGGCTAAGTTATTAGTTTAAAGTTGTTTACTTGAAAATATCTACTTCTGATTTTAGAAATGACAATTTGAAAATCAGATCTAAGTTAATAGTTTGACGTTCTTTACTTCTAAATAACTAAGTCTTATTTTAGTATAGTGAATTTGTAATTTAAAACTAAGTTATTAGTATGAAGTTCTTCACTTGAAAAAAACTACCACTGATTTTAGAAATGACAATTTGAAAATCAGATCTAAGTTAATAGTTTGACGTTCTTTACTTCAAAATAACTAATATTATTTTAGAATACTCAATTTGTAAATCAAGGCTAAGTTATTAGTTAAAAAGTTGTTTACTTGAAAATATCTAATTCTGATTTTAGAAATGACAATTTGAAAATTAGATCTAAGTTAATAGTTTGACGTTCTTTACTTCAAAACAACTAAGTCTTATTTTAGTATAGTGAATTTGTAAACCAAAACTAAGTTGTTAGTATGAAGTTCTTCACTTGAAAAAAACTACCAATGATTTTAGAAATGACAATTTGAAAATCAGATCTAAATTAACAGTTTGACGTTCTTTACTTTAAAATAACTAAGTCTTATTTTAGACTAGTGAATTTGTAAATTAAAACTAAGTTATTAGTATGAAGTTCTTCACTTGAAAAAAACTACCACTGATTTTAGAAATGACAATTTGAAAATCAGATCTAAGTTAATAGTTTGACGTTCTTTACTTCAAAACAACTAAGTCTTATTTTAGTATAGTGAATTTGTAAATTAAAACTAAGTTATTAGTATGAAGTTCTTCACTTGAAAAAAACTACCACTGATTTTAGAAATGACAATTTGAAAATCAGATCTAAGTTAATAGTTTGACGTTCTTTACTTCAAAATAACTAAGTATTATTTTAGAATACTCAATTTGTAAATCAAGGCTAAGTTATTAGTTAAAAAGTTGTTTACTTGAAAATATCTACTTCTGATTTTAGAAATGACAATTTGAAAATTAGATCTAAGTTAATAGTTTGACGTTCTTTACTTCAAAACAACTAAGTCTTATTTCAGTATAGTGAATTTGTAAACCAAAACTAAATTGTTAGTATGAAGTTCTTCACTTGAAAAAAACTACCAATGATTTTAGAAATGACAATTTGAAAATCAGATCTAAATTAACAGTTTGACGTTCTTTACTTTAAAATAACTAAGTCTTATTTTAGACTAGTGAATTTGTAAATTAAAACTAAGTTATTAGTATGAAGTTCTTCACTTGAAAAAAACTACCACTGGTTTTAGAAATGACAATTTGAAAATCAGATCTAAGTTAATAGTTTGACGTTCTTTACTTCAAAACAACTAAGTCTTATTTTAGTATAGTGAATTTGTAAACCAAAACTAAGTTATTAGTATGAAGTTCTTCACTTGCAAAAAACTACCACTGATTTTAGAAATGACAATTTGAAAATCAGATCTAAATTAATAGTTTGACGTTCTTTACTTCAAAATAACTAAGTCTTATTTTAGAATACTCAATTTGTAAATCAAGGCTAAGTTATTAGTTTAAAGTTTTTTACTTGAAAATATCTACTTCTTTTTTTAGAAATGACAATTTGAAAATCAGATCTAAGTTAATAGTTTGACGTTCTTTACTTCTAAATAACTAAGTCTTATTTTAGTATAGTGAATTTGTAATTTAAAACAAAGTTATTAGTTTGAAGTTCTTTACTTGAAAATATCTACTACTGATTTTAGAAATGACAATTTGAAAATCAGATCTAAGTTAACAGTTTGACGTTCTTTACTTTAAAATAACTAAGTCTTATTTTAGACTAGTGAATTTGTAAATTACAACTAAGTTATTAGTATGAAGTTCTTCACTTGAAAAAAACTACCACTGATTTTAGAAATGACAATTTGAAAATCAGATCTAAGTTAATAGTTTGACGTTCTTTACTTCAAAATAACTAAGTCTTATTTTAGAATACTCAATTTGTAAATCAAGGCTAAGTTATTAGTTTAAAGTTGTTTACTTGAAAATATCTACTTCTGATTTTAGAAATGACAATTTGAAAATCAGATCTAAGTTAATAGTTTGACGGTCTTTACTTCAAAACAACTAAGTCTTATTTTAGTATAGTGAATTTGTAAACCAAAACTAACTTATTAGTATGAAGTTCTTCACTTGAAAAAAACTACCACTGATTTTAGAAATGACAATTTAAAAATCAGATCTAAGTTAATAGTTTGACGTTCTTTACTTCAAAATAACTAAGTCTTATTTTAGAATACTCAATTTGTAAATCAAGGCTAAGTTATTAGTTTAAAGTTCTTTACCTGAAAATATCTACTTCTTGTTTTAGAAATGACAATTTGAAAATCAGATCTAAGTTAATAGTTTGACGTTCTTTACTTCTAAATAACTAAGTCTTATTTTAGTATAGTGAATTTGTAATTTAAAACTAAGTTATTAGTATGAAGTTCTTCACTTGAAAAAAACTACCACTGATTTTAGAAATGACAATTTGAAAATCAGATCTAAGTTAATAGTTTGACGTTCTTTACTTCAAAATAACTAAGTCTTATTTTAGAATACTCAATTTGTAAATCAAGGCTAAGTTATTAGTTTAAAGTTCTTTACTTGAAAATATCTACTACTGATTTTAAAAATGACAATTTGAAAATCAGATCTAAGTTAACAGTTTGACGTTCTTTACTTTAAAATAACTAAGTCTTATTTTAGACTAGTGAATTTGTAAATTAAAACTAAGTTATTAGTATGAAGTTCTTCACTTGAAAAAAACTACTACTGATTTTAGAAATGACAATTTGAAAATCAGATCTAAGTTAATAGTTTGACGTTCCTTACTTCAAAATAACTAAGTCTTATTTTAGAATACTCAATTTGTAAATCAAGGCTAAGTTATTAGTTTAAAGTTGTTTACTTGAAAATATCTACTTCTGATTTTAGAAATGACAATTTGAAAATCAGATCTAAGTTAATAGTTTGACGTTCTTTACTTCTAAATAACTAAGTCTTATTTTAGTATAGTGAATTTGTAATTTAAAACTAAGTTATTAGTATGAAGTTCTTCACTTGAAAAAAACTACCACTGATTTTAGAAATGACAATTTGAAAATCAGATCTAAGTTAATAGTTTGACGTTCTTTACTTCAAAATAACTAAGTATTATTTTAGAATACTCAATTTGTAAATCAAGGCTAAGTTATTAGTTAAAAAGTTCTTTACTTGAAAATATCTACTACTGATTTTAGAAATGACAATTTGAAAATTAGATCTAAGTTAATAGTTTGACGTTCTTTACTTCAAAACAACTAAGTCTTATTTTAGTATAGTGAATTTGTAAACCAAAACTAAGTTGTTAGTATGAAGTTCTTCACTTGAAAAAAACTACCAATGATTTTAGAAATGACAATTTGAAAATCAGATCTAAATTAACAGTTTGACGTTCTTTACTTTAAAATAACTAAGTCTTATTTTAGACTAGTGAATTTGTAAATTAAAACTAAGTTATTAGTATGAAGTTCTACACTTGAAAAAAACTACCACTGGTTTTAGAAATGACAATTTGAAAATCAGATCTAAGTTAATAGTTTGACGTTCTTTACTTCAAAACAACTAAGTCTTATTTTAGTATAGTGAATTTGTAAACCAAAACTAAGTTATTAGTATGAAGTTCTTCACTTGAAAAAAACTACCACTGATTTTAGAAATGACAATTTGAAAATCAGATCTAAATTAATAGTTTGACGTTCTTTACTTCAAAATAACTAAGTCTTATTTTAGAATACTCAATTTGTAAATCAAGGCTAAGTTATTAGTTTAAAGTTTTTTACTTGAAAATATCTACTTCTTGTTTTAGAAATGACAATTTGAAAATCAGATCTAAGTTAATAGTTTGACGTTCTTTACTTCTAAATAACTAAGTCTTATTTTAGTATAGTGAATTTGTAATTTAAAACAAAGTTATTAGTTTGAAGTTCTTTACTTGAAAATATCTACTACTGATTTTAGAAATGACAATTTGAAAATCAGATCTAAGTTAACAGTTTGACGTTCTTTACTTTAAAATAACTAAGTCTTATTTTAGACTAGTGAATTTGTAAATTACAACTAAGTTATTAGTATGAAGTTCTTCACTTGAAAAAAACTACCACTGATTTTAGAAATGACAATTTGAAAATCAGATCTAAGTTAATAGTTTGACGTTCTTTACTTCAAAATAACTAAGTCTTATTTTAGAATACTCAATTTGTAAATCAAGGCTAAGTTATTAGTTTAAAGTTGTTTACTTGAAAATATCTACTTCTGATTTTAGAAATGACAATTTGAAAATCAGATCTAAGTTAATAGTTTGACGGTCTTTACTTCAAAACAACTAAGTCTTATTTTAGTATAGTGAATTTGTAATTTAAAACTAAGTTATTAGTATGAAGTTCTTCACTTGAAAAAAACTACCACTGATTTTAGAAATGACAATTTGAAAATCAGATCTAAGTTAATAGTTTGACGTTCTTTACTTCAAAATAACTAAGTCTTATTTTAGAATACTCAATTTGTAAATCAAGGCTAAGTTATTAGTTTAAAGTTCTTTACCTGAAAATATCTACTTCTTGTTTTAGAAATGACAATTTGAAAATCAGATCTAAGTTAATAGTTTGACGTTCTTTACTTCTAAATAACTAAGTCTTATTTTAGTATAGTGAATTTGTAATTTAAAACAAAGTTATTAATTTGAAGTTCTTTACTTGAAAATATCTACTACTGATTTTAGAAATGACAATTTGAAAATCAGATCTAAGTTAATAGTTTGACGTTCCTTACTTCAAAATAACTAAGTCTTATTTTAGAATACTCAATTTGTAAATCAAGGCTAAGTTATTAGTTTAAAGTTGTTTACTTGAAAATATCTACTTCTGATTTTAGAAATGACAATTTGAAAATCAGATCTAAGTTAATAGTTTGACGTTCTTTACTTCTAAATAACTAAGTCTTATTTTAGTATAGTGAATTTGTAATTTAAAACTAAGTTATTAGTATGAAGTTCTTCACTTGAAAAAAACTACCACTGATTTTAGAAATGACAATTTGAAAATCAGATCTAAGTTAATAGTTTGACGTTCTTTACTTCAAAATAACTAAGTATTATTTTAGAATACTCAATTTGTAAATCAAGGCTAAGTTATTAGTTAAAAAGTTGTTTACTTGAAAATATCTAATTCTGATTTTAGAAATGACAATTTGAAAATTAGATCTAAGTTAATAGTTTGACGTTCTTTACTTCAAAACAACTAAGTCTTATTTTAGTATAGTGAATTTGTAAACCAAAACTAAGTTGTTAGTATGAAGTTCTTCACTTGAAAAAAACTACCAATGATTTTAGAAATGACAATTTGAAAATCAGATCTAAATTAACAGTTTGACGTTCTTTACTTTAAAATAACTAAGTCTTATTTTAGACTAGTGAATTTGTAAATTAAAACTAAGTTATTAGTATGAAGTTCTTCACTTGAAAAAAACTACCACTGATTTTAGAAATGACAATTTGAAAATCAGATCTAAGTTAATAGTTTGACGTTCTTTACTTCAAACCTACTAAGTATTATTTTAGTATAGTGAATTTGTAAATAAAACTAAGTTATTAGTATGAAGTTCTTCACTTGAAAAAAACTACCACTGATTTTAGAAATGACAATTTGAAAATCAGATCTAAGTTAATAGTTTGACGTTCTTTACTTCAAAATAACTAAGTATTATTTTAGAATACTCAATTTGTAAATCAAGGCTAAGTTATTAGTTAAAAAGTTGTTTACTTGAAAATATCTACTTCTGATTTTAGAAATGACAATTTGAAAATTAGATCTAAGTTAATAGTTTGACGTTCTTTACTTCAAAACAACTAAGTCTTATTTCAGTATAGTGAATTTGTAAACCAAAACTAAATTGTTAGTATGAAGTTCTTCACTTGAAAAAAACTACCAATGATTTTAGAAATGACAATTTGAAAATCAGATCTAAATTAACAGTTTGACGTTCTTTACTTTAAAATAACTAAGTCTTATTTTAGACTAGTGAATTTGTAAATTAAAACTAAGTAATTAGTATGAAGTTCTTCACTTGAAAAAAACTACCACTGGTTTTAGAAATGACAATTTGAAAATCAGATCTAAGTTAATAGTTTGACGTTCTTTACTTCAAAACAACTAAGTCTTATTTTAGTATAGTGAATTTGTAAACCAAAACTAAGTTATTAGTATGAAGTTCTTCACTTGAAAAAAACTACCACTGATTTTAGAAATGACAATTTGAAAATCAGATCTAAATTAATAGTTTGACGTTCTTTACTTCAAAATAACTAAGTCTTATTTTAGAATACTCAATTTGTAAATCAAGGCTAAGTTATTAGTTTAAAGTTTTTTACTTGAAAATATCTACTTCTTTTTTTAGAAATGACAATTTGAAAATCAGATCTAAGTTAATAGTTTGACGTTCTTTACTTCTAAATAACTAAGTCTTATTTTAGTATAGTGAATTTGTAATTTAAAACAAAGTTATTAGTTTGAAGTTCTTTACTTGAAAATATCTACTACTGATTTTAGAAATGACAATTTGAAAATCAGATCTAAGTTAACAGTTTGACGTTCTTTACTTTAAAATAACTAAGTCTTATTGTAGACTAGTGAATTTGTAAATTACAACTAAGTTATTAGTATGAAGTTCTTCACTTGAAAAAAACTACCACTGATTTTAGAAATGACAATTTGAAAATCAGATCTAAGTTAATAGTTTGACGTTCTTTACTTCAAAATAACTAAGTCTTATTTTAGAATACTCAATTTGTAAATCAAGGCTAAGTTATTAGTTTAAAGTTGTTTACTTGAAAATATCTACTTCTGATTTTAGAAATGACAATTTGAAAATCAGATCTAAGTTAATAGTTTGACGGTCTTTACTTCAAAACAACTAAGTCTTATTTTAGTATAGTGAATTTGTAAACCAAAACTAACTTATTAGTATGAAGTTCTTCACTTGAAAAAAACTACCACTGATTTTAGAAATGACAATTTAAAAATCAGATCTAAGTTAATAGTTTGACGTTCTTTACTTCAAAATAACTAAGTCTTATTTTAGAATACTCAATTTGTAAATCAAGGCTAAGTTATTAGTTTAAAGTTCTTTACCTGAAAATATCTACTTCTTGTTTTAGAAATGACAATTTGAAAATCAGATCTAAGTTAATAGTTTGACGTTCTTTACTTCTAAATAACTAAGTCTTATTTTAGTATAGTGAATTTGTAATTTAAAACTAAGTTATTAGTATGAAGTTCTTCACTTGAAAAAAACTACCACTGATTTTAGAAATGACAATTTGAAAATCAGATCTAAGTTAATAGTTTGACGTTCTTTACTTCAAAATAACTAAGTCTTATTTTAGAATACTCAATTTGTAAATCAAGGCTAAGTTATTAGTTTAAAGTTCTTTACTTGAAAATATCTACTACTGATTTTAGAAATGACAATTTGAAAATCAGATCTAAGTTAACAGTTTGACGTTCTTTACTTTAAAATAACTAAGTCTTATTTTAGACTAGTGAATTTGTAAATTAAAACTAAGTTATTAGTATGAAGTTCTTCACTTGAAAAAAACTACTACTGATTTTAGAAATGACAATTTGAAAATCAGATCTAAGTTAATAGTTTGACGTTCCTTACTTCAAAATAACTAAGTCTTATTTTAGAATACTCAATTTGTAAATCAAGGCTAAGTTATTAGTTTAAAGTTGTTTACTTGAAAATATCTACTTCTGATTTTAGAAATGACAATTTGAAAATCAGATCTAAGTTAATAGTTTGACGTTCTTTACTTCTAAATAACTAATTCTTATTTTAGTATAGTGAATTTGTAATTTAAAACTAAGTTATTAGTATGAAGTTCTTCACTTGAAAAAAACTACCACTGATTTTAGAAATGACAATTTGAAAATCAGATCTAAGTTAATAGTTTGACGTTCTTTACTTCAAAATAACTAAGTATTATTTTAGAATACTCAATTTGTAAATCAAGGCTAAGTTATTAGTTAAAAAGTTCTTTACTTGAAAATATCTACTACTGATTTTAGAAATGACAATTTGAAAATTAGATCTAAGTTAATAGTTTGACGTTCTTTACTTCAAAACAACTAAGTCTTATTTTAGTATAGTGAATTTGTAAACCAAAACTAAGTTGTTAGTATGAAGTTCTTCACTTGAAAAAAACTACCAATGATTTTAGAAATGACAATTTGAAAATCAGATCTAAATTAACAGTTTGACGTTCTTTACTTTAAAATAACTAAGTCTTATTTTAGACTAGTGAATTTGTAAATTAAAACTAAGTTATTAGTATGAAGTTCTTCACTTGAAAAAAACTACCACTGATTTTAGAAATGACAATTTGAAAATCAGATCTAAGTTAATAGTTTGACGTTCTTTACTTCAAAACAACTAAGTCTTATTTTAGTATAGTGAATTTGTAAATTAAAACTAAGTTATTAGTATGAAGTTCTTCACTTGAAAAAAACTACCACTGATTTTAGAAATGACAATTTGAAAATCAGATCTAAGTTAATAGTTTGAAGTTCTTTACTTCAAAATAACTAAGTATTATTTTAGAATACTCAATTTGTAAATCAAGGCTAAGTTATTAGTTAAAAAGTTGTTTACTTGAAAATATCTACTTCTGATTTTAGAAATGACAATTTGAAAATTAGATCTAAGTTAATAGTTTGACGTTCTTTACTTCAAAACAACTAAGTCTTATTTTAGTATAGTGAATTTGTAAACCAAAACTAAATTGTTAGTATGAAGTTCTTCACTTGAAAAAAACTACCAATGATTTTATAAATGACAATTTGAAAATCAGATCTAAATTAACAGTTTGACGTTCTTTACTTTAAAATAACTAAGTCTTATTTTAGACTAGTGAATTTGTAAATTAAAACTAAGTTATTAGTATGAAGTTCTTCACTTGAAAAAAACTACCACTGGTTTTAGAAATGACAATTTGAAAATCAGATCTAAGTTAATAGTTTGACGTTCTTTACTTCAAAACAACTAAGTCTTATTTTAGTATAGTGAATTTGTAAACCAAAACTAAGTTATTAGTATGAAGTTCTTCACTTGAAAAAAACTACCACTGATTTTAGAAATGACAATTTGAAAATCAGATCTAAATTAATAGTTTGACGTTCTTTACTTCAAAGTAACTAAGTCTTATTTTAGAATACTCAATTTGTAAATCAAGGCTAAGTTATTAGTTTAAAGTTTTTTACTTGAAAATATCTACTTCTTGTTTTAGAAATGACAATTTGAAAATCAGATCTAAGTTAATAGTTTGACGTTCTTTACTTCTAAATAACTAAGTCTTATTTTAGTATAGTGAATTTGTAATTTAAAACAAAGTTATTAGTTTGAAGTTCTTTACTTGAAAATATCTACTACTGATTTTAGAAATGACAATTTGAAAATCAGATCTAAGTTAACAGTTTGACGTTCTTTACTTTAAAATAACTAAGTCTTATTTTAGACTAGTGAATTTGTAAATTACAACTAAGTTATTAGTATGAAGTTCTTCACTTGAAAAAAACTACCACTGATTTTAGAAATGACAATTTGAAAATCAGATCTAAGTTAATAGTTTGACGTTCTTTACTTCAAAATAACTAAGTCTTATTTTAGAATACTCAATTTGTAAATCAAGGCTAAGTTATTAGTTTAAAGTTGTTTACTTGAAAATATCTACTTCTAATTTTAGAAATGACAATTTGAAAATCAGATCTAAGTTAATAGTTTGACGGTCTTTACTTCAAAACAACTAAGTCTTATTTTAGTATAGTGAATTTGTAAACCAAAACTAAGTTATTAGTATGAAGTTCTTCACTTGAAAAAAACTACCACTGATTTTTGAAATGACAATTTGAAAATCAGATATAAGTTAATAGTTTGACGTTCTTTACTTCAAAATAACTAAGTCTTATTTTAGAATACTCAATTTGTAAATCAAGGCTAAGTTATTAGTTTAAAGTTCTTTACCTGAAAATATCTACTTCTTGTTTTAGAAATGACAATTTGAAAATCAGATCTAAGTTAATAGTTTGACGTTCTTTACTTCTAAATAACTAAGTCTTATTTTAGTATAGTGAATTTGTAATTTAAAACAAAGTTATTAATTTGAAGTTCTTTACTTGAAAATATCTACTACTGATTTTAGAAATGACAATTTGAAAATCAGATCTAAGTTAATAGTTTGACGTTCCTTACTTCAAAATAACTAAGTCTTATTTTAGAATACTCAATTTGTAAATCAAGGCTAAGTTATTAGTTTAAAGTTGTTTACTTGAAAATATCTACTTCTGATTTTAGAAATGACAATTTGAAAATCAGATCTAAGTTAATAGTTTGACGTTCTTTACTTCTAAATAACTAAGTCTTATTTTAGTATAGTGAATTTGTAATTTAAAACTAAGTTATTAGTATGAAGTTCTTCACTTGAAAAAAACTACCACTGATTTTAGAAATGACAATTTGAAAATCAGATCTAAGTTAATAGTTTGACGTTCTTTACTTCAAAATAACTAAGTATTATTTTAGAATACTCAATTTGTAAATCAAGGCTAAGTTATTAGTTTAAAGTTGTTTACTTGAAAATATCTACTTCTGATTTTAGAAATGACAATTTGAAAATCAGATCTAAGTTAATAGTTTGACGTTCTTTACTTCTAAATAACTAAGTCTTATTTTAGTATAGTGAATTTGTAATTTAAAACTAAGTTATTAGTATGAAGTTCTTCACTTGAAAAAAACTACCACTGATTTTAGAAATGACAATTTGAAAATTAGATCTAAGTTAATAGTTTGACGTTCTTTACTTCAAAACAACTAAGTCTTATTTTAGTATAGTGAATTTGTAAACCAAAACTAAGTTGTTAGTATGAAGTTCTTCACTTGAAAAAAACTACCAATGATTTTAGAAATGACAATTTGAAAATCAGATCTAAATTAACAGTTTGACGTTCTTTACTTTAAAATAACTAAGTCTTATTTTAGACTAGTGAATTTGTAAATTAAAACTAAGTTATTAGTATGAAGTTCTTCACTTGAAAAAAACTACCACTGATTTTAGAAATGACAATTTGAAAATCAGATCTAAGTTAATAGTTTGACGTTCTTTACTTCAAAACAACTAAGTCTTATTTTAGTATAGTGAATTTGTAAATTAAAACTAAGTTATTAGTATGAAGTTCTTCACTTGAAAAAAACTACCACTGATTTTAGAAATGACAACTTGAAAATCAGATCTAAGTTAATAGTTTGACGTTCTTTACTTCAAAATAACTAAGTATTATTTTAGAATACTCAATTTGTAAATCAAGGCTAAGTTATTAGTTAAAAAGTTGTTTACTTGAAAATATCTACTTCTGATTTTAGAAATGACCATTTGAAAATTAGATCTAAGTTAATAGTTTGACGTTCTTTACTTCAAAACAACTAAGTCTTATTTCAGTATAGTGAATTTGTAAACCAAAACTAAATTGTTAGTATGAAGTTCTTCACTTGAAAAAAACTACCAATGATTTTAGAAATGACAATTTGAAAATCAGATCTAAATTAACAGTTTGACGTTCTTTACTTTAAAATAACTAAGTCTTATTTTAGACTAGTGAATTTGTAAATTAAAACTAAGTTATTAGTATGAAGTTCTTCACTTGAAAAAAACTACCACTGGTTTTAGAAATGACAATTTGAAAATCAGATCTAAGTTAATAGTTTGACGTTCTTTACTTCAAAACAACTAAGTCTTATTTTAGTATAGTGAATTTGTAAACCAAAACTAAGTTATTAGTATGAAGTTCTTCACTTGAAAAAAACTACCACTGATTTTAGAAATGACAATTTGAAAATCAGATCTAAATTAATAGTTTGACGTTCTTTACTTCAAAATAACTAAGTCTTATTTTAGAATACTCAATTTGTAAATCAAGGCTAAGTTATTAGTTTAAAGTTTTTTACTTGAAAATATCTACTTCTTGTTTTAGAAATGACAATTTGAAAATCAGATCTAAGTTAATAGTTTGACGTTCTTTACTTCTAAATAACTAAGTCTTATTTTAGTATAGTGAATTTGTAATTTAAAACAAAGTTATTAGTTTGAAGTTCTTTACTTGAAAATATCTACTACTGATTTTAGAAATGACAATTTGAAAATCAGATCTAAGTTAACAGTTTGACGTTCTTTACTTTAAAATAACTAAGTCTTATTTTAGACTAGTGAATTTGTAAATTACAACTAAGTTATTAGTATGAAGTTCTTCACTTGAAAAAAACTACCACTGATTTTAGAAATGACAATTTGAAAATCAGATCTAAGTTAATAGTTTGACGTTCTTTACTTCAAAATAACTAAGTCTTATTTTAGAATACTCAATTTGTAAATCAAGGCTAAGTTATTAGTTTAAAGTTGTTTACTTGAAAATATCTACTTCTGATTTTAGAAATGACAATTTGAAAATCAGATCTAAGTTAATAGTTTGACGGTCTTTACTTCAAAACAACTAAGTCTTATTTTAGTATAGTGAATTTGTAATTTAAAACTAAGTTATTAGTATGAAGTTCTTCACTTGAAAAAAACTACCACTGATTTTAGAAATGACAATTTGAAAATCAGATCTAAGTTAATAGTTTGACGTTCTTTACTTCAAAATAACTAAGTCTTATTTTAGAATACTCAATTTGTAAATCAAGGCTAAGTTATTAGTTTAAAGTTCTTTACCTGAAAATATCTACTTCTTGTTTTAGAAATGACAATTTGAAAATCAGATCTAAGTTAATAGTTTGACGTTCTTTACTTCTAAATAACTAAGTCTTATTTTAGTATAGTGAATTTGTAATTTAAAACAAAGTTATTAATTTGAAGTTCTTTACTTGAAAATATCTACTACTGATTTTAGAAATGACAATTTGAAAATCAGATCTAAGTTAATAGTTTGACGTTCCTTACTTCAAAATAACTAAGTCTTATTTTAGAATACTCAATTTGTAAATCAAGGCTAAGTTATTAGTTTAAAGTTGTTTACTTGAAAATATCTACTTCTGATTTTAGAAATGACAATTTGAAAATCAGATCTAAGTTAATAGTTTGACGTTCTTTACTTCTAAATAACTAAGTCTTATTTTAGTATAGTGAATTTGTAATTTAAAACTAAGTTATTAGTATGAAGTTCTTCACTTGAAAAAAACTACCACTGATTTTAGAAATGACAATTTGAAAATCAGATCTAAGTTAATAGTTTGACGTTCTTTACTTCAAAATAACTAAGTATTATTTTAGAATACTCAATTTGTAAATCAAGGCTAAGTTATTAGTTAAAAAGTTGTTTACTTGAAAATATCTACTTCTGATTTTAGAAATGACAATTTGAAAATTAGATCTAAGTTAATAGTTTGACGTTCTTTACTTCAAAACAACTAAGTCTTATTTTAGTATAGTGAATTTGTAAACCAAAACTAAGTTGTTAGTATGAAGTTCTTCACTTGAAAAAAACTACCAATGATTTTAGAAATGACAATTTGAAAATCAGATCTAAATTAACAGTTTGACGTTCTTTACTTTAAAATAACTAAGTCTTATTTTAGACTAGTGAATTTGTAAATTAAAACTAAGTTATTAGTATGAAGTTCTTCACTTGAAAAAAACTACCACTGATTTTAGAAATGACAATTTGAAAATCAGATCTAAGTTAATAGTTTGACGTTCTTTACTTCAAAACAACTAAGTCTTATTTTAGTATAGTGAATTTGTAAACCAAAACTAAGTTATCAGTATGAAGTTCTTCACTTGAAAAAAACTACCACTGATTTTAGAAATGACAATTTGAAAATCAGATCTAAGTTAATAGTTTGACGTTCTTTACTTCCAAATAACTAATTCTTATTTTAGAATACTCAATTTGTAAAGCAAGGCTAAGTTATTAGTTTAAAGTTCTTTACTTGAAAATATCTACTTCTTGTTTTAGAAATGACAATTTGAAAATCAGATCTAAGTTAATAGTTTGACGTTCTTTACTTCTAAATAACTAAGTCTTATTTTAGTATAGTGAATTTGTAATTTAAAACTAAGTTATTAGTATGAAGTTCTTCACTTGAAAAAACCTACCACTGATTTTAGAAATGACAATTTGAAAATCAGATCTAAGTTAATAGTTTGACGTTCTTTACTTCAAAATAACTAAGTCTTATTTTAGAATACTCAATTTGTAAATCAAGGCTAAGTTATTAGTTTAAAGTTCTTTACTTGAAAATATCTACTACTGATTTTAGAAATGACAATTTGAAAATCAGATCTAAGTTAACAGTTTGACGTTCTTTACTTTAAAATAACTAAGTCTTATTTTAGACTAGTGAATTTGTAAATTAAAACTAAGTTATTAGTATGAAGTTCTTCACTTGAAAAAAACTACTACTGATTTTAGAAATGACAATTTGAAAATCAGATCTAAGTTAATAGTTTGACGTTCCTTACTTCAAAATAACTAAGTCTTATTTTAGAATACTCAATTTGTAAATCAAGGCTAAGTTATTAGTTTAAAGTTGTTTACTTGAAAATATCTACTTCTGATTTTAGAAATGACAATTTGAAAATCAGATCTAAGTTAATAGTTTGACGTTCTTTACTTCTAAATAACTAAGTCTTATTTTAGTATAGTGAATTTGTAATTTAAAACTAAGTTATTAGTATGAAGTTCTTCACTTGAAAAAAACTACCACTGATTTTAGAAATGACAATTTGAAAATCAGATCTAAGTTAATAGTTTGACGTTCTTTACTTCAAAATAACTAAGTATTATTTTAGAATACTCAATTTGTAAATCAAGGCTAAGTTATTAGTTAAAAAGTTGTTTACTTGAAAATATCTACTTCTGATTTTAGAAATGACAATTTGAAAATTAGATCTAAGTTAATAGTTTGACGTTCTTTACTTCAAAACAACTAAGTCTTATTTTAGTATAGTGAATTTGTAAACCAAAACTAAGTTGTTAGTATGAAGTTCTTCACTTGAAAAAAACTACCAATGATTTTAGAAATGACAATTTGAAAATCAGATCTAAATTAACAGTTTGACGTTCTTTACTTTAAAATAACTAAGTCTTATTTTAGACTAGTGAATTTGTAAATTAAAACTAAGTTATTAGTATGAAGTTCTTCACTTGAAAAAAACTACCACTGATTTTAGAAATGACAATTTGAAAATCAGATCTAAGTTAATAGTTTGACGTTCTTTACTTCAAAACAACTAAGTCTTATTTTAGTATAGTGAATTTGTAAATTAAAACTAAGTTATTAGTATAAAGTTCTTCACTTGAAAAAAACTACCACTGATTTTAGAAATGACAATTTGAAAATCAGATCTAAGTTAATAGTTTGACGTTCTTTACTTCAAAATAACTAAGTATTATTTTAGAATACTCAATTTGTAAATCAAGGCTAAGTTATTAGTTAAAAAGTTGTTTACTTGAAAATATCTACTTCTGATTTTAGAAATGACAATTTGAAAATTAGATCTAAGTTAATAGTTTGACGTTCTTTACTTCAAAACAACTAAGTCTTATTTTAGTATAGTGAATTTGTAAACCAAAACTAAATTGTTAGTATGAAGTTCTTCACTTGAAAAAAACTACCAATGATTTTAGAAATGACAATTTGAAAATCAGATCTAAATTAACAGTTTGACGTTCTTTACTTTAAAATAACTAAGTCTTATTTTAGACTAGTGAATTTGTAAATTAAAACTAAGTTATTAGTATGAAGTTCTTCACTTGAAAAAAACTACCACTGGTTTTAGAAATGACAATTTGAAAATCAGATCTAAGTTAATAGTTTGACGTTCTTTACTTCAAAACAACTAAGTCTTATTTTAGTATAGTGAATTTGTAAACCAAAACTAAGTTATTAGTATGAAGTTCTTCACTTGAAAAAAACTACCACTGATTTTAGAAATGACAATTTGAAAATCAGATCTAAATTAATAGTTTGACGTTCTTTACTTCAAAATAACTAAGTCTTATTTTAGAATACTCAATTTGTAAATCAAGGCTAAGTTATTAGTTTAAAGTTTTTTACTTGAAAATATCTACTTCTTGTTTTAGAAATGACAATTTGAAAATCAGATCTAAGTTAATAGTTTGACGTTCTTTACTTCTAAATAACTAAGTCTTATTTTAGTATAGTGAATTTGTAATTTAAAACAAAGTTATTAGTTTGAAGTTCTTTACTTGAAAATATCTACTACTGATTTTAGAAATGACAATTTGAAAATCAGATCTAAGTTAACAGTTTGACGTTCTTTACTTTAAAATAACTAAGTCTTATTTTAGACTAGTGAATTTGTAAATTACAACTAAGTTATTAGTATGAAGTTCTTCACTTGAAAAAAACTACCACTGATTTTAGAAATGACAATTTGAAAATCAGATCTAAGTTAATAGTTTGACGTTCTTTACTTCAAAATAACTAAGTCTTATTTTAGAATACTCAATTTGTAAATCAAGGCTAAGTTATTAGTTTAAAGTTGTTTACTTGAAAATATCTACTTCTGATTTTAGAAATGACAATTTGAAAATCAGATCTAAGTTAATAGTTTGACGGTTTTTACTTCAAAACAACTAAGTCTTATTTTAGTATAGTGAATTTGTAAACCAAAACTAAGTTATTAGTATGAAGTTCTTCACTTGAAAAAAACTACCACTGATTTTAGAAATGACAATTTGAAAATCAGATCTAAGTTAATAGTTTGACGTTCTTTACTTCAAAATAACTAAGTCTTATTTTAGAATACTCAATTTGTAAATCAAGGCTAAGTTATTAGTTTAAAGTTCTTTACCTGAAAATATCTACTTCTTGTTTTAGAAATGACAATTTGAAAATCAGATCTAAGTTAATAGTTTGACGTTCTTTACTTCTAAATAACTAAGTCTTATTTGAGTATAGTGAATTTGTAATTTAAAACAAAGTTATTAATTTGAAGTTCTTTACTTGAAAATATCTACTACTGATTTTAGAAATGACAATTTGAAAATCAGATCTAAGTTAACAGTTTGACGTTCTTTACTTTAAAATAACTAAGTCTTATTTTAGACTAGTGAATTTGTAAACCAAAACTAAGTTATTAGTATGAAGTTCTTCACTTGAAAAAAACTACCACTGATTTTAGAAATGACAATTTGAAAATCAGATCTAAGTTAATAGTTTGACGTTCTTTACTTCAAAATAACTAAGTCTTATTTTAGAATACTCAATTTGTAAATCAAGGCTAAGTTATTAGTTTAAAGTTCTTTACCTGAAAATATCTACTTCTTGTTTTAGAAATGACAATTTGAAAATCAGATCTAAGTTAATAGTTTGACGTTCTTTACTTCTAAATAACTAAGTCTTATTTGAGTATAGTGAATTTGTAATTTAAAACAAAGTTATTAATTTGAAGTTCTTCACTTGAAAAAACCTACCACTGATTTTAGAAATGACAATTTGAAAATCAGATCTAAGTTAATAGTTTGACGTTCTTTACTTCAAAATAACTAAGTCTTATTTTAGAATACTCAATTTGTAAATCAAGGCTAAGTTATTAGTTTAAAGTTCTTTACTTGAAAATATCTACTACTGATTTTAGAAATGACAATTTGAAAATCAGATCTAAGTTAACAGTTTGACGTTCTTTACTTTAAAATAACTAAGTTTTTATTTTAGACTAGTGAATTTGTAAATTAAAACTAAGTTATTAGTATGAAGTTCTTCACTTGAAAAAAACTACTACTGATTTTAGAAATGACAATTTGAAAATCAGATCTAAGTTAATAGTTTGACGTTCCTTACTTCAAAATAACTAAGTCTTATTTTAGAATACTCAATTTGTAAATCAAGGCTAAGTTATTAGTTTAAAGTTCTTTACCTGAAAATATCTACTTCTTGTTTTAGAAATGACAATTTGAAAATCAGATCTAAGTTAATAGTTTGACGTTCTTTACTTCTAAATAACTAAGTCTTATTTGAGTATAGTGAATTTGTAATTTAAAACAAAGTTATTAATTTGAAGTTCTTTACTTGAAAATATCTACTACTGATTTTAGAAATGACAATTTGAAAATCAGATCTAAGTTAACAGTTTGACGTTCTTTACTTTAAAATAACTAAGTCTTATTTTAGACTAGTGAATTTGTAAATTAAAACTAAGTTATTAGTATGAAGTTCTTCACTTGAAAAAAACTACCACTGATTTTAGAAATGACAATTTGAAAATCAGATCTAAGTTAATAGTTTGACGTTCTTTACTTCAAAACAACTAAGTCTTATTTTAGTATAGTGAATTTGTAAATTAAAACTAAGTTATTAGTATGAAGTTCTTCACTTGAAAAAAACTACCACTGATTTTAGAAATGACAATTTGAAAATCAGATCTAAGTTAATAGTTTGACGTTCTTTACTTCAAAATAACTAAGTATTATTTTAGAATACTCAATTTGTAAATCAAGGCTAAGTTATTAGTTAAAAAGTTGTTTACTTGAAAATATCTACTTCTGATTTTAGAAATGACAATTTGAAAATTAGATCTAAGTTAATAGTTTGACGTTCTTTACTTCAAAACAACTAAGTCTTATTTCAGTATAGTGAATTTGTAAACCAAAACTAAATTGTTAGTATGAAGTTCTTCACTTGAAAAAAACTACCAATGATTTTAGAAATGACAATTTGAAAATCAGATCTAAATTAACAGTTTGACGTTCTTTACTTTAAAATAACTAAGTCTTATTTTAGACTAGTGAATTTGTAAATTAAAACTAAGTAATTAGTATGAAGTTCTTCACTTGAAAAAAACTACCACTGGTTTTAGAAATGACAATTTGAAAATCAGATCTAAGTTAATAGTTTGACGTTCTTTACTTCAAAACAACTAAGTCTTATTTTAGTATAGTGAATTTGTAAACCAAAACTAAGTTATTAGTATGAAGTTCTTCACTTGAAAAAAACTACCACTGATTTTAGAAATGACAATTTGAAAATCAGATCTAAATTAATAGTTTGACGTTCTTTACTTCAAAATAACTAAGTCTTATTTTAGAATACTCAATTTGTAAATCAAGGCTAAGTTATTAGTTTAAAGTTTTTTACTTGAAAATATCTACTTCTTTTTTTAGAAATGACAATTTGAAAATCAGATCTAAGTTAATAGTTTGACGTTCTTTACTTCTAAATAACTAAGTCTTATTTTAGTATAGTGAATTTGTAATTTAAAACAAAGTTATTAGTTTGAAGTTCTTTACTTGAAAATATCTACTACTGATTTTAGAAATGACAATTTGAAAATCAGATCTAAGTTAACAGTTTGACGTTCTTTACTTTAAAATAACTAAGTCTTATTTTAGACTAGTGAATTTGTAAATTACAACTAAGTTATTAGTATGAAGTTCTTCACTTGAAAAAAACTACCACTGATTTTAGAAATGACAATTTGAAAATCAGATCTAAGTTAATAGTTTGACGTTCTTTACTTCAAAATAACTAAGTCTTATTTTAGAATACTCAATTTGTAAATCAAGGCTAAGTTATTAGTTTAAAGTTGTTTACTTGAAAATATCTACTTCTGATTTTAGAAATGACAATTTGAAAATCAGATCTAAGTTAATAGTTTGACGGTCTTTACTTCAAAACAACTAAGTCTTATTTTAGTATAGTGAATTTGTAAACCAAAACTAACTTATTAGTATGAAGTTCTTCACTTGAAAAAAACTACCACTGATTTTAGAAATGACAATTTAAAAATCAGATCTAAGTTAATAGTTTGACGTTCTTTACTTCAAAATAACTAAGTCTTATTTTAGAATACTCAATTTGTAAATCAAGGCTAAGTTATTAGTTTAAAGTTCTTTACCTGAAAATATCTACTTCTTGTTTTAGAAATGACAATTTGAAAATCAGATCTAAGTTAATAGTTTGACGTTCTTTACTTCTAAATAACTAAGTCTTATTTTAGTATAGTGAATTTGTAATTTAAAACTAAGTTATTAGTATGAAGTTCTTCACTTGAAAAAAACTACCACTGATTTTAGAAATGACAATTTGAAAATCAGATCTAAGTTAATAGTTTGACGTTCTTTACTTCAAAATAACTAAGTCTTATTTTAGAATACTCAATTTGTAAATCAAGGCTAAGTTATTAGTTTAAAGTTCTTTACTTGAAAATATCTACTACTGATTTTAGAAAGGACAATTTGAAAATCAGATCTAAGTTAACAGTTTGACGTTCTTTACTTTAAAATAACTAAGTCTTATTTTAGACTAGTGAATTTGTAAATTAAAACTAAGTTATTAGTATGAAGTTCTTCACTTGAAAAAAACTACTACTGATTTTAGAAATGACAATTTGAAAATCAGATCTAAGTTAATAGTTTGACGTTCCTTACTTCAAAATAACTAAGTCTTATTTTAGAATACTCAATTTGTAAATCAAGGCTAAGTTATTAGTTTAAAGTTGTTTACTTGAAAATATCTACTTCTGATTTTAGAAATGACAATTTGAAAATCAGATCTAAGTTAATAGTTTGACGTTCTTTACTTCTAAATAACTAATTCTTATTTTAGTATAGTGAATTTGTAATTTAAAACTAAGTTATTAGTATGAAGTTCTTCACTTGAAAAAAACTACCACTGATTTTAGAAATGACAATTTGAAAATTAGATCTAAGTTAATAGTTTGACGTTCTTTACTTCAAAATAACTAAGTATTATTTTAGAATACTCAATTTGTAAATCAAGGCTAAGTTATTAGTTAAAAAGTTCTTTACTTGAAAATATCTACTACTGATTTTAGAAATGACAATTTGAAAATTAGATCTAAGTTAATAGTTTGACGTTCTTTACTTCAAAACAACTAAGTCTTATTTTAGTATAGTGAATTTGTAAACCAAAACTAAGTTGTTAGTATGAAGTTCTTCACTTGAAAAAAACTACCAATGATTTTAGAAATGACAATTTGAAAATCAGATCTAAATTAACAGTTTGACGTTCTTTACTTTAAAATAACTAAGTCTTATTTTAGACTAGTGAATTTGTAAATTAAAACTAAGTTATTAGTATGAAGTTCTTCACTTGAAAAAAACTACCACTGATTTTAGAAATGAAAATTTGAAAATCAGATCTAAGTTAATAGTTTGACGTTCTTTACTTCAAAACAACTAAGTCTTATTTTAGTATAGTGAATTTGTAAATTAAAACTAAGTTATTAGTATGAAGTTCTTCACTTGAAAAAAACTACCACTGATTTTAGAAATGACAATTTGAAAATCAGATCTAAGTTAATAGTTTGAAGTTCTTTACTTCAAAATAACTAAGTATTATTTTAGAATACTCAATTTGTAAATCAAGGCTAAGTTATTAGTTAAAAAGTTGTTTACTTGAAAATATCTACTTCTGATTTTAGAAATGACAATTTGAAAATTAGATCTAAGTTAATAGTTTGACGTTCTTTACTTCAAAACAACTAAGTCTTATTTTAGTATAGTGAATTTGTAAACCAAAACTAAATTGTTAGTATGAAGTTCTTCACTTGAAAAAAACTACCAATGATTTTAGAAATGACAATTTGAAAATCAGATCTAAATTAACAGTTTGACGTTCTTTACTTTAAAATAACTAAGTCTTATTTTAGACTAGTGAATTTGTAAATTAAAACTAAGTTATTAGTATGAAGTTCTTCACTTGAAAAAAACTACCACTGGTTTTAGAAATGACAATTTGAAAATCAGATCTAAGTTAATAGTTTGACGTTCTTTACTTCAAAACAACTAAGTCTTATTTTAGTATAGTGAATTTGTAAACCAAAACTAAGTTATTAGTATGAAGTTCTTCACTTGAAAAAAACTACCACTGATTTTAGAAATGACAATTTGAAAATCAGATCTAAATTAATAGTTTGACGTTCTTTACTTCAAAGTAACTAAGTCTTATTTTAGAATACTCAATTTGTAAATCAAGGCTAAGTTATTAGTTTAAAGTTTTTTACTTGAAAATATCTACTTCTTGTTTTAGAAATGACAATTTGAAAATCAGATCTAAGTTAATAGTTTGACGTTCTTTACTTCTAAATAACTAAGTCTTATTTTAGTATAGTGAATTTGTAATTTAAAACAAAGTTATTAGTTTGAAGTTCTTTACTTGAAAATATCTACTACTGATTTTAGAAATGACAATTTGAAAATCAGATCTAAGTTAACAGTTTGACGTTCTTTACTTTAAAATAACTAAGTCTTATTTTAGACTAGTGAATTTGTAAATTACAACTAAGTTATTAGTATGAAGTTCTTCACTTGAAAAAAACTACCACTGATTTTAGAAATGACAATTTGAAAATCAGATCTAAGTTAATAGTTTGACGTTCTTTACTTCAAAATAACTAAGTCTTATTTTAGAATACTCAATTTGTAAATCAAGGCTAAGTTATTAGTTTAAAGTTGTTTACTTGAAAATATCTACTTCTAATTTTAGAAATGACAATTTGAAAATCAGATCTAAGTTAATAGTTTGACGGTCTTTACTTCAAAACAACTAAGTCTTATTTTAGTATAGTGAATATGTAAACCAAAACTAAGTTATTAGTATGAAGTTCTTCACTTGAAAAAAACTACCACTGATTTTTGAAATGACAATTTGAAAATCAGATATAAGTTAATAGTTTGACGTTCTTTACTTCAAAATAACTAAGTCTTATTTTAGAATACTCAATTTGTAAATCAAGGCTAAGTTATTAGTTTAAAGTTCTTTACCTGAAAATATCTACTTCTTGTTTTAGAAATGACAATTTGAAAATCAGATCTAAGTTAATAGTTTGACGTTCTTTACTTCTAAATAACTAAGTCTTATTTTAGTATAGTGAATTTGTAATTTAAAACAAAGTTATTAATTTGAAGTTCTTTACTTGAAAATATCTACTACTGATTTTAGAAATGACAATTTGAAAATCAGATCTAAGTTAATAGTTTGACGTTCCTTACTTCAAAATAACTAAGTCTTATTTTAGAATACTCAATTTGTAAATCAAGGCTAAGTTATTAGTTTAAAGTTGTTTACTTGAAAATATCTACTTCTGATTTTAGAAATGACAATTTGAAAATCAGATCTAAGTTAATAGTTTGACGTTCTTTACTTCTAAATAACTAAGTCTTATTTTAGTATAGTGAATTTGTAATTTAAAACTAAGTTATTAGTATGAAGTTCTTCACTTGAAAAAAACTACCACTGATTTTAGAAATGACAATTTGAAAATCAGATCTAAGTTAATAGTTTGACGTTCTTTACTTCAAAATAACTAAGTATTATTTTAGAATACTCAATTTGTAAATCAAGGCTAAGTTATTAGTTAAAAAGTTGTTTACTTGAAAATATCTACTTCTGATTTTAGAAATGACAATTTGAAAATCAGATCTAAGTTAATAGTTTGACGTTCTTTACTTCAAAATAACTAAGTATTATTTTAGAATACTCAATTTGTAAATCAAGGCTAAGTTATTAGTTAAAAAGTTGTTTACTTGAAAATATCTACTTCTGATTTTAGAAATGACAATTTGAAAATTAGATCTAAGTTAATAGTTTGACGTTCTTTACTTCTAAATAACTAAGTCTTATTTTAGTATAGTGAATTTGTAATTTAAAACTAAGTTATTAGTATGAAGTTCTTCACTTGAAAAAACCTACCACTGATTTTAGAAATGACAATTTGAAAATCAGATCTAAGTTAATAGTTTGACGTTCTTTACTTCAAAATAACTAAGTCTTATTTTAGAATACTCAATTTGTAAATCAAGGCTAAGTTATTAGTTTAAAGTTCTTTACTTGAAAATATCTACTACTGATTTTAGAAATGACAATTTGAAAATCAGATCTAAGTTAACAGTTTGACGTTCTTTACTTTAAAATAACTAAGTCTTATTTTAGACTAGTGAATTTGTAAATTAAAACTAAGTTATTAGTATGAAGTTCTTCACTTGAAAAAAACTACTACTGATTTTAGAAATGACAATTTGAAAATCAGATCTAAGTTAATAGTTTGACGTTCCTTACTTCAAAATAACTAAGTCTTATTTTAGAATACTCAATTTGTAAATCAAGGCTAAGTTATTAGTTTAAAGTTGTTTACTTGAAAATATCTACTTCTGATTTTAGAAATGACAATTTGAAAATCAGATCTAAGTTAATAGTTTGACGTTCTTTACTTCTAAATAACTAAGTCTTATTTTAGTATAGTGAATTTGTAATTTAAAACTAAGTTATTAGTATGAAGTTCTTCACTTGAAAAAAACTACCACTGATTTTAGAAATGACAATTTGAAAATCAGATCTAAGTTAATAGTTTGACGTTCTTTACTTCAAAATAACTAAGTATTATTTTAGAATACTCAATTTGTAAATCAAGGCTAAGTTATTAGTTAAAAAGTTGTTTACTTGAAAATATCTACTTCTGATTTTAGAAATGACAATTTGAAAATTAGATCTAAGTTAATAGTTTGACGTTCTTTACTTCAAAACAACTAAGTCTTATTTTAGTATAGTGAATTTGTAAACCAAAACTAAGTTGTTAGTATGAAGTTCTTCACTTGAAAAAAACTACCAATGATTTTAGAAATGACAATTTGAAAATCAGATCTAAATTAACAGTTTGACGTTCTTTACTTTAAAATAACTAAGTCTTATTTTAGACTAGTGAATTTGTAAATTAAAACTAAGTTATTAGTATGAAGTTCTTCACTTGAAAAAAACTACCACTGATTTTAGAAATGACAATTTGAAAATCAGATCTAAGTTAATAGTTTGACGTTCTTTACTTCAAAATAACTAAGTCTTATTTTAGTATAGTGAATTTGTAAATTAAAACTAAGTTATTAGTATGAAGTTCTTCACTTGAAAAAAACTACCACTGATTTTAGAAATGACAATTTGAAAATCAGATCTAAGTTAATAGTTTGAAGTTCTTTACTTCAAAATAACTAAGTATTATTTTAGAATACTCAATTTGTAAATCAAGGCTAAGTTATTAGTTAAAAAGTTGTTTACTTGAAAATATCTACTTCTGATTTTAGAAATGACAATTTGAAAATTAGATCTAAGTTAATAGTTTGACGTTCTTTACTTCAAAACAACTAAGTCTTATTTTAGTATAGTGAATTTGTAAACCAAAACTAAATTGTTAGTATGAAGTTCTTCACTTGAAAAAAACTACCAATGATTTTAGAAATGACAATTTGAAAATCAGATCTAAATTAACAGTTTGACGTTCTTTACTTTAAAATAACTAAGTCTTATTTTAGACTAGTGAATTTGTAAATTAAAACTAAGTTATTAGTATGAAGTTCTTCACTTGAAAAAAACTACCACTGGTTTTAGAAATGACAATTTGAAAATCAGATCTAAGTTAATAGTTTGACGTTCTTTACTTCAAAACAACTAAGTCTTATTTTAGTATAGTGAATTTGTAAACCAAAACTAAGTTATTAGTATGAAGTTCTTCACTTGAAAAAAACTACCACTGATTTTAGAAATGACAATTTGAAAATCAGATCTAAATTAATAGTTTGACGTTCTTTACTTCAAAATAACTAAGTCTTATTTTAGAATACTCAATTTGTAAATCAAGGCTAAGTTATTAGTTTAAAGTTCTTTACTTGAAAATATCTACTTCTTGTTTTAGAAATGACAATTTGAAAATCAGATCTAAGTTAATAGTTTGACGTTCTTTACTTCTAAATAACTAAGTCTTATTTTAGTATAGTGAATTTGTAATTTAAAACAAAGTTATTAGTTTGAAGTTCTTTACTTGAAAATATCTACTACTGATTTTAGAAATGACAATTTGAAAATCAGATCTAAGTTAACAGTTTGACGTTCTTTACTTTAAAATAACTAAGTCTTATTTTAGACTAGTGAATTTGTAAATTACAACTAAGTTATTAGTATGAAGTTCTTCACTTGAAAAAAACTACCACTGATTTTAGAAATGACAATTTGAAAATCAGATCTAAGTTAATAGTTTGACGTTCTTTATTTCAAAATAACTAAGTCTTATTTTAGAATACTCAATTTGTAAATCAAGGCTAAGTTATTAGTTTAAAGTTGTTTACTTGAAAATATCTACTTCTGATTTTAGAAATGACAATTTGAAAATCAGATCTAAGTTAATAGTTTGACGGTTTTTACTTCAAAACAACTAAGTCTTATTTTAGTATAGTGAATTTGTAAACCAAAACTAAGTTATTAGTATGAAGTTCTTCACTTGAAAAAAACTACCACTGATTTTAGAAATGACAATTTGAAAATCAGATCTAAGTTAATAGTTTGACGTTCTTTACTTCAAAATAACTAAGTCTTATTTTAGAATACTCAATTTGTAAATCAAGGCTAAGTTATTAGTTTAAAGTTCTTTACCTGAAAATATCTACTTCTTGTTTTAGAAATGACAATTTGAAAATCAGATCTAAGTTAATAGTTTGACGTTCTTTACTTCTAAATAACTAAGTCTTATTTGAGTATAGTGAATTTGTAATTTAAAACAAAGTTATTAATTTGAAGTTCTTTACTTGAAAATATCTACTACTGATTTTAGAAATGACAATTTGAAAATCAGATCTAAGTTAACAGTTTGACGTTCTTTACTTTAAAATAACTAAGTCTTATTTTAGACTAGTGAATTTGTAAATTAAAACTAAGTTATTAGTATGAAGTTCTTCACTTGAAAAAAACTACCACTGATTTTAGAAATGACAATTTGAAAATCAGATCTAAGTTAATAGTTTGACGTTCTTTACTTCAAAACAACTAAGTCTTATTTTAGTATAGTGAATTTGTAAATTAAAACTAAGTTATTAGTATGAAGTTCTTCACTTGAAAAAAACTACCACTGATTTTAGAAATGACAATTTGAAAATCAGATCTAAGTTAATAGTTTGACGTTCTTTACTTCCAAATAACTAAGTATTATTTTAGAATACTCAATTTGTAAATCAAGGCTAAGTTATTAGTTAAAAAGTTGTTTACTTGAAAATATCTACTTCTGATTTTAGAAATGACAATTTGAAAATTAGATCTAAGTTAATAGTTTGACGTTCTTTACTTCAAAACAACTAAGTCTTATTTTAGTATAGTGAATTTGTAAACCAAAACTAAAATGTTAGTATGAAGTTCTTCACTTGAAAAAAACTACCAATGATTTTAGAAATGACAATTTGAAAATCAGATCTAAATTAACAGTTTGACGTTCTTTACTTTAAAATAACTAAGTCTTATTTTAAACTAGTGATTTTGTAAATTAAAACTAAGTTATTAGTATGAAGTTCTTCACTTGAAAAAAACTACCACTGGTTTTAGAAATGACAATTTGAAAATCAGATCTAAGTTAATAGTTTGACGTTCTTTACTTCAAAACAACTAAGTCTTATTTTAGTATAGTGAATTTGTAAACCAAAACTAAGTTATTAGTATGAAGTTCTTCACTTGAAAAAAACTACCACTGATTTTAGAAATGACAATTTGAAAATCAGATCTAAATTAATAGTTTGACGTTCTTTACTTCAAAATAACTAAGTCTTATTTTAGAATACTCAATTTGTAAATCAAGGCTAAGTTATTAGTTTAAAGTTTTTTACTTGAAAATATCTACTTCTTGTTTTAGAAATGACAATTTGAAAATCAGATCTAAGTTAATAGTTTGACGTTCTTTACTTCTAAATAACTAAGTCTTATTTTAGTATAGTGAATTTGTAATTTAAAACAAAGTTATTAGTTTGAAGTTCTTTACTTGAAAATATCTACTACTGATTTTAGAAATGACAATTTGAAAATCAGATCTAAGTTAACAGTTTCACGTTCTTTACTTTAAAATAACTAAGTCTTATTTTAGACTAGTGAATTTGTAAATTACAACTAAGTTATTAGTATGAAGTTCTTCACTTGAAAAAAACTACCACTGATTTTAGAAATGACAATTTGAAAATCAGATCTAAGTTAATAGTTTGACGTTCTTTACTTCAAAATAACTAAGTCTTATTTTAGAATACTCAATTTGTAAATCAAGGCTAAGTTATTAGTTTAAAGTTGTTTACTTGAAAATATCTACTTCTGATTTTAGAAATGACAATTTGAAAATCAGATCTAAGTTAATAGTTTGACGGTCTTTACTTCAAAACAACTAAGTCTTATTTTAGTATAGTGAATTTGTAAACCAAAACTAAGTTATTAGTATGAAGTTCTTCACTTGAAAAAAACTACCACTGATTTTAGAAATGACAATTTGAAAATCAGATCTAAGTTAATAGTTTGACGTTCTTTACTTCAAAATAACTAAGTCTTATTTTAGAATACTCAATTTGTAAATCAAGGCTAAGTTATTAGTTTAAAGTTCTTTACCTGAAAATATCTACTTCTTGTTTTAGAAATGACAATTTGAAAATCAGATCTAAGTTAATAGTTTGACGTTCTTTACTTCAAAATAACTAAGTCTTAATTTAGTAAAGTGAATTTGCAAATCAAAACTAAGTTATTAGTTTGAAGTTCTTTACTTGAAAATATCTACTTCTGATTTTAGAAATAAAATTTCAAAATCAGATCTAAGTTAATTGTTTGACGTTCTTTACTTCTGAACAACTAAGTCTTATTTTAGTATAGTGAAAATGTGAATCAAAATTAACTTATTAGTTAGAAGTTCTTTACTTGAAAATATCTACTTCTGATTTTAGTAATAACAATTTGAAAATCAGATCTAAGTTAACAGTTTGAACTTCTTTACTTCTGAACAACTAAGGCTTATTTTAGTATAGTGAATTTGTAAATCAAAGCTAAGGTATTACTTTGTAGTTCTTTACTTGAAAATATCTACTCCTGATGTTAGAAATGACAATTTGAAAATCAGATCTAAGTTAATAGTTTACGTTCTTTACTTCTAAATAACTAAGTCTTAATTTAGTAAAGTGAATTTGAAAATCAAAACTAAGTTATTAGTTTGCAGTTCTTTACTTGAAAATATCTACTACTGATTTTAGAAATGACAATATGAAAATCAGATCTAAGTTAATAGTTTGACGTTCTTTACTTCTAAATAACTAAGTCTTAATTTAGTAAAGTGAATTTGCAAATCAAAACTAAGTTATTAGTTTGAAGTTCTTTACTTGAAAATATCTACTTCTGATTTTAGAAATAACAATTTGAAAATCAGATCTAAGTTAACAGTTTGACCTTCTTTACTTCTGAACAACTAAGTCTTATTTTAGTATAGTGAATTTGTAAATCAAAGCTAAGTTATTAGTTTGTAGTTCTTTACTTCAAAATTTCTACTTCTGATTTTAGAAATGACAATTCGAAATCAGATCTAAATTAATAGTTTGACGTACATTACTTCTAAATAACTAAGTCGTAAATTAGTAAAGTGAATTTGTAAATCAAAACTAAGTTATTAGTTTGCAGTTTTTTACTTGAAAATATCTACTTCTGATTTTAGAAATGACAATTTGAAAATCAGATCTAAGTTAATAGTTTGACGTTCTTTACTTCAAAATAGATAAGTCTTATTTTAGAATACTGCATTTGTAAATGAAACTAAGTTATTAGTTTGAAGTACTTTACTTAAAAATTTCTACTTCTGATTTTAGAAATGACAATTTGAAAATCAGATCTAAGTTAAAAGTTTGACGTTCTTTACATCAAAATAACTAAATTTTGTTTTAGAATAGTTAACTTGCAAATCAAAACTAAGTTATTAGTTTGAAGTTATTTACTTGAAAATATCTACTACTGATCTTAGAAATGACAATTTGAAAATCATATCTAAGTGCATAGTTTGACGTTCTTTCCATCAAAAAAACTAAATTTTATTTTAGTATAGTTAACTTGTAAATCAAAACTAAGTTATTAGTTTGAAGTTTTTTACTTGATATTATCTACTTCTGATTTTAGAAATGACAATTTCAAAATCAGATTTAAGTTAAGAGTTTGACGTTGTTTACTTCAAAATAATTAAGTCTTATTTTAGACTAGTGAATTTCTAAATCAAAACTAAGTTATTAGTTTAAAGTTTTTTACTTGAAAATATCTACTTCTGGGTATAGAAATGACAATTTGAAAATCAGATCTAAGTTAATAGTTTGACGTACTTTACTTCTAAATAACTAAGTCGTAAATTAGTAAAGTGAATTTGTAAATCAAAACTAAGTTATTAGTTTGCAGTTTTTTACTTGAAAATATCTATCTCTGATTTTAGAAATGACAATTTGAAAATCAGATCTAAGTTAATAGTTTGACGTTCTTTACTTCAAAATAGATAAGTCTTATTTTAGAATACTGTATTTGTAAATCAAAACTAAGTTATTAGTTTGTAGTTTTTTACTTTGAAATATGTACTTCTGATTTAAGAAATGACAATTTGAAAATCATATCTAAGTGAATAGTTTGACGATGTTTACATCCAAATAATTAAATTTTATTTTAGAATAGTGAACTTGTAAATCGAAACTAAGTTATTAGTTTGAAGGTTTTTACTTGATAATATCTACTTCTGATTTTAGAAATGACAATTTGAAAATCAGATCTAAGTTAATAGTTTGACGTTCTTTACTTCAAAATAGATAAGCCTTATTTTAGAATACTGCATTTGTAAATGAAACTAAGGTATTAGTTTGAAGTATTTTACTTAAAAATATCTACTTCTGATTTTAGAAATAACAATTTGAAAATCAGATCTAAGTTAATAGTTTGACGTTCTTTACTTCAAAATAGATAAGTCTTATTTTAGAATACTGTATTTGTAAATCAAAACTAAGTTGTTAGTTTGAAGTTCTTTATTTGAAAATATCTACTTCTGATTTTAGAAATCACAATTTGAAAATCAGATCTAAGTTAATAGTTTGACGTTTTTTACTTCAAAATAACAAAAGTCCTATTTCAGAATAGTGAATTTGTAAATCAAAGCTAAGTTATTAGTTTAAAGTTCTTTACTTGAAAATATCTACTTCTGATTTTAGAAATAAAATTTCAAAATCAGATCTAAGTTAATTGTGTGACGTTCTTTACTTCTGAACAACTAAGTCTTATTTTAGTATAGTGAAATTGTGAATCAAAACTAACTTATTAGTTTGAAGTTCTTTACTTGAAAATATCTATTTCTGATTTTAGAAATAACAATTTGAAAATCAGATCTAAGTTAACAGTTTGACCTTCTTTACTTTTGAACAACTAAGGCTTATTTTAGTATAGTGAATTTGTAAATCAAAGCTAAGTTATTAGTTTGTAGTTCTTTACTTGAAAATAGATAAGTCTTATTTTAGAATACCGTATTTGTAAATCAAAACTAAGTTGTTAGTTTGAATTCTTTATTTGAAAATAAATTCTTTAGATTTTAGAAATGACAATTGAAAATCAGATCTAAGTTAAAAGTTTGACGTTCTTTACATCAAAATAACTAAATTTTGTTTTAGAATAGTTAACTTGCAAATCAAAACTAAGTTATTAGTTTGAAGTTATTTACTTGAAAATATCTACTACTGATCTTAGAAATGACAATTTGAAAATCATATCTAAGTGCATAGTTTGACGTTCTTTCCATCAAAAAAACTAAATTTTATTTTAGAATAGTTAACTTGTAAATCAAAACTAAGTTATTAGTTTGAAGTTCTTTACTTGAAAATATCTACTTCTGATGTTATAATTTACAATTTGAAAATCAGATCTAAGTTAATAGTTTGACGTTTTAGACTTCAAAATAACTAAGTCTTTTTTTAGAATTGTAAATTTGTAAATCAAAGCTAAGTTATTAGTTTGAAGTTCTTTACTTGAAAATATTTACTTCTGATTTTAGAAATGACAATTTGAAAATCAGGTTTAAGTTAATAGTTTGACGTTTTTTACTTCGAAATAACTAAGTCTTATTTTAGACTAGTAAATTTGTAAATCAAAACTAAGTTATTAGTTTGAAGTTTTTTACTTAAAAATATCTACTTCTGATTTTAGAAATGAGAATTAGAAAATCAGATCTAAGTTAATAGTTTGACGTTCTTTACTTCAAAACAACTAACTCTTATTTTAGTATAGTGAATTTGTAAATCAAAACTAAGTTATTAGTTTGAAGTACTTTACTAAAAAATATCTACTTCTGATTTTAGAAATGACAAATTCAAAATCAGATCTAAGTTAATAGTTTGACGTTCTTTACATCAAAATAACTAAATTTTATTTTAGAATAGTTAACTTGTAAATCAAAACTAAGTTATTAGTTTGAAGTTTTTTACTTGATAATATCTACTTCTGATTTTAGAAATGACAATTTCAAAATCAGATTTAAGTTAAGAGTTTGACGTTGTTTACTTCAAAATAATTAAGTCTTATTTTAGACTAGTGAATTTCTAAATCAAAACTAAGTTATTAGTTTAAAGTTTTTTACTTGAAAATATCTACTTCTGAGTATAGAAATGACAATTTGAAAATCAGATCTAAGTTAATAGTTTGACGTTATTTACTTCTAAATAAATAAGTTTGATTTTAGGATAGTGAATTTGTAAATCAAATCTATGTTATTAGTGTGTAGTTCATTACTTGAAAATATCTACTTCCTATTTTAGAAATAACAACTTGAACATCACATCTAAGTTAATAGTTTGACGTTCTTTACTTCAAAATAACTAAGTCTTATTTTAGAAAAGTGAATTTATAAATCAAACCTAAGATGTTTGTTAAAAGTTCTTTCCTTAAAAAAATCTACTTCTGATTTTAGAAATGACAATTTGAAAATCAGGTCTAAGTTAATAGTTTGACCTTCTTTACTTCAAAATAACTAAGGCTTACTTTAGAATAGTGAATTTGTAAATCAAAACTAAGTTATTAGTTTAAAGTTTTTTACTTCAAATTTCCTAATTCGGATCTTAGTAATATAAAGTTGGAAATCAAATCTAAGGTTGTTGTTTGAAGTACTTTTCCTGAAAATATCTACTTCTGATTTTAGAAATTACAATTTGAAAATCAGGTCTAAGTTAATAGTTTGACCTTCTTTACTTCAAATTAACTAAGTCTTACTTTAGAATAGTAAATTTGTAAATAATAACTAACTTATTAGTTTGAAGTTTTTTACTTGTATATATCTACTACTGATTTTAGAAATGACAATTTGAAAATCAGATCTAAGTTAATAGTTTGACGTTCTTTACTGGAAAATAACTAAGTCTTATTTTAGAATAGTGAATTTGTAAATTAAAGCTAAGTTATTAGTTCAAAGTTCTTTACTTGAAAATATCTACTTCTGATTTTAGAAATGACAATTCGAAAATCAGATCTAAGTTAATAGTTTGACGTTCTTTACCTCTAAATAACTAAGTCTTATTTTAGTATAGTGAATTTGTAAATCAAAACTAAGTTATTAGTTTAAAGTTTTTTACTTCAAATTTACTATTATCGGATCTTAGTAATGTAAAGTTGGAAATAAAATCAAAAGTTGTAGTTTGAAGTTCTTTACTTGAAAATATCTACTTCTGATGTTATAATTTACAATTTGAAAATCAGATCTAAGTTAATAGTTTGACGTTTTAGACTTCAAAATAACTAAGTCTTTTTTTAGAATTGTAAATTTGTAAATCAAAGCTAAGTTATTAGTTTGAAGTTCTTTACTTGAAAATATTTACTTCTGATTTTAGAAATGACAATTTGAAAATCAGGTTTAAGTTAATAGTTTGACGTTTTTTACTTCGAAATATCTAAGTCTTATTTTAGACTAGTAAATTTGTAAATCAAAACTAAGTTATTAGTTTGAAGTTTTTTACTTAAAAATATCTACTTCTGATTTTAGAAATGAGAATTAGAAAATCAGATCTAAGTTAATAGTTTGACGTTCTTTACTTCAAAACAACTAACTCTTATTTTAGTATAGTGAATTTGTAAATCAAAACTAAGTTATTAGTTTGAAGTACTTTACTAAAAAATATCTACTTCTGATTTTAGAAATGACAAATTCAAAATCAGATCTAAGTTAATAGTTTGACGTTCTTTACATCAAAATAACTAAATTTTATTTTAGAATAGTTAATTTGTAAATCAAAACTAAGTTATTAGTTTGAAGTTCTTTACTTGAAAATATCTACTTCTGATTTTAGAATTGACAACTTGAAAATCAGATCTAAGTTAATAGTTTCACGTTCTTTACTTCAAAACAACTAAATCTTATTTTAGTATTGTGAATTTGTAAATCAAAACTAAGTTATTAGTATGAAGTTCTTTACTTGAAACAAACTACCACTGATTTTAGAAATAACAATTTGAAAAGCAGATCTAAGTTAGGTGTTTGACGTTCTTTACTTTAAAGTAACTAAGTCTTATTTTAGACTAGTGAATTTGTAAATCTAAACTGAGTTATTAGTTTAAAGTTTTTTACTTCAAATTTACTAATTCGGATCTTAGTAATGTAAATTTGGAAATTAAATCTAAGGTTGTAGTTTGAAGTTCTTTACTTTAAAATATCTACTTCTGATTTAAAAATTACAATTTGAAAATCAGATCTGAGTTAACAGTTTGACGTTTTTTACTACAAAATAACTAAGTCTTATTTTAGAATTATCAATTTGTAAATCAAAGCTAAGTTATTAGTTTGAAGGTCTTTACTTGAAAATATTTACTTCTGATTTAAGAAATGACAATTTGAAAATCAGGTCTAAGTTAATAGTTTGACGTTTTTAATTCAAAATAACTAAGTCTTTATTTAGACTAGTAAATTTGTAAATTAAAACTAAGTTATTAGTTTGAATTTCTTTACTTGAAAATATCTACTACTGATTTTAGAAATGACAATTTGCAAATCAGATCTAAGTTAAAATTTTAACGTTCTTTACCTCAAAATAACTAAATTTTATTTTAGAACAGTTAATTTGTAAATCAAAACTAAGTTATTAGTTTGAAGTTCTTTACTTGAAAATAACTACTTCTGATTTTAGAAATGACAATTTGAAAATCAGATCTAAGTTAATAGTTTGACGTTCTTAACTTCAAAACAACTAAGTCTTATTTTAGTATAGTGAATTTGTAAATCAAAACTAAGTTATTAATATGAAGTTCTTTATTGAGAAAAACTACCACTGATTTTAGAAATGACAATTTGAAAATCAGATCTAAGTTAATAGTTTGACGTTTTTTACTGGAAAATAACCAAATCTTATTTTAGAATAGTGAATTTGTAAATCAAAGCTAAGTTATTAGTTTAAAGTTGTTTACTTGAAAATATCTACTTCTGATTTTAGAAATGACAATATGAAAATCAGATCTAAGTTAATAGTTTGACGTTCTTTACTTTTAATAACTAAGTCTTATTTTAGTATAGTGAATTTGCAAATCAAAACTAAGTTATTAGTTTAAAGTTTTTTACTTCAAATTTACTAATTCGGATCTTAGTAATGTAAAGTTGGAAATAAAATCTAAAGTTGTAGTTTGAAGTTCTTTACTTGAAAATATCTACTTCTGATTTTATAATTTACATTTTGAAAATCAGATCTAAGTTAATAGTTTGACGTTTTAGACTTCAAAATAACTAAGTTTTATTTAAGAATTGTCAATTTGTAAATCAAAGCTAAGTTATTAGTTTGAAGTTCTTTACTTGAAAATATCTACTTCTGATTATAGAAATGACAATTTGAAATACAGGTCTAAAATAATAGTTTGACGATTTTTACTTCAAAATAACTAAGACTTATTTTAGAATAGTCAATTTGAAAATCAAAGCTAAGTTATTAATTTGATGTTCTTTACTTGAACATATCTACTTCTGATTTTAGAAATAACAATTTGAAAATCAGGACTAACTTAATAGTTTGACGTTTTAGACTTCAAAATAACTAAGTCTTATTTTAGAATTGTCAATTTGTAAATCAAAGCTAAGTTATTAGTTTGAAGTTCTTTACTTGAAAATATCTACTTCTGATTATAGAAATGACAATTTGAAATACAGGTCTAAAATAATAGTTTGACGATTTTTACTTCAAAATAACTAAGACTTATTTTAGAATAGTCAATTTGAAAATCAAAGCTAAGTTATTAATTTGATGTTCTTTACTTGAACATATCTACTTCTGATTTTAGTAATCACAATTTAAAAATCAGATCTAAGTTAATAGTTTGACGTTCTTTATTTCTAAACAAATAAGTCTTATTTTAGTAAAGTGAATTTGTAAATCAAAACTAAGTTATTAGTTTGAAGTTATTTACTTGAACATCTCTACTTCTGATTTCGTAAAATAACAATTTGAAAATTAGAATTAAGTTATTAGTTTGAAGTTCTTTACTTGAAAATATCTACTTCTGTCTTTAGAAATGACAAATTGTAAATCAGATCTAAGCTAATAGTTTTGCGTTCTTTACTTCAAGCAAGATAAGTATTATTGTAGAATAGTGTATTTGTAATTCTAAACTAAGTTATTAGTTTGAAGTTTTTTATTTCAGATTTCCTAATTCGGATTTTAGTAATGTAACTTTGAAAAACTAAACTAAGGATGTAGTTTGAAGTTCTTTACTTGAACATCTCTACTTCTGATTTTAGAAATAACAATTTGAAAATTAGATCTAAGTTAATAGTTTGACGTTCTTTACTTCTAAATAACTAAGTCTTATTTTAATATAGTGTATTTGTAAATCAAAACTAAGTTATAAGTTTGAAATTGTTTACTTTGAGATATCTACTTTTGATTTTAGAAATGACCATTTGAAATCAGATCTAAGTTAATAGTTTGACGATTTTTACTTCAAAATAACAAAGTCTTACTTTAAAATAGTGAATTTGTAAATCAATACAAACTTATCAAATAGAAGTTCTATACTTGAAAATATCTACTTCTGATTTTAGTAATCACAATTTAAAAATCAGATCTAAGTTAATAGTTTGACGCTCTTTATTTCTAAACAAATAAGTCTTATTTTAGTATAGTGAATTTGTAAATCAAAACTAAGTTATTAGTTTGAAGTTATTTACTTGAACATCTCTACTTCTGATTTTGTAAAATAACAATTTGAAAAGTAGATCTAAGTTATTAGTTTGAAGTTCGTTACTTGAAAATATCTACTTCTGGTTTTAGAAATGACAAATTGTAAATCAGATCTAAGCTAATAGTTTTACGTTCTTTACTTCAAACAAGATAAGTATTATTTTAGACTAGTGAATTTGTAAATTAAAACTAAGTTATTAGTTTAAAGTTTTTTACTTCAAATTTACTAATACGGATCTTAGTATTGTAAAATTGGAAATCAAATCTAAGGTTGTAGTTTAAAGTTTTTTACTTGCAAATATCTACTTCTGCTTTTAGAAATTACAATTTGAAAATCAGGTCTAAGTTAATAGTTTGACGTTATTTACTTCAAAATAACTAAGTCTTATTTTAGACTAGTAAATTTGTAAATCATAACTAAGTTATTAGTTTGAAGTTCTTTACTTGATAATATCTACTACTGATTTTAGAAATGACAATTTGAAAATCAGATATAGTTATTAGTTTGACGTTCTTTACTTAAAAATAATTAAGTCTTACTTTAGAATAGTGAATTTGGAAATCAAAACTAAGTTATTAGTTTGAAGTTCTTTACTTTGAAATATCTACTTCTGATTTAAGAAATGACAATTTGAAAATCAGATCTAAGTGAATAGTTTGACGTTCTTTACTTCAAAATAACTAAGTCTAATTTTAGAATAGTGAATTTGTAAATCAAAACTAAGTTATTAGTTTAAAGATCTTTATTTGAAAATATTTGCTTTAAATTTTAGAAATGACAATTTGAAAATCAGATCTAAGTTAATAGTTTGACGTTCTTTACATCAAAATAACTAAAATTTATTTTAGAATAGTTAACTTGTAAATCAAAACTAAGTTACTAGTTTGAAGTTTTTTACTTGAAAATATCTATTTCTGATTTTAGAAATGGCAATTTGAAAATCAGATCTAAGTTAATAGATCTTAAGTAAATAATAGAAGAATATAAGTTAATAGAACTTCTAAATAACTAAATCTTATGCTAGAATACTCAATTGGTAAATCAAGGCTAAGTTATCAGTTTAAAGTTCTTTACTTGAAAATGTCTACTTCTGATTTTAGAAATGACAATTTGAAAATCAGATCTAAGTTAATAGTTTGCCGTTTTTTACTTCAAAATAACTAAAATTTTATTTTAGAATAGTGTATTTGTATATCAAAACTAAGGTATTAGTATGAAGTTCTTTACTTGAAAATATCTACTTCTGATTTTAGAAATAACAATTTGAAAATCAGTTCTAAGTTAATAGTTTGACTTTCTTTACATCAAAATAGATAAGTCTTATTTTACAATTGTGTATTTGTAATTCAAAACTAAGTTATTAGTTTGAGGTACTTTACTTGAATTTATCTACTTCTAATTTTAGAAATGACAATTTATAAATCAGATCTAAGTTAATAGTTTGGCGTTCTTTACTTCAAAATAACTATATTTTATTTTAGAATAGTGTATTTGTAAATCAAAGCTAAGTTATTAGTTTGAATCTCTTTACTTGAAAATATTTACTTGTGATTTTAGAAATGACAATTTGAAAATCAGATCTTAGTTAATAGTTTGACGTTCTTTACTTCAAAATAACTTAGTCTTATTTTAGAATAGTGAATTTGTAAACAAAACTAAGTTATTAGTTTAAAGTTCGAGACTTTGAAATATCTACTACTGATTTCAGAAATGACAAATTGTAAATCAGATCTAAGCTAATAGTTTGATGTTCTTTACTTCAAAGAAACTAAGTATTATTTTAGAATTGTGAATTTCTAAATCAAAACTAAGTTATTAGTTTAAAGTTCTTTACTTTGTAATATCTAGTTCTGATTTCAGAAATGACAATTTGAAAATCAGATTTAAGTTAATAGTTTGACGTTCTTTCCTTCAAAATAGATAAGTCTTATTTTAGAATATTGGATTTGTAAATCAAAAGTAAGTTATTTATTTGATGTACTTCACTTGAAAATATCTACTTATGATTTTAGAAATGACAATTTGAAAATCAGATCTAAGTTAATAGTTTGACGTTTTTTACTTCAAAATAACTAATTCGGATCTTAGTAATGTAAATTTGGTAATCTAATCTAAGGTTGTAGTTTGATGTTTTTTACTTAAAAATATCTACTTCTGATTTTAGAAATGACAATTTGAAAATCAGATCTAAGTTAACAGTTTGACGTTCTTTACTTCAAAATAGATAAGTCTTATTTTAGAATACTGTCTTTGTAAATCAAAGCTAAGTTATTTGTTTGAAGTACTTTACTTGAAAATATCTACTTCTGATTTTAGAAATGACAATTTGAAAATCAGATCTATGTTAATAGTTTGACGTTTTTTACTTCAAAATAAGTAAGTCTTATTTAGCCTAGTGAATTTGTAAATCAAAACTTAGTTATTAGTTTGAAGTTCTTTACTTGAAAATATCTACTACTGATTTTAGAAAAGACAATTTGAAAATCAGATCTAAGTTAATAGTTTGATGTTCTCTACTTAAAAGAAACTAAGTATTATTTTAGAATAGTGAATTTCTAAATCAAAAGTAAGTTATTAGTTTAAAGTTCTTTACTTGAAAATATCTACTACTGATTTTAGAAATGACTATTTGAAAATCAGATCTAAGTTATAAATTTGACGTTGTTTACTTCAAAATAACTAAGTACTATTTTAGAATAGTGTATTTGTAAATCAATACTAAGTTATTAGTTTAAATTTCGAGACTTTGAAATTTACAGAATTTACAGAAATTTACAGAAATTGTCAGAAATGACAGTTTGAAAATCAGATGTTAGTTAATAGTTTGATGTTCTGTACTTTAAAGAAACTAAGTCTTATTTTAGAATAGTGAATCTGTAAATCAAAACTAAGTTAATAGTTTAAAGTTCTTTACTTGGAAATATGTAGTTCTTATTTCAGAAATGACAATTTGAAAATCAGATCTAAGTTAATAGTTTGACGTCCTTTACTTCAAAATAGATAAGTCTTATTTTAAAATATTGTATTTGTAAATCAAAAGTAAGTTATTTATTTGAAGGACTTTACTTGAAAATATCTACTTATGATTTTAGAAATGACAATTTGAAAATCAAATCTAAGTTAATAGTTAGATGTTCTTACTTCAAAGAAACTAAGCCTTATTGTAGAATAGTGAATTTGTAAATCAAAACTAAGTTATTAGTTTGAAATACTTTACTTGAAAATATCTACTTCTGATTTTAGAAATGACAATTTAAAAATCAGATCTAAGTTAATTGTGTGACGTGTTTTACTTCAAAATAACTAATACGGATCTTAGTAATGTAAATTTGGAAATCTAATGTAAGGTTGTAGTTTGAAGTTTTTTACTTGAAAATATCTCCTTCTGATTTTAGGAATGACAATATGAAAATCTGATCTAAGTTAACAGTTTGACGTTCTTTACTTCAAAATAGATAAGTATTATTTTAGAATACTGTCTTTGTAAATCAAAACTAAGTTATTTGTTTGAAGTACTTTACTTGAAAATATCTACTTCTGATTTTAGAAATGACAATTTGAAAATCAGATCTATGTTAATAGTTTGACGTTTTTTACTTCAAAATAACTAAGTCTTATTTAGACTAGTGAATTTGTAAATCAAAACTTAGTTATTAGTTTGAAGTTCTTTACTTGAAAATATCTACTACTGATTTTAGAAATAACAATTTGAAAATCAGATCTAAATTAATAGTTTGATGTTCTTTACTGCTAAGAAACTAAGTATTATTTTAGAATAGTGAATTTCTAAATTAAAACTAAGTTATTAGTCTAAAGTTCTTTACTTTGTAATATCTATTTCTGGTTTCAGAAATGACAATTTGAAAATCAGATCTAAGTTAATAGTTTGAAGTTCTTTACTTCAAAATAGATAAGTCCTAATTTAGAAAACTGTATTTGTAAAGCAAAACTAAGTTATTCGTTTGAAGTTCTTTACTTGAAATTATCTGCTTCAGATTTTAGAAATCATAATTTGAAAATCAGATCTAAGTTAATAGTTTGACGTGCTTTACTTCAAAGTAACGTAGTGTTAATTTAGAATAGTAAATTTGTAAATCAAAACTTAGTTATTTGTTTAAGGTTCGATACTCAGAAATATCTACTTCTGATTTCAGAAATGACAATTTGAAAATCAGATCTAAGTTAATAGTTTGACGTTCTTTACTTCTAAATAACTAAGTCTTATTTTAATATAGTGTATTTGTAAATCAAAACTAAGTTATAAGTTTGAAATTGTTTACTTTGAGATATCTACTTTTGATTTTAGAAATGACCATTTGAAATCAGATCTAAGTTAATAGTTTGACGATTTTTACTTCAAAATAACAAAGTCTTACTTTAAAATAGTGAATTTGTAAATCAATACAAACTTATCAAATAGAAGTTCTATACTTGAAAATATCTACTTCTGATTTTAGTAATCACAATTTAAAAATCAGATCTAAGTTAATAGTTTGACGCTCTTTATTTCTAAACAAATAAGTCTTATTTTAGTATAGTGAATTTGTAAATCAAAACTAAGTTATTAGTTTGAAGTTATTTACTTGAACATCTCTACTTCTGATTTTGTAAAATAACAATTTGAAAAGTAGATCTAAGTTATTAGTTTGAAGTTCGTTACTTGAAAATATCTACTTCTGGTTTTAGAAATGACAAATTGTAAATCAGATCTAAGCTAATAGTTTTACGTTCTTTACTTCAAACAAGATAAGTATTATTTTAGACTAGTGAATTTGTAAATTAAAACTAAGTTATTAGTTTAAAGTTTTTTACTTCAAATTTACTAATACGGATCTTAGTATTGTAAAATTGGAAATCAAATCTAAGGTTGTAGTTTAAAGTTTTTTACTTGCAAATATCTACTTCTGCTTTTAGAAATTACAATTTGAAAATCAGGTCTAAGTTAATAGTTTGACGTTATTTACTTCAAAATAACTAAGTCTTATTTTAGACTAGTAAATTTGTAAATCATAACTAAGTTATTAGTTTGAAGTTCTTTACTTGAAAATATCTACTACTGATTTTAGAAATGACAATTTGAAAATCAGATATAGTTATTAGTTTGACGTTCTTTACTTAAAAATAATTAAGTCTTACTTTAGAATAGTGAATTTGGAAATCAAAACTAAGTTATTAGTTTGAAGTTCTTTACTTTGAAATATCTACTTCTGATTTAAGAAATGACAATTTGAAAATCAGATCTAAGTGAATAGTTTGACGTTCTTTACTTCAAAATAACTAAGTCTAATTTTAGAATAGTGAATTTGTAAATCAAAACTAAGTTATTAGTTTAAAGATCTTTATTTGAAAATATTTGCTTTAAATTTTAGAAATGACAATTTGAAAATCAGATCTAAGTTAATAGTTTGACGTTCTTTACATCAAAATAACTAAAATTTATTTTAGAATAGTTAACTTGTAAATCAAAACTAAGTTACTAGTTTGAAGTTTTTTACTTGAAAATATCTATTTCTGATTTTAGAAATGGCAATTTGAAAATCAGATCTAAGTTAATAGATCTTAAGTAAATAATAGAAGAATATAAGTTAATAGAACTTCTAAATAACTAAATCTTATGCTAGAATACTCAATTGGTAAATCAAGGCTAAGTTATCAGTTTAAAGTTCTTTACTTGAAAATGTCTACTTCTGATTTTAGAAATGACAATTTGAAAATCAGATCTAAGTTAATAGTTTGCCGTTTTTTACTTCAAAATAACTAAAATTTTATTTTAGAATAGTGTATTTGTATATCAAAACTAAGGTATTAGTATGAAGTTCTTTACTTGAAAATATCTACTTCTGATTTTAGAAATAACAATTTGAAAATCAGTTCTAAGTTAATAGTTTGACTTTCTTTACATCAAAATAGATAAGTCTTATTTTACAATTGTGTATTTGTAATTCAAAACTAAGTTATTAGTTTGAGGTACTTTACTTGAATTTATCTACTTCTAATTTTAGAAATGACAATTTATAAATCAGATCTAAGTTAATAGTTTGGCGTTCTTTACTTCAAAATAACTATATTTTATTTTAGAATAGTGTATTTGTAAATCAAAGCTAAGTTATTAGTTTGAATCTCTTTACTTGAAAATATTTACTTGTGATTTTAGAAATGACAATTTGAAAATCAGATCTTAGTTAATAGTTTGACGTTCTTTACTTCAAAATAACTTAGTCTTATTTTAGAATAGTGAATTTGTAAACAAAACTAAGTTATTAGTTTAAAGTTCGAGACTTTGAAATATCTACTACTGATTTCAGAAATGACAATTTGAAAATCAGATCTAAGTTAATAGTTTGATGTTCTTTACTTCAAAGAAACTAAGTATTATTTTAGAATTGTGAATTTCTAAATCAAAACTAAGTTATTAGTTTAAAGTTCTTTACTTTGTAATATCTAGTTCTGATTTCAGAAATGACAATTTGAAAATCAGATTTAAGTTAATAGTTTGACGTTCTTTCCTTCAAAATAGATAAGTCTTATTTTAGAATATTGGATTTGTAAATCAAAAGTAAGTTATTTATTTGATGTACTTCACTTGAAAATATCTACTTATGATTTTAGAAATGACAATTTGAAAATCAGATCTAAGTTAATAGTTTGACGTTTTTTACTTCAAAATAACTAATTCGGATCTTAGTAATGTAAATTTGGTAATCTAATCTAAGGTTGTAGTTTGATGTTTTTTACTTAAAAATATCTACTTCTGATTTTAGAAATGACAATTTGAAAATCAGATCTAAGTTAACAGTTTGACGTTCTTTACTTCAAAATAGATAAGTCTTATTTTAGAATACTGTCTTTGTAAATCAAAGCTAAGTTATTTGTTTGAAGTACTTTACTTGAAAATATCTACTTCTGATTTTAGAAATGACAATTTGAAAATCAGATCTATGTTAATAGTTTGACGTTTTTTACTTCAAAATAAGTAAGTCTTATTTAGCCTAGTGAATTTGTAAATCAAAACTTAGTTATTAGTTTGAAGTTCTTTACTTGAAAATATCTACTACTGATTTTAGAAAAGACAATTTGAAAATCAGATCTAAGTTAATAGTTTGATGTTCTCTACTTAAAAGAAACTAAGTATTATTTTAGAATAGTGAATTTCTAAATCAAAAGTAAGTTATTAGTTTAAAGTTCTTTACTTGAAAATATCTACTACTGATTTTAGAAATGACTATTTGAAAATCAGATCTAAGTTATAAATTTGACGTTGTTTACTTCAAAATAACTAAGTACTATTTTAGAATAGTGTATTTGTAAATCAATACTAAGTTATTAGTTTAAATTTCGAGACTTTGAAATTTACAGAATTTACAGAAATTTACAGAAATTGTCAGAAATGACAGTTTGAAAATCAGATGTTAGTTAATAGTTTGATGTTCTGTACTTTAAAGAAACTAAGTCTTATTTTAGAATAGTGAATCTGTAAATCAAAACTAAGTTAATAGTTTAAAGTTCTTTACTTGGAAATATGTAGTTCTTATTTCAGAAATGACAATTTGAAAATCAGATCTAAGTTAATAGTTTGACGTCCTTTACTTCAAAATAGATAAGTCTTATTTTAAAATATTGTATTTGTAAATCAAAAGTAAGTTATTTATTTGAAGGACTTTACTTGAAAATATCTACTTATGATTTTAGAAATGACAATTTGAAAATCAAATCTAAGTTAATAGTTAGATGTTCTTACTTCAAAGAAACTAAGCCTTATTGTAGAATAGTGAATTTGTAAATCAAAACTAAGTTATTAGTTTGAAATACTTTACTTGAAAATATCTACTTCTGATTTTAGAAATGACAATTTAAAAATCAGATCTAAGTTAATTGTGTGACGTGTTTTACTTCAAAATAACTAATACGGATCTTAGTAATGTAAATTTGGAAATCTAATGTAAGGTTGTAGTTTGAAGTTTTTTACTTGAAAATATCTCCTTCTGATTTTAGGAATGACAATATGAAAATCTGATCTAAGTTAACAGTTTGACGTTCTTTACTTCAAAATAGATAAGTATTATTTTAGAATACTGTCTTTGTAAATCAAAACTAAGTTATTTGTTTGAAGTACTTTACTTGAAAATATCTACTTCTGATTTTAGAAATGACAATTTGAAAATCAGATCTATGTTAATAGTTTGACGTTTTTTACTTCAAAATAACTAAGTCTTATTTAGACTAGTGAATTTGTAAATCAAAACTTAGTTATTAGTTTGAAGTTCTTTACTTGAAAATATCTACTACTGATTTTAGAAATGACAATTTGAAAATCAGATCTAAATTAATAGTTTGATGTTCTTTACTGCTAAGAAACTAAGTATTATTTTAGAATAGTGAATTTCTAAATTAAAACTAAGTTATTAGTCTAAAGTTCTTTACTTTGTAATATCTACTTCTGGTTTCAGAAATGACAATTTGAAAATCAGATCTAAGTTAATAGTTTGAAGTTCTTTACTTCAAAATAGATAAGTCCTAATTTAGAAAACTGTATTTGTAAAGCAAAACTAAGTTATTCGTTTGAAGTTCTTTACTTGAAATTATCTGCTTCAGATTTTAGAAATCATAATTTGAAAATCAGATCTAAGTTAATAGTTTGACGTGCTTTACTTCAAAGTAACGTAGTGTTAATTTAGAATAGTAAATTTGTAAATCAAAACTTAGTTATTTGTTTAAGGTTCGATACTCAGAAATATCTACTTCTGATTTCAGAAATGACAATTTGAAAATCAGATCTAAGTTAATAGTTTGATGTTCTTTACTTCAAAGAAACTTAGTCTTATTTTAGAGTAGTGAATTTGTAAATCAAAACTAAGTTATTAGTTTAAAGTTCGATACTTTGAAATATCTACTTCTGAATTCAGAAATGACAATTTGGAAATGAAATCTAAGTTAATAATTTAATGTTCTTTACTCCAAAGAAACTAAGTCTTATTTTAGAATAGTGAATTTGTAAATCAAAACTAAGTTATTGGTTTGAAATACTTTACTTGAAAATATCTACTTCTGATTTTAGAAATGACAATTTGAAAATCAGATTTAAGTTATTAGTTTGACGTTTTTTACTTCAAAATAACTATGTCTTATTTTAGACTAGTGAATTGGTTTTTTACTTTGAATTAATTAAGTCGTAATTTAGAATAGTGAATTTGTAAATCAAAACTAAGTTATTAGTTTGAAGTTTTTTACTTCAAATGAACTAAAACGAATTTTTGTAAAGTATATTTGAAAATCAAAGCTAAAGAAATAGTTTGAAGATGTTTACTTGAAAATATCTACTTCTTATTTCAGAAATGATAATTTTAAAATCAGATCTAAGTTAATAGTTTGACTTTCTTATAAAATAAATAAGTCTTATTTTAGCATAGTGAATTTGTTAATCAACACTAAGTTATTTGTTTGAAGTTCTTTACTTTGAAATATCTACTTTTGATTTCAGAATTGGCAATTTTAAAATCAGATCTAAGTTAATAGTTTGACGTTCTTTACTTCTAAATAGTGTGGTAACCGAGGTAGGACTTGATTGAAAGAAGGTTCAAACTCAAGACATATATTTTTAATATCCAAATACCCAATTGATCATAATGTATAATGCTGCACACATTTACAATCTTTATATAAATGGCTGTGTGCCAACATTACCACATCCTTACCCTTATTTACAAGTTACACATTATTTATTACAATTCCTTAATTAAATATTTTTGTAATTGCTTTTATAAACATTTAATTAATTTAATCTGTTCCTAGAACGCAAATTATACCTATGTGTATTGTTTTCATCGACATTACCTGAAATATGGTTTTCATCACTAATTTCTATAACATCATTTGCATTATCAGTAACAATGCTTTCAGCTGTAGTCTCAGGTAAATCGGAAGAAGTGTCAAAAGAAAATCTAGATTTTCTATTAGTTTTCATTTGATTTGAATGTCTAGTTACAATTTTCCCATCTGCCGATTTAACATCGCACATTACTGATCCTCTTTTATTTACAACTGTCCCTTGGGACCAAGCAGGATTATTTGTTACTGAAAAATCTTTAAAATCTACCTTTTCACCAACATTAATATTCTTTGGTTTTCCACCGTAATCGTTTATGTGTGTTTCAATTTTTTTATCGACTGCTCTATCATGGTTAGGAAAAATTAAATCTAATCTTGTTTTAAGTTTGCGCCCAAACATTAATTCTGCAGGACTTACACCTGTCGTTGAATGAGCTGTATTACGATAATCAAAAAGAAATTGTTGTGTTGCAATATTCAATTCACGATTTTCCTGATGCATCTTTCTTAAAGCTACTTTAAAAGTTTTTACTGAATTTTCTGCTGCACCATTGCTAGACGGATGATAAGGTGGAGAAAACAATTGACGTATGCCGTTTACGCGCAAATAATTTTTAAATTCCGTGACATTCGAAGGATTGGGTGCACTGAGCACTGCCTCAATTTTGTCTTTTGAGGTGTGTACACCTTCTTCATCGATAACAAAACCTAAATAATTTATTTTTAATTGTAGAAAATGACATTTTTCTATTTTAATTTTTAATCCAAATTTATCGAGTTTTCTAAATACCTCAATTAACAATTTGTTATGTGATTCTTTATCTTTCGAATATATAAAAATATCGTCTACAAATATAGAAACACCGTTCAAATCCGCAAAAATACTTTCCATTTTTTTTTGAAAAATGCCCGGACTCGAAGCAACTCCATAAGGTAGTCGATTATAACGAAATAAACCCTTATGAGTATTAATTGTTACTAATTCTCTGGACTTATCGTCCAGCTCAAATTGAGCATAAGCTTGTGATAAATCAATTTTTGTGAAGCATTTGCAATCACTTAAATTACCCACCAAATCTTCAAATTTTGGTAAAGGATGCCTCTCAATACATAATTTTGGATTGAGGGTGACCTTAAAATCACCGCATATTCTTATTTGCCCATTTTTCTTTAACACCGGAACTATGGGAGTAGCCCATTGAGAAAAATTTACGGGAGTAATAATATTTTCTTTTGTTAATTTAATTAACTCTTCCTCCACTTTATCTTTCAAGGAAAATGGCAAAGATCGAGCTTTGCAAAAAACTGGTTTACTACCGTCCTTTAAATGTAAAGTTATTTTGCCCTCTGAAAAAGTTCCAATGCCACCATCGAATACTTTTGGAAATTTATGAATTAAGAATTTTGCAACGTTTTCTTTTTCTGTTACTTTATTTTTTATTGAGCTTTTTATTTGAAATATATGATCAAGGTTAATTTTAAACACATTTATCCAGTCTCTTCCCATGATGGGTGGACCTGCATTTTTAATCACGTAAAGATTCAATTTTTCTGCCCTAGTCAAACTGTCGATAGAAACATTTACCTTTATGACACCTAGAATTAAAATATTGGTTCCAACGTAAGATTTTAATTTTAATCTTGAATTACCTAATTCCAATCTAGAAAAATATTGATAATAAAGTTTTTCGGAAATGGCTGAGATTGAAGATCCCGTATCGAATTCCATTTTGAAAGAAACTTCATTTATTTTAACTTTAATTATGAATGGTTGATTATCAAGCTCATTTGTTATAGTATTGAAACATGTTCCTTCAAATTGAATATCGACGTTGTAATCGTCGTGAACATTTACATTTTCGCTTTTAGACAAAAATTTATTAAATTTAGTTTTATTAAATTTTGGGTTTCTTCTACTCACGTGGCGTCTTCTATCTTCGCTATCTTGGGATGGCACTTCCTTGAACCAACAATTTTGAGTTACGTGATTGCATCTTCCACAATTGTCACACTTCTTTGATATACTTTTGTTGCCACATTTCATAAAAAAACAATCTTCTGACATGTGATTTTTTCTTCCACATTGACTATCTACTTCTGTTTTTAGAAATAACAATTTGAAAATCAGATCTAAGTTAATAGTTTGACGTTTTTTACTACAAAATAACTAAGTCTTATTTTAGACTAGTGAATTTGTAAATCAAAACTTAGTTATTAGTTTGAAGTTCTTTACTTGAAAATATCTACTACTGATTTAAGAAATGACAATTTGAAAATCATATCTAAGTTTATTGTTTGACGTTGTTTACTTCAAAATCACTAAGTACTATTTTAGAATAGTGAATTTGTAAATCAAAACTAAGTTATTAGTTTAAAGTTCAATACTTAGAAATATCTACTTCTGATTTCAGAAATGACAATTTGAAAATCATATGTAAGTTAATAGTTTGATGTTCTTTACTTCAAAGAAACTAAGTCTTATTTTAGAATAGTGAATTTGTAAATCAAAACTAAGTTATTAGTTAGATAGTTTTTGCTTCAAATGAACTAATAGGGTTTTTTTAATGTAAATTTGAAAATTTAAGCTAAGGTTATAGTTTGAAGATCTTTACTTGAAAATTTCTACTACTGATTTCACAAATGACAATTTTATAATCAGATCTAAGTTAATAGTTTGACGTTCTTTACTTCAAAATAGTTAAGTCTTATTTTAGAATAGTGATTTTGTAAGTCAAAACTAAGTTAATAGTTTGACGTTCTTTACTTCAAAATAACTAACTCTTATTTTAGACTAGTGAATTTGTAAATCAAAACTAAATTATTAGTGTAAAGTTTTTTACTTAAAATTTACTAATTCGGATCTTAGTAATGTTCATTTGAAAATCAAATCTAAGGTTGTAGTTTGAAGTTCTTTACTTAAAAATATCTACTTCTGATTTTAGAAATGACAATTTGAAAATCAGAACTAAGTTAATAGTTTGACGTTCTTTACTTCAAAATAACTAAGTCTTATTTCGGAATAGTGAATATGTAAATCAAAAGTAAGTTATTAGTTTGAAGTTCTTTACTTGAAAATATCTACTTCTGATTTTAGAAATGACAATTTGAAATTCAGATCTAAGTTAAGAGTTTGACGTTCTTTAGTTCAAATTAACTAAGTCTTATTTTAGAATAGTTAATTTGTAAATCTAAACTAAGTTATTAGTTTGAAATTCCTTACTTGGAAATATCTACTTTTTATTTTAGAAATGACAATTTGAAATTCAGATCTAAGTTAATAGTTTGACGCTTTTTACTTCAAAATAACTAAATTTTATTTTAGACTAGTGAATTTGTAAATCAAAACTAAGTTATTAGTTTGAAGTTTTTTACTTCAAATGAACTAATACCAATTTTTGTAATGTAAATTTGAAAATCAAATCTAAGGTTGTATTATGAAATTCTTTACTTGAAAATATCTACTTCTGATTTCAGAAATGACAATTTAAAAATCAGATCTAAGTAAATAATTTGAAGTTCTTTACCACAAAATAGATAAGTCTTATTTTAGAATACTGTATTTGTAAATCAAAACTAAGTTATTAGTTTGAAGATCTTTACTTGAAAATATCTAGTTCTGATTTTAGAAATGACAATTTGAAAATCACATCTAAGTTAATAGATTGGCTTTCTTTACTTCAAAATAGATATAGCTTATTTTGGAATAGTGTATTTGTAAATCAAAACTAAATTATTTGTTTGAAGTTCTTTACTTGAAAATATCTACTTCTGATTTTAGAAATGACAATTTGAAATTCAGATCTAAGTTAATAGTTTGACGTTCTTTAAATCAAAATAATTAAGTCTTATTTTGGAATACCGAATTTGTAAATCAAAACTAAGTTATTAGTTTGAAGTTCTTTACTTGAAAATATCTACTTCTGATTTTAGAAATGACAATTTGAAATTCAGATCTAAGGTAATAGTTTAAAGTTCTTTACTTCAAAATAACTAAGTCTTATTTTATAATAGTGAATTGTTAAATCATATCTAAGTTATTAGTTTGAAGTTCTTTACTTGAAAATATCTATTTCTGATTTTAGAAATGACAATTTGAAATTCAGATCTAAGTTAATAGTTTGACGTTCTTTACTTCAAAATAACTAAGTCTTATTTTATAATAGTGAATTTTTAAATCATATCTAAGTTATTAGTTTGAAGTTCTTTACTTGAAAATAACTAACTCTGATTTTAGAAATGTGAATTTGAAAATAAGATCTAAGTTAATAATTTAAAGCTCAATATTTGAACATATCTACTTCCGATTTTAGAAACGACAATTTGAAAATAAGATCTAAGTTAATAGTTTGACGTGCTTTACTTTAAAATAACTAAGTCTTATTTTAGACTAGTGAATTTGTAAATCAGAACAAAGTGATTTGTTTGAAGTTCCTTACTTGGAAATATCTACTTATGATTTTAGAAATGACAATTTGAAATTCAGATCTAAGTTAATAGTTTGACGCTTTTTACTTCAAAATAACTAAGTCTTATTTTAGACTGGTGAATTTGTAAATCAAAACTAAGTTATTAGTTTAAAGTTTTTTACTACAAATTTATTAATTCGGACTTTAGTAATGTAAATTTGAAAATCAAATCTTAGGTTGTAGTTTGTAGTTATTTATTTGAAAATATCTAATTCTGATTTTAAACATGACAATTTGAAAATCAGATCTAAATTAATAGCTTGACTTTTTTTACTTCAAAATAACTAAGTCTAATTTGAGACTAGTAAATTTATAAGTCAAAACTAACTTGTTAGTTAGATAGTTTTTACTTCAAATGAACTAATACGGTTTTTGTAATGTAATTTTGAAAATTTAAGCAAAGGTTTGAAGATCAAGTTTGAAGATCTTTACTTGAAAATTTCTACTTCTGATTTAACAAATGATAATTTTAAAATCAGATCTAAGTTTGACGTTTGGCGTTTGACGTTTGACGTTTGACGTTCTTTACTTCAAAATAGTTAAGTCTTATTTTAGAATAGTGAATTGGTAAATCAAAACTAAATTATTAGTGTAAAGTTTTTTACTTAAAATTTACTAATTCGGATCTTAGTAATGTAAATTTGAAAATCAATTCTTAGGTTGTAGTTTGAAGTTCTTTACTTGAAAATATCTACTTCTGATTTTAGAAATGACAATTTGCAAATCAGAACTAAGTTAATAGTTTGACGGTCTTTACTTCAAAATAACTAAGTCTTATTTCGGAATAGTGAATTTGTAAATCAAAACTAAGTTATTAGTTTGAAGTTCCTTACTTGGAAATATCTACTTTTGATTTTAGAAATGACAATTTGAAATTCAGATCTAAGTTAATAGTTTGACGCTTTTTACTTCAAAATAACTAAATTTTATTTTAGACTAGTGAATTTGTAAACCAAAACTAAGTAATTAGTTTGAAGTTTTTCACTTCAATTGAACTAATACGAATTTTTGTAATGTAAATTTGAAAATCAAATCTCAGGTTGTAATTTGAAGTTCTTTACTTGAAAATATCTACTTCTGATTTTAGAAAAGACAATTTGAAAATCAGATCTAAGTTAAAAGTTTGACGTTCTTTAGTTCAAAAGAACTAATTCTTATTTAAAATAGTGAATTTGTAAATAAAAGTAAGTTATTAGTTTAAAGTTTTTTACTTCAATTTTCCTAATTCAGATCTTAGTAATGGGAACTTTGAAATCAAATCTAAGGTTGTAGTTTGAAGTTTTTTACTTGAAAATATCTACTTCTGATTTTAGAAATGACAATTTGAAATTCAGATCTAAGTTAATAGTTTGACGATCTTTACTTCAAAATAACTAAGTCTTATTTTAGAATAGTGAATTTGTAAATCAAAACTAAGTTATTAGTTTGAAGTTCCTTACTTGGAAATATCTACTTCTGATTTTGGAAATGACAATTTGAAATTCAGATCTAAGTTAATAGTTTGACGCTTTTTACTTCATAATAACTAAGTCTTATTTTAGACTGGGGCATTTGTAAATCAAAACTAAGTTATTAGTATAAAGATTTTTAGTTCAAATTTACTAATTCTGATCTTAGTAATGTAAATTTAAAAATCAAATCTAGGGTTGTAGTTTGAAGTTCTTTACTTCAAAATAACTAAGTCTTATTTTGGAATAACGAATTTGTAAATCAAAACTAAGTTATTAGTTTGAAGTTCTTTACTTGAAAATATCTACTTCTGATTTTAGAAATGACAATTTGAAATTCAGATCTCAGTTAATAGTTTGACGTTTTTTAGTAAAAATAATTAAGTCTTATTTTAGAATAGTTAATTTGTAAATCTAAACTAAGTTGTTAGTTTGAAGTTCTTTACTTGAAAATATCTACTTCTGATTTTAGAAATGACAATTTGAAAATCACATCTAAGTTAATAGATTGACTTTCTTTACTTCAAAATAGATATAGCTTATTTTGGAATAGTGTATTTGTAAATCAATACTAAATTATTTGTTTGAAGTAGTTTACTTGAAAATATCTACTTCTAATTTTAGAAATACTAATTTGAAAATCCAATTTAAGTTAATAGTTTGAGGTTCTTTACTTCATAATAACTAAGTCTCATTTTAGAATAGTGAATTTGTAAATCATATCTAAGTTATTAGTTTGAAGTTTTTTACTTGAGAATATCTACTTCAGATTTTAGAAACAAAAAATTTGAAAATCAGACCTAAGTTAATAGTTTGACGTTTTTTATTTCAAAATAACTAAGTCTTATTTTAGACTAGTGAATTTGTAAATCAAATCTACGTAATTAGTTTGCAGTTTTTTACTTGAAAAAATCTATTACTGATTTAAGAAATGACAATTTGAAAATCAGATCTAAATTAATAGTTTTACGTTTTTTACTTGAAAATATCTACTTCTGATTTTAGAAATGACAATTTGAAAATCAGATCTAAGTTATTAAATTGACGGCATTTACTTCAAAATAGATATGGCTTATTTTAGAATACTTTATTTGTAAATCAAAATTAAGTTATTAGTTTGAAGTTCTTTACTTAAAAATATCTACTGCTAATTTTAGAAATGACAATTTGCAAATCTGATCTAAATTAATAGTTTGACATTTTTAATTCAAAATAACTAAGTCTTATTTTAGAATAGTTTATTTGTAAATCAAAGCTAAATTATTTTTATGAAGTACTTTACTTGTAAATATCTACTTCTAATTTTAGAAATGACAATTTGAAAATCAGTTAAAACTTAAAAGTTTGACGGTCTTTACTTCAAAATAACTAAGTTTTATTTTAGAATACTTTATTTGTAAATCAAAATTAAGTTATTAGTTTGAAGTTCTTTACTTAAAAATATCTACTTCTAATTTTAGAAACGACAATTTGAAATTCAGATCTAAGTTAATAGTTAGACGGTCTTTACTTCAAAATAACTAAGTCTTATTTTAGAATAGTGAATTTGTAAGTCAAAACTAAGTTATTAGTTTGAAGTTTTTTGCTTCAAATAAACTAAAACGGATTTTTGTAAGGTAAACTTGAAAATCAAAGCTAACGAAATAGTTTGAAGATGTTTACTTGAAAATATCTACTTCTTATTTCAGAAATGACAATTTTAAAATCAGATCTAAGTTAATAGTTTGAAGCTCTTTACTTCAAAATAACTAAGTCTTATTTTATAACAGTGAATTTGTAAATCAAATCTAAGTTTTTAGTTTGAAGTTTTTTACATGAAAATATCTATTTCTGATTTTAGAAATGACAATTTGAAATTCAGATCTAAGTTAAGAGTTTGACGTTCTTTACTTTAAAATAACTAACGCTGAATTTAGTGATGAATGTGAATTTGAAAATAAGATCTAAGTTAATAATTTAAAGCTCAATATTTGAACATATTTACTTCCGATTTTAGAAATGACAATTTGAATATAAGATCTAAGTTAATAGTTTGACGTGCTTTGCTTTAAAATAACTAAGTCTTATTTTAGACTAGTGAATTTGTAAATCAGAACAAAGTTATTTGTTTGAAGTTCCTTACTTGGAAATATCTACTTATGATTTTAGAAATGACAATTTGAAATACAGATCTAAGTTAACAGTTTGACGCTTTTTACTTCAAAATAACTAAGTCTTATTTTAGACTGGTGAATTTGTAAATCAAAACTAAGTTATTAGTTTAAAGTTATTTACTACAAAATTTACTAATTCGGACTTTAGTAATGTAAATTTGAAAATCAAATCTAAGTTAATAGTTCGACGTGTTTTACATTAAAATTACTAAGTCTTATTTTAGCATAGTGAATTTGTAAATCAAAACTAACTTATTAGTTTGAAGTTCTTATCTTCAAAATATCTACTTCTGATTAGAGAAATGACAATTTGAGAATCAGCTCTAAGTTAATAGTTTGAAGTTCTTTACTTTAAAATATCTACTTCTGCTTAGAGAAATGATAATCTGAGAATCACATCTTAGTTAATAGTTTGAAATTCTTTACTTCAAAATAAGTAAGTCTTATTTTAGAATACTAAATTTGTAAATTAAAACTAAGTTATTAGTTTGAAGTTCTTTACTTGAAAATAACTAACTCTGATTTTAGAAATGTGAATTTGAAAATAAGATCTAAGTTAATAATTTAAAGCTCAATATTTGAACATATCTACTTCCGATTTTAGAAACGACAATTTGAAAATAAGATCTAAGTTAATAGTTTGACGTGCTTTACTTTAAAATAACTAAGTCTAATTTTAGACTAGTGAATTTGTAAATCAGAACAAAGTGATTTGTTTGAAGTTCCTTACTTGGAAATATCTACTTATGATTTTAGAAATGACAATTTGAAATTCAGATCTAAGTTAATAGTTTGACGCTTTTTACTTCAAAATAACTAAGTCTTATTTTAGACTGGTGAATTTGTAAATCAAAACTAAGTTATTAGTTTAAAGTTTTTTACTACAAATTTACTAATTCGGACTTTAGTAATGTAAATTTGAAAATCAAATGTTAGGTTGTAGTTTGAAGTTATTTATTTGAAAATATCTAATTCTGATTTTAAACATGACAATTTGAAAATCAGATCTAAGTTAATAGCTTGACTTTTTTTACTTCAGAATAACTAAGTCTAATTTGAGACTAGTAAATTTATAAGTCAAAACTAACTTGTTAGTTAGATAGTTTTTACTTCAAATGAACTAATACGGTTTTTGTAATGTAATTTTGAAAATTTAAGCAAAGGTTTGAAGATCAAGTTTGAAGATCTTTACTTGAAAATTTCTACTTCTGCTTTAACAAACGACAATTTTAAAATCAGATCTAAGTTTAACGTTTGGCGTTTGACGTTTGACGTTCTTTAACTCAAAATAGTTAAGTCTTATTTTAGAATAGTGAATTGGTAAATCAAAACTAAATTATTAGTGTAAAGTTTTTTACTTAAAATTTACTAATTCGGATCTTAGTAATGTAAATTTGAAAATCAATTCTTAGTTTGTAGTTTGAAGTTCTTTACTTGAAAATATCTACTTCTGATTTTAGAAATGACAATTTGCAAATCAGAACTAAGTTAATAGTTTGACGGTCTTTACTTCAAAATAACTAAGTCTTATTTCGGAATAGTGAATTTGTAAATCAAAACTAAGTTATTAGTTTGAAGTTCTTTACTTGAAAATATCTACTTCTGATTTTAGAAATGACAATTTGAAATTCAGATCTCAGTTAAGAGTTTGACGTTCTTTAGTTCAAAGTAACTAAGTCTTATTTTAGAATAGTTAATTTGTAAATCTAAACTAGGTTATTAGTTTGAAGTTCCTTACTTGGAAATATCTACTTTTGATTTTAGAAATGACAATTTGAAATTCAGATCTAAGTTAATAGTTTGACGCTTTTTACTTCAAAATAACTAAATTTTATTTTAGACTAGTGAATTTGTAAACCAAAACTAAGTTATTAGTTTGAAGTTTTTTACTTCAATTGAACTAATACGAATTTTTGTAATGTAAATTTGAAAATCAAATCTAAGGTTGTAATTTGAAGTTCTTTACTTGAAAATATCTACTTCTGATTTTAGAAATGACAATTTGAAAATCAGATCTAAGTTAAAAGTTTGACGTTCTTTAGTTCAAAATAACTAATTCTTATTTAAAATAGTGATTTTGTAAATAAAAGTAAGTTATTAGTTTAAAGTTTTTTACTTCAATTTTCCTAATTCGGATCTTAGTAATGGGAACTTTGAAATCAAATCTAAGGTTGTAGTTTGAAGTTTTTTACTTGAAAATATCTACTTCTGATTTTAGAAATGACAATTTGAAATTCAGATCTAAGTTAATAGTTTGACGATCTTTACTTCAAAATAACTAAGTCTTATTTTAGAATAGTGAATTTGTAAATCAAAACTAAGTTATTAGTTTGAAGTTCCTTACTTGGAAATATCTACTTCTGATTTTGGAAATGACAATTTGAAATTCAGATCTAAGTTAATAGTTTAACGCTTTTTACTTCATAATAACTAAGTCTTATTTTAGACTGGGGCATTTGTCAATCAAAACTAAGTTATTAGTATAAAGATTTTTAGTTCAAATTTACTAATTCTGATCTTAGTAATGTAAATTTAAAAATCAAATCTAGGGTTGTAGTTTGAAGTTCTTTACTTGAAAATGGCTAATTCTTATTTTAGAAATGACAATTTGAAAATCAGAATTAACTTAATAATTTGCCGGTACTTACTTCAAAATAACTAAGTTTTATTTTAGAATAGTGAATTAGTAAATCAAAATTAAGTTATTAGTTTGAAGGTTTTTACTTGATAATATCTACTTCTGATTTTAGAAATGACAATTTGAAATACAGATCTAAGTCAATAGTTTGACGGTTTTTACTTCAAAATAAGTAACTCTTATTTTAGACTAGTTAATTTGTAAATCTAAACTAAGTTGTTAATTTGAAGTTCTTTACTTGGTAATATCTACTTCTGATTTTAGAAATGACAATTTGAAAATCAAATCTAAGTTAATAGATTGACTTTCTTTACTTCAAAATAGATATAGCTTATTTTGGAATAGTGTATTTGTAAATCAAAACTAAATTATTTGTTTGAAGTAGTTTACTTGAAAATATCTACTTCTAATTTTAGAAATACTAATTTGAAAATCAAATCTAAGTTAATAGTTTGACGTTCTTTAGTTCAAAATAACTAAGTCTTATTTTAGAATAGTTAATTTGTAAATCTAAACTAAGTTGTTAGTATGAAGTTCCTTACTTGGAAATATCTACTTCTGATTTTAGAAATAACAATTTGAAAATCAAATTTAAGTTAATAGTTTGACGTTCTTTACTTCATAATAACTAATTCTCATTTTAGAATAGTGAATTTGTAAATCATATCTAAGTTAATAGTTTGAAGTTTTTTACTTGAGAATATCTACTTCTGATTTTAGAAATGACAATTTGAAAATCAGATCTAAATTAATAGTTGAAATCTTAATACTTAAAAATATCTACTTCTGATTTTAGAAATGACAATTTGAAAATCAGATCTAAGTTAATAGTTTGACGTTCTTTACTTCTAAATATCTAAGTCTAATTTTAGACTAGTGAATTTGTAAATCAAAACTATGTTAATAGTTTAAAGTTTTTTACTTCAAATTTACTAATTCAGTTCTTAGTAATGTAAATTTGGAAATCAAATCTAAGGTTGTAGTTTGAAGTTCTTTACCTGAAAATATCTACTTCTGATTTTAGAAATGACAATTTGAAAATCAGATCTAAGTTAATAGTTTGACGTTCTTTACTACAAAATAACTAAATTTTATTTTAGGATAGTTAATTTGTAAATGAAAACTAAGTTATTAGTTTGAAGTTCTTTACTTGAAAATATCTACTTCTGATTTTAGAAATGACAATTTGAAAATCAGATCGAAGTTAATAGTTTCACGTTCTTTACTTCTAAATAACTAAGATTTATTTTAGTATATTGAATTTGTAAATCTAAACTAAGTTAATAGTTTGACGTTTTCTACTTCAAAATAACTAAGTCTTATTTTAGACTAGTGAATTTGTAAATCAAAACTAAGTTATTAGTTTAAAGTTTTTTACTTCAAATTTAGTAATTCGAATCTTAGTAATGTAAATTTGGAAATCAAATCTAAAGTTGGTGTTTGAAGTTTTTTACTTGAAAATATCTACTTCTGATTTTAGAAATGACAAGTTGAAAATCAGATCTAAGTTAATAGTTTGACGTTTTTTAGTTCAAAATAACTAAGTCTTATTTTAGACTAGTAAATTTGTAAATCAAAACTAAGTTGTTAGTTTGTAGTTCTTAACTTGAAAATATCTTCTACTTATATCAGAAATGACAATTTGAAAATCACATCTAAGTTAATAGTTTGAAGTTCTTTACTTCAACATAACTTATTCTGATTTTAGAAAAGTGAATTTGAAAATCAAATCTAAGTTAATAGTTTATGCCCAATACTTGAAAATATCTACTTCTGATTTTAGAAATGACAATTTGAGAATAAGAAGAAAGTTAGATATTTGAAGTTCTATACTTTAAAATAACTAATTCTGATTTTAGAAATGTGAATTTGAAAAACAAATCTAAAGTAATAGTTTGAAGTTATTTACTTCATTATTACTAATTCTGATATTAGAAATGAAAATTTGAAAATCAGATCTAAGTTAACTTAGAACGTGAAACTATTAATAGTTTCACGTTCTTTACTTTAAAATAACTAAGTCTTATTTTACAATAGTGAATTTGTAAATAAAAAACCCAGTTATAAGTTTGAAGTTCTTTACTTGAAAATATCTACTTCTAATTTTAGAAATGACAATTTGAAAATCAGAACTAAGTTAATAGTTTGAAGTGTTTTAATTCCAAATTACTAATTTGGATTTTAGTAATGTAAATTCCAAAATCAAATCTAAGGTTATAGTTTGAAGTTCTTTACTTGAAAATATCTACTTATGATTTTAGAAATGAGAATGTCAAAATAAGATCTAAGTTAATAGTTTGACGTTGTTTACTTCAAAATAACTAACACTGATTTTAGAAATGTGAATTTTAAAATCAAATCTAAGTTAATAGTTTAAAGCTCAATACTTGGAAATATCCACTTCTGATATTAGATATGACAATTTGAAAATCAGATCTAAGTTAATAGTTTCACGATCTTTACTTTAAAATTACTTACTCTGATTCTAGAAATGTGAATTTGAAAATCAAACCTAAGTTAATAGTTCGACGTTCTTTACTTCAAAATAACTAAGTCTTATTTTAGAATAGTGTATTTGTAAATCAAAACTAAGTTATTAGTTTGAAGTTTTTTACTTGAAAATATCTACTTCTGATTTTAGAAATGACAATTTGAAAATCAGAACTAAGGTAATTCGACCTTCTTTCCTTCAAAATAACTGAATCTAATTTGAGAATAATTAATTTGTAAATGAAAACTAAGTTATTAGTTTAAAGTTTTTTACTTCAAATTAAATAAATTCGGATTTTAGTAATGTAAATTTAAAAATCAAATCTAAGGTTATCGTTTGAAGTTCTTTACTTGAAAATATGTACTTCTGATTTTAGAATTGACAACTTGACAATAAGATCTAAGTTAATAGTTAGACGTTTTTTACTTCAAAATTACTATATTTTATTTTAGGAAAGTTAATTTGTAAATCAAAACTAAGTTATTAGTTTGAAGTTTTTTACTTGAAAATTTCAACTTCTGATTTTAGAAATGACAATTTGAAAATCAGAACTAAGTTAATAGTTTGACGTTTTTTACTGCAAAATTACTAAATTTTATTTTAGGAAATCTAATTTGTAAATCAAAACTAAGTTTTTTGTTTGAAGTTTTTTAGTTCAAATTAACTAATTTGGATTTTAGTAAAGTAAATTTCAAATTCAAATCTAATGTTATAGTTTGAAGTTCTTTACTTGTAAATATCTACTTCTGTTATTAGAAATGGCTATTTGAAAATCAGATATAAGTTAATAGTTTGACGTTAATACTACAAAATAACTAAGTCTTATCTTAGACTAGTGAATTTGTAAATCAAAACTAAGTTATTAGTCTGAAGTTTTTTACTTCTAATTATCAATTCGGATTTTAGTAATGTTAATTTAGATATCAAATCTAAGGTTATAGTTTGAATTTTTATACTTCAAAATAACTAAGTCTTATTTTAGAATAGTGAATTTGTAAATCAAAACTAAGTTATTAGTTTGCAGTTCTTTACTTGAATATATCTACTTTTGATTTTAGAAATGACATTTTGAAAATCAGAACTAATTTAATAGTTTGAAGTGTTTTAATTCCAAATTACTAATTTGGATTTTAGTAATGTAAATTCAAAAATCAAATCTAAGGTTATAGTTTGAAGTTCTTTACTTGAAAATATCTACTTATGATTTTAGAAATGAGAATTTGAAAATAAGATCTAAGTTAACAGTTTGACGTTCTTTACTTCAAAATAGATAAGTCTTATTTTAGAATACTGTCTTTGTAAATCAAAACTAAGTTATTTGTTTGAAGTACTTTACTTGAAAATATCTACTTCTGATTTTAGAAATGACAATTTAAAAATCAGATCTATGTTAATAGTTTGACGATTTTTACTTCAAAATAACTAACAAGGGAAACGTCATGTATGCGAAATTTTGTTTTGGTTTATACTTACATTACGTAAAGATTACACCTAAGGCATTACGTGAACGAAATAGTAGCGCGCCATATTCAGCCAATTTTGAGAAAATCGATTTTGAAAATTTCTTCTTTTTGCACGAAATAACTAAATAATAAAAGATAAAACTTGCAACAAAGGTTCCGTGGTAACGAGGTAGAGTGGTGGCTTTAATAAGCAAGGGTTCTAGGTTCGATTCCAGCATCCGTACTTTTTTTTTCAAATATTTTTTTTTAATTAATTTTCTTTTTAAGTAATATGTAAATTAACAGATATTTAATAATTATTCGAAATTATTAATTTTTAATTAATTATTAATTACTAGATCCCGTAAAACTTACTGTTTTCCCTGTTTTTACGATGAATACCACCCGGGATCGTGCGAAACGTCGGTGTAAAAAATTATACATTATACATGTATTAAATTATATGTAAACTGATCAGAAAATAATTAATATGTATAATAATAATATACTTCATATAATATGTAAATACTTATTCAATTATGTAACTTTTCATTTCTTATTAAATATATAAATAAAATACGAAAAATATATAAATAAATACTTATTTAATTAAAAAATATAATTTTTAACAAATTCCAAAAATTTTTGAACGTTTCGAATAATAATCAATTTAAGAAATGTTTGAAAATACTGTTAGTAAGACAAAACGATATCGTCCGAATATAGAGATCTGAAAAATTAATAATTTCGAATAATTATTAAATATATGTTAATTTACATATTACTTAAAAAGAAAATTAATTAAAAAAAAAATATTTAAAAAAAAAAGTACCGATGCTAGAATTGAACCTAGAACCCTCGCTTATTAAAGCCATCACTCTACCACGTTACCACGGAACCTTTGTTGCAAGTTTTATCTTTTATCGCGTTATTTCAGGCAAAAAGATGAAATTTTTAAATTCAATTTTCTCAAAATTGGCTGAATATGGCGCGCTACTATTTCATTCACGTAATGTAATCTTTACGTAGTATAAGTATAAACCAAAACAAAATTTCGCATACCTGACGTTTCCCTTGTAAGTCTTATTTAGACTAGTGAATTTGTAAATCAAAACTTAGTTATTAGTTTGTAGTTCTTTACTTGAAAATATCTACTACTGATTTTAGAAATGAGAATTTGAAAATAAGATCTAAGTTAATAGTTTGACGTTGTTTACTTCAAAATAACTAAGTACTATTTTAGAATAGTGAATTTGTAAATCAAAACTAAGTTATTAGTTTAAAAGATTTATACTTCAAAATAACTACTTCTGATTTTAGAAATGTGAATTTGAAAATCAAATCTAAAGTTATAGTTGGAATTACTTTACTTGAAAATATCTACTTCTGATTTTAGAAATAACAATTTGAAAATCAGATCTAAGTTGATAGTTCGACGGTTTTTTTAAATAACTAAGACTTATTTTAGAATTTGGAATTTGTGAATCAAACTAAGTTATTAGTTTGAAGTTTTTTACTTCAAAATATATTGTCATGTTTCAAAAGTGATTCGGACCCACCCTATACATTTTGGTAAAAATTCATTTATTTATTTAAGTTATGTTTAAATTGATTTTATGTTGTAAGATTGTAAAATTAGCAAGGTGGGGACGAATCACCGGAAATTCAAGGCCTTTTGCCAAAAATGGCCGACGTGATGGACGTATGATTTGTGAGTCCGAGAAATATTTGATAAGTTCTGTAGTTTTTGAAATATAAAAGTGATTTTTTATGGATGAAGAGTGTTTTATTAAGATTTGTTTTTTTGAAAGAAAGAATTTTGAAAGATTTTTGAGTGGTTTTGAAAATTAAAATTAAACAGAAGCTAATTGAAGAAATTAAAGATAAAAAGTGGAATTGGATGGGATTTACAAAAGTTAATTTTGTTAAAATTGTTAATTTTAGTAGATGGTAAAAAATTTTCATTATTATTTTAAAAATTAGTTCAAAGAACAACAAATTGTGAGTGGTAAGCCGGACTGAGATATCGGCTATGTAGCATTTAACGTTACCATTTTGAGTATTTTGTTGTAACGAAATTGAAGTTTCACGAATTACTTTGAAGAAAAATATTTCATATTGGAATTTATTGGAAAATAATAAACATAATTTGAATAAATTACACCTCAATATATATCGGATTGTAGAAATGTGAATTTAAAGATCAAACCTAACTTTATTACTTGCAAATATCTACTTCTGATTTTAGAAATGACAATTTGAGAATAAGAAGAAAGTTAGATATTTGAAGTTCTATACTTCAAAATAACTAATTCTGATTTTAGAAATGTGAATTTGAAAAACAAATCTAAAGTAATAGTTTGAAGTTATTTACTTCATTATTACTAATTCTGATTTTAGAAATGAAAATTTGAAAATCAGATCTAAGTTAATAGTTTCACGTTCTTTACTTTAAAATAACTAAGTCTTATTTTACAATAGTGAATTTGTAAATAAAAAACCCAGTTATAAATTTGAAGTTCTTTACTTGAAAATATCTACTTCTAATTTTAGAAATGACAATTTGAAAATCAGAACTAAGTTAATAGTTTGTAGTGTTTTAATTCCAAATTACTAATTTGGATTTTAGTAATGTAAATTCAAAAATCAAATCTAAGGTTATAGTTTGAAGTTCTTTACTTGTAAATATCTACTTCTGTTATTAGAAATGGCTATTTGAAAATCAGATATAAGTTAATAGTTTGACGTTAATACTACAAAATAACTAAGTCTTATCTTAGACTAGTGAATTTGTAAATCAAAACTAAGTTATTAGTCTGAAGTTTTTTACTTCTAATTATCAATTCTGATTTTAGTAATGCTAATTTAGATATCAAATCTAAGGTTATAGTTTGAATTTTTATACTTCAAAATAACTAAGTCTTATTTTAGAATAGTGAATTTGTAAATCAAAACTAAGTTATTAGTTTGCAGTTCTTTACTTGAAAATATCTACTTCTGATTTTAGAAATGACAATTTGAAAATCAGATCTAAGTTAATAGTTTGACGTTGTTTACTTGAAAATAACTAAGCACTATTTTAGAATAGTGAATTTGTAATGCAAAACTAAGTTATCAGTTTGAAGTTTTTTACTTGAAAATATCTACTTCTGATTTTAGAAATGACAATATGAAAATCAGATCTAAGTTAATAGTTTGATGTTCTTTACTTCAAAGAAACTAAGTCATATTGTAGAATAGTGATTTTGTAAATCAAAACTAAGTTATTAGTTTGAAATACTTTACTTGAAAATATCTACTTCTGCATTTAGAAATGACAATTTGAAAATCAGATCTAAGTTAATAGTTTGACGTTTTTTACTTCAAAATAACTAATTCGGATCTTAGTAATGTAAATTTGGAAATATAATCTAAGGTTGTAGTTTGAAATTTTTTACTTGAAAATATGTAGTTCTGATTTTAGAAATGACAATTTGAAAATCATATCTAAGTTAATAGTTTGACGATCTTTACTTCAAAGTAACTTAGTGTTATTTTAGAATAGTGAATTTGTAAATCAAAACTAAGTTATTAGTTTAAGGTTCGATACTCAGAAATATCTACTTGTGATTTCAGAAATGACAATTTGAAAATCAGATCTAAGTTAATAGTTTGATGTTCTTCACTTCAAAGAAACTAAGTCTTATTTTAGTATAGTAAATTTGTAAATCAAAACTAAGTTATTACTTTGAAATACTTTACTTGAAAATATCTACTTCTGATTTTAGAAATGACAATTTGAAAATCAGATCTAAGTTAATAGTTTGACGTTTTTTACTTCAAAATAACTATGTCTTATTTTAAACTAGTGAATTTGTAAATCAAAACTAAGTTATTAGTCTGAAGTTCTTTACTTTGAAAAATCTACTTCTGATTTCAGAAATGACAATTTGAAAATCAGATCTAAGTTAATAAGTTTGACGTTCTTTACTTCAAAATAGATAAGTCTTATTTTACAATACTGTCTTTGTAAATCAAAACTAAGTTATTTATTTGAAGTACTTTACTTGAAAATATCTACTTCTGATTTTAGAAATGACAATCTGAAAATCAGATCTAAGTTAATAGTTTGACGTTCTGTACTTCAAAATAACTAAATCTTATTTTAGTATAGTGAATTTGTAAATCAAAACTAAGTTATTAGTTTAAAGTTTTTTACCTCAAATTTACAAATTCGGCTTTTTTAAATGTAAATTTGGAAATCAAATCTAAGGTTGTAGTTTGAAGTTCTTTACTTGAAAATATCGGCTTCAGATTTAGAAATGACAATTATACAATCAGATCCAAGATAATAGTTTGACGTTCTTTACTTCAAAATAACTAATTTATATTTTACAATAGTTAATTTGTAAATCAAAACTAAGTTCATAATTTGAAGTACTTTACTTGAAAATATCTACTACTGATTTTCTAAATGACAAATTGAAAATCAGATCTAAATTAATAGTTTGACGTTCTTTACTTCAAAATAACTAAGTATTATTTTAAACTAGTCAGTTTGTAAATCAAAACTAAGTTATTAGTTTAAAGTTTTTTACTTCAAATTTACTAATTCGGATCTTAGTAATGTAAATTTGAAAATCAAATCTAAGCTTGTAGCTTGAAGTTCTTTACATGAAAATATCTACTTCTGATTTTTGAAATGACAATTTTAAAATCAGATCTAAGTTAATAGTTTGACGTTCCTCACTTCAAAATAACTAAGTCTTATTTTAGTATAGTGAATTTGTAAATCAAAGCTATGTTATTAGTTTGAAGTTCTGTACTTGAAAATATCTACTTCTTATTTTAGAAACGACAATTTGAAAATCAGATCTAGGTTAATAGTTTGACGTTTTTTACATCAAACTGACTAAATTTTATTTTAGAATAGTTAATTTGTAAATCAAAACTAAGTTATTAGTTTGAAGTTCTTTACATGAAAATATCTACTTCTAATTTTAGAAATGACAATTTGAAAATCAGATCTAAGTTAATAGTTTGACGTTCCTCACTTCAAAATAACTAAGTCTTATTTTAGTATAGTGAATATGTAAATCAACACTAAGTTATTAGTTTAAAGTTTTTTACTTCAAATTTACAAATTCGGCTCTTTTTAATGTAAATTTGGAAATCAAATCTAAGGTTGTAGTTTGAAGTTCTTTACTTGAAAATATCTGCTTCAGATTTAGAAATGACAATTATAAAATCAGATCCAAGATAATAGTATGACGTTCTTTACTTCAAAATAACTAATTTATATTTTACAATAGTTAATTTGTAAATCAAAACTAAGTTCATAATTTGAAGTACTTTACTTGAAAATATCTACTTCTGATTTTAGAAATGACAATTTGAAAATCAGATCTGAGTTAATAGTTTGACGTTCTCTACATCAAAATAACTAAATTATGTTTTAGAATAGTTAACTTGTAAACCAAAACTAAGTTATTAGTTTGAAGTCTTTTACTTGAAAATATATACTTCTGATTTTAGAAATGACAATTTGAAAATCATATCTAAGTGAATAGTTTGACGTTCTTTACTTCTAAATGACTAAGTCTTATTTTAGTGTAGTGAATTTGTAAATCAAAAACTAAGTTATTAGATTGAAGTTCTTTACTTGAAAATATCTACTACTGATTTTAGAAATGACCATTTGAAAATCAGATCTAAGTTAATAGTTTGACGTTCTTTACTTCAAAATAACTAAGTCTTATTTTAGAATAGTGATTTTGTAAATCAAAGCTAAGTTATTAGTTTGAAGTTCTTTACTTGAAAATATCTACTACTGATTTTAGAAATGACAATTTGAAAATCAGATCTAAGTTAATAGTTTGACGTTCTTTACTTCAATATAACTAAGTCTTATTTTAGTATAGTGAATTTGTAAATCAAAGCTAAGTTATTAATTTGAAGTTCTTTACTTGAACATATCTACTTCTGATTTTAGAAATGACAATTGTAAATCAGGTCTAAGTTAATAGTATGACGTTTTTTACTTCAAAATAACTAAGTCTTATTTCACACTAGTTAATTTAGTAAATCAAAACTAAGTTATAAGTTTGAAGTTCTCTACTTGAAAATATCTACTACTGATTTTAGAAATGACAATTTGAAAATCAGATCTAAGTTAATACTATGACGTTTTTACTTCAAAATCACTAAGTCTTATTTTAGAATATTGAATTTGTAAATCAAAGCTAAGTTATTTGTTTACAAATCTTTTCTTAAAAAAATCTACTTCTGATTTTAGAAATGACAATTTGAAAATCAGGTCGAAGTCTTATTTTAGAATAGTAAATTTGTAAATCAAAGCTAAGTTATTTGTTTAAAGTTCTATCCTTAAAAAAATCTACTTCTGATTTTAGAAATGACAATTTGAAAATCAGATCTAAGTTAATATTTTAACGGTCTTTATATCAAAATAACTAAAATTTATTTTAGAATAGTTAATTTGTAAATCATATCTAAGTTATTAGTTTGAAGTTCTTTACTTGTAAATATCTACTTCTTTTTTAAGAAATGACAATTTGAAAATCAGATCTAAGTTAATAGTTTGACGTTATTTACTTCAAAATAGATAAGTCTTATTTTAGAATACTGTATTTGTAAATCAAAACTAAGTTGTTAGTTTGAAGTATTTTATATGAAAATATCTACTTCTGATTATAGAAATGATAATTTGAAAATCAGATCTAAGTTATTAGTTTAAAGTTCTTTACTTGAAAATATCTGCTTCTGATTTTAGAAATGACAATTTGTAAATCATATCTAAGTGAATAGTTTGACGTTCTTTACTTCGAAATGACTAAGTCTTATTTTAGTATAGTGAATTTCTATATCAAAACTAAGTTATTAGTTTGAGGTTCTTTACTTGAAAATATCTACTACTGATCTTAGAAATGACAATTTGAAAATCAGATCTAAGTTAATAGTTTGACGTTCTTTACTTCAAAATAACTAAGTCTTATTTGAGACTAGTGAATTTGTTAATCAAAACTAAGTTATTAGTTTGTAGTTCTTTGCTTGAATAATATTTACTTCTGATATTAGAAATGACAATTTGAAAATCAGATCTAAGTTAATAGTTTGACGTTCTTCACTTCAAAATAACTAAGTCTTATTTGAGACTAGTGAATTTGTTAATCAAAACTAAGTTATTAGTTTGCAGTTCTTTGCTTGAATAATATTTACTTCTGATATTAGAAATGACAATTTGAAAATCAGATCTAAGTTAATAGTTTGACGTTCTTTATTTCAAAATAGATAAGTCTTATTTTAGAATACTGTATTTGTAAATCAAATCTAATTTATTAGTTTGAAGTACCTTACTTAAAAATATCTACCTTTGATTTTTGAAATGACAGTTTGAAAATCAGATCTAAGTTAATAGTTTCACCTTCTTTGCTTCAAAATAACTAAATTTTATTTAAGTATAGTGAAGTTGTAAATCAAAACTAAGCTATTAGTTTGAATTTGTTTACTTGAAAATTTCTACTTCTGATTTCAGAAAAAACAATTTTAAAATTAGATCTAAGTTAATAGTTTGACGTTCTTTACCTCAAAATAACTAAGTCTTATTTTAGAATAGTGATTTTGTAAATCAAAACTAAGTTAATAATTTGAAGTTCTTTACTTTGAAATATCTTCTTATGATTTCAGAAATGGCAATTTGAAAATCAGATCTAAGTTAATAGTTTGACGTTCTTTACTTCAAAATAACTAAGTTTTATTTTAAACTAGTGAATTTGTAAATCAAAACTAAGTTATTAGTTTGAAGGTCTTTACTTGAAAATATCTACTACTGATTTTAGAGATGACAATTTGAAAATCAGAACTAAGTTAATAGTTTGACGTTTTTTACTTCAAACAAAGTCTTATTTTAGACTAGTGAATTTGTAAATTAAAATTAAGTTATTAGTTCGAAGTTCTTTACTTGAAAATATCTATTACTGATTTTAAAAATTACAATTTCAAAATCAGATCTAAGTTAATAGTTTGACGATTTTTACTTCAAACTAAGTCTTATTTTAGACTAGTGAATTTGTAAATCAAAACTAAGTTATTAGTTTGTAGTTCTTTACTTGAAAATATCTACTTCTCATTTTATAAATGACAATTCGAAAATCAGATGTAAGTTAATAGTTTGACGTTCTTTACTACAAAATAAATAAGTCTTATTTTAGTATGGTGAATTTGTAGAGCAAAACTAAGTTATTAGTTTGAAGTACTTTACTTTAAAATATCTACTTCTGATTTTAGAAATGACAATTTGAAAATAAGATCTAAGTTAATAGTTTGACGTTCTTTACCTCAAAATAACTAAGTCTTATTTTAGTATAGTGAATAAGTAAATCAAAACTAAGTTATTAGTTTGAAGTACTTTACTTGTAAATATCTACTACTGATTTTCGAAATGACAAATTGAAAATCAGATCTAAATTAATAGTTTGACGTTCTTTACTTCAAAATAACTAAGTATTATTTTAGACTAGTGAATTTGTAAATCAAAACTAAGTTATTAGTTTAAAGATTTTTACTTCAAATTTATTAATTTGGATCTTAGTAATGTAAATTTGAAAATCAAATCTAAGGCTGTAGTTTGAAGTTCTTTACATGAAAATATCTACTTCTGATTTTTGAAATGACAATTTGAAAATCAGTTCTAAGTTAATAGTTTGACGTTCCTCACTTCAAAATAACTAAGTCTTATTTTAGTATAGTGAATTTGTAAATCAAAGCTATGTTATTAGTTTGAATTTCTTTACTTGAAAATATCTACTTCTTATTTTAGAAATGACAATGTAAAAATCAGATCTAAGTTAATAGTTTGACGTTCTGTACTTCAAAATAACTAAATCTTATTTTAGTATAGTGAATTTGTAAATCAAAACTAAGTTATTAGTTTAAAGTTTTTTACCTCAAATTTACAAATTCGGCTTTTTTAAATGTAAATTTGGAAATCAAATCTAAGGTTGTAGTTTGAAGTTCTTTACTTGAAAATATCGGCTTCACATTTAGAAATGACAGTTATACAATCAGATCCAAGATAATAGTTTGACGTTCTTTACTTCAAAATAACTAATTTATATTTTACAATAGTTAATTTGTAAATCAAAACTAAGTTCATAATTTGAAGTACTTTACTTGAAAATATCTACTACTGATTTTCTAAATGACAAATTGAAAATCAGATCTAAATTAATAGTTTGACGTTCTTTACTTCAAAATAACTAAGTATTATTTTAAACTAGTCAGTTTGTAAATCAAAACTAAGTTATTAGTTTAAAGTTTTTTACTTCAAATTTACTAATTCGGATCTTAGTAATGTAAATTTGAAAATCAAATCTAAGCTTGTAGCTTGAAGTTCTTTACATGAAAATATCTACTTCTGATTTTTGAAATGACAATTTTAAAATCAGATCTAAGTTAATAGTTTGACGTTCCTCACTTCAAAATAACTAAGTCTTATTTTAGTATAGTGAATTTGTAAATCAAAGCTATGTTATTAGTTTGAAGTTCTGTACTTGAAAATATCTACTTCTTATTTTAGAAACGACAATTTGAAAATCAGATCTAGGTTAATAGTTTGACGTTTTTTACATCAAACTGACTAAATTTTATTTTAGAATAGTTAATTTGTAAATCAAAACTAGGTTATTAGTTTGAAGTTCTTTACATGAAAATATCTACTTCTAATTTTAGAAATGACAATTTGAAAATCAGATCTAAGTTAATAGTTTGACGTTCCTCACTTCAAAATAACTAAGTCTTATTTTAGTATAGTGAATATGTAAATCAACACTAAGTTATTAGTTTAAAGATTTTTACTTCAAATTTACAAATTCGGCTCTTTTTAATGTAAATTTGGAAATCAAATCTAAGGTTGTAGTTTGAAGTTCTTTACTTGAAAATATCTGCTTCAGATTTAGAAATGACAATCATAAAATCAGATCCAAGATAATAGTATGACGTTCTTTACTTCAAAATAACTAATTTATATTTTACAATAGTTAATTTGTAAATCAAAACTAAGTTCATAATTTGAAGTACTTTACTTGAAAATATCTACTTCTGATTTTAGAAATGACAATTTGAAAATCAGATCTAAGTTAATAGTTTGACGTTCCTCACTTCAAAATAACTAAGTCTTATTTTAGTATAGTGAATATGTAAATCAACACTAAGTTATTAGTTTAAAGTTTTTTACTTCAAATTTACAAATTCGGCTCTTTTTAATGTAAATTTGGAAATCAAATCTAAGGTTGTAGTTTGAAGTTCTTTACCTGAAAATATCTGCTTCAAATTTAGAAATGACAATTATAAAATCAGATCCAAGATAATAGTATGACGTTCTTTACTTCAAAATAACTAATTTATATTTTACAATAGTTAATTTGTAAATCAAAACTAAGTTCATAATTTGAAGTACTTTACTTGAAAATATCTACTTCTGATTTTAGAAATGACAATTTGAAAATCAGATCTGAGTTAATAGTTTGACGTTCTCTACATCAAAATAACTAAATTATGTTTTAGAATAGTTAACTTGTAAACCAAAACTAAGTTATTAGTTTGAAGTCTTTTACTTGAAAATATATACTTCTGATTTTAGAAATGACAATTTGAAAATCATATCTAAGTGAATAGTTTGACGTTCTTTACTTCTAAATGACTAAGTCTTATTTTAGTGTAGTGAATTTGTAAATCAAAACTAAGTTATTAGATTGAAGTTCTTTACTTGAAAATATCTACTACTGATTTTAGAAATGACCATTTGAAAATCAGATCTAAGTTAATAGTTTGACGTTCTTTACTTCAAAATAACTAAGTCTTATTTTAGAATAGTGAATTTGTAAATCAAGGCTAAGTTATTAGTTTGAAGTTCTTTACTTGAAAATATCTACTACTGATTTTAGAAATGACAATTTGAAAATCAGATCTAAGTTAATAGTTTGACGTTCTTTACTTCAATATAACTAAGTCTTATTTTAGTATAGTGAATTTGTAAATCAAAGCTAAGTTATTAATTTGAAGTTCTTTACTTGAACATATCTACTTCTGATTTTAGAAATGACAATTGTAAATCAGGTCTAAGTTAATAGTATGACGTTTTTTACTTCAAAATAACTAAGTCTTATTTCACACTAGTGAATTTAGTAAATCAAAACTAAGTTATAAGTTTGAAGTTCTCTACTTGAAAATATCTACTACTGATTTTAGAAATGACAATTTGAAAATCAGATCTAAGTTAATACTATGACGTTTTTTACTTCAAAATCACTAAGTCTTATTTTAGAATATTGAATTTGTAAATCAAAGCTAAGTTATTTGTTTACAAATCTTTTCTTAAAAAAATCTACTTCTGATTTTAGAAATGACAATTTGAAAATCAGGTCGAAGTCTTATTTTAGAATAGTAAATTTGTAAATCAAAGCTAAGTTATTTGTTTAAAGTTCTATCCTTAAAAAAATCTACTTCTGATTTTAGAAATGACAATTTGAAAATCAGATCTAAGTTAATATTTTAACGGTCTTTATATCAAAATAACTAAAATTTATTTTAGAATAGTTAATTTGTAAATCATATCTAAGTTATTAGTTTGAAGTTCTTTACTTGTAAATATCTACTTCTTTTTTAAGAAATGACAATTTGAAAATCAGATCTAAGTTAATAGTTTGACGTTATTTACTTCAAAATAGATAAGTCTTATTTTAGAATACTGTATTTGTAAATCAAAACTAAGTTGTTAGTTTGAAGTATTTTATATGAAAATATCTACTTCTGATTATAGAAATGATAATTTGAAAATCAGATCTAAGTTATTAGTTTAAAGTTCTTTACTTGAAAATATCTGCTTCTGATTTTAGAAATGACAATTTGTAAATCATATCTAAGTGAATAGTTTGACGTTCTTTACTTCGAAATGACTAAGTCTTATTTTAGTATAGTGAATTTCTATATCAAAACTAAGTTATTAGTTTGAGGTTCTTTACTTGAAAATATCTACCACTGATCTTAGAAATGACAATTTGAAAATCAGATCTAAGTTAATAGTTTGACGTTCTTTACTTCAAAATAACTAAGTCTTATTTGAGACTAGTGAATTTGTTAATCAAAACTAAGTTATTAGTTTGTAGTTCTTTGCTTGAATAATATTTACTTCTGATATTAGAAATGACAATTTGAAAATCAGATCTAAGTTAATAGTTTGACGTTCTTCACTTCAAAATAACTAAGTCTTATTTGAGACTAGTGAATTTGTTAATCAAAACTAAGTTATTAGTTTGCAGTTCTTTGCTTGAATAATATTTACTTCTGATATTAGAAATGACAATTTGAAAATCAGATCTAAGTTAATAGTTTGACGTTCTTTACTTCTAAATAACTAAGTATTATTTTAGTATAGTGAATTTGTAAATCAAAACTAAGTTATAAGTTTGAAATACTTTACTTAAAAATATCTACTTCTGATTTTAAAAATGACAATTTGAAAATCAGATCTAAGTTAATAGTTTGACGTTATTTACTTCTAAATAACTAAGTCTTATTTTAGGATAGTGAATTTGTAAATCAAAACTAAGTTAATAGTTTGAAGATTTTTACTTCAAATTTACTGATTCGGATCTTAGTAACGTAAATTTGGAAATCAAATCTAAGGTTGTAGTTTAAAGTTCTTTACTTGAAAATATCTACTTCTGATTTTAGAAATGACAATTTGAAAATCAGGTCTAAGTTAATAGTTTGACGCTCTTTACATCAAAATTACAAAATTTTATTTTAGAATAGTTAACTTGTAAATCAAAACTAAGTTATTAGTTTGAAGTTTTTTACTTGAAAATATCTACTTCTCATTTTAGAAATTAAAGTTTGAAAATCAGATCTAAGTTAATAGTTTGACGTTCTTTACTTCAAAATAGATAAGTCTTATTTTAGAATACTGTATTTGTATATCAAAACTAAGTTGTTAGTTTGAAGTTCTTTATTTGAAAATATCTGCTTCAGATTTTAGAAATGACAATTTGAAAATCAGATATAAGTTAATAGTTTGACGTTCTTTACCTCAAACCAACTAAGACTTATTTTAGACTAGTAAATTTGTAAATCAAAACTAAGTTATTAGCTTGAAGTTCTTTACTTGAAAATATCTACTACTGATTTTAGAAATGACAATTTGAAAATCAGATCTAAGGTAATAGTTTGACGTTCCTTACTTCAAACTAACTTAGTCTTATTTTAGAATAGTGAATTTGTAAATCAAAGCTAAGTTATTAGTTTAAAGTTCTTTACTTTGAAATATCTACTTCTTTTTTAAGAAATGACAATTTGAAAATCAGATCTAAGTTAATAGTTTGACGTTCTTTACATCAAAATAACTAAATTTTGTTTTAGAATAGTTAACTTGTAAATCAAAACTAAGTTATTAGTTTGAAGCTCTTTACTTGAAATTATCTACTTCTGTTTTAGAAATGACAATTTGAAAATCAGATCTAAGTTAATTGTTTGACGATTTTTACTTCAAAATAACTAAGTCATACTTTAGTATAGTGAATTTGTAAATCAAAACTAACTTATTAGTTTGAAGTTCTTTACTTGAACATATCTACTGCTGCTTGTAGAAATGACAATTTGAAAATCAGATCTAAGTTAATAGTTTGACGTTTTTTACTTCAAAATAACTAAGTCTTATTTTAGAATAATAAATTTGTAAATCAAAGCTGAGTTATTAGTTTGAAGTTCTTTACTTGAAGATATCTACTTCTGATTTTAGAAATGACAATTTGAAAATCAGATCTAAGTTAATAGTTTGACGTTTTCTACTTCCAAATAACTAACTCTTATTTTAGTATAGTGAATTTGTAAATTAAAGCTAAGTTATTAGTTTGAAGTTCTTAACTTGAAAATATCTACTACTAATTTTAGAAATGACAATTTGAAAATCAGATCTAAGTTAATAGTTTGACGTTTTTCACTTCAAAATAACTAAGATTTATTTTAGACTAGTGAATTTGTTAATCAAAACTAAGTTTATAGTTTGAAGTTTTTTACTTCAAATTTACTGATTTGGATCTTTTTAACGTAAATTTGGAAATCAAATCTAAGGTTGTAGTTTAAAGTTCTTTACTTGAAAATATCTACTTCTGATTTTAGAAATGACAATTTGAAAATCAGATCTAAGTTAATAGTTTGACGCTCTTTACATCAAAATTACAAAATTTTATTTTAGAATAGTTAACTTGTAAATCAAAACTAAGTTATTAGTTTGAAGTTTTTTACTTGAAAATATCTACTTCTCATTTTAGAAATTACAATTTGAAAATCAGATCTAAGTTAATAGTTTGACGTTCTTTACTTCAAAATAGATAAGTCTTATTTTAGAATACTGTATTTGTATATCAAAACTAAGTTGTTAGTTTAAAGTTCTTTATTTGAAAATATCTGCTTCAGATTTTAGAAATGACAATTTGAAAATCAGATATAAGTTAATAGTTTGACGTTCTTTACCTCAAACCAACTAAGACTTATTTTAGACTAGTAAATTTGTAAATCAAAAGTAAGTTATTAGCTTGAAGTTCTTTACTTGAAAATATCTACTACTGATTTTAGAAATGACAATTTGAAAATCAGATCTAAGGTAATACTTTGACGTTCCTTACTTCAAACTAACTTAGTCTTATTTTAGAATAGTGAATTTGTAAATCAACGCTAAGTTATTAGTTTAAAGTTCTTCACTTTGAAATATCTACTTCTTTTTTAAGAAATGACAATTTGAAAATCAGATCTAAGATAATAGTTTGACGTTCTTTACTTCAAAATAACTAAGTCTTATTTTAGAATAGTGAATTTGTAAATCAAAGCTGAGTTATTAGTTTGAAGTTCTTTACTTGAAAATATCTACTTCTGATTTTAGAAATGACAATTTGAAAATCAGATCTAAGTTAATAGTTTGACGTTTTCTACTTCCAAATAACTAACTCTTATTGTAGTATAGTGAATTTGTAAATTAAAACTAAGTTATTAGTTTGAAGTTCTTAACTTGAAAATATCTACTACTAATTTTAGTAATGACAATTTGAAAATCAGATCTAAGTTAATAGTTTGACGTTTTTCACTTCAAAATAACTAAGATTTATTTTAGACTAGTGCATTTGTTAATCAAAACTAAGTTAATAGTTTGAAGTTTTTTACTTCAAATTTACTGATTCGGATCTTAGTAACGTAAATTTGGAAATCAAATCTAAGGTTGTAGTTTAAAGTTCTTTACTTGAAAATATTTACTTCTGATTTTAGAAATGACAATTTGAAAATCAGGTCTAAGTTAATAGTTTGACGCTCTTTACATCAAAATTACAAAATTTTATTTTAGAATAGTTAACTTGTAAATCAAAACTAAGTTATTAGTTTGAAGTTTTTTACTTGAAAATATCTACTTCTCATTTTAGAAATTACAATTTGAAAATCAGATCTAAGTTAATAGTTTGACGTTCTTTACTTCAAAATAGATAAGTCTTATTTTAGAATACTGTATTTGTAAATCAAAACTAAGTTGTTAGTTTGAAGTTCTTTATTTGAAAATATCTGCTTCAGATTTTAGAAATGACAATTTGAAAATCAGATATAAGTTAATAGTTTGACGTCCTTTACCTCAAACCAACTAAGACTTATTTTAGATTAGTAAATTTGTAAATCAAAACTAAGTTATTAGCTTGAAGTTCTTTACTTGAAAATATCTACTATTGATTTTAGAAATGACAATTTGAAAATCAGATCTAAGGTAATAGTTTGACGTTCCTTACTTCAAACTAATTTAGTCTTATTTTAGAATAGTGAATTTGTAAATCAAAGCTAAGTTATTAGTTTGAAGTTTTTTAATTGAAAATATCTACTTCTGCTTTTAGAAATGACAATTTGAAAATCAGAACTAATTTAATAGTTTGTCGTTTTTTACTTCAAAATAGATAAGTCTTATTTTAGAATAGTGTATTTGTAAATCAAAACTAAGTTATTAGTTTGAAGTTCTATACTTGAAAATATCTACTCCTGATTTTAGAAATGACAATTTGCAAATCAGAACTATGTTAATAGTTTGTCGTTTTTTACTTCAAAATAGATAAGTCTTATTTTAGAAAAGTGAATTTGTAAATCAAAGCTAAGTTATTAGTTTGAAGTTCTTTACTTGAAAATATCTACTTCTGATTTTAGAAATGACAAATTGAAAATCAGATCTATGTTAATAGTTTGACGTTTTCTACTTCCAAATAACTAACTCTTATTTTGGTATAGTGAATTTGTAAATTAAAACTAAGTTATTAGTTTGAAGTTCTTAACTTGAAAATATCTACTACTAATTTTAGAAATGACAATTTGAAAATCAGATCTAAGTTAATAGGTTGAAGTTTTTCACTTCAAAATAACTAAGATTTATTTTAGACTAGTGAATTTGTAATTCAAAACTAAGTTATTAGTTTAAAGTTTTTTACTTCAAATTTACTGATTCGGATCTTAGTAACGTAAATTTGGAAATCAAATCTAAGGTTGTAGTTTAAAGTTCTTTACTTGAAAATATCCACTTCTGATTATAGAAATGACAATTTGAAAATCAGGTCTAAGTTAATAGTTTGACGTTCTTTACAACAAAATAACTAAATTTTGTTTTAGAATAGTTAACTTGTAAATCAAAACTAAGTTATTAGTTTGAAGTTTTTTACTTGAAAATATCTACTTCTGATTTTAGAAATGACAATTTGAAAATCAGATCTAAGTTAATAGTTTGACGTTCTTTACTTCAAAATTGATAAGTCTTAATTTAGAAATCTGTATTTGTAAATCTAAACTAAGTTGTTAGTTTGAAGTTCTTTATTTGAAAATATCTGCTTCAGATTTTAGAAATGACAATTTGAAAATCAGATCTAAGTTAATAGTTTGACGTTCTTTACTTCAAAATAGATAAGTCTTACTTTAGTATAGTTAATTTGTAAATCAAAACTAAGTTATTAGTATGAAGTTCTTTGCTTGAAAAAAACTACTACTGATTTGAGAAATAACAATTTGAAAATCAGATTTAAGTTAATAGTTTGACGTTCTTTACTTCAAAATAACTAAGTCTTATTTTAGACTAGTAAATTTGTAAATCAAAACTAAGTTATTAGTTTGAACTTCTCTACTTGAAAATATCTACTACTGATTTTAGAAATGACAATTTAAAAATCAGATCTAAGTTAATAGTATGACGTTCTATACTTCAAAATAGATAAGTCTTATTCTAGAATACTGTATTTGTAAATCAAAACTAAGTTGTTAGTTTGAAGTACTTTATTTGAAAATGTCTGCTTCAGATTTTAGAAATGACAATTGGAAAATCAGATCTAAGGTAATAGTTTGACGTTCTTTACTTCAAAATAAGTAAGTCTTATTTTAGAATAGTGAATTTGTAAATCAAAACTAAGTTATTAGATTGTAGTTCTTTACTTTGAAATATCTACTTCTGATTTAAGAAATGACAATTTGAAAATAATATCTAAGTGAATAGTTTGACGCTCTTTACATCAAAATAACTAAATTTTATTTTATAATAGTTAACTTGTAAATCAACACTAAGTTATTAGTGTGTAGTTCTTTACTTGAAAATATCAACTTCCTATTTTAGAAATGACAATTTGAAAATCAGATCTAAGTTACTAGTTTGACGTTCTTTACTTCAAAATAACTAAGTCTTATTTTAGAATAGTAAATTTGTAAATCAAAGCTAAGATATTTGATAAAAGTTCTTTCCTTAAAAAATGTACTTCTGATTTTAGAAATGACAATTTAAAAATCAGATCTAAGTTAATAGTATGACGTTCTATACTTCAAAATAGATAAGTCTTATTTTAGAATACTGTATTTGTAAATCAAAACTAAGTTGTTAGTTTGAAGTACTTTATTTGAAAATGTCTGCTTCAGATTTTAGAAATGACAATTGGAAAATCAGATCTAAGGTAATAGTTTGACGTTCTTTACTTCAAAATAAGTAAGTCTTATTTTAGAATAGTGAATTTGTAAATCAAAGCTAAGTTATTAGTTTGAAGTTCTTTACTTGAAAATTTCTACTTCTGATTTTAGAAATGATGATTTGAAAATCAGATATAAGTTAATAGTTTGACGTTCTTTAGTTCTTAATAACTAAGTCGTATTTTAGAATAGTGAATTTGTAAATCAAAGCTAAGTTATTAGTTTGAAGTTTTTCAATTGAAAATATCTAATTCTGATTTTAGAAATGACAATTTGTAAATCAGATCTAAGTTAATAGTATGACGTTATTTACTTCAAAATAACTAAGTCTTATTTTAGACTAGTGAATTTGTAAATCGATACTAAGTTATTAGTTTGAAGGACTTTACTTAAAAATATCTACTACTGATTTTAGAAATGACAATTTGGAGGTTAGATCTAAGTCAATAGTTTGACGTTCTTTACTTCAAAATTGATAAGTCTGAATTTAGAAATCTGTATTTGTAAATCAAAACTAAGTTGTTAGTTTGAAGTTCTTTATTTGAAAATATCTGCTTCAGATTTTAGAAATGACAATTTGAAAATCAGATTTAAGTTAATAGTTTGACGTTCTTTCCTTCAAAATAGATAAGTCTTACTTTAGTATAGTGAATTTGTAAATCAAAACTAAGTTATTAGTATGAAGTTCTTTGCTTGAAAAAAACTACTACTGATTTTAGAAATAACAATTTGAAAATCAGATCTAAGTTTATAGTTTGACGTTCTTTACTTCAAAATAACTATGTCTTATTTTAGAATAGTCAATATGCAAATCAAAGCTAAGTTATTAGTTTGAAGTTCTTCACTAGAAAATATCTACTTCTGATTTTAGAAATGACAATTTGAAAATCAAGTCTAAGTTAATAGTTTGACGTTTTTTACTTCAAAATAACTAAGTCTTATTTTAGACTAGTAAATTTGTAAATCAAAATGAAGTTATTAGTTTGAAGTTCTTTACTTGAAAATATCTACTACTGATTTTAGAAATGACAATTTGAAAATCAGATCTAAGTTAATAGTTTGACGTTCCTTACTTCAAAATAACTTAGTCTTATTTTAGAATAGTGAATTTGTAAATTAAAACTAAGTTATTAGATTGTAGTTCTTTACTTTGAAATATCTACTTCTGATTTAAGAAATGACAATTTGAAAATAATATCTAAGTGAATAGTTTGACGCTCTTTACATCAAAATAACTAAATATAATTTTATAATAGTTAACTTGCAAATCAAAACTAAGTTATTAGTTTGAAGTTTTTTACTTGAAAATATCTACTTCTTATTTTAGAAATGACAATTTGAAGATCAGATCTAAGGTAATAGTGTGACGTTCTTTACTTCAAAATAAATAAGTCTTATTTTAGAATAGTGAATTTGTAAATCAAAGCTAAGTTATTAGTTTGAAGTTCTTTACTTGAAAATTTCTACTTCTGATTTTAGAAATGATGATATGAAAATCAGATATAAGTTAATAGTGTGACTTTTTTTACTTCTAAATAACTAAGTCTTATTTTAGTATAGTGAATTTGTAAATTAAAACTAAGTTATTAGTTTGAAGTTCTTTACTTGAAAATATCTACTACTGATCTTAGAAATGACAATTTGAAAATCACATCTAAGTTAATAGTTTGACGTTCTTTACTTCAAAATAACTACGTCTTATTTTAGACTAGTGAATTTGTTAATCGAAACTAAGTTATTAGTTTTAAGTTCTTTACTTGAAAATATCTAATTCTGATTTTAGAAATGACAATTTGAAAATCAGATCTAAGTAAATAGTTTGACGTTATTTACTTTAAAATAACTAAGTCGTATTTTAGAATAGTGAATTTGTAAATCAACGCTAAGTTATTAGTTTGAAGTACTTTATTTGAAAATGTCTGCTTCAGATTTTAGAAACGACAATTTGAAAATTAGATCTAAGTTAATAGTTTGACGTTCTTTACTTCTAAACAGATAAGTCTTATTTTAGAATACTGTATTTGTAAATCAAAACTAAGTTATAAGTTTGAAGTACTTTACTTAAAAATATCTACTACTGATTTTAGAAATGACAATTTGAAAGTTAGATCTAAGTAAATAGTTTGACGTTCTTTACTTCAAAATTAATAACTCTTAATTTAGAAATCTGTATTTGTAAATCAAAACTAAGTTGTTAGTTTGAAGTTCTTTATTTGAAAATATCTGCTTCAGATTTTAGAAATGACAATTTGAAAATCAGATCTGAGTTAATAGTTTGACGTTCCTTACTTCAAAATAACTTAGTCTTATTTTAGAATAGTGAATTTGTAAATCAAAACTAAGTTATTAGATTGTAGTTCTTTACTTTGAAATATCTACTTCTGATTTAAGAAATGACAATTTGAAAATAATATCTAAGTGAATAGTTTGACGCTCTTTACATCAAAATAACTAAATTTTATTTTATAATAGTTAACTTGTAAATCAACACTAAGTTATTAGTGTGTAGTTCTTTACTTGAAAATATCAACTTCCTATTTTAGAAATGACAATTTGAAAATCAGATCTAAGTTAATAGTTTGACGTTCTTTACTTCAAAATAACTAAGTCTTATTTTAGAATAGTAAATTTGTAAATCAAAGCTAAGATATTTGATAAAAGTTCTTTCCTTAAAAAATGTACTTCTGATTTTAGAAATGACAATTTAAAAATCAGGTCTAAGTTAATAGTTTGATGTTTTTTACTTTAAAATAACTAAGTCTTATTTTAGACTAGTAAATTTGTAAATCAAAACTAAGTTATTAGTTTGAACTTCTCTACTTGAAAATATCTACTACTGATTTTAGAAATGACAATTTAAAAATCAGATCTAAGTTAATAGTATGACGTTCTATACTTCAAAATAGATAAGTCTTATTTTAGAATACTGTATTTGTAAATCAAAACTAAGTTGTTAGTTTGAAGTACTTTATTTGAAAATGTCTGCTTCAGATTTTAGAAATGACAATTGGAAAATCAGATCTAAGATAATAGTTTGACGTTCTTTACTTCAAAATGAGTAAGTCTTATTTTAGAATAGTGAATTTGTAAATCAAAGCTAAGTTATTAGTTTGAAGTTCTTTACTTGAAAATTTCTACTTCTGATTTTAGAAATGATGATTTGAAAATCAGATATAAGTTAATAGTTTGACGTTCTTTAGTTCTTAATAACTAAGTCTTATTTTAGTATAGTGAATTTGTAAATTAAAACTAAGTTATTAGTTTGAAGATCTTTACTTGAAAATATCTACTTCTGATTTCAGAAATGACAATTTTAAAATCAGATCTAAGTTAATAGTTTGACGTTCTTTACTTAAAAATAACTAAATATTATTTTAGAATAGTGAATTTGTAAATCAAAACTAAGTTATGAGTTTTAAGTTCTTTACTTGAAAATATCTAATTCTGATTTTAGAAATGACAATTTGAAAATCAGATCTAAGTAAATAGTTTGACGTTATTTACTTTAAAATAACTAAGTCGTATTTTAGAATAGTAAATTTGTAAATCAAAGCTAAGTTATTAGTTTGAAGTTTTTCAATTGAAAATATCTAATTCTGATTTTAGAAATGACAATTTGTAAATCAGATCTAAGTTAATAGTATGACGTTATTTACTTCAAAATAACTAAGTCTTATTTTAGACTAGTGAATTTGTAAATCGATACTAAGTTATTAGTTTGAAGGACTTTACTTAAAAATATCTACTACTGATTTTAGAAATGACAATTTGAAAGTTAGATCTAAGTCAATAGTTTGACGTTCTTTACTTCAAAATTGATAAGTCTGAATTTAGAAATCTGTATTTGTAAATCAAAACTAAGTTGTTAGTTTGAAGTTCTTTATTTGAAAATATCTGCTTCAGATTTTAGAAATGACAATTTGAAAATCAGATTTAAGTTAATAGTTTGACGTTCTTTCCTTCAAAATAAATAAGTCTTACTTTAGTATAGTGAATTTGTAAATCAAAACTAAGTTATTAGTATGAAGTTCTTTGCTTGAAAAAAACTACTACTGATTTTAGAAATAACAATTTGAAAATCAGATCTAAGTTAATAGTTTGACGTTCTTTACTTCAAAATAACTATGTCTTATTTTAGAATAGTCAATATGAAAATCAAAGCTAAGTTATTAGTTTGAAGTTCTTCACTAGAAAATATCTACTTCTGATTTTAGAAATGACAATTTGAAAATCAAGTCTAAGTTAATAGTTTGACGTTTTTTACTTCAAAATAACTAAGTCTTATTTTAGACTAGTAAATTTGTAAATCAAAATGAAGTTATTAGTTTGAAGTTCTTTACTTGAAAATATCTACTACTGATTTTAGAAATGACAATTTGAAAATCAGATCTAAGTTAATAGTTTGACGTTCCTTACTTCAAAATAACTTAGTCTTATTTTAGAATAGTGAATTTGTAAATCAAAACTAAGTTATTTGATTGTAGTTCTTTACTTTGAAATATCTACTTCTGATTTAAGAAATGACAATTTGAAAATAATATCTAAGTGAATAGTTTGACGCTCTTTACATCAAAATAACTAAATATAATTTTATAATAGTTAACTTGTAAATCAAAACTAAGTTATTAGTTTGAAGTTTTTTACTTGAAAATATCTACTTCTCATTTTAGAAATGACAATTTGAAAATCAGATCTAAGGTAATAGTTTGACGTTCTTTACTTCAAAATAACTAAGTCTTATTTTAGAATAGTGAATTTGTAAATCAAAGCTAAGTTATTAGTTTGAAGTTCTTTACTTGAAAATTTCTACTTCTGATTTTAGAAATGATGATATGAAAATCAGATATAAGTTAATAGTGTGACTTTCTTTACTTCTAAATAACTAAGTCTTATTTTAGTATAGTGAATTTGTAAATTAAAACTAAGTTATTAGTTTGAAGTTCTTTACTTGAAAATATCTACTACTGATCTTAGAAATGACAATTTGAAAATCACATCTAAGTTAATAGTTTGACGTTCTTTACTTTAAAATAACTAAGTCGTATTTTAGAATAGTGAATTTGTAAATCAAAGCTAAGTTATTAGTTTGAAGTTTTTCAATTGAAAATATCTAATTCTGATTTTAGAAATGACAATTTGTAAATCAGATCTAAGTTAATAGTATGACGTTATTTACTTCAAAATAACTAAGTCTTATTTTAGACTAGTGAATTTGTAAATCGATACTAAGTTATTAGTTTGAAGGACTTTACTTAAAAATATCTACTACTGATTTTAGAAATGACAATTTGGAGGTTAGATCTAAGTCAATAGTTTGACGTTCTTTACTTCAAAATTGATAAGTCTGAATTTAGAAATCTGTATTTGTAAATCAAAACTAAGTTGTTAGTTTGAAGTTCTTTATTTGAAAATATCTGCTTCAGATTTTAGAAATGACAATTTGAAAATCAGATTTAAGTTAATAGTTTGACGTTCTTTCCTTCAAAATAGATAAGTCTTACTTTAGTATAGTGAATTTGTAAATCAAAACTAAGTTATTAGTATGAAGTTCTTTGCTTGAAAAAAACTACTACTGATTTTAGAAATAACAATTTGAAAATCAGATCTAAGTTTATAGTTTGACGTTCTTTACTTCAAAATAACTATGTCTTATTTTAGAATAGTCAATATGCAAATCAAAGCTAAGTTATTAGTTTGAAGTTCTTCACTAGAAAATATCTACTTCTGATTTTAGAAATGACAATTTGAAAATCAAGTCTAAGTTAATAGTTTGACGTTTTTTACTTCAAAATAACTAAGTCTTATTTTAGACTAGTAAATTTGTAAATCAAAATGAAGTTATTAGTTTGAAGTTCTTTACTTGAAAATATCTACTACTGATTTTAGAAATGACAATTTGAAAATCAGATCTAAGTTAATAGTTTGACGTTCCTTACTTCAAAATAACTTAGTCTTATTTTAGAATAGTGAATTTGTAAATTAAAACTAAGTTATTAGATTGTAGTTCTTTACTTTGAAATATCTACTTCTGATTTAAGAAATGACAATTTGAAAATAATATCTAAGTGAATAGTTTGACGCTCTTTACATCAAAATAACTAAATATAATTTTATAATAGTTAACTTGCAAATCAAAACTAAGTTATTAGTTTGAAGTTTTTTACTTGAAAATATCTACTTCTTATTTTAGAAATGACAATTTGAAAATCAGATCTAAGGTAATAGTGTGACGTTCTTTACTTCAAAATAAATAAGTCTTATTTTAGAATAGTGAATTTGTAAATCAAAGCTAAGTTATTAGTTTGAAGTTCTTTACTTGAAAATTTCTACTTCTGATTTTAGAAATGATGATATGAAAATCAGATATAAGTTAATAGTGTGACTTTCTTTACTTCTAAATAACTAAGTCTTATTTTAGTATAGTGAATTTGTAAATTAAAACTAAGTTATTAGTTTGAAGTTCTTTACTTGAAAATATCTACTACTGATCTTAGAAATGACAATTTGAAAATCACATCTAAGTTAATAGTTTGACGTTCTTTACTTCAAAATAACTACGTCTTATTTTAGACTAGTGAATTTGTTAATCGAAACTAAGTTATTAGTTTTAAGTTCTTTACTTGAAAATATCTAATTCTGATTTTAGAAATGACAATTTGAAAATCAGATCTAAGTAAATAGTTTGACGTTATTTACTTTAAAATAACTAAGTCGTATTTTAGAATAGTGAATTTGTAAATCAACGCTAAGTTATTAGTTTGAAGTACTTTATTTGAAAATGTCTGCTTCAGATTTTAGAAACGACAATTTGAAAATTAGATCTAAGTTAATAGTTTGACGTTCTTTACTTCTAAACAGATAAGTCTTATTTTAGAATACTGTATTTGTAAATCAAAACTAAGTTATAAGTTTGAAGTACTTTACTTAAAAATATCTACTACTGATTTTAGAAATGACAATTTGAAAGTTAGATCTAAGTAAATAGTTTGACGTTGTTTACTTCAAAATTAATAACTCTTAATTTAGAAATCTGTATTTGTAAATCAAAACTAAGTTGTTAGTTTGAAGTTCTTTATTTGAAAATATCTGCTTCAGATTTTAGAAATGACAATTTGAAAATCAGATCTGAGTTAATAGTTTGACGTTCCTTACTTCAAAATAACTTAGTCTTATTTTAGAATAGTGAATTTGTAAATCAAAACTAAGTTATTAGATTGTAGTTCTTTACCTTGAAATATCTACTTCTGATTTAAGAAATGACAATTTGAAAATAATATCTAAGTGAATAGTTTGACGCTCTTTACATCAAAATAACTAAATTTTATTTTATAATAGTTAACTTGTAAATCAACACTAAGTTATTAGTGTGTAGTTCTTTACTTGAAAATATCAACTTCCTATTTTAGAAATGACAATTTGAAAATCAGATCTAAGTTAATAGTTTGACGTTCTTTACTTCAAAATAACTAAGTCTTATTTTAGAATAGTAAATTTGTAAATCAAAGCTAAGATATTTGATAAAAGTTCTTTCCTTAAAAAATGTACTTCTGATTTTAGAAATGACAATTTAAAAATCAGGTCTAAGTTAATAGTTTGATGTTTTTTACTTTAAAATAACTAAGTCTTATTTTAGACTAGTAAATTTGTAAATCAAAACTAAGTTATTAGTTTGAACTTCTCTACTTGAAAATATCTACTACTGATTTTAGAAATGACAATTTAAAAATCAGATCTAAGTTAATAGTATGACGTTCTATACTTCAAAATAGATAAGTCTTATTTTAGAATACTGTATTTGTAAATCAAAACTAAGTTGTTAGTTTGAAGTACTTTATTTGAAAATGTCTGCTTCAGATTTTAGAAATGACAATTGGAAAATCAGATCTAAGATAATAGTTTGACGTTCTTTACTTCAAAATGAGTAAGTCTTATTTTAGAATAGTGAATTTGTTAATCAAAGCTAAGTTATTAGTTTGAAGTTCTTTACTTGAAAATTTCTACTTCTGATTTTAGAAATGATGATTTGAAAATCAGATATAAGTTAATAGTTTGACGTTCTTTAGTTCTTAATAACTAAGTCTTATTTTAGTATAGTGAATTTGTAAATTAAAACTAAGTTATTAGTTTGAAGATCTTTACTTGAAAATATCTACTTCTGATTTCAGAAATGACAATTTTAAAATCAGATCTAAGTTAATAGTTTGACGTTCTTTACTTAAAAATAACTAAATATTATTTTAGAATAGTGAATTTGTAAATCAAAACTAAGTTATGAGTTTTAAGTTCTTTACTTGGAAATATCTAATTCTGATTTTAGAAATGACAATTTGAAAATCAGATCTAAGTAAATAGTTTGACGTTATTTACTTTAAAATAACTAAGTCGTATTTTAGAATAGTGAATTTGTAAATCAAAGCTAAGTTATTAGTTTGAAGTTTTTCAATTGAAAATATCTAATTCTGATTTTAGAAATGACAATTTGTAAATCAGATCTAAGTTAATAGTATGACGTTATTTACTTCAAAATAACTAAGTCTTATTTTAGACTAGTGAATTTGTAAATCGATACTAAGTTATTAGTTTGAAGGACTTTACTTAAAAATATCTACTACTGATTTTAGAAATGACAATTTGAAAGTTAGATCTAAGTCAATAGTTTGACGTTCTTTACTTCAAAATTGATAAGTCTGAATTTAGAAATCTGTATTTGTAAATCAAAACTAAGTTGTTAGTTTGAAGTTCTTTATTTGAAAATATCTGCTTCAGATTTTAGAAATGACAATTTGAAAATCAGATTTAAGTTAATAGTTTGACGTTCTTTCCTTCAAAATAGATAAGTCTTACTTTAGTATAGTGAATTTGTAAATCAAAACTAAGTTATTAGTATGAAGTTCTTTGCTTGAAAAAAACTACTACTGATTTTAGAAATAACAATTTGAAAATCAGATCTAAGTTAATAGTTTGACGTTCTTTACTTCAAAATAACTATGTCTTATTTTAGAATAGTCAATATGAAAATCAAAGCTAAGTTATTAGTTTGAAGTTCTTCACTAGAAAATATCTACTTCTGATTTTAGAAATGACAATTTGAAAATCAAGTCTAAGTTAATAGTTTGACGTTTTTTACTTCAAAATAACTAAGTCTTATTTTAGACTAGTAAATTTGTAAATCAAAATGAAGTTATTAGTTTGAAGTTCTTTACTTGAAAATATCTACTACTGATTTTAGAAATGACAATTTGAAAATCAGATCTAAGTTAATAGTTTGACGTTCCTTACTTCAAAATAACTTGGTCTTATTTTAGAATAGTGAATTTGTAAATCAAAACTAAGTTATTAGATTGTAGTTCTTTACTTTGAAATATCTATTTCTGATTTAAGAAATGACAATTTGAAAATAATATCTAAGTGAATAGTTTGACGCTCTTTACATCAAAATAACTAAATATAATTTTATAATAGTTAACTTGTAAATCAAAACTAAGTTATTAGTTTGAAGTTTTTTACTTGAAAATATCTACTTCTCATTTTAGAAATGACAATTTGAAAATCAGATCTAAGGTAATAGTTTGACGTTCTTTACTTCAAAATAACTAAGTCTTATTTTAGAATAGTGAATTTGTAAATCAAAGCTAAGTTATTAGTTTGAAGTTCTTTACTTGAAAATTTCTACTTCTGATTTTAGAAATGATGATATGAAAATCAGATATAAGTTAATAGTGTGACTTTCTTTACTTCTAAATAACTAAGTCTTATTTTAGTATAGTGAATTTGTAAATTAAAACTAAGTTATTAGTTTGAAGTTCTTTACTTGAAAATATCTACTACTGATCTTAGAAATGACAATTTGAAAATCACATCTAAGTTAATAGTTTGACGTTCTTTACTTCAAAATAACTACGTCTTATTTTAGACTAGTGAATTTGTTAATCAAAACTAAGTTATTAGTTTTAAGTTCTTTACTTGAAAATATCTAATTCTGATTTTAGAAATGACAATTTGAAAATCAGATCTAAGTAAATAGTTTGACGTTATTTACTTTAAAATAACTAAGTCGTATTTTAGAATAGTGAATTTGTAAATCAACGCTACGTTATTAGTTTGAAGTACTTTATTTGAAAATGTCTGCTTCAGATTTTAGAAACGACAATTTGAAAATTAGATCTAAGTTAATAGTTTGACGTTCTTTACTTCTAAACAGATAAGTCTTATTTTAGAATACTGTATTTGTAAATCAAAACTAAGTTATAAGTTTGAAGTACTTTACTTAAAAATATCTACTACTGATTTTAGAAATGACAATTTGAAAGTTAGATCTAAGTAAATAGTTTGACGTTCTTTACTTCAAAATTAATAACTCTTAATTTAGAAATCTGTATTTGTAAATCAAAACTAAGTTGTTAGTTTGAAGTTCTTTATTTGAAAATATCTGCTTCAGATTTTAGAAATGACAATTTGAAAATCAGATCTAAGTTAATAGTTTGACGTTCTTTACTTCAAAATAGATAAGTCTTACTTTAGTATAGTGAATTTGTAAATCAAAACTTGTAAATTTGTAAATTGAAAATCAGATCTAAGTTAATAGTTTGACGTTTTTCACTTCAAAATAACGAAGACTTATTTTAGACTAGTGAATTTGTAAATCAAAACTAAGTTATAAGTTTAAAGTTTTTTACTTCAAATTAACTGATTCGGATCTTAGTAATGTAAATTTGGAAATCAAATCTAAGGTTGTAGTTTAAAGTTCTTTACTTGAAAATATCTACTTCTGATTATAGAAATGACAATTTGAATATCAGGTCTAAGTTAATAGTTTGACGCTCTTTAGATCAAAATAACTAAATTTTATTTTAGAATAGTTAACTTGTAAATCAAAACTAAGTTATTAGTTTTAAGTTTTTTACTTGAAAATATCTACTTCTAATTTTAGAAATGACAATTTGAAAATCAGATCTAAGTTAATAGTTTGACGTTCCTTACTTCTAAATAACTAAGTCTTATTTTAGAATAGTGTATTTCTAAATTAAAACTAAGTTCATAGTTTGAAGTACTTTACTTAAAAATATCTACTTCTGATTTTAGAAATGAATATTTGAAAATCAGATCTAAGTTAGTAGTTTGACGTTCTTTACTTCAAAATATATAAGTCTTATTTTAGAATACTGTATTTGTAAATCAAAACTAAGTTATTAGTTTGAAGTTCTTTATATGAAAATATCTACTACTGATTTTAGAAATGACAATTTGAAAATCAGATCTAAGTTAACAGTTTCACCATCTTTACTTCTAAGTAACTAAGTCTTATTTTAGACTAGTGAATTTGTAAATCAAAACTAAGTTATTAGTTTAAAGTTATTTACTTCAATTTTACTAATTCGGATCTTAGTAATGTAAATTTGGAGATCAAATCTAAGGTTGTAGTTTGAAGTTCTTTACTTGAAATTATCTACTTCTGATTTTAGAAATGACAATTTGAAAATCAGATCTAAGTTAATAGTTTGACGTTCTTTACTTCAAAATAACTAAGTCTTATTTTAGAATAGTGCATTTGTAAATCAAAACTAAGTTTTAGTTTAAAGTACTTTATTTAAAAACATCTACTTCTGATTTTAAAAATGACAATTTGAAAATCAGATCTAAGTTAATAGTTTGACGTTCTTTACTTCAAAATAGATAAGTCTTATTTTAGAACAGTGTATTTGTAAATGAAAACCAAGTAATTAGTTTGTAGTTCTTTGCTTCAAATTTACTAATTCGGATCTTAGTAATGTAACTTTGGAAATCAAATCTAAGCTTGTAGTTAGATGTTCTTTACTTTAAAATATCTACTTCTGATTTTAAAAATTACAATTTGAACATCAGGTCTAAGTTAATAGTTTGACGTTTTTACTTCAAAATAACTAAGTCTTATTTTAGACTAGTGAATTTGTAAATCAAATCTAAGTTATTAGTTTAAAGTTTATTACTTCAAATTTACTAATTCGGATCTTAGTAATGCAAATTTGGAAACCAAATCTAAGGTTATAGTTTGAAGTTCTTTACTTGAAATTATCTACTTCTGATTTTAGAAATGACAATTTAAAAATCAAATCTAAGTTAATAATTTGACGTTCTATACTTCAAGATAACTAAGTCTTACTTTAGCATAGTGAATTTGTAAATCAAAGCTAAGTTATTAGTTTGAATTTCTCTACTTGAAAATATCTACTACTAATTTTAGAAATGACAATTTGTAAATCAAATCTAAGTTAATAGTTTGACGTTTTTCACTTCAAAATAACTAAGACTTATTTTAGACTAGTGAATTTGTAAATCAAAACTAAGTTATTAGTTTAAAGTTTTTTACTTCAAATTTACTGATTCGGATCTTAGTAATGTAAATTTGGAAATCAAATCTAAGGTTGTAGTTTAAAGTTCTTTACTTGAAAATATCTACTTCTGATTTTAGAAATGACAATTTAAAAATCAGATCTAAGTTAATAGTATGACGTACTATACTTCAAAATAGATAAGTCTTATTTTAGAATACTGTATTTGTAAATCAAAACTAAGTTGTTAGTTTGAAGTACTTTATTTGAAAATGTCTGCTTCAGATTTTAGAAATGACAATTTGAAAATCAGATCTAAGGTAATAGTTTGACGTTCTTTACTTCAAAATGACTTAGTCTTATTTTAGAATAGTGAATTTGTAAATCAAAGCTAAGTTATTAGTTTGAAGTTCTTTACTTGAAAATAGATAAGTCTTATTTTAGAATAGTGAATTTGTTTGTAGTAGAATTAGTTTGTAGTTCTTTGCTTCAAATTTACTAATTCGGATCTTAGTAATGTAACTATGGAAATCAAATCTAAGGTTGTAGTTTGATGTTCTTTACTTGAAAATATCTACTTCTGATTTTAGAAATTACAATTTGAACATCAGGTCTAAGTTAATAGTTTGACGTTCTTTACTTCAAAATAACTAAGTCTTATTTTAGACTGGTGAATTTGTAAATCAAAACTAAGTTATTAGTTTAAAGTTTTTTACTTCAAATTTACTAATTTGGATCATAGTAATGTAAACTTCGAAATCAAATCTAAGGTTGTAGTTTAAAGTTCTTTACTTGAAAATATCTACTTCTGATTTTAAAAATGATAATTTGAAAAACAGATCTAATTTAGAAGTTTGACGTTCTTTACTTCAAAATAGATAAGTCTTATTTTAGAATAGTGAATTTGTAAATCAAAACTAAGTTATTAGTTTGTAGTTTTTTACTTTGAAATATCTACTTCTGATTTAAGAAATGACAATTTGAAAATCATATCTAAGTTAATAGTTTGACGTTCCTTACTTCAAAATGACTTAGTCTTATTTTAGAATAGTGATTATGTAAATCAAAACTAAGTTATTAGTTTGTAGTTCTTTACTTAGAAATATCTACTACTGATTTTAGAAATGACAATTTGAAGATCAGATCTAAGTTAATAGTTTGACGTTCCTTACTTCAAAATGACTTAGTCTTATTTTAGAATAGTGATTTTGTAAATCAAAACTAAGTTATTAGTTTGTAGTTCTTTACTTTGAAATATCTACTACTGATTTTAGAAATGACAATTTGAAAATCAGATCTAAGTTAATAGTCTGACGTTCCTTACTTCAAAATGACTTAGTCTTATGTTAGAATAGTGAATTTGTCAATCAAAACTAAGTTATTAGTTTGTAGTTCTTTATTTTGAAATATCTACTTCTGATTTCAGAAATGACAATTTGAAAATCAGATCTTAGTTAATAGTTTGATGTTCTTTACTTCAAAGAAACTAAGTCTTATTTTAGAATAGTGAATCTGTAAATGAAAACTAAGTTATTAGTTTAAAGTTCTTTACTTTGAAATATCTACTTTTGATTTCAAAAATGACAATTTGAAAATCAGATCTAAGTTAATAGTTTGACGTTCTTTACTTCTAAATAGATAAGTCTTATTTTAGAATACAGTATTTGTAAAATAAAACTTAGTTATTAGTTTAAAGTTCTTTACTTTGAAATATCTACTTTTGATTTCAAAAATGACAATTTGAAAATCAGATCTAAGTTAATAGTTTGACGATCTTTAGTTCTAAATAACTAAGTCTTATTTTAGTATAGTGAATTTGTAAATTAAAACTAAGTTATTAGTTTGAAGATCTTTACTTGAAAATATCTACTTCTGATTTCAAAAATGACAATTTGAAAATCAGATATAAGTTAATAGTTTGACGTTCTTTACTTAAAAGTAACTAAGTATTATTTTAGAATAGTGAATTTGTAAATCAAAACTAAGTTATTAGTTTTAAGTTCTTTACTTGAAAATATCTAATTCTGATTTTAGAAATGACAATTTGAAAATCAGATCTAAGTAAATAGTTTGACGTTATTTACTTTAAAATAACTAAGTCGTATTTTAGAATAGTGAATTTGTAAATCAAAGCTAAGTTATTAGTTTGAAGTTTTTTAATTGAAAATATCTAATTCTGATTTTAGAAATGACAATTTGTAAATCAGATCTAAGTTAATAGTATGACGTTATTTACTTCAAAATAACTAAGTCTTATTTTAGACTAGTGAATTTGTAAATCGATACTAAGTTATAAATTTGAAGTACTTTATTTGAAAATGTCTGCTTCAGATTTTAGAAATGACAATTTGAAAATTAGATCTAAGTTAATAGTTTGACGTTCTTTACTTCAAAATAGATAAGTCTAATTTTAGAATACTGTATTTGTAAATCAAAACTAAGTTATTAGTTTGAAGGACTTTACTTAAAAATATCTACTACTGATTTTAGAAATGACAATTTGAAAGTTAGATCTACGTCAACAGTTTGACGTTCTTTACTTCAAAATTGATAAGTCTAAATTTAGAAATCTGTATTTGTAAATCAAAACTAAGTTGTTAGTTTGAAGTTCTTTATTTGAAAATATCTGCTTCAGATTTTAGAAATGACTATTTGAAAATCAGATCTGAGTTAATAGTTTGACGTTCCTTACTTCAAAATAACTTAGTCTTATTTTAGACTAGTAAATTTGTAAATCAAAATGAAGTTATTAGTTTGAAGTTCTTTACTTGAAAATATCTACTACTGATATTAGAAATGACAATTTGAAAATTAGATCTAAGTTAATAGTTTGACGTTCCTTACTTCAAAATAACTTAGTCTTATTTTAGAATAGTGAATTTGTAAATCAAAACTAAGTTATTAGATTGTAGTTCTTTACTTTGAAATATCTACTTCTGATTTAAGAAATGACAATTTGAAAATAATATCTAAGTGAATAGTTTGACGCTCTTTACATCAAAATAACTAAATATAATTTTATAATAGTTAACTTGTAAATCAAAACTAAGTTATTAGTTTGAAGTTTTTTACTTGAAAATATCTACTTCTCATTTTAGAAATGACAATTTGAAAATCAGATCTAAGGTAATAGTTTGACGTTCTTTACTTCAAAATAACTAAGTCTTATTTTAGAATAGTGAATTTGTAAATCAAAGCTAAGTTATTAGTTTGAAGTTCTTTACTTGAAAATTTCTACTTCTGATTTTAGAAATGATGATCTGAAAATCAGATATAAGTTAATAGTTTGACGTTCTTTACTTCAAAATAACTAAGTCTTATTTTAGAATAGTGAATTTGTAAATCAAAGCTAAGTTATTAGTTTGAAGTTCTTTACTTGAAAATTTCTACTTCTGATTTTAGAAATGATGATCTGAAAATCAGATCTAAGGTAATAGTTTGACGTTCTTTACTTCAAAATAACTAAGTCTTATTTTAGAATAGTGAATTTGTAAATCAAAGCTAAGTTATTAGTTTGAAGTTCTTTACTTGAAAATTTCTACTTCTGATTTTAGAAATGATGATCTGAAAATCAGATCTAAGGTAATAGTTTGACGTTCTTTACTTCAAAATAACTAAGTCTTATTTTAGAATAGTGAATTTGTAAATCAAAGCTAAGTTATTAGTTTGAAGTTCTTTACTTGAAAATTTCTACTTCTGATTTTAGAAATGATGATCTGAAAATCAGATCTAAGGTAATAGTTTGACGTTCTTTACTTCTAAATAACTAAGTCTTATTTTAGTATAGTGAATTTGTAAATTAAAACTAAGTTATTAGTTTGAAGTTCTTTACTTGAAAATATCTACTACTGATCTTAGAAATGACAATTTGAAAATCACATCTAAGTTAATAGTTTGACGTTCTTTACTTCAAAATAACTACGTCTTATTTTAGACTAGTGAATTTGTTAATCAAACCTAAGTTATTAGTTTAACGTTTTTTAATTCAAATTTACTAATTGGGATCTTAGTAATGTAAATTAGGAAATGAAATCTAAGGTTATAGTTTGAAGATCTTTACTTGAAAATATCTACTTCTGATTTCAGAAATGACAATTTTAAAATCAGATCTAAGTTAATAGTTTGACGTTCCTTACTTCTAAATAACTAAGTCTTATTTTAGAATAGTGTATTTCTAAATTAAAACTAAGTTCATAGTTTGAAGTACTTTACTTAAAAATATATACTTCTGATTTTAGAAATGAATATTTGAAAATCAGATCTAAGTTAGTAGTTTGACGTTCTTTACTTCAAAATATATAAGTCTTATTTTAGAATACTGTATTTGTAAATCAAAACTCAGTTATTAGTTTGAAGTTCTTTATATGAAAATATCTACTACTGTTTTTAGAAATGACAATTTGAAAATCAGATCTAAGTTAACAGTTTCACCATCTTTACTTCTAAGTAACTAAGTCTTATTTTAGACTAGTGAATTTGTAAATCAAAACTAAGTTATTAGTTGAAAGTTATTTACTTCAAATTTACTAATTCGGATCTTAGTAATGTAAATTTGGAGATCAAATCTAAGGTTGTAGTTTGAAGTTCTTTACTTGAAATTATCTACTTCTGATTTTAGAAATGACAATTTGAAAATCAGATCTAAGTTAATAGTTTGACGTTCTTTACTTCAAAATAACTAAGTCTTATTTTAGAATAGTGAATTTGTAAATCAAAGGTAAGTTATTAGTTTGAAGTTTTTTACTTGAAAATAGATAAGTCTTATTTTAGTATAGTGCATTTGTAAATCAAAACTAAGTTTTAGTTTAAAGTACTTTATTTAAAAACATCAACTTCTGATTTTAAAAATGACAATTTAAAAATCAGATCTAAGTTAATAGTTTGACGTTCTTTACTTCAAAATAGATAAGTCTTATTTTAGAACAGTGTATTTGTAAATGAAAACCAAGTAATTAGTTTGTAGTTCTTTGCTTCAAATTTACTAATTCGGATCTTAGTAATGTAACTTTGGAAATCAAATCTAAGGTTGTAGTTTGATGTTCTTTACTTTAAAATATCTACTTCTGATTTTAAAAATTACAATTTGAACATCTGGTCTAAGTTAATAGTTTGACGTTCTTTACTTCAAAATAACTAAGTCTTACTTTAGCATAGTGAATTTGTAAATCAAAGCTAAGTTATTAGTTTGAAGTTCTCTACTTGAAAATATCTACTACTAATTTTAGAAATGACAATTTGAAAATCAGATCTAAGTTAATAGTTTGACGTTTTTCACTTCAAAATAACTAAGACTTATTTTAGACTAGTGAATTTGTAAATCAAAACTAAGTTTGTAGTTTAAAGTTTTTTACTTCAAATTTACTGATTCGGATCTTAGTAATGTAAATTTGGAAATCAAATCTAAGGTTGTAGTTTAAAGTTCTTTACTTGAAAATATCTACTTCTGATTTTAGAAATGACAATTTGAAAATCAGGTCTAAGTTAATAGTTTGACGCTCTTTACATCAAAATAACTAAATTTTATTTTAGAATAGTGAATTTGTAAATCAAAGCTAAGTTATTTATTTGAAGTTCTTTACTTGAAAATATCTACTTCTGATTTTGGAAATGACAATTTGAAAATCAGATCTAAGTTAATAGTTTGACGTTATTTACTTCAAAATAACTAAGTCTTATTTTAGGATAGTTAATTTGTAAATCAAAGCTATGTTATTAGTGTGTAGTTCTTTACTTGAAAATATCTACTTCTTATTTTAGATATGAAATATTGAAAATCAGAACTAAGTTAATAGTTTGACGTTCTTTACTTCTGAATAACTAAGTCTTATTTTAGTATAGTAAATTTGTAAATCAAAACTAAGTTATTAGTTTGAAGTTCTTTACTTGAAAATTTCTACTACTGATTTTAGAAATGAAAATTTGAAAATCAGGTCTAAGTTAATAGTTTGACGTTCTTTACTTCTAAATAACTAAGTCTTATTTTAGAATAGTGTATATCTAAATTAAAACTAAGTTCATAGTTTGAAGTACTTTACTTAAAAATATCTACTTCTGATTTTAGAAATGAATATTTGAAAATCAGATCTAAGTTAGTAGTTCGACGTTTTTTACTTCAAAATAGATAAGTCTTATTTTAGAATACTGTATTTGTAAATAAAAACTAAGTTTTAGTTTGAAGTGCTTTACTTAAAAATATCTACTTCTGATTTTAAAAATGACAATGTGAAAATCAGATCTAAGTTAATAGTTAATAAACGTTCTTTACTTCAAAATAGATAAGTCTTATTTTAGAATACTGTATTTGTAAATGAAAACTAAGTAATTAGTTTGTAGTTCTTTGCTTCAAATTTACTAATTCGGATCTTAGTAATGTAACTATGGAAATCAAATCTAAGGTTGTAGTTTGATGTTCTTTACTTGAAAATATCTACTTCTGATTTTAGAAATTACAATTTGAACATCAGGTCTAAGTTAATAGTTTGACGTTTTTTACTTCAAAATAACTAAGTCTTATTTTAGAATAGTGAATTTGTAAATAAAAACTAACTTATTAGTTTGAAGTTCTTTACTTGAACATATCTACTGCTGCTTTTAGAAATGACAATTTGAAAATCAGAACTAAGTTAATAGTTTGTCGTTTTTTACTTCAAAATAGATAAGTCTTATTTTAGAATAGTGTATTTGTAAATCAAAACTAAGTTATTAGTTTGAAGTTATATACTTGAAAATATCTACTCCTGATTTTAGAAATGACAATTTGCAAATCAGAACTAAGTTAATAGTTTGACGTTTTTTTCTTCAAAATAGCTAATTCATATTTTAGAATAGTGAATTTGTAAATCAGAACTAATTTGTTAGTTTGAAGTGCTTTACTTGAAAATATCTACTACTGATTTTAAAAATGAAAATTTGAAAATCAGATCTAAGTTAATAGTTTGACGTTCTTTACTTCAAAATAGCTAAGTCTTATTTTAGACTAGTGAATTTGTAAATCAAATCTAAGTTATTAGTTTAAAGTTTTTTACTTCAAATTTACTAATTCGGATCTTAGTAATGTAAATTTGGAAATCAAATCTAAGGTTGTAGTTTGAAGTACTTTACTTGAAATTATCTACTTGTGATTTTAGAAATGACAATTTAAAAATCAAATCTAAGTTAATAGTTTGACTTTTTTTACTTCAAAATAACTAAGTCTTATTTTAGAATAGTGAATTTGTAAATCAAAGCTAAGTTATTAGTTTGAAGTTCTTTACTTGAAAATATCGACTACTAATTTTAGAAATGACAATTTGAAAATCAGATCTGAGTTAATAGTTTGACGTTTTTCACTTCAAAATAACTAAGATTTATTTTAGACTAGTGAATTTGTTAATCAAAACTAAGTTAATAGTTTGAAGTTTTTTACTTCAAATTTACTGATTTGGATCTTAGTAACGTAAATTTGGAAATCAAATCTAAGGTTGTAGTTTAAAGTTCTTTACTTGAAAATATCTACTTCTGATTTTAGAAATGACAATTTGAAAATCAGGTCTAATTATAGTTTGACGCTCTTTACATCAAAATTACAAAATTTTATTTTAGAATAGTTAACTTGTAAATCAAAACTAAGTTACTAGTTTGAAGTTTTTTACTTGAAAATATCTACTTCTCATTTTAGAAATTACAATTTGAAAATCAGATCTAAGTTAATAGTTTGACGTTCTTTACTTCAAAATAGATAAGTCTTATTTTAGAATACTGTATTTGTAAATCAAAACTAAGTTGTTAGTTTGAAGTTTTTTATTTGAAAATATCTGCTTCAGATTTTAGAAATGACAATTTGAAAATCAGATATAAGTTAATAGTTTGACGTTCTTTACCTCAAACCAACTAAGTCTTATTTTAGACTAGTAAATTAGTAAATCAAAACTAAGTTATTAGCTTGAAGTTCTTTACTTGAAAATATCTACTACTGATTTTAGAAATGACAATTTGAAAATCAGATCTAAGGTAATAGTTTGACGTTCCTTATTTCAAAATAACTTAGTCTTATTTTAGAATAGTGAATTTGTAAATCAAAGCTAAGTTATTAGTTTAAAGTTCTTTACTTTGAAATATCTACTTCTTTTTTAAGAAATGATAATTTGAAAATCAGATCTAAGTTAATAGTTTGACGTTCTTTACATCAAAATAACTAAATTTTGTTTTGGAATAGTTAACTTGTAAATCAAAACTAAGTTATTAGTTTGATGTTTTTTACTTGAAAATATCTACTTCTGATTTTAGAAATGACAATTTGAATATCAGATGTAAGTTAATAGTTTGACGTTCTTTACTTCTAAATAACTAAGTCTTATTTTAGTATAATGAATTTGTAAATCAAAACTAAGTTATTAGTTTGAAGTTCTATACTTGAAAATATCTACTCCTGTTTTTAGAAATGTCTATTTGAAAATCAGAACTAAGTTAATAGTTTGACGTTTTTTACTTCAAAATAAATAAGTCTTATTTTAGAATAGCGTATTTGTAAATCAAAACTAACTTATTAGTTTGAAGTTCTTTACTTGAACATATCTACTGCTGCTTTTAGAAATGACAATTTGAAAATCAGAACTAAGTTAATAGTTTGTTGTTTTTTACTTCAAAATAGATAATTCTTTCTTTAGAATAGTGTATTTGTAATTCAAAACTAAGTTATTAGTTTGAAGTTCTATACTTGAAAATATCTACTCCTGATTTTAGAAATGACAATTTGCAAATCAGAACTAAGTTAATAGTTTGACGTTCTTTACTTCAAAATAGATAATTCTTTCTTTAGAATAGTGTATTTGTAATTCAAAACTAACTTATTAGTTTGAAGTTCTTTACTTGAACATATCTACTACTGATTTTAGAAATGATAATTTGAAAATCAGATCTATGTTAATAGTTTGACGTTCTTTACTTCAAAATAACTAAGTCTTATTTTAGACTAGTGAATTTCTAAATCAAAACTAAGTTATTAGTTTAAAGTTTTTTACTTCAAATTTACTAATTCGGATCTTAGTAATGTAAATTTGAAAATCAGTTCTAAGTTAATAGTTTGACGTTCTTTACTTCAAAATAGATAAGTCTTATTTTAGAATAGTGTATTTCTAAAACAAAATCAAGTTATTAGTTTGAAGTTCTTAACTTGAAAATATCTACTTCTGATTTTAGAAATGACAATTTGAAAATCAGATCTAAGTTAATCGTTTGACGTTCTTTACTTCAAAATAACTAAGTCTTATTTTAGACTAGTGAATTTGTAAATCAAACCTAAGTTATTATTTTAAAGTTTTTTACTTCAAATTTACTAATTCGGATCTTAGTAATGTAAGTTTGGAAATCAAACCTTAGGTTGTAGTTTGAAGTTCTTAACTTGAAGATATCTACTTCTGATTCTAGAAATGACAATTTGAAAATCAGATTTAAGTTAATAGTTTGACGTTCTTTACTTCAAAATAACTAAGTCTTATTTTAGATTAGTGAATTTGTAAATCAAAGCTAAGTTATTAGATTGAAGTTCTTTACTTGAAAATATTTACTTCTGATTTTAGAAATGACAATTTGAAAATCAGATCTAAGTTAACAGTTTGACGTTCTTTACTTCTGAACAACTAACTCTTATTTTAGTATAGTGAATTTGTAAATCAAAAATAAGTTATAAGTTTGAAGTTTTTTACTTGAAAATATCTATTTCTGGTTTTGGAAATGACAATTTGAAAATCAGATCTAAGTTAATAGTTTGACGTTCTTTACATCAAAATATCTAAATTTTCTTTTAGAATAGTTAACTTGTAAATCAAAACTGAGTTATTAGTTTGAAGTTTTTTACTTGAAAATATATACTTCTGATTTTAGAAATGACAATTTGAAAATCAGATCTAAGTTAACAGTTTGACGTTCTTTACTTCTAAATAACCAAGTTTATTTTAGAATAGTGAATTTGTAAATCAAAGCTTAGTTATTAATTTAAAGTTCTTTACTTGAAAATATCTACTTCTGATTTTAGAAATGACAATTTGAAAATCAGATCTAAGTTAATAGTTTGACGTTCTTTGCTTCTAAATAACTAAGCCTTATTTTAGTACAGTGACTTTGTAAATTAAAAGTAAGATATTAGTTTGAAGTTCTTAACTTGAAAATATCTACTACTAATTTTAGAACTAACAATTTGAAAATCAGATCTAGGTTAATAGTTTGACGTTCTATACTTCAAAATAGATAAGTCTTATTTTAGAAAACTGTATTTGTAAATCAAAACTAAGTTGTTAGTTTGAAGTTCTTTATTTGAAAATATCTGCTTCAGATTTTAGAAATGCCAATTTGAAAATCAGATCTAAGATAATAGTTTGACGTTCTTCACTTCAAAATAACTAAGTCTTATTTTAGACTAGTGAATTTGTAGATCAAAACTAAGTTATTAGTTTAAAGTTTTTTACTTCAAATTTACTAATTGGGATCTTAGTAATGTAAATTTGGAAATCAAATCTAAGGTTGTAGTTTGAAGTTCTTTACTTGAAAATATCTACTTCTGATTTTAGAAATTACAATTTGAAAAACAGATCTAAGTTAATAGTTTGACGTTCTTTACTTCAAAATAACTAAGTCTCATTTTAGAATAGTGAATTTGTAAATCAAAGCTAAGTTATCAGTTTGAAGTTCTTTACTTGAAAATATTTATTTCTGATTTTAGAAATGACCATTTGAAAATCAGATCTAAGTTAATAGTTTGACGTTCTTTAATTCAAAATAACTAAGTCTTATTTTAGAATAGTGAATTTGTAAATCAAAGCTAAGTTATTAGTTTGAAGTTCTTTACTCGAAAATATTTACTTCTGATTTTAGAAATGACAATTTGAAAATCAGATCTAAGTTAGTAGTTTGACTTTCTTTACTTTAAAATAGTTAAGTCTTATTTTAGAATAGTGTATTACTAAATCAAAACTAAGTTATTAGTTTGAAGTTCTATACTTAAAAATATCTACTTCTGATTTTAAAAATGACAATTTGAAAATCAGATCTAAGTTAATACTTTGACGTTCTTTATTTCAAAATAACTAAGTCTTAATTTAGACTAGTGAATTTGTAGATCAAAACTAAGTTATTAGTTTGAAGTATATATTTGAAAAAATCTACTAATGATTTTGGAAATGACAATTTGAAAATCAGTTCTAAGTTAATAGTTTGACGTTCTTTACTTCAAAATAGATAAGTCTTATTTTAGAATACTCTATTTGTAAATCAAAACTAATTTAATAGTTTGAAGTCTATACTTGAAAAAATCTCCTATTAATTTTAGAAATGACAATTTGAAAATTAGATCTAAGTTAACAGTTTGACGTACTTAACTTCAAAATAACTAATGCTTATCTTAGACTAGTGAATTTGTAAATCAAAACTAAGTTATTAGTTTAAAGTTTTTTACTTCAAATTTACCAATTCGAATCTTAGTAATGTAAATTTGGAAATCAAATCTAAGGTTTTAGTTTGAAGTTCTTTACTTGATAATATCCACTTCTGATTTTAGAAATGACAATTTGATAATCAGGTCTAAGTTAATAGTTTGACGTTTTTTACTTCAAAATGACTAAGTCTTATTTAGACTAGTAAATTTGTAAATCAAAACTAAGTTATTAGTTTGAAGTTCTTTACTTGAAAATATTTACTACTGATTTTAGAAATGACAATTTGAAAATCAAATGTAGGTTAATAGTTTAGCGTTCTTTACTTCAATATAACCAAGTCTTATTTAAGAATAGTGAATTAGTAAATCAAAACTAAGTTATTAGTTTGAAGTTCTTTACTTTGAAATATCTACTTCTGATTTAAGAAATGACACTTTGAAAATCAGATCTAAGTTAATAGTTTGACGTTCTTTACTTCAAAATAACTAAGTCTTATTTTAGACTAGTGCATTTGTAGATCAAAACTAAGTTATTAGTTTAAAGTTTTTTACTTCAAATTTACTAATTCGGATCTTAGTAATGTAAATTTGGAAATCAAATCTAAGGCTGTAGTTTGAAGTTCTTTACTTGAAAATATCTACTTCTGAGTTTAGAAATTACAATTTGAAAATCAGATCTAAGTTAATAGTTTGACGTTCTTTACTTCAAAATAACTAAGTCTCATTTTAGAATAGTGAATTTGTAAATCTAAACTAAGTTTTAGTTTGAAGTTCTTTCCTTGAAAATATCTACTACTGATTTTAAACATAACAATTTGAAAATCAGGTCTAAGTTAATAGTTTGACGTTTTTTACTTCAAAATAACTAACTCTTATTTTACACCAGTGAATTTGTAAATCAAAACTAAGTTATTAGTTTAAAGTGTTCTACTTCAAAATTACTATTTCGGATCTTAGTAATGTAAATTTGGAAATTAAATCTAAGGTTGTAGTTTGAAGTACTTTACTTAAAAATATCTACTTCTGATTTTAGAAATGACAATTTGAAAATCAGATCTAAGTTAATAGTTTGACGTTCTTTACTTAAAAATTACTAAGTCTTATTTTAGACTAGTGAATTTGTAAATCAAAACTAAGTTATTAGTTTAAAGTTTTCTACTTCAAATTTACTAATTCGGAACTTAGTTATTTAAATTTGGAAATCAAATCTAAGGTTGTAGTTTGAAGATCTTTACTTGAAAACATCTACTAATGATTTTAGAAAAGACAATTTGAAAATCAGATCTAAGTTAATAGTTTGACGTTCCTTACTTCAAAATAACTTAGTCTTCTTTTAGAACAGTGAATTTGTAAATCAAAACTAAGTTATTAGTTTGAAGTTCTTAACTTTGAAATATCTACTACTGATTTAAAAATTACAATTTGAAAATCAGATCTAAGTTAATAGCTTGACGTTCTTTACTTCAAAATAGATAAGTCTTATTTTAGAATAGTGCATTTGGAAATCAAAACCAAGTTTATTAGTTTGAAGTACTTTACTGAAAAATATCTACTTCTGATTTTAAAAAAGACAATTTGAAAATCAGATCTAAGTTAATAGTTTGACGTTCTTTACTTCAAAATAACTAATTCTTATTTTAGAATAGTGAATTTGTAAATCAAAGCTAAGTTATTAGTTTGAAGTTCTTTACTTGAAAATATCTACTTCTGATTTCAGAAATGACAATTTGAAACTCAGATTTAAGTTAATAGTTTGACGAACTTTACTTCTAAATAACTAAGTTTTATTTTAGTATAGTGACTTTGTAAATTAAAACTAAGTTAATAGTTTGAAGTTTTTTACTTGAAAATATATACTACTGATTTTAGAAATGACTATTTGAAAATAAGATCTAAGTTAATAGTTTGACGTTCTTTACTACTAAATAACTAAGTTTTATTTTAGTATAGTGACTTTGTAAATTAAAACTAAGTTAATAGTTTGAAGTTCTTTACTTCAACATATCTACTTCTGATTTCAGAAATGACAATTTGAAACTCAGATCTAAGTTAATAGTTTGACGTTCTTTACTACCTAATAATTACGTCTTATTTTAGAATAGTGACTTTGTAAATTAAAGTTATGTTATTAGTGTGAAGTTCTTTAGTTAAAAATATCTACTTCTTATTTTAGAAATCACAATTTGATAATTAGATCTAAGTTAATAGTTTGACGTTCTTTACTTCTAAATAACTAAGTCTTATTTTAGTATAGTGAATTTGTAAATCAAAACTAAGTTATTAGTTTGAGGTTCTTTACTTGAAGATATCTACTACTGATTTTAGAAATGACAATTTGAAAATCAGATCTAAGTTAATAGTTTGACGTTCTTTACTTCAAAATAACTAAGTCTTATTTTACACTAGTGAATTTGTAAATCAAAACTAAGTTATAAGTTTGAAGTTATTTACTTTGAAATATCTACTTCTGATTTAAGTAATGACAATTTGAAAATCAGATCTAAGTTAATAGTTTGAAGTTCTTTACTTCAAAATATCTACTTCTGATTTCAGAAATGACAATTTGAAACTCAGATCTAAGTTAATAGTTTGACGTTCTTTACTTCTAAATATCTAAGTTTTATTTTAGTATAGTGACTTTGTAAATTTAAGCTAAGTAAATAGTTTGAAATTCTTTACTTGAAAATATCTACTTCTGATTTTAGAAATGACAATTTGAAAATCAGATCTAAGTTAATAGTTTGACGTTCTTTACTACCTAATAACTACGTCTTATTTTGGACTATTGAATTTGTAAATTAAAACTAAGTTATTAGTATGAAGTTCTTCTCTTGAAAAAACTACCACTGATTTTAGAAATGACAATTTGAAAATCAGATCTAAGTTAATAGTTTGACGTTCTTTACTTCAAAACAACTAAGTCTTATTTTAGAATACTCAATTTGTAAATCAAGGCTAAGTTATTAGTTTAAAGTTCTTTACTTGAAAATATCTACTTCTTGTTTTAGAAATGACAATTTGAAAATCAGATCTAAGTTAATAGTTTGACGTTCTTTACTTCTAAATAACTAAGTCTTATTTTAGTATAGCGAATTTGTAAATTAAAACTAAGTTATTAGTATGAAGTTCTTCACTTGAAAAAAACTACCACTGATTTTAGAAATGACAATTTGAAAATCAGATCTAAATTAACAGTTTGACGTTCTTTACTTAAAAATAACTAAGTCTTATTTTAGACTATTGAATTTGTAAATTAAAACTTAAAATTAAAATTAAACTTAAAAATAAAATTAAAATTAAAACTAAAAAAAGTTCTTTACTTTGTAATATCTATTTCTGGTTTCAGAAATGACAATTTGAAAATCAGATCTAAGTTAATAGTTTGAAGTTCTTTACTTCAAAATAGATAAGTCCTAATTTAGAAAACTGTATTTGTAAAGCAAAACTAAGTTATTCGTTTGAAGTTCTTTACTTGAAATTATCTGCTTCAGATTTTAGAAATCATAATTTGAAAATCAGATCTAAGTTAATAGTTTGACGTGCTTTACTTCAAAGTAACGTAGTGTTAATTTAGAATAGTAAATTTGTAAATCAAAACTTAGTTATTTGTTTAAGGTTCGATACTCAGAAATATCTACTTCTGATTTCAGAAATGACAATTTGAAAATCAGATCTAAGTTAATAGTTTGACGTTCTTTACTTCTAAATAACTAAGTCTTATTTTAATATAGTGTATTTGTAAATCAAAACTAAGTTATAAGTTTGAAATTGTTTACTTTGAGATATCTACTTTTGATTTTAGAAATGACCATTTGAAATCAGATCTAAGTTAATAGTTTGACGATTTTTACTTCAAAATAACAAAGTCTTACTTTAAAATAGTGAATTTGTAAATCAATACAAACTTATCAAATAGAAGTTCTATACTTGAAAATATCTACTTCTGATTTTAGTAATCACAATTTAAAAATCAGATCTAAGTTAATAGTTTGACGCTCTTTATTTCTAAACAAATAAGTCTTATTTTAGTATAGTGAATTTGTAAATCAAAACTAAGTTATTAGTTTGAAGTTATTTACTTGAACATCTCTACTTCTGATTTTGTAAAATAACAATTTGAAAAGTAGATCTAAGTTATTAGTTTGAAGTTCGTTACTTGAAAATATCTACTTCTGGTTTTAGAAATGACAAATTGTAAATCAGATCTAAGCTAATAGTTTTACGTTCTTTACTTCAAACAAGATAAGTATTATTTTAGACTAGTGAATTTGTAAATTAAAACTAAGTTATTAGTTTAAAGTTTTTTACTTCAAATTTACTAATACGGATCTTAGTATTGTAAAATTGGAAATCAAATCTAAGGTTGTAGTTTAAAGTTTTTTACTTGCAAATATCTACTTCTGCTTTTAGAAATTACAATTTGAAAATCAGGTCTAAGTTAATAGTTTGACGTTATTTACTTCAAAATAACTAAGTCTTATTTTAGACTAGTAAATTTGTAAATCATAACTAAGTTATTAGTTTGAAGTTCTTTACTTGAAAATATCTACTACTGATTTTAGAAATGACAATTTGAAAATCAGATATAGTTATTAGTTTGACGTTCTTTACTTAAAAATAATTAAGTCTTACTTTAGAATAGTGAATTTGGAAATCAAAACTAAGTTATTAGTTTGAAGTTCTTTACTTTGAAATATCTACTTCTGATTTAAGAAATGACAATTTGAAAATCAGATCTAAGTGAATAGTTTGACGTTCTTTACTTCAAAATAACTAAGTCTAATTTTAGAATAGTGAATTTGTAAATCAAAACTAAGTTATTAGTTTAAAGATCTTTATTTGAAAATATTTGCTTTAAATTTTAGAAATGACAATTTGAAAATCAGATCTAAGTTAATAGTTTGACGTTCTTTACATCAAAATAACTAAAATTTATTTTAGAATAGTTAACTTGTAAATCAAAACTAAGTTACTAGTTTGAAGTTTTTTACTTGAAAATATCTATTTCTGATTTTAGAAATGGCAATTTGAAAATCAGATCTAAGTTAATAGATCTTAAGTAAATAATAGAAGAATATAAGTTAATAGAACTTCTAAATAACTAAATCTTATGCTAGAATACTCAATTGGTAAATCAAGGCTAAGTTATCAGTTTAAAGTTCTTTACTTGAAAATGTCTACTTCTGATTTTAGAAATGACAATTTGAAAATCAGATCTAAGTTAATAGTTTGCCGTTTTTTACTTCAAAATAACTAAAATTTTATTTTAGAATAGTGTATTTGTATATCAAAACTAAGGTATTAGTATGAAGTTCTTTACTTGAAAATATCTACTTCTGATTTTAGAAATAACAATTTGAAAATCAGTTCTAAGTTAATAGTTTGACTTTCTTTACATCAAAATAGATAAGTCTTATTTTACAATTGTGTATTTGTAATTCAAAACTAAGTTATTAGTTTGAGGTACTTTACTTGAATTTATCTACTTCTAATTTTAGAAATGACAATTTATAAATCAGATCTAAGTTAATAGTTTGGCGTTCTTTACTTCAAAATAACTATATTTTATTTTAGAATAGTGTATTTGTAAATCAAAATTAAGTTATTAGTTTGAATCTCTTTACTTGAAAATATTTACTTGTGATTTTAGAAATGACAATTTGAAAATCAGATCTTAGTTAATAGTTTGACGTTCTTTACTTCAAAATAACTTAGTCTTATTTTAGAATAGTGAATTTGTAAACAAAACTAAGTTATTAGTTTAAAGTTCGAGACTTTGAAATATCTACTACTGATTTCAGAAATGACAATTTGAAAATCAGATCTAAGTTAATAGTTTGATGTTCTTTACTTCAAAGAAACTAAGTATTATTTTAGAATTGTGAATTTCTAAATCAAAACTAAGTTATTAGTTTAAAGTTCTTTACTTTGTAATATCTAGTTCTGATTTCAGAAATGACAATTTGAAAATCAGATTTAAGTTAATAGTTTGACGTTCTTTCCTTCAAAATAGATAAGTCTTATTTTAGAATATTGGATTTGTAAATCAAAAGTAAGTTATTTATTTGATGTACTTCACTTGAAAATATCTACTTATGATTTTAGAAATGACAATTTGAAAATCAGATCTAAGTTAATAGTTTGACGTTTTTTACTTCAAAATAACTAATTCGGATCTTAGTAATGTAAATTTGGTAATCTAATCTAAGGTTGTAGTTTGATGTTTTTTACTTAAAAATATCTACTTCTGATTTTAGAAATGACAATTTGAAAATCAGATCTAAGTTAACAGTTTGACGTTCTTTACTTCAAAATAGATAAGTCTTATTTTAGAATACTGTCTTTGTAAATCAAAGCTAAGTTATTTGTTTGAAGTACTTTACTTGAAAATATCTACTTCTGATTTTAGAAATGACAATTTGAAAATCAGATCTATGTTAATAGTTTGACGTTTTTTACTTCAAAATAAGTAAGTCTTATTTAGCCTAGTGAATTTGTAAATCAAAACTTAGTTATTAGTTTGAAGTTCTTTACTTGAAAATATCTACTACTGATTTTAGAAAAGACAATTTGAAAATCAGATCTAAGTTAATAGTTTGATGTTCTCTACTTAAAAGAAACTAAGTATTATTTTAGAATAGTGAATTTCTAAATCAAAAGTAAGTTATTAGTTTAAAGTTCTTTACTTGAAAATATCTACTACTGATTTTAGAAATGACTATTTGAAAATCAGATCTAAGTTATAAATTTGACGTTGTTTACTTCAAAATAACTAAGTACTATTTTAGAATAGTGTATTTGTAAATCAATACTAAGTTATTAGTTTAAATTTCGAGACTTTGAAATTTACAGAATTTACAGAAATTTACAGAAATTGTCAGAAATGACAGTTTGAAAATCAGATGTTAGTTAATAGTTTGATGTTCTGTACTTTAAAGAAACTAAGTCTTATTTTAGAATAGTGAATCTGTAAATCAAAACTAAGTTAATAGTTTAAAGTTCTTTACTTGGAAATATGTAGTTCTTATTTCAGAAATGACAATTTGAAAATCAGATCTAAGTTAATAGTTTGACGTCCTTTACTTCAAAATAGATAAGTCTTATTTTAAAATATTGTATTTGTAAATCAAAAGTAAGTTATTTATTTGAAGGACTTTACTTGAAAATATCTACTTATGATTTTAGAAATGACAATTTGAAAATCAAATCTAAGTTAATAGTTAGATGTTCTTACTTCAAAGAAACTAAGCCTTATTGTAGAATAGTGAATTTGTAAATCAAAACTAAGTTATTAGTTTGAAATACTTTACTTGAAAATATCTACTTCTGATTTTAGAAATGACAATTTAAAAATCAGATCTAAGTTAATTGTGTGACGTGTTTTACTTCAAAATAACTAATACGGATCTTAGTAATGTAAATTTGGAAATCTAATGTAAGGTTGTAGTTTGAAGTTTTTTACTTGAAAATATCTCCTTCTGATTTTAGGAATGACAATATGAAAATCTGATCTAAGTTAACAGTTTGACGTTCTTTACTTCAAAATAGATAAGTATTATTTTAGAATACTGTCTTTGTAAATCAAAACTAAGTTATTTGTTTGAAGTACTTTACTTGAAAATATCTACTTCTGATTTTAGAAATGACAATTTGAAAATCAGATCTATGTTAATAGTTTGACGTTTTTTACTTCAAAATAACTAAGTCTTATTTAGACTAGTGAATTTGTAAATCAAAACTTAGTTATTAGTTTGAAGTTCTTTACTTGAAAATATCTACTACTGATTTTAGAAATGACAATTTGAAAATCAGATCTAAATTAATAGTTTGATGTTCTTTACTGCAAAGAAACTAAGTATTATTTTAGAATAGTGAATTTCTAAATTAAAACTAAGTTATTAGTCTAAAGTTCTTTACTTTGTAATATCTACTTCTGGTTTCAGAAATGACAATTTGAAAATCAGATCTAAGTTAATAGTTTGAAGTTCTTTACTTCAAAATAGATAAGTCCTAATTTAGAAAACTGTATTTGTAAAGCAAAACTAAGTTATTCGTTTGAAGTTCTTTACTTGAAATTATCTGCTTCAGATTTTAGAAATCATAATTTGAAAATCAGATCTAAGTTAATAGTTTGACGTGCTTTACTTCAAAGTAACGTAGTGTTAATTTAGAATAGTAAATTTGTAAATCAAAACTTAGTTATTTGTTTAAGGTTCGATACTCAGAAATATCTACTTCTGATTTCAGAAATGACAATTTGAAAATCAGATCTAAGTTAATAGTTTGATGTTCTTTACTTCAAAGAAACTTAGTCTTATTTTAGAGTAGTGAATTTGTAAATCAAAACTAAGTTATTAGTTTAAAGTTCGATACTTTGAAATATCTACTTCTGAATTCAGAAATGACAATTTGGAAATGAAATCTAAGTTAATAATTTAATGTTCTTTACTCCAAAGAAACTAAGTCTTATTTTAGAATAGTGAATTTGTAAATCAAAACTAAGTTATTGGTTTGAAATACTTTACTTGAAAATATCTACTTCTGATTTTAGAAATGACAATTTGAAAATCAGATTTAAGTTATTAGTTTGACGTTTTTTACTTCAAAATAACTATGTCTTATTTTAGACTAGTGAATTGGTTTTTTACTTTGAATTAATTAAGTCGTAATTTAGAATAGTGAATTTGTAAATCAAAACTAAGTTATTAGTTTGAAGTTTTTTACTTCAAATGAACTAAAACGAATTTTTGTAAAGTATATTTGAAAATCAAAGCTAAAGAAATAGTTTGAAGATGTTTACTTGAAAATATCTACTTCTTATTTCAGAAATGATAATTTTAAAATCAGATCTAAGTTAATAGTTTGACTTTCTTATAAAATAAATAAGTCTTATTTTAGCATAGTGAATTTGTTAATCAACACTAAGTTATTTGTTTGAAGTTCTTTACTTTGAAATATCTACTTTTGATTTCAGAATTGGCAATTTTAAAATCAGATCTAAGTTAATAGTTTGACGTTCTTTACTTCTAAATAGTGTGGTAACCGAGGTAGGACTTGATTGAAAGAAGGTTCAAACTCAAGACATATATTTTTAATATCCAAATACCCAATTGATCATAATGTATAATGCTGCACACATTTACAATCTTTATATAAATGGCTGTGTGCCAACATTACCACATCCTTACCCTTATTTACAAGTTACACATTATTTATTACAATTCCTTAATTAAATATTTTTGTAATTGCTTTTATAAACATTTAATTAATTTAATCTGTTCCTAGAACGCAAATTATACCTATGTGTATTGTTTTCATCGACATTACCTGAAATATGGTTTTCATCACTAATTTCTATAACATCAATTGCATTATCAGTAACAATGCTTTCAGCTGTAGTCTCAGGTAAATCGGAAGAAGTGTCAAAAGAAAATCTAGATTTTCTATTAGTTTTCATTTGATTTGAATGTCTAGTTACAATTTTCCCATCTGCCGATTTAACATCGCACATTACTGATCCTCTTTTATTTACAACTGTCCCTTGGGACCAAGCAGGATTATTTGTTACTGAAAAATCTTTAAAATCTACCTTTTCACCAACATTAATATTCTTTGGTTTTCCACCGTAATCGTTTATGTGTGTTTCAATTTTTTTATCGACTGCTCTATCATGGTTAGGAAAAATTAAATCTAATCTTGTTTTAAGTTTGCGCCCAAACATTAATTCTGCAGGACTTACACCTGTCGTTGAATGAGCTGTATTACGATAATCAAAAAGAAATTGTTGTGTTGCAATATTCAATTCACGATTTTCCTGATGCATCTTTCTTAAAGCTACTTTAAAAGTTTTTACTGAATTTTCTGCTGCACCATTGCTAGACGGATGATAAGGTGGAGAAAACAATTGACGTATGCCGTTTACGCGCAAATAATTTTTAAATTCCGTGACATTCGAAGGATTGGGTGCACTGAGCACTGCCTCAATTTTGTCTTTTGAGGTGTGTACACCTTCTTCATCGATAACAAAACCTAAATAATTTATTTTTAATTGTAGAAAATGACATTTTTCTATTTTAATTTTTAATCCAAATTTATCGAGTTTTCTAAATACCTCAATTAACAATTTGTTATGTGATTCTTTATCTTTCGAATATATAAAAATATCGTCTACAAATATAGAAACACCGTTCAAATCCGCAAAAATACTTTCCATTTTTTTTTGAAAAATGCCCGGACTCGAAGCAACTCCATAAGGTAGTCGATTATAACGAAATAAACCCTTATGAGTATTAATTGTTACTAATTCTCTGGACTTATCGTCCAGCTCAAATTGAGCATAAGCTTGTGATAAATCAATTTTTGTGAAGCATTTGCAATCACTTAAATTACCCACCAAATCTTCAAATTTTGGTAAAGGATGCCTCTCAATACATAATTTTGGATTGAGGGTGACCTTAAAATCACCGCATATTCTTATTTGCCCATTTTTCTTTAACACCGGAACTATGGGAGTAGCCCATTGAGAAAAATTTACGGGAGTAATAATATTTTCTTTTGTTAATTTAATTAACTCTTCCTCCACTTTATCTTTCAAGGAAAATGGCAAAGATCGAGCTTTGCAAAAAACTGGTTTACTACCGTCCTTTAAATGTAAAGTTATTTTGCCCTCTGAAAAAGTTCCAATGCCACCATCGAATACTTTTGGAAATTTATGAATTAAGAATTTTGCAACGTTTTCTTTTTCTGTTACTTTATTTTTTATTGAGCTTTTTATTTGAAATATATGATCAAGGTTAATTTTAAACACATTTATCCAGTCTCTTCCCATGATGGGTGGACCTGCATTTTTAATCACGTAAAGATTCAATTTTTCTGCCCTAGTCAAACTGTCGATAGAAACATTTACCTTTATGACACCTAGAATTAAAATATTGGTTCCAACGTAAGATTTTAATTTTAATCTTGAATTACCTAATTCCAATCTAGAAAAATATTGATAATAAAGTTTTTCGGAAATGGCTGAGATTGAAGATCCCGTATCGAATTCCATTTTGAAAGAAACTTCATTTATTTTAACTTTAATTATGAATGGTTGATTATCAAGCTCATTTGTTATAGTATTGAAACATGTTCCTTCAAATTGAATATCGACGTTGTAATCGTCGTGAACATTTACATTTTCGCTTTTAGACAAAAATTTATTAAATTTAGTTTTATTAAATTTTGGGTTTCTTCTACTCACGTGGCGTCTTCTATCTTCGCTATCTTGGGATGGCACTTCCTTGAACCAACAATTTTGAGTTACGTGATTGCATCTTCCACAATTGTCACACTTCTTTGATATACTTTTGTTGCCACATTTCATAAAAAAACAATCTTCTGACATGTGATTTTTTCTTCCACATTGACTATCTACTTCTGTTTTTAGAAATAACAATTTGAAAATCAGATCTAAGTTAATAGTTTGACGTTTTTTACTACAAAATAACTAAGTCTTATTTTAGACTAGTGAATTTGTAAATCAAAACTTAGTTATTAGTTTGAAGTTCTTTACTTGAAAATATCTACTACTGATTTAAGAAATGACAATTTGAAAATCATATCTAAGTTTATTGTTTGACGTTGTTTACTTCAAAATCACTAAGTACTATTTTAGAATAGTGAATTTGTAAATCAAAACTAAGTTATTAGTTTAAAGTTCAATACTTAGAAATATCTACTTCTGATTTCAGAAATGACAATTTGAAAATCATATGTAAGTTAATAGTTTGATGTTCTTTACTTCAAAGAAACTAAGTCTTATTTTAGAATAGTGAATTTGTAAATCAAAACTAAGTTATTAGTTAGATAGTTTTTGCTTCAAATGAACTAATAGGGTTTTTTTAATGTAAATTTGAAAATTTAAGCTAAGGTTATAGTTTGAAGATCTTTACTTGAAAATTTCTACTACTGATTTCACAAATGACAATTTTATAATCAGATCTAAGTTAATAGTTTGACGTTCTTTACTTCAAAATAGTTAAGTCTTATTTTAGAATAGTGATTTTGTAAGTCAAAATTAAGTTAATAGTTTGACGTTCTTTACTTCAAAATAACTAACTCTTATTTTAGACTAGTGAATTTGTAAATCAAAACTAAATTATTAGTGTAAAGTTTTTTACTTAAAATTTACTAATTCGGATCTTAGTAATGTTCATTTGAAAATCAAATCTAAGGTTGTAGTTTGAAGTTCTTTACTTAAAAATATCTACTTCTGATTTTAGAAATGACAATTTGAAAATCAGAACTAAGTTAATAGTTTGACGTTCTTTACTTCAAAATAACTAAGTCTTATTTCGGAATAGTGAATATGTAAATCAAAAGTAAGTTATTAGTTTGAAGTTCTTTACTTGAAAATATCTACTTCTGATTTTAGAAATGACAATTTGAAATTCAGATCTAAGTTAAGAGTTTGACGTTCTTTAGTTCAAATTAACTAAGTCTTATTTTAGAATAGTTAATTTGTAAATCTAAACTAAGTTATTAGTTTGAAATTCCTTACTTGGAAATATCTACTTTTTATTTTAGAAATGACAATTTGAAATTCAGATCTAAGTTAATAGTTTGACGCTTTTTACTTCAAAATAACTAAATTTTATTTTAGACTAGTGAATTTGTAAATCAAAACTAAGTTATTAGTTTGAATTTTTTACTTCAAATGAACTAATACCAATTTTTGTAATGTAAATTTGAAAATCAAATCTAAGGTTGTATTATGAAATTCTTTACTTGAAAATATCTACTTCTGATTTCAGAAATGACAATTTAAAAATCAGATCTAAGTAAATAATTTGAAGTTCTTTACCACAAAATAGATAAGTCTTATTTTAGAATACTGTATTTGTAAATCAAAACTAAGTTATTAGTTTGAAGATCTTTACTTGAAAATATCTAGTTCTGATTTTAGAAATGACAATTTGAAAATCACATCTAAGTTAATAGATTGGCTTTCTTTACTTCAAAATAGATATAGCTTATTTTGGAATAGTGTATTTGTAAATCAAAACTAAATTATTTGTTTGAAGTTCTTTACTTGAAAATATCTACTTCTGATTTTAGAAATGACAATTTGAAATTCAGATCTAAGTTAATAGTTTGACGTTCTTTAAATCAAAATAATTAAGTCTTATTTTGGAATACCGAATTTGTAAATCAAAACTAAGTTATTAGTTTGAAGTTCTTTACTTGAAAATATCTACTTCTGATTTTAGAAATGACAATTTGAAATTCAGATCTAAGGTAATAGTTTAAAGTTCTTTACTTCAAAATAACTAAGTCTTATTTTATAATAGTGAATTGTTAAATCATATCTAAGTTATTAGTTTGAAGTTCTTTACTTGAAAATATCTATTTCTGATTTTAGAAATGACAATTTGAAATTCAGATCTAAGTTAATAGTTTGACGTTCTTTACTTCAAAATAACTAAGTCTTATTTTATAATAGTGAATTTTTAAATCATATCTAAGTTATTAGTTTGAAGTTCTTTACTTGAAAATAACTAACTCTGATTTTAGAAATGTGAATTTGAAAATAAGATCTAAGTTAATAATTTAAAGCTCAATATTTGAACATATCTACTTCCGATTTTAGAAACGACAATTTGAAAATAAGATCTAAGTTAATAGTTTGACGTGCTTTACTTTAAAATAACTAAGTCTTATTTTAGACTAGTGAATTTGTAAATCAGAACAAAGTGATTTGTTTGAAGTTCCTTACTTGGAAATATCTACTTATGATTTTAGAAATGACAATTTGAAATTCAGATCTAAGTTAATAGTTTGACGCTTTTTACTTCAAAATAACTAAGTCTTATTTTAGACTGGTGAATTTGTAAATCAAAACTAAGTTATTAGTTTAAAGTTTTTTACTACAAATTTATTAATTCGGACTTTAGTAATGTAAATTTGAAAATCAAATCTTAGGTTGTAGTTTGTAGTTATTTATTTGAAAATATCTAATTCTGATTTTAAACATGACAATTTGAAAATCAGATCTAAATTAATAGCTTGACTTTTTTTACTTCAAAATAACTAAGTCTAATTTGAGACTAGTAAATTTATAAGTCAAAACTAACTTGTTAGTTAGATAGTTTTTACTTCAAATGAACTAATACGGTTTTTGTAATGTAATTTTGAAAATTTAAGCAAAGGTTTGAAGATCAAGTTTGAAGATCTTTACTTGAAAATTTCTACTTCTGATTTAACAAATGATAATTTTAAAATCAGATCTAAGTTTGACGTTTGGCGTTTGACGTTTGACGTTTGACGTTCTTTACTTCAAAATAGTTAAGTCTTATTTTAGAATAGTGAATTGGTAAATCAAAACTAAATTATTAGTGTAAAGTTTTTTACTTAAAATTTACTAATTCGGATCTTAGTAATGTAAATTTGAAAATCAATTCTTAGGTTGTAGTTTGAAGTTCTTTACTTGAAAATATCTACTTCTGATTTTAGAAATGACAATTTGCAAATCAGAACTAAGTTAATAGTTTGACGGTCTTTACTTCAAAATAACTAAGTCTTATTTCGGAATAGTGAATTTGTAAATCAAAACTAAGTTATTAGTTTGAAGTTCCTTACTTGGAAATATCTACTTTTGATTTTAGAAATGACAATTTGAAATTCAGATCTAAGTTAATAGTTTGACGCTTTTTACTTCAAAATAACTAAATTTTATTTTAGACTAGTGAATTTGTAAACCAAAACTAAGTAATTAGTTTGAAGTTTTTCACTTCAATTGAACTAATACGAATTTTTGTAATGTAAATTTGAAAATCAAATCTCAGGTTGTAATTTGAAGTTCTTTACTTGAAAATATCTACTTCTGATTTTAGAAAAGACAATTTGAAAATCAGATCTAAGTTAAAAGTTTGACGTTCTTTAGTTCAAAAGAACTAATTCTTATTTAAAATAGTGAATTTGTAAATAAAAGTAAGTTATTAGTTTAAAGTTTTTTACTTCAATTTTCCTAATTCAGATCTTAGTAATGGGAACTTTGAAATCAAATCTAAGGTTGTAGTTTGAAGTTTTTTACTTGAAAATATCTACTTCTGATTTTAGAAATGACAATTTGAAATTCAGATCTAAGTTAATAGTTTGACGATCTTTACTTCAAAATAACTAAGTCTTATTTTAGAATAGTGAATTTGTAAATCAAAACTAAGTTATTAGTTTGAAGTTCCTTACTTGGAAATATCTACTTCTGATTGGAAATGACAATTTGAAATTCAGATCTAAGTTAATAGTTTGACGCTTTTTACTTCATAATAACTAAGTCTTATTTTAGACTGGGGCATTTGTAAATCAAAACTAAGTTATTAGTATAAAGATTTTTAGTTCAAATTTACTAATTCTGATCTTAGTAATGTAAATTTAAAAATCAAATCTAGGGTTGTAGTTTGAAGTTCTTTACTTCAAAATAACTAAGTCTTATTTTGGAATAACGAATTTGTAAATCAAAACTAAGTTATTAGTTTGAAGTTCTTTACTTGAAAATATCTACTTCTGATTTTAGAAATGACAATTTGAAATTCAGATCTCAGTTAATAGTTTGACGTTTTTTAGTAAAAATAATTAAGTCTTATTTTAGAATAGTTAATTTGTAAATCTAAACTAAGTTGTTAGTTTGAAGTTCTTTACTTGAAAATATCTACTTCTGATTTTAGAAATGACAATTTGAAAATCACATCTAAGTTAATAGATTGACTTTCTTTACTTCAAAATAGATATAGCTTATTTTGGAATAGTGTATTTGTAAATCAATACTAAATTATTTGTTTGAAGTAGTTTACTTGAAAATATCTACTTCTAATTTTAGAAATACTAATTTGAAAATCCAATTTAAGTTAATAGTTTGACGTTCTTTACTTCATAATAACTAAGTCTCATTTTAGAATAGTGAATTTGTAAATCATATCTAAGTTATTAGTTTGAAGTTTTTTACTTGAGAATATCTACTTCAGATTTTAGAAACAAAAAATTTGAAAATCAGACCTAAGTTAATAGTTTGACGTTTTTTATTTCAAAATAACTAAGTCTTATTTTAGACTAGTGAATTTGTAAATCAAATCTACGTAATTAGTTTGCAGTTTTTTACTTGAAAAAATCTATTACTGATTTAAGAAATGACAATTTGAAAATCAGATCTAAATTAATAGTTTTACGTTTTTTACTTGAAAATATCTACTTCTGATTTTAGAAATGACAATTTGAAAATCAGATCTAAGTTATTAAATTGACGGCATTTACTTCAAAATAGATATGGCTTATTTTAGAATACTTTATTTGTAAATCAAAATTAAGTTATTAGTTTGAAGTTCTTTACTTAAAAATATCTACTGCTAATTTTAGAAATGACAATTTGCAAATCTGATCTAAATTAATAGTTTGACATTTTTAATTCAAAATAACTAAGTCTTATTTTAGAATAGTTTATTTGTAAATCAAAGCTAAATTATTTTTATGAAGTACTTTACTTGTAAATATCTACTTCTAATTTTAGAAATGACAATTTGAAAATCAGTTAAAACTTAAAAGTTTGACGGTCTTTACTTCAAAATAACTAAGTTTTATTTTAGAATACTTTATTTGTAAATCAAAATTAAGTTATTAGTTTGAAGTTCTTTACTTAAAAATATCTACTTCTAATTTTAGAAACGACAATTTGAAATTCAGATCTAAGTTAATAGTTAGACGGTCTTTACTTCAAAATAACTAAGTCTTATTTTAGAATAGTGAATTTGTAAGTCAAAACTAAGTTATTAGTTTGAAGTTTTTTGCTTCAAATAAACTAAAACGGATTTTTGTAAGGTAAACTTGAAAATCAAAGCTAACGAAATAGTTTGAAGATGTTTACTTGAAAATATCTACTTCTTATTTCAGAAATGACAATTTTAAAATCAGATCTAAGTTAATAGTTTGAAGCTCTTTACTTCAAAATAACTAAGTCTTATTTTATAACAGTGAATTTGTAAATCAAATCTAAGTTTTTAGTTTGAAGTTTTTTACATGAAAATATCTATTTCTGATTTTAGAAATGACAATTTGAAATTCAGATCTAAGTTAAGAGTTTGACGTTCTTTACTTTAAAATAACTAACGCTGAATTTAGTGATGAATGTGAATTTGAAAATAAGATCTAAGTTAATAATTTAAAGCTCAATATTTGAACATATTTACTTCCGATTTTAGAAATGACAATTTGAATATAAGATCTAAGTTAATAGTTTGACGTGCTTTGCTTTAAAATAACTAAGTCTTATTTTAGACTAGTGAATTTGTAAATCAGAACAAAGTTATTTGTTTGAAGTTCCTTACTTGGAAATATCTACTTATGATTTTAGAAATGACAATTTGAAATACAGATCTAAGTTAACAGTTTGACGCTTTTTACTTCAAAATAACTAAGTCTTATTTTAGACTGGTGAATTTGTAAATCAAAACTAAGTTATTAGTTTAAAGTTATTTACTACAAAATTTACTAATTCGGACTTTAGTAATGTAAATTTGAAAATCAAATCTAAGTTAATAGTTCGACGTGTTTTACATTAAAATTACTAAGTCTTATTTTAGCATAGTGAATTTGTAAATCAAAACTAACTTATTAGTTTGAAGTTCTTATCTTCAAAATATCTACTTCTGATTAGAGAAATGACAATTTGAGAATCAGCTCTAAGTTAATAGTTTGAAGTTCTTTACTTTAAAATATCTACTTCTGCTTAGAGAAATGATAATCTGAGAATCACATCTTAGTTAATAGTTTGAAATTCTTTACTTCAAAATAAGTAAGTCTTATTTTAGAATACTAAATTTGTAAATTAAAACTAAGTTATTAGTTTGAAGTTCTTTACTTGAAAATAACTAACTCTGATTTTAGAAATGTGAATTTGAAAATAAGATCTAAGTTAATAATTTAAAGCTCAATATTTGAACATATCTACTTCCGATTTTAGAAACGACAATTTGAAAATAAGATCTAAGTTAATAGTTTGACGTGCTTTACTTTAAAATAACTAAGTCTAATTTTAGACTAGTGAATTTGTAAATCAGAACAAAGTGATTTGTTTGAAGTTCCTTACTTGGAAATATCTACTTATGATTTTAGAAATGACAATTTGAAATTCAGATCTAAGTTAATAGTTTGACGCTTTTTACTTCAAAATAACTAAGTCTTATTTTAGACTGGTGAATTTGTAAATCAAAACTAAGTTATTAGTTTAAAGTTTTTTACTACAAATTTACTAATTCGGACTTTAGTAATGTAAATTTGAAAATCAAATGTTAGGTTGTAGTTTGAAGTTATTTATTTGAAAATATCTAATTCTGATTTTAAACATGACAATTTGAAAATCAGATCTAAGTTAATAGCTTGACTTTTTTTACTTCAGAATAACTAAGTCTAATTTGAGACTAGTAAATTTATAAGTCAAAACTAACTTGTTAGTTAGATAGTTTTTACTTCAAATGAACTAATACGGTTTTTGTAATGTAATTTTGAAAATTTAAGCAAAGGTTTGAAGATCAAGTTTGAAGATCTTTACTTGAAAATTTCTACTTCTGCTTTAACAAACGACAATTTTAAAATCAGATCTAAGTTTGACGTTTGGCGTTTGACGTTTGACGTTCTTTAACTCAAAATAGTTAAGTCTTATTTTAGAATAGTGAATTGGTAAATCAAAACTAAATTATTAGTGTAAAGTTTTTTACTTAAAATTTACTAATTCGGATCTTAGTAATGTAAATTTGAAAATCAATTCTTAGTTTGTAGTTTGAAGTTCTTTACTTGAAAATATCTACTTCTGATTTTAGAAATGACAATTTGCAAATCAGAACTAAGTTAATAGTTTGACGGTCTTTACTTCAAAATAACTAAGTCTTATTTCGGAATAGTGAATTTGTAAATCAAAACTAAGTTATTAGTTTGAAGTTCTTTACTTGAAAATATCTACTTCTGATTTTAGAAATGACAATTTGAAATTCAGATCTCAGTTAAGAGTTTGACGTTCTTTAGTTCAAAGTAACTAAGTCTTATTTTAGAATAGTTAATTTGTAAATCTAAACTAGGTTATTAGTTTGAAGTTCCTTACTTGGAAATATCTACTTTTGATTTTAGAAATGACAATTTGAAATTCAGATCTAAGTTAATAGTTTGACGCTTTTTACTTCAAAATAACTAAATTTTATTTTAGACTAGTGAATTTGTAAACCAAAACTAAGTTATTAGTTTGAAGTTTTTTACTTCAATTGAACTAATACGAATTTTTGTAATGTAAATTTGAAAATCAAATCTAAGGTTGTAATTTGAAGTTCTTTACTTGAAAATATCTACTTCTGATTTTAGAAATGACAATTTGAAAATCAGATCTAAGTTAAAAGTTTGACGTTCTTTAGTTCAAAATAACTAATTCTTATTTAAAATAGTGATTTTGTAAATAAAAGTAAGTTATTAGTTTAAAGTTTTTTACTTCAATTTTCCTAATTCGGATCTTAGTAATGGGAACTTTGAAATCAAATCTAAGGTTGTAGTTTGAAGTTTTTTACTTGAAAATATCTACTTCTGATTTTAGAAATGACAATTTGAAATTCAGATCTAAGTTAATAGTTTGACGATCTTTACTTCAAAATAACTAAGTCTTATTTTAGAATAGTGAATTTGTAAATCAAAACTAAGTTATTAGTTTGAAGTTCCTTACTTGGAAATATCTACTTCTGATTTTGGAAATGACAATTTGAAATTCAGATCTAAGTTAATAGTTTAACGCTTTTTACTTCATAATAACTAAGTCTTATTTTAGACTGGGGCATTTGTCAATCAAAACTAAGTTATTAGTATAAAGATTTTTAGTTCAAATTTACTAATTCTGATCTTAGTAATGTAAATTTAAAAATCAAATCTAGGGTTGTAGTTTGAAGTTCTTTACTTGAAAATGGCTAATTCTTATTTTAGAAATGACAATTTGAAAATCAGAATTAACTTAATAATTTGCCGGTACTTACTTCAAAATAACTAAGTTTTATTTTAGAATAGTGAATTAGTAAATCAAAATTAAGTTATTAGTTTGAAGGTTTTTACTTGATAATATCTACTTCTGATTTTAGAAATGACAATTTGAAATACAGATCTAAGTCAATAGTTTGACGGTTTTTACTTCAAAATAAGTAACTCTTATTTTAGACTAGTTAATTTGTAAATCTAAACTAAGTTGTTAATTTGAAGTTCTTTACTTGGTAATATCTACTTCTGATTTTAGAAATGACAATTTGAAAATCAAATCTAAGTTAATAGATTGACTTTCTTTACTTCAAAATAGATATAGCTTATTTTGGAATAGTGTATTTGTAAATCAAAACTAAATTATTTGTTTGAAGTAGTTTACTTGAAAATATCTACTTCTAATTTTAGAAATACTAATTTGAAAATCAAATCTAAGTTAATAGTTTGACGTTCTTTAGTTCAAAATAACTAAGTCTTATTTTAGAATAGTTAATTTGTAAATCTAAACTAAGTTGTTAGTATGAAGTTCCTTACTTGGAAATATCTACTTCTGATTTTAGAAATAACAATTTGAAAATCAAATTTAAGTTAATAGTTTGACGTTCTTTACTTCATAATAACTAATTCTCATTTTAGAATAGTGAATTTGTAAATCATATCTAAGTTATTAGTTTGAAGTTTTTTACTTGAGAATATCTACTTCTGATTTTAGAAATGACAATTTGAAAATCAGATCTAAATTAATAGTTGAAATCTTAATACTTAAAAATATCTACTTCTGATTTTAGAAATGACAATTTGAAAATCAGATCTAAGTTAATAGTTTGACGTTCTTTACTTCTAAATATCTAAGTCTAATTTTAGACTAGTGAATTTGTAAATCAAAACTATGTTAATAGTTTAAAGTTTTTTACTTCAAATTTACTAATTCAGTTCTTAGTAATGTAAATTTGGAAATCAAATCTAAGGTTGTAGTTTGAAGTTCTTTACCTGAAAATATCTACTTCTGATTTTAGAAATGACAATTTGAAAATCAGATCTAAGTTAATAGTTTGACGTTCTTTACTTTAAAATATATAAGTCTTATTTTAGAATACTGTATTTGTAAATCAAAACTAAGTTGTTAGTTTGAAGTTCTTTATTTGAAAATATCTGATTCAGATTTTAGAAAAGACAATTTGAAAATCAGATCTAAGTTAATAGTTTGACGTTCTTTACAACAAAATAACTAAATTTTATTTTAGGATAGTTAATTTGTAAATGAAAACTAAGTTATTAGTTTGAAGTTCTTTACTTGAAAATATCTACTTCTGATTTTAGAAATGACAATTTGAAAATCAGATCGAAGTTAATAGTTTCACGTTCTTTACTTCTAAATAACTAAGATTTATTTTAGTATATTGAATTTGTAAATCTAAACTAAGTTAATAGTTTGACGTTTTCTACTTCAAAATAACTAAGTCTTATTTTAGACTAGTGAATTTGTAAATCAAAACTAAGTTATTAGTTTAAAGTTTTTTACTTCAAATTTAGTAATTCGAATCTTAGTAATGTAAATTTGGAAATCAAATCTAAAGTTGGTGTTTGAAGTTTTTTACTTGAAAATATCTACTTCTGATTTTAGAAATGACAAGTTGAAAATCAGATCTAAGTTAATAGTTTGACGTTTTTTAGTTCAAAATAACTAAGTCTTATTTTAGACTAGTAAATTTGTAAATCAAAACTAAGTTGTTAGTTTGTAGTTCTTAACTTGAAAATATCTTCTACTTATATCAGAAATGACAATTTAAAAATCACATCTAAGTTAATAGTTTGAAGTTCTTTACTTCAACATAACTTATTCTGATTTTAGAAAAGTGAATTTGAAAATCAAATCTAAGTTAATAGTTTATGCCCAATACTTGAAAATATCTACTTCTGATTTTAGAAATGACAATTTGAGAATAAGAAGAAAGTTAGATATTTGAAGTTCTATACTTTAAAATAACTAATTCTGATTTTAGAAATGTGAATTTGAAAAACAAATCTAAAGTAATAGTTTGAAGTTATTTACTTCATTATTACTAATTCTGATATTAGAAATGAAAATTTGAAAATCAGATCTAAGTTAACTTAGAACGTGAAACTATTAATAGTTTCACGTTCTTTACTTTAAAATAACTAAGTCTTATTTTACAATAGTGAATTTGTAAATAAAAAACCCAGTTATAAGTTTGAAGTTCTTTACTTGAAAATATCTACTTCTAATTTTAGAAATGACAATTTGAAAATCAGAACTAAGTTAATAGTTTGAAGTGTTTTAATTCCAAATTACTAATTTGGATTTTAGTAATGTAAATTCCAAAATCAAATCTAAGGTTATAGTTTGAAGTTCTTTACTTGAAAATATCTACTTATGATTTTAGAAATGAGAATGTCAAAATAAGATCTAAGTTAATAGTTTGACGTTGTTTACTTCAAAATAACTAACACTGATTTTAGAAATGTGAATTTTAAAATCAAATCTAAGTTAATAGTTTAAAGCTCAATACTTGGAAATATCCACTTCTGATATTAGATATGACAATTTGAAAATCAGATCTAAGTTAATAGTTTCACGATCTTTACTTTAAAATTACTTACTCTGATTCTAGAAATGTGAATTTGAAAATCAAACCTAAGTTAATAGTTCGACGTTCTTTACTTCAAAATAACTAAGTCTTATTTTAGAATAGTGTATTTGTAAATCAAAACTAAGTTATTAGTTTGAAGTTTTTTACTTGAAAATATCTACTTCTGATTTTAGAAATGACAATTTGAAAATCAGAACTAAGGTAATTCGACCTTCTTTCCTTCAAAATAACTGAATCTAATTTGAGAATAATTAATTTGTAAATGAAAACTAAGTTATTAGTTTAAAGTTTTTTACTTCAAATTAAATAAATTCGGATTTTAGTAATGTAAATTTAAAAATCAAATCTAAGGTTATCGTTTGAAGTTCTTTACTTGAAAATATGTACTTCTGATTTTAGAATTGACAACTTGACAATAAGATCTAAGTTAATAGTTAGACGTTTTTTACTTCAAAATTACTATATTTTATTTTAGGAAAGTTAATTTGTAAATCAAAACTAAGTTATTAGTTTGAAGTTTTTTACTTGAAAATTTCAACTTCTGATTTTAGAAATGACAATTTGAAAATCAGAACTAAGTTAATAGTTTGACGTTTTTTACTGCAAAATTACTAAATTTTATTTTAGGAAATCTAATTTGTAAATCAAAACTAAGTTTTTTGTTTGAAGTTTTTTAGTTCAAATTAACTAATTTGGATTTTAGTAAAGTAAATTTCAAATTCAAATCTAATGTTATAGTTTGAAGTTCTTTACTTGTAAATATCTACTTCTGTTATTAGAAATGGCTATTTGAAAATCAGATATAAGTTAATAGTTTGACGTTAATACTACAAAATAACTAAGTCTTATCTTAGACTAGTGAATTTGTAAATCAAAACTAAGTTATTAGTCTGAAGTTTTTTACTTCTAATTATCAATTCGGATTTTAGTAATGTTAATTTAGATATCAAATCTAAGGTTATAGTTTGAATTTTTATACTTCAAAATAACTAAGTCTTATTTTAGAATAGTGAATTTGTAAATCAAAACTAAGTTATTAGTTTGCAGTTCTTTACTTGAATATATCTACTTTTGATTTTAGAAATGACATTTTGAAAATCAGAACTAATTTAATAGTTTGAAGTGTTTTAATTCCAAATTACTAATTTGGATTTTAGTAATGTAAATTCAAAAATCAAATCTAAGGTTATAGTTTGAAGTTCTTTACTTGAAAATATCTACTTATGATTTTAGAAATGAGAATTTGAAAATAAGATCTAAGTTAACAGTTTGACGTTCTTTACTTCAAAATAGATAAGTCTTATTTTAGAATACTGTCTTTGTAAATCAAAACTAAGTTATTTGTTTGAAGTACTTTACTTGAAAATATCTACTTCTGATTTTAGAAATGACAATTTAAAAATCAGATCTATGTTAATAGTTTGACGATTTTTACTTCAAAATAACTAACAAGGGAAACGTCATGTATGCGAAATTTTGTTTTGGTTTATACTTACATTACGTAAAGATTACACCTAAGGCATTACGTGAACGAAATAGTAGCGCGCCATATTCAGCCAATTTTGAGAAAATCGATTTTGAAAATTTCTTCTTTTTGCACGAAATAACTAAATAATAAAAGATAAAACTTGCAACAAAGGTTCCGTGGTAACGAGGTAGAGTGGTGGCTTTAATAAGCAAGGGTTCTAGGTTCGATTCCAGCATCCGTACTTTTTTTTTCAAATATTTTTTTTTAATTAATTTTCTTTTTAAGTAATATGTAAATTAACAGATATTTAATAATTATTCGAAATTATTAATTTTTAATTAATTATTAATTACTAGATCCCGTAAAACTTACTGTTTTCCCTGTTTTTACGATGAATACCACCCGGGATCGTGCGAAACGTCGGTGTAAAAAATTATACATTATACATGTATTAAATTATATGTAAACTGATCAGAAAATAATTAATATGTATAATAATAATATACTTCATATAATATGTAAATACTTATTCAATTATGTAACTTTTCATTTCTTATTAAATATATAAATAAAATACGAAAAATATATAAATAAATACTTATTTAATTAAAAAATATAATTTTTAACAAATTCCAAAAATTTTTGAACGTTTCGAATAATAATCAATTTAAGAAATGTTTGAAAATACTGTTAGTAAGACAAAACGATATCGTCCGAATATAGAGATCTGAAAAATTAATAATTTCGAATAATTATTAAATATATGTTAATTTACATATTACTTAAAAAGAAAATTAATTAAAAAAAAAATATTTAAAAAAAAAAGTACCGATGCTAGAATTGAACCTAGAACCCTCGCTTATTAAAGCCATCACTCTACCACGTTACCACGGAACCTTTGTTGCAAGTTTTATCTTTTATCGCGTTATTTCAGGCAAAAAGATGAAATTTTTAAATTCAATTTTCTCAAAATTGGCTGAATATGGCGCGCTACTATTTCATTCACGTAATGTAATCTTTACGTAGTATAAGTATAAACCAAAACAAAATTTCGCATACCTGACGTTTCCCTTGTAAGTCTTATTTAGACTAGTGAATTTGTAAATCAAAACTTAGTTATTAGTTTGTAGTTCTTTACTTGAAAATATCTACTACTGATTTTAGAAATGAGAATTTGAAAATAAGATCTAAGTTAATAGTTTGACGTTGTTTACTTCAAAATAACTAAGTACTATTTTAGAATAGTGAATTTGTAAATCAAAACTAAGTTATTAGTTTAAAAGATTTATACTTCAAAATAACTACTTCTGATTTTAGAAATGTGAATTTGAAAATCAAATCTAAAGTTATAGTTGGAATTACTTTACTTGAAAATATCTACTTCTGATTTTAGAAATAACAATTTGAAAATCAGATCTAAGTTGATAGTTCGACGGTTTTTTTTAAATAACTAAGACTTATTTTAGAATTTGGAATTTGTGAATCAAACTAAGTTATTAGTTTGAAGTTTTTTACTTCAAAATATATTGTCATGTTTCAAAAGTGATTCGGACCCACCCTATACATTTTGGTAAAAATTCATTTATTTATTTAAGTTATGTTTAAATTGATTTTATGTTGTAAGATTGTAAAATTAGCAAGGTGGGGACGAATCACCGGAAATTCAAGGCCTTTTGCCAAAAATGGCCGACGTGATGGACGTATGATTTGTGAGTCCGAGAAATATTTGATAAGTTCTGTAGTTTTTGAAATATAAAAGTGATTTTTTATGGATGAAGAGTGTTTTATTAAGATTTGTTTTTTTGAAAGAAAGAATTTTGAAAGATTTTTGAGTGGTTTTGAAAATTAAAATTAAACAGAAGCTAATTGAAGAAATTAAAGATAAAAAGTGGAATTGGATGGGATTTACAAAAGTTAATTTTGTTAAAATTGTTAATTTTAGTAGATGGTAAAAAATTTTCATTATTATTTTAAAAATTAGTTCAAAGAACAACAAATTGTGAGTGGTAAGCCGGACTGAGATATCGGCTATGTAGCATTTAACGTTACCATTTTGAGTATTTTGTTGTAACGAAATTGAAGTTTCACGAATTACTTTGAAGAAAAATATTTCATATTGGAATTTATTGGAAAATAATAAACATAATTTGAATAAATTACACCTCAATATATATCGGATTGTAGAAATGTGAATTTAAAGATCAAACCTAACTTTATTACTTGCAAATATCTACTTCTGATTTTAGAAATGACAATTTGAGAATAAGAAGAAAGTTAGATATTTGAAGTTCTATACTTCAAAATAACTAATTCTGATTTTAGAAATGTGAATTTGAAAAACAAATCTAAAGTAATAGTTTGAAGTTATTTACTTCATTATTACTAATTCTGATTTTAGAAATGAAAATTTGAAAATCAGATCTAAGTTAATAGTTTCACGTTCTTTACTTTAAAATAACTAAGTCTTATTTTACAATAGTGAATTTGTAAATAAAAAACCCAGTTATAAATTTGAAGTTCTTTACTTGAAAATATCTACTTCTAATTTTAGAAATGACAATTTGAAAATCAGAACTAAGTTAATAGTTTGTAGTGTTTTAATTCCAAATTACTAATTTGGATTTTAGTAATGTAAATTCAAAAATCAAATCTAAGGTTATAGTTTGAAGTTCTTTACTTGTAAATATCTACTTCTGTTATTAGAAATGGCTATTTGAAAATCAGATATAAGTTAATAGTTTGACGTTAATACTACAAAATAACTAAGTCTTATCTTAGACTAGTGAATTTGTAAATCAAAACTAAGTTATTAGTCTGAAGTTTTTTACTTCTAATTATCAATTCTGATTTTAGTAATGCTAATTTAGATATCAAATCTAAGGTTATAGTTTGAATTTTTATACTTCAAAATAACTAAGTCTTATTTTAGAATAGTGAATTTGTAAATCAAAACTAAGTTATTAGTTTGCAGTTCTTTACTTGAAAATATCTACTTCTGATTTTAGAAATGACAATTTGAAAATCAGATCTAAGTTAATAGTTTGACGTTGTTTACTTGAAAATAACTAAGCACTATTTTAGAATAGTGAATTTGTAATGCAAAACTAAGTTATCAGTTTGAAGTTTTTTACTTGAAAATATCTACTTCTGATTTTAGAAATGACAATATGAAAATCAGATCTAAGTTAATAGTTTGATGTTCTTTACTTCAAAGAAACTAAGTCATATTGTAGAATAGTGATTTTGTAAATCAAAACTAAGTTATTAGTTTGAAATACTTTACTTGAAAATATCTACTTCTGCATTTAGAAATGACAATTTGAAAATCAGATCTAAGTTAATAGTTTGACGTTTTTTACTTCAAAATAACTAATTCGGATCTTAGTAATGTAAATTTGGAAATATAATCTAAGGTTGTAGTTTGAAATTTTTTACTTGAAAATATGTAGTTCTGATTTTAGAAATGACAATTTGAAAATCATATCTAAGTTAATAGTTTGACGATCTTTACTTCAAAGTAACTTAGTGTTATTTTAGAATAGTGAATTTGTAAATCAAAACTAAGTTATTAGTTTAAGGTTCGATACTCAGAAATATCTACTTGTGATTTCAGAAATGACAATTTGAAAATCAGATCTAAGTTAATAGTTTGATGTTCTTCACTTCAAAGAAACTAAGTCTTATTTTAGTATAGTAAATTTGTAAATCAAAACTAAGTTATTAGTTTGAAATACTTTACTTGAAAATATCTACTTCTGATTTTAGAAATGACAATTTGAAAATCAGATCTAAGTTAATAGTTTGACGTTTTTTACTTCAAAATAACTATGTCTTATTTTAAACTAGTGAATTTGTAAATCAAAACTAAGTTATTAGTCTGAAGTTCTTTACTTTGAAAAATCTACTTCTGATTTCAGAAATGACAATTTGAAAATCAGATCTAAGTTAATAAGTTTGACGTTCTTTACTTCAAAATAGATAAGTCTTATTTTACAATACTGTCTTTGTAAATCAAAACTAAGTTATTTATTTGAAGTACTTTACTTGAAAATATCTACTTCTGATTTTAGAAATGACAATCTGAAAATCAGATCTAAGTTAATAGTTTGACGTTCTGTACTTCAAAATAACTAAATCTTATTTTAGTATAGTGAATTTGTAAATCAAAACTAAGTTATTAGTTTAAAGTTTTTTACCTCAAATTTACAAATTCGGCTTTTTTAAATGTAAATTTGGAAATCAAATCTAAGGTTGTAGTTTGAAGTTCTTTACTTGAAAATATCGGCTTCAGATTTAGAAATGACAATTATACAATCAGATCCAAGATAATAGTTTGACGTTCTTTACTTCAAAATAACTAATTTATATTTTACAATAGTTAATTTGTAAATCAAAACTAAGTTCATAATTTGAAGTACTTTACTTGAAAATATCTACTACTGATTTTCTAAATGACAAATTGAAAATCAGATCTAAATTAATAGTTTGACGTTCTTTACTTCAAAATAACTAAGTATTATTTTAAACTAGTCAGTTTGTAAATCAAAACTAAGTTATTAGTTTAAAGTTTTTTACTTCAAATTTACTAATTCGGATCTTAGTAATGTAAATTTGAAAATCAAATCTAAGCTTGTAGCTTGAAGTTCTTTACATGAAAATATCTACTTCTGATTTTTGAAATGACAATTTTAAAATCAGATCTAAGTTAATAGTTTGACGTTCCTCACTTCAAAATAACTAAGTCTTATTTTAGTATAGTGAATTTGTAAATCAAAGCTATGTTATTAGTTTGAAGTTCTGTACTTGAAAATATCTACTTCTTATTTTAGAAACGACAATTTGAAAATCAGATCTAGGTTAATAGTTTGACGTTTTTTACATCAAACTGACTAAATTTTATTTTAGAATAGTTAATTTGTAAATCAAAACTAAGTTATTAGTTTGAAGTTCTTTACATGAAAATATCTACTTCTAATTTTAGAAATGACAATTTGAAAATCAGATCTAAGTTAATAGTTTGACGTTCCTCACTTCAAAATAACTAAGTCTTATTTTAGTATAGTGAATATGTAAATCAACACTAAGTTATTAGTTTAAAGTTTTTTACTTCAAATTTACAAATTCGGCTCTTTTTAATGTAAATTTGGAAATCAAATCTAAGGTTGTAGTTTGAAGTTCTTTACTTGAAAATATCTGCTTCAGATTTAGAAATGACAATTATAAAATCAGATCCAAGATAATAGTATGACGTTCTTTACTTCAAAATAACTAATTTATATTTTACAATAGTTAATTTGTAAATCAAAACTAAGTTCATAATTTGAAGTACTTTACTTGAAAATATCTACTTCTGATTTTAGAAATGACAATTTGAAAATCAGATCTGAGTTAATAGTTTGACGTTCTCTACATCAAAATAACTAAATTATGTTTTAGAATAGTTAACTTGTAAACCAAAACTAAGTTATTAGTTTGAAGTCTTTTACTTGAAAATATATACTTCTGATTTTAGAAATGACAATTTGAAAATCATATCTAAGTGAATAGTTTGACGTTCTTTACTTCTAAATGACTAAGTCTTATTTTAGTGTAGTGAATTTGTAAATCAAAAACTAAGTTATTAGATTGAAGTTCTTTACTTGAAAATATCTACTACTGATTTTAGAAATGACCATTTGAAAATCAGATCTAAGTTAATAGTTTGACGTTCTTTACTTCAAAATAACTAAGTCTTATTTTAGAATAGTGATTTTGTAAATCAAAGCTAAGTTATTAGTTTGAAGTTCTTTACTTGAAAATATCTACTACTGATTTTAGAAATGACAATTTGAAAATCAGATCTAAGTTAATAGTTTGACGTTCTTTACTTCAATATAACTAAGTCTTATTTTAGTATAGTGAATTTGTAAATCAAAGCTAAGTTATTAATTTGAAGTTCTTTACTTGAACATATCTACTTCTGATTTTAGAAATGACAATTGTAAATCAGGTCTAAGTTAATAGTATGACGTTTTTTACTTCAAAATAACTAAGTCTTATTTCACACTAGTTAATTTAGTAAATCAAAACTAAGTTATAAGTTTGAAGTTCTCTACTTGAAAATATCTACTACTGATTTTAGAAATGACAATTTGAAAATCAGATCTAAGTTAATACTATGACGTTTTTACTTCAAAATCACTAAGTCTTATTTTAGAATATTGAATTTGTAAATCAAAGCTAAGTTATTTGTTTACAAATCTTTTCTTAAAAAAATCTACTTCTGATTTTAGAAATGACAATTTGAAAATCAGGTCGAAGTCTTATTTTAGAATAGTAAATTTGTAAATCAAAGCTAAGTTATTTGTTTAAAGTTCTATCCTTAAAAAAATCTACTTCTGATTTTAGAAATGACAATTTGAAAATCAGATCTAAGTTAATATTTTAACGGTCTTTATATCAAAATAACTAAAATTTATTTTAGAATAGTTAATTTGTAAATCATATCTAAGTTATTAGTTTGAAGTTCTTTACTTGTAAATATCTACTTCTTTTTTAAGAAATGACAATTTGAAAATCAGATCTAAGTTAATAGTTTGACGTTATTTACTTCAAAATAGATAAGTCTTATTTTAGAATACTGTATTTGTAAATCAAAACTAAGTTGTTAGTTTGAAGTATTTTATATGAAAATATCTACTTCTGATTATAGAAATGATAATTTGAAAATCAGATCTAAGTTATTAGTTTAAAGTTCTTTACTTGAAAATATCTGCTTCTGATTTTAGAAATGACAATTTGTAAATCATATCTAAGTGAATAGTTTGACGTTCTTTACTTCGAAATGACTAAGTCTTATTTTAGTATAGTGAATTTCTATATCAAAACTAAGTTATTAGTTTGAGGTTCTTTACTTGAAAATATCTACTACTGATCTTAGAAATGACAATTTGAAAATCAGATCTAAGTTAATAGTTTGACGTTCTTTACTTCAAAATAACTAAGTCTTATTTGAGACTAGTGAATTTGTTAATCAAAACTAAGTTATTAGTTTGTAGTTCTTTGCTTGAATAATATTTACTTCTGATATTAGAAATGACAATTTGAAAATCAGATCTAAGTTAATAGTTTGACGTTCTTCACTTCAAAATAACTAAATCTTATTTGAGACTAGTGAATTTGTTAATCAAAACTAAGTTATTAGTTTGCAGTTCTTTGCTTGAATAATATTTACTTCTGATATTAGAAATGACAATTTGAAAATCAGATCTAAGTTAATAGTTTGACGTTCTTTATTTCAAAATAGATAAGTCTTATTTTAGAATACTGTATTTGTAAATCAAATCTAATTTATTAGTTTGAAGTACCTTACTTAAAAATATCTACCTTTGATTTTTGAAATGACAGTTTGAAAATCAGATCTAAGTTAATAGTTTCACCTTCTTTGCTTCAAAATAACTAAATTTTATTTAAGTATAGTGAAGTTGTAAATCAAAACTAAGCTATTAGTTTGAATTTGTTTACTTGAAAATTTCTACTTCTGATTTCAGAAAAAACAATTTTAAAATTAGATCTAAGTTAATAGTTTGACGTTCTTTACCTCAAAATAACTAAGTCTTATTTTAGAATAGTGATTTTGTAAATCAAAACTAAGTTAATAATTTGAAGTTCTTTACTTTGAAATATCTTCTTATGATTTCAGAAATGGCAATTTGAAAATCAGATCTAAGTTAATAGTTTGACGTTCTTTACTTCAAAATAACTAAGTTTTATTTTAAACTAGTGAATTTGTAAATCAAAACTAAGTTATTAGTTTGAAGGTCTTTACTTGAAAATATCTACTACTGATTTTAGAGATGACAATTTGAAAATCAGAACTAAGTTAATAGTTTGACGTTTTTTACTTCAAACAAAGTCTTATTTTAGACTAGTGAATTTGTAAATTAAAATTAAGTTATTAGTTCGAAGTTCTTTACTTGAAAATATCTATTACTGATTTTAAAAATTACAATTTCAAAATCAGATCTAAGTTAATAGTTTGACGATTTTTACTACAAACTAAGTCTTATTTTAGACTAGTGAATTTGTAAATCAAAACTAAGTTATTAGTTTGTAGTTCTTTACTTGAAAATATCTACTTCTCATTTTATAAATGACAATTCGAAAATCAGATGTAAGTTAATAGTTTGACGTTCTTTACTACAAAATAAATAAGTCTTATTTTAGTATAGTGAATTTGTAGAGCAAAACTAAGTTATTAGTTTGAAGTACTTTACTTTAAAATATCTACTTCTGATTTTAGAAATGACAATTTGAAAATAAGATCTAAGTTAATAGTTTGACGTTCTTTACCTCAAAATAACTAAGTCTTATTTTAGTATAGTGAATAAGTAAATCAAAACTAAGTTATTAGTTTGAAGTACTTTACTTGTAAATATCTACTACTGATTTTCGAAATGACAAATTGAAAATCAGATCTAAATTAATAGTTTGACGTTCTTTACTTCAAAATAACTAAGTATTATTTTAGACTAGTGAATTTGTAAATCAAAACTAAGTTATTAGTTTAAAGATTTTTACTTCAAATTTATTAATTTGGATCTTAGTAATGTAAATTTGAAAATCAAATCTAAGGCTGTAGTTTGAAGTTCTTTACATGAAAATATCTACTTCTGATTTTTGAAATGACAATTTGAAAATCAGTTCTAAGTTAATAGTTTGACGTTCCTCACTTCAAAATAACTAAGTCTTATTTTAGTATAGTGAATTTGTAAATCAAAGCTATGTTATTAGTTTGAATTTCTTTACTTGAAAATATCTACTTCTTATTTTAGAAATGACAATGTAAAAATCAGATCTAAGTTAATAGTTTGACGTTCTGTACTTCAAAATAACTAAATCTTATTTTAGTATAGTGAATTTGTAAATCAAAACTAAGTTATTAGTTTAAAGTTTTTTACCTCAAATTTACAAATTCGGCTTTTTTAAATGTAAATTTGGAAATCAAATCTAAGGTTGTAGTTTGAAGTTCTTTACTTGAAAATATCGGCTTCACATTTAGAAATGACAGTTATACAATCAGATCCAAGATAATAGTTTGACGTTCTTTACTTCAAAATAACTAATTTATATTTTACAATAGTTAATTTGTAAATCAAAACTAAGTTCATAATTTGAAGTACTTTACTTGAAAATATCTACTACTGATTTTCTAAATGACAAATTGAAAATCAGATCTAAATTAATAGTTTGACGTTCTTTACTTCAAAATAACTAAGTATTATTTTAAACTAGTCAGTTTGTAAATCAAAACTAAGTTATTAGTTTAAAGTTTTTTACTTCAAATTTACTAATTCGGATCTTAGTAATGTAAATTTGAAAATCAAATCTAAGCTTGTAGCTTGAAGTTCTTTACATGAAAATATCTACTTCTGATTTTTGAAATGACAATTTTAAAATCAGATCTAAGTTAATAGTTTGACGTTCCTCACTTCAAAATAACTAAGTCTTATTTTAGTATAGTGAATTTGTAAATCAAAGCTATGTTATTAGTTTGAAGTTCTGTACTTGAAAATATCTACTTCTTATTTTAGAAACGACAATTTGAAAATCAGATCTAGGTTAATAGTTTGACGTTTTTTACATCAAACTGACTAAATTTTATTTTAGAATAGTTAATTTGTAAATCAAAACTAAGTTATTAGTTTGAAGTTCTTTACATGAAAATATCTACTTCTAATTTTAGAAATGACAATTTGAAAATCAGATCTAAGTTAATAGTTTGACGTTCCTCACTTCAAAATAACTAAGTCTTATTTTAGTATAGTGAATATGTAAATCAACACTAAGTTATTAGTTTAAAGATTTTTACTTCAAATTTACAAATTCGGCTCTTTTTAATGTAAATTTGGAAATCAAATCTAAGGTTGTAGTTTGAAGTTCTTTACTTGAAAATATCTGCTTCAGATTTAGAAATGACAATCATAAAATCAGATCCAAGATAATAGTATGACGTTCTTTACTTCAAAATAACTAATTTATATTTTACAATAGTTAATTTGTAAATCAAAACTAAGTTCATAATTTGAAGTACTTTACTTGAAAATATCTACTTCTGATTTTAGAAATGACAATTTGAAAATCAGATCTAAGTTAATAGTTTGACGTTCCTCACTTCAAAATAACTAAGTCTTATTTTAGTATAGTGAATATGTAAATCAACACTAAGTTATTAGTTTAAAGTTTTTTACTTCAAATTTACAAATTCGGCTCTTTTTAATGTAAATTTGGAAATCAAATCTAAGGTTGTAGTTTGAAGTTCTTTACCTGAAAATATCTGCTTCAAATTTAGAAATGACAATTATAAAATCAGATCCAAGATAATAGTATGACGTTCTTTACTTCAAAATAACTAATTTATATTTTACAATAGTTAATTTGTAAATCAAAACTAAGTTCATAATTTGAAGTACTTTACTTGAAAATATCTACTTCTGATTTTAGAAATGACAATTTGAAAATCAGATCTGAGTTAATAGTTTGACGTTCTCTACATCAAAATAACTAAATTATGTTTTAGAATAGTTAACTTGTAAACCAAAACTAAGTTATTAGTTTGAAGTCTTTTACTTGAAAATATATACTTCTGATTTTAGAAATGACAATTTGAAAATCATATCTAAGTGAATAGTTTGACGTTCTTTACTTCTAAATGACTAAGTCTTATTTTAGTGTAGTGAATTTGTAAATCAAAACTAAGTTATTAGATTGAAGTTCTTTACTTGAAAATATCTACTACTGATTTTAGAAATGACCATTTGAAAATCAGATCTAAGTTAATAGTTTGACGTTCTTTACTTCAAAATAACTAAGTCTTATTTTAGAATAGTGAATTTGTAAATCAAAGCTAAGTTATTAGTTTGAAGTTCTTTACTTGAAAATATCTACTACTGATTTTAGAAATGACAATTTGAAAATCAGATCTAAGTTAATAGTTTGACGTTCTTTACTTCAATATAACTAAGTCTTATTTTAGTATAGTGAATTTGTAAATCAAAGCTAAGTTATTAATTTGAAGTTCTTTACTTGAACATATCTACTTCTGATTTTAGAAATGACAATTGTAAATCAGGTCTAAGTTAATAGTATGACGTTTTTTACTTCAAAATAACTAAGTCTTATTTCACACTAGTGAATTTAGTAAATCAAAACTAAGTTATAAGTTTGAAGTTCTCTACTTGAAAATATCTACTACTGATTTTAGAAATGACAATTTGAAAATCAGATCTAAGTTAATACTATGACGTTTTTTACTTCAAAATCACTAAGTCTTATTTTAGAATATTGAATTTGTAAATCAAAGCTAAGTTATTTGTTTACAAATCTTTTCTTAAAAAAATCTACTTCTGATTTTAGAAATGACAATTTGAAAATCAGGTCGAAGTCTTATTTTAGAATAGTAAATTTGTAAATCAAAGCTAAGTTATTTGTTTAAAGTTCTATCCTTAAAAAAATCTACTTCTGATTTTAGAAATGACAATTTGAAAATCAGATCTAAGTTAATATTTTAACGGTCTTTATATCAAAATAACTAAAATTTATTTTAGAATAGTTAATTTGTAAATCATATCTAAGTTATTAGTTTGAAGTTCTTTACTTGTAAATATCTACTTCTTTTTTAAGAAATGACAATTTGAAAATCAGATCTAAGTTAATAGTTTGACGTTATTTACTTCAAAATAGATAAGTCTTATTTTAGAATACTGTATTTGTAAATCAAAACTAAGTTGTTAGTTTGAAGTATTTTATATGAAAATATCTACTTCTGATTATAGAAATGATAATTTGAAAATCAGATCTAAGTTATTAGTTTAAAGTTCTTTACTTGAAAATATCTGCTTCTGATTTTAGAAATGACAATTTGTAAATCATATCTAAGTGAATAGTTTGACGTTCTTTACTTCGAAATGACTAAGTCTTATTTTAGTATAGTGAATTTCTATATCAAAACTAAGTTATTAGTTTGAGGTTCTTTACTTGAAAATATCTACTACTGATCTTAGAAATGACAATTTGAAAATCAGATCTAAGTTAATAGTTTGACGTTCTTTACTTCAAAATAACTAAGTCTTATTTGAGACTAGTGAATTTGTTAATCAAAACTAAGTTATTAGTTTGTAGTTCTTTGCTTGAATAATATTTACTTCTGATATTAGAAATGACAATTTGAAAATCAGATCTAAGTTAATAGTTTGACGTTCTTCACTTCAAAATAACTAAGTCTTATTTGAGACTAGTGAATTTGTTAATCAAAACTAAGTTATTAGTTTGCAGTTCTTTGCTTGAATAATATTTACTTCTGATATTAGAAATGACAATTTGAAAATCAGATCTAAGTTAATAGTTTGACGTTCTTTACTTCTAAATAACTAAGTATTATTTTAGTATAGTGAATTTGTAAATCAAAACTAAGTTATAAGTTTGAAATACTTTACTTAAAAATATCTACTTCTGATTTTAAAAATGACAATTTGAAAATCAGATCTAAGTTAATAGTTTGACGTTATTTACTTCTAAATAACTAAGTCTTATTTTAGGATAGTGAATTTGTAAATCAAAACTAAGTTAATAGTTTGAAGATTTTTACTTCAAATTTACTGATTCGGATCTTAGTAACGTAAATTTGGAAATCAAATCTAAGGTTGTAGTTTAAAGTTCTTTACTTGAAAATATCTACTTCTGATTTTAGAAATGACAATTTGAAAATCAGGTCTAAGTTAATAGTTTGACGCTCTTTACATCAAAATTACAAAATTTTATTTTAGAATAGTTAACTTGTAAATCAAAACTAAGTTATTAGTTTGAAGTTTTTTACTTGAAAATATCTACTTCTCATTTTAGAAATTAAAATTTGAAAATCAGATCTAAGTTAATAGTTTGACGTTCTTTACTTCAAAATAGATAAGTCTTATTTTAGAATACTGTATTTGTATATCAAAACTAAGTTGTTAGTTTGAAGTTCTTTATTTGAAAATATCTGCTTCAGATTTTAGAAATGACAATTTGAAAATCAGATATAAGTTAATAGTTTGACGTTCTTTACCTCAAACCAACTAAGACTTATTTTAGACTAGTAAATTTGTAAATCAAAACTAAGTTATTAGCTTGAAGTTCTTTACTTGAAAATATCTACTACTGATTTTAGAAATGACAATTTGAAAATCAGATCTAAGGTAATAGTTTGACGTTCCTTACTTCAAACTAACTTAGTCTTATTTTAGAATAGTGAATTTGTAAATCAAAGCTAAGTTATTAGTTTAAAGTTCTTTACTTTGAAATATCTACTTCTTTTTTAAGAAATGACAATTTGAAAATCAGATCTAAGTTAATAGTTTGACGTTCTTTACATCAAAATAACTAAATTTTGTTTTAGAATAGTTAACTTGTAAATCAAAACTAAGTTATTAGTTTGAAGCTCTTTACTTGAAATTATCTACTTCTGTTTTAGAAATGACAATTTGAAAATCAGATCTAAGTTAATTGTTTGACGATTTTTACTTCAAAATAACTAAGTCATACTTTAGTATAGTGAATTTGTAAATCAAAACTAACTTATTAGTTTGAAGTTCTTTACTTGAACATATCTACTGCTGCTTGTAGAAATGACAATTTGAAAATCAGATCTAAGTTAATAGTTTGACGTTTTTTACTTCAAAATAACTAAGTCTTATTTTAGAATAATAAATTTGTAAATCAAAGCTGAGTTATTAGTTTGAAGTTCTTTACTTGAAGATATCTACTTCTGATTTTAGAAATGACAATTTGAAAATCAGATCTAAGTTAATAGTTTGACGTTTTCTACTTCCAAATAACTAACTCTTATTTTAGTATAGTGAATTTGTAAATTAAAGCTAAGTTATTAGTTTGAAGTTCTTAACTTGAAAATATCTACTACTAATTTTAGAAATGACAATTTGAAAATCAGATCTAAGTTAATAGTTTGACGTTTTTCACTTCAAAATAACTAAGATTTATTTTAGACTAGTGAATTTGTTAATCAAAACTAAGTTTATAGTTTGAAGTTTTTTACTTCAAATTTACTGATTTGGATCTTTTTAACGTAAATTTGGAAATCAAATCTAAGGTTGTAGTTTAAAGTTCTTTACTTGAAAATATCTACTTCTGATTTTAGAAATGACAATTTGAAAATCAGATCTAAGTTAATAGTTTGACGCTCTTTACATCAAAATTACAAAATTTTATTTTAGAATAGTTAACTTGTAAATCAAAACTAAGTTATTAGTTTGAAGTTTTTTACTTGAAAATATCTACTTCTCATTTTAGAAATTACAATTTGAAAATCAGATCTAAGTTAATAGTTTGACGTTCTTTACTTCAAAATAGATAAGTCTTATTTTAGAATACTGTATTTGTATATCAAAACTAAGTTGTTAGTTTAAAGTTCTTTATTTGAAAATATCTGCTTCAGATTTTAGAAATGACAATTTGAAAATCAGATATAAGTTAATAGTTTGACGTTCTTTACCTCAAACCAACTAAGACTTATTTTAGACTAGTAAATTTGTAAATCAAAAGTAAGTTATTAGCTTGAAGTTCTTTACTTGAAAATATCTACTACTGATTTTAGAAATGACAATTTGAAAATCAGATCTAAGGTAATACTTTGACGTTCCTTACTTCAAACTAACTTAGTCTTATTTTAGAATAGTGAATTTGTAAATCAACGCTAAGTTATTAGTTTAAAGTTCTTCACTTTGAAATATCTACTTCTTTTTTAAGAAATGACAATTTGAAAATCAGATCTAAGATAATAGTTTGACGTTCTTTACTTCAAAATAACTAAGTCTTATTTTAGAATAGTGAATTTGTAAATCAAAGCTGAGTTATTAGTTTGAAGTTCTTTACTTGAAAATATCTACTTCTGATTTTAGAAATGACAATTTGAAAATCAGATCTAAGTTAATAGTTTGACGTTTTCTACTTCCAAATAACTAACTCTTATTGTAGTATAGTGAATTTGTAAATTAAAACTAAGTTATTAGTTTGAAGTTCTTAACTTGAAAATATCTACTACTAATTTTAGTAATGACAATTTGAAAATCAGATCTAAGTTAATAGTTTGACGTTTTTCACTTCAAAATAACTAAGATTTATTTTAGACTAGTGCATTTGTTAATCAAAACTAAGTTAATAGTTTGAAGTTTTTTACTTCAAATTTACTGATTCGGATCTTAGTAACGTAAATTTGGAAATCAAATCTAAGGTTGTAGTTTAAAGTTCTTTACTTGAAAATATTTACTTCTGATTTTAGAAATGACAATTTGAAAATCAGGTCTAAGTTAATAGTTTGACGCTCTTTACATCAAAATTACAAAATTTTATTTTAGAATAGTTAACTTGTAAATCAAAACTAAGTTATTAGTTTGAAGTTTTTTACTTGAAAATATCTACTTCTCATTTTAGAAATTACAATTTGAAAATCAGATCTAAGTTAATAGTTTGACGTTCTTTACTTCAAAATAGATAAGTCTTATTTTAGAATACTGTATTTGTAAATCAAAACTAAGTTGTTAGTTTGAAGTTCTTTATTTGAAAATATCTGCTTCAGATTTTAGAAATGACAATTTGAAAATCAGATATAAGTTAATAGTTTGACGTCCTTTACCTCAAACCAACTAAGACTTATTTTAGATTAGTAAATTTGTAAATCAAAACTAAGTTATTAGCTTGAAGTTCTTTACTTGAAAATATCTACTATTGATTTTAGAAATGACAATTTGAAAATCAGATCTAAGGTAATAGTTTGACGTTCCTTACTTCAAACTAATTTAGTCTTATTTTAGAATAGTGAATTTGTAAATCAAAGCTAAGTTATTAGTTTGAAGTTTTTTAATTGAAAATATCTACTTCTGCTTTTAGAAATGACAATTTGAAAATCAGAACTAATTTAATAGTTTGTCGTTTTTTACTTCAAAATAGATAAGTCTTATTTTAGAATAGTGTATTTGTAAATCAAAACTAAGTTATTAGTTTGAAGTTCTATACTTGAAAATATCTACTCCTGATTTTAGAAATGACAATTTGCAAATCAGAACTATGTTAATAGTTTGTCGTTTTTTACTTCAAAATAGATAAGTCTTATTTTAGAAAAGTGAATTTGTAAATCAAAGCTAAGTTATTAGTTTGAAGTTCTTTACTTGAAAATATCTACTTCTGATTTTAGAAATGACAAATTGAAAATCAGATCTATGTTAATAGTTTGACGTTTTCTACTTCCAAATAACTAACTCTTATTTTGGTATAGTGAATTTGTAAATTAAAACTAAGTTATTAGTTTGAAGTTCTTAACTTGAAAATATCTACTACTAATTTTAGAAATGACAATTTGAAAATCAGATCTAAGTTAATAGGTTGAAGTTTTTCACTTCAAAATAACTAAGATTTATTTTAGACTAGTGAATTTGTAATTCAAAACTAAGTTATTAGTTTAAAGTTTTTTACTTCAAATTTACTGATTCGGATCTTAGTAACGTAAATTTGGAAATCAAATCTAAGGTTGTAGTTTAAAGTTCTTTACTTGAAAATATCCACTTCTGATTATAGAAATGACAATTTGAAAATCAGGTCTAAGTTAATAGTTTGACGTTCTTTACAACAAAATAACTAAATTTTGTTTTAGAATAGTTAACTTGTAAATCAAAACTAAGTTATTAGTTTGAAGTTTTTTACTTGAAAATATCTACTTCTGATTTTAGAAATGACAATTTGAAAATCAGATCTAAGTTAATAGTTTGACGTTCTTTACTTCAAAATTGATAAGTCTTAATTTAGAAATCTGTATTTGTAAATCTAAACTAAGTTGTTAGTTTGAAGTTCTTTATTTGAAAATATCTGCTTCAGATTTTAGAAATGACAATTTGAAAATCAGATCTAAGTTAATAGTTTGACGTTCTTTACTTCAAAATAGATAAGTCTTACTTTAGTATAGTTAATTTGTAAATCAAAACTAAGTTATTAGTATGAAGTTCTTTGCTTGAAAAAAACTACTACTGATTTGAGAAATAACAATTTGAAAATCAGATTTAAGTTAATAGTTTGACGTTCTTTACTTCAAAATAACTAAGTCTTATTTTAGACTAGTAAATTTGTAAATCAAAACTAAGTTATTAGTTTGAACTTCTCTACTTGAAAATATCTACTACTGATTTTAGAAATGACAATTTAAAAATCAGATCTAAGTTAATAGTATGACGTTCTATACTTCAAAATAGATAAGTCTTATTCTAGAATACTGTATTTGTAAATCAAAACTAAGTTGTTAGTTTGAAGTACTTTATTTGAAAATGTCTGCTTCAGATTTTAGAAATGACAATTGGAAAATCAGATCTAAGGTAATAGTTTGACGTTCTTTACTTCAAAATAAGTAAGTCTTATTTTAGAATAGTGAATTTGTAAATCAAAACTAAGTTATTAGATTGTAGTTCTTTACTTTGAAATATCTACTTCTGATTTAAGAAATGACAATTTGAAAATAATATCTAAGTGAATAGTTTGACGCTCTTTACATCAAAATAACTAAATTTTATTTTATAATAGTTAACTTGTAAATCAACACTAAGTTATTAGTGTGTAGTTCTTTACTTGAAAATATCAACTTCCTATTTTAGAAATGACAATTTGAAAATCAGATCTAAGTTACTAGTTTGACGTTCTTTACTTCAAAATAACTAAGTCTTATTTTAGAATAGTAAATTTGTAAATCAAAGCTAAGATATTTGATAAAAGTTCTTTCCTTAAAAAATGTACTTCTGATTTTAGAAATGACAATTTAAAAATCAGATCTAAGTTAATAGTATGACGTTCTATACTTCAAAATAGATAAGTCTTATTTTAGAATACTGTATTTGTAAATCAAAACTAAGTTGTTAGTTTGAAGTACTTTATTTGAAAATGTCTGCTTCAGATTTTAGAAATGACAATTGGAAAATCAGATCTAAGGTAATAGTTTGACGTTCTTTACTTCAAAATAAGTAAGTCTTATTTTAGAATAGTGAATTTGTAAATCAAAGCTAAGTTATTAGTTTGAAGTTCTTTACTTGAAAATTTCTACTTCTGATTTTAGAAATGATGATTTGAAAATCAGATATAAGTTAATAGTTTGACGTTCTTTAGTTCTTAATAACTAAGTCGTATTTTAGAATAGTGAATTTGTAAATCAAAGCTAAGTTATTAGTTTGAAGTTTTTCAATTGAAAATATCTAATTCTGATTTTAGAAATGACAATTTGTAAATCAGATCTAAGTTAATAGTATGACGTTATTTACTTCAAAATAACTAAGTCTTATTTTAGACTAGTGAATTTGTAAATCGATACTAAGTTATTAGTTTGAAGGACTTTACTTAAAAATATCTACTACTGATTTTAGAAATGACAATTTGGAGGTTAGATCTAAGTCAATAGTTTGACGTTCTTTACTTCAAAATTGATAAGTCTGAATTTAGAAATCTGTATTTGTAAATCAAAACTAAGTTGTTAGTTTGAAGTTCTTTATTTGAAAATATCTGCTTCAGATTTTAGAAATGACAATTTGAAAATCAGATTTAAGTTAATAGTTTGACGTTCTTTCCTTCAAAATAGATAAGTCTTACTTTAGTATAGTGAATTTGTAAATCAAAACTAAGTTATTAGTATGAAGTTCTTTGCTTGAAAAAAACTACTACTGATTTTAGAAATAACAATTTGAAAATCAGATCTAAGTTTATAGTTTGACGTTCTTTACTTCAAAATAACTATGTCTTATTTTAGAATAGTCAATATGCAAATCAAAGCTAAGTTATTAGTTTGAAGTTCTTCACTAGAAAATATCTACTTCTGATTTTAGAAATGACAATTTGAAAATCAAGTCTAAGTTAATAGTTTGACGTTTTTTACTTCAAAATAACTAAGTCTTATTTTAGACTAGTAAATTTGTAAATCAAAATGAAGTTATTAGTTTGAAGTTCTTTACTTGAAAATATCTACTACTGATTTTAGAAATGACAATTTGAAAATCAGATCTAAGTTAATAGTTTGACGTTCCTTACTTCAAAATAACTTAGTCTTATTTTAGAATAGTGAATTTGTAAAATAAGACTAAGTTATTAGATTGTAGTTCTTTACTTTGAAATATCTACTTCTGATTTAAGAAATGACAATTTGAAAATAATATCTAAGTGAATAGTTTGACGCTCTTTACATCAAAATAACTAAATATAATTTTATAATAGTTAACTTGCAAATCAAAACTAAGTTATTAGTTTGAAGTTTTTTACTTGAAAATATCTACTTCTTATTTTAGAAATGACAATTTGAAAATCAGATCTAAGGTAATAGTGTGACGTTCTTTACTTCAAAATAAATAAGTCTTATTTTAGAATAGTGAATTTGTAAATCAAAGCTAAGTTATTAGTTTGAAGTTCTTTACTTGAAAATTTCTACTTCTGATTTTAGAAATGATGATATGAAAATCAGATATAAGTTAATAGTGTGACTTTTTTTACTTCTAAATAACTAAGTCTTATTTTAGTATAGTGAATTTGTAAATTAAAACTAAGTTATTAGTTTGAAGTTCTTTACTTGAAAATATCTACTACTGATCTTAGAAATGACAATTTGAAAATCACATCTAAGTTAATAGTTTGACGTTCTTTACTTCAAAATAACTACGTCTTATTTTAGACTAGTGAATTTGTTAATCGAAACTAAGTTATTAGTTTTAAGTTCTTTACTTGAAAATATCTAATTCTGATTTTAGAAATGACAATTTGAAAATCAGATCTAAGTAAATAGTTTGACGTTATTTACTTTAAAATAACTAAGTCGTATTTTAGAATAGTGAATTTGTAAATCAACGCTAAGTTATTAGTTTGAAGTACTTTATTTGAAAATGTCTGCTTCAGATTTTAGAAACGACAATTTGAAAATTAGATCTAAGTTAATAGTTTGACGTTCTTTACTTCTAAACAGATAAGTCTTATTTTAGAATACTGTATTTGTAAATCAAAACTAAGTTATAAGTTTGAAGTACTTTACTTAAAAATATCTACTACTGATTTTAGAAATGACAATTTGAAAGTTAGATCTAAGTAAATAGTTTGACGTTCTTTACTTCAAAATTAATAACTCTTAATTTAGAAATCTGTATTTGTAAATCAAAACTAAGTTGTTAGTTTGAAGTTCTTTATTTGAAAATATCTGCTTCAGATTTTAGAAATGACAATTTGAAAATCAGATCTGAGTTAATAGTTTGACGTTCCTTACTTCAAAATAACTTAGTCTTATTTTAGAATAGTGAATTTGTAAATCAAAACTAAGTTATTAGATTGTAGTTCTTTACTTTGAAATATCTACTTCTGATTTAAGAAATGACAATTTGAAAATAATATCTAAGTGAATAGTTTGACGCTCTTTACATCAAAATAACTAAATTTTATTTTATAATAGTTAACTTGTAAATCAACACTAAGTTATTAGTGTGTAGTTCTTTACTTGAAAATATCAACTTCCTATTTTAGAAATGACAATTTGAAAATCAGATCTAAGTTAATAGTTTGACGTTCTTTACTTCAAAATAACTAAGTCTTATTTTAGAATAGTAAATTTGTAAATCAAAGCTAAGATATTTGATAAAAGTTCTTTCCTTAAAAAATGTACTTCTGATTTTAGAAATGACAATTTAAAAATCAGGTCTAAGTTAATAGTTTGATGTTTTTTACTTTAAAATAACTAAGTCTTATTTTAGACTAGTAAATTTGTAAATCAAAACTAAGTTATTAGTTTGAACTTCTCTACTTGAAAATATCTACTACTGATTTTAGAAATGACAATTTAAAAATCAGATCTAAGTTAATAGTATGACGTTCTATACTTCAAAATAGATAAGTCTTATTTTAGAATACTGTATTTGTAAATCAAAACTAAGTTGTTAGTTTGAAGTACTTTATTTGAAAATGTCTGCTTCAGATTTTAGAAATGACAATTGGAAAATCAGATCTAAGATAATAGTTTGACGTTCTTTACTTCAAAATGAGTAAGTCTTATTTTAGAATAGTGAATTTGTAAATCAAAGCTAAGTTATTAGTTTGAAGTTCTTTACTTGAAAATTTCTACTTCTGATTTTAGAAATGATGATTTGAAAATCAGATATAAGTTAATAGTTTGACGTTCTTTAGTTCTTAATAACTAAGTCTTATTTTAGTATAGTGAATTTGTAAATTAAAACTAAGTTATTAGTTTGAAGATCTTTACTTGAAAATATCTACTTCTGATTTCAGAAATGACAATTTTAAAATCAGATCTAAGTTAATAGTTTGACGTTCTTTACTTAAAAATAACTAAATATTATTTTAGAATAGTGAATTTGTAAATCAAAACTAAGTTATGAGTTTTAAGTTCTTTACTTGAAAATATCTAATTCTGATTTTAGAAATGACAATTTGAAAATCAGATCTAAGTAAATAGTTTGACGTTATTTACTTTAAAATAACTAAGTCGTATTTTAGAATAGTAAATTTGTAAATCAAAGCTAAGTTATTAGTTTGAAGTTTTTCAATTGAAAATATCTAATTCTGATTTTAGAAATGACAATTTGTAAATCAGATCTAAGTTAATAGTATGACGTTATTTACTTCAAAATAACTAAGTCTTATTTTAGACTAGTGAATTTGTAAATCGATACTAAGTTATTAGTTTGAAGGACTTTACTTAAAAATATCTACTACTGATTTTAGAAATGACAATTTGAAAGTTAGATCTAAGTCAATAGTTTGACGTTCTTTACTTCAAAATTGATAAGTCTGAATTTAGAAATCTGTATTTGTAAATCAAAACTAAGTTGTTAGTTTGAAGTTCTTTATTTGAAAATATCTGCTTCAGATTTTAGAAATGACAATTTGAAAATCAGATTTAAGTTAATAGTTTGACGTTCTTTCCTTCAAAATAAATAAGTCTTACTTTAGTATAGTGAATTTGTAAATCAAAACTAAGTTATTAGTATGAAGTTCTTTGCTTGAAAAAAACTACTACTGATTTTAGAAATAACAATTTGAAAATCAGATCTAAGTTAATAGTTTGACGTTCTTTACTTCAAAATAACTATGTCTTATTTTAGAATAGTCAATATGAAAATCAAAGCTAAGTTATTAGTTTGAAGTTCTTCACTAGAAAATATCTACTTCTGATTTTAGAAATGACAATTTGAAAATCAAGTCTAAGTTAATAGTTTGACGTTTTTTACTTCAAAATAACTAAGTCTTATTTTAGACTAGTAAATTTGTAAATCAAAATGAAGTTATTAGTTTGAAGTTCTTTACTTGAAAATATCTACTACTGATTTTAGAAATGACAATTTGAAAATCAGATCTAAGTTAATAGTTTGACGTTCCTTACTTCAAAATAACTTAGTCTTATTTTAGAATAGTGAATTTGTAAATCAAAACTAAGTTATTAGATTGTAGTTCTTTACTTTGAAATATCTACTTCTGATTTAAGAAATGACAATTTGAAAATAATATCTAAGTGAATAGTTTGACGCTCTTTACATCAAAATAACTAAATATAATTTTATAATAGTTAACTTGTAAATCAAAACTAAGTTATTAGTTTGAAGTTTTTTACTTGAAAATATCTACTTCTCATTTTAGAAATGACAATTTGAAAATCAGATCTAAGGTAATAGTTTGACGTTCTTTACTTCAAAATAACTAAGTCTTATTTTAGAATAGTGAATTTGTAAATCAAAGCTAAGTTATTAGTTTGAAGTTCTTTACTTGAAAATTTCTACTTCTGATTTTAGAAATGATGATATGAAAATCAGATATAAGTTAATAGTGTGACTTTCTTTACTTCTAAATAACTAAGTCTTATTTTAGTATAGTGAATTTGTAAATTAAAACTAAGTTATTAGTTTGAAGTTCTTTACTTGAAAATATCTACTACTGATCTTAGAAATGACAATTTGAAAATCACATCTAAGTTAATAGTTTGACGTTCTTTACTTTAAAATAACTAAGTCGTATTTTAGAATAGTGAATTTGTAAATCAAAGCTAAGTTATTAGTTTGAAGTTTTTCAATTGAAAATATCTAATTCTGATTTTAGAAATGACAATTTGTCAATCAGATCTAAGTTAATAGTATGACGTTATTTACTTCAAAATAACTAAGTCTTATTTTAGACTAGTGAATTTGTAAATCGATACTAAGTTATTAGTTTGAAGGACTTTACTTAAAAATATCTACTACTGATTTTAGAAATGACAATTTGGAGGTTAGATCTAAGTCAATAGTTTGACGTTCTTTACTTCAAAATTGATAAGTCTGAATTTAGAAATCTGTATTTGTAAATCAAAACTAAGTTGTTAGTTTGAAGTTCTTTATTTGAAAATATCTGCTTCAGATTTTAGAAATGACAATTTGAAAATCAGATTTAAGTTAATAGTTTGACGTTCTTTCCTTCAAAATAGATAAGTCTTACTTTAGTATAGTGAATTTGTAAATCAAAACTAAGTTATTAGTATGAAGTTCTTTGCTTGAAAAAAACTACTACTGATTTTAGAAATAACAATTTGAAAATCAGATCTAAGTTTATAGTTTGACGTTCTTTACTTCAAAATAACTATGTCTTATTTTAGAATAGTCAATATGCAAATCAAAGCTAAGTTATTAGTTTGAAGTTCTTCACTAGAAAATATCTACTTCTGATTTTAGAAATGACAATTTGAAAATCAAGTCTAAGTTAATAGTTTGACGTTTTTTACTTCAAAATAACTAAGTCTTATTTTAGACTAGTAAATTTGTAAATCAAAATGAAGTTATTAGTTTGAAGTTCTTTACTTGAAAATATCTACTACTGATTTTAGAAATGACAATTTGAAAATCAGATCTAAGTTAATAGTTTGACGTTCCTTACTTCAAAATAACTTAGTCTTATTTTAGAATAGTGAATTTGTAAAATAAGACTAAGTTATTAGATTGTAGTTCTTTACTTTGAAATATCTACTTCTGATTTAAGAAATGACAATTTGAAAATAATATCTAAGTGAATAGTTTGACGCTCTTTACATCAAAATAACTAAATATAATTTTATAATAGTTAACTTGCAAATCAAAACTAAGTTATTAGTTTGAAGTTTTTTACTTGAAAATATCTACTTCTTATTTTAGAAATGACAATTTGAAAATCAGATCTAAGGTAATAGTGTGACGTTCTTTACTTCAAAATAAATAAGTCTTATTTTAGAATAGTGAATTTGTAAATCAAAGCTAAGTTATTAGTTTGAAGTTCTTTACTTGAAAATTTCTACTTCTGATTTTAGAAATGATGATATGAAAATCAGATATAAGTTAATAGTGTGACTTTCTTTACTTCTAAATAACTAAGTCTTATTTTAGTATAGTGAATTTGTAAATTAAAACTAAGTTATTAGTTTGAAGTTCTTTACTTGAAAATATCTACTACTGATCTTAGAAATGACAATTTGAAAATCACATCTAAGTTAATAGTTTGACGTTCTTTACTTCAAAATAACTACGTCTTATTTTAGACTAGTGAATTTGTTAATCGAAACTAAGTTATTAGTTTTAAGTTCTTTACTTGAAAATATCTAATTCTGATTTTAGAAATGACAATTTGAAAATCAGATCTAAGTAAATAGTTTGACGTTATTTACTTTAAAATAACTAAGTCGTATTTTAGAATAGTGAATTTGTAAATCAACGCTAAGTTATTAGTTTGAAGTACTTTATTTGAAAATGTCTGCTTCAGATTTTAGAAACGACAATTTGAAAATTAGATCTAAGTTAATAGTTTGACGTTCTTTACTTCTAAACAGATAAGTCTTATTTTAGAATACTGTATTTGTAAATCAAAACTAAGTTATAAGTTTGAAGTACTTTACTTAAAAATATCTACTACTGATTTTAGAAATGACAATTTGAAAGTTAGATCTAAGTAAATAGTTTGACGTTCTTTACTTCAAAATTAATAACTCTTAATTTAGAAATCTGTATTTGTAAATCAAAACTAAGTTGTTAGTTTGAAGTTCTTTATTTGAAAATATCTGCTTCAGATTTTAGAAATGACAATTTGAAAATCAGATCTGAGTTAATAGTTTGACGTTCCTTACTTCAAAATAACTTAGTCTTATTTTAGAATAGTGAATTTGTAAATCAAAACTAAGTTATTAGATTGTAGTTCTTTACCTTGAAATATCTACTTCTGATTTAAGAAATGACAATTTGAAAATAATATCTAAGTGAATAGTTTGACGCTCTTTACATCAAAATAACTAAATTTTATTTTATAATAGTTAACTTGTAAATCAACACTAAGTTATTAGTGTGTAGTTCTTTACTTGAAAATATCAACTTCCTATTTTAGAAATGACAATTTGAAAATCAGATCTAAGTTAATAGTTTGACGTTCTTTACTTCAAAATAACTAAGTCTTATTTTAGAATAGTAAATTTGTAAATCAAAGCTAAGATATTTGATAAAAGTTCTTTCCTTAAAAAATGTACTTCTGATTTTAGAAATGACAATTTAAAAATCAGGTCTAAGTTAATAGTTTGATGTTTTTTACTTTAAAATAACTAAGTCTTATTTTAGACTAGTAAATTTGTAAATCAAAACTAAGTTATTAGTTTGAACTTCTCTACTTGAAAATATCTACTACTGATTTTAGAAATGACAATTTAAAAATCAGATCTAAGTTAATAGTATGACGTTCTATACTTCAAAATAGATAAGTCTTATTTTAGAATACTGTATTTGTAAATCAAAACTAAGTTGTTAGTTTGAAGTACTTTATTTGAAAATGTCTGCTTCAGATTTTAGAAATGACAATTGGAAAATCAGATCTAAGATAATAGTTTGACGTTCTTTACTTCAAAATGAGTAAGTCTTATTTTAGAATAGTGAATTTGTTAATCAAAGCTAAGTTATTAGTTTGAAGTTCTTTACTTGAAAATTTCTACTTCTGATTTTAGAAATGATGATTTGAAAATCAGATATAAGTTAATAGTTTGACGTTCTTTAGTTCTTAATAACTAAGTCTTATTTTAGTATAGTGAATTTGTAAATTAAAACTAAGTTATTAGTTTGAAGATCTTTACTTGAAAATATCTACTTCTGATTTCAGAAATGACAATTTTAAAATCAGATCTAAGTTAATAGTTTGACGTTCTTTACTTAAAAATAACTAAATATTATTTTAGAATAGTGAATTTGTAAATCAAAACTAAGTTATGAGTTTTAAGTTCTTTACTTGGAAATATCTAATTCTGATTTTAGAAATGACAATTTGAAAATCAGATCTAAGTAAATAGTTTGACGTTATTTACTTTAAAATAACTAAGTCGTATTTTAGAATAGTGAATTTGTAAATCAAAGCTAAGTTATTAGTTTGAAGTTTTTCAATTGAAAATATCTAATTCTGATTTTAGAAATGACAATTTGTAAATCAGATCTAAGTTAATAGTATGACGTTATTTACTTCAAAATAACTAAGTCTTATTTTAGACTAGTGAATTTGTAAATCGATACTAAGTTATTAGTTTGAAGGACTTTACTTAAAAATATCTACTACTGATTTTAGAAATGACAATTTGAAAGTTAGATCTAAGTCAATAGTTTGACGTTCTTTACTTCAAAATTGATAAGTCTGAATTTAGAAATCTGTATTTGTAAATCAAAACTAAGTTGTTAGTTTGAAGTTCTTTATTTGAAAATATCTGCTTCAGATTTTAGAAATGACAATTTGAAAATCAGATTTAAGTTAATAGTTTGACGTTCTTTCCTTCAAAATAGATAAGTCTTACTTTAGTATAGTGAATTTGTAAATCAAAACTAAGTTATTAGTATGAAGTTCTTTGCTTGAAAAAAACTACTACTGATTTTAGAAATAACAATTTGAAAATCAGATCTAAGTTAATAGTTTGACGTTCTTTACTTCAAAATAACTATGTCTTATTTTAGAATAGTCAATATGAAAATCAAAGCTAAGTTATTAGTTTGAAGTTCTTCACTAGAAAATATCTACTTCTGATTTTAGAAATGACAATTTGAAAATCAAGTCTAAGTTAATAGTTTGACGTTTTTTACTTCAAAATAACTAAGTCTTATTTTAGACTAGTAAATTTGTAAATCAAAATGAAGTTATTAGTTTGAAGTTCTTTACTTGAAAATATCTACTACTGATTTTAGAAATGACAATTTGAAAATCAGATCTAAGTTAATAGTTTGACGTTCCTTACTTCAAAATAACTTAGTCTTATTTTAGAATAGTGAATTTGTAAATCAAAACTAAGTTATTAGATTGTAGTTCTTTACTTTGAAATATCTACTTCTGATTTAAGAAATGACAATTTGAAAATAATATCTAAGTGAATAGTTTGACGCTCTTTACATCAAAATAACTAAATATAATTTTATAATAGTTAACTTGTAAATCAAAACTAAGTTATTAGTTTGAAGTTTTTTACTTGAAAATATCTACTTCTCATTTTAGAAATGACAATTTGAAAATCAGATCTAAGGTAATAGTTTGACGTTCTTTACTTCAAAATAACTAAGTCTTATTTTAGAATAGTGAATTTGTAAATCAAAGCTAAGTTATTAGTTTGAAGTTCTTTACTTGAAAATTTCTACTTCTGATTTTAGAAATGATGATATGAAAATCAGATATAAGTTAATAGTGTGACTTTCTTTACTTCTAAATAACTAAGTCTTATTTTAGTATAGTGAATTTGTAAATTAAAACTAAGTTATTAGTTTGAAGTTCTTTACTTGAAAATATCTACTACTGATCTTAGAAATGACAATTTGAAAATCACATCTAAGTTAATAGTTTGACGTTCTTTACTTCAAAATAACTACGTCTTATTTTAGACTAGTGAATTTGTTAATCAAAACTAAGTTATTAGTTTTAAGTTCTTTACTTGAAAATATCTAATTCTGATTTTAGAAATGACAATTTGAAAATCAGATCTAAGTAAATAGTTTGACGTTATTTACTTTAAAATAACTAAGTCGTATTTTAGAATAGTGAATTTGTAAATCAACGCTACGTTATTAGTTTGAAGTACTTTATTTGAAAATGTCTGCTTCAGATTTTAGAAACGACAATTTGAAAATTAGATCTAAGTTAATAGTTTGACGTTCTTTACTTCTAAACAGATAAGTCTTATTTTAGAATACTGTATTTGTAAATCAAAACTAAGTTATAAGTTTGAAGTACTTTACTTAAAAATATCTACTACTGATTTTAGAAATGACAATTTGAAAGTTAGATCTAAGTAAATAGTTTGACGTTCTTTACTTCAAAATTAATAACTCTTAATTTAGAAATCTGTATTTGTAAATCAAAACTAAGTTGTTAGTTTGAAGTTCTTTATTTGAAAATATCTGCTTCAGATTTTAGAAATGACAATTTGAAAATCAGATCTAAGTTAATAGTTTGACGTTCTTTACTTCAAAATAGATAAGTCTTACTTTAGTATAGTGAATTTGTAAATCAAAACTTGTAAATTTGTAAATTGAAAATCAGATCTAAGTTAATAGTTTGACGTTTTTCACTTCAAAATAACGAAGACTTATTTTAGACTAGTGAATTTGTAAATCAAAACTAAGTTATAAGTTTAAAGTTTTTTACTTCAAATTAACTGATTCGGATCTTAGTAATGTAAATTTGGAAATCAAATCTAAGGTTGTAGTTTAAAGTTCTTTACTTGAAAATATCTACTTCTGATTATAGAAATGACAATTTGAATATCAGGTCTAAGTTAATAGTTTGACGCTCTTTAGATCAAAATAACTAAATTTTATTTTAGAATAGTTAACTTGTAAATCAAAACTAAGTTATTAGTTTTAAGTTTTTTACTTGAAAATATCTACTTCTAATTTTAGAAATGACAATTTGAAAATCAGATCTAAGTTAATAGTTTGACGTTCCTTACTTCTAAATAACTAAGTCTTATTTTAGAATAGTGTATTTCTAAATTAAAACTAAGTTCATAGTTTGAAGTACTTTACTTAAAAATATCTACTTCTGATTTTAGAAATGAATATTTGAAAATCAGATCTAAGTTAGTAGTTTGACGTTCTTTACTTCAAAATATATAAGTCTTATTTTAGAATACTGTATTTGTAAATCAAAACTAAGTTATTAGTTTGAAGTTCTTTATATGAAAATATCTACTACTGATTTTAGAAATGACAATTTGAAAATCAGATCTAAGTTAACAGTTTCACCATCTTTACTTCTAAGTAACTAAGTCTTATTTTAGACTAGTGAATTTGTAAATCAAAACTAAGTTATTAGTTTAAAGTTATTTACTTCAATTTTACTAATTCGGATCTTAGTAATGTAAATTTGGAGATCAAATCTAAGGTTGTAGTTTGAAGTTCTTTACTTGAAATTATCTACTTCTGATTTTAGAAATGACAATTTGAAAATCAGATCTAAGTTAATAGTTTGACGTTCTTTACTTCAAAATAACTAAGTCTTATTTTAGAATAGTGCATTTGTAAATCAAAACTAAGTTTTAGTTTAAAGTACTTTATTTAAAAACATCTACTTCTGATTTTAAAAATGACAATTTGAAAATCAGATCTAAGTTAATAGTTTGACGTTCTTTACTTCAAAATAGATAAGTCTTATTTTAGAACAGTGTATTTGTAAATGAAAACCAAGTAATTAGTTTGTAGTTCTTTGCTTCAAATTTACTAATTCGGATCTTAGTAATGTAACTTTGGAAATCAAATCTAAGCTTGTAGTTAGATGTTCTTTACTTTAAAATATCTACTTCTGATTTTAAAAATTACAATTTGAACATCAGGTCTAAGTTAATAGTTTGACGTTTTTACTTCAAAATAACTAAGTCTTATTTTAGACTAGTGAATTTGTAAATCAAATCTAAGTTATTAGTTTAAAGTTTATTACTTCAAATTTACTAATTCGGATCTTAGTAATGCAAATTTGGAAACCAAATCTAAGGTTATAGTTTGAAGTTCTTTACTTGAAATTATCTACTTCTGATTTTAGAAATGACAATTTAAAAATCAAATCTAAGTTAATAATTTGACGTTCTATACTTCAAGATAACTAAGTCTTACTTTAGCATAGTGAATTTGTAAATCAAAGCTAAGTTATTAGTTTGAATTTCTCTACTTGAAAATATCTACTACTAATTTTAGAAATGACAATTTGTAAATCAAATCTAAGTTAATAGTTTGACGTTTTTCACTTCAAAATAACTAAGACTTATTTTAGACTAGTGAATTTGTAAATCAAAACTAAGTTATTAGTTTAAAGTTTTTTACTTCAAATTTACTGATTCGGATCTTAGTAATGTAAATTTGGAAATCAAATCTAAGGTTGTAGTTTAAAGTTCTTTACTTGAAAATATCTACTTCTGATTTTAGAAATGACAATTTAAAAATCAGATCTAAGTTAATAGTATGACGTACTATACTTCAAAATAGATAAGTCTTATTTTAGAATACTGTATTTGTAAATCAAAACTAAGTTGTTAGTTTGAAGTACTTTATTTGAAAATGTCTGCTTCAGATTTTAGAAATGACAATTTGAAAATCAGATCTAAGGTAATAGTTTGACGTTCTTTACTTCAAAATGACTTAGTCTTATTTTAGAATAGTGAATTTGTAAATCAAAGCTAAGTTATTAGTTTGAAGTTCTTTACTTGAAAATAGATAAGTCTTATTTTAGAATAGTGAATTTGTTTGTAGTAGAATTAGTTTGTAGTTCTTTGCTTCAAATTTACTAATTCGGATCTTAGTAATGTAACTATGGAAATCAAATCTAAGGTTGTAGTTTGATGTTCTTTACTTGAAAATATCTACTTCTGATTTTAGAAATTACAATTTGAACATCAGGTCTAAGTTAATAGTTTGACGTTCTTTACTTCAAAATAACTAAGTCTTATTTTAGACTGGTGAATTTGTAAATCAAAACTAAGTTATTAGTTTAAAGTTTTTTACTTCAAATTTACTAATTTGGATCATAGTAATGTAAACTTCGAAATCAAATCTAAGGTTGTAGTTTAAAGTTCTTTACTTGAAAATATCTACTTCTGATTTTAAAAATGATAATTTGAAAAACAGATCTAATTTAGAAGTTTGACGTTCTTTACTTCAAAATAGATAAGTCTTATTTTAGAATAGTGAATTTGTAAATCAAAACTAAGTTATTAGTTTGTAGTTTTTTACTTTGAAATATCTACTTCTGATTTAAGAAATGACAATTTGAAAATCATATCTAAGTTAATAGTTTGACGTTCCTTACTTCAAAATGACTTAGTCTTATTTTAGAATAGTGATTATGTAAATCAAAACTAAGTTATTAGTTTGTAGTTCTTTACTTAGAAATATCTACTACTGATTTTAGAAATGACAATTTGAAGATCAGATCTAAGTTAATAGTTTGACGTTCCTTACTTCAAAATGACTTAGTCTTATTTTAGAATAGTGATTTTGTAAATCAAAACTAAGTTATTAGTTTGTAGTTCTTTACTTTGAAATATCTACTACTGATTTTAGAAATGACAATTTGAAAATCAGATCTAAGTTAATAGTCTGACGTTCCTTACTTCAAAATGACTTAGTCTTATGTTAGAATAGTGAATTTGTCAATCAAAACTAAGTTATTAGTTTGTAGTTCTTTATTTTGAAATATCTACTTCTGATTTCAGAAATGACAATTTGAAAATCAGATCTTAGTTAATAGTTTGATGTTCTTTACTTCAAAGAAACTAAGTCTTATTTTAGAATAGTGAATCTGTAAATGAAAACTAAGTTATTAGTTTAAAGTTCTTTACTTTGAAATATCTACTTTTGATTTCAAAAATGACAATTTGAAAATCAGATCTAAGTTAATAGTTTGACGTTCTTTACTTCTAAATAGATAAGTCTTATTTTAGAATACAGTATTTGTAAAATAAAACTTAGTTATTAGTTTAAAGTTCTTTACTTTGAAATATCTACTTTTGATTTCAAAAATGACAATTTGAAAATCAGATCTAAGTTAATAGTTTGACGATCTTTAGTTCTAAATAACTAAGTCTTATTTTAGTATAGTGAATTTGTAAATTAAAACTAAGTTATTAGTTTGAAGATCTTTACTTGAAAATATCTACTTCTGATTTCAAAAATGACAATTTGAAAATCAGATATAAGTTAATAGTTTGACGTTCTTTACTTAAAAGTAACTAAGTATTATTTTAGAATAGTGAATTTGTAAATCAAAACTAAGTTATTAGTTTTAAGTTCTTTACTTGAAAATATCTAATTCTGATTTTAGAAATGACAATTTGAAAATCAGATCTAAGTAAATAGTTTGACGTTATTTACTTTAAAATAACTAAGTCGTATTTTAGAATAGTGAATTTGTAAATCAAAGCTAAGTTATTAGTTTGAAGTTTTTTAATTGAAAATATCTAATTCTGATTTTAGAAATGACAATTTGTAAATCAGATCTAAGTTAATAGTATGACGTTATTTACTTCAAAATAACTAAGTCTTATTTTAGACTAGTGAATTTGTAAATCGATACTAAGTTATAAATTTGAAGTACTTTATTTGAAAATGTCTGCTTCAGATTTTAGAAATGACAATTTGAAAATTAGATCTAAGTTAATAGTTTGACGTTCTTTACTTCAAAATAGATAAGTCTAATTTTAGAATACTGTATTTGTAAATCAAAACTAAGTTATTAGTTTGAAGGACTTTACTTAAAAATATCTACTACTGATTTTAGAAATGACAATTTGAAAGTTAGATCTACGTCAACAGTTTGACGTTCTTTACTTCAAAATTGATAAGTCTAAATTTAGAAATCTGTATTTGTAAATCAAAACTAAGTTGTTAGTTTGAAGTTCTTTATTTGAAAATATCTGCTTCAGATTTTAGAAATGACTATTTGAAAATCAGATCTGAGTTAATAGTTTGACGTTCCTTACTTCAAAATAACTTAGTCTTATTTTAGACTAGTAAATTTGTAAATCAAAATGAAGTTATTAGTTTGAAGTTCTTTACTTGAAAATATCTACTACTGATATTAGAAATGACAATTTGAAAATTAGATCTAAGTTAATAGTTTGACGTTCCTTACTTCAAAATAACTTAGTCTTATTTTAGAATAGTGAATTTGTAAATCAAAACTAAGTTATTAGATTGTAGTTCTTTACTTTGAAATATCTACTTCTGATTTAAGAAATGACAATTTGAAAATAATATCTAAGTGAATAGTTTGACGCTCTTTACATCAAAATAACTAAATATAATTTTATAATAGTTAACTTGTAAATCAAAACTAAGTTATTAGTTTGAAGTTTTTTACTTGAAAATATCTACTTCTCATTTTAGAAATGACAATTTGAAAATCAGATCTAAGGTAATAGTTTGACGTTCTTTACTTCAAAATAACTAAGTCTTATTTTAGAATAGTGAATTTGTAAATCAAAGCTAAGTTATTAGTTTGAAGTTCTTTACTTGAAAATTTCTACTTCTGATTTTAGAAATGATGATCTGAAAATCAGATATAAGTTAATAGTTTGACGTTCTTTACTTCAAAATAACTAAGTCTTATTTTAGAATAGTGAATTTGTAAATCAAAGCTAAGTTATTAGTTTGAAGTTCTTTACTTGAAAATTTCTACTTCTGATTTTAGAAATGATGATCTGAAAATCAGATCTAAGGTAATAGTTTGACGTTCTTTACTTCAAAATAACTAAGTCTTATTTTAGAATAGTGAATTTGTAAATCAAAGCTAAGTTATTAGTTTGAAGTTCTTTACTTGAAAATTTCTACTTCTGATTTTAGAAATGATGATCTGAAAATCAGATCTAAGGTAATAGTTTGACGTTCTTTACTTCAAAATAACTAAGTCTTATTTTAGAATAGTGAATTTGTAAATCAAAGCTAAGTTATTAGTTTGAAGTTCTTTACTTGAAAATTTCTACTTCTGATTTTAGAAATGATGATCTGAAAATCAGATCTAAGGTAATAGTTTGACGTTCTTTACTTCTAAATAACTAAGTCTTATTTTAGTATAGTGAATTTGTAAATTAAAACTAAGTTATTAGTTTGAAGTTCTTTACTTGAAAATATCTACTACTGATCTTAGAAATGACAATTTGAAAATCACATCTAAGTTAATAGTTTGACGTTCTTTACTTCAAAATAACTACGTCTTATTTTAGACTAGTGAATTTGTTAATCAAACCTAAGTTATTAGTTTAACGTTTTTTAATTCAAATTTACTAATTGGGATCTTAGTAATGTAAATTAGGAAATGAAATCTAAGGTTATAGTTTGAAGATCTTTACTTGAAAATATCTACTTCTGATTTCAGAAATGACAATTTTAAAATCAGATCTAAGTTAATAGTTTGACTTTTTTTACTTCAAAATAACTAAGTCTTATTTTAGAATAGTGAATTTGTAAATCAAAGCTAAGTTATTAGTTTGAAGTTCTTTACTTGAAAATATCGACTACTAATTTTAGAAATGACAATTTGAAAATCAGATCTGAGTTAATAGTTTGACGTTTTTCACTTCAAAATAACTAAGATTTATTTTAGACTAGTGAATTTGTTAATCAAAACTAAGTTAATAGTTTGAAGTTTTTTACTTCAAATTTACTGATTTGGATCTTAGTAACGTAAATTTGGAAATCAAATCTAAGGTTGTAGTTTAAAGTTCTTTACTTGAAAATATCTACTTCTGATTTTAGAAATGACAATTTGAAAATCAGGTCTAATTATAGTTTGACGCTCTTTACATCAAAATTACAAAATTTTATTTTAGAATAGTTAACTTGTAAATCAAAACTAAGTTACTAGTTTGAAGTTTTTTACTTGAAAATATCTACTTCTCATTTTAGAAATTACAATTTGAAAATCAGATCTAAGTTAATAGTTTGACGTTCTTTACTTCAAAATAGATAAGTCTTATTTTAGAATACTGTATTTGTAAATCAAAACTAAGTTGTTAGTTTGAAGTTTTTTATTTGAAAATATCTGCTTCAGATTTTAGAAATGACAATTTGAAAATCAGATATAAGTTAATAGTTTGACGTTCTTTACCTCAAACCAACTAAGTCTTATTTTAGACTAGTAAATTAGTAAATCAAAACTAAGTTATTAGCTTGAAGTTCTTTACTTGAAAATATCTACTACTGATTTTAGAAATGACAATTTGAAAATCAGATCTAAGGTAATAGTTTGACGTTCCTTATTTCAAAATAACTTAGTCTTATTTTAGAATAGTGAATTTGTAAATCAAAGCTAAGTTATTAGTTTAAAGTTCTTTACTTTGAAATATCTACTTCTTTTTTAAGAAATGATAATTTGAAAATCAGATCTAAGTTAATAGTTTGACGTTCTTTACATCAAAATAACTAAATTTTGTTTTGGAATAGTTAACTTGTAAATCAAAACTAAGTTATTAGTTTGATGTTTTTTACTTGAAAATATCTACTTCTGATTTTAGAAATGACAATTTGAATATCAGATGTAAGTTAATAGTTTGACGTTCTTTACTTCTAAATAACTAAGTCTTATTTTAGTATAATGAATTTGTAAATCAAAACTAAGTTATTAGTTTGAAGTTCTATACTTGAAAATATCTACTCCTGTTTTTAGAAATGTCTATTTGAAAATCAGAACTAAGTTAATAGTTTGACGTTTTTTACTTCAAAATAAATAAGTCTTATTTTAGAATAGCGTATTTGTAAATCAAAACTAACTTATTAGTTTGAAGTTCTTTACTTGAACATATCTACTGCTGCTTTTAGAAATGACAATTTGAAAATCAGAACTAAGTTAATAGTTTGTTGTTTTTTACTTCAAAATAGATAATTCTTTCTTTAGAATAGTGTATTTGTAATTCAAAACTAAGTTATTAGTTTGAAGTTCTATACTTGAAAATATCTACTCCTGATTTTAGAAATGACAATTTGCAAATCAGAACTAAGTTAATAGTTTGACGTTCTTTACTTCAAAATAGATAATTCTTTCTTTAGAATAGTGTATTTGTAATTCAAAACTAACTTATTAGTTTGAAGTTCTTTACTTGAACATATCTACTACTGATTTTAGAAATGATAATTTGAAAATCAGATCTATGTTAATAGTTTGACGTTCTTTACTTCAAAATAACTAAGTCTTATTTTAGACTAGTGAATTTCTAAATCAAAACTAAGTTATTAGTTTAAAGTTTTTTACTTCAAATTTACTAATTCGGATCTTAGTAATGTAAATTTGAAAATCAGTTCTAAGTTAATAGTTTGACGTTCTTTACTTCAAAATAGATAAGTCTTATTTTAGAATAGTGTATTTCTAAAACAAAATCAAGTTATTAGTTTGAAGTTCTTAACTTGAAAATATCTACTTCTGATTTTAGAAATGACAATTTGAAAATCAGATCTAAGTTAATCGTTTGACGTTCTTTACTTCAAAATAACTAAGTCTTATTTTAGACTAGTGAATTTGTAAATCAAACCTAAGTTATTATTTTAAAGTTTTTTACTTCAAATTTACTAATTCGGATCTTAGTAATGTAAGTTTGGAAATCAAACCTTAGGTTGTAGTTTGAAGTTCTTAACTTGAAGATATCTACTTCTGATTCTAGAAATGACAATTTGAAAATCAGATTTAAGTTAATAGTTTGACGTTCTTTACTTCAAAATAACTAAGTCTTATTTTAGATTAGTGAATTTGTAAATCAAAGCTAAGTTATTAGATTGAAGTTCTTTACTTGAAAATATTTACTTCTGATTTTAGAAATGACAATTTGAAAATCAGATCTAAGTTAACAGTTTGACGTTCTTTACTTCTGAACAACTAACTCTTATTTTAGTATAGTGAATTTGTAAATCAAAAATAAGTTATAAGTTTGAAGTTTTTTACTTGAAAATATCTATTTCTGGTTTTGGAAATGACAATTTGAAAATCAGATCTAAGTTAATAGTTTGACGTTCTTTACATCAAAATATCTAAATTTTCTTTTAGAATAGTTAACTTGTAAATCAAAACTGAGTTATTAGTTTGAAGTTTTTTACTTGAAAATATATACTTCTGATTTTAGAAATGACAATTTGAAAATCAGATCTAAGTTAACAGTTTGACGTTCTTTACTTCTAAATAACCAAGTTTATTTTAGAATAGTGAATTTGTAAATCAAAGCTTAGTTATTAATTTAAAGTTCTTTACTTGAAAATATCTACTTCTGATTTTAGAAATGACAATTTGAAAATCAGATCTAAGTTAATAGTTTGACGTTCTTTGCTTCTAAATAACTAAGCCTTATTTTAGTACAGTGACTTTGTAAATTAAAAGTAAGATATTAGTTTGAAGTTCTTAACTTGAAAATATCTACTACTAATTTTAGAACTAACAATTTGAAAATCAGATCTAGGTTAATAGTTTGACGTTCTATACTTCAAAATAGATAAGTCTTATTTTAGAAAACTGTATTTGTAAATCAAAACTAAGTTGTTAGTTTGAAGTTCTTTATTTGAAAATATCTGCTTCAGATTTTAGAAATGCCAATTTGAAAATCAGATCTAAGATAATAGTTTGACGTTCTTCACTTCAAAATAACTAAGTCTTATTTTAGACTAGTGAATTTGTAGATCAAAACTAAGTTATTAGTTTAAAGTTTTTTACTTCAAATTTACTAATTGGGATCTTAGTAATGTAAATTTGGAAATCAAATCTAAGGTTGTAGTTTGAAGTTCTTTACTTGAAAATATCTACTTCTGATTTTAGAAATTACAATTTGAAAAACAGATCTAAGTTAATAGTTTGACGTTCTTTACTTCAAAATAACTAAGTCTCATTTTAGAATAGTGAATTTGTAAATCAAAGCTAAGTTATCAGTTTGAAGTTCTTTACTTGAAAATATTTATTTCTGATTTTAGAAATGACCATTTGAAAATCAGATCTAAGTTAATAGTTTGACGTTCTTTAATTCAAAATAACTAAGTCTTATTTTAGAATAGTGAATTTGTAAATCAAAGCTAAGTTATTAGTTTGAAGTTCTTTACTCGAAAATATTTACTTCTGATTTTAGAAATGACAATTTGAAAATCAGATCTAAGTTAGTAGTTTGACTTTCTTTACTTTAAAATAGTTAAGTCTTATTTTAGAATAGTGTATTACTAAATCAAAACTAAGTTATTAGTTTGAAGTTCTATACTTAAAAATATCTACTTCTGATTTTAAAAATGACAATTTGAAAATCAGATCTAAGTTAATACTTTGACGTTCTTTATTTCAAAATAACTAAGTCTTAATTTAGACTAGTGAATTTGTAGATCAAAACTAAGTTATTAGTTTGAAGTATATATTTGAAAAAATCTACTAATGATTTTGGAAATGACAATTTGAAAATCAGTTCTAAGTTAATAGTTTGACGTTCTTTACTTCAAAATAGATAAGTCTTATTTTAGAATACTCTATTTGTAAATCAAAACTAATTTAATAGTTTGAAGTCTATACTTGAAAAAATCTCCTATTAATTTTAGAAATGACAATTTGAAAATTAGATCTAAGTTAACAGTTTGACGTACTTAACTTCAAAATAACTAATGCTTATCTTAGACTAGTGAATTTGTAAATCAAAACTAAGTTATTAGTTTAAAGTTTTTTACTTCAAATTTACCAATTCGAATCTTAGTAATGTAAATTTGGAAATCAAATCTAAGGTTTTAGTTTGAAGTTCTTTACTTGATAATATCCACTTCTGATTTTAGAAATGACAATTTGATAATCAGGTCTAAGTTAATAGTTTGACGTTTTTTACTTCAAAATGACTAAGTCTTATTTAGACTAGTAAATTTGTAAATCAAAACTAAGTTATTAGTTTGAAGTTCTTTACTTGAAAATATTTACTACTGATTTTAGAAATGACAATTTGAAAATCAAATGTAGGTTAATAGTTTAGCGTTCTTTACTTCAATATAACCAAGTCTTATTTAAGAATAGTGAATTAGTAAATCAAAACTAAGTTATTAGTTTGAAGTTCTTTACTTTGAAATATCTACTTCTGATTTAAGAAATGACACTTTGAAAATCAGATCTAAGTTAATAGTTTGACGTTCTTTACTTCAAAATAACTAAGTCTTATTTTAGACTAGTGCATTTGTAGATCAAAACTAAGTTATTAGTTTAAAGTTTTTTACTTCAAATTTACTAATTCGGATCTTAGTAATGTAAATTTGGAAATCAAATCTAAGGCTGTAGTTTGAAGTTCTTTACTTGAAAATATCTACTTCTGAGTTTAGAAATTACAATTTGAAAATCAGATCTAAGTTAATAGTTTGACGTTCTTTACTTCAAAATAACTAAGTCTCATTTTAGAATAGTGAATTTGTAAATCTAAACTAAGTTTTAGTTTGAAGTTCTTTCCTTGAAAATAACTACTACTGATTTTAAACATAACAATTTGAAAATCAGGTCTAAGTTAATAGTTTGACGTTTTTTACTTCAAAATAACTAACTCTTATTTTACACCAGTGAATTTGTAAATCAAAACTAAGTTATTAGTTTAAAGTGTTCTACTTCAAAATTACTATTTCGGATCTTAGTAATGTAAATTTGGAAATTAAATCTAAGGTTGTAGTTTGAAGTACTTTACTTAAAAATATCTACTTCTGATTTTAGAAATGACAATTTGAAAATCAGATCTAAGTTAATAGTTTGACGTTCTTTACTTAAAAATTACTAAGTCTTATTTTAGACTAGTGAATTTGTAAATCAAAACTAAGTTATTAGTTTAAAGTTTTCTACTTCAAATTTACTAATTCGGAACTTAGTTATTTAAATTTGGAAATCAAATCTAAGGTTGTAGTTTGAAGATCTTTACTTGAAAACATCTACTAATGATTTTAGAAAAGACAATTTGAAAATCAGATCTAAGTTAATAGTTTGACGTTCCTTACTTCAAAATAACTTAGTCTTCTTTTAGAACAGTGAATTTGTAAATCAAAACTAAGTTATTAGTTTGAAGTTCTTAACTTTGAAATATCTACTACTGATTTAAAAATTACAATTTGAAAATCAGATCTAAGTTAATAGCTTGACGTTCTTTACTTCAAAATAGATAAGTCTTATTTTAGAATAGTGCATTTGGAAATCAAAACCAAGTTTATTAGTTTGAAGTACTTTACTGAAAAATATCTACTTCTGATTTTAAAAAAGACAATTTGAAAATCAGATCTAAGTTAATAGTTTGACGTTCTTTACTTCAAAATAACTAATTCTTATTTTAGAATAGTGAATTTGTAAATCAAAGCTAAGTTATTAGTTTGAAGTTCTTTACTTGAAAATATCTACTTCTGATTTCAGAAATGACAATTTGAAACTCAGATTTAAGTTAATAGTTTGACGAACTTTACTTCTAAATAACTAAGTTTTATTTTAGTATAGTGACTTTGTAAATTAAAACTAAGTTAATAGTTTGAAGTTTTTTACTTGAAAATATATACTACTGATTTTAGAAATGACTATTTGAAAATAAGATCTAAGTTAATAGTTTGACGTTCTTTACTACTAAATAACTAAGTTTTATTTTAGTATAGTGACTTTGTAAATTAAAACTAAGTTAATAGTTTGAAGTTCTTTACTTCAACATATCTACTTCTGATTTCAGAAATGACAATTTGAAACTCAGATCTAAGTTAATAGTTTGACGTTCTTTACTACCTAATAATTACGTCTTATTTTAGAATAGTGACTTTGTAAATTAAAGTTATGTTATTAGTGTGAAGTTCTTTAGTTAAAAATATCTACTTCTTATTTTAGAAATCACAATTTGATAATTAGATCTAAGTTAATAGTTTGACGTTCTTTACTTCTAAATAACTAAGTCTTATTTTAGTATAGTGAATTTGTAAATCAAAACTAAGTTATTAGTTTGAGGTTCTTTACTTGAAGATATCTACTACTGATTTTAGAAATGACAATTTGAAAATCAGATCTAAGTTAATAGTTTGACGTTCTTTACTTCAAAATAACTAAGTCTTATTTTACACTAGTGAATTTGTAAATCAAAACTAAGTTATAAGTTTGAAGTTATTTACTTTGAAATATCTACTTCTGATTTAAGTAATGACAATTTGAAAATCAGATCTAAGTTAATAGTTTGAAGTTCTTTACTTCAAAATATCTACTTCTGATTTCAGAAATGACAATTTGAAACTCAGATCTAAGTTAATAGTTTGACGTTCTTTACTTCTAAATATCTAAGTTTTATTTTAGTATAGTGACTTTGTAAATTTAAGCTAAGTAAATAGTTTGAAATTCTTTACTTGAAAATATCTACTTCTGATTTTAGAAATGACAATTTGAAAATCAGATCTAAGTTAATAGTTTGACGTTCTTTACTACCTAATAACTACGTCTTATTTTGGACTATTGAATTTGTAAATTAAAACTAAGTTATTAGTATGAAGTTCTTCTCTTGAAAAAACTACCACTGATTTTAGAAATGACAATTTGAAAATCAGATCTAAGTTAATAGTTTGACGTTCTTTACTTCAAAACAACTAAGTCTTATTTTAGAATACTCAATTTGTAAATCAAGGCTAAGTTATTGGTTTAAAGTTCTTTACTTGAAAATATCTACTTCTTGTTTTAGAAATGACAATTTGAAAATCAGATCTAAGTTAATAGTTTGACGTTCTTTACTTCTAAATAACTAATTCTTATTTTAGTATAGCGAATTTGTAAATTAAAACTAAGTTATTAGTATGAAGTTCTTCACTTGAAAAAAACTACCACTGATTTTAGAAATGACAATTTGAAAATCAGATCTAAATTAACAGTTTGACGTTCTTTACTTAAAAATAACTAAGTCTTATTTTAGACTATTGAATTTGTAAATTAAAACTAAGTTATTAGTATGAAGTTCTTCACTTGAAAAAACTACCACTGATTTTAGAAATGACAATTTGAAAATCAGATCTAAGTTAATAGTTTGACGTTCTTTACTTCAAAATAACTAAGTCTTATTTTAGACTAGTGAATTTGTAAATTAAAACTAAGTTATTAGTATGAAGTTCTTCACTTGAAAAAACTACCACTGATTTTAGAAATGACAATTTGAAAATCAGATCTAAGTTAATAGTTTGACGTTCTTTACTTCAAAACAACTAAGTCTTATTTTAGTATAGTGAATTTGTAAACCAAAACTAAGTTATTAGTATGAAGTTCTTCACTTGAAAAAAACTACCACTGATTTTAGAAATGACAATTTGAAAATCAGATCTAAGTTAATAGTTTGACGTTCTTTACTTCAAAATAACTAAGTCTTATTTTAGAATAGCGAATTTGTAAATCAAAGCTAAGTTATTAGTTTGAAGTTCTTTACTTGAAAATATCTACTTCTGATTTAAGAAATGACAATTTGAAAATCAGATCTAAGTTAATAGTTTGACGTTCTTTGCTTCTAAATAACTAAGTCTTATTTTAGTACAGTGACTTTGTAAATTAAAACTAAGATATTAGTTTGAAGTTCTTTACTTGAAAATATCTACTACTGATTTTAGAAATGACAATTTGATAATCAGATCCAAGTTAATAGTTTGACGTTCTTTACTTCAAAATAACTAAGTCTTATTTTAGAATAGTGAATTTGTAAATCAAAACTAGGTTTTTGGTTTAAAGTTTTTTACTTTAAATTTACTAATTCGGATCTTAGTAATGTAAATTTGGAAATCAAATCTGAGGTTGTAGTTTGAAGTTCTTTACTTGAAAATATCTACTACTGATATTAGAAATGACAATTTGAATATCAGATCTAAGTTAATAGTTTGACGTTCTTTACTACTAAATAACTAAGTCTTATTTTAGTATAGTGACTTTGTAAATTAAAACTAAGTTAATAGTTTGAAGTTCTTTACTTCAAAATATCTACTTCTGATTTCAGAAATGACAATTTGAAACTCAGATCTAAGTTAATAGTTTGACGTTCTTTACTACCTAATAATTACGTCTTATTTTAGAATAGTGACTTTGTAAATTAAAGTTATGTTATTAGTGTGAAGTTCTTTAGTTAAAAATATCTACTTCTTATTTTAGAAATCACAATTTGATAATTAGATCTAAGTTAATAGTTTGACGTTTTTTACTTCTAAATAACTAAGTCTTATTTTAGTATAGTGAATTTGTAAATCAAAACTAAGTTATTAGTTTGAGGTTCTTTACTTGAAGATATCTACTACTGATTTTAGAAATGACAATTTGAAAATCAGATCTAAGTTAATAGTTTGACGCTTTATACTTCAAAATAACTAAGTCTTATTTTACACTAGTGAATTTGTAAATCAAAACTAAGTTATAAGTTTGAAGTTATTTACTTTGAAATATCTACTTCTGATTTAAGTAATGACAATTTGAAAATCAGATCTAAGTTAATAGTTTGAAGTTCTTTACTTCAAAATATCTACTTCTGATTTCAGAAATGACAATTTGAAACTCAGATCTAAGTTAATAGTTTGACGTTCTTTACTTCTAAATATCTAAGTTTTATTTTAGTATAGTGACTTTGTAAATTTAAGCTAAGTAAATAGTTTGAAATTCTTTACTTGAAAATATCTACTTCTGATTTTAGAAATGACAATTTGAAAATCAGATCTAAGTTAATAGTTTGACGTTCTTTACTACCTAATAACTACGTCTTATTTTGGACTATTGAATTTGTAAATTAAAACTAAGTTATTAGTATGAAGTTCTTCACTTGAAAAAACTACCACTGATTTTAGAAATGACAATTTGAAAATCAGATCTAAGTTAATAGTTTGACGTTCTTTACTTCAAAACAACTAAGTCTTATTTTAGAATACTCAATTTGTAAATCAAGGCTAAGTTATTAGTTTAAAGTTCTTTACTTGAAAATATCTACTTCTTGTTTTAGAAATGACAATTTGAAAATCAGATCTAAGTTAATAGTTTGACGTTCTTTACTTCTAAATAACTAAGTCTTATTTTAGTATAGCGAATTTGTAAATTAAAACTAAGTTATTAGTATGAAGTTCTTCACTTGAAAAAAACTACCACTGATTTTAGAAATGACAATTTGAAAATCAGATCTAAATTAACAGTTTGACGTTCTTTACTTTAAAATAACTAAGTCTTATTTTAGACTATTGAATTTGTAAATTAAAACTAAGTTATTAGTATGAAGTTCTTCACTTGAAAAAACTACCACTGATTTTAGAAATGACAATTTGAAAATCAGATCTAAGTTAATAGTTTGACGTTCTTTACTTCAAAACAACTAAGTCTTATTTTAGACTATTGAATTTGTAAATTAAAACTAAGTTATTAGTATGAAGTTCTTCACTTGAAAAAACTACCACTGATTTTAGAAATGACAATTTGAAAATCAGATCTAAGTTAATAGTTTGACGTTCTTTACTTCAAAACAACTAAGTCTTATTTTAGTATAGTGAGTTTGTAAACCAAAACTAAGTTATTAGTATGAAGTTCTTCACTTGAAAAAAACTACCACTGATTTTAGAAATGACAATTTGAAAATCAGATCTAAGTTAATAGTTTGACGTTCTTTACTTCAAAATAACTAAGTCTTATTTTAGAATAGCGAATTTGTAAATCAAAGCTAAGTTATTAGTTTGAAGTTCTTTACTTGAAAATATCTACTTTTGATTTAAGAAATGACAATTTGAAAATCAGATCTAAGTTAATAGTTTGACGTTCTTTGCTTCTAAATAACTAAGTCTTATTTTAGAATAGTGAATTTGTAAATCAAAACTAGGTTTTTGGTTTAAAGTTTTTTACTTTAAATTTACTAATTCGGATCTTAGTAATGTAAATTTGGAAATCAAATCTGAGGTTGTAGTTTGAAGTTCTTTACTTGAAAATATCTACTACTGATATTAGAAATGACAATTTGAATATCAGATCTAAGTTATTAGTTTGAAGTACTTTACTTAAAAATATCTACTTCTGATTTTAAAAATGACAATTTGAAAATCAGATCTAAGTTAATAGTTTGACGTTCTTTACTTCTTAATAACTAAGTCTTATTTTAGTATACTGAATTTGTAAATCAAAACTAAGTTATTAGTTTGAAGTTCTTTACTCGAAAATATTTACTTCTGATTTTAGAAATGACAATTTGAAAATCAGATCTAAGTTAGTAGTTTGACTTTCTTTACTTTAAAATAGTTAAGTCTTATTTTAGAATAGTGTATTACTAAATCAAAACTAAGTTATTAGTTTGAAGTTCTATACTTAAAAATATCTACTTCTGATTTTAAAAATGACAATTTGAAAATCAGATCTAAGTTAATACTTTGACGTTCTTTATTTCAAAATAACTAAGTCTTATTTTAGACTAGTGAATTTGTAGATCAAAACTAAGTTATTAGTTTGAAGTATATATTTGAAAAAATCTACTAATGATTTTGGAAATGACAATTTGAAAATCAGTTCTAAGTTAATAGTTTGACGTTCTTTACTTCAAAATAGATAAGTCTTATTTTAGAATACTCTATTTGTAAATCAAAACTAATTTAATAGTTTGAAGTCTATACTTGAAAAAATCTCCTATTAATTTTAGAAATGACAATTTGAAAATTAGATCTAAGTTAACAGTTTGACGTACTTAACTTCAAAATAACTAATGCTTATCTTAGACTAGTGAATTTGTAAATCAAAACTAAGTTATTAGTTTAAAGTTTTTTACTTCAAATTTACCAATTCGAATCTTAGTAATGTAAATTTGGAAATCAAATCTAAGGTTTTAGTTTGAAGTTCTTTACTTGATAATATCCACTTCTGATTTTAGAAATGACAATTTGATAATCAGGTCTAAGTTAATAGTTTGACGTTTTTTACTTCAAAATGACTAAGTCTTATTTAGACTAGTAAATTTGTAAATCAAAACTAAGTTATTAGTTTGAAGTTCTTTACTTGAAAATATTTACTACTGATTTTAGAAATGACAATTTGAAAATCAGATCTAAGTTAATAGTTTGACGTTCTTTACTTCAAAACAACTAAGTCTTATTTTAGAATACTCAATTTGTAAATCAAGGCTAAGTTATTAGTTTAAAGTTCTTTACTTGAAAATATCTACTTCTTGTTTTAGAAATGACAATTTGAAAATCAGATCTAAGTTAATAGTTTGACGTTCTTTACTTCTAAATAACTAAGTCTTATTTTAGTATAGCGAATTTGTAAATTAAAACTAAGTTATTAGTATGAAGTTCTTCACTTGAAAAAAACTACCACTGATTTTAGAAATGACAATTTGAAAATCAGATCTAAATTAACAGTTTGACGTTCTTTACTTTAAAATAACTAAGTCTTATTTTAGACTATTGAATTTGTAAATTAAAACTAAGTTATTAGTATGAAGTTCTTCACTTGAAAAAACTACCACTGATTTTAGAAATGACAATTTGAAAATCAGATCTAAGTTAATAGTTTGACGTTCTTTACTTCAAAACAACTAAGTCTTATTTTAGACTATTGAATTTGTAAATTAAAACTAAGTTATTAGTATAAAGTTCTTCACTTGAAAAAACTACCACTGATTTTAGAAATGACAATTTGAAAATCAGATCTAAGTTAATAGTTTGACGTTCTTTACTTCAAAACAACTAAGTCTTATTTTAGTATAGTGAGTTTGTAAACCAAAACTAAGTTATTAGTATGAAGTTCTTCACTTGAAAAAAACTACCACTGATTTTAGAAATGACAATTTGAAAATCAGATCTAAGTTAATAGTTTGACGTTCTTTACTTCAAAATAACTAAGTCTTATTTTAGAATAGCGAATTTGTAAATCAAAGCTAAGTTATTAGTTTGAAGTTCTTTACTTGAAAATATCTACTTCTGATTTAAGAAATGACAATTTGAAAATCAGATCTAAGTTAATAGTTTGACGTTCTTTGCTTCTAAATAACTAAGTCTTATTTTAGAATAGTGAATTTGTAAATCAAAACTAGGTTTTTGGTTTAAAGTTTTTTACTTTAAATTTACTAATTCGGATCTTAGTAATGTAAATTTGGAAATCAAATCTGAGGTTGTAGTTTGAAGTTCTTTACTTGAAAATATCTACTACTGATATTAGAAATGACAATTTGAATATCAGATCTAAGTTATTAGTTTGAAGTACTTTACTTAAAAATATCTACTTCTGATTTTAAAAATGACAATTTGAAAATCAGATCTAAGTTAATAGTTTGACGTTCTTTACTTCTAAATAACTAAGTCTTATTTTAGTATACTGAATTTGTAAATCAAAACTAAGTTATTAGTTTGAAGTTCTTTACTCGAAAATATTTACTTCTGATTTTAGAAATGACAATTTGAAAATCAGATCTAAGTTAGTAGTTTGACTTTCTTTACTTTAAAATAGTTAAGTCTTATTTTAGAATAGTGTATTACTAAATCAAAACTAAGTTATTAGTTTGAAGTTCTATACTTAAAAATATCTACTTCTGATTTTAAAAATGACAATTTGAAAATCAGATCTAAGTTAATACTTTGACGTTCTTTATTTCAAAATAACTAAGTCTTATTTTAGACTAGTGAATTTGTAGATCAAAACTAAGTTATTAGTTTGAAGTATATATTTGAAAAAATCTACTAATGATTTTGGAAATGACAATTTGAAAATCAGTTCTAAGTTAATAGTTTGACGTTCTTTACTTCAAAATAGATAAGTCTTATTTTAGAATACTCTATTTGTAAATCAAAACTAATTTAATAGTTTGAAGTCTATACTTGAAAAAATCTCCTATTAATTTTAGAAATGACAATTTGAAAATTAGATCTAAGTTAACAGTTTGACGTACTTAACTTCAAAATAACTAATGCTTATCTTAGACTAGTGAATTTGTAAATCAAAACTAAGTTATTAGTTTAAAGTTTTTTACTTCAAATTTACCAATTCGAATCTTAGTAATGTAAATTTGGAAATCAAATCTAAGGTTTTAGTTTGAAGTTCTTTACTTGATAATATCCACTTCTGATTTTAGAAATGACAATTTGATAATCAGGTCTAAGTTAATAGTTTGACGTTTTTTACTTCAAAATGACTAAGTCTTATTTAGACTAGTAAATTTGTAAATCAAAACTAAGTTATTAGTTTGAAGTTCTTTACTTGAAAATATTTACTACTGATTTTAGAAATGACAATTTGAAAATCAAATGTAGGTTAATAGTTTAGCGTTCTTTACTTCAATATAACCAAGTCTTATTTAAGAATAGTGAATTAGTAAATCAAAACTAAGTTATTAGTTTGAAGTTCTTTACTTTGAAATATCTACTTCTGATTTAAGAAATGACACTTTGAAAATCAGATCTAAGTTAATAGTTTGACGTTCTTTACTTCAAAATAACTAAGTCTTATTTTAGACTAGTGCATTTGTAGATCAAAACTAAGTTATTAGTTTAAAGTTTTTTACTTCAAATTTACTAATTCGGATCTTAGTAATGTAAATTTGGAAATCAAATCTAAGGCTGTAGTTTGAAGTTCTTTACTTGAAAATATCTACTTCTGAGTTTAGAAATTACAATTTGAAAATCAGATCTAAGTTAATAGTTTGACGTTCTTTACTTCAAAATAACTAAGTCTCATTTTAGAATAGTGAATTTGTAAATCTAAACTAAGTTTTAGTTTGAAGTTCTTTCCTTGAAAATATCTACTACTGATTTTAAACATAACAATTTGAAAATCAGGTCTAAGTTAATAGTTTGACGTTTTTTACTTCAAAATAACTAACTCTTATTTTACACCAGTGAATTTGTAAATCAAAACTAAGTTATTAGTTTAAAGTGTTCTACTTCAAAATTACTATTTCGGATCTTAGTAATGTAAATTTGGAAATTAAATCTAAGGTTGTAGTTTGAAGTACTTTACTTAAAAATATCTACTTCTGATTTTAGAAATGACAATTTGAAAATCAGATCTAAGTTAATAGTTTGACGTTCTTTACTTAAAAATTACTAAGTCTTATTTTAGACTAGTGAATTTGTAAATCAAAACTACGTTATTAGTTTAAAGTTTTCTACTTCAAATTTACTAATTCGGAACTTAGTTATTTAAATTTGGAAATCAAATCTAAGGTTGTAGTTTGAAGATCTTTGCTTGAAAATATCTACTAATGATTTTAGAAAAGACAATTTGAAAATCAGATCTAAGTTAATAGTTTGACGTTCCTTACTTCAAAATAACTTAGTCTTCTTTTAGAACAGTGAATTTGTAAATCAAAACTAAGTTATTAGTTTGAAGTTCTTAACTTTGAAATATCTACTACTGATTTAAAAATTACAATTTGAAAATCAGATCTAAGTTAATAGCTTGACGTTCTTTACTTCAAAATAGATAAGTCTTATTTTAGAATAGTGCATTTGGAAATCAAAACCAAGTTTATTAGTTTTAAGTACTTTACTGAAAAATATCTACTTCTGATTTTAAAAAAGACAATTTGAAAATCAGATCTAAGTTAATAGTTTGACGTTCTTTACTTCAAAATAACTAATTCTTATTTTAGAATAGTGAATTTGTAAATCAAAGCTAAGTTATTAGTTTGAAGTTCTTTACTTGAAAATATCTACTTCTGATTTCAGAAATGACAATTTGAAACTCAGATTTAAGTTAATAGTTTGACGAACTTTACTTCTAAATAACTAAGTTTTATTTTAGTATAGTGACTTTGTAAATTAAAACTAAGTTAATAGTTTGAAGTTTTTTACTTGAAAATATATACTACTGATTTTAGAAATGACTATTTGAAAATAAGATCTAAGTTAATAGTTTGACGTTCTTTACTACTAAATAACTAAGTTTTATTTTAGTATAGTGACTTTGTAAATTAAAACTAAGTTAATAGTTTGAAGTTCTTTACTTCAACATATCTACTTCTGATTTCAGAAATGACAATTTGAAACTCAGATCTAAGTTAATAGTTTGACGTTCTTTACTACCTAATAATTACGTCTTATTTTAGAATAGTGACTTTGTAAATTAAAGTTATGTTATTAGTGTGAAGTTCTTTAGTTAAAAATATCTACTTCTTATTTTAGAAATCACAATTTGATAATTAGATCTAAGTTAATAGTTTGACGTTCTTTACTTCTAAATAACTAAGTCTTATTTTAGTATAGTGAATTTGTAAATCAAAACTAAGTTATTAGTTTGAGGTTCTTTACTTGAAGATATCTACTACTGATTTTAGAAATGACAATTTGAAAATCAGATCTAAGTTAATAGTTTGACGCTTTATACTTCAAAATAACTAAGTCTTATTTTACACTAGTGAATTTGTAAATCAAAACTAAGTTATAAGTTTGAAGTTATTTACTTTGAAATATCTACTTCTGATTTAAGTAATGACAATTTGAAAATCAGATCTAAGTTAATAGTTTGAAGTTCTTTACTTCAAAATATCTACTTCTGATTTCAGAAATGACAATTTGAAACTCAGATCTAAGTTAATAGTTTGACGTTCTTTACTTCTAAATATCTAAGTTTTATTTTAGTATAGTGACTTTGTAAATTTAAGCTAAGTAAATAGTTTGAAATTCTTTCCTTGAAAATATCTACTTCTGATTTTAGAAATGACAATTTGAAAATCAGATCTAAGTTAATAGTTTGACGTTCTTTACTACCTAATAACTACGTCTTATTTTGGACTATTGAATTTGTAAATTAAAACTAAGTTATTAGTATGAAGTTCTTCTCTTGAAAAAACTACCACTGATTTTAGAAATGACAATTTGAAAATCAGATCTAAGTTAATAGTTTGACGTTCTTTACTTCAAAACAACTAAGTCTTATTTTAGAATACTCAATTTGTAAATCAAGGCTAAGTTATTAGTTTAAAGTTCTTTACTTGAAAATATCTACTTCTTGTTTTAGAAATGACAATTTGAAAATCAGATCTAAGTTAATAGTTTGACGTTCTTTACTTCTAAATAACTAAGTCTTATTTTAGTATAGCGAATTTGTAAATTAAAACTAAGTTATTAGTATGAAGTTCTTCACTTGAAAAAAACTACCACTGATTTTAGAAATGACAATTTGAAAATCAGATCTAAATTAACAGTTTGACGTTCTTTACTTAAAAATAACTAAGTCTTATTTTAGACTATTGAATTTGTAAATTAAAACTAAGTTATTAGTATGAAGTTCTTCACTTGAAAAAACTACCACTGATTTTAGAAATGACAATTTGAAAATCAGATCTAAGTTAATAGTTTGACGTTCTTTACTTCAAAACAACTAAGTCTTATTTTAGACTATTGAATTTGTAAATTAAAACTAAGTTATTAGTATGAAGTTCTTCACTTGAAAAAACTACCACTGATTTTAGAAATGACAATTTGAAAATCAGATCTAAGTTAATAGTTTGACGTTCTTTACTTCAAAACAACTAAGTCTTATTTTAGTATAGTGAATTTGTAAACCAAAACTAAGTTATTAGTATGAAGTTCTTCACTTGAAAAAAACTACCACTGATTTTAGAAATGACAATTTGAAAATCAGATCTAAGTTAATAGTTTGACGTTCTTTACTTCAAAATAACTAAGTCTTATTTTAGAATAGCGAATTTGTAAATCAAAGCTAAGTTATTAGTTTGAAGTTCTTCACTTGAAAATATCTACTTCTGATTTAAGAAATGACAATTTGAAAATCAGATCTAAGTTAATAGTTTGACGTTCTTTGCTTCTAAATAACTAAGTCTTATTTTAGTACAGTGACTTTGTAAATTAAAACTAAGATATTAGTTTGAAGTTCTTTACTTGAAAATATCTACTACTGATTTTAGAAATGACAATTTGATAATCAGATCCAAGTTAATAGTTTGACGTTCTTTACTTCAAAATAACTAAGTCTTATTTTAGAATAGTGAATTTGTAAATCAAAACTAGGTTTTTGGTTTAAAGTTTTTTACTTTAAATTTACTAATTCGGATCTTAGTAATGTAAATTTGGAAATCAAATCTGAGGTTGTAGTTTGAAGTTCTTTACTTGAAAATATCTACTACTGATATTAGAAATGACAATTTGAATATCAGATCTAAGTTAATAGTTTGACGTTCTTTACTACTAAATAACTAAGTCTTATTTTAGTATAGTGACTTTGTAAATTAAAACTAAGTTAATAGTTTGAAGTTCTTTACTTCAAAATATCTACTTCTGATTTCAGAAATGACAATTTGAAACTCAGATCTAAGTTAATAGTTTGACGTTCTTTACTACCTAATAATTACGTCTTATTTTAGAATAGTGACTTTGTAAATTAAAGTTATGTTATTAGTGTGAAGTTCTTTAGTTAAAAATATCTACTTCTTATTTTAGAAATCACAATTTGATAATTAGATCTAAGTTAATAGTTTGACGTTCTTTACTTCTAAATAACTAAGTCTTATTTTAGTATAGTGAATTTGTAAATCAAAACTAAGTTATTAGTTTGAGGTTCTTTACTTGAAGATATCTACTACTGATTTTAGAAATGACAATTTGAAAATCAGATCTAAGTTAATAGTTTGACGCTTTATACTTCAAAATAACTAAGTCTTATTTTACACTAGTGAATTTGTAAATCAAAACTAAGTTATAAGTTTGAAGTTATTTACTTTGAAATATCTACTTCTGATTTAAGTAATGACAATTTGAAAATCAGATCTAAGTTAATAGTTTGAAGTTCTTTACTTCAAAATATCTACTTCTGATTTCAGAAATGACAATTTGAAACTCAGATCTAAGTTAATAGTTTGACGTTCTTTACTTCTAAATATCTAAGTTTTATTTTAGTATAGTGACTTTGTAAATTTAAGCTAAGTAAATAGTTTGAAATTCTTTACTTGAAAATATCTACTTCTGATTTTAGAAATGACAATTTGAAAATCAGATCTAAGTTAATAGTTTGACGTTCTTTACTACCTAATAACTACGTCTTATTTTGGACTATTGAATTTGTAAATTAAAACTAAGTTATTAGTATGAAGTTCTTCACTTGAAAAAACTACCACTGATTTTAGAAATGACAATTTGAAAATCAGATCTAAGTTAATAGTTTGACGTTCTTTACTTCAAAACAACTAAGTCTTATTTTAGAATACTCAATTTGTAAATCAAGGCTAAGTTATTAGTTTAAAGTTCTTTACTTGAAAATATCTACTTCTTGTTTTAGAAATGACAATTTGAAAATCAGATCTAAGTTAATAGTTTGACGTTCTTTACTTCTAAATAACTAAGTCTTATTTTAGTATAGCGAATTTGTAAATTAAAACTAAGTTATTAGTATGAAGTTCTTCACTTGAAAAAAACTACCACTGATTTTAGAAATGACAATTTGAAAATCAGATCTAAATTAACAGTTTGACGTTCTTTACTTTAAAATAACTAAGTCTTATTTTAGACTATTGAATTTGTAAATTAAAACTAAGTTATTAGTATGAAGTTCTTCACTTGAAAAAACTACCACTGATTTTAGAAATGACAATTTGAAAATCAGATCTAAGTTAATAGTTTGACGTTCTTTACTTCAAAACAACTAAGTCTTATTTTAGACTATTGAATTTGTAAATTAAAACTAAGTTATTAGTATGAAGTTCTTCACTTGAAAAAACTACCACTGATTTTAGAAATGACAATTTGAAAATCAGATCTAAGTTAATAGTTTGACGTTCTTTACTTCAAAACAACTAAGTCTTATTTTAGTATAGTGAGTTTGTAAACCAAAACTAAGTTATTAGTATGAAGTTCTTCACTTGAAAAAAACTACCACTGATTTTAGAAATGACAATTTGAAAATCAGATCTAAGTTAATAGTTTGACGTTCTTTACTTCAAAATAACTAAGTCTTATTTTAGAATAGCGATCTTGTAAATCAAAGCTAAGTTATTAGTTTGAAGTTCTTTACTTGAAAATATCTACTTCTGATTTAAGAAATGACAATTTGAAAATCAGATCTAAGTTAATAGTTTGACGTTCTTTGCTTCTAAATAACTAAGTCTTATTTTAGAATAGTGAATTTGTAAATCAAAACTAGGTTTTTGGTTTAAAGTTTTTTACTTTAAATTTACTAATTCGGATCTTAGTAATGTAAATTTGGAAATCAAATCTGAGGTTGTAGTTTGAAGTTCTTTACTTGAAAATATCTACTACTGATATTAGAAATGACAATTTGAATATCAGATCTAAGTTATTAGTTTGAAGTACTTTACTTAAAAATATCTACTTCTGATTTTAAAAATGACAATTTGAAAATCAGATCTAAGTTAATAGTTTGACGTTCTTTACTTCTAAATAACTAAGTCTTATTTTAGTATACTGAATTTGTAAATCAAAACTAAGTTATTAGTTTGAAGTTCTTTACTTGAAAATATCTACTACTGATTTTGAAAATGACAATTTGAAAATCAGATCTAAGTTAATAGTTTGACGCTCTTTACTTCTAAATAACCAAGTCTTATTTTAGAATAGTGAATTTGTAAATCAAAACTAAGGTATTAGTTTGAAGTTCTTTACTTGAAAATATCTACTTCTTATTTTAGAAATGAAAATTTGAAAATCAGATCTAAGTGAATAGTTTGACGTTCTTTACTTCAAAATAGATAAGTCTTACTTTAGAATAGAGCATTCGTAAAATAAAACTAAGTTATAAGTTTGAAGTACTTTACTTAAAAATATCTACTTCTGATTTTAAAAGTGACAATTTGAAAATCAGATCTAAGTTAATAGTTTGCGTTCTTTACTTCAAAATAACTAAGTCTTATTTTAGAATAGTGAATTTGTAAATCAAAGCTAAGTTATTAGATTGAAGTTCTTTACTTGAAAATATTTACTTCTGATTTTAGAAATGACAATTTGAAAACCAGATCTAAGTTAACAGTTTGACGTTCTTTACTTCTGAACAACTAACTCTTATTTTAGTATAGTGAATTTGTAAATCAAAGCTAAGTTATTACTTTGAAGTTCTTTACTTGAAAATAACTACTTTTGATTTTAAAAATGACAATTTGAAAATCAGATCTAAGTTAATAGTTTGACGTTTTTTACTTCAAAATAACTAAGTCTTATTTTAGAATAGTAAATTAGTAAATCAAAACTAAGTGATTAGTTTGAAGTTCGTTACTTTGAAATATCTACTTCTGATTTAAGAAATGACAATTTGAAAATCAGATCTAAGTTAATAGTTTGACGTTCTTTACTTCAAAATACATAAGTCTTAGTTTACAATACTGTATTTGTAAATCAAAGCTAAGTTATTAGATTAAAGTTTTTTACTTCAAATTCACTAATTCGGAACATAGTAATGTAAATTTGGAAATAAAATCTAAGGTTGTAGTTTGGAGCTCTTTACTTGAAAATATCTACTTCTGATTTTAGAAATGACAATTTGAAAATCAGATCTATGTTAATAGTTTGACGTTCTTTACTTCAAAATAACTAAGTCTTATTAAAAATAGTGAATTTGTAAATCACAGCTAAGTTATTAGTTAGAAGTTCTTTACTTGCTACTTCCAATTTTAGAAATGACAATTTGAAAATCAGATCTAAGTTAATAGTTTGACGTTTTTTACTTATAAATAACTAAGTCTTATTTTAGAATAGTGAATTAGTAAATCAAAACTAAGTTATTAGTTTGAAGTTCTTTACTTGAAAATAACTAGTTCTGATTTTAGAAATGACAATTTGAAAATCAGATCTAAGTTAATAGTTTGACGTTCTTTACTTCAAAATAACTAAGTCTTATTTTGGAATAGTGAATTAGTAAATCAAAACTAAGTGATTAGTTTGAAGTTCTTTACTTTAAAATATCTACTTCTGATTTTAGAAATGACAATTTGAAAATCAGGTCTAAGTTAATAGTTTGACGTTTTTTACTTCAAAATACCTAAGTCTTATTTTAGCCTAGTAAATTTGTAAATCAAAACTAAGTTATTAGTTTGAAGTTCTTTACTTTGAAATATGTACTTTACTTTAAAGTAACTAAGTCTTATTTTAGACTAGTGAATTTGTAAATTAAAACTAAGTTATTAGTTTAAAGTTTTTTACTTCAAATTTACTAATTCGGATCTTAGTAATGTAAATTTGGTATTCAAATCTAAGGTTGTAGCTTGAAGTTCTTTACTTTGAAATATCTACTTCTGATTAAAAAATTACAATTTGAAAATCAGATCTAAGTTAACAGTTTGACGTTCTTTACTTCAAAATAACTAAGTCTTATTTTAGAATTATCAATTTGTAAATCAAAGCTAAGTCATTAGTTTGAAGGTCTTTACTTGAAAATATTTACTTCTGATTTTAGAAATGACAATTTGAAAATCAGATCTAAGTTAATAGTTTGACGTTCTTTACTTCTAAATAACTAAGTCTTATTTTAGTATAGTGAATTTGTAAATCAAAACTAAGTTATTAGTTTAAAGATCTTTACTTGAAAATATCTGCTTTAGATTTTAGAAATGACAATTTGAAAATCAGATCTAAGTTAATAGTTTGACGATCTTTACTTCAAAATAACTAAGTCTTATTTTAGAATACTCAATTTGAAAATCAAGGCTAAGTTATTAGTTTAAAGTTCTTTACTTGAAAATATCTACTTCTTGTTTTAGAAATGACAATTTGAAAATCAGATCTAAGTTAATAGTTTGACGTTCTTTACTTCAAAATAACTAAGTCTTATTTTAGAATACTCAATTTGTAAATCAAGGCTAAGTTCTTAGTTTAAAGTTCTTTACTTGAAAATATCTACTTCTTGTTTTAAAAATGACAATTTGAAAATCAGATCTAAGTTAACAGTTTGACGTTCTTTACTTCTAAATAACTAAGTCTTATTTTAGTATAGTGAATTTGTAATTTAAAACTAAGTTATTAGTATGAAGTTCTTCACTTGAAAAAAACTACCACTGATTTTAGAAATGACAATTTGAAAATCAGATCTAAGTTAATAGTTTGACGTTCTTTACTTTAAAATAACTAAGTGTTATTTTAGAATACTCAATTTGTAAATCAAGGCTAAGTTATTAGTTTAAAGTTGTTTACTTGAAAATATCTACTTCTGATTTTAGAAATGACAATTTGAAAATCAAATCTAAGTTAATAGTTTGACGTTCTTTACTTCAAAACAGCTAAGCCTTTTTTTGTATAGTGAATTTGTAATTTAAAACGAAGTTATTAGTTTGGAATTCTTTACTTGAAAATATCTACTACTGATTTTAGAAATGACAATTTGAAAATCAGATCTAAGTTAATAGTTTGACGTTCTTTACTTCTAAATAACTAAGTCTTATTTTAGTATACTGAATTGGTAAATCAAAACTAAGTTATTAGTTTGAAGTTCTTTACTTGAAAATATCTACTACTGATTTTGAAAATGACAATTTGAAAATCAGATCTAAGTTAATAGTTTGACGCTCTTTACTTCTAAATAACCAAGTCTTATTTTAGAATAGTGAATTTGTAAATCAAAACTAAGGTATTAGTTTGAAGTTCTTTACTTGAAAATATCTACTTCTTATTTTAGAAATGACAATTTCAAAATCAGATCTAAGTGAATAGTTTGACGTTCTTTACTTCAAAATAGATAAGTCTTACTTTAGAATAGAGCATTCGTAAAATGAAACTAAGTTATAAGTTTGAAGTACTTTACTTAAAAATATCTACTTCTGATTTTAAAAGTGACAATTTGAAAATCAGATCTAAGTTAATAGTTTGCGTTCTTTACTTCAAAATAACTAAGTCTTATTTTAGAATAGTGAATTTGTAAATCAAAGCTAAGTTATTAGATTGAAGTTCTTTACTTGAAAATATTTACTTCTGATTTTAGAAATGACAATTTGAAAACCAGATCTAAGTTAACAATTTGACGTTCTTTACTTCTGAACAACTAACTCTTATTTTAGTATAGTGAATTTGTAAATCAAAGCTAAGTTATTACTTTGAAGTTCTTTACTTGAAAATAACTACTTCTGATTTTAAAAATGACAATTTGAAAATCAGATCTAAGTTAATAGTTTGACGTTCTTTACTTCAAAATAACTAAGTCTTATTTTAGAATAGTAAATTAGTAAATCAAAACTAAGTGATTAGTTTGAAGTTCGTTACTTTGAAATATCTACTTCTGATTTAAGAAATGACAATTTGAAAATCAGATCTAAGTTAATAGTTTGACGTTCTTTACTTCAAAATACATAAGTCTTAGTTTACAATACTGTATTTGTAAATCAAAGCTAAGTTATTAGATTAAAGTTTTTTACTTCAAATTCACTAATTCGGAACATAGTAATGTAAATTTGGAAATCAAATCTAAGGTTGTAGTTTGGAGCTCTTTACTTGAAAATATCTACTTCTGATTTTAGAAATGACAATTTGAAAATCAGATCTATGTTAATAGGTTGACGTTCTTTACTTCAAAATAACTAAGTCTTATTAAAAATAGTGAATTTGTAAATCACAGCTAAGTTATTAGTTAGAAGTTCTTTACTTGCAAATATCTACTTCCAATTTTAGAAATGACAATTTGAAAATCAGATCTAAGTTAATAGTTTGACGTTTTTTACTTATAAATAACTAAGTCTTATTTTAGAATAGTGAATTAGTAAATCAAAACTAAGTTATTAGTTTGAAGTTCTTTACTTGAAAATAACTAGTTCTGATTTTAGAAATGACAATTTGAAAATCAGAACTAAGTTAATAGTTTGACGTTCTTTACTTCAAAATAACTAAGTCTTATTTTGGAATAGTGAATTAGTAAATCAAAACTAAGTGATTAGTTTGAAGTTCTTTACTTTAAAATATCTACTTCTGATTTTAGAAATGACAATTTGAAAATCAGGTCTAAGTTAATAGTTTGACGTTTTTTACTTCAAAATACCTAAGTCTTATTTTAGCCTAGTAAATTTGTAAATCAAAACTAAGTTATTAGTTTGAAGTTCTTTACTTTGAAATATGTACTTTACTTTAAAGTAACTAAGTCTTATTTTAGACTAGTGAATTTGTAAATTAAAACTAAGTTATTAGTTTAAAGTTTTTTACTTCAAATTTACTAATTCGGATCTTAGTAAGGTAAATTTGGTAATCAAATCTAAGGTTGTAGCTTGAAGTTCTTTACTTTGAAATATCTACTTCTGATTAAAAAATTACAATTTGAAAATCAGATCTAAGTTAACAGTTTGACGTTCTTTACTTCAAAATAACTAAGTCTTATTTTAGAATTATCAATTTGTAAATCAAAGCTAAGTCATTAGTTTGAAGGTCTTTACTTGAAAATATTTACTTCTGATTTTAGAAATGACAATTTAAAATCAGATCTAAGTTAATAGTTTGACGATCTTTACTTCAAAATAACTAAGTCTTATTTTAGAATACTCAATTTGAAAATCAAGGCTAAGTTATTAGTTTAAAGTTCTTTACTTGAAAATATCTACTTCTTGTTTTAGAAATGACAATTTGAAAATCAGATCTAAGTTAATAGTTTGACGTTCTTTACTTCAAAATAACTAAGTCTTATTTTAGAATACTCAATTTGTAAATCAAGGCTAAGTTCTTAGTTTAAAGTTCTTTACTTGAAAATATCTACTTCTTGTTTTAAAAATGACAATTTGAAAATCAGATCTAAGTTAACAGTTTGACGTTCTTTACTTCTAAATAACTAAGTCTTATTTTAGTATAGTGAATTTGTAATTTAAAACTAAGTTATTAGTCTGAAGTTCTTCACTTGAAAAAAACTACCACTGATTTTAGAAATGACAATTTGAAAATCAGATCTAAGTTAATAGTTTGACGTTCTTTACTTTAAAATAACTAAGTCTTATTTTAGAATACTCAATTTGTAAATCAAGGCTAAGTTATTAGTTTAAAGTTGTTTACTTGAAAATATCTACTTCTGATTTTAGAAATGACAATTTGAAAATCAAATCTAAGTTAATAGTTTGACGTTCTTTACTTCAAAACAGCTAAGTCTTATTTTAGTATAGTGAATTTGTAATTTAAAACAAAGTTATTAGTTTGAAGTTCTTTACTTTAAAATATCTACTACTGATTTTAGAAATGACAATTTGAAAATCAGATCTAAGTTAACAGTATGACGTTCTTTACTTTAAAATAACTAAGTCTTCTTTTAGACTAGTGAATTTGTAAATTAAAACTAAGTTATTAGTATGAAGTTCTTCACTTGAAAAAAACTACCACTGATTTTAGAAATGACAATTTGAAAATCAGATCTAAGTTAATAGTTTGACGTTCTTTACTTCAAAATAACTAAGTCTTATTTTAGAATACTCAATTTGTAAATCAAGGCTAAGTTATTAGTTTAAAGTTGTTTACTTGAAAATATCTACTTCTGATTTTAGAAATGACAATTTGAAAATCAGATCTAAGTTAATAGTTTGACGATCTTTACTTCAAAACAACTAAGTCCTATTTTAGTATAGTGAATTTGTAAACCAAAACTAAGTTATTAGTATGAAGTTCTTCACTTGAAAAAAACTACCACTGATTTTAGAAATGACAATTTGAAAATCAGATCTAAGTTAATAGTTTGACGTTCTTTACTTCAAAATAACTAAGTCTTATTTTAGAATACTCAATTTGTAAATCAAGGCTAAGTTATTAGTTTAAAGTTCTTTACTTGAAACTATCTACTTCTTGTTTTAGAAATGACAAGTTGAAAATCAGATCTAAGTTAATAGTTTGACGTTCTTTACTTCTAAATAACTAAGTCTTATTTTAGAATAGTGAATTTGTAATTTAAAACTAAGTTATTAGTATGAAGTTCTTCACTTGAAAAAAACTACCACTGATTTTAGAAATGACAATTTGAAAATCAGATCTAAGTTAATAGTTTGACGTTCTTTACTTCAAAATAACTAAGCCTTATTTTAGAATACTTAATTTGTTAATCAAGGCTAAGTTATTAGTTTAAAGTTGTTTACTTGAAAATATCTACTTCTGATTTTAGAAATGACAATTTGAAAATCAGTTCTAAGTTAATAGTTTGACGTTCTTTACTCCAAAACAACTAAGTCTTATTTTAGTATAGTGAATTTGTAAACCAAAACTAAGTTATTAGTATGAAGTTCTTCACTTGAAAAAAACTACCACTGATTTTAGAAATGACAATTTGAAAATCAGATCTAAGTTAATAGTTTGACGTTTTTTACTTCAAAATAACTAAGTCTTATTTCAGAATACTCAATTTGTAAATCGAGGCTAAGTTATTAGTTTAAAGTTCTTTACTTGAAAATATCTACTTCTTGTTTTAGAAATGACAATTTGAAAATCAGATCTAAGTTAATAGTTTGACGTTCTTTACTTCTAAATAACTAAGTCTTATTTTAGTATAGTGAATTTGTAATTTAAAACAAAGATATTAGTTTGAAGTTCTTTACTTTAAAATGTCTACTACTGATTTTAGAAATGACAATTTGAAAATCAGATTTAAGTTAACAGTTTGACGTTCTTTACTCCAAAACAACTAAGTCTTATTTTAGTATAGTGAATTTGTAAACCAAAACTAAGTTATTAGTATGTAGTTCTTCACTTGAAAAAAACTCCCACTGATTTTAGAAATGACAATTTGAAAATCAGATCTAAGTTAACAGTTTGACGTTCTTTACTTTAAAATAACTAAGTCTTATTTTAGACTAGTAAATTTGTAAATTAAAACTAAGTTATTAGTATGAAGTTTTTCACTTGAAAAAAAAAAACACTGATTTTAGAAATGACAATTTGAAAATCAGTTCTAAGTTAATAGTTTGACGTTCTTTACTTCAAAATAACTAAGTCTTATTTTAGAATACTCAATTTGTAAATCAAGGCTAAGTTATTAGTTTAAAGTTGTTTACTTGAAAATATCTACTTCTGATTTTAGAAATGTCAATTTGAAAATCAGATCTAAGTTAGAAGTTTGACGTTCTTTACTTCAAAACAACTAAGTCCTATTTTAGTATAGTGAATTTGTAAACCAAAACTAAGTTATTAGTATGAAGTTCTTCACTTGAAAAAAACTACCACTGATTTTAGAAATGACAATTTGAAAATCAGATCAAAGTTTATAGTTTGACGTTCTTTACTTCAAAATAACTAAGTCTTATTTTAGACTAGTAAATTATAAATCAAAACTAAGTTATTAGTTTAAGGTTTTTTATTTCAAATTTACTAATTCGGATCTTAGTAATGTAAATATCTAAATCAAATCTAAGGTTGTAGTTTGAAGTTCTTTACTTGAAAATATCTACTACTGATTTTAGAAATGACAATTTGAAAATCAGGTCTAAGTTAATAGTATGAGCTTTTTCTTCAAAATAACTAAGTTTTATATCACACTAGTGAATTTGTAAATCAAAACTAAGTTATAAGTTTGAAGTTATTTACATGAAAATATCTACTACTGATCTTAGAAATGACAATTTGAAAATCAGATCTAAGTTTATAGTTTGACGTTCTTTACTTCAAAATAACTAAGTCTTATTTTAGACTAGTAAATTTGTTAATCAAAACTAAGTTATTAGTTTCAAGTTCTCTACTTGAAACTATCTACTACTTATTTTAGAAATGACAATTTGATAATCAGATCTAAGTTAATAGTTTGACGTTCTTTACTTCAAAATAACTATGTCTTATTTTAGAATAGAGAATTTCTAAATCAAAACTAAGTTATTAGTTTGAAGTTCTTTACTTTGAAATATCTACTTCTTTTTTAAGAACTGACAATTTGAAAATCAGATCTAAGTTAATAGTATGACGTTCTTTACTTCAAAATAGATAAGTCTTATTTTAGAATACTGTATTTGTAAATCGAAACTAAGATGTTAGTGTGAAGTACTTTATTTGAAAATATCTGCTTCAGATTTTAGAATTGACAATTTGAAAATCAGATCTAAGTTAATAGTATGACGTTCTTTACTTCAAACCAACTAAGTCTTATTTTAGTATAGTGAATTTGTAAGTCAAAACTAAGTTATTAGTATGAAGTTCTTTACTTGAAAATATCTACTACTAATTTTAGAAATGACAATTTGAAAATCAGATCTAAGTTAAAAGTTTGAAGTTTTTCACTTCAAAATAACTAAGACTTATTTTAGACTAGTGAATTTGTAAATCAAAACTAAGTTATTAGTTTAAAGTTCTTTACTTTGAAATATCTACTTCTTTTTTAAGAACTGACAATTTGAAAATCAGATCTAAGTTAATAGTATGACTTTCTTTACTTCAAAATAGATAAGTCTTATTTTAGAATACTGTATTTGTAAATCAAAACTAAGATGTTAGTGTGAAGTACTTTATTTGAAAATATCTACTACTAATTTTAGAAATGACAATTTGAAAATCAGATCTAAGTTAAAAGTTTGAAGTTTTTCACTTCAAAATAACTAAGACTTATTTTAGACTAGTGAATTTGTAAATCAAAACTAAGTTATTAGTTTAAAGTTTTTTACTTCAAATTTACTAATTCGGATCTTAGTAATGTAAATTTGGAAATCAAATCTAAGGTTGTAGTTTGAAGTTCTTTACTTGAAATTATCTACTTCTGATTTTAGAAATGACAATTTAAAAATCAAATCTAAGTTAATAGTTTGACGTTCTTTACTTCAAAATAACTAAGTCTTATTTTAGAATAGTGAATTTGTAAATCAAAGCTAAGTTATTAGTTTGAAGTTCTTTACTTGAAAATATTTACTTCTGATTTTAGAAATGACAATTTGAAATTCAGATCTAAGTTATTAGTTTGACGTTCTTTACTTCTAAATTACTAACTCTTATTTTAGTATAGTGAATTTGTAAATTAAAACTAAGTTATTAGTTTGAAGTTCTTTACTTTGAAATATCTACTTCTTTTTTAAGAACTGACAATTTGAAAATCAGATCTAAGTTAATAGTATAACGTTCTTTACTTCAAAATAGATAAGTCTTATTTTAGAATACTGTATTTGTAAATCAAAACTAAGATGTTAGTTTGAAGTACTTTATTTGAAAATAACTGCTTCAGATTTTAGAAATGACAATTTGAAAATCAGATCTAAGTTAACAGTTTGACGTTCTTTACTTCAAACCAACCAAGTCTTATTTTAGTATAGTGAATTTGTAAATCAAAACTAAGTTATTGGTCTGAAGTGCTTTACTTGAAAAAAACTACTACTGATTTTAGAAATGACAGTTTGAAAATCAGATCTAAGTTAATAGTTTGACGTGCTTTACTTCTAAATAACTAAGTCTTATTTTAGACTAGTGAATTTGTAAATCAAAACTAAGTTTCAAGTTCTTTACTTTAAAATATCTACTTCTTTTTTAAGAACTGACAATTTGAAAATCAGATCTAAGTTAATAGTATGACGTTCTTTACTTCAAAATAGATAAGTCTTATTTTAGAATACTGTATTTGTAAATCAAAACTAAGATGTTAGTGTGAAGTACTTTATTTGAAAATATCTGCTTCAGATTTTAGAATTGACAATTTGAAAATCAGATTTAAGTTAATAGTTTGACGTTCTTTACTTCAAACCAACTAAGTCTTATTTTAGTATAGTGAATTTGTAAATCAAAACTAAGTTATTAGTATGAAGTTCTTTACTTGAAAATATCTACTACTAATTTTTCACTTCAAAATAACTAAGACTTATTTTAGACTAGTGAATTTGTAAATCAAAACTAAGTTATTAGTTTAAAGTTTTTTACTTCAAATTTACTAATTCGGATCTTAGTAATGTAAATTTGGAAATCAAATCTAAGGTTGTAGTTTGAAGTTCTTTACTTGAAATTATCTACTACTAATTTTAGAAATGACAATTTAAAAATCAAATCTATGTTAATAGTTTGACGTTCTTTACTTCAAAATAACTAAGTTTTATTTTAGAATAGTGATTTTGTAAATCAAAGCTAAGTTATTAGTTTGAAGTTCTTTACTTGAAAATATTTACTTCTGATTTTAGAAATGACAATTTGAAATTCAGATCTAAGTTAATAGTTTGACGTTCTTTACTTCTAAATAACTAACTCTTATTTTAGTATAGTGAATTTGTAAATTAAAACTAAGTTATTAGTTTGAAGTTCTTAACTTGAAAATATCTACTACTAATTTTAGAAATGACAATTTGAAAATCAGATCTAAGTTAATAGTTTGACATTTTTCACTTCAAAATAACTAAGACTTATTTTAGACTAGTGAATTTCTAAATCAAAACTAAGTTATTACTTTAAAGTATTTTACTTGAAATTTACTAATTCGGATCTTAGTAATGTAAATTTGGAAATCAAATCTAAGGTTGTAGTTTAAACTTTTTTACTTGAAAATATCTACTTCTGATTTTAGAAATGACAATTTGAAAATCACGCCTATGTTAAAAGTTTGACGTTCTTTACTTCTTAACAAATAAGTATTATTTTAGTGTAGTGAAATTGTAAATCAAAACTAAGTTATTAGTTTAAAGTTTTTTACTTCAAATTTACTAATTCGGATCTTAGTAATGTAAACTTGGAAATCAAATCTAAGTTTATAGTTTGACGTTCTTTACTTCAAAATAACTAAGTCTTATTTTAGACTAGTGAATTTGTAAATCAAAACTAAGTTATTAGTTTGAAGTTCTTTACTTGAAAATAGCTACTTCTGATTTTAGAAATGACAATTTAATAATCAGAGCTAAGTTAATAGTTTGACGTTCTTTACTTCAAAATAACTAAGTCTTATTTTAGAATAGTGAATTTGTAAATAAAAGCTAAGTTATTAATTTGAAGTTCTTTACTTGAACATATCTACTACTGATTTTAGAAATAACAATTTGAAAATCAGGTCTAAGTTAATAGTATGAGGTTTTTTCTTCAAAATAACTAAGTTTTATTTCACACTAGTGAATTTGTAAATCAAAACTAAGTTATAAGTTTGAAGTTATTTACATGAAAATATCTACTACTGATCTTAGAAATGACAATTTGAAAATCAGATCTAAGTTAATAGTTTGACGTTCTTTAGTTCAAACCAACTAAGTCTTATTTTAGTATAGTGAATTTGTAAATCAAAACTAAGTTATTGGTATGAAGTTCTTTACTTGAAAAAAACAACTACTAATTTTATAAATGACAGTTTGAAAATCAGATCTAAGTTAATAGTTTGACGTGCTTTACTTCTAAATAACTAAGTCTTATTTTAGACTAGTGAATTTGTAAATCAAAACTAAGTTATTAGTTTAAAGTTCTTTACTTTGAAATATCTACTTCTTTTTTAAGAACTGACAATTTGAAAATCAGATCTAAGTTAATAGTATGACGTTCTTTACTTCAAAATAGATAAGTCTTATTTTAGAATACTGTATTTGTAAATCAAAACTAAGATGTTAGTGTGAAGTACTTTATTTGAAAATATCTGCTTCAGATTTTAGAATTGACAATTTGAAAATCAGATCTAAGTTAATAGTTTGACGTTCTTTACTTCAAACCAACTAAGTCTTATTTTAGTATAGTGAATTTGTAAGTCAAAACTAAGTTATTAGTATGAAGTTCTTTACTTGAAAATATCTACTACTAATTTTAGAAATGACAATTTGAAAATCAGATCTAAGTTAAAAGTTTGAAGTTTTTCACTTCAAAATAACTAAGACTTATTTTAGACTAGTGAATTTGTAAATCAAAACTAAGTTATTAGTTTAAAGTTTTTTACTTCAAATTTACTAATTCGGATCTTAGTAATGTAAATTTGGAAATCAAATCTAAGGTTGTAGTTTGAAGTTCTTTACTTGAAATTATCTACTTCTGATTTTAGAAATGACAATTTAAAAATCATATCTAAGTTAATAGTTTGACGTTCTTTACTTCAAAATAACTAAGTCTTATTTTAGAATAGTGAATTTGTAAATCAAAGCTAAGTTATTAGTTTGAAGTTCTTTACTTGAAAATATTTACTTCTGATTTTAGAAATGACAATGTGAAATTCAGATCTAAGTTAATAGTTTGACGTTCTTTACTTCTAAATAACTAACTCTTATTTTAGTATCGTGAATTCGTAAATCAAAGCTAAGTTATTAGTTTGAAGTTCTTTACTTGAAAATATTTACTACTGATTTTAGAAATGACAGTTTGAAAATCAGATCTAAGTTAATAGTTTGACGTGCTTTACTTCTAAATAACTAAGTCTTATTTTAGACTAGTGAATTTGTAAATCAAAACTAAGTTTCAAGTTCTTTACTTTAAAATATCTACTTCTTTTTTAAGAACTGACAATTTGAAAATCAGATCTAAGTTAATAGTATGACGTTCTTTACTTCAAAATAGATAAGTCTTATTTTAGAATACTGTATTTGTAAATCAAAACTAAGATGTTAGTGTGAAGTACTTTATTTGAAAATATCTGCTTCAGATTTTAGAATTGACAATTTGAAAATCAGATTTAAGTTAATAGTTTGACGTTCTTTACTTCAAAATAACTAAGTCTTATTTTAGAATAGTGAATTTGTAAATCAAAGCTAAGTTATTAGTTTGAAGTTCGTTACTTGAAAATAATTACTTCTGATTTTAGAAATTACAATTTGAAAATCAGATCTAAGTTAATAGTTTGACATTCTTTACTTCAAAATAATTAAGTCCTATTTTAGAATTGTCAATTTCTAAATCAAAGCTAAGTTATTAGTTTGAAGTTCTTTAATTGAAAATATCTACTACTGATTTTCGAAATGACAATTTGAAAATCAGATCTAAGTTAAAAGTTTGACGTTCTTTACTTCAAAATAACTAAGTCTTATTGTAGACTAGTGAATTTGTAAATCAAAACTAAGTTATTAGTTTAAAGTTTTTTACTTCAAATTTTCTAATACGGATCTTAGTAATGCAAATTTGGAAATGAAATCTAAGGTTGTAATTTGAAGTTCTTTACTTGAAAATAATTACTTCTGATTTTAGAAATTACAATTTGAAAATCAGATCTAAGTTAATAGGTTGACGTTCTTAACTTCAAAACAACTAAGTCTTATTTTAGTATAGTAAATTTGTAAATCAAAACTAAGTTATTAGTATGAAGTTCTTCACTTGTAAAAAAATACCACTGATTTTAGAAATGACAATTTAAAAATCAGATCTAAGTTAATAGTTTGACGTTTTTTACTTCAAAATAACTAAGTCGTATTTTAGAATAGTGAATTTGTAAATCAAAGCTAAGTTATTAGTTTGAAGTTCTTTAATTGAAAATAACCACTTCTGAATTTAGAAATGACAATTTGAAAATCAGATATAAGTTAATAGTTTGACGTTATTTACTTCTAAATAACTAAGTCTTATTTAAAATACTGAATTTGTAAATCAAAGCTAAGTTATTAGCTTAAAGTTCTTTACCTGAAAATATCTACTTCTAATTTTATAAATGACCATTTGAAAATCAGATCTAAGTTAATAGTTTGACGTTCCTTACTTCAAAATAGATAACTCTTATTTTAGAATAGTGCATTTGTAAATCAAAACTAAGTTATTAGTTTAAAGTTTTTTACTTCAAATTTACTAATTCGGATCTTAGTAATGTAAATTTGGAAATCAAATCTAAGGTTGTAGTTTGAAGTTCTTTACTTGAAATTATCTACTTCTGATTTTAGAAATGACAATTTAAAAATCAAATCTAAGTTAATAGTTTGACGTTCTTTACTTCAAAATAACTAAGTCTTATTTTAGAATAGTGAATTTGTAAATCAAAGCTAAGTTATTAGTTTGAAGTTCTTTACTTGAAAATATTTACTTCTGATTTTAGAAATGACAATTTGAAATTCAGATCTAAGTTATTAGTTTGACGTTCTTTACTTCTAAATTACTAACTCTTATTTTAGTATAGTGAATTTGTAAATTAAAACTAAGTTATTAGTTTGAAGTTCTTTACTTTGAAATATCTACTTCTTTTTTAAGAACTGACAATTTGAAAATCAGATCTAAGTTAATAGTATAACGTTCTTTACTTCAAAATAGATAAGTCTTATTTTAGAATACTGTATTTGTAAATCAAAACTAAGATGTTAGTTTGAAGTACTTTATTTGAAAATAACTGCTTCAGATTTTAGAAATGACAATTTGAAAATCAGATCTAAGTTAACAGTTTGACGTTCTTTACTTCAAACCAACCAAGTCTTATTTTAGTATAGTGAATTTGTAAATCAAAACTAAGTTATTGGTCTGAAGTGCTTTACTTGAAAAAAACTACTACTGATTTTAGAAATGACAGTTTGAAAATCAGATCTAAGTTAATAGTTTGACGTGCTTTACTTCTAAATAACTAAGTCTTATTTTAGACTAGTGAATTTGTAAATCAAAACTAAGTTTCAAGTTCTTTACTTTAAAATATCTACTTCTTTTTTAAGAACTGACAATTTGAAAATCAGATCTAAGTTAATAGTATGACGTTCTTTACTTCAAAATAGATAAGTCTTATTTTAGAATACTGTATTTGTAAATCAAAACTAAGATGTTAGTGTGAAGTACTTTATTTGAAAATATCTGCTTCAGATTTTAGAATTGACAATTTGAAAATCAGATTTAAGTTAATAGTTTGACGTTCTTTACTTCAAACCAACTAAGTCTTATTTTAGTATAGTGAATTTGTAAATCAAAACTAAGTTATTAGTATGAAGTTCTTTACTATCTAAGACTTATTTTAGACTAGTGAATTTGTAAATCAAAACTAAGTTATTAGTTTAAAGTTTTTTACTTCAAATTTACTAATTCGGATCTTAGTAATGTAAATTTGGAAATCAAATCTAAGGTTGTAGTTTGAAGTTCTTTACTTGAAATTATCTACTACTAATTTTAGAAATGACAATTTAAAAATCAAATCTATGTTAATAGTTTGACGTTCTTTACTTCAAAATAACTAAGTTTTATTTTAGAATAGTGATTTTGTAAATCAAAGCTAAGTTATTAGTTTGAAGTTCTTTACTTGAAAATATTTACTTCTGATTTTAGAAATGACAATTTGAAATTCAGATCTAAGTTAATAGTTTGACGTTCTTTACTTCTAAATAACTAACTCTTATTTTAGTATAGTGAATTTGTAAATTAAAACTAAGTTATTAGTTTGAAGTTCTTAACTTGAAAATATCTACTACTAATTTTAGAAATGACAATTTGAAAATCAGATCTAAGTTAATAGTTTGACATTTTTCACTTCAAAATAACTAAGACTTATTTTAGACTAGTGAATTTGTAAATCAAAACTAGGTTATTAGTTTGAAACCTATATTTGAAAAAATCTACTACTGATTTTAGAAATGACATTTTGAAAATCAGATCTAAGTTAATAGTTTAACGTTCTTTACTTCAAAATAACTAAGTCTTATTTTAGACTAGTGAATTTCTAAATCAAAACTAAGTTATTACTTTAAAGTATTTTACTTGAAATTTACTAATTCGGATCTTAGTAATGTAAATTTGGAAATCAAATCTAAGGTTGTAGTTTAAACTTTTTTACTTGAAAATATCTACTTCTGATTTTAGAAATGACAATTTGAAAATCACGCCTATGTTAAAAGTTTGACGTTCTTTACTTCTTAACAAATAAGTATTATTTTAGTGTAGTGAAATTGTAAATCAAAACTAAGTTGTTAGTTTAAAGTTTTTTACTTCAAATTTACTAATTCGGATCTTAGTAATGTAAACTTGGAAATCAAATCTAAGTTTATAGTTTGACGTTCTTTACTTCAAAATAACTAAGTCTTATTTTAGACTAGTGAATTTGTAAATCAAAACTAAGTTATTAGTTTGAAGTTCTTTACTTGAAAATAGCTACTTCTGATTTTAGAAATGACAATTTAATAATCAGAGCTAAGTTAATAGTTTGACGTTCTTTACTTCAAAATAACTAAGTCTTATTTTAGAATAGTGAATTTGTAAATAAAAGCTAAGTTATTAATTTGAAGTTCTTTACTTGAACATATCTACTACTGATTTTAGAAATAACAATTTGAAAATCAGGTCTAAGTTAATAGTATGAGGTTTTTTCTTCAAAATAACTAAGTTTTATTTCACACTAGTGAATTTGTAAATCAAAACTAAGTTATAAGTTTGAAGTTATTTACATGAAAATATCTACTACTGATCTTAGAAATGACAATTTGAAAATCAGATCTAAGTTAATAGTTTGACGTTCTTTAGTTCAAACCAACTAAGTCTTATTTTAGTATAGTGAATTTGTAAATCAAAACTAAGTTATTGGTATGAAGTTCTTTACTTGAAAAAAACAACTACTAATTTTATAAATGACAGTTTGAAAATCAGATCTAAGTTAATAGTTTGACGTGCTTTACTTCTAAATAACTAAGTCTTATTTTAGACTAGTGAATTTGTAAATCAAAACTAAGTTATTAGTTTAAAGTTCTTTACTTTGAAATATCTACTTCTTTTTTAAGAACTGACAATTTGAAAATCAGATCTAAGTTAATAGTATGACGTTCTTTACTTCAAAATAGATAAGTCTTATTTTAGAATACTGTATTTGTAAATCAAAACTAAGATGTTAGTGTGAAGTACTTTATTTGAAAATATCTGCTTCAGATTTTAGAATTGACAATTTGAAAATCAGATCTAAGTTAATAGTTTGACGTTCTTTACTTCAAACCAACTAAGTCTTATTTTAGTATAGTGAATTTGTAAGTCAAAACTAAGTTATTAGTATGAAGTTCTTTACTTGAAAATATCTACTACTAATTTTAGAAATGACAATTTGAAAATCAGATCTAAGTTAAAAGTTTGAAGTTTTTCACTTCAAAATAACTAAGACTTATTTTAGACTAGTGAATTTGTAAATCAAAACTAAGTTATTAGTTTAAAGTTTTTTACTTCAAATTTACTAATTCGGATCTTAGTAATGTAAATTTGGAAATCAAATCTAAGGTTGTAGTTTGAAGTTCTTTACTTGAAATTATCTACTTCTGATTTTAGAAATGACAATTTAAAAATCATATCTAAGTTAATAGTTTGACGTTCTTTACTTCAAAATAACTAAGTCTTATTTTAGAATAGTGAATTTGTAAATCAAAGCTAAGTTATTAGTTTGAAGTTCTTTACTTGAAAATATTTACTTCTGATTTTAGAAATGACAATGTGAAATTCAGATCTAAGTTAATAGTTTGACGTTCTTTACTTCTAAATAACTAACTCTTATTTTAGTATCGTGAATTCGTAAATCAAAGCTAAGTTATTAGTTTGAAGTTCTTTACTTGAAAATATTTACTACTGATTTTAGAAATGACAGTTTGAAAATCAGATCTAAGTTAATAGTTTGACGTGCTTTACTTCTAAATAACTAAGTCTTATTTTAGACTAGTGAATTTGTAAATCAAAACTAAGTTTCAAGTTCTTTACTTTAAAATATCTACTTCTTTTTTAAGAACTGACAATTTGAAAATCAGATCTAAGTTAATAGTATGACGTTCTTTACTTCAAAATAGATAAGTCTTATTTTAGAATACTGTATTTGTAAATCAAAACTAAGATGTTAGTGTGAAGTACTTTATTTGAAAATATCTGCTTCAGATTTTAGAATTGACAATTTGAAAATCAGATTTAAGTTAATAGTTTGACGTTCTTTACTTCAAAATAACTAAGTCTTATTTTAGAATAGTGAATTTGTAAATCAAAGCTAAGTTATTAGTTTGAAGTTCGTTACTTGAAAATAATTACTTCTGATTTTAGAAATTACAATTTGAAAATCAGATCTAAGTTAATAGTTTGACATTCTTTACTTCAAAATAATTAAGTCCTATTTTAGAATTGTCAATTTCTAAATCAAAGCTAAGTTATTAGTTTGAAGTTCTTTAATTGAAAATATCTACTACTGATTTTCGAAATGACAATTTGAAAATCAGATCTAAGTTAAAAGTTTGACGTTCTTTACTTCAAAATAACTAAGTCTTATTGTAGACTAGTGAATTTGTAAATCAAAACTAAGTTATTAGTTTAAAGTTTTTTACTTCAAATTTTCTAATACGGATCTTAGTAATGCAAATTTGGAAATGAAATCTAAGGTTGTAATTTGAAGTTCTTTACTTGAAAATAATTACTTCTGATTTTAGAAATTACAATTTGAAAATCAGATCTAAGTTAATAGGTTGACGTTCTTAACTTCAAAACAACTAAGTCTTATTTTAGTATAGTAAATTTGTAAATCAAAACTAAGTTATTAGTATGAAGTTCTTCACTTGTAAAAAAATACCACTGATTTTAGAAATGACAATTTAAAAATCAGATCTAAGTTAATAGTTTGACGTTTTTTACTTCAAAATAACTAAGTCGTATTTTAGAATAGTGAATTTGTAAATCAAAGCTAAGTTATTAGTTTGAAGTTCTTTAATTGAAAATAACCACTTCTGAATTTAGAAATGACAATTTGAAAATCAGATATAAGTTAATAGTTTGACGTTATTTACTTCTAAATAACTAAGTCTTATTTAAAATACTGAATTTGTAAATCAAAGCTAAGTTATTAGCTTAAAGTTCTTTACCTGAAAATATCTACTTCTAATTTTATAAATGACCATTTGAAAATCAGATCTAAGTTAATAGTTTGACGTTCCTTACTTCAAAATAGATAACTCTTATTTTAGAATAGTGCATTTGTAAATCAAAACTAAGTTATTAGTTTGTAGTACTTTACTTAAAAATATCTACTTCTGATTTTAAAAATGACAATTTGAAAATCAGATCTAAGTTAATAGTTTGAAGTTATTTACTTCTAAATAACTAAGTCTTATTTTAGTATAGTGAATTTGTAAATCAAAACTAAGTTATTAGTTTAAAGTTTTTTACTTCAAATTTTCTAATTTGGATCTTAGTAATGTAAATTTGGAAATCAAAACTAAGGTTGTAGTTTCAAGTTCTTTACTTGAATATATCTACTTCTGATTTTAAAGATTATAATTTGAAAATCACGTCTAAGTTAATACTTTGACGTTTTTTACATCAAAATACCTAAGGCTTATTTTAGACTAGTAAATTTGTAAATCAAAACTAAGTTACTAGTTTGAAGTTCTTTACTTGTAAATATCTACTACTGATTTTATAAATGAGATTTTGAAAATCAGATATAGTTATTAGTTTGACGTTCTGTACTTCAAAATAACTAAGTCTTACTTTAGAATAGTGCATTTGTAAATCAAAACTAAGTTATTAGTTTGAAGTTTTTTACTTGTAAATATCTACTACTGACTTTAGAAATGACAATTTGAAAATCAGATATAGTTATTAGTTTGACGTTTTTTACTTCAAAATAACTAAGTCTTATTTTAGACTAGTGAATTTGTAAATCAAAACTAAGTTATTAGTTTATAGTTTTTTACTTCAAATTGACTAATTCGGAACTTAGTAATGTAAATTTTGAAATCAAATCTAAGGTTGTAGTTTGAAGTTCTTTACTTGAAAATATCTACTTCTGATTTTAGAAATGACAATTTGAAAATCAGATCTAAGTTAATAGTTTGACGTTTTTTACTTGAAAATAACTAAGTCTTATTTTAGAATAGTTAATTTGCAAATCAAAGCTAAGTTATTAGTTTAAAGTTCTTTACTTGAAAATATCTACTTCTGATTTTAGAAATGACAATTTGAAAATCAGATCTAAGTTAATGGTTTGACGTTCGTTACTTCTAAATACCTAAGTCTTATTTTAGTATAGTGAATTTGTAAATTAAAACTAAGTTATTAGTTTGAAGTACTTTACTTAAAAATATCTACTTCTGATTTTAAAGATGACAATTAGAAAATCAGATCTAAGTTAATCGTTTGACGTTCTTTACTTCAAAATAGATAAGTCTTATTTTAAAATACTGTATTTCTAAATCAAAACTAAGTTATTAGTTTGAAGTTCTTTACTTGAAAATATCTACTACTGATTTTAGAAATGACAATTTGAAAATCACATCTAAGTTAATAGTTTGACGTTCTTAACTTTAAAATAACTAAGTCTTATTTTAGTATAGTGAATTTTTAAATTAAAACTAAGTTATTAGTTTGAAGTTCTATACTTCAAAATATCTACTACTTATTTTAGAAATGACAATTTGAAAATCAGATCTAAGTTAATGGTTTGACGTTCTTTACTTCAAAATAACTAAGTCTTATTTTAGACTAGTAAATTTGTAAATCAAAACTAAGTTATTAGTTTAAAGTTTTTTACTTCAAATTTTCTAATTTGGATCTTAGTAATGTAAATTTAGAAATCAAATCTAAGGTTGTAGTTTTAAGTTCGTTACTTGAAAATAATTACTTCTGATTTTAGAAATTACAATTTGAAAATCAGATCTAAGTTAATAGTTTGACGTTCTTTACTTCAAAATAACTAAGTCTTATTGTAGACTAGTGAATTTGTAAATCAAAAATAAGTTATTAGTTTAAAGTTTTTTACTTCAAATTTTCTAATTCGGATCTTAGTAATGCAAATTTGGAAATCAAATCTAAGGTTGTAATGTGTAGTTCTTTACTTGAAAATAATTACTTCTGATTTTAGAAATTACAATTTGAAAATCAGATCTAAGTTAATAGGTTGACGTTCTTTACTTCAAAACAACTAAGTCTTATTTTAGTATAGTAAATTTGTAAATCAAAACTAAGTTATTAGTATGAAGTTCTTCACTTGTAAAAAACTACCACTGATTTTAGAAATGACAATTTGAAAATCAGATCTAAGTTAATAGTTTGACGTTATTTACTTCAAAATAACTAAGTCTTATTTTAGACTAGTGAATTTGTAAATCAAAACTAAGTTATTAGTTTGAAGTTCTTTACTTGAAAATATCTACTACTGATTTTAGAAATGACAATTTGTAAATCAGATCTAAGTTAATAGTTTGACGTGCTTTACTTCAAAATAACTAAGTCTTATTTTAGACTAGTGAATTTGTAAATCAAAACTAAGTTATTAGTTTAAAGTTTTTTACTTGAAAATATCTACTTCTGATTTTAGAAATGACAATTTGGAAATCAGATCTAAGTTAATGGTTTGACGTTCTTTACTTCTAAATAGCTAAGTCTTATTTTAGTATAGTGAATTTGTAAATTAAAACTAAGTTATTAGTTTGAAGTTCTTTACTTGAAAATATCTACTACTGATTTTAGAAATGACAATTTTAAATCAGATCTAAGTTAATAGTTTGACGTTATTTACTTCAAAATAACTAAGTCTTATTTTAGACTAGTGAATTTGTAAATCAAAACTAAGTTATTAGTTTGAAGTTCTTTACTTGAAAATCTCTACTTCTGATTTTAGAAATGACATATTGAAAATCAGATCTAAGTTAATAGTTTGACGTTCTTTACTTGAATATAACTAAGTCTTATTTTAGAATAGTTAATTTGCAAATCACAGCTAAGTTATTAGTTTAAAGTTTTTTACTTGAAAATATCTTCTTCGGATTTTAGAAATGACAATTTGAAAATCAGATCTAAGTTAATAGTTTGACGTTTTTTACTTGAAAATAACTAAGTCTTATTTTAGAATAGTTAATTTGCAAATCAAAGCTAAGTTATTAGTTTAAAGTTCTTTACTTGAAAATATCTACTTCTGATTTTAGAAATGACAATTTGAAAATCAGATCTAAGTTAATGGTTTGACGTTCGTTACTTCTAAATACCTAAGTCTTATTTTAGTATAGTAAATTTGTAAATTAAAACTAAGTTATTAGTTTGAAGTACTTTACTTAAAAATATCTACTTCTGATTTTAAAGATGACAATTAGAAAATCAGATCTAAGTTAATCGTTTGACGTTCTTTACTTCAAAATAGATAAGTCTTATTTTAAAATACTGTATTTCTAAATCAAAACTAAGTTATTAGTTTGAAGTTCTTTACTTGAAAATATCTACTACTGATTTTAGAAATGACAATTTGAAAATCACATCTAAGTTAATAGTTTGACGTTCTTAACTTTAAAATAACTAAGTCTTATTTTAGTATAGTGAATTTTTAAATTAAAACTAAGTTATTAGTTTGAAGTTCTATACTTCAAAATATCTACTACTTATTTTAGAAATGACAATTTGAAAATCAGATCTAAGTTAATGGTTTGACGTTCTTTACTTCAAAATAACTAAGTCTTATTTTAGACTAGTAAATTTGTAAATCAAAACTAAGTTATTAGTTTAAAGTTTTTTACTTCAAATTTTCTAATTTGGATCTTAGTAATGTAAATTTAGAAATCAAATCTAAGGTTGTAGTTTTAAGTTCGTTACTTGAAAATAATTACTTCTGATTTTAGAAATTACAATTTGAAAATCAGATCTAAGTTAATAGTTTGACGTTCTTTACTTCAAAATAACTAAGTCTTATTGTAGACTAGTGAATTTGTAAATCAAAAATAAGTTATTAGTTTAAAGTTTTTTACTTCAAATTTTCTAATTCGGATCTTAGTAATGCAAATTTGGAAATCAAATCTAAGGTTGTAATGTGAAGTTCTTTACTTGAAAATAATTACTTCTGATTTTAGAAATTACAATTTGAAAATCAGATCTAAGTTAATAGGTTGACGTTCTTTACTTCAAAACAACTAAGTCTTATTTTAGTATAGTAAATTTGTAAATCAAAACTAAGTTATTAGTATGAAGTTCTTCACTTGTAAAAAACTACCACTGATTTTAGAAATGACAATTTGAAAATCAGATCTAAGTTAATAGTTTGACGTTATTTACTTCAAAATAACTAAGTCTTATTTTAGACTAGTGAATTTGTAAATCAAAACTAAGTTATTAGTTTGAAGTTCTTTACTTGAAAATATCTACTACTGATTTTAGAAATGACAATTTGTAAATCAGATCTAAGTTAATAGTTTGACGTGCTTTACTTCAAAACAACTAAGTCTTATTTTAGTATAGTGAATTTTTAAATTAAAACTAAGCTATTCGTTTGAAGTTCTATACTTCAAAATATCTACTACTTATTTGAGAAATGACAATTTGAAAATCAAATCTAAGTTAATGGTTTGACGTTCTTTACTTCAAAATAACTAAGTCTTATTTTAGACTAGTGAATTTGTAAATCAAAACTAAGTTATTAGTTTAAAGTTTTTTACTTGAAAATATCTACTTCTGATTTTAGAAATGACAATTTGGAAATCAGATCTAAGTTAATGGTTTGACGTTCTTTACTTCTAAATAGCTAAGTCTTATTTTAGTATAGTGAATTTGTAAATTAAAACTAAGTTATTAGTTTGAAGTTCTTTACTTGAAAATATCTACTACTGATTTTAGAAATGACAATTTTAAATCAGATCTAAGTTAATAGTTTGACGTTATTTACTTCAAAATAACTAAGTCTTATTTTAGACTAGTGAATTTGTAAATCAAAACTAAGTTATTAGTTTGAAGTTCTTTACTTGAAAATCTCTACTTCTGATTTTAGAAATGACATATTGAAAATCAGATCTAAGTTAATAGTTTGACGTTCTTTACTTGAATATAACTAAGTCTTATTTTAGAATAGTTAATTTGCAAATCACAGCTAAGTTATTAGTTTAAAGTTTTTTACTTGAAAATATCTACTTCGGATTTTAGAAATGACAATTTGAAAATCAGATCTAAGTTAATGGTTTGACGTCCTTTACTTCAAAATAGATAAGTCTTATTTTAGAATACTGTATTTGTAAATCAAATCTAAGTTATTAGTTTGAAGTTCTTTAATTGAAAACATCTACTTCTGATTTTGGAAATGACCATTTGAAAATCAGATCTAAGTTAATAGTTTGACGTTCTTTACTTCAAAACAACTAAGTCTTATTTTAGTTGAGTGAATTTGTAAATCAAAACTAAGTTATTAGTTTGAAGTCTATACTTGAAAAAATCTACTACTGATTTTAGAAATGAGAATTTGAAAATCAGATCTAAGTTAATAGTTTGACGTTCTTCACTTCAAAACAACTAAGTCTTATTTTAGAATAGTAAATTTGTAAATCATAAGCTAAGTTATTTGTTTAAAGTTCTTTCCTTAAAAAAATCTACTTCTGATTTTAGAATTGACAATTTGAAAATCAGGTCTAAGTTAATAGTTTGACGTTTTTTACTACAAAATAACTAAATCTTATTTTAGTCTAGTAAATTTGTAAATCAAAACTAAGTTATTAGTTTGAAGTTCTCTACTTGAAAATATCTACTACTGATTTTAGAAATGACAATTTGAAAATCAGATCTAAGGTAATAGTTTGACGTTCCTTACTTCAAACTAACTTAGTCTTATTTTAGAATAGTGAATTTGTAAATCAAAGCTAAGTTATTAGTTTAAAGTTCTTCACTTTGAAATATCTACTTCTTTTTTAAGAAATGACAATTTGAAAATCAGATCTAAGATAATAGTTTGACGTTCTTTACATCAAAATAACTAAATTTTGTTTTAGAATAGTTAACTTGTAAATCAAAACTAAGTTATTAGTTTGAAGCTCTTTACTTGAAATTATCTACTTCTGTTTTAGAAATGACAATTTGAAAATCAGATCTAAGTTAATTGTTTGACGATTTTTACTTCAAAATAACTAAGTCATACTTTAGTATAGTGAATTTATAAATCAAAACTAACTTATTAGTTTGTAGTTCTTTACTTGAACATATCTACTGCTGCTTGTAGAAATGACAATTTGAAAATCAGAACTAAGTTAATAGTTTGTCGTTTTTTACTTCAAAATAAATAAGTCTTATTTTAGAATAGTGTATTTGTAAATCAAAACTAAGTTATTAGTTTGAAGTTCTATACTTGAAAATATCTACTCCTGATTTTAGAAATGACAATTTGCAAATGAGAACTAAGTTAATAGTTTGACGTTCTTTTCTTCAAAATAGCTAATTCATATTTTAGAATAGTGAATTTGTAAATCAGAACTAAGTTGTTAGCTAGAAGTGCTTTACTTGAAAATATCTACTACTGATTTTAGAAATGAAAATTTGAAAATCAGATCTAAGTTAATAGTTTGACGTTCTTTACTTCAAAATAACTAAGTCTTATTTTAGACTAGTGAATTTGTAAATCAAATCTAAGTTATTAGTTTAAAGTTTTTTACTTCAAATTTACTAATTCGGATCTTAGTAATGTAAATTTGGAAATCAAATCTAAGGTTGCAGTTTGAAGTTCTTTACTTGAAATTATCTACTTGTGATTTTAGAAATGACAATTTAAAAATCAAATCTAAGTTAATAGTTTGACGTTTTTTACTTCAAAATAACTAAGTCTTATTTTAGAATAGTGAATTTGTAAATCAAAGCTAAGTTATTAGTTTGAAGTTCTTTACTTGAAAATATCTACTTCTGATTTTAGAAATGACAATTTGAAAATCAGATCTAAGTTAATAGTTTGACGTTTTCTACTTCCAAATAACTAACTCTTATTGTAGTATAGTGAATTTGTAAATTAAAACTAAGTTATTAGTTTGAAGTTCTTAACTTGAAAATATCTACTACTAATTTTAGTAATGACAATTTGAAAATCAGATCTAAGTTAATAGTTTGACGTTTTTCACTTCAAAATAACTAAGATTTATTTTAGACTAGTGCATTTGTTAATCAAAACTAAGTTAATAGTTTGAAGTTTTCTACTTCAAATTTACTGATTCGGATCTTAGTAACGTAAATTTGGAAATCAAATCTAAGGTTGTAGTTTAAAGTTCTTTACTTGAAAATATTTACTTCTGATTTTAGAAATGACAATTTGAAAATCAGGTCTAAGTTAATAGTTTGACGCTCTTTACATCAAAATTACAAAATTTTATTTTAGAATAGTTAACTTGTAAATCGAAACTAAGTTATTAGTTTGAAGTTTTTTACTTGAAAATATCTACTTCTCATTTTACAAATTACAATTTGAAAATCAGATCTAAGTTAATAGTTTGACGTTCTTTACTTCAAAATAGATAAGTCTTATTTTAGAATACTGTATTTGTAAATCAAAACTAAGTTGTTAGTTTGAAGTTCTTTATTTGAAAATATCTGCTTCTGATTTTAGAAATGACAATTTGAAAATCAGATATAAGTTAATAGTTTGACGTCCTTTACCTCAAACCAACTAAGACTTATTTTAGATTAGTAAATTTGTAAATCAAAACTAAGTTATTAGCTTGAAGTTCTTTACTTGAAAATATCTACTATTGATTTTAGAAATGACAATTTGAAAATCAGATCTAAGGTAATAGTTTGACGTTCCTTACTTCAAACTAATTTAGTCTTATTTTAGAATAGTGAATTTGTAAATCAAAGCTAAGTTATTAGTTTAAAGTTCTTTACTTTGAAATATCTACTTCTTTTTTAAGAAATGATAACTTGAAAATCAGATCTAAGTTAATAGTTTGACGTTCTTTACATCAAAATAACTAAATTTTGTTTTAGAATAGTTAACTTGTAAATCAAAACTAAGTTATTAGTTTGAAGTTTTTTACTTGAAAATATCTACTTCTGCTTTTAGAAATGACAATTTGAAAATCAGAACTAATTTAATAGTTTGTCGTTTCTTACTTCAAAATAGGTAAGTCTTATTTTAGAATAGTGTATTTGTAAATCAAAACTAAGTTATTAGTTTGAAGTTCTATACTTGAAAATATCTACTCCTGATTTTAGAAATGACAATTTGCAAATCAGAACTATCTTAATAGTTTGTCGTTTTTTACTTCAAAATAGATAAGTCTTATTTTAGAAAAGTGAATTTGTAAATCAAAGCTAAGTTATTAGTTTGAAGTTCTTTACTTGAAAATATCTACTTCTGATTTTAGAAATGACAATTTGAAAATCAGATCTATGTTAATAGTTTGACGTTTTCTACTTCCAAATAACTAACTCTTATTTTGGTATAGTGAATTTGTAAATTAAAACTAAATTTTAGTTTGAAGTTCTTAACTTGAAAATATCTACTACTAATTTTAGAAATGACAATTTGAAAATCAGATCTAAGTTAATAGTTTGAAGTTTTTCACTTCAAAATAACTAAGATTTATTTTAGACTAGTGAATTTGTAATTCAAAACTAAGTTATTAGTTTAAAGTTTTTTACTTCAAATTTACTGATTCGGATCTTAGTAACGTAAATTTGGAAATCAAATCTAAGGTTGTAGTTTAAAGTTCTTTACTTGAAAATATCTACTTCTGATTATAGAAATGACAATTTGAAAATCAGGTCTAAGTTAATAGTTTGACGTTCTTTACAACAAAATAACTAAATTTTGTTTTAGAATAGTTAACTTGTAAATCAAAACTAAGTTATTAGTTTGAAGTTTTTTACTTGAAAATATCTACTTCTGATTTTAGAAATGACAATTTGAAAATCAGATCTAAGTTAATAGTTTGACGTTCTTTACTTCAAAATTGATAAGTCTTAATTTAGAAATCTGTATTTGTAAATCAAAACTAAGTTGTTAGTTTGAAGTTCTTTATTTGAAAATATCTGCTTCAGATTTTAGAAATGACAATTTGAAAATCAGATCTAAGTTAATAGTTTGACGTCCTTTACTTCAAAATAGATAAGTCTTACTTTAGTATAGTGAATTTGTAAATCAAAACTAAGTTATTAGTATGAAGTTCTTTGCTTGAAAAAAACTACTACTGATTTTAGAAATAACAATTTGAAAATCAGATTTAAGTTAATAGTTTGACGTTCTTTACTTCAAAATAACTAAGTCTTATTTTAGACTAGTAAATTTGTAAATCAAAACGAAGTTATTAGTTTGAAGTTCTTTACTTGAAAATATCTACTACTGATTTTAGAAATGACAATTTGAAAATCAGATCTGAGTTAATAGTTTGACGTTCCTTACTTCAAAATAACTTAGTCTTATTTTAGAATAGTGAATTTGTAAATCAAAACTAAGTTATTAGATTGTAGTTCTTTACTTTGAAATATCTACTTCTGATTTAAGAAATGACAATTTGAAAATAATATCTCAGTGAATAGTTTGACGCTCTTTACATCAAAATAACTAAATTTTATTTTATAATAGTTAACTTGTAAGTCAACACTAAGTTATTAGTGTGTAGTTCTTTACTTGAAAATATCAACTTCCTATTTTAGAAATGACAATGTGAAAATCAGATCTAAGTTAATAGTTTGACGTTCTTTACTTCAAAATAACTAAGTCTTATTTTAGAATAGTAAATTTGTAAATCAAAGCTAAGATATTTGATAAAAGTTCTTTCCTTAAAAAATGTACTTCTGATTTTAGAAATGACAATTTGAAAATCAGGTCTAAGTTAATAGTTTGACGATATTTACTTCAAAATAACTAAATCTTATTTTAGACTAGTGAATTTGTAAATCGATACTAAGTTATTAATTTGAAGTACTTTATTTGAAAATGTCTGCTTCAGATTTTAGAAATGACAATTTGAAAATTAGGTCTAAGTTAATAGTTTGACGTTCTTTACTTCAAAATAGATAAGTAGATAAGATTTTAGAATACTGTATTTGTAAATCAAAACTAAGTTATTAGTTTGAAGGACTTTACTTAAAAATATCTACTACTGATTTTAGAAATGACAATTTGAAAGTTAGATCTAAGTCAATAGTTTGACGTTCTTTACTTCAAAATTGATAAGTCTGAATTTAGAAATCTGTATTTGTAAATCAAAACTAAGTTGTTAGTTTGAAGTTCTTTATTTGAAAATATCTGCTTCAGATTTTAGAAATGACAATTTGAAAATCAGATTTAAGTTAATAGTTTGACGTTCTTTCCTTCAAAATAGATAAGTCTTATTTTAGTATAGTGAGTTTGTAAATCAAAACTAAGTTATTAGTATGAAGTTCTTTGCTTGAAAAAAACTACTACTGATTTTAGAAATAACAATTTGAAAATCAAGTCTAAGTTAATAGTTTGACGTTTTTTACTTCAAAATAACTAAGTCTTATTTTAGACTAGTAAATTTGTAAGTCAAAATGAAGTTATTAGTTTGAAGTTCTTTACTTGAAAATATCTACTACTGATTTTAGAAATGACAATTTGAAAATCAGATCTAAGTTAATAGTTTGACGTTCCTTACTTCAAAATAACTTAGTCTTATTTTAGAATAGTGAATTTGTAAATCAAAACTAAGTTATTAGATTGTAGTTCTTTACTTTGAAATATCTACTTCTGATTTAAGAAATGACAATTTGAAAATAATATCTAAGTGAATAGTTTGACGCTCTTTACATCAAAATAACTAAATATAATTTTATAATAGTTAACTTGTAAATCAAAACTAAGTTATTAGTTTGAAGTTCTTTACTTGAAAATTTCTACTTCTGATTTTAGAAATGATGATATGAACATCAGATATAAGTTAATAGTGTGACGTTCTTTACTTCTAAATAACTAAGTCTTATTTTAGTATAGTGAATTTGTAATTAAAACTAAGTTATTAGTTTGAAGTTCTTTACTTGAAAATATCTACTACTGATCTTAGAAATGACAATTTGAAAATCACATCTAAGTTAATAGTTTGACGTTCTTTACTTCAAAATAACTACGTCTTATTTTAGACTAGTGAATTTGTTAATCAAAACTAAGTTATTAGTTTAAAGTTTTTTAATTCAAATTTACTAATTGGGATCTTAGTAATGTAAATTAAGAAATGAAATCTAAGGTTATAGTTTGAAGATCTTTACTTGAAAATATCTACTTCTGATTTCAGAAATGACAATTTTAAAATCAGATCTAAGTTAATAGTTTGACGTTCTTTACTTTAAAATAACTAATTAATATTTTAGAATAGTGAATTTGTAAATCAAAACTAAGTTATTAGTTTTAAGTTCTTTACTTGAAAATATCTAATTCTGATTTTAGAAAAGACAATTTGAAAATCAGATCTAAGTAAATAGTTTGACGTTATTTACTTTAAAATAACTAAGTCGTATTTTAGAATAGTGAATTTGTAAATCAACGCTAAGTTATTAGTTTGAAGTACTTTATTTGAAAATATCTGCTTCAGATTTTAGAAACGACAATTTGAAAATTAGATCTAAGTTAATAGTTTGACGTTCTTTACTTCTAAACAGATAAGTCTTATTTTAGAATACTGTATTTGTAAAACACAACTAAGTTATAAGTTTAAAGTACTTTACTTAAAAATATCTACTACTGATTTTAGAAATGACAATTTGAAAGTTAGATCTAAGTAAATAGTTTGACGTTCTTTACTTCAAAATTAATAACTCTTAATTTAGAAATCTGTATTTGTAAATTAAAACTAAGTTGTTAGTTTGAAGTTCTTTATTTGAAAATATCTGCTTCAGATTTTAGAAATGACAATTTGAAAATCAGATCTAAGTTAATAGTTTGACGTTCTTTACTTCAAAATAGATAAGTCTTACTTTAGTATAGTGAATTTGTAAATCAAAACTTGTAAATTTGTAAATTGAAAATCAGATCTAAGTTAATAGTTTGACGTTTTTCACTTCAAAATAACGAAGACTTATTTTAGACTAGTGAATTTGTAAATCAAAACTAAGTTATAAGTTTAAAGTTTTTTACTTCAAATTAACTGATTCGGATCTTAGTAATGTAAATTTGGAAATCAAATCTAAGGTTGTAGTTTAAAGTTCTTTACTTGAAAATATCTACTTCTGATTTTAGAAATGACAATTTGAAAATCAGATCTAAGTTAATAGTTTGAGGTTCCTTACTTCTAAATAACTAAGTCTTATTTTAGAATAGTGTATTTCTAAATTAAAACTAAGTTCATAGTTTGAAGTACTTTACTTAAAATTATCTACTTCTGATTTTAGAAATGAATATTTGAAAATCAGATCTAAGTTAGTAGTTTGACGTTCTTTACTTCAAAATATATAAGTCTTATTTTAGAATACTGTATTTGTAAATCAAAACTAAGTTATTAGTTTGAAGTTCTTTATATGAAAATATCTACTACTGATTTTAGAAATGACAATTTGAAAATCAGATCTAAGTTAACAGTTTCACCATCTTTACTTCTAAGTAACTAAGTCTTATTTTAGACTAGTGAATTTGTAAATCAAAACTAAGTTATTAGTTTAAAGTTATTTACTTCAAATTTACTAATTCGGATCTTAGTAATGTAAATTTGGAGATCAAATCTAAGGTTGTAGTTTGAAGTTCTTTACTTGAAATTATCTACTTCTGATTTTAGAAATGACAATTTCAAAATCAGATCTAAGTTAATAGTTTGACGTTCTTTACTTCAAAATAACTAAGTCTTATTTTAGAATAGTGAATTTGTAAATCAAAGGTAAGTTATTAGTTTGAAGTTTTTTACTTGAAAATAGATAAGTCTTATTTTAGAATAGTGAATTTGTAAATCAAAACTAAGTTTTAGTTTAAAGTACTTTATTTAAAAACATCTACTTCTGATTTTAAAAATGACAATTTGAAAATCAGATCTAAGTTAATAGTTTGATGTTCTTTACTTCAAAATAGATAAGTCTTATTTTAGAACAGTGTATTTGTAAATGAAAACCAAGTAATTAGTTTGTAGTTCTTTGCTTCAAATTTACTAATTCGGATCTTAGTAATGTAACTTTGGAAATCAAATCTAAGGTTGTAGTTTGATGTTCTTTACTTTAAAATATCTACTTCTGATTTTAAAAATTACAATTTGAACATCAGGTCTAAGTTAAAAGTTTGACGATTTTACTTCAAAATAACTAAGTCTTATTTTAGACTAGTGAATTTGTAAATCAAATCTAAGTTATTAGTTTAAAGTTTTTTACTTCAAATTTACTAATTCGGATCTTAGTAATGCAAATTTGGAAATTAAATCTAAGGTTATAGTTTGAAGCTCTTTACTTGAAATTATCTACTTCTGATTTTAGAAATGACAATTTAAAAATCAAATCTAAGTTAATAATTTGACGTTCTATACTTCAAAATAACTAAGTCTTACTTTAGCATAGTGAATTTGTAAATCAAAGCTAAGTTATTAGTTTGAATTTCTCTATTTGAAAATATCTACTACTAATTTTAGAAATGACAATTTGAAAATCAGATCTAAGTTAATAGTTTGACGTTTTTCACTTCAAAATAACTAAGACTTATTTTAGACTAGTGAATTTGTAAATCAAAACTAAGTTATTAGTTTAAAGTTTTTTACTTCAAATTTACTGATTCGGATCTTAGTAATGTAAATTTGGAAATCAAATCTATGGTTGTAGTTTAAAGTTCTTTACTTGAAAATATCTATTTCTGATTTTAGAAATGACAATTTGAAAATCAGGTCTAAGTTAATAGTTTGACGCTCTTTACATCAAAATAATTAAATTTTATTTTAGAATAGTTAACTTGTAAATCAAAACTAAGTTAATAGTTTGAAGTTTTTTACTTGAAAATATCTACTTCTCATTATAGAAATCACAATTTGAAAATCAGATCTAAGTTAATAGTTTGACGTTCTTTACTCGAAATAGATAAGTCTTATTTTAGAATACTGTATTTGTAAATCAAAACTAAGTTATGAGTTTGAAGTTTTTTACTTGAAAATATCTACTTCTGATTTTTGAAATGACAATTTGAAAATCAGATCTAAATTAATAATTTGACGTTCTTTACTTTTAAATAACTAAGTCTTATTTTAGTATAGTGAATTTGTAAATCAAAACTAAGTTATTAGTTTTAAGTTCTTTACTTGAAAATATCTACTACTGATTTTAGAAATGACAATTTGAAAATCAGATCAAAGTAAATAGTTTGACGTTCTTTACTTAAAAATAACTAAGTCTTATTTTGGAATAGTGAATTTGTAAATCAAAGCTAAGTTATTTATTTGAAGTTCTTTACTTGACAATATCTACTTTTCATTTTAGAAATGACAATTTGAAAATCAGATCTAAGTTAATAGTTTGACGTTCTTTACTCGAAATAGATAAGTCTTATTAAAGAATACTGTATTTGTAAATCAAAACTAAGTTGTTAGTTTGAAGTTTTTTATTTGAAAATATCTGCTTTAGATTTTAGAAATGACTATTTTAAAATCAGATCTAAGTTAATAGTTTGACGTTCTTTACATCAAAATAACTAAATTTTGTTTTAGAATAGTTAACTTGTAAATCAAAACTAAGTTATTAGTTTGAAGTTCTTTACTTGAAAATATCTACTTCTGATTTTAGAAATGACAATTTGAAAATCAGATCTAAGTTAATAGTTTGAAGTTTTTTACTTCAAAAAAACTAAATTTTATTTCAGAATAGTTGACTTGTAAATCAAAACTAAGTTATTAGTTTGAAGTTTTTTACTTGAAAATATCTACTTCTGATTTTAGAAATGACAATTTGAAAATCAGATCTAAATTAATATTTTGACGTTCTATACTTTTAAATAACAAAGTCTTATTTTAGTATAGTGAATTTGTAAATCGAAACTAAGTTATTAGTTTGAAGTTCTTTACTTGAAAATATCTACTACTGATTTTAGAAATGACAATTTGAAAATCAAATCTAAGTTAATAGTTTGACGTTCTTTACTTAAAAATAACTAAGTCTTATTTTAGAATAGTGCATTTGTAAATCAAAGCTAAGTTATTTATTTGAAGTTCTTTACTTGAAAATATCTACTTCTGATTTTGGAAATGACAAATTGAAAATCAGATCTAAGTTAATAGTTTGACGTTATTTACTTCAAAATAACTAAGTCTTATTTTAGGACAGTTAATTTGTAAATCAAAGCTATGTTATTAGTGTGTAGTTCTTTACTTGAAAATATCTACTTCTTATTTTAGATATGAAATATTGAAAATCAGAACTAAGTTAATAGTTTGACGTTCTTTACTTCTGAATAACTAAGTCTTATTTTAGTATAGTAAATTTGTAAATCAAAACTAAGTTATTAGTTTGAAGTTCTTTACTTGAAAATTTCTACTACTGATTTTAGAAATGAAAATTTGAAAATCAGATCTAAGTTAATAGTTTGACGTTCTTTACTTCTAAATAACTAAGTCTTATTTTAGAATAGTGTATATCTAAATTAAAACTAAGTTCATAGTTTGAAGTACTTTACTTAAAAATATCTACTTCTGATTTTAGATATGAATATTTGAAAATCAGATCTAAGTTAGTAGTTTGACGTTTTTTACTTCAAAATAGATAAGTCTTATTTTAGAATACTGTATTTGTAAATAAAAACTAAGTTTTAGTTTGAAGTGCTTTACTTAAAAATATCTACTTCTGATTTTAAAAATGACAATTTGAAAATCAGATCTAAGTTAATAGTTAATAAACGTTCTTTACTTCAAAATAGATAAGTCTTATTTTAGAATACTGTATTTGTAAATGAAAACTAAGTAATTAGTTTGTAGTTCTTTGCTTCAAATTTACTAATTCGGATCTTAGTAATGTAACTATGGAAATCAAATCTAAGTTATTAGTTTGAAGTTATATACTTGAAAATATCTACTCCTGATTTTAGAAATGACAATTTGCAAATCAGAACTAAGTTAATAGTTTGACGTTTTTTTCTTCAAAATAGCTAATTCATATTTTAGAATAGTGAATTTGTAAATCAGAACTAATTTGTTAGCTTGAAGTGCTTTACTTGAAAATATCTACTACTGATTTTAGAAATGAAAATTTGAAAATCAGATCTAAGTTAATAGTTTGACGTTCTTTACTTCAAAATAGCTAAGTCTTATTTTAGACTAGCGAATTTGTAAATCAAATCTAAGTTATTAGTTTAAAGTTTTTTACTTCAAATTTACTAATTCGGATCTTAGTAATGTAAATTTGGAAATCAAATCTAAGGTTGTAGTTTGAAGTACTTTACTTGAAATTATCTACTTGTGATTTTAGAAATGACAATTTAAAAATCAAATCTAAGTTAATAGTTTGACGTTTTTTACTTCAAACTAACTAAGTCTTATTTTAGAATAGTGAATTTGTAAATCAAAGCTAAGTTATTAGTTTGAAGTTCTTTACTTGAAAATATCTACTACTAATTTTAGAAATGACAATTTGAAAATCAGATCTGAGTTAATAGTTTGACGTTTTTCACTTCAAAATAACTAAGATTTATTTTAGACTAGTGAATTTGTTAATCAAAACTAAGTTAATAGTTTGAAGTTTTTTACTTCAAATTTACTGATTTGGATCTTAGTAACGTAAATTTGGAAATCAAATCTAAGGTTGTAGTTTAAAGTTCTTTACTTGAAAATATCTACTTCTGATTTTAGAAATTACAATTTGAAAATCAGATCTAAGTTAATAGTTTGACGTTCTTTAATTCAAAATAGATAAGTCTTATTTTAGAATACTGTATTTGTAAATCAAAACTAAGTTGTTAGTTTGAAGTTCTTTATTTGAAAATATCTGTTTCAGATTTTAGAAATGACAATTTGAAAATCAGATATAAGTTAATAGTTTGACGTTCTTTACCTCAAACCAACTAAGTCTTATTTTAGACTAGTAAATTAGTAAATCAAAACTAAGTTATTAGCTTGAAGTTCTTTACTTGAAAATATCTACTACTGATTTTAGAAATGACAATTTAAAAATCAGATCTAAGGTAATAGTTTGAAGTTCCTTACTTCAAACTAACTTAGTCTTATTTTAGAATAGTGAATTTGTAAATCAAAGCTAAGTTATTAGTTTAAAGTTCTTTACTTTGAAATATCTACTTCTTTTTTAAGAAATGATAATTTGAAAATCAGATCTAAGTTAATAGTTTGACGTTCTTTACTTCAAAATAACTAAGTCTTATTTTAGACTAGTGAATTGGTAAATCAAATCTAAGTTATTAGTTTAAAGTTTTTTACTTCAAATTTACTAATTCGGATCTTAGTAATGTAAATTTGGAAATCAAATCTAATAGTTTGACGTTCTTTACTTCAAAATAGATAAGTCTTACTTTAGTATAGTGAATTTGTAAATCAAAACTAAGTTATGAGTATGAAGTTCTTTGCTTGAAAAAAACTACTACTGATTTTAGAAATAACAATTTGAAAATCAGATCTAAGTTAATAGTTTGACGTTCTTTACTTCAAAATAACTATGTCTTATTTTAGAATAGTCAATATGAAAATCAAAGCTAAGTTATTAGTTTGAAGTTCTTCACTAGAAAATATCTACTTCTGATTTAAGAAATGACAATTTGAAAATAATATCTAAGTGAATAGTTTGACGCTCTTTACATCAAAATAACTAAATTTTATTTTATAATAGTTAACTTTTAAATCAAAACTAAGTTATTAGTTTGAAGTTTTTAACTTGAAAATATCTACTTCTCATTTCAGAAATTACAATTTGAAAATCAGAACTAAGTTAATAGTTTGACGTTCTTTACTTCAAAATAGATAAGTCTTATTTTAGAATACTGTATTTGTAAATCAAAACTACGTTATTAGTATGAAGTTCTTTGCTTGAAAAAAACTACTACTGATTTTAGAAATAACAATTTGAAAATCAGATCTAAGTTAATAGTTTGACGTTCTTTACTTCAAAATAACTATGTCTTATTTTAGAATAGTCAATATGAAAATCAAAGCTTAGTTATTAGCTTGAAGTTCTTCACTAGAAAATATCTACTTCTGATTTTAGAAATGACAATTTGAAAATCAAGTCTAAGTTAATAGTTTGACGTTTTTTACTTCAAAATAACTAAGTCTGATTTTAGGATAGTGAATTTGTAAATCAAAGCTATGTTATTAGTGTGTAGTTCTTTACTTGAAAATATCTACTTCCTATTTTAGAAATGTCAATTTGCAAATCAGATCTAAGTTAATAGTTTGACGTTCTTTACTTCAAAATAACTAAGTCTTATTTTAGAATAGTAAATTTGTAAATCAAAGCTAAGATATTTGTTAAAAGTTCTTTCCTTAAAAAAATGTACTTCTGATTTTAGAAATGACAATTTGAAAATCAGGTCTAAGTTAATAGTTTGATGTTTTTTACTTCAAAATAACTAAGTCTTATTTTAGACTAGTAAATTTGTAAATCAAAACTAAGTTATTAGTTTGAACTTCTCTACTTGAAAATATCTACTACTGATTTTAGAAATGACAATTTAAAAATCAGATCTAAGTTAATAGTATGACGTACTATACTTCAAAATAGATAAGTCTTATTTTAGAATACTGTATTTGTAAATCAAAACTAAGTTGTTAGTTTGAAGTACTTTATTAGAAAATGTCTGCTTCAGATTTTAGAAATGACAATTTGAAAATCAGATCTAAGGTAATAGTTTGACGTTCTTTACTTCAAAATGACTTAGTCTTATTTTAGAATAGTGAATTTGTAAAACAAAGCTAAGTTATTAGTTTGAAGTTCTTTACTTGAAAATAGATAAGTCTTATTTTAGAATAGTGAATTTGTTTGTAGTAGAATTAGTTTGTAGTTCTTTGCTTCAAATTTACTAATTCGGATCTTAGTAATGTAACTATGGAAATCAAATCTAAGGTTGTAGTTTGATGTTCTTTACTTGAAAATATCTACTTCTGATTTTAGATATTACAATTTGAACATCAGGTCTAAGTTAATAGTTTGACGTTCTTTACTTCAAAATAACTAAGTCTTATTTTAGACTAGTGAATTTGTAAATCAAAACTAAGTTATTAGTTTAAAGTTTTTTACTTCAAATTTACTAATTTGGATCATAGTAATGTAAACTTCGAAATCAAATCTAAGGTTGTAGTTTAAAGTTCTTTACTTGAAAATATCTACTTCTGATTTTAAAAATGATAATTTGAAAATCAGATCTAAGTTAGAAGTTTGACGTTCTTTACTTCAAAATAGATAAGTCTTATTTTAGAATACTGTATTTGTAAATCAAAACTAAGTAGTTAGTTTGAAGTTCTTTATTTGAAAATATCTGTTTCAGATTTTTGAAATGAAAATTAGATCTAAGTTAATAGTTTGACGATGTTTACTTCAAACCAACTAAGTCTTATTTTAGTATAGTGAATTTGTAAATCAAAACTAAGTTATTAGTATGAAGTTCTTTACTTGAAAAAAATTACTACTGATTTTAGAAATGACAATTTGAAAATCAGATCTAAGTTAATAGTTTGACGTTCCTTACTTCAAAATGACTTAGTCTTATTTTAGAATAGTGAATTTGTAAATCAAAACTAAGTTATTAGTTTGTAGTTTTTTACTTTGAAATATCTACTTCTGATTTAAGAAATGACAATTTGAAAATCATATCTAAGTTAATAGTTTGACGTTCCTTACTTCAAAATGACTTAGTCTTATTTTAGAATAGTGATTATGTAAATCAAAACTAAGTTATTAGTTTCTAGTTCTTTACTTAGAAATATCTACTACTGATTTTAGAAATGACAATTTGAAGATCAGATCTTAGTTAATAGTTTGACGTACCTTACTTCAAAATGACTTAGTCTTATGTTAGAATAGTGAATTTGTAAATCAAAACTAAGTTATTAGTTTGTAGTACTTTACTTTGAAATATCTACTTCTGATTTAAGAAATGACTATTTGAAAATCATATCTAAGTTAATAGTTTGACGTTCCTTATTTCAAAATGACTTAGTCTTATTTTAGAATAGTGATTTTGTAAATCAAATGTAAGTTATTAGTTTGTATTTCTTTACTTTGAAATATCTACTACTGATTTTAGAAATGAAAATTTGAAAATCAGATCTAAGTTAATAGTTGGACGTTCCTTACTTCAAAATGACTTAGTCTTATTTTAGAATAGTGATTTTGTAATTCAAAACTAAGTTATTAGTTTGTAGTTCTTTACTTTGAAATATCTACTACTGATTTTAGAAATGACAATTTGAAAATCAGATCTAAGTTAATAGTCTGACGTTCCTTACTTCAAAATGACTTAGTCTTATGTTAGAATAGTGAATTGGTCAATCAAAACTAAGTTATTAGTTTGTAGTTCTTTACTTTGAAATATCTACTTCTGATTTAAGAAATGACAATTTGAAAATCATATCTAAGTTAATAGTTTGACGTTCCTTACTTCAAAATGACTTAGTCTTATTTTAGAATAGTGATTTTGTAAATCAAAACTAAGTTATTAGTTTGTATTTCTTTACTTTGAAATATCTACTACTGATTTTAAAAATGACAATTTGAAAATCAGATCTAAGTTAATAGGCTGACGTTCCTTACTTCAAAATGACTTAGTCTTATTTTAGAATAGTGAATTTGTAAATCAAAACTAAGTTGTTAGTTTGAAGTTCTTTATTTGAAAATATCTGCTTTAGATTTTAGAAATGACAATTTGAAAATCAGATCTAAGTTAATAGTTTGACGTTCTTTACATCAAAATAACTAAATTTTGTTTTAGAATAGTTAACTTGTAAATCAAAACTAAGTTATTAGTTTGAAGTTCTTTACTTGAAAATATCTACTTCTGATTTTAGAAGTGACAATTTAAAAATCAAATCTAAGTTAATAGTTTGACGTTTTTTACTTCAAAATAACTAAGTCTTATTTTAGAAAAGTAAATTTGTAAATCAAAGCTAAGTTATTAGTTTGAAGTTTTTTACTTGAAAATATCTACTTCTGATTTTAGAAATGACAATTTGAAAATCAGATCTAAATTAATAATTTAACGTTCTCTACTTTTAAATAACTAAGTCTTATTTTAGTATAGTGAATTTGTAAATAAAACTAAGTTATTAGTTTGAAGTTGTTTATTTGAAAATATCTACTACTGATTTTAGAAACGACAAATTGAAAATCAGATCTAAGTTAATAGTTTGACGTTCTTTACTTCTAAATAGATAAGTCTTATTTTAGAATACAGTATTTGTAAAATGAAACTAAGTTATTAGTTTGAAGTTTTTTACTTGAAATTATCTACTTCTGATTTTAGAAATAACAATAGGAAAATCAGATCTAAGTTAATAGTTTGATGTTCTGTACTTCAAAGAAACTAAGTCATATTGTAGAATAGTGAATTTGTAAATCAAAACTAAGTTATTAGTTTGAAATACTTTACTTGAAAATATCTACTTCTGATATTAGAAATGACAATTTGAAAATCAGATCTAAGTTAATAGTTTGACGTTTTTTACTTCAAAATAACTAAGTCTTATTTAGACTAGTGAATTTGTAAATCAAAACTAAGCTATTAGTTTGACATACTTTACTTGAAAATATCTACTTCTGATTTCAGAAATGACAATTTGAAAATCAGATCTTAGTTAATAGTTTGATGTTTTTTACTTCAAAGAAACTAAGTCTTATTTTAGAATAGTGAATCTGTAAATCAAAACTAAGTTATTAGTTTAAAGTTCTTTACTTTGAAATATCTACTTTTGATTTCAAAAATGACAATTTGAAAATCAGATCTAAGTTGATAGTTTGACGTTCTTTACTTCTAAATAGATAAGTCTTATTTTAGAATACAGTATTTGTAAAATAAAACTAAGTTATTTGTTTGAAGTTCCATACTTTGAAATATCTACGTCTGATTTCAGAAATGACAATTTGAAAATCAGATCTAAGTTAATAGTTTGACGTTTTTTACTTCAAAATAACTAAATCTTATTTAGACTAGTGAATTTGTAAATCAAAACTAAGCTATTAGTTTAAAGTTCTTTACTTAAAAATATCTACTACTGATTTTAGAAATAACAATTTGTAAATCAGAACTAAGTTAATAGTTTGACGTCCTTTACTTTAAAATAACTAAGTATTATTTTAGGCTAGAAAATTTGTAAATCAAGACTAACTTATAAGTTTGAAGTTCTTTACTTGAAAATATCTACTACTGATTTTAGAAATAACAATTTGTAAATCAGAACTAAGTTAATAGTTTGACGTTCTTTACTTTAAAATAACTAAGTATTATTTTAGAATAGTGAATTTGTAAATTAAAACTAGGCTGTTAGTTTGAAGTTCTTTATTTGAAAATATCTGCTTCAGATTTTAGAAATGCCAAATTGAAAATCAGATCTAAGTTAATAGTTTGACGTTCTTTACATCAAAATAACTAAATTTTATTTTAGAATAGTTAACTTGTAAATCAAAACTAAGTTATTAGTTTGAAGTTTTTTACTTGAAAATATCTACTTCTGATTTTAGAAATAACAATATGAAAATCAGATCTAAGTTAATAGTTTGATGTTCTGTACTTCAAAGAAACTAAGTCATATTGTAGAATAGTGAATTTGTAAATCAAAACTAAGTTATTAGTTTGAAATACTTTACTTGAAAATATCTACTTCTGATATTAGAAATGACAATTTGAAAATCAGATCTAAGTTAATAGTTTGACGTTCTTTACTTCAAAATAACTAAGTCTTATTTAGACTAGTGAATTTGTAAATCAAAACTAAGCTATTAGTTTGACATACTTTACTTGAAAATATCTACTTCTGATTTCAGAAATGACAAATTGAAAATCATATCTAAGTTAATAGTTTGTTGTTCTTTACTTCAAAGAAACTAAGTCTTATGTTAAAATAGTGAATTTGTAAATCAAAACTAAGTTATTTGTTTGAAGTACTTTACTTGAAAATATCTACTTCTGATTTTAGAAATGACAATTTGAAAATCAGATCTAAGTTTGACGATCTTTACTTCAAAATAGATAAGGCATATTTTAGAATACTGTCTTTGTAAATCATAACTAAGTTATTTGTTTGAAGTACTTTACTTGAAAATATCTACTTCTGATTTTAGAAATGACAATTTGAAAATTATATCTAAGTTAATAAGTTTGACCTTGTTTACTTCAAAATAACTAAGTACCATTATAGAATAGTGCATTTGTAAATCAAAACTAAGTTATCAGTTTAAAGTTCTTTACTTGAAAATATCTACTACTGATTTTAGAAATATCAATTTGAAAATCAGATCTAAGTTAATAATTTTACGTTGTTTACTTCAAAATAACTAAGTACTATTTTAGAATAGTGAATTTGTAAATCAAATTTAAGTTATTACTTTAAATTTCGAGACTTTGAATTATCTACTTCTGATTTCAGAAATGACAATTTGAAAATCAGATCTTAGTTAATAGTTTGATGTTCTTTACTTCAAAGAAACTAAGTCTTATTTTAGAATAGTGAATCTGTAAATCAAAACTAAGTTATTAGTTTAAAGTTCTTTACTTTGAAATATCTACTTTTGATTTCAAAAATGACAATTTGAAAATCAGATCTAAGTTAATAGTTTGACGTTCTTTACTTCTAAATAGATAAGTCTTATTTTAGAATACAGTATTTGTAAAATAAAACTAAGTTATTTGTTTGAAGTTCTTTACTTTGAAATATCTACGTCTGATTTCAGAAATGACAATTTGAAAATCAGATCTAAGTTAATAGTTTGACGTTTTTTACTTCAAAATAACTAAATCTTATTTAGACTAGTGAATTTGTAAATCAAAACTAAGCTATTAGTTTAAAGTTCTTTACTTAAAAATATCTACTACTGATTTTAGAAATAACAATTTGTAAATCAGAACTAAGTTAATAGTTTGACGTTCTTTACTTAAAAATAACTAAATTTTATTTTAGAATAGTTAACTTGTAAATCAAAACTAAGTTATTAGTTTGAAGTTTTTTACTTGAAAATATCTACTTCTGATTTTAGAAATAACAATATGAAAATCAGATCTAAGTTAATAGTTTGATGTTCTGTACTTCAAAGAAACTAAGTCATATTGTAGAATAGTGAATTTGTAAATCAAAACTAAGTTATTAGTTTGAAATACTTTACTTGAAAATATCTACTTCCGATATTAGAAATGACAATTTGAAAATCAGATCTAAGTTAATAGTTTGACGTTTTTTACTTCAAAATAACTAATTCGGATATTAGTAATGTAAATTTGGAAATCTAATCTAAGGTTGTAGTTTGAAATTTTTTACTTGAAAATATCTACTTTTGATTTTAGAAATGACAATTTGAAAATCAGATCTATGTTGATAGTTTGACGTTTTTTACTTCAAAATAAATAAGTCTTATTTTAGAATAGCGTATTTGTAAATCAAAACTAACTTATTAGTTTGAAGTTCTTTACTTGAACATATCTACTGCTGCTTTTAGAAATGACAATTTGAAAATCAGAACTAAGTTAATAGTTTGTTGTTTTTTACTTCAAAATAGATAATTCTTTCTTTAGAATAGTGTATTTGTAATTCAAAACTAAGTTATTAGTTTGAAGTTCTATACTTGAAAATATCTACTCCTGATTTTAGAAATGACAATTTGCAAATCAGAACTAAGTTAATAGTTTGACGTTCTTATCTTCAAAATAGCTAATTCATATTTTAGAATAGTGAATTTGTAAATCAGAACTAAGTTGTTAGCTTGAAGTGCTTTACTTGAAAATATCTACTACTGATTTTAGAAATAAAAATTTGAAAATCAGATCTAAGTTAATAGTTTGACGTTCTTTACTTCAAAATAACTAAGTCTTATTTTAGACTAGTGAATTGGTAAATCAAATCTAAGTTATTAGTTTAAAGTTTTTTACTTCAAATTTACTAATTCGGATCTTAGTAATGTAAATTTGGAAATCAAATCTAATAGTTTGACGTTCTTTACTTCAAAATAGATAAGTCTTATTTTAGTATAGTGAATTTGTAAATCAAAACTAAGTTATTAGTATGAAGTTCTTTGCTTGAAAAAAACTACTAGTGATTTTAGAAATAACAATTTGAAAATCAGATCTAAGTTAATAGTTTGACGTTCTTTACTTCAAAATAACTATGTCTTATTTTAGAATAGTCAATATGAAAATCAAAGCTAAGTTATTAGTTTGAAGTTCTTTACTTGAAAATATCTACTACTGATTTTAGAAATGACAATTTGAAAATCAGATCTAAGTTAATAGTTTGACGTTCCTTACTTCAAAATAACTTAGTCTTATTTTAGAATAGTGAATTAGTAAATCAAAACTAAGTTATTAGATTGTAGGTCTTTACTTTGAAATATCTACTTCTGATTTAAGAAATGACAATTTGAAAATAATATCTAAGTGAATAGTTTGACGCTCTTTACATCAAAATAACTAAATTTTATTTTATAATAGTTAACTTTTAAATCAAAACTAAGTTATTAGTTTGAAGTTTTTTACTTGAAAATATCTACTTCTCATTTCAGAAATTACAATTTGAAAATCAGATCTAAGTTAATAGTTTGACGTTCTTTACTTCAAAATAGATAAGTCTTATTTTAGAATACTGTATTTGTAAATCAAAACTAAGTTATTAGTATGAAGTTCTTTGCTTGAAAAAAACTACTTCTGATTTTAGAAATAACAATTTGAAAATCAGATCTAAGTTAATAGTTTGACGTTTTTTACTTCAAAATAACTATGTCTTATTTTAGAATAGTCAATATGAAAATCAAAGCTTAGTTATTAGCTTGAAGTTCTTCACTAGAAAATATCTACTTCCTATTTTAGAAATGTCAATTTGAAAATCAGATCTAAGTTAATAGTTCGACGTTCTTTACTTCAAAATAACTAAGTCTTATTTTAGAATAGTAAATTTGTAAATCAAAGCTAAGATATTTGTTAAAAGTTCTTTCCTTAAAAAAATGTACTTCTGATTTTAGAAATGACAATTTGAAAATCAGGTCTAACTTAATAGTTTGATGTTTTTTACTTCAAAATAACTAAGTCTTATTTTAGACTAGTAAATTTGTAAATCAAAACTAAGTTATTAGTTTGAACTTCTCTACTTGAAAATATCTACTGATGATTTTAGAAATGACAATTTAAAAATCAGATCTAAGGTAATAGTTTGACGTTCCTTACTTCAAACTAACTTAGTCTTATTTTAGAATAGTGAATTTGTAAATCAAAGCTAAATTATTAGTTTAAAGTTCTTTACTTTGAAATATCTACTTCTTTTTTAAGAAATGATAATTTGAAAATCAGATCTAAGTTAATAGTTTGACGTTCTTTACATCAAAATAACTAAATTTTGTTTTGGAATAGTTAACTTGTAAATCAAAACTAAGTTATTAGTTTGATGTTTTTTACTTGAAAATATCTACTTCTGATTTTAGAAATGACAATTTGAATATCAGATGTAAGTTAATAGTATGACGTACTATACTTCAAAATAGATAAGTCTTATTTTAGAATACTGTATTTGTAAATCAAAACTAAGTTGTTAGTTTGAAGTACTTTATTTGAAAATGTCTGCTTCAGATTTTAGAAATGACAATTTGAAAATCAGATCTAAGGTAATAGTTTAACGTTCTTTACTTTAAAATGACTTAGTCTTATTTTAGAATAGTGAATTTGTAAATCAAAGCTAAGTTATTAGTTTGAAGTTCTTTACTTGAAAATAGATAAGTCTTATTTTAGAATAGTGAATTTGTTTGTAGTAGAATTAGTTTGTAGTTCTTTGCTTCAAATTTACTAATTCGGATCTTAGTAATGTAACTATGGAAATCAAATCTAAGGTTGTAGTTTGATGTTCTTTACTTGAAAATATCTACTTCTGATTTTAGATATTACAATTTGAACATCAGGTCTAAGTTAATAGTTTGACGTTCTTTACTTCAATAACTAAGTCTTATTTTAGACTAGTGAATTTGTAAATCAAAACTAAGTTATTAGTTTAAAGTTTTTTACTTCAAATTTACAAATTTGGATCATAGTAATGTAAACTTCGAAATCAAATCTAAGGTTGTAGTTTAAAGTTCTTTACTTGAAAATATCTACTTCTGATTTTAAAAATGATAATTTGAAAATCAGATCTAAGTTAGAAGTTTGACGTTCTTTACTTCAAAATAGATAAGTCTTATTTTAGAATACTGTATTTGTAAATCAAAACTAAGTAGTTAGTGTAAAGTTCTTTATTTGAAAATATCTGCTTCAGATTTTTGAAATGAAAATTTGAAAATTAGATCTAAGTTAATAGTTTGACGATGTTTACTTCAAACCAACTAAGTCTTATTTTAGTATAGTGCATTTGTAAATCAAAACTAAGTTATTAGTATGAAGTTCTTTACTTGAAAAAAACTACTACTGATTTTAGAAATGACAATTTCAAAATCAGATCTAAGTTAATAGTTTGACGTTCCTTACTTCAAAATGACTTAGTCTTATTTTAGAATAGTGAATTTGTAAATCAAAACTAAGTTATTAGTTTGTAGTTTTTTACTTTGAAATATCTACTTCTGATTTAAGAAATGACAATTTGAAAATCATATCTAAGTTAATAGTTTGACGTTCCTTACTTCAAAATGACTTAGTCTTATTTTAGAATAGTGATTATGTAAATCAAAACTAAGTTATTAGTTTGTAGTTCTTTACTTAGAAATATCTACTACTGATTTTAGAAATGACAATTTGAAGATCAGATCTAAGTTAATAGTTTGACGTTCCTTACTTCAAAATGACTTAGTCTTATGTTAGAATAGTGAATTTGTAAATCAAAACTAAGTTATTAGTTTGTAGTACTTTACTTTGAAATATCTACTTCTGATTTAAGAAATGACTATTTGAAAATCATATCTAAGTTAATAGTTTGATGTTCCTTATTTCAAAATGACTTAGTCTTATTTTAGAATAGTGATTTTGTAAATCAAATGTAAGTTATTAGTTTGTATTTCTTTACTTTGAAATATCTACTACTGATTTTAGAAATGACAATTTGAAAATCAGATCTAAGTTAATAGTTGGACGTTCCTTACTTCAAAATGACTTAGTCTTATTTTAGAATAGTGATTTTGTAAATCAAAACTAAGTTATTAGTTTGTAGTTCTTTACTTTGAAATATCTACTACTGATTTTAGAAATGACAATTTGAAAATCAGATCTAAGTTAATAGTCTGACGTTCCTTACTTCAAAATGACTTATTCTTATGTTAGAATAGTGAATTTGTCAATCAAAACTAAGTTATTAGTTTGTAGTTCTTTACTTTGAAATATCTACTTCTGATTTAAGAAATGACAATTTGAAAATCATATCTAAGTTAATAGTTTGACGTTCCTTACTTCAAAATGACTTAGTCTTATTTTAGAATAGTGATTTTGTAAATCAAAACTAAGTTAATAGTTTGTATTTCTTTACTTTGAAATATCTACTACTGATTTTAAAAATGACAATTTGAAAATCAGATCTAAGTTAATTGGCTGACGTTCCTTACTTCAAAATGACTTAGTCTTATTTTAGAATAGTGAATTTGTAAATCAAAACTAAGTTGTTAGTTTGAAGTTCTTTATTTGAAAATATCTGCTTTAGATTTTAGAAATGACAATTTGAAAATCAGATCTAAGTTAATAGTTTGACGTTCTTTACATCAAAATAACTAAATTTTGTTTTAGAATAGTTAACTTGTAAATCAAAACTAAGTTATTAGCTTGAAGTTCTTTACTTGAAAATATCTACTTCTGATTTTAGAAATGACAATTTAAAAATCAAATCTAAGTTAATAGTTTGACGTTTTTTACTTCAAAATAACTAAGTCTTATTTTAGAAAAGTAAATTTGTAAATCAAAGCTAAGTTATTAGTTTGAAGTTTTTTACTTGAAAATATCTACTTCTGATTTTAGAAATGACAATTTGAAAATCAGATCTAAATTAATAATTTGACGTTCTTTACTTTTAAATAACTAAGTCTTATTTTAGTATAGTGAATTTGTAAATAAAACTAAGTTATTAGTTTGAAGTTCTTTATTTGAAAATATCTACTACTGATTTTAGAAACGACAATTTGAAAATCAGATCTAAGTTAATAGTTTGACGTTCTTTACTTAAAAATAACTAAGTCTTATTTTAGAATAGTGAATTTGTAAATCAAAGCTAAGTTATTTATTTGAAGTTCTTTACATGAAAATATCTACTTCTGATTTTGGAAATGACAATTTGAAAATCAGATCTAAGTTAATAGTTTGACGTTATTTACTTCAAAATAACTAAGGCTTATTTTAGGATAGTTAATTTGTAAATCAAAGCTATGTTATTAGTGTGTAGTTCTTTACTTGAAAAAATCTACTTCTTATTTTAGATATGAAATATTGAAAATCAGTACTAAGTTAATAGTTTGACGTTCTTTACTTCTGAATAACTAAGTCTTATTTTAGTATAGTAAATTTGTAAATCAAAACTAAGTTATTAGTTTGAAGTACTTTACTTGAAAATATCTACTTCTGATTTTAGAAATGACAACTTGAAAATCAGATCTAAGTTAATAGTTTGACGTTCTTTACTTCAAAATAGTTAAGTCTTATTTTACAATACTGTCTTTGTAAATCTAAACTAAGTTATTTGTTTGAAGTACTTTACTTGAAAATATCTACTTCTGATTTTAGAAATGACAATTTGAAAATCAGATCTAAGTTAATAGTTTGACGATCTTTACTTCAAAATAGATAAGGCATATTTTAGAATACTGTCTTTGTAAATCATAACTAAGTTATTTGTTTGAAGTACTTTACTTGAAAATATCTACTTCTGATTTTAGAAATGACAATTTGAAAATTATATCTAAGTTAATAGTTTGACCTTGTTTACTTCAAAATAACTAAGTACTATTATAGAATAGTGCATTTGTAAATCTAAACTAAGTTATTAGTTTAAAGTTCTTTACTTGAAAATATCTACTACTGATTTTAGAAATATCAATTTGAAAATCAGATCTAAGTTAATAATTTTACGTTGTTTACTTCAAAATAACTAAGTACTATTTTAGAATAGTGAATTTGTAAATCAAAATTAAGTTATTACTTTAAATTTCGAGACTTTGAATTATCTACTTCTGATTTCAGAAATGACAATTTGAAAATCAGATCTTAGTTAATAGTTTGATGTTCTTTACTTCAAAGAAACTAAGTCTTATTTTAAAATAGTGAATCTGTAAATGAAAACTAAGTTATTAGTTTAAAGTTCTTTACTTTGAAATATCTACTTTTGATTTCAAAAATGACAATTTGAAAATCAGATCTAAGTTAATAGTTTGACGTTCTTTACTTCTAAATAGATAAGTCTTATTTTAGAATACAGTATTTCTAAAATAAAACTAAGTTATTAGTTTGAAGTTTTTTACTTGAAAATATCTACTTCTGATTTTAGAAATAACAATATGAAAATCAGATCTATGTTGATAGTTTGACGTTTTTTACTTCAAAATAAGTAAGTCTTAATTTAGACTAGTGAATTTGTAAATCAAAACTAAGCTATTAGTTTGACATACTTTATTTGAAAATATCTACTTCTGATTTCAGAAATGACAAATTGACGTAAATTAAAAACTAAGTTATTAGTTTGAAGTTTTTTACTTGAGAACATCTACTTCTGATTTTAGAAATGACAATTTGAAAATCAGACCTAAGTTAATAGTTTGACGTTTTTTACTTTAAAATAACTAAGTCTTATTTTAGACTAGTGAATTTGTAAATCAAATCTACGTAATTAGTTTGCAGTTTTTTACTTGAAAAAATCTATTACTGATTTAAGAAATGACAATTTGTAAATCAGATCTAAATTAATAGTTTGACGTTCTTTACTTCAAAATAGATAAGTCTTATTTTAGACTAGTGAATTTGTAAATCAAAACTAAATTATTAGTTTGAAGTAATTAACTTGAAAATATCTACTACTGATTTCAGAAATTGCAATTTTAAAATCAGTTCTAAGTTAATAGTTTGACGTTTTTTACTTCAAACTAAGTCTAATTTTAGATTAGTGAATTTGTAAACCAAAACTAAGTTATTAGTTTGAAGTTATTTATTTGAAATTATCTACTACTGTTTTTCTAAATTACAATTTGTAAATCAGATCTAAGTTAAGAGTTTGACGTTTTTTACTTCAAACTAAGTCTTATTTTAGACTAGTGGATTTGTAAATCAAAACTACGTAATTAGTTTGCAGTTTTTTACTTGAAAATATCTATTACTGATTTTAGAAATGACAATTTGAAAGTCAGATCTAAGTTAATAGTTTGACGTTCTTTACTTCAAAATAACTAAGACGTAATTTAGAATAGTGAATTTGTAAATCAAAACTAAGTTATTAGTTTAAAGTTCGATACTTTGAAATATATACTTCTGATTTCAGAAAAGACAACTTGAAAATCAGATCTAAGTTAATAGTTTGACGTTCTTTACCACAAAATAGATAAGTCTTAATTTAGAATACTGTATTTGAAAACAAAACTAAGTTATTAGTTTGAAGTTCTTTACTTTGAAATATCTACTTCTGATTTCAGAAATGACAATTTTAAAATCAGATCAAAATTAATAGTTTGACGTTCTTTACTTCGAAATAACTAAATCTTATTTTAGAATTGTGAATTTGTAAATCAAAACTAAGTTATTAGTTTGATTTTTATTTACTTCAAATGAACTAATACGGTTTTTTGTAATATAAATTTGAAAATCAAAGCTAAGTTTATAGTTTGAAGATCTTTACTTGATAATATATACTTCTGATTTCAGAAATTACAATTTGAATATAAGATCTAAGTTAATAGTTTGACGTTCTTTACTTCAAAATAACTAAGTATTATTTTAGAATAGTGAATTTTAAATCAAAACTAAGTTATTAGTTTGAAGTTTTTTACTTCAAATGAACTAATACGGATTTTTGTAAAGTAAATTTGAAAATCAAAGCTACAGAAATAGCTTGAAGATGTTTACTTGAAAATATCTACTTCTGATTTCAGAAATGACAATTTTAAAATCAGATCTAATTTAATAGTTTGACGTTATTTACTTCTAAGCAGATTAGTCTTATTATAGAATATTTTATTTGTAAATCAAAATTAAGTTATTAGTTTGAAGTTCTTTACTTAATAATATCTACTTCTGATTTTAGAAATGAAAATTTGCAAATTTGATCTAAGTTAATAGTTTGACATTTTTTACTGCAAAATAACTAAGTCTTAATTTAGACTAGTGAATGTGTAAATAAAAACTATGTAATTAGTTTGCAGTTTTTTACTTGAAAATCTCTATTACTAATTTTAGAAATGACAATTTGAAAATCAGATCTATTTTGATAGTTTGACGTTTTTTACTTCAAAATAAGTAAGTCTTATTTTAGAATAGTGAATTAGTAAATCATAACTAAGTTATTAGTTTGAAGGTTTTTACTTGAGAATATCTACTTCTGATTTTAGAAATGACAATTTGAAAATCAGACCTAAGTTAATAGTTTGACGTTTTTTACTTTAAAATAACTAAGTCCTATTTTAGAGTAGTGAAATTGTAAATGAAATCTACGTAATTAGTTTGCAGTTTTTTACTTGAAAAAATCTATTACTGATTTAAGAAATGACAATTTGAAAATCAGATCTAAATTAATAGTTTGACCTTCTTTACTTCAAAATAGATAAGTCTTATTTTAGAGTAGTGAATTTGTAAATGAAAACTAAATTATTAGTTTGAAGTGCTTAACTTGAAAATATCTACTACTGATTTCAGAAATTGCAATTTGAAAATCAGATCTAAGTTAATAGTTTGACGTTTTTTACTTCAAACTAAGTCTAATTTTAGATTAGTGAATTTGTAAACCAAAACTAAGTTATTAGTTTGAAGTTATTTACTTGAAAATATCTACTACTGTTTTTAGAAATGACAATTTGTAAATCAGATCTAAGTTAAGAGTTTGACGTTTTTTACTTCAAACTAAGTCTTATTTTAGACTAGTGGATTTGTAAATCAAAACTACGTAATTAGTTTGCAGTTTTCTACTTGAAAATATCTATTACTGATTTTAGAAATTACAATTTGAAAGTCAGATCTAAGTTAATAGTTTGACGTTCTTTACCACAAAATAGATAAGTCTTAATTTAGAATACTATATTAGTAAATCAAAACTAAGTTATTAGTTTGAAGTTTTTTACTTGAGAAAATCTACTTCTGATTTTAGAAATGACAATTTGAAAATCAGACCTAAATTAATAGTTAGACGTTCTTTACTTCAAACTAACTAAGTCTTATTTTAGTATAGTGAATATGTAAATCAAAATTAAGTTATTAGTTTAAAGTTTATTACTTGAAAATATCTATTTGTGATTTTAGAAATGACAATTTGAAAATCAGATCTAAGTTAATAGTTAGACGTTTTTTACTTCAAACTAACTAAGTCTTATTTTAGACTAGTGAAATTGTAAATCAAAACTAAGTTATTAGTTTGAAGTTTTTTACTTGAAAATATCTACTACCGATTTTAGAAATGACACCTTGAAAATCAGATCAAAGTTAATAGTTTGACGTTTTTTACTTCAAAATAACTAAGTATTATTTTAGAATAGTTAATTTGTAAATTAAAACTAAGTTAGTAGTTTGAAGTTCTTTACTTGAAAATATCGACTTCTCATTTCATAAATGGCAATTCGAAAATCAGATCTAAGTTAATAGTTTGACGTTCTTTACTTCAAAATAACTAAGTCTTATTTTAGTAAATTTTTGGTTGGGTTTGGACGTAATGTTTCCAATCAGTGAACTCATTCATGTCCACTACAGTATAAGGTTTGTGGCCCTTTTTACGCGCACTGCGGGCTATTGCTTTCCAGTCCTCTGGCCAATATACCTTTCCTACCCTTTTAAATTCCGACCCAATAGCTGAATGCATTGAATCGCATTCCATTTCACTATGTCCGGAAGTCAAAAATTTTAAATTAATATTTCTGAGCTTTTGACGATGGTTTATTGCGTAAATGCACATTCCTGCAACAAATTGGTTGAGGTTTTGCCCCCCGCAGCGATCACTAAAGCACCGAATTTCTTCTACATAATCTGGGAGCGATTCAAAATATTTATAGAGGCAAGATGCGATTTCGCAGCTTCCTCTTCCACTTTGCCCCTCATGCCACATGAAACAAACCCCTTCGTTCGTCACAACATTGTAAATTGTAAAGTTATAGGATGCCAATCTCCTTTTGTAAAAGAAAGCATTATTTGTGGGATCCGAGGGAACCATAAGGACCTGCTGGAGATCAAAGTTTAGAGATACAATCTTTCCCTCAGACGCTGCAGCTTCAGTTTTGTCTTTCCTTTTGTTGTCTCGAGCAATGTTTTTTCTTTTGATGTGATCATCATACTCCGGTACATCGCTGGGAGAATCACTATGTGCTACACAAATGCGACACTGATCCTTTCTAGGACGATGAAATCCCAAATTATATCTTTCGAGAAATACGTTTCTGTATGCGTATTCTTTGGCCTTCTCGTATTTATTTTCCTCACACCATGCTGTATACAATCTATACATTATTCTTATGTTTAAATCGGATTGCAAATATTTTCTCTCCGTATCCGATCTGCAGTAGTGCGATGGCACAACTGGAAATGATTCAATGTGTGCTTTAATATTCTGTATTACTTGATGATTTATTATTGATTTTAGATGACACCCTCTTGAATCACCGCCAGAAGTATTAGCTGTTGAACGCTTTGCAACAGCTATGTCCACTACTACACCCTTTTTTATTCCCAATGTATTAATAAACATTGTTTTACAAACACTTACTCTACCTCCATCAACTGGCAAGAAGAAGAAACAGCTAAACTTCCTCTTAGATAAATCATCCCCCGTTGTTTTAACCTTTGTTGGTTTTTTATCAATATTGCTTCATATGAAATCGCGTTGCCTAGTGTAATTTCCCAAAGCATAATATTCATTAAAAATTGCTAATCGATGTTCTTCACTCACTTTACATTTGCGTTTACACGTATCTTTACAAGAAGGCCCCATATTTATCTTTGGTACAACGACACCCTTTGCATTGACAAACTCCTGTCCATGTATTCTTTTCCTTTTTAAAATATTTCGTTTCCAGGTTTCTGGGTTTCTCCTTCTTTTTCTAGGCTTGTCAGATACCATTGGGTGTTCCTCCATTCCTTCCAAATCCACTGACTCGGGATCTGGTTCAGAATCGCTTAGCTCACCATGCAGATCAGGTACATAATCTGATTCATCACCAGAAAAGTCTGTATTAAAAAATAAATAGATTAATTTATTGGTTAATCACACATTGAAATTATAATTACCAGTAGCTGCTTCGGAACCGCTAACCTCGGGATCTGAAGATGGATTTCCTGGATTTTCCAAATTGACTTCTACAGAATTATTGCCAAAATATTCTGTAAGAAAATCAAAACATTAACATAAAACATAGTTACTCGAACAATAAATTCAATTGTAACAATAATACCTGTGGCTGTATTCGTAATGTTCTCCATTTCGATGGGTTCATTTTCCAATAACTCTGTATTTGACGTTGAATTGCAGGATTTATCGGCGAATTTTGCACTCATAACATCTAAAAACGATTGTGCTTGACTTAAAATAATGTTTTATAACAATTTTAAATGCAGCTATAAACTATAGCAGTAAACACCGTTAAAACAAAAGAAAAAAATAAAATGTATAAATAAAAATAACTATAAAAAAATAAAGCACTTACCTCCATTTTGCAACGCTAATTGAAGAATAACCTTTGTCCTCGTATTCGTTTTGTTCAAAAATAATAATACTTTTAATACTAAATTATAAACTAACAGTAGTAAATAAATAGTATTGTACACTTAAACACATAAAACTCAACATTTATCTAGTGTATAGGTGAAATCACTACTAGGTATCTTCAATATTTTCGCCACCTACCCATGCCAAAATTAGACATCTCAAGTTATCCACTTTTGACACTAGGGTGGTATATGCAACAAATTTTGTAACAAGTAGATATCTTTAGTTACCTACTTATTACAATAAATATTTTGTTGATTTTGTAGTTGTCTAGTAATAGAACACCCTATTATATGGGGTAGGGGGCATCGTACACTTATCTACTTTTAGCAGTTGATAGATCATCTCATAGTCAGTCACCTGATGTAGATAACTCAAAAGCGCAAAAAAATCGAGTTATCCAGTTCTAGTACTGAACCCACGAAATGCAGATTAATAGTTTGACCTTCTTTACTTCAAAATAACTAAGTCTTATTTTAGAATAGTGAATTTGTAAATCAAAACTAAGCTTTTTGTTTGAAGTTTTTTATTTCAGATTTACTAATTCGGATTTTAGTAATGTAAATTTAAAAATCAAAACTAAGGATGTAGTTTAAAGTTCTTTACTTGAAAATATCTACTTCTGATTTTAGAAATGACAATTTGGAAATCAGATCTAAGTTGATAGTTTGACCTTCTTTACTTCAAAATAACTAAGTCTTATTTTAGAATAGTGAATTTGTAAATCATAACTAAGTTATTAGTTTGAAGTTTTTTACTTGAGAATATCTACTTCTGATTTTTGAAATAACAATTTGAAAATCAAATCTAAGTTAATAGTTTGACGTTCTTTACTTCATAATAACTAAGTCTTATTTTAGAATAGTGAATTTGTAAATCATAACTAAGTTATTAGTTTGAAGTTTTTTACTTGAGAATATCTACTTCTGATTTTAGAAATAACAATTTGAAAATCAGACCTAAGTTAATAGTTTGATGTTCTTTACTTCATAATAACTAAGTCTTATTTTAGAATAGTGAATTTGTAAATCATAACTAAGTTATTAGTTTGAAGTTTTTTACTTGAGAATATCTACTTCTGATTTTAGAAATAACAATTTGAAAATCAGACCTAAGTTAATAGTTTGACGTTTTTTACTTCAAAATAACTAAGTCTTATTTTAGACTAGTTAATTTGTAAATCAAATCTACGTAATTACTTTGCAGTTTTTTACTTGGAAAAATCTATTACTGATTTAAGAAATGACAATTTGAAAATCAGATCTAAATTAATAGTTTGACGTTTTTTACTTCAAAATAACTAAGTCTTATTTTAGAATAGTGAATTTGTAAATCAAAACTAAGTTATTCGTTTGAAGTTTTTTACTTCAAATGAACTAAAACGGATTTTTGTAAGGTAAAATTGAAAATCAAACCTTAGGTGGTAGTCTGAAGTTCTTTACTTAAAAATATCTAATTCTGATTTTAGAAATGACAATTTGAAAATCAGATCTAAGTTAATAGTTGACGTTTTTTACTTAAAAATAACTAAGTCTTATTTTAGACTACTGAATTTGTAAATCAAAACTACGTAATTAGTTTGCAGTTTTTTACTTGAAAATATATATTACTGATTTTAGAAATGACAATTTGTAAATCATATTTAAATTAATAGTTTGACGTTCTTAACTTCAAAATAACTAAGTCTTATTTTAGAATAGTGAATTTGTTAATCAAAACTAAGTTATTAGTTTTAAGTTCCTTACTTGGAAATATCTACTTCTGATTTGTGAGGAAGTGAGGAACTTCAAACTAATAACTTAGTATTGATTTACAAATTTACTATACTAAAATAAGGCTTAGTTATTTAGAAGTAAAGAACGTCAAACTATTAACTTAGATCTGATTTTCAAATTGTCATTTCTAAAATCAGGAGTAGAAATTTTCACGTAAAGAACTTCAAACCATTAACTTAGCCTTCAATTAGAAATTTACTATTCTAAAATAAGACTTAGTTATTTTGAAGTAAAGAGCGTCAAACTATTAACTTAGATCTGATTTTCAAATTGTCATTTCTAAAATCAGAAGTAGATATTTTCAAGTAAAGTACTTCAAACTACAAGCTTGGAGTTGATTTCCAAATTTACATTACTAAGATACGAATTAGTAAATTTGAAGTAAAAAATTTTAAACTAATAACTTAGTTTTGATTTACAAATTCACTAGTCTTAAATAAAACTTAGTTATTTTGAAGTAAAGAACGTCAAACTATTAACTTAGATCTGATTTTGAAATTGTCATTTATAAAATCAGTAGTAGATATTTTCAAGTAAAGAACTTCAAACTAATAACTTTGTTTTGGTTTACAAATACACTATTCTAAAATAAGACTTATATATTTTGAAGTAAAAAACGACAAACTATTAACTTAGATCTAATTTTCAAATTGTCTTTTCTAAAATCAGCAGTAGATATTTTCAAGCTAAGAACTTGAAACTATAACGTTAACTGGAAAGTAAACAGATTTTCCCCTTACTTCTAATAGTCAATTAAAACGGATATTGGGTATAAAAGGAAGTAAATCAAACAATATTATCTGCTAGCCCACGTTTCGAACTATTTATTAGTCCATCCTCAGGGCTGAAATATATAACAGGGGTGAAAAAATCTATAAACGGCGCAAATAAGGGCGTAAACCCTTACCAGACAGTTTGAGATGGTAAACGTTTGAAGTTACATATATGGTGTCGGGAATTGACATGAATATACAAAAATTAATTGCGTGTACGATCGTAGTCAAAACATAAAAATTAACAATATTGTAAAAACATGTAAACTTAATTTAATTTAAAATCACAATAGTAGTCAATAAATAATTTTACTCTAATACAAAATACGAATAAAAGTAAATAATTAGTAAAAGTAAATAATAACGAATAAAAATAAATATTATCTCGAAACGTCGGCTAGCAGATAATATTGTTTGATTTACTTCCCTTCATACCCAATATCCGTTTTAATTGACTATAACGTTAACTTTGAATTTCAAAATTACCGTACAAAAATCCGTATTAGTTAATTTGAAGTAAAAAGCTTCAAATTAATAACTTATTTTTATTTACAAATTCACTATTCTAAAATAAGACATAGTTATTTTGAAGTAAAGGAAGACAAACTATTAACTTAGATCTGATTTTCAAATTGTCATTTCTATAATCAGATGTAGATATTTTCATGTAAAAAACTTTAAACTAAAAATTAGTTTTGATTTACAAATACACTATTCTAAAGTAATAACTTAGTTATTTTGAAGTAAAAATCGTCAAACTATTAACTTAGATCTGATTTTCAAATTGTCATTTCTGAAATCAGAAGTAGATATTTTCAAGTAAAAAACTTCAAACTAATAAGTAAGTACTGATTTACAAATTCACTATTCTAAAATAAGACTTAGCAATTTTGAAGTAAAGAACGTCAAACTATTAACTTAGATCTGATTTACAAATTGTCATTTAAAAAATAAGAAGTATTTATTTCAAAAAAAAAAACTTCAAGCTCATAACTTAGTTTTGATTTCCAAATTTACTACTTTAAATCAGACTTAGTTAATTTGATGTAAAGAACGTCAAACTATTACCTTAGATCTGATTTTCAAATTGTCATTTCTAAAATTAGTAGTAGATATTTTCAAGAAAAGAACTTCAAACTAGTTTTGATTTACAAATTCACTAGTCTAAAATAAGACTTAGTTATTTTGAAGTAAATAACGTCAAACTATTAACTTAGATCTGATTTACAAATTGTCATTTCTAAATTCAGAACTAGATATTTTCAATTAAAGAACTTCAAACTATAACTAAGCTTTGGTTTACAAATTCACTATTCTAAAATGCGACTTACTTATTTTGAAGTAAAGAACGTCAAACTATTAACTTAGATCTGATTTTCAAATTGTCATTTCTAAAATCAGGAGTAGATATTTTCAAGTATAGAACTTCAAACTTATAACTTAGTTTTGATTTACAAATTCACTATTCTAAAGAAAGACTTAGTTATTTTGAAGTTTAAATCGTCAAACTATTAACTTAGATCTGATTTACAAATTGTCATTTAAAAAATAAGAAGTATTTATTTCAAAGAAAAAATCTTCAAGCTCATAACTTAGTTTTGATTTTGAAATTTACTACTCTAAAATAAGACTTAGTTATTTTGAAGTAAATAACGTCAAACTATTAACTTAGATCTGATTTACAAATTGTCATTTCTAAATTTAGAACTAGATATTTTCAATTAAAGAACTTCAGACTATAACTAAGCTTTGGTTTACAAATTCACTATTCTAAAATGCGACTTAGTTATTTTGAAGTAAAGAACGTCAAACTAATAACTTAGATCTAATTTTCAAATTGTCTTTTCTAAAATCAGCAGTAGATATTTTCAAGTTAAGAACATGAAACTATAACGTTAACTTTGAATTTCAAAATTACAGTACAAAACTCCGTATTAGTTAATTTGAAGGAAAATCTTCAAATTATAAACTTATTTTTATTTAAAAATTCACTATACTAAAGTAAGACTTATTTATTTTGAAGTAAAAATCGTCAAACAATTAACTTAGATCTGATTTTCAAATTGACATTTCTAAAATCAGGAGTAGATATTTTCAAGTATAGAACTTCAAACTAATAACTTAGTTTTGATTTACAAATTCACTATTCGAAAGAAAGACTTATTAATTTTGAAGTAAAAATCGTCAAACTATTAACTTAGATCTGATTTTCAAATTGTCATTTCTAAAATCAGAAGTAGATATTTTCAAGTAAAGAACTTCAAACTAATAACTGAGTTTTGATTTACAAATTCACTATTCTGAAAAAAGACTTAGTTATTTTGAAGTATAGATCGTCAAAGTATTAACTTAGATCTTATTTTCAAATTGTCATTTGTAAAATCAGTAGTAGATATTTTCAAGTAAAGAACTTCAAACTAATAACTTAGCTTTGATTTACAAATTGACTATTCTAAAATAAAACTTAGTTATTTTGAAGTAAAGAACGTCATACTATTACCTTAGATCTGATGTTTTTAATTGTTATTTCTAAAATCAGAAGTAGATATTTTCAAGTAAAGTACTTCAAACTAATAACTTAGCTTTGATTTACAAATTCAGTATTCTAAAATAAGACTTAGTTATTTTGAAGTAAAGAACGTCAAACTACAACCTTAGATTTGATTTCCAAATTTACATTACTAAGATCCGAATTAGTAAATTTGAATTAAAAAACTTTAAACTAATAACTTAGTTTTGATTTACAAATTCACTAGTCTAAATTAAGACTTAGCTATTTTGAAATAGAGAACGTCAAACTGTTAACTTAGATCTAAATTACAAATTGTCATTTCTAAAATCAGTAGTAGATTTTTTCAAGTAAAGAACTTCAAACTAATAACTTAGCTTTGATTTACAAATTCAGTATTCTAAAGAAAGACTTAGTAATTTTGAAGTAAAAATCGTCAAACTATTAACTTAAATCTGATTTTCAAATTGTCATTTCTAAAATCAGAAGTAGATATTTTCAAGTAAAGAACTTCAAACTAATAACTGAGTTTTGATTTACAAATTCACTATTCTGAAATAAGACTTAGTTGTTTTGAAGTATAGATCGTCAAAGTATTAACTTAGATCTTATTTTCAAATTGTCATTTCTAAAATCAGAAGTAGATATTTTCAAGTAAAGTACTTCAAATTATAACCTTAGCTTTGATTTACAAATTCACCATTCTAAAATAAGACTTAGCTATTTTGAAGTAAAGAACGTCAAACTATTACCTAAGATCTGATTTTCAAATTGTCATTTGTAAAATCAGTAGTAGATATTTTCAAGTAAAGAACTCCAAACTAATAACTTAGTTTTGATTTACAAATTTATTAGTCTAAAATAAGACTAAGATATTTTTAAGTAAAAAACATCAAACTATTAACTTAGACCTGATTTTCAAATTGTCATTTCTAAAATCAGAAGTAAATATTTTCAAGTAAAGAACTTCAAACTAATAACTTAGCTTTGATTTACAAATTGACTATTCTAAAATAAAACTTAGTTATTTTGAAGTAAGGAACGTCATACTATTAACTTAGTTCTGATTTTCAAATTGTCATTTCTAAGATCAGTAGTAGATATTTTCAAGTAAAGAACGTCAAACTAATAACTTAGTTTTAATTTACAAATTCACTATACTAAAATAAGACTTAGTTATTTTGAAGTAAAGAACGTCAAACTATTACCTTAGATCTGATTTTCAAATTGTCTTTTCTAAAATCAGAAGTAGATATTTTCAAGTAAAGAACTTCAAACTAAAAACTTAGCTTTGATTTACAAATTTAGTATTCTAAAATAAGACTTAGTTGTTTTGAAGTAAAGAACGTCAAACTACAACCTTAGATTTGATCTCCAAATTTACATTACTAAAATCCGAATTAGTAAATTTGAATTAAAAAACTTTAAACTAATAACTTAGTTTTGATTTCCAAAATAAAGCTGAATCTTGCTTGGATTTGTCGTCGGATCATTCCCCGGTAATAGTAACACTAAGCTCTAAAATAACAAACAAAGAGAAACCTCTCTTCTTAACTAGTAAGAAAACAAATTGGGAAAAGTTTAAATGCCTGCTAGACGAAAATTTAGTACTAGAAATTCCTTTAAAAACTAACGAAGATATCGATGAAGCAACCGAACACTTAACTCTAGCAATACAAAGTGCAGCTTGGAACTCAACATCGTTGCGTAAAGAGGCTAAGGATACAGACGAATGTCCGATTACTATAAAACAAAAGATTTCAGAAAAACGCCAACTGAGGAAAATATGGCATCAAACAAGAGCTCAGCAGGATAAAAGCAAACTAAATAAAGCTGTAAAAGAACTTAAACAGTTGTTTAGTAATTACAAAAATGAAAATATACAAAACTACCTGACAAACCTATCTGCAACGGAAGCCACGGACTACTCACTTTGGAAAGCAACTAAGAAATTAAAGCAGCCCCAGGATACCTATCCACCACTTCTAATAGAAAATGGGCAATGGGCTAAGAGTGATAGTGAAAAGGCGATGCTTTTTGCAAGACATTTGGGCAGCGTTTTTACACCGTTCAAATCTGAAAATCACACTAAAGAAGAACATGTAAGACAATTTCTAGATTCTCCCGATCAGCTGGAACTACCAATCAAACGCTTTAAAAAAACTGAAATTAAGTTTGTCATAAAAAACGATCTTAGTCCAAAGAAAGCTCCCGGCTACGATCTAATAACAGGAAAAATACTAAAAGAGTTTTCAGATAAAGGGTTTAAGTATGTAACTCAGTTGTTTAATGCTATCTTACGTCGAGAATACTTCCCAGCGCAATGGAAAGTCGCCCAAATGATTCTCATTCCAAAACCTGGTAAACCAATTGAGGATGTAAAGTCGTACAGACCGATCAGTCTCTTGCCGATATTATCAAAGCTGTTTGAAAAAATGATCCTAAAAAGAATGAGACCAATCTTAGAGGAACTTTGCTTGATCCCCAATCATCAGTTTGGCTTCAGACAGCGGCATGGTACTGTCGAACAAATCCATCGAATTGTGACAGAAATACATAAAGCATTCGAGAACAACAGTTACTGTTCTGCAGCGTTTCTTGACGTCACTCAAGCTTTCGATAAGGTCTGGCATGAGGGCCTGTTATATAAGTTAAAGGAGAAAGTACCTCATAACTACTACAGAATGCTGAAATCCTACTTGACGGATAGACATTTCCTGGTAAAGTACCAAGATGAGCACACACCACTAACATCCATTCGCTCGGGGGTACCCCATGGTAGCGTAATTGGACCAATATTATATGTTCTGTTCACAGCTGACCTACCTACATCAAAGTCTGTCACAACGGCCACGTTTGCAGACGACACAACTATAATAGCCATCCATAAACACCAAAATATAGCTAGTGAAATGTTACAAAGAAGCCTCAGCGAAATAGAAAAGTGGTTGAAAATGTGGAGAATCAAGGTGAACGAGACAAAGTCTGCACAGATAACCTTTACGTTGAAGAGAAATACATGTCCACCTGTACTTCTGAATAATTGTCAACTCCCTCAAATGGATGAAGTTAAATATCTGGGAATCCATCTAGATAGAAGGTTCACATGGCAAAAACACATATTTACAAAAAGAAAGCAAATGGGACACAAACTTCGAAAATTATATTGGCTCATGAGTAGAACATCTAAACTCACAACAGAAAACAAACTGCTGATTTATAAAATAATTATAAAACCTATATGGACTTACGGGATCCAGCTGTGGGGCTCTGCGTCCAACTCAAATATAGACATTCTTCAACGCTTTCAATCAAAAGTTTTGAGAATGATTGTTGATGCCCCTTGGTACGTCACAAATCAAATAATTCAGCGGGACTTGGAGATGCCAACAATTAGAGAAGAAATTAATAATTTCTACAAAGCTTATCATGAAAGACTCGAAAACCATCCAAATCCACTTGCGGAAAAGCTTAGCTACAATAATAGCTGTGAAGTGAGTAGACTAAAGAGGTTTAAACCCTCTGATCTTAAAACAAGATTTAGTGAATAAATACAAAAATTGTAATCATTAAATCGCGTACTTATGTTGTACAAAATGTTCAAAAACTTAAATAGAATTTGCTGTGTTACTATGTAGCTCTAAGTTTAACTTGAAGATTTATATAAGAGAGTGTATCACTGGATCCACTTTCACACGTTAATTTATTGTATGTCACAAGATTTACTGAATGTTTCACAACAGATTGTAAATTATAAATAAAGTCAAAAAAAAAAAAAAAATTCACTAGTCTAAATTAAGACTTAGTTATTTTGAAATAGAGAACGTCAAACTATTAACTTAGACCTGATTTGCAAATTCTCATTTCTCAAATCAGAATTAGATATTTTCAATTAAAGAACTTCAAACTAATAACTTATTTTTGATTTAGAAATTCACTATTCTAAAAAACACTTTGTTATTTTGAAGTAAAGAACGTCAAACTATTAACTCAGATCTGATTTTCAAATGGTCATTTCTTAAATCAGTAGTAGATATTTTCAAGTAAAGAACTTCAAACTATAAATGTAGTTTTGATTTACAAATTTACTATTCAAAAGTAAGACTTAGTTATTTTGAAGTAAAGAACGTCAAACTATTACCTTAGATATGATTTTCAAATCATCATTTCTAAAATCAGAAGTAGAAATTTTCAAGTAAAGAACTTCAAACTAATAACTTAGCATTGATTTACAAATTCACTATTCTAAAATAAGACTTAGTTATTTTGAAGTGAAAAACGTCAAACTACAACCTTAGATTTGATTTCCATATTTACATTACTAAGATCCGAATTAGTAAATTTGCAGTAAAAAACTTTAAACTAATAACTTAGTTTTGATTTACAAATTCACTAGTCTAAATTAAGACTTAGTTATTTTGAAGTAGAGAACGTCATACTGTTAACTTAGATCTGTATTTCAACTTGTCATTTCTAAAATCAGCAGTAGATTTTTTCAAGTATAGACTTCAAACTAATAACTTAGTTTTGATTTACAATTTCACTATACTAAAATAAGAGTTATTTGTTTAGAAGTAAAGAACGTCAAACTATTAACTTAGGCCTGATTTTCAAATTGTCATTTCTAAAATCAGAAGTAGATATTTTCAAGTAAAAAACTTTTAAACTACAACCTTAGATTTGATGTCCAAATTTACATTACTAAGATCCGAATCAGTAAATTTGAAGTAAAAAACTTTAAACTAATAACTGAGTTTTGATTTACAAATTCACTTGTCTAAAATAAGTCTTAGTTATTTTGAAGTGAAAAATGTCAAACTATTAACTTAGATCTGTTTTCAAATTGTCATTTCTGAAATTAGTAGTAGAAATTTTCAAGTAAAGAACTTCAAACTAATAACTTAGTTTTGATTTACAAATTCACTATACTAAAATAAGACTTAGTTATTTAGAAGTAAAGAACGTCAAACTATTAACTTAGATATGATTTTCCAATTTTCATTTCTAAAATAAGAAGTAGATATTTACAAGTAAAGAACTACACACTAATAACATAGTTTTGATTTAAAAATTAACTATCCTAAAATAAGACTTAGCTATTTTGAAGTAAAGAACGTCAAACTATTAACTTAGATCTGATTTTCAAATTGTCATTTCTAAAATCAGTAGTTGATATTTTCAAGTAAAGAACTTCAAACTAATAACTTAGTTTTGATTTACAAATTCACTATACTAAAATAAGACTTAGTTCTATAAATAAAACTTAGATCTGATTTTTAAATTGTCATTTCTAAAATCAGAAGTAGATATTTTCAAGCAAAAAACTTCAAACTAATAACTTAGTTTTGATTTACAAGTTAACTATTCTAAAACAAAATTTAGTTATTTTGATGTAAAGAACGTCAAACTTTTAACTTAGATCTGATTTTCAAATTGTCATTTCTAAAATCTAAAGCAGATATTTTCAAATAAAAAAATTCAAACTAACAACTTAGTTTTGATTTACAAATACAGTATTCTAAAATAAGGCTTATCTATTTTGAAGTAAAGAACGTCAAACTATTAACTTAGATCTGATTTTCAAATTGTCATTTCTAAAATGAGAAGTAGATATTTACAAGTAAAAAACTTCAAATTAATAACTTAGTTTTGATTTACAAGTTAACTATTCTAAAATAAAATTTAGTTATTTTGATGTAAAGAGCGTCAAACTATTAACTTAGACCTGATTTTCAAATTGTCATTTCTAAAATCAGAAGTAGATATTTTCAAGTAAAGAACTTTAAACTACAACCTTACATTTTATTTCCAAATTTACATTACTAAGATCCGAATTAGTAAGTTTGAGGTAAAAAACTTTAAACTAATAACTTAAATTTGATTTACAAATTCACTAGTCTAAAATAAGACTTTGTTATTTTGAAGTAAAGAACGTCAAACAATTAACTTAAATCTGATTATCAAATTGTCACTTCCAAAATCAGAAGTAGATATTTTCAAGTAAAGAACTTCAAACTAATAACTTAGTTTTGATTTACAAATACAGCATTCTAAAATAAGACTTATCTATTTTGAAGTAAAGTACTTCAAACTACTAACTTACATCTGATTTTCAAATTGTCATTTCTAAGATCAGTAGTAGATATTTTCAAGTAAAGAACGTCAAACTATTAACTTATATCTGATTTTCAAATCATCATTTCTAAAATCAGAAGTAGATATTTTCAAGTAAAGAACTTCAAACTAATAACTGGGTTTTAATTTACAAATTCACTATTCTGAAATAAGACTTAGTTATTTTGAAGTATAGATCGTCAAAGTATTAATTTAGATCTTATTTTCAAATTGTCATTTCTAAAATCAGAAGTAGATATTTTCAAGTAAGGTACTTCAAATTATAACCTTAGCTTTGATTTACAAATTCACCATTCTAAAATAAGATTTAGCTATTTTAAGGTAAAGAACGTCAAACTATATTAACTTAGATCTGATTTTCAAATTGTCATTTGTAAAATCAGTAGTAGATATTTTCAAGTAAAGAACTTCAAACTAATAACTTAGTTTTGATTTACAAATTTATTAGTCTAAAATAAGACTAAGTTATTTTTAAGTAAAAAACATCAAACTATTAACTTAGACCTGATTTTCAAATTGTAATTTCTAAAATCAGAAGTAGATATTTTCAAGTAAAGAACGTCAAACTAATAACTTAGTTTTAATTTACAAATTCACTATACTAAAATAAGACTTAATTATTTTGAAGTAAAGAACGTCAAACTATTACCTTAGATCTGATTTTCAAATTATCATTTCTAAAATCAGTAGTAGATATTTTCAAGTAAAGAACTTAAAACTAATAAGTTAGTTTTGATTTACAAATTCACTATCCCAAAATAATACTTAGTTATTTTGAAGTAAAGAACGTCAAACTATTAACTTACATCTGATTTTCAAATTGTCTTTTCTAAAATCAGCAGTAGATATTTTCAAGTAAAGAACTTCAAACTAATTACTTAGTTTTGATTTACAAATTAAGTATTCTAAAATAAAATTTAGTTATTTTGAAGTAAAGAACGTCAAACTATTAACTTAGATCTGATTTTAAAATTGTCATTTCCGAAATCAGAAATAGATATTTTTAAGTAAAGATCCTCAAACTATAACCTTAGCTTTGATTTTCAAATTTACATTACAAATATCAGTATTAGTTCATTTGAAGTAAAATACTTCACACTAATAAGTTGGTTTTGACTTACAAATTCACTAGTCTAAAATTAGATATAGTTATTTTGAAGTAAAAAACGTCAAACTATTAACTTAGATCTGATTTTCAAATTGTCATTTCTAAAATCAGAAGTAGATATTTTATAGTAAAGAACTTCAAACTAATAACTTAGCTTTGATTTACAAATTCTCTATTCTAAAATAAGACTTAGTTATTTTGAAGTAAAGAACGTCAAACTATCAACTTAGATCTGATTTTTAAAATTGTCATTTCTAAAATCAGAAGTAGATATTTTCTAGTAAAAAACTTCAAACTAATAACTTAGCTTTGATTTACAAATTCACTATTCTAATATAAATTTTAGTTATTTTGATGTAAAGGACGTCAAACTATTCACTTAGATATGATTTTCAAATTGTCATTTCTTAAATCAGAAGTAGATATTTCAAAGTAAAGAACTACAAACTAATAACTTAGTTTTGATTTACAAATTTATTAGTCTAAAATAAGACTAAGTTTATTTGAAGTAAAAAACGTAAAACTATTAACTTAGACCTGATTTTCAAATTGTCATTTCTAAAATCAGAAGTAGATATTTTGTATCTAAGTAATGTAGTATCTAGTAATGTAAATTTAAAAATCGAAACTAAGGATGTAGTTTGAAGTTTTTTACTTGAAAATATCTACTTCTGATTTTATAAATGACAATTTGAAAATCAGATCTAAGTTGATAGTTTGACCTGCTTTACTTCAAAATAACTAAGTCTTATTTTAGAATAGCTAATTTGTAAATCAAAACTAAGTTATTAGTTTGAAGTTCTTTACTTGAAAATATCTACTTTTGATTTTAGAAATACAATTTGAAAATCAGATCTAAGTTAATAGTTTGTCGTTGTTTACTTCAAAATAACTTAGTTGTATTTTAGAATAGTGAATTTGTAAATCAAAACTAAGTTATTAGTTTGAAGTGCTATACTTCTAAATAAAAACTAAGTTTATAGTTTGAAGCTCTTTACTTGAAATTATCTACTTCTGACTTTAGAAATAATAATTTGAAAATCAGATCTAAGTTAATAGTTTGACGTTCTTTACTTCAAAATAACTAAGTCTTATTTTAGATTAGTGAATTTGTAAATCAAAACTAAGCTTTTAGTTTGAAGTTTTTTACTTTAAATATCTACTTCTGATTTTAGAAATAACAATTTGAAAATCAGATCTAAGTTCATAGTTGACAATTTTTACTTCCAAATAACTAAGTCTTACTTTATAATAGTGAATTTGCAAATCAAAACTAAGTTATTAGTTTATAGTTCTTTACTTGAAAATATCTACTTCTTATTTTGAGAAATACCATTTAAAAATCAGATCTAAGTTAATATTTTGTCGTTCTTCACCTAAAAATAACTAAATTTATTTTATAGATTTTATAGATAAATAAAAATTAATTTTTAAATTATTTAAAAACATATTTTAATTAATTTTCATACTTAAATTATAATTTTTCTATATCTACCAATTGCAATGGCGGATGCTTCTATGCCAAACATAGATTTCGACTCTTTATCCGATCGTGACAAATCCGATTTGTTAAATGATTTGCAAGTGTCCGATAGCGATTATTCGGAAGAAGAATTCGCAGAGGATATTAATTCACACGACGCAAGGTTCCCAAATGTTTTGATGGGGCTAAGGGTAGAGTCCATACCGGACGCAAGATCCACGCTTCCCGTGTTCGTGGAGGTTGAAAAAACCCCGCCAAACGATTCCGTTAATTTGGCATCATCATCATCTATTGCCGAACGAAACATCGATCACGTCTCACCAACTTCGCGCGAAGCGTCTAAAGACTGTATATCCGACGATAGTGACAGAATCTACTTGTTAGATGCATTGCCATTACTCGATAACGATTGTTGGGACACAGAATTCGCAAATAATATTGACGACATCATAAAGGACGTAAGCTTCCAAAATGTTTCGATGGGGCCAAAGGAAGAGCCCATACCGGACGCAAGATCCACGCTTCCCGTGAACGTGGAAGTTGAAAAAAATCCGCGAAACGATCCCGTTGGTTTGGCATCAACATCATCTATTGCCAAAACAAACATCGATCACGTCGCACCATCTCCGCGCGAAAACATTCCGCCCGGTTATTATCTCGTGCGCGTGCCCGAAATCACTTCGACCGAATCTGTAATCTATTACGCGGTTGAGGATTGGCAAGCCGAAAAACTACTAAAGAGTCCTGCAAAAGTACCACCAACATCTTCAGATGAAAAGGCGGTCGTTGGTTGTAAATCGCGCCTTAAAGAACGCCAAAACCATTCTCATCGTTTCAGCCCTTATCCAAGGAATACATCGATCGCTCAGAGACGAGGCGATACTAAAACCAGAAACGTAACGGTTAGTAGAACCGTCTACACTGCTCAACAAACCGCCATCTTAGAAGAAGAGTTTTTGCAAAAATCGCAATATCTTTCTCCCAGCAGGAGGGATGAACTGGCGCTTCAACTTGGTCTTAGAAGCGACGCGGTTTCGAATTGGTTCAAGAACAGGAGAGCCAAGTCGAATAGAATGAAACGAAACTCTTAATATCGACCAACGTTCAAATGAAGAATAGTAAGTTAACATTTAAAACTAACGTAAAACTTCCTTTGGAAGTTACACTTTAAATTCACATGTTTATTGCTCGGAGCGACAAGTGATAGTTTTTCACACATATTGTTCTTACCCCATTACTGCTTCGGGGACAGGCGCGGCGAGGCGTGACATGTCTTTTTGGTGATGCCGAACCACCAAAATTCGGAACAATAACAATTATTAATAAACGATTACATTATTTATTTTTATGCAATCACGAGCATTATTATTTTACGTTAGCGATTTTTATTAACACTCTACAATCTTTTCTATCTTTATAGCAAAGATAATAATTTCAAATTATGTTTAAATTTCATTTACCGTTACATTTCCTCGAAAAACTGCCGCCCGCCCATCCCTCTTTTTTACCGTTACCTTTTTACCGTTAAATCCAAAAATTGTATACAACCGAAAGCTCGACTCAATATTCTTCAGAAGGTACTAGCACCTCATCAGAGACAGACGTACTGCTTTTATTTAATTGTGATTTTTTACGATTAAAAATTTTTTAATTTTTACGATTAAAAGAAAATTTATTTACGCTTAAATAATTATTATTTAAAAATTGTAACCAATTTTAAAAAATTATAACAAATTTTTAAATAATAATATAATTTATAATAATAGAAATAATTTAAATAAAAATTAATTTTTAAATTATTTAAAAACATATTTTAATTAATTTTCATACTTAAATTATAATTTTTCTATATCTACAATGGCGGATGCTTCTATGCCAAACATAGATTTCGACTCTTTATCCGATCGTGACAAATCCGATTTGTTAAATGATTTGCAAGTGTCCGATAGCGATTATTCGGAAGAAGAATTCGCAGAGGATATTAATTCACACGACGCAAGGTTCCCAAATGTTTTGATGGGGCTAAGGGTAGAGTCCATACCGGACGCAAGATCCACGCTTCCCGTGATCGTGGAGGTTGAAAAAACCCCGCCAAACGATTCCGTTAATTTGGCATCATCATCATCTATTGCCGAACGAAACATCGATCACGTCTCACCAACTTCGCGCGTCTAAAGACTGTATATCCGACGATAGTGACAGAATCTACTTGTTAGATGCATTGCGATTACTCGATAACGATTGTTCGGACACAGAATTCGCAAATAATATTGACGACATCATAAAGGACGTAAGCTTCCAAAATGTTTCGATGGGGCCAAAGGAAGAGCCCATATCGGACGCAAGATCCACGCTTCCCGTGAACGTGGAAGTTGAGAAAACTCCGCGAAACGATCCCGTTGGTTTGGCATCAACATCATCTATTGCCAAAACAAACATCGATCACGTCGCACCATCTCCGCGCGAAAACATTCCGCCCGGTTATTATCTCGTGCTCGTGCCCGAAATCACTTCGACCGAATCTGTAATCTATTACGCGGTTGAGGATTGGCAAGCCGAAAAACTACTAAAGAGTCCTGCAAAAGTACCACCAACATCTTCAGATGAAAAGGCGGTCGTTGGTTGTAAATCGCGCCTTAAAGAACGCCAAAACCATTCTCATCGTTTCAGCCCTTATCCAAGGAATACATCTATCGCTCAGAGACGAGGCGATACTAAAACCAGAAACGTAACGGTTAGTAGAACCGTCTACACTGCCCAACAAACCGCCATCTTAGAAGAAGAGTTTTTGCAAAAATCGCAATATCTTTTTCCCAGCAGAAGGGATGAACTGGCGCTTCAACTTGGTCTTAGAAGCGACGCGGTTTCGAATTGGTTCAAGAACAGGAGAGCCAAGTCGAATAGAATGAAACGAAACTCTTAATATCGACAAATGTTCAAATGAAGAATAGTAAGTTAACATTTAAAACTAACGTAAAACTTTCTGTGGAGGTTACACTTTAAGGTTGTAGTTTGAAGTTTTTTACTTGAAAATATCTACTACTGTTTTTAGAAATAATAATTTCAAAATTATATCTAAGTTAATAGTTTGACCTTGTTTACTTCAAAATAACTAAGTACTATTATAGAATAGTGAATTAGTAAATCAAAACTAAGTTATTAGTTTAAAGTTCGATACTCAGAAATATCTACTGCTGATTTCAGAAATGACAATTTGAAAATCATATTTAAGTTAATAGTTTGATGTTCTTTACTTCAAAGAAACTAAGTCTTATTTTAGTATAGTGAATTTGTAAATTAAAACTAAGTTATTAGTTTGAAGATCTTTACTTGAAAATATCTACTTCTGATTTCAGAAATGACAATTTTAAAATCAGATCTAAGTTAATAGTTTGACGTTCTTTACTTAAAATTAACTAAGTATTATTTTAGAATAGTGAATTTGTAAATCAAAACTAAGTTATTAGTTTTAAGTTCTTTACTTGAAAATATCTAATTCTGATTTTAGAAATGACAATTAGAAAATCAGATCTAAGTAAATAGTTTGACGTTATTTACTTTAAAATAACTAAGTCGTATTATAGAATAGTGAATTTGTAAATCAAAGCTAAGTTATTAGTTTGAAGTTTTTCAATTGAAAATATCTAATTCTGATTTTAGAAATGACAATTTGTAAATTAGATCTAAGTTAATAGTATGACGTTATTTACTTCAAAATAACTAAGTCTTATTTTAGACTAGTGAATTTGTAAATCGATACTAAGTTATTAATTTGAAGTACTTTATTTGAAAATGTCTGCTTCAGATTTTAGAAATGACAATTTGAAAATTAGATCTAAATTAATAGTTTGACGTTCTTTACTTCAAAATAGATAAGTCTAATTTTAGAATACTGTATTTGTAAATCAAAACTAAGTTATTAGTTTGAAGGACTTTACTTAAAAATATCTACTACTGATTTTAGAAATGACAATTTGAAAGTTAGATCTACGTCAATAATTTGACGTTCTTTACTTCAAAATTGATAAGTCTAAATTTAGAAATCTGTATTTGTAAATCAAAACTAAGTTGTTAGTTTGAAGTTCTTTATTTGAAAATATCTGCTTCAGATTTTAGAAATGACAATTTGAAAATCAGATCTGAGTTAATAGTTTGACGTTCCTTACTTCAAAATAACTTAGTCTTATTTTAGAATAGTGAATTTGTAAATCAAAACTAAGTTATTAGATTGTAGTTCTTTACTTTGAAATATCTACTTCTGATTTAAGAAATGACAATTTGAAAATAATATCTAAGTGAATAGTTTGACGCTCTTTACATCAAAATAACTAAATTTTATTTTATAATAGTTAACTTGTAAATCAAAACTAAGTTATTAGTGTGTAGTTCTTTACTTGAAAATATCAACTTCCTATTTTAGAAATGACAATTTGAAAATCAGATCTAAGTTAATAGTTTGACGTTCTTTACTTCAAAATAACTAAGTCTTATTTTAGAATAGTAAATTTGTAAATCGATGCTAAGATATTTGATAAAAGTTCTTTCCTTAAAAAATGTACTTCTGATTTTAGAAATGACAATTTGAAAATCAGGTCTAAGTTAATAGTTTGATGTTTTTTACTTCAAAATAACTAAGTCTTATTTTAGACTAGTAAATTTGTAAATCAAAACTAAGTTATTAGTTTGAATTTCTCTACTTGAAAATATCTACTACTGATTTTAGAAATGACAATTTAAAAATCAGATCTAAGTTAATAGTATGACGTTCTATACTTCAAAATGGATAAGTCTTATTTTAGAATACTGTATTTGTAGATCTAAACTAAGTTGTTAGTTTGAAGTACTTTATTTGAAAATGTCTGCTTCAGATTTTAGAAATGACAATTGGAAAATCTGATCTAAAGTAATAGTTTCACGTTCTTTACTTCAAAATAAGTAAGGCTTATTTTAGAATAGTGAATTTGTAAATCAAAGCTAAGTTATTAGTTTGAAGTTCTTTACTTGAAAATTTCTTCTTCTGATTTTAGAAATGATGATTTGAAAATCAGATATAAGTTAATAGTTTGACGTTCTTTAGTTCTAAATAACTAAGTCTTATTTTAGTATAGTGAATTTGTAAATTAAAACTAAGTTATTAGTTTGAAGATCTTTACTTGAAAATATCTACTTCTGATTTCAGAAATGACAATTTTAAAATCAGATCTAAGTTAATAGTTTGACGTTCTTTACTTAAAAATAACTAAGTATTATTTTAGAATAGTGAATTTGTAAATCAAAACTAAGTTATTAGTTTTAAGTTCTTTACTTGAAAATATCTAATTCTTATTTTAGAAATGACAATTTGAAAATCAGATCTAAGTAAATAGTTTGACGTTATTTACTTTAAAATAACTAAGTCGTATTTTAGAATAGTGAATTTGTAAATCAAAGCTAAGTTATTAGTTTGAAGTTTTTCAATTGAAAATATCTAATTCTGATTTTAGAAATGACAATTTGTAAATCAGATCTAAGTTAATAGTTTGACGTTCTTTACTTCAAAATAGATAAGTCTTATTTTAGAATACTGTATATGTAAATCAAAACTAAGTTATTAGATTGAAGGACTTTACTTAAAAATATCTACTACTGATTTTAGAAATGACAATTTGAAAGTTAGATCTAAGTCAATAGTTTGACGTTCTTTACTTCAAAATTGATAAGTCTAAATTTAGAAATCTGTATTTGTAAATCAAAACTAAGTTGTTAGTTTGAAGTTCTTTATTTGAAAATATCTGCTTCAGATTTTAGAAATGACAATTTGAAAATCAGATTTAAGTTAATAGTTTGACGTTCTTTCCTTCAAAATAGATAAGTCTTACTTTAGTATAGTGAATTTGTAAATCAAAACTAAGTTATTAGTATGAAGTTCTTTGCTTGAAAAAAACTACTACTGATTTTAGAAATAACAATTTGAAAATCAGATCTAAGTTAATAGTTTGACGTTCTTTACTTCAAAATAACTATGTCTTATTTTAGAATAGTCAATATGAAAATCAAAGCTAAGTTATTAGTTTGAAGTTCTTCACTAGAAAATATCTACTTCTGATTTTAGAAATGACAATTTGAAAATCAAGTCTAAGTTAATAGTTTGACGTTTTTTACTTCAAAATAACTAAGTCTTATTTTAGACTAGTAAATTTGTAAATCAAAATGAAGTTATTAGTTTGAAGTTCTTTACTTGAAAATATCTACTACTGATTTTAGAAATGACAATTTGAAAATCAGATCTAAGTTAATAGTTTGACGTTCCTTACTTCAAAATAACTTAGTCTTATTTTAGAATAGTGAATTTGTAAATCAAAACTAAGTTATTAGATTGTAGTTCTTTACTTTTAAATATCTACTTCTGATTTAAGAAATGACAATTTGAAAATAATATCTAAGTGAATAGTTTGACGCTCTTTACATCAAAATAACTAAATATAATTTTATAATAGTTAACTTGTAAATCAAAACTAAGTTATTAGTTTGAAGTTCTTTACTTGAAAATATCTACTACTGATCTTAGAAATGACAATTTGAAAATCACATCTAAGTTAATAGTTTGACGTTCTTTACTTCAAAATAACTACGTCTTATTTTAGACTAGTGAATTTGTTAATCAAAATTAAGTTATTAGTTTAAAGTTTTTTAATTCAAATTTACTAATTGGGATCTTAGTATTGTAAATTAGGAAATGAAATCTAAGGTTATAGTTTGAAGATCTTTACTTGAAAATATCTACTTCTGATTTCAGAAATGACAATTTTAAAATCAGATCTAAGTTAATAGTTTGACGTTCTTTACTTTAAAATAACTAAGTAATATTTTAGAATAGTGAATTTGTAAATCAAAACTAAGTTATTAGTTTTAAGTTCTTTACTTGAAAATATCTAATTCTGATTTTAAAAATGACAATTTGAAAATCAGATCTAAGTAACTAGTTTGACGTTATTTCCTTTAAAATAACTAAGTCGTATTTTAGAATAGTGAATTTGTAAATCAACGCTAAGTTATTAGTTTGAAGTACTTTATTTGAAAATGTCTGCTTCAGATTTTAGAAACGACAATTTGAAAATTAGATCTAAGTTAATAGTTTGACGTTCTTTACTTCTAAACAGATAAGTCTTATTTTAGAATACTGTATTTGTAAATCAAAACTAAGTTATAAGTTTGAAGTACTTTACTTAAAAATATCTACTACTGATTTTAGAAATGACAATTTGAAAGTTAGATCTAAGTAAATAGTTTGACGTTCTTTACTTCAAAATAACTATGTCTTATTTTAGAATAGTCAATATGAAAATCAAAGCTAAGTTATTAGTTTGAAGTTCTTTACTTGAAAATATCTACTACTGATTTTAGAAATGACAATTTGAAAATCAGATCTAAGTTAATAGTTTGACGTTCCTTACTTCAAAATAACTTAGTCTTATTTTAGAATAGTGAATTAGTAAATCAAAACTAAGTTATTAGATTGTAGGTCTTTACTTTGAAATATCTACTTCTGATTTAAGAAATGACAATTTGAAAATAATATCTAAGTGAATAGTTTGACGCTCTTTACATCAAAATAACTAAATTTTATTTTATAATAGTTAACTTTTAAATCAAAACTAAGTTATTAGTTTGAAGTTTTTTACTTGAAAATATCTACTTCTCATTTCAGAAATTACAATTTGAAAATCAGATCTAAGTTAATAGTTTGACGTTCTTTACTTCAAAATAGATAAGTCTTATTTTAGAATACTGTATTTGTAAATCAAAACTAAGTTATTAGTATGAAGTTCTTTGCTTGAAAAAAACTACTACTGATTTTAGAAATAACAATTTGAAAATCAGATCTAAGTTAATAGTTTGACGTTTTTTACTTCAAAATAACTATGTCTTATTTTAGAGTAGTCAATATGAAAATCAAAGCTTAGTTATTAGCTTGAAGTTCTTCACTAGAAAATATCTACTTCCTATTTTAGAAATGTCAATTTGAAAATCAGATCTAAGTTAATAGTTTGACGTTCTTTACTTCAAAATAACTAAGTCTTATTTTAGAATAGTAAATTTGTAAATCAAAGCTAAGATATTTGTTAAAAGTTCTTTCCTTAAAAAAATGTACTTCTGATTTTAGAAATGACAATTTGAAAATCAGGTCTAACTTAATAGTTTGATGTTTTTTACTTCAAAATAACTAAGTCTTATTTTAGACTAGTAAATTTGTAAATCAAAACTAAGTTATTACTTTGAACTTCTCTACTTGAAAATATCTACTACTGATTTTAGAAATGACAATTTAAAAATCAGATGTAAGGTAATAGTTTGACGTTCCTTACTTCAAACTAACTTAGTCTTATTTTAGAATAGTGAATTTGTAAATCAAAGCTAAGTTATTAGTTTAAAGTTCTTTACTTTGAAATATCTACTTCTTTTTTAAGAAATGATAATTTGAAAATCAGATCTAAGTTAATAGTTTGACGTTCTTTACATCAAAATAACTAAATTTTGTTTTGGAATAGTTAACTTGTAAATCAAAACTAAGTTATTAGTTTGATGTTTTTTACTTGAAAATATCTACTTCTGATTTTAGAAATGACAATTTGAATATCAGATGTAAGTTAGTAGTATGACGTACTATACTTCAAAATAGATAAGTCTTATTTTAGAATACTGTATTTGAAAATCAAAACTAAGTTGTTAGTTTGAAGTACTTTATTTGAAAATGTCTGCTTCCGATTTTAGAAATGACAATTTGAAAATCAGATCTAAGGTAATAGTTTGACGTTCTTTACTTCAAAATGACTTAGTCTTATTTTAGAATAGTGAATTTGTAAATCAAAGCTAAGTTATTAGTTTGAAGTTCTTTACTTGAAAATAGATAAGTCTTATTTTAGAATAGTGAATTTGTTTGTAGTAGAATTAGTTTGTAGTTCTTTGCTTCAAATTTACTAATTCGGATCTTAGTAATGTAACTATGGAAATCAAATCTAAGGTTGTAGTTTGATGTTCTTTACTTGAAAATATCTACTTCTGATTTTAGATATTACAATTTGAACATCAGGTCTAAGTTAATAGTTTGACGTTCTTTACTTCAATAACTAAAACTTATTTTAGACTAGTGAATTTGTAAATCAAAACGAAGTTATTAGTTTAAAGTTTTTTACTTCAAATTTACAAATTTGGATCATAGTAATGTAAACTTCGAAATCAAATCTAAGGTTGTAGTTTAAAGTTCTTTACTTGAAAATATCTACTTCTGATGTTAAAAATGATAATTTGAAAATCAGATCTAAGTTAGAAGTTTGACGTTCTTTACTTCAAAATAGATAAGTCTTATTTTAGAATACTGTATTTGTAAATCAAAACTATGTAGTTACTGTGAAGTTCTTTATTTGAAAATATCTGCTTCAGATTTTTGAAATGAAAATTTGAAAATTAGATCTAAGTTAATAGTTTGACGATGTTTACTTCAAACCAACTAAGTCTTATTTTAGTATAGTGCATTTGTAAATCAAAACTAAGTTATTAGTATGAAGTACTTTACTTGAAAAAAACTACTACTGATTTTAGAAATGACAATTTCAAAATCAGATCTAAGTTAATAGTTTGACGTTCCTTACTTCAAAATGACTTAGTCTTATTTTAGAATAGTGAATTTGTAAATCAAAACTAAGTTATTAGTTTGTAGTTTTTTACTTTGAAATATCTACTTCTGATAAAAGAAATGACAATTTGAAAATCATATCTAAGTTAATAGTTTGACGTTCCTTACTTCAAAATGACTTAGTCTTATTTTAGAATAGTGATTATGTAAATCAAAACTAAGTTATTAGTTTGTAGTTCTTTACTTAGAAATATCTACTACTGATTTTAGAAATGACAATTTGAAGATCAGATCTAAGTTAATAGTTTGACGTTCCTTACTTCAAAATGACTTAGTCTTATGTTAGAATAGTGAATTCGTAAATCAAAACTAAGTTATTAGTTTGTAGTACTTTACTTTGAAATATCTACTTCTGATTTAAGAAATGACTATTTGAAAATCATATCTAAGTTAATAGTTTGATGTTCCTTATTTCAAAATGACTTAGTCTTATTTTAGAATAGTGATTTTGTAAATCAAATGTAAGTTATTAGTTTGTATTTCTTTACTTTGAAATATCTACTACTGATTTTAGAAATGACAATTTGAAAATCAGATCTAAGTTAATAGTTGGACGTTCCTTACTTCAAAATGACTTAGTCTTATTTTAGAATAGTGATTTTGTAAATCAAAACTAAGTTATTAGTTTGTAGTTCTTTACTTTGAAATATCTACTACTGATTTTAGAAATGACAATTTGAAAATCAGATCTAAGTCAATAGTCTGACGTTCCTTACTTCAAAATGACTTAGTCTTATGTTAGAATAGTGAATTTGTCAATCAAAACTAAGTTATTAGTTTGTAGTTCTTTACTTTGAAATATCTACTTCTGATTTAAGAAATGACAATTTGAAAATCATATCTAAGTTAATAGTTTGACGTTCCTTACTTCAAAATGACTTAGTCTTATTTTAGAATAGTGATTTTGTAAATCAAAACTAAGTTAATAGTTTGTATTTCTTTACTTTGAAATATCTACTACTGATTTTAAAAATGACAATTTGAAAATCAGATCTAAGTGAATATAACTAATATAAATAATAACTAAGGCTGACGTTCCTTACTTCAAAATGACTTAGAATAGTGAATTTGTAAATCAAAACTAAGTTGTTAGTTTGAAGTTCTTTATTTGAAAATATCTGCTTTAGATTTTAGAAATGACAATTTGAAAATCAGATCTAAGTTAATAGTTTGACGTTCTTTACATCAAAATAACTAAATTTTGTTTTAGAATAGTTAACTTGTAAATCAAAACTAAGTTATTAGCTTGAAGTTCTTTACTTGAAAATATCTACTTCTGATTTTAGAAATGACAATTTAAAAATCAAATCTAAGTTAATAGTTTGACGTTTTTTACTTCAAAATAACTAAGTCTTATTTTAGAAAAGTAAATTTGTAAATCAAAGCTAAGTTATTAGTTTGAAGTTTTTTACTTGAAAATATCTACTTCTGATTTTAGAAATGACAATTTGAAAATCAGATCTAAATTAATAATTTGACGTTCTTTACTTTTAAATAACTAAGTCTTATTTTAGTATAGTGAATTTGTAAATAAAACTAAGTTATTAGTTTGAAGTTCTTTATTTGAAAATATCTACTACTGATTTTAGAAACGACAATTTGAAAATCAGATCTAAGTTAATAGTTTGACGTTCTTTACTTCTGAATAACTAAGTCTTATTTTAGTATAGTAAATTTGTAAATCAAAACTAAGTTATTAGTTTGAAGTACTTTACTTGAAAATATCTACTTCTGATTTTAGAAATGACAACTTGAAAATCAGATCTAAGTTAATAGTTTGACGTTCTTTACTTCAAAATAGTTAAGTCTTATTTTAGAATACTGTCTTTGTAAATCTAAACTAAGTTATTTGTTTGAAGTACTTTACTTGAAAATATCTACTTCTGATTTTAGAAATGACAATTTGAAAATCAGATCTAAGTTAATAGTTTGACGATCTTTACTTCAAAATAGATAAGGCATATTTTAGAATACTGTCTTTGTAAATCATAACTAAGTTATTTGTTTGAAGTACTTTACTTGAAAATATCTACTTCTGATTTAAGAAATGACAATTTGAAAATTATATCTAAGTTAATAGTTTGACCTTGTTTACTTCAAAATAACTAAGTACTATTATAGAATAGTGCATTTGTAAATCTAAACTAAGTTATTAGTTTAAAGTTCTTTACTTGAAAATATCTACTACTGATTTTAGAAATATCAATTTGAAAATCAGATCTAAGTTAATAATTTTACGTTGTTTACTTCAAAATAACTAAGTACTATTTTAGAATAGTGAATTTGTAAATCAAAATTAAGTTATTACTTTAAATTTTGAGACTTTGAATTATCTACTTCTGATTTCAGAAATGACAATTTGAAAATCAGATCTTAGTTAATAGTTTGATGTTCTTTACTTCAAAGAAACTAAGTCTTATTTTAGAATAGTGAATCTGTAAATGAAAACTAAGTTATTAGTTTAAAGTTCTTTACTTTGAAATATCTACTTTTGATTTCAAAAATGACAATTTGAAAATCAGATCTAAGTTAATAGTTTGCCGTTCTTTACTTCTAAATAGATAAGTCTTATTTTAGAATACAGTATTTGTAAAATAAAACTAAGTTATTAGTTTGAAGTTTTTTACTTGAAAATATCTACTTCTGATTTCAGAAATGACAATTTGAAAATCATATCTAAGTTAATAGTTTGTTGTTCTTTACTTCAAAGAAACTAAGTCTTATGTTAAAATAGTGAATTTGTAAATCAAAACTAAGTTATTTGTTTGAAGTACTTTACTTGAAAATATCTACTTCTGATTTTAGAAATGACAATTTGAAAATCAGATCTAATTTAATAGTTTGACGATCTTTACTTCAAAATAGATAAGGCATATTTTAGAATACTGTCTTTGTAAATCATAACTAAGTTATTTGTTTGAAGTACTTTACTTGAAAATATCTACTTCTGATTTTAGAAATGACAATTTGAAAATTATATCTAAGTTAATAAGTTTGACCTTGTTTACTTCAAAATAACTAAGTACCATTATAGAATAGTGCATTTGTAAATCAAAACTAAGTTATCAGTTTAAAGTTCTTTACTTTGAAATATCTACTTCTGATTTCAAAAATGACAATTTGAAAATCAGATCTAAGTTAATAGTTTGACGTTCTTTACTTCAAAATAGATAAGTATTATTTTAGAATACAGTATTTATAAAGTAAAACTAAGTTATTAGTTTGAAGTTCTTTACTTGAAATTATCTGCTTCAGATTTTAGAAATCCAAATTTGAAAATCAGATCTAAGTTAATAGTTTAACGTTCTTCACTTTAAAGTAACGTAGTGTTAGTTTAGAATAGTGAATTTGTAAATCAAAATTAAGTTCTTAGTTTAAAGTTCTTTACTTGAAAATATCTACTTCTGATTTTAGAAATGACAATTTGAAAATCAGATCAAAGTTAACAGTTTGACGTATTTTACTTCAAATTAGATAAGTCTTATTTTAGAATACTGTCTTTGTAAATCAAAACTAAGTAATTTGTTTGAAGTACTTTACTTGAAAATATCTACTTCTGATTTTAGAAATGACAATTTGAAAATCAGATCTATGTTGATAGTTTGACGTTTTTTACTTCAAAATAAGTAAGTCTTAATTTAGACTAGTGAATTTGTAAATCAAAACTAAGCTATTAGTTTACATACTTTATTTGAAAATATCTACTTCTGATTTCAGAAATGACAAATTGACGTAAATTAAAAACTAAGTTATTAGTTTGAAGTTTTTTACTTGAGAATATCTACTTCTGATTTTAGAAATGACAATTTGAAAATCAGACCTAAGTTAATAGTTTGACGTTTTTTACTTTAAAATAACTAAGTCTTATTTTAGACTAGTGAATTTGTAAATCAAATCTACGTAATTAGTTTGCAGTTTTTTACTTGAAAAACTCTATTACTGATTTAAGAAATGACAATTTGTAAATCAGATCTAAATTAATAGTTTGACGTTCTTTACTTCAAAATAGATAAGTCTTATTTTAGACTAGTGAATTTGTAAATCAAAACTAAATTATTAGCTTGAAGTAATTAACTTGAAAATATCTACTACTGATTTCAGAAATTGCAATTTTAAAATCAGTTCTAAGTTAATAGTTTGACGTTTTTTACTTCAAACTAAGTCTAATTTTAGATTAGTGAATTTGTAAACCAAAACTAAGTTATTAGTTTGAAGTTATTTATTTGAAATTATCTACTACTGTTTTTCGAAATGACAATTTGTAAATCAGATCTAAGTTAAGAGTTTGACGTTTTTTACTTCAAACTAAGTCTTATTTTAGACTAGTGGATTTGTAAATCAAAACTACGTAATTAGTTTGCAGTTTTTTACTTGAAAATATCTATTACTGATTTTAGAAATGACAATTTGAAAGTCAGATCTAAGTTAATAGTTTGACGTTCTTTACTTCAAAATAACTAAGTCGTAATTTAGAATAGTGAATTTGTAAATCAAAACTAAGTTATTAGTTTAAAGTTCGATACTTTGAAATATATACTTCCGATTTCAGAAAAGACAACTTGAAAATCAGATCTAAGTTAATAGTTTGACGTTCTTTACCACAAAATAGATAAGTCTTAATTTAGAATACTGTATTTGAAAACAAAACTAAGTTATTAGTTTGAAGTTCTTTACTTTGAAATATCTACTTCTGATTTCAGAAATGACAATTTTAAAATCAGATCAAAATTAATAGTTTGACGTTCTTTACTTCGAAATAACTAAATCTTATTTTAGAATTGTGAATTTGTAAATCAAAACTAAGTTATTAGTTTGAACTTTATTTACTTCAAATGAACTAATACGGATTTTTGTAATATAAATTTGAAAATCAAAGCTAAGTTTATAGTTTGAAGATCTTTACTTGAAAATATATACTTCTGATTTCAGAAATTACAATTTGAATATAAGATCTAAGTTAATAGTTTGACGTTCTTTACTTCAAAATAACTAAGTATTATTTTAGAATAGTGAATTTTAAATCAAAACTAAGTTATTAGTTTGAAGTTTTTTACTTCAAATGAACTAATACGGATTTTTGTAAGGTAAATTTGAAAATCGAAGCTACAGAAATAGCTTGAAGATGTTTACTTGAAAATATCTACTTCTGATTTCAGAAATGACAATTTTAAAATCAGATCTAAGTTAATAGTTTGACGTTATTTACTTCTAAGCAGATTAGTCTTATTATAGAATATTTTATTTGTAAATCAAAATTAAGTTATTAGTTTGAAGTTCTTTACTTAATAATATCTACTTCTGATTTTAGAAATGAAAATTTGCAAATTTGATCTAAGTTAATAGTATGACATTTTTTACTGCAAAATAACTAAGTCTTAATTTAGACTAGTGAATGTGTAAATAAAAACTATGTAATTAGTTTGCAGTTTTTTACTTGAAAATCTCTATTACTAATTTTAGAAATGACAATTTGAAAATCAGATCTATTTTGATAGTTTGACGTTTTTTACTTCAAAATAAGTAAGTCTTATTTTAAAATAGTGAATTTGTAAATCAAAACTAAGTTATTATTTTGAAATACTTTACTTGAAAATAACTACTGCTGATTTTAGAATAGTGTATTTGTAAATCAAAAGTAAGTTATTTGTTTAAAGTACTTTAATTGAAAATATCTACTTCTAATTTTAGAAATACCTATTTGAAAATCAGTTCTAACTTAATAGTTTGACAGTGTTTACTTCAAAATAACTAAGTTTTATTTTAGAATAGTGAATTAGTAAATCATAACTAAGTTATTAGTTTGAAGGTTTTTACTTGAGAATATCTACTTCTGATTTTAGAAATGACAATTTGAAAATCAGACCTAAGTTAATAGTTTGACGTTTTTTACTTTAAAATAACTAAGTCCTATTTTAGAGTAGTGAAATTGTAAATCAAATCTACGTAATTAGTTTGCAGTTTTTTACTTGAAAAAATCTATTACTGATTTAAGAAATGACAATTTGAAAATCAGATCTAAATTAATAGTTTGACCTTCTTTACTTCAAAATAGATAAGTCTTATTTTAGAGTAGTGAATTTGTAAATGAAAACTAAATTATTAGTTTGAAGTGCTTAACTTGAAAATATCTACTACTGATTTCAGAAATTGCAATTTGAAAATCAGATCTAAGTTAATAGTTTGACGTTTTTTACTTCAAACTAAGTCTAATTTTAGATTAGTGAATTTGTAAACCAAAACTAAGTTATTAGTTTGAAGTTATTTACTTGAAAATATCTACTACTGTTTTTAGAAATGACAATTTGTAAATCAGATCTAAGTTAAGAGTTTGACGTTTTTTACTTCAAACTAAGTCTTATTTTAGACTAGTGGATTTGTAAATCAAAACTACGTAATTAGTTTGCAGTTTTCTACTTGAAAATATCTATTACTGATTTTAGAAATTACAATTTGAAAGTCAGATCTAAGTTAATAGTTTGACGTTCTTTACCACAAAATAGATAAGTCTTAATTTAGAATACTATATTAGTAAATCAAAACTAAGTTATTAGTTTGAAGTTTTTTACTTGAGAATATCTACTTCTGATTTTAGAAATGACAATTTGAAAATCAGACCTAAATTAATAGTTAGACGTTCTTTACTTCAAACTAACTAAGTCTTATTTTAGTATAGTGAATATGTAAATCAAAATTAAGTTATTAGTTTAAAGTTTATTACTTGAAAATATCTATTTCTGATTTTAGAAATGACAATTTGAAAATCAGATCTAAGTTAATAGTTTGACGTTTTTTACTTCAAACTAACTAAGTCTTATTTTAGACTAGTGAAATTGTAAATCAAAACTAAGTTATTAGTTTGAAGTTCTTTACTTGAAAATATCTACTACCGATTTTAGAAATGACATCTTAAAAATCAGATCAAAGTTAATAGTTTGACGTTTTTTACTTCAAAATAACTAAGTATTATTTTAGAATAGTTAATTTGTAAATTAAAACTAAGTTAGTAGTTTGAAGTTCTTTACTTGAAAATATCGACTTCTCATTTCATAAATGGCAATTCGAAAATCAGATCTAAGTTAATAGTTTGACGTTCTTTACTTCAAAATAACTAAGTCTTATTTTAGTAAATTTTTGGTTGGGTTTGGACGTAATGTTTCCAATCAGTGAACTCATTCATGTCCACTACAGTATAAGGTTTGTGGCCCTTTTTACGCGCACTGCGGGCTATTGCTTTCCAGTCCTCTGGCCAATATACCTTTCCTACCCTTTTAAATTCCGACCCAATAGCTGAATGCATTGAATCGCATTCCATTTCACTATGCCCGGAAGTCAAAAATTTTAAATTAATATTTCTGAGCTTTTGACGATGGTTTATTGCGTAAATGCACATTCCTGCAACAAATTGGTTGAGGTTTTGCCCCCCGCAGCGATCACTAAAGCACCGAATTTCTTCTACATAATCTGGGAGCGATTCAAAATATTTATAGAGGCAAGATGCGATTTCGCAGCTTCCTCTTCTACTTTGCCCCTCATGCCACATGAAACAAACCCCTTCGTTCGTCACAACATTGTAAATTGTAAAGTGGATGCCAATCTCCTTTTGTAAAAGAAAGCATTATTTGTGGGATCCGAGGGAACCATAAGGACCTGCTGGAGATCAAAGTTTAGAGATACAATCTTTCCCTCAGACGCTGCAGCGTCAGTTTTGTCTTTCCTTTTGTTGTCTCGAGCAATGTTTTTTCTTTTGATGTGATCATCATACTCCGGTACATCGCTGGGAGAATCACTATGTGCTACACAAATGCGACACTGATCCTTTCTAGGACGATGAAATCCCAAATTATATCTTTCGAGAAATACGTTTCTGTATGCGTATTCTTTGGCCTTCTCGTTATTATTTTCCTCACACCATGCTGTATACAATCTATACATTATTCTTATGTTTAAATCGGATTGCAAATATTTTCTCTCCGTATCCGATCTGCAGTAGTGCGATGGCACAACTGGAAATGATTCAATGTGTGCTTTAATATTCTGTATTACTTGATGATTTATTATTGATTTTAGATGACACCCTCTTGAATCACCGCCAGAAGTATTAGCTGTTGAACGCTTTGCAACAGCTATGTCCAGTACTACACCCTTTTTTATTCCCAATGTATTAATAAACATTGTTTTACAAACACTTACTCTACCTCCATCAACTGGCAAGAAGAAGAAACAGCTAAACTTCCTCTTAGATAAATCTTCCCCCGTTGTTTTAACCTTTGTTGGTTTTTTATCAATATTGCTTCATATGAAATCGCGTTGCCTAGTGTAATTTCCCAAAGCATATTATTCATTAAAAATTGCTAATCGATGTTCTTCACTCACTTTACATTTGCGTTTACACGTATCTTTACAAGAAGGCCCCATATTTATCTTTGGTACAACAACACTCTTTGCATTGACAAACTCCTGTCCATGTATTCTTTTCCTTTTTAAAATATTTCGTTTCCAGGTTTCTGGGTTTCTCCTTCTTTTTCTAGGCTTGTCAGATACCATTGGGTGTTCCTCCATTCCTTCCAAATCCACTGACTCGGGATCTGGTTCAGAATCGCTTAGCTCACCATGCAGATCAGGTACATAATCTGATTCATCACCAGAAAAGTCTGTATTAAAAAATAAATAGATTAATTTATTGGTTAATCACACATTGAAATTATAATTACCAGTAGCTGCTTCGGAACCGCTAACCTCGGGATCTGAAGATGGATTTCCTGGATTTTCCAAATTGACTTCTACAGAATTATTGCCAAAATATTCTGTAAGAAAATCAAAACATTAACATAAAACATAGTTACTCGAACAATAAATTCAATTGTAACAATAATACCTGTGGCTGTATTCGTAATGTTCTCCATTTCGATGGGTTCATTTTCCAATAACTCTGTATTTGACGTTGAATTGCAGGATTTATCGGCGAATTTTGCACTCATAACATCTAAAAACGATTGTGCTTGACTTAAAATAATGTTTTATAACAATTTTAAATGCAGCTATAAACTATAGCAGTAAACACCGTTAAAACAAAAGAAAAAAATAAAATGTATAAATAAAAATAACTATAAAAAAATAAAGCACTTACCTCCATTTTGCAACGCTAATTGAAGAATAACCTTTGTCCTCGTATTCGTTTTGTTCAAAAATAATAATACTTTTAATACTAAATTATAAACTAACAGTAGTAAATAAATAGTATTGTACACTTAAACACATAAAACTCAACATTTATCTAGTGTATAGGTGAAATCACTACTAGGTATCTTCAATATTTTCGCCACCTACCCATGCCAAAATTAGACATCTCAAGTTATCCACTTTTGACACTAGGGTGGTATATGCAACAAATTTTGTAACAAGTAGATATCTTTAGTTACCTACTTATTACAATAAATATTTTGTTGATTTTGTAGTTGTCTAGTAATAGAACACCCTATTATATGGGGTAGGGGGCATCGTACATTTATCTACTTTTAGCAGTTGATAGATCATCTCATCGTCAGTCACCTGATGTAGATAACTCAAAAGCGCAAAAAAATCGAGTTATCCAGTTCTAGTACTGAACCCACGAAATGCAGATTAATAGTTTGACCTTCTTTACTTCAAAATAACTAAGTCTTATTTTAGAATAGTGAATTTGTAAATCAAAACTAAGCTTTTTGTTTGAAGTTTTTTATTTCAGATTTACTAATTCGGATTTTAGTAATGTAAATTTAAAAATCAAAACTAAGGATGTAGTTTAAAGTTCTTTACTTGAAAATATCTACTTCTGATTTTAGAAATGACAATTTGGAAATCAGATCTAAGTTGATAGTTTGACCTTCTTTACTTCAAAATAACTAAGTCTTATTTTAGAATAGTGAATTTGTAAATCATAACTAAGTTATTAGTTTGAAGTTTTTTACTTGAGAATATCTACTTCTGATTTTTGAAATAACAATTTGAAAATCAAATCTAAGTTAATAGTTTGACGTTCTTTACTTCATAATAACTAAGTCTTATTTTAGAATAGTGAATTTGTAAATCATAACTAAGTTATTAGTTTGAAGTTTTTTACTTGAGAATATCTACTTCTGATTTTAGAAATAACAATTTGAAAATCAGACCTAAGTTAATAGTTTGATGTTCTTTACTTCATAATAACTAAGTCTTATTTTAGAATAGTGAATTTGTAAATCATAACTAAGTTATTAGTTTGAAGTTTTTTACTTGAGAATATCTACTTCTGATTTTAGAAGTAACAATTTGAAAATCAGACCTAAGTTAATAGTTTGACGTTTTTTACTTCAAAATAACTAAGTCTTATTTTAGACTAGTTAATTTGTAAATCAAATCTACGTAATTACTTTGCAGTTTTTTACTTGGAAAAATCTATTACTGATTTAAGAAATGACAATTTGAAAATCAGATCTAAATTAATAGTTTGACGTTTTTTACTTCAAAATAACTAAGTCTTATTTTAGAATAGTGAATTTGTAAATCAAAACTAAGTTATTCCTTTGAAGTTTTTTACTTCAAATGAACTAAAACGGATTTTTGTAAGGTAAAATTGAAAATCAAACCTTAGGTGGTAGTCTGAAGTTCTTTACTTAAAAATATCTAATTCTGATTTTAGAAATGACAATTTGAAAATCAGATCTAAGTTAATAGTTGACGTTTTTTACTTAAAAATAACTAAGTCTTATTTTAGACTACTGAATTTGTAAATCAAAACTACGTAATTAGTTTGCAGTTTTTTACTTGAAAATATATATTACTGATTTTAGAAATGACAATTTGTAAATCATATTTAAATTAATAGTTTGACGTTCTTAACTTCAAAATAACTAAGTCTTATTTTAGAATAGTGAATTTGTTAATCAAAACTAAGTTATTAGTTTGAAGTTCCTTACTTGGAAATATCTACTTCTGATTTGTGAGGAAGTGAGGAACTTCAAACTAATAACTTAGTATTGATTTACAAATTTACTATACTAAAATAAGGCTTAGTTATTTAGAAGTAAAGAACGTCAAACTATTAACTTAGATCTGATTTTCAAATTGTCATTTCTAAAATCAGAAGTAGATATTTTCAAGTAAAGTACTTCAAACTACAAGCTTGGATTTGATTTCCAAATTTACATTACTAAGATACGAATTAGTAAATTTGAAGTAAAAAATTTTAAACTAATAACTTAGTTTTGATTTACAAATTCACTAGTCTTAAATAAAACTTAGTTATTTTGAAGTAAAGAACGTCAAACTATTAACTTAGATCTGATTTTGAAATTGTCATTTATAAAATCAGTAGTAGATATTTTCAAGTAAAGAACTTCAAACTAATAACTTTGTTTTGATTTACAAATACACTATTCTAAAATAAGACTTATATATTTTGAAGTAAAAAACGACAAACTATTAACTTAGATCTAATTTTCAAATTGTCTTTTCTAAAATCAGCAGTAGATATTTTCAAGCTAAGAACTTGAAACTATAACGTTAACTGGAAAGTAAACAGATTTTCCCCTTACTTCTAATAGTCAATTAAAACGGATATTGGGTATAAAAGGAAGTAAATCAAACAATATTATCTGCTAGCCAACGTTTCGAACTATTTATTAGTCCATCCTCAGGGCTGAAATATATAACAGGGGTGAAAAAATCTATAAACGGCGCAAATAAGGGCGTAAACCCTTACCAGACAGTTTGAGATGGTAAACGTTTGAAGTTACATATATGGTGTCGGGAATTGACATGAATATACAAAAATTAATTGCGTGTACGATCGTAGTCAAAACATAAAAATTAACAATATTGTAAAAACATGTAAACTTAATTTAATTTAAAATCACAATAGTAGTCAATAAATAATTTTACTCTAATACAAAATACGAATAAAAGTAAATAATTAGTAAAAGTAAATAATAACGAATAAAAATAAATATTATCTCGAAACGTCGGCTAGCAGATAATATTGTTTGATTTACTTCCCTTCATACCCAATATCCGTTTTAATTGACTATAACGTTAACTTTGAATTTCAAAATTACCGTACAAAAATCCGTATTAGTTAATTTGAAGTAAAAAGCTTCAAATTAATAACTTATTTTTATTTACAAATTCACTATTCTAAAATAAGACATAGTTATTTTGAAGTAAAGGAAGACAAACTATTAACTTAGATCTGATTTTCAAATTGTCATTTCTATAATCAGATGTAGATATTTTCATGTAAAAAACTTTAAACTAAAAATTAGTTTTGATTTACAAATACACTATTCTAAAGTAATAACTTAGTTATTTTGAAGTAAAAATCGTCAAACTATTAACTTAGATCTGATTTTCAAATTGTCATTTCTGAAATCAGAAGTAGATATTTTCCAGTAAAAAACTTCAAACTAATAAGTAAGTACTGATTTACAAATTCACTATTCTAAAATAAGACTTAGCAATTTTGAAGTAAAGAACGTCAAACTATTAACTTAGATCTGATTTACAAATTGTCATTTAAAAAATAAGAAGTATTTATTTCAAAAAAAAAAACTTCAAGCTCATAACTTAGTTTTGATTTCCAAATTTACTACTCTAAAATCAGACTTAGTTAATTTGATGTAAAGAACGTCAAACTATTACCTTAGATCTGATTTTCAAATTGTCATTTCTAAAATTAGTAGTAGATATTTTCAAGAAAAGAACTTCAAACTAATAACTTAGTTTTGATTTACAAATTCACTAGTCTAAAATAAGACTTAGTTATTTTGAAGTAAATAACGTCAAACTATTAACTTAGATCTGATTTACAAATTGTCATTTCTAAATTCAGAACTAGATATTTTCAATTAAAGAACTTCAAACTATAACTAAGCTTTGGTTTACAAATTCACTATTCTAAAATGCGACTTACTTATTTTGAAGTAAAGAACGTCAAACTATTAACTTAGATCTGATTTTCAAATTGTCATTTCTAAAATCAGGAGTAGATATTTTCAAGTATAGAACTTCAAACTTATAACTTAGTTTTGATTTACAAATTCACTATTCTAAAGAAAGACTTAGTTATTTTGAAGTTTAAATCGTCAAACTATTAACTTAGATCTGATTTACAAATTGTCATTTAAAAAATAAGAAGTATTTATTTCAAAGAAAAAATCTTCAAGCTCATAACTTAGTTTTGATTTTGAAATTTACTACTCTAAAATAAGACTTAGTTATTTTGAAGTAAATAACGTCAAACTATTAACTTAGATCTGATTTACAAATTGTCATTTCTAAATTTAGAACTAGATATTTTCAATTAAAGAACTTCAGACTATAACTAAGCTTTGGTTTACAAATTCACTATTCTAAAATGCGACTTAGTTATTTTGAAGTAAAGAACGTCAAACTAATAACTTAGATCTAATTTTCAAATTGTCTTTTCTAAAATCAGCAGTAGATATTTTCAAGTTAAGAACATGAAACTATAACGTTAACTTTGAATTTCAAAATTACAGTACAAAAATCCGTATTAGTTAATTTGAAGGAAAATCTTCAAATTATAAACTTATTTTTATTTAAAAATTCACTATACTAAAGTAAGACTTATTTATTTTGAAGTAAAAATCGTCAAACAATTAACTTAGATCTGATTTTCAAATTGACATTTCTAAAATCAGGAGTAGATATTTTCAAGTATAGAACTTCAAACTAATAACTTAGTTTTGATTTACAAATTCACTATTCGAAAGAAAGACTTATTAATTTTGAAGTAAAAATCGCCAAAATATTAACTTAGATCTGATTTTCAAATTGTCATTTCTAAAATCAGAAGTAGATATTTTCAAGTAAAGAACTTCAAACTAATAACTGAGTTTTGATTTACAAATTCACTATTCTGAAAAAAGACTTAGTTATTTTGAAGTATAGATCGTCAAAGTATTAACTTAGATCTTATTTTCAAATTGTCATTTGTAAAATCAGTAGTAGATATTTTCAAGTAAAGAACTTCAAACTAATAACTTAGCTTTGATTTACAAATTGACTATTCTAAAATAAAACTTAGTTATTTTGAAGTAAAGAACGTCATACTATTAACTTAGTTCTGATTTTCAAATTGTTATTTCTAAGATCAGTAGTAGATATTTTCAAGTAAAGAACTTCAAACTAATAACTTAGTTTTAATTTACAAATTCACTATACTAAAATAAGACTTAGTTATTTTGAAGTAAAGAACGTCAAACTATTACCTTAGATCTGATGTTTTTAATTGTCATTTCTAAAATCAGAAGTAGATATTTTCAAGTAAAGTACTTCAAACTAATAACTTAGCTTTGATTTACAAATTCAGTATTCTAAAATAAGACTTAGTTATTTTGAAGTAAAGAACGTCAAACTACAACCTTAGATTTGATTTCCAAATTTACATTACTAAGATCCGAATTAGTAAATTTGAATTAAAAAACTTTAAACTAATAACTTAGTTTTGATTTACAAATTCACTAGTCTAAATTAAGACTTAGCTATTTTGAAATAGAGAACGTCAAACTGTTAACTTAGATCTAAATTACAAATTGTCATTTCTAAAATCAGTAGTAGATTTTTTCAAGTAAAGAACTTCAAACTAATAACTTAGCTTTGATTTACAAATTCAGTATTCTAAAGAAAGACTTAGTAATTTTGAAGTAAAAATCGTCAAACTATTAACTTAAATCTGATTTTCAAATTGTCATTTCTAAAATCAGAAGTAGATATTTTCAAGTAAAGTACTTCAAATTATAACCTTAGCTTTGATTTACAAATTCACCATTCTAAAATAAGACTTAGCTATTTTGAAGTAAAGAACGTCAAACTATTACCTAAGATCTGATTTTCAAATTGTCATTTGTAAAATCAGTAGTAGATATTTTCAAGTAAAGAACTCCAAACTAATAACTTAGTTTTGATTTACAAATTTATTAGTCTAAAATAAGACTAAGATATTTTTAAGTAAAAAACATCAAACTATTAACTTAGACCTGATTTTCAAATTGTCATTTCTAAAATCAGAAGTAAATATTTTCAAGTAAAGAACTTCAAACTAATAACTTAGCTTTGATTTACAAATTGACTATTCTAAAATAAAACTTAGTTATTTTGAAGTAAAGAACGTCATACTATTAACTTAGTTCTGATTTTCAAATTGTCATTTCTAAGATCAGTAGTAGATATTTTCAAGTAAAGAACGTCAAACTAATAACTTAGTTTTAATTTACAAATTCACAATACTAAAATAAGACTTAGTTATTTTGAAGTAAAGAACGTCAAACTATTACCTTAGATCTGATTTTCAAATTGTCTTTTCTAAAATCAGAAGTAGATATTTTCAAGTAAAGAACTTCAAACTAAAAACTTAGCTTTGATTTACAAATTTAGTATTCTAAAATAAGACTTAGTTGTTTTGAAGTAAAGAACGTCAAACTACAACCTTAGATTTGATCTCCAAATTTACATTACTAAAATCCGAATTAGTAAATTTGAATTAAAAAACTTTAAACTAATAACTTAGTTTTGATTTCCAAATTGAGTATTCTAAAATAAGACTTAGTTGTTATGAAGTAAAGAACGTCAAACTATTAACTTAGATCTGATTTTCAAATTGACATTTCTAAAATCAGGAGTAGATATTTTCAAGTATAGAACTTCAAACTAATAACTTAGTTTTGATTTACAAATTCACTATTCGAAAGAAAGACTTATTAATTTTGAAGTAAAAATCGTCAAACTATTAACTTAGATCTGATTTTCAAATTGTCATTTGTAAAATCAGTAGTAGATATTTTCAAGTAAAGAACTTCAAACTAATAACTTAGCTTTGATTTACAAATTGACTATTCTAAAATAAAACTTAGTTATTTTGAAGTAAAGAACGTCATACTATTAACTTAGTTCTGATTTTCAAATTGTTATTTCTAAGATCAGTAGTAGATATTTTCAAGTAAAGAACTTCAAACTAATAACTTAGTTTTAATTTACAAATTCACTATACTAAAATAAGACTTAGTTATTTTGAAGTAAAGAACGTCAAACTATTACCTTAGATCTGATGTTTTTAATTGTCATTTCTAAAATCAGAAGTAGATATTTTCAAGTAAAGTACTTCAAACTAATAACTTAGCTTTGATTTACAAATTCAGTATTCTAAAATAAGACTTAGTTATTTTGAAGTAAAGAACGTCAAACTACAACCTTAGATTTGATTTCCAAATTTACAATACTAAGATCCGAATTAGTAAATTTGAATTAAAAAACTTTAAACTAATAACTTAGTTTTGATTTACAAATTCACTAGTCTAAATTAAGACTTAGCTATTTTGAAATAGAGAACGTCAAACTGTTAACTTAGATCTAAATTACAAATTGTCATTTCTAAAATCAGTAGTAGATTTTTTCAAGTAAAGAACTTCAAACTAATAACTTAGCTTTGATTTACAAATTCAGTATTCTAAAGAAAGACTTAGTAATTTTGAAGTAAAAATCGTCAAACTATTAACTTAAATCTGATTTTCAAATTGTCATTTCTAAAATCAGAAGTAGATATTTTCAAGTAAAGTACTTCAAATTATAACCTTAGCTTTGATTTACAAATTCACCATTCTAAAATAAGACTTAGCTATTTTGAAGTAAAGAACGTCAAACTATTACCTAAGATCTGATTTTCAAATTGTCATTTGTAAAATCAGTAGTAGATATTTTCAAGTAAAGAACTCCAAACTAATAACTTAGTTTTGATTTACAAATTTATTAGTCTAAAATAAGACTAAGATATTTTTAAGTAAAAAACATCAAACTATTAACTTAGACCTGATTTTCAAATTGTCATTTCTAAAATCAGAAGTAAATATTTTCAAGTAAAGAACTTCAAACTAATAACTTAGCTTTGATTTACAAATTGACTATTCTAAAATAAAACTTAGTTATTTTGAAGTAAAGAACGTCATACTATTAACTTAGTTCTGATTTTCAAATTGTCATTTCTAAGATGAGTAGTAGATATTTTCAAGTAAAGAACGTCAAACTAATAACTTAGTTTTAATTTACAAATTCACTATACTAAAATAAGACTTAGTTATTTTGAAGTAAAGAACGTCAAACTATTACCTTAGATCTGATTTTCAAATTGTCTTTTCTAAAATCAGAAGTAGATATTTTCAAGTAAAGAACTTCAAACTAAAAACTTAGCTTTGATTTACAAATTTAGTATTCTAAAATAAGACTTAGTTGTTTTGAAGTAAAGAACGTCAAACTACAACCTTAGATTTGATCTCCAAATTTACATTACTAAAATCCGAATTAGTAAATTTGAATTAAAAAACTTTAAACTAATAACTTAGTTTTGATTTCCAAATTGAGTATTCTAAAATAAGACTTAGTTGTTATGAAGTAAAGAACGTCAAACTATTAACTTAGATCTGATTTTCAAATTGACATTTCTAAAATCAGGAGTAGATATTTTCAAGTATAGAACTTCAAACTAATAACTTAGTTTTGATTTACAAATTCACTATTCGAAAGAAAGACTTATTAATTTTGAAGTAAAAATCGTCAAACTATTAACTTAGATCTGATTTTCAAATTGTCATTTGTAAAATCAGTAGTAGATATTTTCAAGATATTTTCAAGATATTTTCTTATTTTGAGAAATACCATTTAAAAATCAGATCTAAGTTAATATTTTGTCGTTCTTCACCTAAAAATAACTAAATTTATTTTATAGATTTTATAGATAAATAAAAATTAATTTTTAAATTATTTAAAAACATATTTTAATTAATTTTCATAGTTAAATTATAATTTTTCTATATCTACCAATTGCAATTGCGGATGCTTCTATGCCAAACATAGATTTCGACTCTTTATCCGATCGTGACAAATCCGATTTGTTAAATGATTTGCAAGTGTCCGATAGCGATTATTCGGAAGAAGAATTCGCAGAGGATATTAATTCACACGACGCAAGGTTCCCAAATGTTTTGATGGGGCTAAGGGTAGAGTCCATACCGGACGCAAGATCCACGCTTCCCGTTATCGTGGAGGTTGAAAAAACCCCGCCAAACGATTCCGTTAATTTGGCATCATCATCATCTATTGCCGAACGAAACATCGATCACGTCTCACCAACTTCGCGCGAAGCGTCTAAAGACTGTATATCCGACGATAGTGACAGAATCTACTTGTTAGTTGCATTGCGATTACTCGATAACGATTGTTCGGACACAGAATTCGCAAATAATATTGACGACATCATAAAGGACGTAAGTTTCCAAATGTTTCGATGGGGCCAAAGGAAGAGCCCATACCTGACGCAAGATCCACGCTTCCCGTGAACGTGGAAGTTGAAAAAACTCCGCGAAACGATCCCGTTGGTTTGGCATCAACATCATCTATTGCCAAAACAAACATCGATCACGTCGCACCATCTCCGCGCGAAAACATTCCGCCCGGTTATTATCTCGTGCGCGTGCCCGAAATCACTTCGACCGAATCTGTAATCTATTACGCGGTTGAGGATTGGCAAGCCGAAAAACTACTAAAGAGTCCTGCAAAAGTACCACCAACATCTTCAGATGAAAAGGCGGTCGTTGGTTGTAAATCGCGCCTTAAAGAACGCCAAAACCATTCTCATCGTTTTAGCCCTTATCCAAGGAATACATCGATCGCTCAGAGACGAGGCGATACTAAAACCAGAAACGTAACGGTTAGTAGAACCATCTACACTGCCCAACAAACCGCCATCTTAGAAGAAGAGTTTTTGCAAAAATCGCAATATCTTTCTCCCAGCAGGAGGGATGAACTGGCGCTTCAACTTGGTCTTAGAAGCGACGCGGTTTCGAATTGGTTCAAGAACAGGAGAGCCAAGTCGAATAGAATGAAACGAAACTCTTAATATAGACCAACGTTCAAATGAAGAATAGTAAGTTTACATTTAAAACTAACGTAAAACTTCCTGTGGAGGTTACACTTTAAGGTTGTAGTTTGAAGTTTTTTACTTGAAAATATCTACTACTGTTTTTAGAAATGATAATTTCAAAATTATATCTAAGTTAATAGTTTGACTTTGTTTACTTCAAAATAACTAAGTACTATTATAGAATAGTGAATTAGTAAATCAAAACTAAGTTATTAGTTTAAAGTTCGATACTCAGAAATATCTACTGCTGATTTCAGAAATGACAATTTGAAAATCATATTTAAGTTAATAGTTTGATGTTCTTTACTTCAAAGAAACTAAGTCTTATTTTACTATAGTGAATTTGTAAATCAAAACTAAGTTATTTGTTTGAAGTTCTTTACTTTCAAAAATCTACTTCTGATTTCAGAAATGAAAATTTGAAAATCAGATCTAAGTTAATAGTTTCACGTTTTTTACTTCAAAATAACTAAGTCTTATTTAGACTAGTGAATTTGTAAATCAAAACTAAGTTATTAGTTTAAAGTTCTTTACTTGAAAATATCTACTACTGATTTTAGAAATATCAATTTGAAAATCAGATCTAAGTTAATAATTTGACGTTGTTTACTTCAAAATAACTAAGTACTATTTTGGAATAGTGAATTTGTAAATCAAAACTAAGTTATTACTTTAAATTTCGAGACTTTGAATTATCTTCTCTTTCTGATTTCAGAAATGACAATTTGAAAATCAGATCTTAGTTAATAGTTTGATGTTCTTTACTTCAAAGACTTTAAGTCTTATTTTAGAATAGTGAATCTGTAAATCAAAACTAAGTTATTAGTTTAAAGTTCTTTACTTTGAAATATCTACTTCTGATTTCAGAAATGACAATTTGAAAATCAGATCTAAGTTAATAGTTTGACGTTTTTTACTTCAATATTACTAATTCGGATATTAGTAATGTAAATTTGGAAATCTAATCTAAGGTTGTAGTTTGAAGTTTTTTACTCGAAAATATCTACTTCTGATTTTAGAAATGACAATTTGAAAATCAGATCTAAATTAATAGTTTGACGTTCTTTACTTCAAAGAAACTAAGTCTTATTTTAGAATAGTGAATTTGTAAATCAAAACTAAGTCATTAGTTTAAAGTTCTTTACTTTGAAATATCTACTTCTGATTTCAAAAATGACGATTTGAAAATCAGATCTAAGTTAATAGTTTGACGTTCTTTACTTGAAATAGATAAGTATTTTTTTAGAATACTGTCTTTGTAAATTAAAACTTAGTTATTTGTTTGAAGTTCTTTACTTGAAAATATCTACTACTGATTTTAGAAATGACAATTTGAAAACCATATCTAAGTTAATTGTTTGACGTTGTTTACTTCAAAAACACTAAGTACTATTTTAGAATAGTGAATTTGTAAATCAAAACTAAGTTATTAGTTTGAAACACTTTACTTGAAAATATCTACTTGTGATTTTAGAAATGACAATTTGAAAATCAGATCTAAGTTATTAGTTTCACGTTCTTTACTTCAAAATTGATAAGTCTTATTTTAGAATACTGTATTTGTTAATCAAAACTAATTTATTAATTTGAAGTACCTTACTTAAAAATATATATCTCTGATTTTAGAAATGACAGTTTGAAAATCGGAACTAAGTTAATACTTTGCTTCAAAATAACTAAATTTTATGTAAGTATAGTGAAGTTGTAAATCAAAACTAAGTTATTAGTTTGAATTTGTTTACTTGAAAATATCTACTACTGATTTTAGAAATGACAATTTGAAATTCAGATCTAAGTTAATAGTTTGACGTTCTTTACTTCAAAATAACTAAGTCTTATTTTAGAATAGCGAATTTGTAAATCAAAACTAAGTTATTAGTTTGAAGTTCTTTATTTTGAAATATCTACTTCTGATTTCAGAAATGTCAATTTTAAAATCAGATCTAAGTTAATAGTTTGAAGTTTTTTACTACAAAATAACTAAGTCTTATTTTACACTAGTGAATTTGTTTATCAAAACTAAGTTATTAGTTTGAAGTTCTTTACTTGAAAATATCTACTACTGATTTTAGAAATGACAATTTGAAAATAATATCTAAGTTAATAGTTTGACGTTCTTTACTTCAAAGTAACTTAGTGTTATTTTAGAATTGTGAATTTGTAAATCAAAACTAAGTTATTAGTTTAAGGTTCGATACTCAGAAATATCTACTTCTGATTTCAGAAATGACAATTTGTAAATCAGTTCTAAGTTAATAGTTTGATGTTCTTTACTTCAAAGAAACTAAGTCCTATTTTAGAATAGTGAATTTGTAAATCAAAACTAAGTTATTAGTTTGAAGTTCTTTACTTGAAGAATATTTAATATTTTGATGTTCTTTACTTCAAAGAAACTAAGTCTTATTTTAGAATAGTGTATTTGTAAATAAGAACTAATTTATTAGTTTGAAGTACTTTACTTAAAAATATCTACTTGTGATTTTAGAAATGACAATTTGAAAATCAGATCTAAGTTATTAGTTTCACGTTCTTTACTTCAAAATTGATAAGTCTTATTTTAAAATACTGTATTTGTTAATCAAAACTAATTTATTAATTTGAAGTACCTTACTTAAAAATATATATCTCTGATTTTAGAAATGACGGTTTGAAAATCGGAACTAAGTTAATACTTTGCTTCAAAATAACTAAATTTTATGTAAGTATAGTGAAGTTGTAAATCAAAACTAAGTTATTAGTTTGAATTTGTTTACTTGAAAATATCTACTACTGATTTTAGAAATGACAATTTGAAATTCAGATCTAAGTTAATAGTTTGACGTTCTTTACTTCAAAATAACTAAGTCTTATTTTAGAATAGCGAATTTGTAAATCAAAACTAAGTTATTAGTTTGAAGTTCTTTATTTTGAAATATCTACTTCTGATTTCAGAAATGTCAATTTTAAAATCAGATCTAAGTTAATAGTTTGAAGTTTTTTACTACAAAATAACTAAGTCTTATTTTACACTAGTGAATTTGTTTATCAAAACTAAGTTATTAGTTTGAAGTTCTTTACTTGAAAATATCTACTACTGATTTTAGAAATGACAATTTGAAAATAATATCTAAGTTAATAGTTTGACGTTCTTTACTTCAAAGTAACTTAGTGTTATTTTAGAATTGTGAATTTGTAAATCATAACTAAGTTATTAGTTTAAGGTTCGATACTCAGAAATATCTACTTCTGATTTCAGAAATGACAATTTGTAAATCAGTTCTAAGTTAATAGTTTGATGTTCTTTACTTCAAAGAAACTAAGTCCTATTTTAGAATAGTGAATTTGTAAATCAAAACTAAGTTATTAGTTTGAAATACTTTACTTGAAAATATCTACTTGTGATTTTAGAAATGACAATTTGAAAATCAGATCTAAGTTAATAGTTTGACGTTCTTTACTTCAAAGAAACTAAGTCTTCTTTTAGAATAGTGAATTTGTAAATAAAAACTAAGTCATTAGTTTAAAGTTCTTTACTTTGAAATATCTACTTCTGATTTCAAAAATGACGATTTGAAAATCAGATTTAAGTTAATAGTTTGACGTTCTTTACTTCAAAATAGATAAGTATTATTTTAGAATACTGTCTGTGTAAATCAAAACTAAGTTATTTGTTGGAAGTACTTTACTTGAAAATATCTACTTCTGATTTTAGAAATAACAATTTGAAAATCAGATCTAAGTTAATAGTTTGATGTTCTTTACTTCAAAGAAACTAAGTCTTATTTTACAATAGTGAATTTGTAATTCAAAACTAAGTTATTTGTTTGAAGTTTTTTACTTTGAAAAATCTGCTTCTGATTTCAGAAATGAAAATTTGAAAATCAGATCTAAGTTAACAGTTTGACGTTTTTTACTTCAACATAACTAAGTCTTATTTAGACTAGTGAATTTGTAAATCACAACTAAGTTATTAGTTTAAAGTTCTTTACTTGAAAATATCTACTACTGATTTCAGAAATGACAATTTGAAAATCATATCCAAGTTAATAGTGTGACAACATTGGTTACTTCAAAATAACTAAGTACTATTATAGAATAGTGAATTTGTAAATCAAAACTAAGTTATTAGTTTAAAGTTCGAACCTTTAAAATATCTATTTCTGATTTCAGAAATGACAATTTGAAAATCAGATCTAAGTTAATAGTTTGACGTTCTTTACTTCAAAATAGATAAGTCTTAATTTAGAATATTGGCTCTGTAAATCAAAACTATGTTATTTGTTTGTAGTACTTTACTTGAAAATGTCTACTTCTGATTTCAGATATGACAATTTGAAAATCAGATCTAAGTTAATAGTTTGACGTTCTTTACTTCAAAATAGATAAGTCTTATTTAAAAAAATGAATTTGTAAATCAAAACTTAGTTATTAGTTTGAAGTTTTTTACTTTGAAATATCTACTACTGATTTCAGAAATGACAATTTGAATATCAGATCTAAGTTAATAGTTTGACGTTTTTTACTTCAAAGAAACTAAGTCTTATTTTAGAACAGTGAAATTGTAAATCAAAACTATGTTATTAGTTTAAAGTTCTTTACTTTGAAATTACTACTTCTGATTTCAGAAATGACAATTTGAAAATCAGATGTCAGTTAATAGTTTGACGTTCATTACTTCAAAATAGATAAGTCTTATTTTAGAATACGGTCTTTGTAAATCAAAACTAAGTTATTTGTTTGAAGTACTTTACTTGTAAATATCTACTTCTGATTTTAGAAATGACAATTTTAAAATCAGATCTATGTTAATAGTTTGCCGTTTTTTACTTCAAAATAAGTAAGTCTTATTTTAGACTAGTGAATTTGTAAATCAAAACTAAGTTATTAGTTTGAAATACTTTACTTGAAAATATCTACTTCTGATTTTAGAAATGACAATTTGAAAAGCAGATCTAAGTTAATAGTTTGACGTTTTTTACTTCAAAATAACTAATTCGATTCTTAGTAATGTAAATTTTGAAATCAAATCTAAGGTTGTAGTTTGAAGTTTTTTACTTGTAAATATCTATTTCTGATTTCAGAAATGACAATTTGAAAATCATATCTAAGCAAATAGTTTGATGTTCTTTACTTCAAAGAAACTAAGTCTTATTTTAGAATAGTGAATTTGTAAATCAAAACTAAGTTATTTGTTTGAAGTTCCTTACTTTGAAAAATCTACTTCTGATTTCAGAAATCACAATTTGTAAATCAGATCTAAGTTAATAGTTTGATGTGCTTTACTTCAAAAAAACTAAGTCTTATTTTAGACTAGTGCATTTGTAAATCAAAACTAAGTTATTAGTTTGAAGTACTTTACTTAAAAATATCTACTTCTGATTTTAAAAGGGGCAATTTGAAAATCAAATTTAAGTTAATAGTTTGATGAGCTTTACTTCAAAAAAACTAAGTCTTATGTTAGAATAGTGAATATGTAAATCAAAACTAAGTTATTTGTTTGAAATTCTTTCCTTTGAAAAATCTACTTATGATTTCAGAAATGACAATTTGAAAATCAGATCTAAGTTAATAGTTTGACGTTCTTTACTTCAAAATAGATAAGTCTTTTTGTAGAATATTGGCTTTGTAAATCAAAACTAAGTTATTCGTTTGAAGTACTTTACTTAAAAATATCTACTACTGATTTTATAAATGACAATTTGAAAATCAGATCTAAGTTAATAGTTTGACTTTTTTTACTTCAAAATAACTAAGTCTTATTTAGACTAGTGAATCTGTAAATCAAAACTAAGTTATTAGTTTAAAGTTCTTAACTTTGAAATATCTACTTCTGATTTCAGAAATGACAATTTGAAAATCATATCTAAGTTAATAGTTTGACGTTCTTTACTTCAAAATAGATAAGTCTTATTTTAGAATATTGGATTTGTAAATCAAAACTAAGTTATTAGTTTGAAGTTCTTTACTTTGAAATATTTACTACTGATTTCAGAAATGACAATTTGAATATCAGATCTAAGTTAATAGTTTGACGTTCTTTACTTCAAAGAAACTAAGTTATATTTTAGAATAGTGAAATTGTAAATCAAAACTAAGTTATAAGTTTAAAGTTATTTACTTTGAAATATCTACTTCTGATTTAGGAAATGAAATTTGAAAATCAGATCTAAGTGAATAGTTTGACTTTCTTTACATCAAAATAGATAAGTCTTATTTTAGAATACTGTTTTTGTAAATCAAAACTAGGTTTTTAGTTTGAAGTTCTTTACTTTAAAATATCTAATTCTGATTTTGGAAATGACAATTTGAAAATCAGATCTAAGTTAATAGTTTGACGTTCTTTACTTCTAAACAAATAAGTCTTATTTTAGTATAGTGAATTTGTAAATCAAAACTAAGTTATTAGTTTGAAGTTCTTTACTTGAAACTATCTACTTCTTATTTTAGAAATGACAATTTGAAAATCAGATCTAAGTTAATAGTTTGACGTTCTTTACTTCTAAATAACTAAGTCTTATTTTAGTATAGTGAATTTGTAAATCAAAACTAAGTTATTAGTTTGAACTTCTTTACTTTGAAATAACAACTTCTGATTTCAGAAATGACAATTTTAAAGTGAGATCTAAGTTAATAGTTTGATGTTATTTACTTCTAAATAACTAACTCTGATTTTAGAAATGTTACTTTGAAAATAAAATCGAAGTTAATAGTTTGATGTACTTTACTTCGAAATAACTAAATCTCATTTTAGAATAGTGAATTTGTAAATCAAAACTAAGTTATTAGTTTGAAGTTTTTTACTTCAAATCAACTAATACGGATTTATGTAATATAAATTTGAAAATCAAAGCTAAGTTTATAGTTTGAAGATCTTTACTTGCAAATATCTACTTCTGATTTTAGAAATGACAATTTGAAAATCAGAATTAAGTTAGTAGTTTGACGTTCTTTACCACAAAATTGATAAGTCTTAATCTAGAATACCGTATTTGTAAAGTAAAACTAAGTTATTAGTTTGAAGTTTTTTACTTGAAATTATCTTCTTCAAATTTTAGAAATCATAATTTGAAGATCAGATCTAAGTTAATAGTTTGACGTTCTTTACTTCAAAATAACTAAGTAATATTTTAGAATAGTGAATTTGAAAATCAAAACTAAGTTATAAGTTTAAAGTTCCATACTTTGAAATATCTACTTCTCATTTCAGAAATGACAATTTGAGAATCAGATCTAAGTTAATAGTTTGACGTTTTTTACTTCAAAATAACTAAGTCTTATTTTAGACTAGTGTAATTGTAAATCAAAACTAAGTTATTAGTTTGAAGTTCGTTACTTGAAAATATCTACAACTGATCTTAGAAATCATAATTGGAAAATCAGATCTAAGTAAATAGTTTGAAGTTCTTTACTTCAAAATAACTAAGTACTATTTTAGAATAGTGAATTTGTAAATCAAAACTAAGTTATTAATTTAAAGTTCGATACTTTAAAATATCTATTTCCGATTTCAGAAATGACAATTTAAAAATCATATCTAAGTTAATAGTTTGACATTGTTTACTTCATAATAACTAAGTACTATTATAGAATAGTGAATTTGTAAATCAAAACTAAGTTATTAGTTTAAAGTTCGATACTTTAAAATAACTATTTCTGATTTCAGAAATGACAATTTGAAAATCAGATCTAAGTTAATAGTTTGACGTTCTTTACTTCAAAAGAGATAAGTCTTAATTTAGAATATTGGCTCTGTAAATCAAAACTAAGTTATTAGTTTGAAGTTTTTTACTTTGAAATATCTACTACTGATTTCAGAAATGACAATTTGAATATCAGTTCTAAGTTAATAGTTTGACGTTCTTTACTTCAAAGAAACTAAGTCTTATTTTAGAATAGTGAAATTGTAAATCAAAACTATGTTATTAGTTTAAAGTACTTTACTTTGAAATTACTACTTCTGAATTCAGAAATGACAATTTGAAAATCAGATGTAAGTTAATAGTTTGACGTTCATTACTTCAAAATAGATAAGTCTTATTTTAGAATACTGTCTTTGTAAATCAAAACTAAGTTATTTGTTTGAAGTACTTTACTTGTATATATCTACTTCTGATTTTAGAAATGACAATTTGAAAATCAGATCTATGTTAATAGTTTGCCGTTTTTTACTTCAAAATAAGTAAGTCTTATTTTAGACTAGTGAATTTGTAAATCAAAACTAAGTTATTAGTTTGAAATACTTTACTTGAAAATATCTACTTCTGATTTTAGAAATGACAATTTGAAAAGCAGATCTAAGTTAATAGTTTGACGTTTTTTACTTCAAAATAACTAATTCGATTCTTAGTAATGTAAATTTTGAAATCAAATCTAAGGTTGTAGTTTGAAGTTTTTTACTTGAAAATATCTATTTCTGATTTCAGAAATGACAAATTGAAAATCATACCTAAGCAAATAGTTTGATGTTCTTTACTTCAAAGAAACTAAGTCTTACTTTAGAATAGTGAATTTGGAATCAAAACTAAGTTGTTAGTTTGAAATTCTTTACTTTGAAATATCTACTTTTGATTTAAGAAATGACAATTTGAAAAACAGATCTAAGTGAATAGTTTGACGTTCTTTACTTCAAGATAGATAAGTCTTATTTTAGAATAGTGTATTTGTAAATCAAAACTAAGTTATTAGTTTGAAGTACTTTACTTAAAAATATCTACTTCTGATTTTATAAATGACAATTTGAAAATCAGAGTTCAGTTAATAGTTTGACGTTTTTTACTTCAAAATAACTAAGTCTTATTTTAGAATAGTGAATTTGTAAATCAAAACTAAGTTATTAGTTTAAAGATTTTTACTTGAAAATATCTGCTTCAGATTTTAGAAATGACAATTTGAAAATCAGATCTAAGTTAATAATTTGACGTTCTTTACTTCAATATAACTAAGTCTTATTTTAGAATACTCAATTTGTAAATCAAAGCTAAGTTATTAGTTTAAAGTTCTTTACTTGAAAATATCTACTTCTGATTTTAGAAATGACAATTTGAAAATCAGATTTAAATTAATAGTTTGACGTTCTTTACTTCAGAATAACCAAGTCTTACTTTAGAATAGTGAATTTGTAAATCAAAACTAAGTTATTAGTTTGAAGTTCTTTACTTTGAAATATCTATTTCTGATTTAACAAATGACAATTTGAAAATCAGATCTAAGTGAATAGTTTGACGTTCTTTACTTCTAAATAGATAAGTCTTATTTTAGAATAGTGTATTTGTAAATCAAACCTAAGTTATTAGTTTGAAGTACTTTACTTAAAAATGTCTACTTCAGATTTTAGAAATTAAAATTTGAAAATCAGATCTAAGCTAATAGTTTGATGTTCTTTACATCAAAATAACTAACTTTTATTTTAGAATAGTTAACTTGTAAATCAAAACTAAGTTATTAGTTTGAAGTTTTTTACTTGAAAATATCTACTTCTGATTTTAGAAATGACAATTTGAAAATCAGATCTAAGTTAATAGTTTGACGTTCTTTACTTCTAAATAACTAAGTCTTATTTTACTATAGTGAATTTGTACATTAAAACTAAGTTATTAGTTTGAAGTTCTTTACTTGAAAATATCTACTACTGATTTTAGAAATGACAATTTGAAAATCAGATCTAAGTTAATAGTTTGACGTTTTTTACTTCAAAATAACTAAGTCTTATTTTAGACTAGTGAATTTGTAAATCAAAAATTAAGTTATTAGTTTAAAGTTTTTTACTTCTAATTTACTAATTCGGATATTAATAATGAAATTTTGGAAATCAAATCTAAGGTTGTAGTTTGAAGTTCTTTACCTGAAAATATCTACTTCTGATTTTAGAAATGACAATTTGAAAATCAGATCTAAGTTAATAGTTTGACGTTCTTTAGATCAAAATAACTAAGTCTTATTTTAGAATTGTAAATTGGTAAATCAAAGCTAAGTTATTAGTTTGAAGTTCTTTACTTGAAAATATCTACTGCTGATTTTAGAAATGACAATTTGAAAATCAGATCTAAGTTAATAGTTTGACGTTCTTTACTTCTGAACAACTAAATCTTATTTTAATATAGTGAATTTGTAAATCAAAACTAAGTTATTAGTTTGAAGTTCTTTACTTGAAAATATCTACCTCTGATTTTGGAAAGGACAATTTGAAAATCAGAGTTAAGTTAATAGCTTGACCTTCTTTACTTCTAAACAAATAAGTCTTATTTTAGCATAGTGTATTTGTAAATCAAAACTAAGTTATTTGTTTGAGGTCTATACTTGAAAAAATCTACTACTGATTTTAGTAATGACAATTTGAAAATCAGATCTAAGTTAACAGTTTGGCGTTCTTTACTTCAAAATAACTAAGTCTTATTTTAGACTAGTGAATTTGTAAATCAAAACTAAGTTATTAGTTTGAAGTTCTTTAATTGAAAACATCTACTTCTGATTTTGGAAATGACAATTTGAAAATCAGATCTAAGTTAATAGTTTGACGTTCTTTACTTCATAACAACTAAGTCTTATTTTAGAATACTCAATTTGTAAATCATAGCTAAGTTATTAGTTTGAAGTACTTTAGTTAAAAATATCTACTTCTGATTTTAGAAATTACAATTTGAAAATCAGATATAGTTATTAGTTTGACCTTCTTTACTTCAAAATAATTAAGTCTTACTTTAGAATAGTGAATTTGGAATCAAAACTAAGTTATTAGTTTGAAGTTCTTTACTTTGAAATATCTACTTTTGATTTAAGAAATGACAATTTGAAAAACAGATCTAAGTGAATAGTTTGACGTTATTTACTTCAAGATAGATAAGTCTTATTTTAGAATAGTGTATTTGTAAATCAAAACTAAGTTATTAGTTTAAAGTAATTTACTTAAAAATATCTACTTCTGATTTTATAAATGACAATTTGAAAATCAGAGTTAAGTTAATAGTTTGACGTTCTTTACTTCAAAATAACTAAGTCTTATTTTAGAATAGTTATTTTAGACAATTTGAAAATCAGATCTAAGTTAATAGTTTGACGTTCTTTACTTCATAACAACTAAGTCTTATTTTAGAATACTCAATTTGTAAATCATAGCTAAGTTATTAGTTTGAAGTACTTTAGTTAAAAATATCTACTTCTGATTTTAGAAATGACAATTTGAAAATCAGATATAGTTATTAGTTTGACGTTCTTTACTTCAAAATAATTAAGTCTTACTTTAGAATAGTGAATTTGGAATCAAAACTAAGTTATTAGTTTGAAATTCTTTACTTTGAAATATCTACTTTTGATTTAAGAAATGACAATTTGAAAAACAGATCTAAGTGAATAGTTTGACGTTCTTTACTTCAAGATAGATAAGTCTTATTTTAGAATAGTGTATTTGTAAATCAAAACTAAGTTATTAGTTTGAAGTACTTTACTTAAAAATATCTACTTCTGATTTTATAAATGACAATTTGAAAATCAGAGTTCAGTTAATAGTTTGACGTTTTTTACTTCAAAATAACTAAGTCTTATTTTAGAATAGTGAATTTGTAAATCAAAACTAAGTTATTAGTTTAAAGATTTTTACTTGAAAATATCTGCTTCAGATTTTAGAAATGACAATTTGAAAATCAGATCTAAGTTAATAATTTGACGTTCTTTACTTCAATATAACTAAGTCTTATTTTAGAATACTCAATTTGTAAATCAAAGCTAAGTTATTAGTTTAAAGTTCTTTACTTGAAAATATCTACTTCTGATTTTAGAAATGACAATTTGAAAATCAGATTTAAATTAATAGTTTGACGTTCTTTACTTCAGAATAACCAAGTCTTACTTTAGAATAGTGAATTTGTAAATCAAAACTAAGTTATTAGTTTGAAGTTCTTTACTTTGAAATATCTATTTCTGATTTAACAAATGACAATTTGAAAATCAGATCTAAGTGAATAGTTTGACGTTCTTTACTTCTAAATAGATAAGTCTTATTTTAGAATAGTGTATTTGTAAATCAAACCTAAGTTATTAGTTTGAAGTACTTTACTTAAAAATGTCTACTTCAGATTTTAGAAATTAAAATTTGAAAATCAGATCTAAGCTAATAGTTTGATATTCTTTACATCAAAATAACTAAATTTTATTTTAGAATAGTTAACTTGTAAATCAAAACTAAGTTATTAGTTTGAAGTTTTTTACTTGAAAATATCTACTTCTGATTTTAGAAATGACAATTTGAAAATCAGATCTAAGTTAATAGTTTGACGTTCTTTACTTCTAAATAACTAAGTCTTATTTTACTATAGTGAATTTGTACATTAAAACTAAGTTATTAGTTTGAAGTTCTTTACTTGAAAATATCTACTACTGATTTTAGAAATGACAATTTGAAAATCAGATCTAAGTTAATAGTTTGACGTTTTTTACTTCAAAATAACTAAGTCTTATTTTAGACTAGTGAATTTGTAAATCAAAAATTAAGTTATTAGTTTAAAGTTTTTTACTTCTAATTTACTAATTCGGATATTAATAATGAAATTTTGGAAATCAAATCTAAGGTTGTAGTTTGAAGTTCTTTACCTGAAAATATCTACTTCTGATTTTAGAAATGACAATTTGAAAATCAGATCTAAGTTAATAGTTTGACGTTCTTTAGATCAAAATAACTAAGTCTTATTTTAGAATTGTAAATTGGTAAATCAAAGCTAAGTTATTAGTTTGAAGTTCTTTACTTGAAAATATCTACTGCTGATTTTAGAAATGACAATTTGAAAATCAGATCTAAGTTAATAGTTTGACGTTCTTTACTTCTGAACAACTAAATCTTATTTTAATATAGTGAATTTGTAAATCAAAACTAAGTTATTAGTTTGAAGTTCTTTACTTGAAAATATCTACTTCTGATTTTGGAAAGGACAATTTGAAAATCAGAGTGAAGTTAATAGCTTGACCTTCTTTACTTCTAAACAAATAAGTCTTATTTTAGCATAGTGTATTTGTAAATCAAAACTAAGTTATTTGTTTGAGGTCTATACTTGAAAAAATCTACTACTGATTTTAGTAATGACAATTTGAAAATCAGATCTAAGTTAACAGTTTGGCGTTCTTTACTTCAAAATAACTAAGTCTTATTTTAGACTAGTGAATTTGTAAATCAAAACTAAGTTATTAGTTTGAAGTTCTTTAATTGAAAACATCTACTTCTGATTTTGGAAATGACAATTTGAAAATCAGATCTAAGTTAATAGTTTGACGTTCTTTACTTCATAACAACTAAGTCTTATTTTAGAATACTCAATTTGTAAATCATAGCTAAGTTATTAGTTTGAAGTACTTTAGTTAAAAATATCTACTTCTGATTTTAGAAATGACAATTCGAAAATCAGATATAGTTATTAGTTTGACCTTCTTTACTTCAAAATAATTAAGTCTTACTTTAGAATAGTGAATTTGAAATCAAAACTAAGTTATTAGTTTGAAGTTCTTTACTTTGAAATATCTACTTTTGATTTAAGAAATGACAATTTGAAAAACAGATCTAAGTGAATAGTTTGACGTTCTTTACTTCAAGATAGATAAGTCTTATTTTAGAATAGTGTATTTGTAAATCAAAACTAAGTTATTAGTTTAAAGTAATTTACTTAAAAATATCTACTTCTGATTTTATAAATGACAATTTGAAAATCAGAGTTAAGTTAATAGTTTGACGTTCTTTACTTCAAAATAACTAAGTCTTATTTTAGAATAGTTATTTTAGACAATTTGAAAATCAGATCTAAGTTAATAGTTTGACGTTCTTTACTTCATAACAACTAAGTCTTATTTTAGAATACTCAATTTGTAAATCATAGCTAAGTTATTAGTTTGAAGTACTTTAGTTAAAAATATCTACTTCTGATTTTAGAAATGACAATTTGAAAATCAGATATAGTTATTAGTTTGACGTTCTTTACTTCAAAATAATTAAGTCTTACTTTAGAATAGTGAATTTGGAATCAAAACTAAGTTATTAGTTTGAAATTCTTTACTTTGAAATATCTACTTTTGATTTAAGAAATGACAATTTGAAAAACAGATCTAAGTGAATAGTTTGACGTTCTTTACTTCAAGATAGATAAGTCTTATTTTAGAATAGTGTATTTGTAAATCAAAACTAAGTTATTAGTTTGAAGTACTTTACTTAAAAATATCTACTTCTGATTTTATAAATGACAATTTGAAAATCAGAGTTCAGTTAATAGTTTGACGTTTTTTACTTCAAAATAACTAAGTCTTATTTTAGAATAGTGAATTTGTAAATCAAAACTAAGTTATTAGTTTAAAGATTTTTACTTGAAAATATCTGCTTCAGATTTTAGAAATGACAATTTGAAAATCAGATCTAAGTTAATAATTTGACGTTCTTTACTTCAATATAACTAAGTCTTATTTTAGAATACTCAATTTGTAAATCAAAGCTAAGTTATTAGTTTAAAGTTCTTTACTTGAAAATATCTACTTCTGATTTTAGAAATGACAATTTGAAAATCAGATTTAAATTAATAGTTTGACGTTCTTTACTTCAGAATAACCAAGTCTTACTTTAGAATAGTGAATTTGTAAATCAAAACTAAGTTATTAGTTTGAAGTTCTTTACTTTGAAATATCTATTTCTGATTTAACAAATGACAATTTGAAAATCAGATCTAAGTGAATAGTTTGACGTTCTTTACTTCTAAATAGATAAGTCTTATTTTAGAATAGTGTATTTGTAAATCAAACCTAAGTTATTAGTTTGAAGTACTTTACTTAAAAATGTCTACTTCAGATTTTAGAAATTAAAATTTGAAAATCAGATCTAAGCTAATAGTTTGATGTTCTTTACATCAAAATAACTAAATTTTATTTTAGAATAGTTAACTTGTAAATCAAAACTAAGTTATTAGTTTGAAGTTTTTTACTTGAAAATATCTACTTCTGATTTTAGAAATGACAATTTGAAAATCAGATCTAAGTTAATAGTTTGACGTTCTTTACTTCTAAATAACTAAGTCTTATTTTACTATAGTGAATTTGTACATTAAAACTAAGTTATTAGTTTGAAGTTCTTTACTTGAAAATATCTACTACTGATTTTAGAAATGACAATTTGAAAATCAGATCTAAGTTAATAGTTTGACGTTTTTTACTTCAAAATAACTAAGTCTTATTTTAGACTAGTGAATTTGTAAATCAAAACTAAATTATTATTTTAAAGTTTTTTACTTCTAATTTTCTAATTTGGATCTTAATAATGTAAATTTGGAAATCAAATCTAAGGTTGTAGTTTGAAGTTCTTTACTTGAAAATTATTACTCCTGATTTTAGAAATTACACTATGAAAATCAGATCTAAGTTAATAGTTTGACGTTCTTTACTTCAAAATAACCAAGTCTTATTTTAGAATACTGAGTTTGTAAATCAAAGCTAAGTTATTAGTTTAAAGTGCTTTACTTGAAAATATGTACTTCTGATTTTAGAAATGACAATTTGAAAATCAGATCTAAGTTAATAGTTTGACGTTCTTCACTTGTAAATAACTAAGTCTTATTTTAGTATAGTGAATTTGTAAATTAAAACTAAGTTATTTGTTTGAAGTTCTTTACTTGAAATTATCTACTACTGATTTTAGAAATGACAATTTGAAAATTAGATCTAAGTTAATAGTTTGACGATTTTTATTTCAAAATAACTAAGTCTTATTTTAGACTAGTAAATTTGTAAATCAAAACTAAGTTATTAGTTTGAAGTTTCTTACTTGTAAATATCTACTACTGATTTTAGAAATGACAATTTGAAAATCAGATATAGTTATTAGTTTGACGTTTCTTACTTCAAAATAACTAATTCTTACTTTAGAATAGTGCATTTGTAAATCAAAACTAAGTTATTAGTTGAAAGTTCTATACTTCAAAATATCTACTACTGATTTTAGAAATGACAATTTGAAAATCAGATCTAAGTTAATGGTTTGACGTTCTTTACTTCAAAATAACTAAGTCTTATTTTAGACTAGTGAATTAGTAAATCAAAACTAAGTTATTAGTTTAAAGTTTTTTACTTCAAATTTTCTAATTTGGATCTTAGTAATGTAAATTTGTAAATCAAATCTAAGGTTGTAGTTTGAAGTTCTTTACTTGAAAATAATTACTTCTGATTTTAGAAATTACAATTTGAAAATCAGATCTAAGTTAATAGTTTGACGTTGTTTACTTCAAAATAACTAAGTCTTATTTTAGAATTGTCAATTTGTAAATCAAAGCTAAGTTATTAGTTTGAAGTTCTTTACTTGAAAATATCTACTTCTGATTTTAGAAATGGCAATTTGAAAATCAGGTCTAAGTTAATAATTTGACGTTTTTTACCTCAAAATAACTAAGTCTTATATTAGTATAGTGAATTTGTAAATTAAAACTAAGTTATTAGTTTGAAGTTCTTTATTTGAAATAATCTACTACTGATTTTAGAAATGACATTTTGAAAATCAGATCAAAGTTAATAGTTTGACGTTCTTTACTTCAAAATAACTAAGTCTTATTTTAGACTAGTGAATTTGTAAATCAAAACTAAGTTTTTAGTTTAAAGTTTTTTACTTCAAATTTACTAATTCGGATCTTAGAAATGTAAATTTGGAAATCAAACCTAAGGTTGTTGTTTGAAGTTCTTTACCTGAAATTATCTACTTCTGATTTTAGAAATTACAATTTGTAAATCAAAACTAAGTTATAAGCTTGAAGTTCTTTACTTGAAAATATCTACTTTTGATTTTGGAAATGAAATATTTAAAATCAGATCTAATGTAATAGTTTGACGTTCTTTACTTCAAAATAACCAAGTCTTATTTTAGAATACTGAATTTGTAAATCAAAGCTAAGTTATTAGTTTAAAGTTCTTTACTTGAAAATATGTACTTCTGATTTTAGAAATGACAATTTGAAAATCAGATCTAAGTTAATAGTATGACGTTCTTCACTTGTAAATAACTAAGTCTTATTTTAGTATAGTGAATTTGTAAATTAAAACTAAGTTATTTGTTTGAAGTTCTTTACTTGAAATTATCTACTACTGATTTTAGAAATGACAATTTGAAAATCAGATCTTAGTTAATAGTTTCACGTTCTTTACTTCTAAATAACTAAGTCTTATTTTAGAATACTGAATTTGTAAATCAAAGCTAAGTTATTAGTTTAAAGTTCTTTACTTGAAAATATGTACTTCTGATTTTAGAAATGACAATTTGAAAATCAGATCTAAGTTAATAGTTTGACGTTCTTCACTTGTAAATAACTAAGTCTTATATTAGAATACTGAATTTGTAAATCAAAGCTAAGTTATTAGTTTAAAGTTCTTTACTTAAAAATATGTACTTCTGATTTTAGAAATGACAATTTGAAAATCAGATCTTAGTTAATAGTTTGACGTTCTTTACTTCTAAATAACTAAGTCTTATTTTAGTATAGTGAATTTGTAAATTAAAACTAAGTTATTAGTTTGAAGTTCTTTACTTGAAAATATCTACTACTGATTTTAGAAATGACAATTTGAAAATCAGATGTAAGTCAATCGTTTGACGTTCTTTACTTTAAAATAACTAAGTCTTATTTTAGACTAGTGAATTTGTAAATCAAAACTACTAAGTTATTAGTTTAAAGTTTTTTACTTCAAATTTACAGATTCGGATCTTAGTAATGTAAATTTGGAAATCAAATCTAAGGTTGTAGTTTGAAGTTCTTCACTTGAAAATATCTACTTCATATTTAAGAAATGACAATTTGAAAATCAGATCTAAGTTAATAGTTTAACGTTCTTTACTTCAAAATAACCAAGTCTTATTTTAGAATACTGAATTTGTAAATCAAAGCTAAGTTATTAGTTTAAAGTTCTTTACTTGAAAATATGTACTTCTGATTTTAGAAATTACAATTTGAAAATCAGATCTAAGTTAATAGTTTGACGTTCTTCACTTGTAAATAACTAAGTCTTATTTTAGTATAGTGAATTTGTAAATTAAAACTAAGTTATTTGTGTGAAGTTTTTTACTTGAAATTATCTACTACTGATTTTAGAAATGACAATTTGAAAATTAGATCTAAGTTAATAGTTTGACGATTTTTATTTCAAAATAACTAAGTCTTATTTTAGACTAGTAAATTTGTAAATCAAAACTAAGTTATTAGTTTGAAGTTCTTTACTTGTAAATACATACTACTGATTTTAGAAATGACAATTTCAAAATCAGATATAGTTATTAGTTTGACGTTTTTTACTTCAAAATAACTAATTCTTACTTTAGAATAGTGCATTTGTAAATCAAAACTAAGTTATTAGTTGAAAGTTCTATACTTCAAAATATCTACTACTGATTTTAGAAATGACAATTTGAAAATCAGATCTCAATTAATGGTTTGACGTTCTTTACTTCAAAATAACTAAGTCTTATTTTAGAATTATTGTCAATTTGTAAATCAAAGCCAAGTTATTAGTTTGAAGTTCTTTACTTGAAAATATCTACTTCGGATTTTAGAAATGGCAATTTGAAAATCAGGTCTAAGTTAATAGTTTGACGTTTTTTACTTCAAAATAACTAAGTCTTATTTTAGTATAGTGAATTTGTAAATAAAAACTAAGTTATTAGTTTGAAGTTCTTTACTTGAAAATATCTACTACTGCTTTTTGAAATGACAAATACAAATCAGATCTAAGTTAATAGTTTGACGTTCTTTACTTCAAAATAACTAAGTCTTATTTTAGACTAGTGAATTTGTAAATCAAAACTAAGTTATTAGTTTAAAGTTATTTACTTCAAATTTACTAATTCGGATCTTAGTAATGTTCTTAGTAATGTACAATCTAAGGTTGTAGTTTGAAGTTCTTTACCTGAAAATATCTACTTCTGATTTTAGAAATTACAATTTGAAAATCAGGTCTAAGTTAATAGTTTGACGTTCTTTACTTCAAAATACCTAAGTCTTACTTTAGAATAGGAAATTTGTAAATCAACACTAAGTTATTAGTTTGAAGTTCTTTACTTTGAAATATCTAATTCTGATTTAAAAAATGACAATTTGAAAATCAGATCTAAGCGAATAGTTTGACGTTCTTTACTTCAAAATAGATAAGTCTTATTTTAGAATAGTGTATTTGTAAATAAAACCTAAGTTATTAGTTTGAAGTACTTTACTTAAAAATATCTATTTCTGATTTTAGAAATAATAATTTGAAAATCAGATCTAAGTTAATAGTTTGGCGTTCTTTACTTTAAAATAACTAAGTCTTATTTTAGACTAGTGAATTTGTAAATGAAAACTAAGTTATTAGTTTAAAGTTTTTTACTTCAAATTTACTATTTCGGATCTTAGTAATGCAAATTTGTAAATCAAATCTAAGGTTGTAAGAAAATCAGATCAGAAAAAATAGTTATTAGTTTGACGTTTTTTACTTCAAAATAACTAATTCTTACTTTAGAATAGTGCATTTGTAAATCAAAACTAAGTTATTAGTGTGAAGTTCTTGACTTCTTTACTTACTAGATTTAGAAATGACAATTTGAAAATCAGAACTAATTTACTAGTTTGACGTTCCTTACCTTAAAATAGATAAGTCTTATTTTAGAATATTGTATTTGTAAATCAAAACTAAGTTGTTAGTTTGAAGTTCTTTATTTAAAAATATCTGCTTCAGATTCTACAAATGATAATTTGAAAATCAGATCTAAGTTAATAGTTTGACGTTCTTTACTTCTGAACAACTAAGTTTTATTTTAGTATAGTAAATTTGTAAATAAAAACTAAGTTGTTAGTTTGAAGTTCTTTATTTGAAAATATCTGCTTCAGATTTTAGAAATGACAATTTGATAATCAGATCTAAGTTAATAATTTGATGTTTTTTACTTCAATATAGATAAGTCTTATTTAAGAATACTGTATATGTAAATCAAAACTAAGTTATTAGTTTGAAGTTCTTTATTTGAAAATATCTGCTTTAGATTTTATAAATGACAATTTGAAAATCAGATCTAAGTTATTAGTTTAAAGTTCTTTACTTGAAAATATCTGCTTCAGATTTTAGAAATGACAATTTGAAAATCAGGTCTAAGTTATTAGTATGACGTTCTTTACTTCAAAATAGATAAGTCTTATTTTAGTATACTGTATTTGTAAATCAAAACTAAGTTATTAGTATGACGTTCTTTACTTGAAAAAAACTACTTACGAATTTTAGAAATGACAATTTGAAAATCAGATATAAGTTAATAGTTTGACGTTCTTTACTTCAAAATAGTTAAGTCTTATTTTAGAATACTGTATTTGTAAATCAAATATAAGTTATTAGTTTGAAGTTCTTTAATTGAAAACATCTACTTCTGATTTTGGAAATGACAATTTGAAAAGCAGATCTAAGTTAATAGTTTGACGTTCTTTACTTAAAAACAACTAAGTCTTATTGTAGTATAGTGAATTTGTAAATCAAAGCTATATTATTAGTTTGAAGTTTCCATACTTGAAAATATCTACTACTGATTTTAGAAATGACAATTTGAAAATCAGTTCTAAGTTAATAGTTTGACGTTCTTTACTTCAAAATAGATAAATCTTATTTTAGAATACTGTATTTGTAAATCAAATCTAAGTTATTAGTTTGAAGTTCTTTAATTTAAAAAATCTACTTCTGATTTTGGAAATGACAATTCGAAAATCAGATCTAAGTTAATAGTTTGACGTTCTTTACTTCAAAACAACTAAGTCTTATTTTAGTATAGTGAATTTGTAAATCAAAACTAAGTTATTAGTTTGAAGTCTATACTTGAAAAAATCTACTACTGATTTTAGAAATGAGAATTTGAAAATCAGATCTAAGTTAATAGTTTGACGTTCTTTACTTCATAACAACTAAGTCTTATTTTAGAATATTAAATTTGTAAATCAAAGCTAAGTTATTTGTTTAAAGTTCTTTCCTTAAAAACATCTACTTCTGATTTTAGAATTGACAATTTGAAAATCAGGTCTAAGTTAATAGTTTGACGTTTTTTACTACAAAATAACTAAATCTTATTTTAGACTAGTAAATTTGTAAATCAAAACTAAGTTATTATTTTGAAGTTCTCTACTTGAAAATATCTACTACTGATTTTAGAAATGACAATTTGAAAATCAGATCTAAGTTAATACTTTGACGTTCTTTACTTCAAAATAACTAAGTCTTATTTTAGAATATTGAATTTGTAAATCAAAGCTAAGTTATTTGTTTACAAATCTTTTCTTAAAAAAATCTACTTCTGATTTTAGAAATGACAATTTGAAAATCAGATCTAAGTTAATAGTTTGACGTTCTTTACTTCAAAATAGATAAGTCTTATTTTAGAATGCTGTATTTGTAAATCAAAACTAAGTTGTTAGTTTGAAGTTCTTTATTTGAAAATATCTGCTTCAGATTTTAGAAATGACAATTTGAAAATCAGATATAAGTTAATAGTTTTATGTTTTTTACTTCAATATAGATAAGTCTTATTTTAGAATACTGTATATGTAAATCAAAACTAAGTTATTAGTTTGAAGTTCTTTATTAGAAAATATCTGCTTCAGATTTTATAAATGACAATTTGAAAATCAGATCTAAGTTATTAGTTTGTGGTTCATTACTTCAAAATAACTAAGTCTTATTTTAAAATAGTGAATTTGTAAATCAAAACTAAGTTATTAGTTTAAAGTTCTTTACTTGAAAATAGCTGTTTCAGATTTTAGAAATGACAATTTGAAAATCAGGTCTAAGTTAATAGTATGACGTTCTTTACTTCAAAATAACTAAGTCTTATTTTAGACTAGTGAATTTGTAAATAAAAACTAAGTTATTAGTTTGAAGTTCTTTACTTGAAAATATCTACTACTGATTTTAGAAATGACAATTTGTAAATCAGATCTAAGTTAATAGTTTGACGTAATTTACTTCAAAATAACTAAGTCTTATTTTAGACTAGTGAATTTGTAAATCATAGCTAAGTTATTAGTTTAAAGTTCTTTACTTGAAAATATCTACTTCGGATTTTAGAAATGACAATTTGTAAATCAGATCTAAGTTAATAGTTTGACGTAATTTACTTCAAAATAACTAAGTCTTATTTTAGAATAGTTAATTTGCAAATCATAGCTAAGTTATTAGTTTAAAGTTCTTTACTTGAAAATATCTACTTCGGATTTTAGAAATGACAATTTGAAAATCAGATCTAAGTTAATAGTTTGACGTTCTTTACTTCAAAATAGATAAGTCTTATTTTAGAATACTGTATTTGTAAATCAAATCTAAGTTATTAGTTTGAAGTTCTTTAATTGAAAACATCTACTTCTGATTTTGGAAATGACAATTTGAAAATCAGATCTAAGTTAATAGTTTGACGTTCTTTACTTCAAAACAACTAAGTCTTATTTTAGTATAGTGAATTTGTAAATCAAAACTAAGTTATTAGTTTGAAGTCTATACTTGAAAAAATCTACTACTGATTTTAGAAATGAGAATTTGAAAATCAGATCTAAGTTAATAGTTTGACGTTCTTTACTTCAAAACAACTAAGTCTTATTTTAGTATAGTGAATTTGTAAATCAAAACTAAGTTATTAGTCTGAAGTCTATACTTGAAAAAATCTACTTCTGATTTTAGAATTGACAATTTGAAAATCAGGTCTAAGTTAATAGTTTGTCGTTCTTTACTACAAAATAACTTAATCTTATTTTAGACTAGTTAATTTGTAAATCAAAACTAAGTTATTAGTTTGAAGTTCTCTACTTGAAAATATCTACTACTGATTTTAGAAATGACAATTTGAAAATCAGATCTAAGTTAATACTTTGACGTTCTTTACTTCAAAATAACTAAGTCTTATTTTAGAATATTGAATTTGTAAATCAAAGCTAAGTTATTTGTTTACAAATCTTTCCTTAAAAAAATCTACTTCTGATTTTAGAAATGACAATTTGAAAATCAGGTCTAAGTTAATAGTTTGACGTTTTTTACTTCTAAATAACTAAGTCTTATTTTAGACTAGTAAACTTGTAAATCAAAACTAAGGTTGTAGTTTGAAGTTCTTTACCTGAAAATATCTACTTCTGATTTTAGAAATTACAATTTGAAAATCAGGTCTAAGTTAATAGTTTGACGTTCTTTACTTCAAAATACCTAAGTCTTACTTTAGAATAGGAAATTTGTAAATCAACACTAAGTTATTAGTTTGAAGTTCTTTACTTTGAAATATCTACTTCTGATTTAAAAAATGACAATTTGAAAATCAGATCTAAGTGAATAGTTTAACGTTCTTTACTTCAAAATAGATAAGTCTTATTTTAGAATAGTGTATTTGTAAATAAAACCTAAGTTATTAGTTTGAAGTACTTTACTTAAAAATATCTATTTCTGATTTTAGAAATAATAATTTGAAAATCAGATCTAAGTTAATAGTTTGGCGTTCTTTACTTTAAAATAACTAAGTCTTATTTTAGACTAGTGAATTTGTAAATGAAAACTAAGTTATTAGTTTAAAGTTTTTTACTTCAAATTTACTATTTCGGATCTTAGTAATGCAAATTTGGAAATCAAATCTAAGGTTGTAAGAAAATCAGATCAGAAAAAATAGTTATTAGTTTGACGTTTTTTACTTCAAAATAACTAATTCTTACTTTAGAATAGTGCATTTGTAAATCAAAACTAAGTTATTAGTGTGAAGTTCTTGACTTTTTTACTTACTAGATTTAGAAATGACAATTTGAAAATCAGAACTAATTTACTAGTTTGACGTTCCTTACCTTAAAATAGATAAGTCTTATTTTAGAATATTGTATTTGTAAATCAAAACTAAGTTGTTAGTTTGAAGTTCTTTATTTAAAAATATCTGCTTCAGATTCTACAAATGATAATTTGAAAATCAGATCTAAGTTAATAGTTTGACGATTTTTACTTCTGAACAACTAAGTTTTATTTTAGTATAGTAAATTTGTAAATAAAAACTAAGTTGTTATTTTGAAGTTCTTTATTTGAAAATATCTGCTTCAGATTTTAGAAATGACAATTTGAAAATCAGATCTAAGTTAATAGTTTTATGTTTTTTACTTCAATATAGATAAGTCTTATTTAAGAATACTGTATATGTAAATCAAAACTAAGTTATTAGTTTGAAGTTCTATATTTGAAAATATCTGCTTCAGATTTTATAAATGACAATTTGAAAATCAGATCTAAGTTATTAGTTTAAAGTTCTTTACTTGAAAATATCTGCTTCAGATTTTAGAAATGACAATTTGAAAATCAGGTCTAAGTTAATAGTATGACGTTCTTTACTTCAAAATAGATAAGTCTTATTTTAGTATACTGTATTTGTAAATCAAAACTAAGTTATTAGTATGACGTTCTTTACTTGAAAAAAACTACTACTGATTTTAGAAATGACAATTTGAAAATCAGATCTAAGTTAATACTTTGACGTTCTTTACTTCAAAATAACTAAGTCTTATTTTAGAATATTGAATTTGTAAATCAAAGCTAAGTTATTTGTTTACAAATCTTTCCTTAAAAAAATCTACTTCTGATTTTAGAAATGACAATTTGAAAATCAGGTCTAAGTTAATAGTTTGACGTTTTTTACTTCTAAATAACTAAGTCTTATTTTAGACTAGTAAACTTGTAAATCAAAACTAAGGTTGTAGTTTGAAGTTCTTTACCTGAAAATATCTACTTCTGATTTTAGAAATTACAATTTGAAAATCAGGTCTAAGTTAATAGTTTGACGTTCTTTACTTCAAAATACCTAAGTCTTACTTTAGAATAGGAAATTTGTAAATCAACACTAAGTTATTAGTTTGAAGTTCTTTACTTTGAAATATCTACTTCTGATTTAAAAAATGACAATTTGAAAATCAGATCTAAGTGAATAGTTTAACGTTCTTTACTTCAAAATAGATAAGTCTTATTTTAGAATAGTGTATTTGTAAATAAAACCTAAGTTATTAGTTTGAAGTACTTTACTTAAAAATATCTATTTCTGATTTTAGAAATAATAATTTGAAAATCAGATCTAAGTTAATAGTTTGGCGTTCTTTACTTTAAAATAACTAAGTCTTATTTTAGACTAGTGAATTTGTAAATGAAAACTAAGTTATTAGTTTAAAGTTTTTTACTTCAAATTTACTATTTCGGATCTTAGTAATGCAAATTTGGAAATCAAATCTAAGGTTGTAAGAAAATCAGATCAGAAAAAATAGTTATTAGTTTGACGTTTTTTACTTCAAAATAACTAATTCTTACTTTAGAATAGTGCATTTGTAAATCAAAACTAAGTTATTAGTGTGAAGTTCTTGACTTTTTTACTTACTAGATTTAGAAATGACAATTTGAAAATCAGAACTAATTTACTAGTTTGACGTTCCTTACCTTAAAATAGATAAGTCTTATTTTAGAATATTGTATTTGTAAATCAAAACTAAGTTGTTAGTTTGAAGTTCTTTATTTAAAAATATCTGCTTCAGATTCTACAAATGATAATTTGAAAATCAGATCTAAGTTAATAGTTTGACGTTTTTTACTTCTGAACAACTAAGTTTTATTTTAGTATAGTAAATTTGTAAATAAAAACTAAGTTGTTATTTTGAAGTTCTTTATTTGAAAATATTTGCTTCAGATTTTAGAAATGACAATTTGAAAATCAGATCTAAGTTAATAGTTTTATGTTTTTTACTTCAATATAGATAAGTCTTATTTAAGAATACTGTATATGTAAATCAAAACTAAGTTATTAGTTTGAAGTTCATTATTTGAAAATATCTGCTTCAGATTTTATAAATGACAATTTGAAAATCAGATCTAAGTTATTAGTTTAAAGTTCTTTACTTGAAAATATCTGCTTCAGATTTTAGAAATGACAATTTGAAAATCAGGTCTAAGTTAATAGTATGACGTTCTTTACTTCAAAATAGATAAGTCTTATTTTAGTATACTGTATTTGTAAATCAAAACTAAGTTATTAGTATGACGTTCTTTACTTGAAAAAAACTACTACTGATTTTAGAAATGACAATTTGAAAATCAGATATAAGTTAATAGTTTGACGTTCTTTACTTCAAAATAGTTAAGTCTTATTTTAGAATACTGTATTTGTAAATCAAATATAAGTTATTAGTTTGAAGTTCTTTAATTGAAAACATCTACTTCTGATTTTGGAAATGACAATTTGAAAAGCAGATCTAAGTTAATAGTTTGACGTTCTTTACTTAAAAACAACTAAGTCTTATTTTAGTATAGTGAATTTGTAAGTCAAAGCTATGCTATTAGTTTGAAGTTTCCATACTTGAAAATATCTACTACTGATTTTAGAAATGACAATTTGAAAATCAGATCTAAGTTAATAGTTTGACGTTCTTTACTTCAAAATAGATAAGTCTTATTTTAGAATACTGTATTTGTAAATCAAATCTAAGTTATTAGTTTGAAGTTCTTTAATTTAAAAAATCTACTTCTGATTTTGGAAATGACAATTCGAAAATCAGATCTAAGTTAATAGTTTGACGTTCTTTACTTCAAAACAACTAAGTCTTATTTTAGTATAGTGAATTTGTAAATCAAAACTAAGTTATTAGTTTGAAGCCTATACTTGAAAAAATCTACTACTGATTTTAGAAATGAGAATTTGAAAATCAGATCTAAGTTAATAGTTTGACGTTCTTTACTTCATAACAACTAAGTCTTATTTTAGAATAGTAAATTTGTAAACCAAAGCTAAGTTATTTGTTTAAAGTTCTTTCCTTAAAAAAATCTACTTCTGATTTTAGAATTGACAATTTGAAAATCAGGTCTAAGTTAATAGTTTGACGTTTTTTACTACAAAATAACTAAATCTTATTTTAGACTAGTAAATTTGTAAATCAAATCTAAGTTATTATTTTGAAGTTCTCTACTTGAAAATATCTACTACTGATTTTAGAAATGACAATTTGAAAATAAGATCTAAGTTAATAGTTTGACGTTTTTTACTTCAAAATAACTAAGTCTTATTTAGACTAGTGAATCTGTAAATCAAAACTAAGTTATTAGTTTAAAGTTCTGTACTTTGAAATATCTACTTCTGATTTCAGAAATGACAATTTGAAAAACAGATCAAAGTTACTAGTTTGACGTTCTTCACTTGTAAATAACTAAGTCTTATTTTAGAATACTGAATTTGTAAATCAAAGCTAAGTTATTAGTTTAAAGTTCTTTACTTAAAAATATGTACTTCTGATTTTAGAAATGACAATTTGAAAATCAGATCTTAGTTAATAGTTTGACGTTCTTTACTTCTAAATAACTAAGTCTTATTTTAGTATAGTGAATTTGTAAATTAAAACTAAGTTATTAGTTTGAAGTTCTTTACTTGAAAATATCTACTACTGATTTTAGAAATGACAATTTGAAAATCAGATGTAAGTCAATCGTTTGACGTTCTTTACTTTAAAATAACTAAGTCTTATTTTAGACTAGTGAATTTGTAAATCAAAACTACTAAGTTATTAGTTTAAAGTTTTTTACTTCAAATTTACTAATTCGGATGTTAGTAATGTAAATTTGGAAATCAAATCTAAGGTTGTAGTTTGAAGTTCTTCACTTGAAAATATCTACTTCATATTTAAGAAATGACAATTTGAAAATCAGATCTAAGTTAATAGTTTGACGTTCTTTACTTCAAAATAACCAAGTCTTATTTTAGAATACTGAATTTGTAAATCAAAGCTAAGTTATTAGTTTAAAGTTCTTTACTTGAAAATATGTACTTCTGATTTTAGAAATGACAATTTGAAAATCAGATCTAAGTTAATAGTTTGACGTTCTTCACTTGTAAATAACTAAGTCTTATTTTAGTATAGTGAATTTGTAAATTAAAACTAAGTTATTTGTTTGAAGTTCTTTACTTGAAATTATCTACTACTGATTTTAGAAATGACAATTTGAAAATTAGATCTAAGTTAATAGTTTGACGATTTTTATTTCAAAATAACTAAGTCTTATTTTAGACTAGTAAATTTGTAAATCAACACTAAGTTATTAGTTTGAAGTTCTTTACTTGTAAATATCTACTACTGATTTTAGAAATGACAATTTGAAAATCAGATATAGTTATTAGTTTGACGTTTTTTACTTCAAAATAACTAATTCTTACTTTAGAATAGTGCATTTGTAAATCAAAACTAAGTTATTAGTTGAAAGTTCTATACTTCAAAATATCTACTACTGATTTTAGAAATGACAATTTGAAAATCAGATCTCAATTAATGGTTTGACGTTCTTTACTTCAAAATAACTAAGTCTTATTTTAGAATTGTCAATTTGTAAATCAAAGCCAAGTTATTAGTTTGAAGTTCTTTACTTGAAAATATCTACTTCGGATTTTAGAAATGGCAATTTGAAAATCAGATATAAGTTAATAGTTTGACGTTCTTTACTTCAAAATAGTTAAGTCTTATTTTAGAATACTGTATTTGTAAATCAAATATAAGTTATTAGTTTGAAGTTCTTTAATTGAAAACATCTACTTCTGATTTTGGAAATGACAATTTGAAAAGCAGATCTAAGTTAATAGTTTGACGTTCTTTACTTAAAAACAACTAAGTCTTATTTTAGTATAGTGAATTTGTAAGTCAAAGCTATGCTATTAGTTTGAAGTTTCCATACTTGAAAATATCTACTACTGATTTTAGAAATGACAATTTGAAAATCAGATCTAAGTTAATAGTTTGACGTTCTTTACTTCAAAATAGATAAGTCTTATTTTAGACTAGTGAATTTGTAAATCAAAACTAAGTTATTAGTTTAAAGTTATTTACTTCAAATTTACTAATTCGGATCTTAGTAATGTACTTAGTAATGTACAATCTAAGGTTGTAGTTTGAAGTTCTTTACCTGAAAATATCTACTTCTGATTTTAGAAATTACAATTTGAAAATCAGGTCTAAGTTAATAGGTTGACGTTCTTTACTTCAAAATACCTAAGTCTTACTTTAGAATAGTGTATTTGTAAATAAAACCTAAGTTATTAGTTTAAAGTTTTTTACTTCAAATTTACTATTACGGATCTTAGTAATGCAAATTTGGAAATCAAATCTAAGGTTGTAAGAAAATCAGATCAGAAAAAATAGTTATTAGTTTGACGTTTTTTACTTCAAAATAACTAATTCTTACTTTAGAATAGTGCATTTGTAAATCAAAACTAAGTTATTAGTGTGAAGTTCTTGACTTCTTTACTTACTAGATTTAGAAATGACAATTTGAAAATCAGAACTAATTTACTAGTTTGACGTTCCTTACCTTAAAATAGATAAGTCTTATTTTAGAATATTGTATTTGTAAATCAAAACTAAGTTGTTAGTTTGAAGTTCTTTATTTAAAAATATCTGCTTCAGATTCTACAAATGATAATTTGAAAATCAGATCTAAGTTAATAGTTTGACGTTCTTTACTTCTGAACAACTAAGTTTTATTTTAGTATAGTAAATTTGTAAATAAAAACTAAGTTGTTAGTTTGAAGTTCTTTATTTGAAAATATCTGCTTCAGATTTTAGAAATGACAATTTGATAATCAGATCTAAGTTAATAGTTTGATGTTTTTTACTTCAATATAGATAAGTCTTATTTAAGAATACTGTATATGTAAATCAAAACTAAGTTATTAGTTTGAAGTTCTTTATTTGAAAATATCTGCTTCAGATTTTATAAATGACAATTTGAAAATCAGATCTAAGTTATTAGTTTAAAGTTCTTTACTTGAAAATATCTGCTTCAGATTTTAGAAATGACAATTTGAAAATCAGGTCTAAGTTAATAGTATGACGTTCTTTACTTCAAAATAGATAAGTCTTATTTTAGTATACTGTATTTGTAAATCAAAACTAAGTTATTAGTATGACGTTCTTTACTTGAAAAAAACTACTACTGATTTTAGAAATGACAATTTGAAAATCAGATATAAGTTAATAGTTTGACGTTCTTTACTTCAAAATAGTTAAGTCTTATTTTAGAATACTGTATTTGTAAATCAAATATAAGTTATTAGTTTGAAGTTCTTTAATTGAAAACATCTACTTCTAATTTTGGAAATGACAATTTGAAAAGCAGATCTAAGTTAATAGTTTGACGTTCTTTACTTAAAAACAACTAAGTCTTATTTTAGTATAGTGAATTTGTAAATCAAAGCTATATTATTAGTTTGAAGTTTCCATACTTGAAAATATCTACTACTGATTTTAGAAATGACAATTTGAAAATCAGATCTAAGTTAATAGTTTGACGTTCTTTACTTCAAAATAGATAAGTCTTATTTTAGAATACTGTATTTGTAAATCAAATCTAAGTTATTAGTTTGAAGTTCTTTAATTTAAAAAACCTACTTCTGATTTTGGAAATGACAATTCGAAAATCAGATCTAAGTTAATAGTTTGACGTTCTTAATTCAAAACAACTAAGTCTTATTTTAGTATAGTGAATTTGTAAATCAAAACTAAGTTATTAGTTTAAAGTCTATACTTGAAAAAATCTACTACTGATTTTAGAAATGAGAATTTGAAAATCAGATCTAAGTTAATAGTTTGACGTTCTTTACTTCATAACAACTAAGTCTTATTTTAGAATAGTAAATTTGTAAATCAAAGCTAAGTTATTTGTTTAAAGTTCTTTCCTTAAAAAAATCTACTTCTGATTTTAGAATTGACAATTTGAAAATCAGGTCTAAGTTAATAGTTTGACGTTTTTTACTACAAAATAACTAAATCTTATTTTAGACTAGTAAATTTGTAAATCAAAACTAAGTTATTATTTTGAAGTTCTCTACTTGAAAATATCTACTACTGATTTTAGAAATGACAATTTGAAAATCAGATCTAAGTTAATACTTTGACGTTCTTTACTTCAAAATAACTAAGTCTTATTTTAGAATATTGAATTTGTAAATCAAAGCTAAGTTATTTGTTTACAAATCTTTCCTTAAAAAAATCTACTTCTGATTTTAGAAATGACAATTTGAAAATCAGATCTAAGTTAATAGTTTGACGTTCTTTACTTCAAAATAGATAAGTCTTATTTTAGAATGCTGTATTTGTAAATCAAAACTAAGTTGTTAGTTTGAAGTTCTTTATTTGAAAATATCTGCTTCAGATTTTAGAAATGACAATTTGAAAATCAGATCTAAGTTAATAGTTTTATGTTTTTTACTTCAATATAGATAAGTCTTATTTTAGAATACTGTATATGTAAATCAAAACTAAGTTATTAGTTTGAAGTTCTTTATTAGAAAATATCTGCTTCAGATTTTATAAATGACAATTTGAAAATCAGATCTAAGTTATTAGTTTGTGGTTCATTAATTCAAAATAACTAAGTCTTATTTTAAAATAGTGAATTTGTAAATCAAAACTAAGTTATTAGTTTAAAGTTCTTTACTTGAAAATAGCTGTTTCAGATTTTAGAAATGACAATTTGAAAATCAGGTCTAAGTTAATAGTATGACGTTCTTTACTTCAAAATAACTAAGTCTTATTTTAGACTAGTGAATTTGTAAATAAAAACTAAGTTATTAGTTTGAAGTTCTTTACTTGACAATATCTACTACTGATTTTAGAAATGACAATTTGTAAATCAGATCTAAGTTAATAGTTTGACGTAATTTACTTCAAAATAACTAAGTCTTATTTTAGACTAGTGAATTTGTAAATCATAGCTAAGTTATTAGTTTAAAGTTCTTTACTTGAAAATATCTACTTCTGATTTTAGAAATGACAATTTGAAAATCAGATCTAAGTTAATAGTTTGACGTTCTTTACTTCATAACAACTAAGTCTTATTTTAGAATAGTAAATTTGTAAATCAAAGCTAAGTTATTTGTTTAAAGTTCTTTCCTTAAAAAAATCTACTTCTGATTTTAGAATTGACAATTTGAAAATCAGGTCTAAGTTAATAGTTTGACGTTTTTTACTACAAAATAACTAAATCTTATTTTAGACTAGTAAATTTGTAAATCAAAACTAAGTTATTATTTTGAAGTTCTCTACTTGAAAATATCTACTACTGATTTTAGAAATGACAATTTGAAAATCAGATCTAAGTTAATACTTTGACGTTCTTTACTTCAAAATAACTAAGTCTTATTTTAGAATATTGAATTTGTAAATCAAAGCTAAGTTATTTGTTTACAAATCTTTCCTTAAAAAAATCTACTTCTGATTTTAGAAATGACAATTTGAAAATCAGATCTAAGTTAATAGTTTGACGTTCTTTACTTCAAAATAGATAAGTCTTATTTTAGAATGCTGTATTTGTAAATCAAAACTAAGTTGTTAGTTTGAAGTTCTTTATTTGAAAATATCTGCTTCAGATTTTAGAAATGACAATTTGAAAATCAGATCTAAGTTAATAGTTTTATGTTTTTTACTTCAATATAGATAAGTCTTATTTTAGAATACTGTATATGTAAATCAAAACTAAGTTATTAGTTTGAAGTTCTTTATTAGAAAATATCTGCTTCAGATTTTATAAATGACAATTTGAAAGTCAGATCTAAGTTATTAGTTTGTGGTTCATTAATTCAAAATAACTAAGTCTTATTTTAAAATAGTGAATTTGTAAATCAAAACTAAGTTATTAGTTTAAAGTTCGTTACTTGAAAATAGCTGTTTCAGATTTTAGAAATGACAATTTGAAAATCAGGTCTAAGTTAATAGTATGACGTTCTTTACTTCAAAATAACTAAGTCTTATTTTAGACTAGTGAATTTGTAAATAAAAACTAAGTTATTAGTTTGAAGTTCTTTACTTGACAATATCTACTACTGATTTTAGAAATGACAATTTGTAAATCAGATCTAAGTTAATAGTTTGACGTAATTTACTTCAAAATAACTAAGTCTTATTTTAGACTAGTGAATTTGTAAATCATAGCTAAGTTATTAGTTTAAAGTTCTTTACTTGAAAATATCTACTTCTGATTTTAGAAATGACAATTTGAAAATCAGATCTAAGTTAATAGTTTGTCGTTCTTTACTTCATAACAACTAAGTCTTATTTTAGAATAGTAAATTTGTAAATCAAAGCTAAGTTATTTGTTTAAAGTTCTTTCCTTAAAAAAATCTACTTCTGATTTTAGAATTGACAATTTGAAAATCAGGTCTAAGTTAATAGTTTGACGTTTTTTACTACAAAATAACTAAATCTTATTTTAGACTAGTAAATTTGTAAATCAAAACTAAGTTATTATTTTGAAGTTCTCTACTTGAAAATATCTACTACTGATTTTAGAAATGACAATTTGAAAATCAGATCTAAGTTAATACTTTGACGTTCTTTACTTCAAAATAACTAAGTCTTATTTTAGAATATTGAATTTGTAAATCAAAGGTAAGTTATTTGTTTACAAATCTTTCCTTAAAAAAATCTACTTCTGATTTTAGAAATGACAATTTGAAAATCAGATCTAAGTTAATAGTTTGACGTTCTTTACTTCAAAATAGATAAGTCTTATTTTAGAATGCTGTATTTGTAAATCAAAACTAAGTTGTTAGTTTGAAGTTCTTTATTTGAAAATATCTGCTTCAGATTTTAGAAATGACAATTTGAAAATCAAATCTAAGTTAATAGTTTTATGTTTTTTACTTCAATATAGATAAGTCTTATTTTAGAATACTGTATATGTAAATCAAAACTAAGTTATTAGTTTGAAGTTCTTTATTAGAAAATATCTGCTTCAGATTTTATAAATGACAATTTGAAAATCAGATCTAAGTTATTAGTTTGTGGTTCATTACTTCAAAATAACTAAGTCTTATTTTAAAATAGTGAATTTGTAAATCAAAACTAAGTTATTAGTTTAAAGTTCTTTACTTGAAAATAGCTGTTTCAGATTTTAGAAATGACAATTTGAAAATCAGGTCTAAGTTAATAGTATGACGTTCTTTACTTCAAAATAACTAAGTCTTATTTTAGACTAGTGAATTTGTAAATAAAAACTAAGTTATTAGTTTGAAGTTCTTTACTTGAAAATATCTACTACTGATTTTAGAAATGACAATTTGTAAATCAGATCTAAGTTAATAGTTTGACGTAATTTACTTCAAAATAACTAAGTCTTATTTAAGACTAGTGAATTTGTAAATCATAGCTAAGTTATTAGTTTAAAGTTCTTTACTTGAAAATATCTACTTCTGATTTTAGAAATGACAATTTGAAAATCAGATCTAAGTTAATAGTTTGACGTTCTTTACTTGAAAATAACTAAGTCTTATTTTAGAATAGTTAATTTTCAAATCATAGCTAAGTTATTAGTTTAAAGTTCTTTACTTGAAAATATCTACTTCGGATTTTAGAAATGACAATTTGAAAATCAGATCTAAGTTAATAGTTTGACGTTCTTTACTTCAAAATAGATAAGTCTTATTTTAGAATACTGTATTTGTAAATCAAATCTAAGTTATTAGTTTGAAGTTCTTTAATTGAAAACATCTACTTCTGATTTTGGAAATGACAATTTGAAAATCAGATCTAAGTTAATAGTTTGACGTTCTTTACTTCAAAACAACTAAGTCTTATTTTAGTATAGTGAATTTGTAAATCAAAACTAAGTTATTAGTTTGAAGTCTATACTTGAAAAAATCTACTACTGATTTTAGAAATGAGAATTTGAAAATCAGATCTAAGTTAATAGTTTGACGTTCTTTACTTCAAAACAACTAAGTCTTATTTTAGTATAGTAAATTTGTAAATCAAAACTAAGTTATTAGTCTGAAGTCTATACTTGAAAAAATCTACTTCTGATTTTAGAATTGACAATTTGAAAATCAGGTCTAAGTTAATAGTTTGACGTTCTTTACTACAAAATAACTTAATCTTATTTTAGACTAGTTAATTTGTAAATCAAAACTAAGTTATTAGTTTGAAGTTCTCTACTTGAAAATATCTACTACTGATTTTAGAAATGACAATTTGAAAATCAGATCTAAGTTAATACTTTGACGTGCTTTACTTCAAAATAACTAAGTCTTATTTTAGAATATTGAATTTGTAAATCAAAGCTAAGTTATTTGTTTACAAATCTTTCCTTAAAAAAATCTACTTCTGATTTTAGAAATGACAATTTGAAAATCAGATCTAAGTTAATACTTTGACGTGCTTTACTTCAAAATAACTAAGTCTTATTTTAGAATATTGAATTTGTAAATCAAAGCTAAGTTATTTGTTTACAAATCTTTCCTTAAAAAAATCTACTTCTGATTTTAGAAATGACAATTTGAAAATCAGGTCTAAGTTAATAGTTTGACGTTTTTTACTTCTAAATAACTAAGTCTTATTTTAGACTAGTGAAGTTGTAAATCAAAATTAAGTTATTAGTTTAAAGTTTTTTACTTCAAATTTACTAATTCGGATCTTAGTAATGTACTTAGTAATGTACAATCTAAGGTTGTAGTTTGAAGTTCTTTACCTGAAAATATCTACTTCTGATTTTAGAAATTACAATTTGAAAATCAGGTCTAAGTTAATAGTTTGACGTTCTTTACTTCAAAATAGATAAGTCTTATTTTAGAATAGTGTATTTGTAAATAAAACCTAAGTTATTAGTTAGAAGTACTTTACTTAAAAATATCTATTTCTGATTTTAGAAATAATAATTTGAAAATCAGATCTAAGTTAATAGTTTGGCGTTCTTTACTTTAAAATAACTAAGTCTTATTTTAGACTAGTGAATTTGTAAATGAAAACTAAGTTATTAGTTTAAAGTTTTTTACTTAAAATTTACTATTTCGGATCTTAGTAATGCAAATTTGGAAATCAAATCTAAGGTTGTAAGAAAATCAGATCAGAAAAAATAGTTATTAGTTTGACGTTTTTTACTTCAAAATAACTAATTCTTACTTTAGAATAGTGCATTTGTAAATCAAAACTAAGTTATTAGTGTGAAGTTCTTGACTTCTTTACTTACTAGATTTAGAAATGACAATTTGAAAATCAGAACTAATTTACTAGTTTGACGTTCCTTACCTTAAAATAGATAAGTCTTATTTTAGAATATTGTATTTGTAAATCAAAACTAAGTTGTTAGTTTGAAGTTCTTTATTTAAAAATATCTGCTTCAGATTCCACAAATGATAATTTGAAAATCAGATCTAAGTTAATAGTTTGACGTTCTTTACTTCTGAACAACTAAGTTTTATTTTAGTATAGTAAATTTGTAAATAAAAACTAAGTTGTTAGTTTGAAGTTCTTTATTTGAAAATATCTGCTTCACATTTTAGAAATGACAATTTGAAAATCAGATCTAAGTTAATAGTTTGATGTTTTTTACTTCAATATAGATAAGTCTTATTTAAGAATACTGTATATGTAAATCAAAACTAAGTTATTAGTTTGAAGTTCTTTATTTGAAAATATCTGCTTCAGATTTTATAAATGACAATTTGAAAATCAGATCTAAGTTATTAGTTTAAAGTTCTTTACTTGAAAATATCTGCTTCAGATTTTAGAAATGACAATTTGAAAATCAGGTCTAAGTTAATAGTATGACGTTCTTTACTTCAAAATAGATAAGTCTTATTTTAGTATACTGTATTTGTAAATCAAAACTAAGTTATTAGTATGACGTTCTTTACTTGAAAAAAACTACTACTGATTTTAGAAATGACAATTTGAAAATCAGATATAAGTTACTAGTTTGACGTTCTTTACTTCAAAATAGTTAAGTCTTATTTTAGAATACTGTATTTGTAAATCAAATATAAATTATTAGTTTGAAGTTCTTTAATTGAAAACATCTACTTCTGATTTTGGAAATGACAATTTGAAAAGCAGATCTAAGTTAATAGTTTGACGTTCTTTACTTAAAAACAACTAAGTCTTATTTTAGTATAGTAAATTTGTAAATCAAAGCTATATTATTAGTTTGAAGTTTCCATACTTGAAAATATCTACTACTGATTTTAGAAATAACAATTTGAAAATCAGATCTAAGTTAATAGTTTGACGTTCTTTACTTCAAAATAGATAAGTCTTATTTTAGAATACTGTATTTGTAAATCAAATCTAAGTTATTAGTTTGAAGTTCTTTAATTTAAAAAATCTACTTCTGATTTTGGAAATGACAATTCGAAAATCAGATCTAAGTTAATAGTTTGACGTTTTTTACTTCAAAACAACTAAGTCTTATTTTAGTATAGTGAATTTGTAAATCAAAACTAAGTTATTAGTTTGAAGTCTATACTTGAAAAAATCTACTACTGATTTTAGAAATGAGAATTTGAAAATCAGATCTAAGTTAATAGTTTGACGTTCTTTACTTCATAACAACTAAGTCTTATTTTAGAATAGTAAATTTGTAAATCAAAGCTAAGTTATTTGTTTAAAGTTCTTTCCTTAAAAAAATCTACTTCTGATTTTGGAATTGACAATTTGAAAATCAGGTCTAAGTTAATAGTTTGACGTTTTTTACTACAAAATAACTAAATCTTATTTTAGACTAGTAAATTTGTAAATCAAAACTAAGTTATTATTTTGAAGTTCTCTACTTGAAAATATCTACTACTGATTTTAGAAATGACAATTTGAAAATCAGATCTAAGTTAATACTTTGACGTTCTTTACTTCAAAATAACTAAGTCTTATTTTAGAATATTGAATTTGTAAATCAAAGCTAAGTTATTTGTTTACAAATCTTTCCTTAAAAAAATCTACTTCTGATTTTAGAAATGACAATTTGAAAATCAGATCTAAGTTAATAGTTTGACGTTCTTTACTTCAAAATAGATAAGTCTTATTTTAGAATGCTGTATTTGTAAATCAAAACTAAGTTGTTAGTTTGAAGTTCTTTATTTGAAAATATCTGCTTCAGATTTTAGAAATGACAATTTGAAAATCAGATCTAAGTTAATAGTTTTATGTTTTTTACTTCAATATAGATAAGTCTTATTTTAGAATACTGTATATGTAAATCAAAACTAAGTTATTAGTTTGAAGTTCTTTATTAGAAAATATCTGCTTCAGATTTTATAAATGACAATTTGAAATACAGATCTAAGTTATTAGTTTGTGGTTCATTACTTCAAAATAACTAAATCTTATTTTAAAATAGTGAATTTGTAAATCAAAACTAAGTTATTAGTTTAAAGTTCTTTACTTGAAAATAGCTGTTTCAGATTTTAGAAATGACAATTTGAAAATCAGGTCTAAGTTAATAGTATGACGTTCTTTACTTCAAAATAACTAAGTCTTATTTTAAAGTAGTGAATTTGTAAATAAAAACTAAGTTATTAGTTTGAAGTTCTTTACTTGAAAATATCTACTACTGATTTTAGAAATGACAATTTGTAAATCAGATCTAAGTTAATAGTTTGACGTAATTTACTTCAAAATAACTAAGTCTTATTTTAGACTAGTGAATTTGTAAATCATAGCTAAGTTATTAGTTTAAAGTTCTGTACTTGAAAATATCTACTTCTGATTTTAGAAATGACAATTTGAAAATCAGATCTAAGTTAATAGTTTGACGTTCTTTACTTCAAAACAACTAAGTCTTATTTTAGTATAGTGAATTTGTAAATCAAAACTAAGTTATTAGTTTGAAGTCTGTACTTGAAAAAATCTACTACTGATTTTAGAAATGAGAATTTGAAAATCAGATCTAAGTTAATAGTTTGACGTTTTTTACTTCAAAACAACTAAGTCTTATTTTAGTATAGTGAATTTGTAAATCAAAACTAAGTTATTAGTCTGAAGTCTATACTTGAAAAAATCTACTTCTGATTTTAGAATTGACAATTTGAAAATCAGGTCTAAGTTAATAGTTTGACGTTCTTTACTACAAAATAACTTAATCTTATTTTAGACTAGTTAAATTGTAAATCAAAACTAAGTTATTAGTTTGAAGTTCTCTACTTGAAAATATCTACTACTGATTTTAGAAATGACAATTTGAAAATCAGATCTAAGTTAATACTTTGACGTTCTTTACTTCAAAATAACTAAGTCTTATTTTAGAATATTGAATTTGTAAATCAAAGCTAAGTTATTTGTTTACAAATCTTTCCTTAAAAAAATCTACTTCTGATTTTAGAAATGACAATTTGAAAATCAGGTCTAAGTTAATAGTTTGACGTTTTTTACTTCTAAATAACTAAGTCTTATTTTAGACTAGTAAACTTGTAAATCAAAACTAAGTTATTAGTTTGAAGTTTTCTACTTGAAAATATCTGCTACTGATTTTAGAAATGACAATTTGAAAATCAGATCTAAGTTAATAGTTTGACGTTTTTTACTTCAAAATAACTAAGTCTTATTTTAGTATAGTGAATTTGTAAATAAAAACTAAGTTATTAGTTTGAAGTTCTTTACTTGAAAATATCTACTACTGATTTTAGAAATGACAAATAAAAATCAGATCTAAGTTAATAGTTTGACGTTCTTTACTTCAAAATAACTAAGTCTTATTTTAGACTAGTGAATTTGTAAATCAAAACTAAGTTATTAGTTTAAAGTTTTTTACTTCAAATTTACTAATTCGGATCTTAGTAATAAACTTAGTAATGTACAATCTAAGGTTGTAGTTTGAAGTTCTTTACCTGAAAATATCTACTCCTGATTTTAGAAATTACAATTTGAAAATCAGGTCTAAGTTAATAGTTTGACGTTCTTTACTTCAAAATACCTAAGTCTTATTTTAGAATAGTAAATTTGTAAATCAACACTAAGTTATTAGTTTGAAGTTCTTTACTTTGAAATATCTACTTCTGATTTAAAAAATGACAATTTGAAAATCAGATCTAAGTGAATAGTTTGACGTTCTTTACTTCAAAATAGATAAGTCTTATTTTAGAATGGTGTATTTGTAAATAAAACCTAAGTTATTAGTTTGAAGTACTTTACTTAAAAATATCTATTTCTGATTTTAGAAATAATAATTTGAAAATCAGATCTAAGTTAATAGTTTGGCGTTCTTTACTTTAAAATAACTAAGTCTTATTTTAGACTAGTGAATTTGTAAATGAAAACTAAGTTATTAGTTTAAAGTTTTTTACTTCAAATTTACTATTTCGGATCTTAGTAATGCAAATTTGGAAAACAAATCTAAGGTTGTAAGAAAATCAGATCAGAAAAAATAGTTACTAGTTTGACGTTTTTTACTTCAAAATAACTAATTCTTACTTTAGAATAGTGCATTTGTAAATCAAAACTAAGTTATTAGTGTGAAGTTCTTGACTTCTTTACTTACTAGATTTAGAAATGACAATTTGAAAATCAAAACTTATTTACTAGTTTGACGTTCCTTACCTTAAAATAGATAAGTCTTATTTTAGAATATTGTATTTGTAAATCAAAACTAAGTTGTTAGTTTGAAGTTCTTTATTTAAAAATATCTGCTTCAGATTTTACAAATGATAATTTTAAAATCAGATCTTAGTTAATAGTTTGATGTTTTTTACATCAAAATAACTAAACTTTATTTTAGAATAGTTAACTTGTAAATCAAAAATAAGTTATTAGTTTGAAGTTTTTTAATTGAAAATATCTACTTCTGATTTTAGAAATGACAATTTGAAAATTAGATCTAAGTTAATAGTTTGACGTTCTTTACTTCTGAACAACTAAGTTTTATTTTAGTATAGTAAATTTGTAAATAAAAACTAAGTTGTTAGTTTGAAGTTCCTTATTTGAAAATATCTGCTTCAGATTTTAGAAATGACAATTTGAAAATCAGATCTAAGTTAATAGTTTGATGTTTTTTACTTCAATATAGATAAGTCTTATTTAAGAATACTGTATATGTAAATCAAAACTAAGTTATTAGTTTGAAGTTCTTTATTTGAAAGTATCTGCTTCAGATTTTATAAATGACAATTTGAAAATCAGATCTAAGTTATTAGTTTAAAGTTCTTTACTTGAAAATATCTGCTTCAGATTTTAGAAATGACAATTTGAAAATCAGGTCTAAGTTAATAGTATGACGTTCTTTACTTCAAAATAGATAAGTCTTATTTTAGTATACTGTATTTGTAAATTAAAACTAAGTTATTAGTATGACGTTCTTTACTTGAAAAAAACTACTACTGATTTTAGAAATAACAATTTGAAAATCAGATATAAGTTAATAGTTTGACGTTCTTTACTTCAAAATAGTTAAGTCTTATTTTAGAATACTGTATTTGTAAATCAAATATAAGTTATTAGTTTGAAGTTCTTTAATTGAAAACATCTAGTTCTGATTTTGGAAATGACAATTTGAAAAGTAGATCTAAGTTAATAGTTTGACGTTCTTTACTTCAAAACAACTAAGTCTTATTTTAGTATAGTGAATTTGTAAATCAAAGCTATATTATTAGTTTGAAGTTTCCATACTTGAAAATATCTACTACTGATTTTAGAAATGACAATTTGAAAATCAGATCTAAGTTAATAGTTTGACGTTCTTTACTTCAAAATAGATAAGTCTTATTTTAGAATACTGTATTTGTAAATCAAATCTAAGTTATTAGTTTGAAGTTCTTTAATTGAAAACATCTACTTCTGATTTTGGAAATGACAATTCGAAAATCAGGTCTAAGTTAATAGTTTGACGTTTTTTACTTCAAAACAACTAAGTCTTATTTTAGTATAGTGAATTTGTAAATCAAAACTAAGTTATTAGTTTGAAGTCTATACTTGAAAAAATCTACTACTGATTTTAGAAATGAGAATTTGAAAATCAGATCTAAGTTAATAGTTTGACGTTCTTTACTTCATAACAACTAAGTCTTATTTTAGAATAGTAAAATTGTAAATCAAAGCTAAGTTATTTGTTTAAAGTTCTTTCCTTAAAAAAATCTACTTCTGATTTTAGAATTGACAATTTGAAAATCAGGTCTAAGTTAATAGTTTGACGTTTTTTACTACAAAATAACTAAATCTTATTTTAGACTAGTAAATTTGTAAATCAAAACTAAGTTATAATTTTGAAGTTCTCTACTTGAAAATATCTACTACTGATTTTAGAAATGACAATTTGAAAATCAGATCTAAGTTAATACTTTGATGTTCTTTACTTCAAAATAACTAAGTCTTATTTTAGAATATTGAATTTGTAAATCAAAGCTAAGTTATTTGTTTACAAATCTTTCCTTAAAAAAATCTACTTCTGATTTTAGAAATGACAATTTGAAAATCAGATCTAAGTTAATAGTTTGACGTTCTTTACTTCAAAATAGATAAGTTTTATTTTAGAATGCTGTATTTGTAAATCAAAACTAAGTTGTTAGTTTAAAGTTCTTTATTTGAAAATATCTGCTTCAGATTTTAGAAATGACAATTTGAAAATCAGATCTAAGTTAATAGTTTTATGTTTTTTACTTCAATATAGAGAAGTCTTATTTTAGAATACTGTATATGTAAATCAAAACTAAGTTGTTAGTTTGAAGTTCTTTATTTAAAAATATCTGCTTCAGATTTTACAAATGATAATTTGAAAATCAGATCTTAGTTAATAGTTTGATGTTTTTTACATCAAAATAACTAAACTTTATTTTAGAATAGTTAACTTGTAAATCAAAAATAAGTTATTAGTTTGAAGTTTTTTAATTGAAAATATCTACTTCTGATTTTAGAAATGACAATTTGAAAATTAGATCTAAGTTAATAGTTTGACGTTCTTTACTTCTGAACAACTAAGTTTTATTTTAGTATAGTAAATTTGTAAATAAAAACTAAGTTGTTAGTTTGAAGTTCTTTATTTGAAAATATCTGCTTCAGATTTTAGAAATGACAATTTGAAAATCAGATCTAAGTTAATAGTTTGATGTTTTTTACTTCAATATAGATAAGTCTTATTTAAGAATACTGTATATGTAAATCAAAACTAAGTTATTAGTTTGAAGTTCTTTATTTGAAAGTATCTGCTTCAGATTTTATAAATGACAATTTGAAAATCAGATCTAAGTTATTAGTTTAAAGTTCTTTACTTGAAAATATCTGCTTCAGATTTTAGAAATGACAATTTGAAAATCAGGTCTAAGTTAATAGTATGACGTTCTTTACTTCAAAATAGATAAGTCTTATTTTAGTATACTGTATTTGTAAATTAAAACTAAGTTATTAGTATGACGTTCTTTACTTGAAAAAAACTGCTACTGATTTTAGAAATAACAATTTGAAAATCAGATATAAGTTAATAGTTTGACGTTCTTTACTTCAAAATAGTTAAGTCTTATTTTAGAATACTGTATTTGTAAATCAAATATAAGTTATTAGTTTGTAGTTCTTTAATTGAAAACATCTAGTTCTGATTTTGGAAATGACAATTTGAAAAGCAGATCTAAGTTAATAGTTTGACGTTCTTTACTTCAAAACAACTAAGTCTTATTTTAGTATAGTGAATTTGTAAATCAAAGCTATATTATTAGTTTGAAGTTTCCATACTTGAAAATATCTACTACTGATTTTAGAAATGACAATTTGAAAATCAGATCTAAGTTAATAGTTTGACGTTCTTTACTTCAAAATAGATAAGTCTTATTTTAGAATACTGTATTTGTAAATCAAATCTAAGTTATTAGTTTGAAGTTCTTTAATTGAAAACATCTACTTCTGATTTTGGAAATGACAATTCGAAAATCAGGTCTAAGTTAATAGTTTGACGTTCTTTACTTCAAAACAACTAAGTCTTATTTTAGTATAGTGAATTTGTAAATCAAAACTAAGTTATTAGTTTGAAGTCTATACTTGAAAAAATCTACTACTGATTTTAGAAATGAGAATTTGAAAATCAGATCTAAGTTAATAGTTTGACGTTCTTTACTTCATAACAACTAAGTCTTATTTTAGAATAGTAAAATTGTAAATCAAAGCTAAGTTATTTGTTTAAAGTTCTTTCCTTAAAAAAATCTACTTCTGATTTTAGAATTGACAATTTGAAAATCAGGTCTAAGTTAATAGTTTGACGTTTTTTACTACAAAATAACTAAATCTTATTTTAGACTAGTAAATTTGTAAATCAAAACTAAGTTATTATTTTGAAGTTCTCTACTTGAAAATATCTACTACTGATTTTAGAAATGACAATTTGAAAATCAGATCTAAGTTAATACTTTGATGTTCTTTACTTCAAAATAACTAAGTCTTATTTTAGAATATTGAATTTGTAAATCAAAGCTAATTTATTTGTTTACAAATCTTTCCTTAAAAAAATCTACTTCTGATTTTAGAAATGACAATTTGAAAATCAGATCTAAGTTAATAGTTTGACGTTCTTTACTTCAAAATAGATAAGTTTTATTTTAGAATGCTGTATTTGTAAATCAAAACTAAGTTGTTAGTTTAAAGTTCTTTATTTGAAAATATCTGCTTCAGATTTTAGAAATGACAATTTGAAAAGCAGATCTAAGTTAATAGTTTTATGTTTTTTACTTCAATATAGATAAGTCTTATTTTAGAATACTGTATATGTAAATCAAAACCAAGTTATTAGTTTGAAGTTCTTTATTAGAAAATATCTGCTTCAGATTTTATAAATGACAATTTGAAAATCAGATCTAAGTTATTAGTTTGTGGTTCATTACTTCAAAATAACTAAGTCTTATTTTAAAATAGTGAATTTGTAAATCAAAACTAAGTTATTAGTTTAAAGTTCTTTACTTGAAAATAGCTGTTTCAGATTTTAGAAATGACAATTTGAAAATCAGGTCTAAGTTAATAGTATGACGTTCTTTACTTCAAAATAACTAAGTCTTATTTTAGACTAGTGCATTTGTAAATAAAAACTAAGTTATTAGTTTGAAGTTCTTTACTTGAAAATATCTACTACTGATTTTAGAAATGACAATTTGTAAATCAGATCTAAGTTAATAGTTTGACGTAATTTACTTCAAAATAACTAAGTCTTATTTTAGACTAGTGAATTTGTAAATCATAGCTAAGTTATTAGTTTAAAGTTCTTTACTTGAAAATATCTACTTCTGATTTTAGAAATGACAATTTGAAAATCAGATCTAAGTTAATAGTTTGACGTTGTTTACTTGAAAATAACTAAGGCTTATTTTAGAATAGTTAATTTGCAAATCATAGCTAAGTTATTAGTTTAAAGTTCTTTACTTGAAAATATCTACTTCGGATTTTAGAAATGACAATTTGAAAATCAGATCTAAGTTAATAGTTTGACGTTCTTTACTTCAAAATAGATAAGTCTTATTTTAGAATACTGTATTTGTAAATCAAATCTAAGTTATTAGTTTGAAGTTCTTTAATTGAAAACATCTACTTCTGATTTTGGAAATGACAATTTGAAAATCAGATCTAAGTTAATAGTTTGACGTTCTTTACTTCAAAACAACTAAGTCTTATTTTAGTATAGTGAATTTGTAAATCAAAACTAAGTTATTAGTTTGAAGTCTATACTTGAAAAAATGTACTACTGATTTTAGAAATGAGAATTTGAAAATCAGATCTAAGTTAATAGTTTGACGTTCTTTACTTCAAAACTACTAAGTCTTATTTTAGTATAGTGAATTTGTAAATCAAAACTAAGTTATTAGTTTGAAGTTCTTTATTTGAAAATAATTGCTTCAGATTTTAGAAATGACAATTTGAAAATCAGATCTAAGTTAATAGTTTGATGTTTTTTACTTCAATAAGTCTTATTTTAGAATACTGTATATGTAAATCAAAACTAAGTTATTAGTTTGAAGTTCCCTATTTGAAAATATCTGCTTCAGATTTTAGAAATGACAATTTGAAAATCAGATCTAAGTTAATAGTTTTATGTTTTTTACTTCAATATAGAGAAGTCTTATTTTAGAATACTGTATATGTAAATCAAAACTAAGTTGTTAGTTTGAAGTTCTTTATTTAAAAATATCTGCTTCAGATTTTACAAATGATAATTTGAAAATCAGATCTTAGTTAATAGTTTGATGTTTTTTACATCAAAATAACTAAACTTTATTTTAGAATAGTTAACTTGTAAATCAAAAATAAGTTATTAGTTTGAAGTTTTTTAATTGAAAATATCTACTTCTGATTTTAGAAATGACAATTTGAAAATTAGATCTAAGTTAATAGTTTGACGTTCTTTACTTCTGAACAACTAAGTTTTATTTTAGTATAGTAAATTTGTAAATAAAAACTAAGTTGTTAGTTTGAAGTTCTTTATTTGAAAATATCTGCTTCAGATTTTAGAAATGACAATTTGAAAATCAGATCTAAGTTAATAGTTTGATGTTTTTTACTTCAATATAGATAAGTCTTATTTAAGAATACTGTATATGTAAATCAAAACTAAGTTATTAGTTTGAAGTTCTTTATTTGAAAGTATCTGCTTCAGATTTTATAAATGACAATTTGAAAATCAGATCTAAGTTATTAGTTTAAAGTTCTTTACTTGAAAATATCTGCTTCAGATTTTAGAAATGACAATTTGAAAATCAGGTCTAAGTTAATAGTATGACGTTCTTTACTTCAAAATAGATAAGTCTTATTTTAGTATACTGTATTTGTAAATTAAAACTAAGTTATTAGTATGACGTTCTTTACTTGAAAAAAACTACTACTGATTTTAGAAATAACAATTTGAAAATCAGATATAAGTTAATAGTTTGACGTTCTTTACTTCAAAATAGTTAAGTCTTATTTTAGAATACTGTATTTGTAAATCAAATATAAGTTATTAGTTTGTAGTTCTTTAATTGAAAACATCTAGTTCTGATTTTGGAAATGACAATTTGAAAAGCAGATCTAAGTTAATAGTTTGACGTTCTTTACTTCAAAACAACTAAGTCTTATTTTAGTATAGTGAATTTGTAAATCAAAGCTATATTATTAGTTTGAAGTTTCCATACTTGAAAATATCTACTACTGATTTTAGAAATGACAATTTGAAAATCAGATCTAAGTTAATAGTTTGACGTTCTTTACTTCAAAATAGATAAGTCTTATTTTAGAATACTGTATTTGTAAATCAAATCTAAGTTATTAGTTTGAAGTTCTTTAATTGAAAACATCTACTTCTGATTTTGGAAATGACAATTCGAAAATCAGGTCTAAGTTAATAGTTTGACGTTCTTTACTTCAAAACAACTAAGTCTTATTTTAGTATAGTGAATTTGTAAATCAAAACTAAGTTATTAGTTTGAAGTCTATACTTGAAAAAATCTACTACTGATTTTAGAAATGAGAATTTGAAAATCAGATCTAAGTTAATAGTTTGACGTTCTTTACTTCATAACAACTAAGTCTTATTTTAGAATAGTAAAATTGTAAATCAAAGCTAAGTTATTTGTTTAAAGTTCTTTCCTTAAAAAAATCTACTTCTGATTTTAGAATTGACAATTTGAAAATCAGGTCTAAGTTAATAGTTTGACGTTTTTTACTACAAAATAACTAAATCTTATTTTAGACTAGTAAATTTGTAAATCAAAACTAAGTTATTATTTTGAAGTTCTCTACTTGAAAATATCTACTACTGATTTTAGAAATGACAATTTGAAAATCAGATCTAAGTTAATACTTTGATGTTCTTTACTTCAAAATAACTAAGTCTTATTTTAGAATATTGAATTTGTAAATCAAAGCTAATTTATTTGTTTACAAATCTTTCCTTAAAAAAATCTACTTCTGATTTTAGAAATGACAATTTGAAAATCAGATCTAAGTTAATAGTTTGACGTTCTTTACTTCAAAATAGATAAGTTTTATTTTAGAATGCTGTATTTGTAAATCAAAACTAAGTTGTTAGTTTAAAGTTCTTTATTTGAAAATATCTGCTTCAGATTTTAGAAATGACAATTTGAAAAGCAGATCTAAGTTAATAGTTTTATGTTTTTTACTTCAATATAGATAAGTCTTATTTTAGAATACTGTATATGTAAATCAAAACTAAGTTATTAGTTTGAAGTTCTTTATTAGAAAATATCTGCTTCAGATTTTATAAATGACAATTTGAAAATCAGATCTAAGTTATTAGTTTGTGGTTCATTACTTCAAAATAACTAAGTCTTATTTTAAAATAGTGAATTTGTAAATCAAAACTAAGTTATTAGTTTAAAGTTCTTTACTTGAAAATAGCTGTTTCAGATTTTAGAAATGACAATTTGAAAATCAGGTCTAAGTTAATAGTATGACGTTCTTTACTTCAAAATAACTAAGTCTTATTTTAGACTAGTGCATTTGTAAATAAAAACTAAGTTATTAGTTTGAAGTTCTTTACTTGAAAATATCTACTACTGATTTTAGAAATGACAATTTGTAAATCAGATCTAAGTTAATAGTTTGACGTAATTTACTTCAAAATAACTAAGTCTTATTTTAGACTAGTGAATTTGTAAATCATAGCTAAGTTATTAGTTTAAAGTTCTTTACTTGAAAATATCTACTTCTGATTTTAGAAATGACAATTTGAAAATCAGATCTAAGTTAATAGTTTGACGTTCTTTACTTGAAAATAACTAAGGCTTATTTTAGAATAGTTAATTTGCAAATCATAGCTAAGTTATTAGTTTAAAGTTCTTTACTTGAAAATATCTACTTCGGATTTTAGAAATGACAATTTGAAAATCAGATCTAAGTTAATAGTTTGACGTTCTTTACTTCAAAATAGATAAGTCTTATTTTAGAATACTGTATTTGTAAATCAAATCTAAGTTATTAGTTTGAAGTTCTTTAATTGAAAACATCTACTTCTGATTTTAGAAATGAGAATTTGAAAATCAGATCTAAGTTAATAGTTTGACGTTCTTTACTTCAAAACAACTAAGTCTTATTTTAGTATAGTGAATTTGTAAATCAAAACTAAGTTATTAGTTTGAAGTCTATACTTGAAAAAATCTACTTCTGATTTTAGAATTGACAATTTGAAAATCAGATCTAAGTTAACAGTTTGACGTTCTGTACTTCAAAATAACTAAGTCTAATTTTAGACTAGTGAATTTGTAAATCAAAACTAAGTTATTAGTTTAAAGTTTTTTACTTTTAATTTACTAATTCGGATCTTAGTAATGTAAATTTGGAAATCAAATCTAAGGTTGTAGTTTGAAGTTCTTTACTTGAAATTATCTACTTCTGACTTTAGAAATGACAATTTGAAAATCAGATCTAAGTTAACAGTTTGACGTTCTTTACTTCTGAACAACTAAGTCTTATTTTAGAATAGTGAATTAGGAAATCAAAACTAAGTGATTAGTTTGAAGTTCTTTACTTTGAAATATCTACTTCTGATTTAAGAAATGACAATTTGAAAATCAGATCTAAGTTAATAGTTTGACGTTCTTTACTTCAAAATAGATAAGTCTTATTTTACAATACTGTATTTGTAAATCTAAACTAAGTTGTTAGTTTAAAGTTTTTACTTCAAAATTACTAATACGGAATGTAGTAATGTAAATTTGGAAATCAAATCTAAGGTTGTAGTTTGAAGTTCTTTACTTGAAAATATCTACTTCTGATTTTAGACATGACAATTTGAAAATCAGATCTAAGTGAATAGTTTACTTTCTTTACTTCAAAATAACTAAGTCTTATTTTAGAATAGTGAATTTGTAAATCAAAGCTAAGTTATTAGTTTGAAGTCCTTTACTTGAAAATATTTATTTCTGATTTTAGAAATGACAATTTGAAAATCAGATCTAAGTTAATAGTTTGACGTTCTTTACTTTAAAATAGATAAGTCTTATTTTAGAATAGTGTATTACTAAATCAAAACTAAGTTATTAGTTTGAAGTTCTTTACTTGAAAATATCTACTTCTGATTTTAGAAATGACAATTTGAAAATCAGATCTAAGTTAATAGTTTGACGTTCTTTACTTCAAAATAACTAAGTCTTATTTTAGACTAGTGAATTTGTAAATCAAACCTAAGTTATTATTTTAAAGTTTTTTACTTGAAATTTACTAACTCGGATCTTAGTAATCTAAATTTGGAAATCAAATCTTAGGTTGTAGTTTAAAGTTCTTTACTTGAAGATATCTACTTCTGATTCTAGAAATGACAATTTGAAAATCAGATCTAAGTTAATAGTTTGACGTTCTTTACTTCAAAATAACTAAGTCTTATTTTAGAATAGTGAATTTGTAAATCAAAGCTAAGTTATTAGATTGATGTTCTTTACTTGAAAATATTTACTTCTGATTTTAGAAATGACAATTTGAAAATCAGATCTAAGTTAACAGTTTGACGTTCTTTACTTCTGAACAACTAACTCTTATTTTAGTATAGTGAATTTGTAAATTAAAAATAAGTTATAAGTTTGAAGTTCTTTACTTGAAAATATCTATTTCTGGTTTTGGAAATGATAATTTGAAATTCAGTTCTAAGTTAATAGTTTGACGTTCTTTACTTCTAAACAAATAAGACTTATTTTAGTATAGTGAATTTGTAAATCAAAACTACGTTATTAGTTTGAAGTATATATTTAAAAAAATCTACTACTGATTTTGGAAAATCAATTTGAAAATCAATTTGAAAATCAGATCGAAGTTAATAGTTTGACGTTTTTTACTTCAAAATAGATAAGTCTTATTTTAGAATACTGTATTTGTAAATCAAAACTAAGTTATTAGTTCGAAGTCTATACTTGAAAAAATCTACTATTAATTTTAGAAATGACAATTTGAAAATCAGATCTAAGTTAACAGTTTGACGTACTTAACTTCAAAATAACTAATTCTTATCTTAGACTAGTGAATTTGTAAATCAAAACTAAGCTATTAGTTTAAAGTTTTTTACTTCTAATTCACCAATTCGGATGTTAGTAATGTTAATTTGGAAATCAAATCTAAGGTTGTAGTTTGAAGTTCTTTACTTGATAATATTTACTTCTGATTTTAGAAATGACAATTTGATAATCAGGTCTAAGTTAATAGTTAGACGTTTTTTACTTCAAAATAACTAAGTCTTATTTAGACTAGTAAATTTGTAAATCAAAACTAAGTTATTAGTTTAAAGTTCTTTACTTGAAAATATCTACTACTGATTTTAGAAATGACAATTTGAAAATCAAATCTAGGTTAATAGTTTGACGTTCTTTAATTCAAAATAACTAAGTACTATTTTAGACTAAAGAATTTGTAAATCAAAACTAAGTTATTAGTTTAAAGTTTTTTACTTCACATTTACTAATTCGGATCGTAGTAATGTAAATTTGGAAATGAAATCTATGGTTGTAATTTAAAGTTCTTTCCTTGAGATTATCTACTTCTGATTTTAGAATTGACGATTTGAAAATCAGATCTAAGTTAATAGTTTGACGTTCTTTACTTCAAAATAACTAAGTCTTATTTTAGAATAGTGAATTTGTAAATCTAAGCTAAGTTGTTAGTTTGAGGTTCATTACTTGAAAATATCTACTTCTGATTTTAGAAATGACAATGTGAAAATCAGATCTAAGTTAATAGTTTGACGTTCTTAACTTCTAAATAACTAAGTCTTATTTTAGTATAGTGAATTTGTAAATTAAAACTAAGTTATTAGTTTGAAGTTCTTTACTTGAAAATATCTACTACTGATTTTAGAAATGACAATTTGAAAATAAGATCTAAGTTAACAGTTTGACGTACTTAACTTCAAAATAACTAATTCTTATCTTAGACTCGTGAATTTGTAAATCAAAACTAAGTTATTAGTTTAAAGTTTTTTACTTCAAATTTACCAATTCGGATGTTAGTAATGTTAATTTGTAAATCAAATCTAAGGTTGTAGTTTGAAGTTCTTTACTTGATAATATTTACTTCTGATTTTAGAAATGACAATTTGAAAATCAGATCTAAGTTAATAGTTTGACGTTTTTTACTTCAAAATAACTAAGGCTTATTTTAAACTAGTAAATTTGTAAATCAAAACTAAGCTATTAGTTTCAAGTTCTTTACTAGAATATATCTAATACTGATTTTAGAATTGACAATTTGAAAATCAGATCTAACATAATAGTTTGACGTTCCTTACTTCAACATAACTTAGTCTTATTTTAGAATACTGTATTTGTAAATCAAAACTAAGTTATTAGTTTGAAGTTCTTTACTTGAAAATATCTACTTCTGATTTTAGCAATGACAATTTGAAAATCAGATCTAAGTTAATAGTTTGACGTTCTTTACTTCAAAATAACTAAGTCTTATATTAGAATACTGTATTTGTAAATCAAAACTAAGTTATTAGTTTAAAGTTATTTACTTCAAATTTACGTAATGTAAATTTGGAAATCAAATCTAAGGTTGTAGTTTGAAGTTCTTTACTTGAAATAATCTACTTCTGATTTTAGAAATGACAATTTGAAAATCAGATCTAAGTTAATAGTTTGACGTTCTTTACTTCAAAATAACTAAGTCTTATTTTGGACTAGTGAATTTGTAGATCAAAACTAAGTTATTAGTTTAAAGGTTTTTACTTCAAATTTACGTAATGTAAATTTGGAAATTAAATCTAAGGTTGTAGTTTGAAGTTCTTTACTTGAAATTATCTACTTCTGATTTTAGAAATGACAATTTGAAAATCAGATCTAAGTTAATAGTTAGACGTTCTTTAGTTCAAAATAGATAAGTCTTATTTTAGAATACTGTATTTGCAAATCAAATTTAAGTTGTTAGTTCGAAGTTCTTTATTTGAAAATATCTACTTCTGATTTAAAAAATGACAATTTGAAAATCAGGTCTAAGTTAATAGCTTGACGTTTTTTACTTCAAAATAACTAAGTTATATTTTAGACTAGTACATTTGTAAATCAAAACTAAGTTATTAGTTTGAAGTTCTTCACTTGAAAATATCTACTACTGATTTTAGAAATGACAATTTGAAAATCAGATCTAAGTTAATAGTTTGACGTTCTTTACTTCTAAATAACTAAGTCTTATTTTAGTATAGTGAATTTGTAAATCAAAGCTAAGTTATTAGTATGAAGTTCTTTACTTGAAAATATCTACTACTGATTTTGAAAATGACAATTTGAAAATCAGATCTAAGTTAATAGTTTGACGTTCTTTACTTCTAAATAACCAAGTCTTATTTTAGAATAGTGAATTTGTAAATCAAAACTAAGTTATTAGTTTAAAGTTCTTTACTTGAAAATATCTATTTCTTATTTTAGAAATGCCAATTTGAAAATCAGATCTAAGTTAATAGTTTGCCGTTCTTTAATTCAAAATAACTAAATTTTATTTTAGAATAGTTAACTTGTAAATCAAAACTGAGTTATTAGTTTGAAGTTTTTAACTTGAAAATATCTACTTCTGATTTTAGAAATGACAATTTGAAAATCAGATCCAAGTTAATAGTTTGACGTTCTTTACTTCTAAATAACCAAGTTTATTTTAGAATAGTGAATTTGTAAATCAAAGCTTAGTTATTAATTTAAAGTTTTTTACTTGAAAATATCTACTTCTGATTTAAGAAATGACAATTTGAAAATCAGATCTAAGTTAATAGTTTGACGTTCTTTACTTCAAAATAACTAAATCTCATTTTAGAATAGTCAATTTGTAAATCAAAGCTAAGTTATTAGTTTGAAGTTCTTTACTTGAAAATATCTACTTCTGATTTTGGAAATGACAATTTGAAAATCAGATCTAAGTTAATAATTTGACGTTTTTTACTTCAAAACAACTAAGTCTTATTTTAGACTAGTAAATTCGTAAAACAAAACTAAGTTATTAGTTTGAAGTTCTTTACTTCAAAATAGATAAGTCTTATTTTACAATACTGTATTTGTAAATCTAAACTAAGTTGTTAGTTTAAAGTTTTTTACTTCAAATTTACTAATTCGGATCTTAGTAATGTAAATTTGGAAATCAAATCTAAGGTTGTAGTTTGAAGTTCTTTACTTGAAATTATCTACTTCTGACTTTAGAAATGACAATTTGAAAATCAGATCTAAGTTAACAGTTTGACGTTCTTTACTTCTGAACAACTAAGTCTTATTTTAGAATAGTGAATTAGGAAATCAAAACTAAGTGATTAGTTTGAAGTTCTTTACTTTGAAATATCTACTTCTGATTTAAGAAATGACAATTTGAAAATCAGATCTAAGTTAATAGTTTGACGTTCTTTACTTCAAAATAGATAAGTCTTATTTTACAATACTGTATTTGTAAATCTAAACTAAGTTGTTAGTTTAAAGTTTTTACTTCAAAATTACTAATACGGAATGTAGTAATGTAAATTTGGAAATCAAATCTAAGGTTGTAGTTTGAAGTTCTTTACTTGAAAATATCTACTTCTGATTTTAGACATGACAATTTGAAAATCAGATCTAAGTGAATAGTTTACTTTCTTTACTTCAAAATAACTAAGTCTTATTTTAGAATAGTGAATTTGTAAATCAAAGCTAAGTTATTAGTTTGAAGTCCTTTACTTGAAAATATTTATTTCTGATTTTAGAAATGACAATTTGAAAATCAGATCTAAGTTAATAGTTTGACGTTCTTTACTTTAAAATAGATAAGTCTTATTTTAGAATAGTGTATTACTAAATCAAAACTAAGTTATTAGTTTGAAGTTCTTTACTTGAAAATATCTACTTCTGATTTTAGAAATGACAATTTGAAAATCAGATCTAAGTTAATAGTTTGACGTTCTTTACTTCAAAATAACTAAGTCTTATTTTAGACTAGTGAATTTGTAAATCAAACCTAAGTTATTATTTTAAAGTTTTTTACTTGAAATTTACTAACTCGGATCTTAGTAATCTAAATTTGGAAATCAAATCTTAGGTTGTAGTTTAAAGTTCTTTACTTGAAGATATCTACTTCTGATTCTAGAAATGACAATTTGAAAATCAGATCTAAGTTAATAGTTTGACGTTCTTTACTTCAAAATAACTAAGTCTTATTTTAGAATAGTGAATTTGTAAATCAAAGCTAAGTTATTAGATTGAAGTTCTTTACTTGAAAATATTTACTTCTGATTTGAGAAATGACAATTTGAAAATCAGATCTAAGTTAACAGTTTGACGTTCTTTACTTCTGAACAACTAACTCTTATTTTAGTATAGTGAATTTGTAAATCAAAAATAAGTTATAAGTTTGAAGTTCTTTACTTGAAAATATCTATTTCTGGTTTTGGAAATGATAATTTGAAATTCAGTTCTAAGTTAATAGTTTGACGTTCTTTACTTCTAAACAAATAAGACTTATTTTAGTATAGTGAATTTGTAAATCAAAACTAAGTTATTAGTTTGAAGTATATATTTAAAAAAATCTACTACTGATTTTGGAAAATCAATTTGAAAATCAATTTGAAAATCAGATCGAAGTTAATAGTTTGACGTTTTTTACTTCAAAATAGATAAGTCTTATTTTAGAATACTGTATTTGTAAATCAAAACTAAGTTATTAGTTCGAAGTCTATACTTGAAAAAATCTACTATTAATTTTAGAAATGACAATTTGAAAATCAGATCTAAGTTAACAGTTTGACGTACTTAACTTCAAAATAACTAATTCTTATCTTAGACTAGTGAATTTGTAAATCAAAACTAAGCTATTAGTTTGAAGTTCTTTACTTGAAAATATCTACTACTGATTTTAGAAATGACAATTTGAAAATCAAATCTAGGTTAATAGTTTGACGTTCTTTAATTCAAAATAACTAAGTATTATTTTAGACTAAAGAATTTGTAAATCAAAACTAAGTTATTAGTTTAAAGTTTTTTACTTCACATTTACTAATTCGGATCGTAGTAATGTAAATTTGGAAATGAAATCTATGGTTGTAGTTTAAAGTTCTTTCCTTGAGATTATCTACTTCTGATTTTAGAATTGACGATTTGAAAATCAGATCTAAGTTAATAGTTTGACGTTCTTTACTTCAAAATAACTAAGTCTTATTTTAGAATAGTGAATTTGTAAATCAAAGCTAAGTTGTTAGTTTGAGGTTCATTACTTGAAAATATCTACTTCTGATTTTAGAAATGACAATGTGAAAATCAGATCTAAGTTAATAGTTTGACGTTCTTAACTTCTAAATAACTAAGTCTTATTTTAGTATAGTGAATTTGTAAATTAAAACTAAGTTATTAGTTTGAAGTTCTTTACTTGAAAATATCTACTACTGATTTTAGAAATGACAATTTGAAAATAAGATCTAAGTTAACAGTTTGACGTACTTAACTTCAAAATAACTAATTCTTATCTTAGACTCGTGAATTTGTAAATCAAAACTAAGTTATTAGTTTAAAGTTTTTTACTTCAAATTTACCAATTCGGATGTTAGTAATGTTAATTTGGAAATCAAATCTAAGGTTGTAGTTTGAAGTTCTTTACTTGATAATATTTACTTCTGATTTTAGAAATGACAATTTGAAAATCAGATCTAAGTTAATAGTTTGACGTTTTTTACTTCAAAATAACTAAGGCTTATTTTAAACTAGTAAATTTGTAAATCAAAACTAAGCTATTAGTTTCAAGTTCTTTACTAGAATATATCTAATACTGATTTTAGAATTGACAATTTGAAAATCAGATCTAACATAATAGTTTGACGTTCCTTACTTCAAAATAACTTAGTCTTATTTTGGACTAGTGAATTTGTAGATCAAAACTAAGTTATTAGTTTAAAGGTTTTTACTTCAAATTTACGTAATGTAAATTTGGAAATTAAATCTAAGGTTGTAGTTTGAAGTTCTTTACTTGAAATTATCTACTTCTGATTTTAGAAATGACAATTTGAAAATCAGATCTAAGTTAATAGTTAGACGTTCTTTAGTTCAAAATAGATAAGTCTTATTTTAGAATACTGTATTTGCAAATCAAATTTAAGTTGTTAGTTCGAAGTTCTTTATTTGAAAATATCTACTTCTGATTTAAAAAATGACAATTTGAAAATCAGGTCTAAGTTAATAGCTTGACGTTTTTTACTTCAAAATAACTAAGTTATATTTTAGACTAGTACATTTGTAAATCAAAACTAAGTTATTAGTTTGAAGTTCTTCACTTGAAAATATCTACTACTGATTTTAGAAATGACAATTTGAAAATCAGATCTAAGTTAATAGTTTGACGTTCTTTACTTCTAAATAACTAAGTCTTATTTTAGTATAGTGAATTTGTAAATCAAAGCTAAGTTATTAGTATGAAGTTCTTTACTTGAAAATATCTACTACTGATTTTGAAAATGACAATTTGAAAATCAGATTTAAGTTAATAGTTTGACGTTCTTTACTTCAAATTACATAAGTCTTATTTTACAATACTGTATTTGTAAATCTAAACTAAGTTGTTAGTTTAAAGCTTTTTACTTCAAATTTACTAATTCGGAACTTAGTAATGTAAATTTGGAAATCAAATCAAAGGTTGTAGTTTGAAGTTTTTTACTTGAAAATATCTACTTCTGATTTTAAAAATGACAATTTGAAAATCAGATCTAAGTTAATAGTTTGACGTTCTTTACTTCAAAATAGATAAGTCTTATTTTAGAATACTGTATTTGTAAATCAAAGCTAAGTTATTAGATTAAAGTTTTTTACTTCAAATTCACTAATTCGGAACATAGTAATGTAAATTTGGAAATCAAATCTAAGGTTGTAGTTTGGAGCTCTTTACTTGAAAATATCTACTTCTGATTCTAGAAATGACAATTTGAAAATCAGATCTAAGTTAATAGTTTCACGTTCTTTACTTCAAAATAACTAAGTCTTATTTTAGAATAGTGAATTTGTAAATCAAAGCTAAGTTATTAGATTGAAGTTCTTTACTTGAAAATATTTACTTCTAATTTTAGAAATGACAATTTGAAAATCAGATCTAAGTTAACAGTTTGACGTTCTTTACTTCTGTACAACTAACTCTTATTTTAGTATAGTGAATTTGTAAATCAACAATTAGTTATTAATTTGAAGTTCTTTACTTGAAAATATCTATTTCTGGTTTTGGAAATGACAATTTGAAATTCAGTTCTAAGTTAATAGTTTTTCGTTCTTGACTTCTAAACAAACAAGACTTATTTTAGAAGGTAAATTTGTAAATCAAAACTAAGTTATTAGTTTAAAGTTTTTTACTTCAAATTTACCAATTCGGAACTTAGTAATATAAATTTGGAAATCAAATCTAAGGTTGTAGTTTGAAGTTTTTTACTTGAAAATATCTACTACTGATTTTGAAAATCACAATTTGAAAATCAGATCTAAGTTAATAGTTTGACGTTCTTTACTTCTAAATAAACAAGTCTTATTTTAGAATAGTGAATTTGTAAATCAAAACTATGTTATTAGTTTGAAGTTCTTTACTTGAAAATAACTACTTCTTATTTTAGAAATGACAATTTGAAAATCAGATCTAAGTGAATAGTTTGACGTTCTTTACTTCAAAATAGATAAGTCTTACTTTAGAATAGTGCATTCGTAAATTAAAACTAAGTTATAAGTTTGAAGTACTTTACTTAAAAATATCTACTTCTGATTTTAAAAATGACAATTTGAAAATCAGATCTAAGTTAATAGTTTGATGTTCTTTACTTCAAAATAGATAAACCTTATTTTAGAATACTGTATTTGTAAATCAAAACTAAGTTGTTAGTTTGAAGTTCTTTTTTTGAAAAAGTCTGCTTCAAATTTTAGAAATGACAATTTGAAAATCAGATCTAAGTTAATAGTTTGACGTACTTTAGATCAAAAAAACTAAATTTTCTTTTAGAATAGTTCACTTGTAAATCAAAACTGAGTTATTAGTTTGAAGTTTTTTACTTGAAAATATCTACTTCTGATTTTAGAAATGACAATTTAAAAATCAGATCTAAGTTAACAGTTTGACGTTCTTTACTTCTAAATAACCAAGTTTATTTTAGAATAGTGAATTTGTAATTCAAAGCTTAGTTATTAATTTAAAGTTCTTTACTTGAAAATATCTACTTCTGATTTTAGAAATGACAATTTGAAAATCAGATCTAAGTTAATAGTTTGACGTTCTTTGCTTCTAAATAACTAAGCCTTATTTTAGTACAGTGACTTTGTAAATTAAAACTAAGATATTAGTTTGATGTTCTTAACTTGAAAATCTCTACTACTGATTTTAAAAATGCCAATTTGAAAATCAGATCTAAGTTAATAGTTTGACGTTCTTTACTTCAAAATAACTAAGTCTTATTTTAGGCTAGTGAATTTGTAAATCAAAACTAAGTTATTAGTTTAAAGTTTTTTACTTCAAATTTCCTAATTCGGATCTTAGTAATGTAAATTTGGAAATCAAATCTAAGGTTGTAGTTTGAAGTTCTTTACTTGAAAATATCTACTACTGATTTAAGAAATGACAATTTGAAAATCAGATCTAAGTGAATAGTTTGACGTTTTTTATTTCAAAATAGATAAGTCTTATTTTAGAATAGTGCATTTGTAAATCAAAACTAAGTTATTAGTTTGAAGTACTTTACTTAAAAATATCTACTTCTGATTTTAAAAATGACAATTTGAAAATCAGATCTAAGTTAATAGTTTGATGTTCTTTACTTCAAAATAGATAAACCTTATTTTAGAATACTGTATTTGTAAATCAAAACTAAGTTGTTAGTTTGAAGTTCTTTTTTTGAAAAAGTCTGCTTCAAATTTTAGAAATGACAATTTGAAAATCAGATCTAAGTTAATAGTTTGACGTACTTTAGATCAAAAACACTAAATTTTCTTTTAGAATAGTTCACTTGTAAATCAAAACTGAGTTATTAGTTTGAAGTTTTTTACTTGAAAATATCTACTTCTGATTTTAGAAATGACAATTTAAAAATCAGATCTAAGTTAACAGTTTGACGTTCTTTACTTCTAAATAACCAAGTTTATTTTAGAATAGTGAATTTGTAAATCAAAGCTTAGTTATTAATTTAAAGTTCTTTATTTGAAAATATCTACTTCTGATTTTAGAAATGATAATTTGAAAATCAGATCTAAGTTAATAGTTTACGTTCTTTACTTCAAAATAACTAAGTCTCATTTTAGAATAGTGAATTTGTAAATCATAGCTAAGTAATTAGTTTGAAGTTCTTTACTTGAAAATATTTATTTCTGATTTTAGAAATGACAATTTGAAAATCAGATCTAAGTTAATAGTTTGACGTTCTTTACTTTAAAATAGATAAGTCTTATTTTAGAATAGTGTATAACTAAATCAAAACTAAGTTATTAGTTTGAAGTTCTTTACTTGAAAATATCTACTTCTGATTTTAGAAATGACAATTTGAAAATCAGATCTAAGTTAATAGTTTGACGTTCTTTACTTCAAAATAACTAAGTATTATTTTAGACTAGTGAATTTGTAAATCAAACCTAAGTTATTATTTTAAACTTCTTTACTTCAAATTTACTAATTCGGATCTTAGTAATGTAAATTTGGAAATCAAATCTTAGGTTGTAGTTTAAAGTTCTTTACTTGAAGATATCTACTTCTGATTCTAGAAATGACAATTTGAAAATCAGATCTAAGTTAATAGTTTCACGTTCTTTACTTCAAAATAACTAAGTCTTATTTTAGAATAGTGAATTTGTAAATCAAAGCTAAGTTATTAGATTGAAGTTCTTTACTTGAAAATATTTACTTCTAATTTTAGAAATGACAATTTGAAAATCAGATCTAAGTTAACAGTTTGACGTTCTTTACTTCTGTACAACTAACTCTTATTTTAGTATAGTGAATTTGTAAATCAACAATTAGTTATTAGTTTGAAGTTCTTTACTTGAAAATATCTATTTCTGGTTTTGGAAATGACAATTTGAAATTCAGTTCTAAGTTAATAGTTTTTCGTTCTTGACTTCTAAACAAACAAGACTTATTTTAGAAGGTAAATTTGTAAATCAAAACTAAGTTATTAGTTTAAAATTTTTTACTTCAAATTTACCAATTCGGAACTTAGTAATATAAATTTGGAAATCAAATCTAAGGTTGTAGTTTGAAGTTTTTTACTTGAAAATATCTACTACTGATTTTGAAAATGACAATTTGAAAATCAGATCTAAGTTAATAGTTTGACGTTCTTTACTTCTAAATAACCAAGTCTTATTTTAGAATAGTGAATTTGTAAATCAAAACTATGTTATTAGTTTGAAGTTCTTTACTTGAAAATAACTACTTCTTATTTTAGAAATGACAATTTGAAAATCAGATCTAAGTGAATAGTTTGACGTTCTTTACTTCAAAATAGATAAGTCTTACTTTAGAATAGTGCATTCGTAAATTAAAACTAAGTTATAAGTTTGAAGTACTTTACTTAAAAATATCTACTTCTGATTTTAAAAATGACAATTTGAAAATCAGATCTAAGTTAATAGTTTGATGTTCTTTACTTCAAAATAGATAAACCTTATTTTAGAATACTGTATTTGTAAATCAAAACTAAGTTGTTAGTTTGAAGTTCTTTTTTTGAAAAAGTCTGCTTCAAATTTTAGAATTGACAATTTGAAAATCAGATCTAAGTTAATAGTTTGACGTACTTTAGATCAAAAAAACTAAATTTTCTTTTAGAATAGTTCACTTGTAAATCAAAACTGAGTTATTAGTTTGAAGTTTTTTACTTGAAAATATCTACTTCTGATTTTAGAAATGACAATTTAAAAATCAGATCTAAGTTAACAGTTTGACGTTCTTTACTTCTAAATAACCAAGTTTATTTTAGAATAGTGAATTTGTAAATCAAAGCTTAGTTATTAATTTAAAGTTCTTTACTTGAAAATATCTACTACTGATTTTAGAAATGACAATTTGAAAATCAAATCTAGGTTAATAGTTTGGCGTTCTATACTTCAATATAACCAAGTCTAATTTTAGAATAGTGAATTAGTAAATCAAAACTAAGTTATTAGTTTGAAGTTCTTTACTTTGAAATATGTACTTCTGATTCTAGAAATGACAATTTGAAAATCAGATCTAAGTTAACAGTTTGACGTTCTTTACTTCTGATCAACTAACTCTTATTTTAGTATAGTGAATTTGTAAATCAAAAATAAGTTATAAGTTTGAAGTTCTTTACTTGAAAATATCTATTTCTGCTTTTGGAAATGACAATTTGAAATTCAGTTCTAAGTTAATAGTTAGACGTTCTTTACTTCTAAACAAATAAGACTTATTTTAATATAGTGAATTTGTAAATCAAAACTAAGTTATTAGTTTGAAGTATATATTTGAAAAAATCTACTAATGATTTTGGAAAATCAATTTGAAACTCAATTTGAAAATCAGATCGAAGTTAATAGTTTGACGTTCTTTACTTCAAAATAGATAAGTCTTATTTTAGAATACTGTATTTGTAAATCAAAACTAAGTTATTAGTTTGAAGTCTATACTTGAAAAAATCTACTATTAATTTTAGAAATGACAATTTGAAAATCAGATCTAAGTTAACAGTTTGACGTACTTAACTTCAAAAGAACTAAGTCTTATTTAGACTAGTAAATTTGGAAACCAAATCTAAGGTTGTAGTTTGAAGTTCTTTACTTTGAAATATCTACTACTGATTTAAGAAATAACAATTTGAAAATCAGATTTAAGTTAATAGTTTGACGTTCTTTACTTCAAATTACATAAGTCTTATTTTACAATACTATATTTGTAAATCTAAACTAAGTTGTTAGTTTAAAGCTTTTTACTTCAAATTTACTAATTCGGAACTTAGTAATGTAAATTTGGAAATCAAATCAAAGGTTGTAGTTTGAAGTTTTTTACTTGAAAATATCTACTTCTGATTTTAAAAATGACAATTTGAAAATCAGATCTAAGTTAATAGTTTGACGTTCTTTACTTCAAAATAGATAAGTCTTATTTTAGAATACTGTATTTGTAAATCAAAGCTAAGTTATTAGATTAAAGTTTTTTACTTCAAATTCACTAATTCGGAACATAGTAATGTAAATTTGGAAATCAAATCTAAGGTTGTAGTTTGGAGCTCTTTACTTGAAAATATCTACTTCTGATTCTAGAAATGACAATTTGAAAATCAGATCTAAGTTAATAGTTTCACGTTCTTTACTTCAAAATAACTAAGTCTTATTTTAGAATAGTGAATTTGTAAATCAAAGCTAAGTTATTAGATTGAAGTTCTTTACTTGAAAATATTTACTTCTAATTTTAGAAATGACAATTTGAAAATCAGATCTAAGTTAACAGTTTGACGTTCTTTACTTCTGTACAACTAACTCTTATTTTAGTATAGTGAATTTGTAAATCAACAATTAGTTATTAATTTGAAGTTCTTTACTTGAAAATATCTATTTCTGGTTTTGGAAATGACAATTTGAAATTCAGTTCTAAGTTAATAGTTTTTCGTTCTTGACTTCTAAACAAACAAGACTTATTTTAGAAGGTAAATTTGTAAATCAAAACTAAGTTATTAGTTTAAAGTTTTTTACTTCAAATTTACCAATTCGGAACTTAGTAATATAAATTTGGAAATCAAATCTAAGGTTGTAGTTTGAAGTTTTTTACTTGAAAATATCTACTACTGATTTTGAAAATGACAATTTGAAAATCAGATCTAAGTTAATAGTTTGACGTTCTTTACTTCTAAATAAACAAGTCTTATTTTAGAATAGTGAATTTGTAAATCAAAACTATGTTATTAGTTAGAAGTTTTTTACTTGAAAATAACTACTTCTTATTTTAGAAATGACAATTTGAAAATCAGATCTAAGTGAATAGTTTGACGTTCTTTACTTCAAAATAGATAAGTCTTACTTTAGAATAGTGCATTCGTAAATTAAAACTAAGTTATAAGTTTGAAGTACTTTACTTAAAAATATCTACTTCTGATTTTAAAAATGACAATTTGAAAATCAGATCTAAGTTAATAGTTTGATGTTCTTTACTTCAAAATAGATAAACCTTATTTTAGAATACTGTATTTGTAAATCAAAACTAAGTTGTTAGTTTGAAGTTCTTTTTTTGAAAAAGTCTGCTTCAAATTTTAGAAATGACAATTTGAAAATCAGATCTAAGTTAATAGTTTGACGTACTTTAGATCAAAAAAACTAAATTTTCTTTTAGAATAGTTCACTTGTAAATCAAAACTGAGTTATTAGTTTGAAGTTTTTTACTTGAAAATATCTACTTCTGATTTTAGAAATGACAATTTAAAAATTAGATCTAAGTTAACAGTTTGACGTTCTTTACTTCTAAATAACCAAGTTTATTTTAGAATAGTGAATTTGTAATTCAAAGCTTAGTTATTAATTTAAAGTTCTTTACTTGAAAATATCTACTTCTGATTTTAGAAATGACAATTTGAAAATCAGATCTAAGTTAATAGTTTGACGTTCTTTGCTTCTAAATAACTAAGCCTTATTTTAGTACAGTGACTTTGTAAATTAAAACTAAGATATTAGTTTGATGTTCTTAACTTGAAAATCTCTACTACTGATTTTAAAAATGCCAATTTGAAAATCAGATCTAAGTTAATAGTTTGACGTTCTTTACTTCAAAATAACTAAGTCTTATTTTAGGCTAGTGAATTTGTAAATCAAAACTAAGTTATTAGTTTAAAGTTTTTTACTTCAAATTTCCTAATTCGGATCTTAGTAATGTAAATTTGGAAATCAAATCTAAGGTTGTAGTTTGAAGTTCTTTACTTGAAAATATCTACTACTGATTTAAGAAATGACAATTTGAAAATCAGATCTAAGTGAATAGTTTGACGTTTTTTATTTCAAAATAGATAAGTCTTATTTTAGAATAGTGCATTTGTAAATCAAAACTAAGTTATTAGTTTGAAGTACTTTACTTAAAAATATCTACTTCTGATTTTAAAAATGACAATTTGAAAATCAGATCTAAGTTAATAGTTTGATGTTCTTTACTTCAAAATAGATAAACCTTATTTTAGAATACTGTATTTGTAAATCAAAACTAAGTTGTTAGTTTGAAGTTCTTTTTTTGAAAAAGTCTGCTTCAAATTTTAGAAATGACAATTTGAAAATCAGATCTAAGTTAATAGTTTGACGTACTTTAGATCAAAAAAACTAAATTTTCTTTTAGAATAGTTCACTTGTAAATCAAAACTGAGTTATTAGTTTGAAGTTTTTTACTTGAAAATATCTACTTCTGATTTTAGAAATGACAATTTAAAAATCAGATCTAAGTTAACAGTTTGACGTTCTTTACTTCTAAATAACCAAGTTTATTTTAGAATAGTGAATTTGTAAATCAAAGCTTAGTTATTAATTTAAAGTTCTTTACTTGAAAATATCTACTTCTGATTTTAGAAATGACAATTTGAAAATCAGATCTAAGTTAATAGTTTACGTTCTTTACTTCAAAATAACTAAGTCTCATTTTAGAATAGTGAATTTGTAAATCATAGCTAAGTAATTAGTTTGAAGTTCTTTACTTGAAAATATTTATTTCTGATTTTAGAAATGACAATTTGAAAATCAGATCTAAGTTAATAGTTTGACGTTCTTTACTTTAAAATAGATAAGTCTTATTTTAGAATAGTGTATAACTAAATCAAAACTAAGTTATTATTTTAAACTTCTTTACTTCAAATTTACTAATTCGGATCTTAGTAATGTAAATTTGGAAATCAAATCTTAGGTTGTAGTTTAAAGTTCTTTACTTGAAGATATCTACTTCTGATTCTAGAAATGACAATTTGAAAATCAGATCTAAGTTAATAGTTTCACGTTCTTTACTTCAAAATAACTAAGTCTTATTTTAGAATAGTGAATTTGTAAATCAAAGCTAAGTTATTAGATTGAAGTTCTTTACTTGAAAATATTTACTTCTAATTTTAGAAATGACAATTTGAAAATCAGATCTAAGTTAACAGTTTGACGTTCTTTACTTCCGTACAACTAACTCTTATTTTAGTATAGTGAATTTGTAAATCAACAATTAGTTATTAGTTTGAAGTTCTTTACTTGAAAATATCTATTTCTGGTTTTGGAAATGACAATTTGAAATTCAGTTCTAAGTTAATAGTTTTTCGTTCTTGACTTCTAAACAAACAAGACTTATTTTAGAAGGTAAATTTGTAAATCAAAACTAAGTTATTAGTTTAAAATTTTTTACTTCAAATTTACCAATTCGGAACTTAGTAATATAAATTTGGAAATCAAATCTAAGGTTGTAGTTTGAAGTTTTTTACTTGAAAATATCTACTACTGATTTTGAAAATGACAATTTGAAAATCAGATCTAAGTTAATAGTTTGACGTTCTTTACTTCTAAATAACCAAGTCTTATTTTATACTAGTAAATTTGTAAAACAAAACTAAGTTATTAGTTTGAAGTTCTTTACTTCAAAATAGATAAGTCTTATTTTACAATACTGTATTTGTAAAGCAAAGCTAAGTTATTAGTTTAAAGATTTTTACTTCAAATTCACTAATACGGAACATAGTAATGTAAATTTGGAAATCAAATCTAAGGTTGTAGTTTGAAGTTCTTTACTTAAAAATATCTAAATCTAATTTTAGAAATGACAATTTGAAAATCAGATCTAAGTTAATAGTTTGACGTTCTTTACTTCAAAATAACTAAGTCTTATTTTAGACTAGTGAATTTGTAAATCAAAACTAAGTTATTAGTTTAAAGTTTTTTACTTCAAATTTACTAATTCGGATCTTAGTAATGTAAATTTGAAAATCAGTTCTAAGTTAATAGTTTAACGTTCTTTACTTCAAAATAGATAAGTCTTATTTTAGAATAGTGTATTTCTAAAACAAAATCAAGTTATTAGTTTGAAGTTCTTTACTTGAAAATATCTACTTCTGATTTTAGAAATGACAATTTGAAAATCAAATCTAAGTTAATAGTTTGACGCTTTATACTTCAAAATAACTAAGTCTTATTTTACACTAGTGAATTTGTAAATCAAAACTAAGTTATAAGTTTGAAGTTATTTACTTTGAATTATCTACTTCTGATTTAAGTAATGACAATTTGAAAATCAGATCTAAGTTAATAGTTTGAAGTTCTTTACTTCAAAATATCTACTTCTGATTTCAGAAATGACAATTTGAAACTCAGATCTAAGTTAATAGTTTGACGTTCTTTACTTCTAAATATCTAAGTTTTATTTTAGTATAGTGACTTTCTAAATTTAAGCTAAGTAAATAGTTTGAAATTCTTTACTTGAAAATATCTACTTCTGATTTTAGAAATGACAATTTGAAAATCAGATCTAAGTTAATAGTTTGACGTTCTTTACTACCCAATAACTACGTCTTATTTTAGAATAGTGACTTTGTAAATTAAAACTAAGTTAATAGTTTGAAGTTCTTTACTTGAAAATATCTACTTCTGATTTTAGAAATGACAATTTGAAAATCAGATCTAAGTTATTAGTTTGACGTTCTTTACTTCTAAATAACTAAGTCTTATTTTAGTATAGTGACTTTGTAAATTAAAGTTATGTTATTAGTGTGAATTTCTTTACTTGAAAATATCTACTTCTTATTTTAGAAATCACAATTTGATAATTAAATCTAAGTTAATAGTTTGACGTTTTTTACTTCAAAATAACTAAGTCTTATTTTAGAATAGTGAATTTGTAAATCAAAACTAGGTTTTTGGTTTAAAGTTTTTCACTTCAAATTTACTAATTCGGATCTTAGTAATGTAAATTTGGAAATCAAATCTGAGGTTGTAGTTTGAAGTTCTTTACTTGAAAATATCTACTACTGATATTAGAAATGACAATTTGAATATCAGATCTAAGTTATTAGTTTGAAGTACTTTACTTAAAAATATCTACTTCTGATTTTAAAAATGTCAATTTGAAAATCAGATCTAAGTTAATAGTTTGACGTTCTTTACTTCTAAATAACTAAGTCTTAATTTAGTATACTGAATTTGTAAATCAAAACTAAGTTATTAGTTTGAAGTTCTTTACTTGAAAATATCTACTACTGATTTTGAAAAAGACAATTTGAAAATCAGATCTAAGTTAATAGTTTGACGCTCTTTACTTCTAAATAACCAAGTCTTATTTTAGAATAGTGAATTTGTAAATCAAAACTAAGGTATTAGTTTGAAGTTCTTTACTTGAAAATATCTACTTCTTATTTTAGAAATGACAATTTGAAAATCAGATCTAAGTGAATAGTTTGACGTTCTTTACTTCAAAATAGATAAGTTTTACTTTAGAATAGAGCATTCGTAAATTAAAACTAAGTTATAAGTTTGAAGTACTTTACTTAAAAATATCTACTTCTGATTTTAAAAGTGACAATTTAAAAATCAGATCTAAGTTAATAGTTTGCGTTCTTTACTTCAAAATAACTAAGTCTTATTTTAGAATAGTGAATTTGTAAATCAAAGCTAAGTTATAAGATTGAAGTTCTTTACTTGAAAATATTTACTTCTGATTTTAAACATGACAATTTGAAAACCAGATCTAAGTTAACAGTTTGACGTTCTTTACTTCTGAACAACTAACTCTTATTTTAGTATAGTGAATTTGTAAATCAAAGCTAAGTTATTACTTTGAAGTTCTTTACTTGAAAATAACTACTTCTGATGTTAGAAATGACAATTTGAAAATCAGATCTAAGTTAATAGTTTGACGTTCTTTACTTCAAAATACATAAGTCTTATTTTACAATACTGTATTTGTAAATCAAAGCTAAGTTATTAGATTAAAGTTTTTTACTTCAAATTCACTAATTCGGAACATAGTAATGTAAATTTGGAAATCAAATCTAAGGTTGTAGTTTGAAGTTCTTTACTTTGAAATATGTACTTCTGATTTAAGAAATGACAATTTGAAAATCAGATCTAAGTGAATAGTTTCACGTTCTTTACTTTAAAATAGATAAGTCTTATTTTAAAATACCGCATTTCTAAATCAAAACTAATTTATTAGTTTGAAGTACTTTACTTAAAAATATCTACTTCTGATTTTAGAAATGAGAATTTGAAAATCAGATCTAAGTTATTAGTTTGACGTTCTTTACTTCAATAAATAACTAAGTCTTATTTTAGAATAGTGAATTAGTAAATCAAAACTAAGTTATTAGTTTGAAGTTCTTTACTTGAAAATAACTAGTTCTGATTTTAGAAATGACAATTTGAAAATCAGATCTAAGTTAATAGTTTGACGTTCTTTACTTCAAAATAACTAAGTCTTATTTTAGAATAGTGAATTAGTAAATCAAAACTAAGTGATTAGTTTGAAGTTCTTTACTTTAAAATATCTACTTCTGATTTTAGAAATGACAATTTGAAATTCAGGTCTAAGTTAATAGTTTGACGGTTTTTACTTCAAAATACCTAAGTCTTATTTTAGTCTAGCAAATTTGTAAATCAAAACTAAGTTATTAGTTTGAAGTTCTTTACTTTGAAATATGTACTTCTGATTTAAGAAATGACAATTTGAAAATCAGATCTAAGTGAATAGTTTCACGTTCTTTACTTTAAAATAGATAAGTCTTATTTTAGAATACCGCATTTCTAAATCAAAACTAATTTATTAGTTTGAAGTTCTTTACTTTGAAATATCTACTTCTGATTTAAGAAATGACAATTTGAAAATCAGTTCTAAGTTAATAGTTTGACGTTCTTTACTTCAAAACAACTAAGTCTTATTTTAGTAGAGTGAATTTGTAAATCAAAACTAAGTTATTAGTTTGAAGTTCTTTACTTGAAAATATCTACTTCTGATTTTAGAAATGACAATTCGAAAATCAGATCTAAGTTAATAGTTTGACGTTCTTTACATCAAAGTAACTAAATTTTATTTTAGAATAGTTAATTTGTAAATCAAAACTAAGTTATTAGTTTGAAGTTTTTTACTTGAAAATATCTACTTCTGATTTTAGAATTGACAACTTGAAAATCAGATCTAAGTTAATAGTTTGACGTTCTTTACTTCAAAACAACTAAGTCTTATTTTAGTATAATGAATTTGTAAACCAAAACTAAGTTGTTAGTATGAAGTTCTTCACTTGAAAAAAACTACCACTGATTTTAGAAATGACAATTTGAAAATCAGATCTAAATTAACAGTTTGACGTTCTTTACTTTAAAATAATTAAGTCTTATTTTAGACTATTGAATTTGTAAATTAAAACTAAGTTATTAGTATGAAGTTCTTCACTTGAAAAAACTACCACTGATTTTAGAAATGACAATTTGAAAATCAGATCTAAGTTAATAGTTTGACGTTCTTTACTTCAAAACAAATAAGTCTTATTTTAGTATAGTGAATTTGTAAACCAAAACTAAGTTATTAGTATGAAGTTCTTCACTTGAAAAAAACTACCACTGATTTTAGAAATGACAATTTGAAAATCAGATCTAAGTTAATAGTTTGACGTTCTTTACTTCTAAATAACTAAGTCTTATTTTAGAATACTCAATTTGTAAATCAAGGCTAAGTTATTAGTTTAAAGTTCTTTACTTGAAAATATCTACTTCTTGTTTTAGAAATGACAATTTGAAAATCAGATCTAAGTTAATAGTTTGACGTTCTTTACTTCCAAATAACTAAGTCTTATTTTAGTATAGTGAATTTGTAATTTAAAACAAAGTTATTAGTTTGAAGTTCTTTACTTGAAAATATCTACTACTAATTTTAGAAATGACAATTTGAAAATCAGATCTAAGTTAACAGTTTGACGTTCTTTACTTTAAAATTACTAAGTCTTATTTTAGTATAGTGAATTTGTAAACCAAAACTAATTTGTTAGTATGAAGTTCTTCACTTGAAAAAAACTACCACTGATTTTAGAAATGACAACTTGAAAATCAGATCTAAGTTAATAGTTTAACGTTCTTTACTTCAAAAAAACTAAGTTTTATTTTAGAATAGTCAATTTGTAAATCAGGCTAAGTTATTAGTTTAAAGTTGTTTACTTGAAAATATCTACTTCTGATTTTAGAAATGACAATTTAAAAATCAGATCTAAGTTAATAGTTTGACGTTCTTTACTTCAAAACAACTAAGTCTTATTTTAGTATAATGAATTTGTAAACCAAAACTAAGTTGTTAGTATGAAGTTCTTCACTTGAAAAATACTACCACTGATTTTAGAAATGACAATTTGAAAATCAGATCTAAATTAACAGTTTGACGTTCTTTACTTTAAAATAACTAAGTCTTATTTTAGACTATTGAATTTGTAAATTAAAACTAAGTTATTAGTATGAAGTTCTTCACTTGAAAAAACTACCACTGATTTTAGAAATGACAATTTGAAAATCAGATCTAAGTTAATAGTTTGACGTTCTTTACTTCAAAACAACTAAGTCTTATTTTAGTATAGTGAATTTGTAAACCAAAACTAAGTTATTAGTATGAAGTTCTTCACTTGAAAAAAACTTAAACTGATTTTAGAAATGACAATTTGAAAATCAGATCTAAGTTAATAGTTTGACGTTCTTTACTTCAAAATAACTAAGTCTTATTTTAGAATACTCAATTTGTAAATCAAGGCTAAGTTATTAGTTTAAAGTTCTTTACTTGAAAATATCTACTTCTTGTTTTAGAAATGACAATTTGAAAATCAGATCTAAGTTAATAGTTTGACGTTCTTTACTTCTAAATAACTAAGTCTTATTTTAGTATAGCGAATTTGTAAATTAAAACTAAGTTATTAGTATGAAGTTCTTCACTTGAAAAAAACTACCACTGATTTTAGAAATGACAATTTGAAAATCAGATCTAAGTTAATAGTTTGCGTTCTTTACTTCAAAATAACTAAGTCTTATTTTAGAATAGTGAATTTGTAAATCAAAGCTAAGTTATTAGATTGAAGTTCTTTACTTGAAAATATTTACTTCTGATTTTAAAAATGACAATTTGAAAACCAGATCTAAGTTAACAGTTTGACGTTCTTTACTTCTGAACAACTAACTCTTATTTTAGTATAGTGAATTTGTAAATCAAAGCTAAGTTATTACTTTGAAGTTCTTTACTTGAAAATAACTTCTTCTGATGTTAGAAATGACAATTTGAAAATCAGATCTAAGTTAATAGTTTGACGTTCTTTACTTCAAAATACATAAGTCTTATTTTACAATACTGTATTTGTAAATCAAAGCTAAGTTATTAGATTAAAGTTTTTTACTTCAAATTCACTAATTCGGAACATAGTAATGTAAATTTGGAAATCAAATCTAAGGTTGTAGTTTGAAGTTCTTTACTTTGAAATATGTACTTCTGATTTAAGAAATGACAATTTGAAAATCAGATCTAAGTGAATAGTTTCACGTTCTTTACTTTAAAATAGATAAGTCTTATTTTAAAATACCGCATTTCTAAATCAAAACTAATTTATTAGTTTGAAGTACTTTACTTAAAAATATCTACTTCTGATTTTAGAAATGAGAATTTGAAAATCAGATCTAAGTTATTAGTTTGACGTTCTTTACTTCAATAAATAACTAAGTCTTATTTTAGAATAGTGAATTAGTAAATCAAAACTAAGTTATTAGTTTGAAGTTCTTTACTTGAAAATAACTAGTTCTGATTTTAGAAATGACAATTTGAAAATCAGATCTAAGTTAATAGTTTGACGTTCTTTACTTCAAAATAACTAAGTCTTATTTTAGAATAGTGAATTAGTAAATCAAAACTAAGTGATTAGTTTGAAGTTCTTTACTTTAAAATATCTACTTCTGATTTTAGAAATGACAATTTGAAATTCAGGTCTAAGTTAATAGTTTGACGGTTTTTACTTCAAAATACCTAAGTCTTATTTTAGTCTAGTAAATTTGTAAATCAAAACTAAGTTATTAGTTTGAAGTTCTTTACTTTGAAATATGTACTTCTGATTTAAGAAATGACAATTTGAAAATCAGATCTAAGTGAATAGTTTCACGTTCTTTACTTTAAAATAGATAAGTCTTATTTAAGATTACCGCATTTCTAAATCAAAACTAATTTATTAGTTTGAAGTTCTTTACTTTGAAATATCTACTTCTGATTTAAGAAATGACAATTTGAACATCAGTTCTAAGTTAATAGTTTGACGTTCTTTACTTCAAAACAACTAAGTCTTATTTTAGTAGAGTGAATTTGTAAATCAAAACTAAGTTATTAGTTTGAAGTTCTTTACTTGAAAATATCTACTTCTGATTTTAGAAATGACAATTCGAAAATCAGATCTAAGTTAATAGTTTGACGTTCTTTACATCAAAGTAACTAAATTTTATTTTAGAATAGTTAATTTGTAAATCAAAACTAAGTTATTAGTTTGAAGTTTTTTACTTGAAAATATCTACTTCTGATTTTAGAATTGACAACTTGAAAATCAGATCTAAGTTAATAGTTTGACGTTCTTTACTTCAAAACAACTAAGTCTTATTTTAGTATAATGAATTTGTAAACCAAAACTAAGTTGTTAGTATGAAGTTCTTCACTTGAAAAAAACTACCACTGATTTTAGAAATGACAATTTGAAAATCAGATCTAAGTTAATAGTTTGACGTTCTTTACATCAAAGTAACTAAATTTTATTTTAGAATAGTTAATTTGTAAATCAAAACTAAGTTATTAGTTTGAAGTTTTTTACTTGAAAATATCTACTTCTGATTTTAGAATTGACAATTTAAAAATCAGATCTAAGTTAATAGTTTGACGTTCTTTACTTCAAAACAACTAAGTCTTATTTTAGTATAGTGAATTTGTAAACCAAAACTAAGTTATTAGTATGAAGTTCTTCACTTGAAAAAAACTACCACTGATTTTAGAAATGACAATTTGAAAATCAGATCTAAGTTAATAGTTTGACGTTCTTTACTTCAAAATAACTAAGTCTTATTTTAGAATACTCAATTTGTAAATCAAGGCTAAGTTATTAGTTTAAAGTTCTTTACTTGAAAATATCTACTTCTTGTTTTAGAAATGACAATTTGAAAATCAGATCTAAGTTAATAGTTTGACGTTCTTTACTTCTAAATAACTAAGTCTTATTTTAGTATAGCAAATTTGTAAATTAAAACTAAGTTATTAGTATGAAGTTCTTCACTTGAAAAAAACTACCACTGATTTTAGAAATGACAATTTGAAAATCAGATCTAAGTTAATAGTTTGACGTTCTTTATTTTAAAATAACTAAGTCTTATTTTAGAATACTCAATTTGTAAATCAAGGCTAAGTGATTAGTTTAAAGTTCTTTACTTGAAAAAAACAACCACTGATTTTAGAAATGACAATTTGAAAATCAGATCTAAGTTAATAGTTTGACGTTCTTTACTTCAAAATAACTAAGTCTTATTTTAGAATACTCAATTTGTAAATCAAGGCTAAGTTATTAGTTTAAAGTTGTTTACTTGAAAATATCTACTTCTGATTTTAGAAATGACAATTTGAAAATCAGATCTAAGTTAATAGTTTGACGTTCTTTACTTCAAAACAACTAAGTCTTATTTTAGTATAGTGTATTTGTAAACCAAAACTAAGTTATTAGTATGAAGTTCTTCACTTGAAAAAAACTACCACTGATTTTAGAAATGACAATTTGAAAATCAGATCTAAGTTAATAGTTTGACGTTCTTTACTTCTAAATAACTAAGTCTTATTTTAGAATACTCAATTTGTAAATCAAGGCTAAGTTATTAGTTTAAAGTTCTTTACTTGAAAATATCTACTTCTTGTTTTAGAAATGACAATTTGAAAATCAGATCTAAGTTAATAGTTTGACGTTCTTTACTTCCAAATAACTAAGTCTTATTTTAGTATAGTGAATTTGTAATTTAAAACAAAGTTATTAGTTTGAAGTTCTTTACTTGAAAATATCTACTACTAATTTTAGAAATGACAATTTGAAAATCAGATCTAAGTTAACAGTTTGACGTTCTTTACTTTAAAATTACTAAGTCTTATTTTAGTATAGTGAATTTGTAAACCAAAACTAATTTGTTAGTATGAAGTTCTTCACTTGAAAAAAACTACCACTGATTTTGGAAATGACAATTTGAAAATCAGATCTAAGTTAGGTGTTTGACGTTCTTTACTTTAAAGTAACTAAGTCTTATTTTAGACTAGTGAATTTGTAAATTAAAACTAAGTTATTAGTTTAAAGTTTTTTACTTCAAATTTACTAATTCGGATCTTAGTAATGTAAATTTGGTAATCAAATCTAAGGTTGTAGCTTGAAGTTCTTTACTTTGAAATATCTACTTCTGATTAAAAAATTACAATTTGAAAATCAGATCTAAGTTAACAGTTTGACGTTCTTTACTTCAAAATAACTAAGTCTTATTTTAGAATTATCAATTTGTAAATCAAAGCTAAGTCATTAGTTTGAAGGTCTTTACTTGAAAATATTTACTTCTGATTTTAGAAATAACAATTTGAAAATCAGATCTAAGTTAATAGTTTGACGTTCTTTACTTCAAAACAACTAAGTCTTATTTTAGTAGAGTGAATTTGTAAATCAAAACTAAGTTATTAGTTTGAAGTTCTTAACTTGAAAATATCTACTTCTGATTTTAGAAATGACAATTCGAAAATCAGATCTAAGTTAATAGTTTGACGTTCTTTACATCAAAGTAACTAAATTTTATTTTAGAATAGTTAATTTGTAAATCAAAACTAAGTTATTAGTTTGAAGTTTTTTACTTGAAAATATCTACTTCTGATTTTAGAATTGACAACTTGAAAATCAGATCTAAGTTAATAGTTTGACGTTCTTTACTTCTAAATAACTAAGTCTTATTTTAGTATAGTGAATTTGTAATTTAAAACTAAGTTATTAGTATGAAGTTCTTCACTTGAAAAAAACTACCACTGATTTTAGAAATGACAATTTGAAAATCAGATCTAAGTTAATAGTTTGACGTTCTTTACATCAAAGTAACTAAATTTTATTTTAGAATAGTTAATTTGTAAATCAAAACTAAGTTATTAGTTTGAAGTTTTTTACTTGAAAATATCTACTTCTGATTTTAGAATTGACAATTCGAAAATCAGATCTAAGTTAATAGTTTGACGTTCTTTACTTCTAAATAACTAAGTCTTATTTTAGTATAGTGAATTTGTAATTTAAAACTAAGTTATTAGTATGAAGTTCTTCACTTGAAAAAAACTACCACTGATTTTAGAAATGACAATTTGAAAATCAGATCTAAGTTAATAGTTTAACGTTCTTTACTTCAAAAAAACTAAGTTTTATTTTAGAATAGTCAATTTGTAAATCAGGCTAAGTTATTAGTTTAAAGTTGTTTACTTGAAAATATCTACTTCTGATTTTAGAAATGACAATTTAAAAATCAGATCTAAGTTAATAGTTTGACGTTCTTTACTTCAAAACAACTAAGTCTTATTTTAGTATAATGAATTTGTAAACCAAAACTAAGTTGTTAGTATGAAGTTCTTCACTTGAAAAAAACTACCACTGATTTTAGAAATGACAATTTGAAAATCAGATCTAAATTAACAGTTTGACGTTCTTTACTTTAAAATAACTAAGTCTTATTTTAGACTATTGAATTTGTAAATTAAAACTAAGTTATTAGTATGAAGTTCTTCACTTGAAAAAACTACCACTGATTTTAGAAATGACAATTTGAAAATCAGATCTAAGTTAATAGTTTGACGTTCTTTACTTCAAAACAACTAAGTCTTATTTTAGTATAGTGAATTTGTAAACCAAAACTAAGTTATTAGTATGAAGTTCTTCACTTGAAAAAAACTTAAACTGATTTTAGAAATGACAATTTGAAAATCAGATCTAAGTTAATAGTTTGACGTTCTTTACTTCAAAATAACTAAGTCTTATTTTAGAATACTCAATTTGTAAATCAAGGCTAAGTTATTAGTTGAAAGTTCTTTACTTGAAAATATCTACTTCTTGTTTTAGAAATGACAATTTGAAAATCAGATCTAAGTTAATAGTTTGACGTTCTTGACTTCTAAATAACTAAGTCTTATTTTAGTATAGCGAATTTGTAAATTAAAACTAAGTTATTAGTATGAAGTTCTTCACTTGAAAAAAACTACCACTGATTTTAGAAATGACAATTTGAAAATCAGATCTAAGTTAATAGTTTGACGTTCTTTATTTTAAAATAACTAAGTCTTATTTTAGAATACTCAATTTGTAAATCAAGGCTAAGTGATTAGTTTAAAGTTCTTTACTTGAAAAAAACTACCACTGATTTTAGAAATGACAATTTGAAAATCAGATCTAAGTTAATAGTTTGACGTTCTTTACTTCAAAATAACTAAGTTTTATTTTAGAATACTCAATTTGTAAATCAAGGCTAAGTTATTAGTTTAAAGTTGTTTACTTGAAAATATCTACTTCTGATTTTAGAAATGACAATTTGAAAATCAGATCTAAGTTAATAGTTTGACGTTCTTTACTTCAAAACAACTAAGTCTTATTTTAGTATAGTGTATTTGTAAACCAAAACTAAGTTATTAGTATGAAGTTCTTCACTTGAAAAAAACTACCACTGATTTTAGAAATGACAATTTGAAAATCAGATCTAAGTTAATAGTTTGACGTTCTTTACTTCTAAATAACTAAGTCTTATTTTAGAATACTCAATTTGTAAATCAAAGCTAAGTTATTAGTTTAAAGTTCTTTACTTGAAAATATCTACTTCTTGTTTTAGAAATGACAATTTGAAAATCAGATCTAAGTTAATAGTTTGACGTTCTTTACTTCCAAATAACTAAGTCTTATTTTAGTATAGTGAATTTGTAATTTAAAACAAAGTTATTAGTTTGAAGTTCTTTACTTGAAAATATCTACTACTGATTTTAGAAATGACAATTTGAAAATCAGATCTAAGTTAACAGTTTGACGTTCTTTACTTTAAAATTACTAAGTCTTATTTTAGACTAGTGAAGTTGTAAATTAAAACTAAGTTATTAGTATGAAGTTATTTACTTTAAAAAAACTACCACTGATTTTAGAAATGACAATTTGAAAATCAGATCTAAGTTAATAGTTTGACGTTCTTTACTTCTAAATAACTAAGTCTTATTTTAGAATACTCAATTTGTAAATCAAGGCTAAGTTATTAGTTTAAAGTTGTTTACTAGAAAATATCTACTTCTGATTTTCGAAATGACAATTTGAAAATCAGATCTAAGTTAATAGTTTGACGTTCTTTACTTCAAAACAACTAAGTCTTATTTTAGTATAGTGAATTTGTAAACCAAAACTAAGTTATTAGTATGAAGTTCTTCACTTGAAAACAACTACCACTGATTTTAGAACTGACAATTTAAAAATCAGATCTAAGCTTATAGTTTGACGTTCTTTACTTCAAAATAACTAAGTCTTATTTTAGAATACTCAATTTGTAAATCAAGGCTAAGTTATTAGTTTAAAGTTCTTTACTTAAAAATATCTACTTCTTGTTTTAGAAATGACAATTTGAAAATCAGATCTAAGTTAATAGTTTGACGTTCTTTACTTCTAAATAACTAAGTCTTATTTTAGTATAGTGAATTTGTAAACCAAAACTAAGTTGTTAGTATGAAGTTTTTCACTTGAAAAAATCTACCACTGATTTTAGAAATGACAACTTGAAAATCAGATCTAAATTAACAGTTTGACGTTCTTTACTTTAAAGTAACTAAGTCTTATTTTGGACTAGTGAATTTGTAAATCAAAACTGAGTTATTAGTTTAAAATTTTTTACTTCAAATTTACTAATTCGGATCTTAGTAATGTAAATTTGGAAATCAAATCTAAGGTTGTAGTTTGAAGTTCTTTACTTTAAAATATCTACTTCTGATTTAAAAATTACAATTTGAAAAGCAGATCTAAGTTAACAGTTTGACGTTTTTTACTTCAAAATAACTAAGTCTTATTTTAGAATTAGCAATTTGTAAATCAAAGCTAAGTTATTAGTTTGAAGGTCTTTACTTGAAAATATTTACTTCTGATTTTAGAAATGACAATTTGAAAATCAGGTCTACGTTAATAGTTTGATGTTTTTAATTCAAAATAACTAAGTCTTATTTCAGACTAGTAAATTTGTAAATTAAAACTAAGTTATTAGATTGAAGCTCTTTACTTGAAAATATCTACTACTGATTTTAGAAATGACAATTTGCAAATCAGATCTAAGTTAAAATTTTAACGTTCTTTACATCGAAATAACTAAATTTTACTTTAGAATAGTTAATTTGTAAATCAAAACTAAGTTATTAGTTTGAAGTTCTTTACTTGAAAATATCTACTTCTGATTTTAGAAATGACAATTTGAAAATCAGATCTAAGTTAATAGTTTGACGTTCTTTACTTCAAAACAACTAAGTCTTATTTTAGTATAGTGAATTTGTAAACCAAAACTAAGTTGTTAGTATGAAGTTCTTCACTTGAAAAAAACTACCACTGATTTTGGAAATGACAATTTGAAAATCAGATCTAAGTTAATAGTTTGACGTTCTTTACTTCAAAATAACTAAGTCTGATTTTAGAATACTCAATTAGTAAATCAAGGCTAAGTTATTAGTTTAAAGTTGTTTACTTGAAAATATCTACTTCTTGTTTTAGAAATGACAATTTGAAAATCAGATCTAAGTTAATAGTTTGACGTTCTTTACTTCTAAATAACTAAGTCTTATTTTAGTATAGTGAATTTGTAATTTAAAACAAAGTTATTAGTTTGAAGTTCTTTACTTTAAAATGTCTACTAATGATTTTAGAAATGACAATTTGAAAATCAGATTTAAGTTAACAGTTTGACGTTCTTTACTCCAAAACAACTAAGTCTTATATAGTGAATTTGTAAACCAAAACTAAGTTATTAGTATGTAGTTCTTCACTTGAAAAAAACTCCCACTGATTTTAGAAATGACAATTTGAAAATCAGATCTAAGTTAACAGTTTGACGTTCTTTACTTTAAAATAACTAAGTCTTATTTTAGACTAGTGAATTTGTAAATTAAAACTAAGTTATTAGTATGAAGTTCTTCACTTGAAAAAAAAAACCACTGATTTTAGAAATGACAATTTGAAAATCAGTTCTAAGTTAATAGTTTGACGTTCTTTACTTCAAAATAACTAAGTCTTATTTTAGAATACTCAATTTGTAAATCAAGGCTAAGTTATTAGTTTAAAGTTGTTTACTTGAAAATATCTACTTCTGATTTTAGAAATGACAATTTGAAAATCAGATCTAAGTTAATAATTTGACGTTTTTTACTTCAAAATAGATAAGTCTTATTTAAGAATGCTGTATTTGTAAATCGCCACTAAGTTGTTAGTTTGAAGTTTTTTATTTGAAAATATCTGCTTCAGATTTTAGAACTGACAATTTGAAAATTAGATCTAAGTTAATAGTTTGACGTTCTTTACTTCAAACCAACTAAGTCTTATTTTAGTATTGTGAATTTGTAAATCAAAACTAAGTTATTAGTATGAAGTTCTTTACTTGATAAAAACTACTACTGATTTTAGCATAGACAATTTGAAAATCAGATCTAAGTTAATAGTTTGACGTTCTTTACTTGAAAATAACTAAGTCTAATTTTAGACTAGTGATTTTGTAAATCAAAACGAAGTTATTAGTTTAAAGTTTTTTATTTCAAATTTACTAATTCGGATCTTAGTAATGTAAATATCGAAATCAAATCTAAGGTTGTTGTTTGAAGTTCTTTGCTTGAAAATAACTACTACTGATTTTAGAAATGACAATTTGAAAATCAGATCTAAGTTAAAAGTTTGACGTACCTTACTTCAAAATAACTTAGTCTTATCTTAGAATAGTGAATTTGTAAATCAAAACTAAGTTATTAGTTTGTATTTCTTTACTTGAAAATATTTACTTCTGATTTTAAAAATGACAATTTGAAAATCAGATCTAAGTTAATGGTTTGACGTTCTTTACTTCATAACAACTCAGTCTTATTTTAGTATAGTGAATTTGTAAACCAAAACTAAGTTATTAGTATGAAGTTCTTCACTTGAAAAAAACTACCACTGATTTTAGAAATGACAATTTGAAAATCAGATCTAAGTTAATAGTTTGACGTTCTTTACTTCAATACAACTAAGTCTTATTTTAGTATAGTGAATTTGTAAATCAAAGCTAAGCTATTAATTTGAAGTTCTTTACTTGAACATATCTACTTCTGATTTTAGAAATAACAATTTGAAAATCAGGTCTAAGTTAATAGTATGACGTTTTTTACTTCAAAATAACTAAGTCTTATTTCACACTAGTGAATTTGCAAATCAAAACTAAGTTATAAGTTTGAAGTTATTTACTTGAAAATATCTACTTCTGATTTTAGAAATTACAATTTGAAAATCAGATCTAAGGTAATAGTTTGACGTTCTTTACTTCAAAATAACTAAGTCTTATTTTAGAATAGTCAATATGTAAATCAAAGCTAAGTTATAAGTTTGAAGTTCTTTACTAGAAAATATCTACTTCTGGTTTTAGAAATGACAAATTGTAAATCAGATCTAAGTTAATAGTTTGACGTTCTTTACTTCAAAATAACTAAGTCTTATTTTACAATAGTGAATTTGTAAATCAGAACTAAGTTATTAGTTTGAAGTTTTTTATTTCAGATTTACTAATTCGGATTTTAGTAATGTAAATTTGAAAATCTAAACTAAAGATGTAGTTAAAGTTCTTTACTTGAAAATTTCTACTTCTGATTTTTAGAAATGACAATTTGTAAATCAGATCTAAGTTGATAGTTTGACTTTCTTTACTTCTAATCAAATAAGTCTTATTTTAGTATAGTGAATTTGTAAATCAAAACTAAGTTATTAGTTTGAAGTTATTTACTTCAACATCTCTACTTCTGATTTTAGAAATAACAATTTGAAAATTAGATCTTAGTTAATAGTTTGACGTTCTTTACTTCTAAATAACTAAGTCTTAGTTTACTATAGTGTATTTGATAATCAAAACTAAGTTATAAGTTTGAAGTTGTTAACTTTGAAATATCTACTTCTGATTTTAGAATTGACCATTTGAAAATCAGATCGAAGTTAATAGTTTGACGATTTTTACTTCAAAATAACTAAGTCTTACTTTAAAATATTGAATTTGTAAATCAATACATACTTATTAAATAGAAGTTCTATACTTGAAATTATCTACTTTTGATTTTAGTAATCACAATTTAAAAATCAGATCTAAGTTAATAGTTTGACGTTCTTTACTTTTAAACAAATAAGTCTTATTTTAGTATAGTGAATTTGTAAATCAAAACTAAGTTATTAGTTTGAAGTTATTTACTTGAACATCTCTAATTCTGATTTTGTAAAATAACAATTTGAAAATCAGATCTAAGTTAATAGTTTGACGTTCTTTACTTTTAAATAACTAAGTCTTATTTTAGTATAGTGTATTTTTAAATCAAAACTAAGTTATTAGTTTGAAGTTCTTTACTTGAAAATATCTACTACTGATTTTAGAATTGTCAATTTGAAAATCTGATCTAAGTTAATAGTTTGACGATTTTTACTTTAGAATAACTAAGTCTTACTTTAAAATAGTGCATTTGTAAATCAATACAAACTTATCAAATAGAAGTTCTATACTTGAAAATATCTACTTCTGATTTTAGTAATCACAATTTAAAAAACAGATCTAAGTTAATAGTTTGACGTTCTTTATTTCTAAACAAATAAGTCTTATTTTAGTATAGTGAATTTGTAAATGAAAACTAAGTTATTAGTTTGAAGTTATTTACTTAAATATCTCTACTTCTGATTTTGTAAAATAACAATTTGAACATCATATCTAAGTTATTAGTTTGAAGTTCTTTACTTGAAAATAATTAAGTCTTACTTTAGAATAGTGAATTTGTAAATCAAAACTAAGTTATTAGTTGGAAGTTCTTTACTTTGAAATATCTACTTCTGATTTAAGAAATGACAATTTGAAAATCAGATCTAAGTGAATAGTTTGACGTTCTTTACTTCAAACTAACTAAGTCTTATTTTAGAATAGTGAATTTGTAAATCAAAACTAAGTTATTAGTTTGAAGTACTTTACTTAAAAATATCTACTTCTGATTTTATAAATGACAATTTGAAAATCAGAGTTAAGTTAATAGTTTGACGTTCTTTACTTCAAAATAACTAAGTATTATTTTAGAATATTGAATTTGTAAATCAAAACTAAGTTATTAGTTTAAAGTTGTTTACTTGAAAATATCTACTTCTGATTTTAGAAATGACATTTTGAAAATCAGATCTAAGTTAATAGTTTGACGTTCTTTACTTCAAAACAACTAAGTCTTATTTTAGTATAGTGAATTTGTAAACCAAAACTAAGTTATTAGTATGAAGTTCTTCACTTGAAAAAAACTACCACTGATTTTAGAAATGACAATTTGAAAATCAGATCTAAGTTAATAGAATGACGTTCTTTACTTCAAAATAACTAAGTCTTATTTTAGAATACTCAATTTGTAAATCAAGGCTAAGTTATTAGTTTAAAGATCTTTACTTGAAAATATCTACTTCTGATTTTAGAAATGACAATTTGAAAATCAGATCTAAGTTAATAGTTTGACGTTCTTTACTTCTAAATAACTAAGTCTTATTTTAGTATAGTGAATTTGTAATTTAAAACAAAGTTATTAGTTTGAAGTTCTTTACTTGAAAATATCTACTACTGATTTTAGAAATGACAATTTGAAAATCAGATCTAACTTAACAGTTTGACGTTTTTTACTTTTAAATAACTAAGTCTTATTTTAGACTAGTGAATTTGTAAATCAAAACTAAGTTATTAGTTTGAAGTACTTTACTTAAAAATATCTACTTCTGATTTTATAAATGACAATTTGAAAATCAGATCTAAGTTAATAGTTTGACGTTCTTTACTTCAAAATAACTAAGTCTTATTTTAGAATACTCAATTTGTAAATCAAGGCTAAGTTATTAGTTTAAAGTTGTTTACTTGAAAATATCTACTTTTGATTTTAGAAATGACATTTTGAAAATCAGATCTAAGTTAATAGTTTGACGTTCTTTACTTTAAAACAACTAAGTCTTATTTTAGAATATTGAATTTGTAAATCAAAACTAAGTTATTAGTTTAAAGATCTTTACTTGAAAATAACTGCTTTAGATTTTAGAAATGACAATTTAAAAATCAGATCTAAATTAATAATTTGACGTTCTTTACTTCAAAACAACTAAGTCTTATTTTAGTATAGTGAATTTGTAAATTAAAACTAAGTTATTAGTATGAAGTTCTTCACTTGAAAAAAACTACTACTGATTTTAGAAATGACAATTTGAAAATCAGATTTAAGTTAATAGTTTGACGTTCTTTACTTCAAAATAACTAAGCCTTATTTTAGAATACTCAATTTGTAAATCAATGCTAAGTTATTAGTTTAAAGTTGTTTACTTGAAAATATCTACTTCTGATTTTAGAAATGACAATTTGAAATACAGGTCTAAAATAATAGTTTGACGTTTTTTACTTCAAAATAACTAAGACTTATTTTAGAATAGTCAATTTGTAAATCAAAGCTAAGTTATTAGTTTAAAGTTGTTTACTTGAAAATATCTACTTCTGATTTTAGAAATGACAATTTGAAATACAGGTCTAAAATAATAGTTTGACGTTTTTTACTTCAAAATAACTAAGACTTATTTTAGAATAGTCAATTTGTAAATCAAAGCTAAGTTTTTAATTTGATGTTCTTTACTTGACCATATCTACTTCTGATTTTAGAAATAACAATTTGAAAATCAGGACTAAGTTAATAGTTTGACGTTTTTTACTTCAAAATAACTAAGTCTTATTTTAGAATATTGTATTTTTAAATAAGAACTAATTTATTTGTTTGAAGCTCTTTACTTGAAATTATCTACTTCTGATTTTAAAAATAACAATTTGAAAATCAAATCTAAGTTGATAGTTTGACTTTCTTTACTTCCAATCAAATAAGTCTTATTTTAAAATAGTGAATTTGTAAATCAAAACTAAGTTATTAGTTTGAAGTTATTTACTTGAACATCTCTACTTCTGATTTTATAAATGACAATTTGAAAATCAGAGTTAAGTTAATAGTTTGACGTTCTTTACTTCAAAATAACTAAGTATTATTTTAGAATATTGAATTTGTAAATCAAAACTAAGTTATTAGTTTAAAGATCTTTACTTGAAAATATCTGCTTTAGATTTTAGAAATGACAATTTGAAAATCAGATCTAAATTAATAATTTGACGTTCTTTACTTTAAAACAACTAAGTCTTATTTTAGAATATTGAATTTGTAAATCAAAACTAAGTTATAAGTTTGAAGTTATTTACATGAAAATATCTACTACTGATCTTAGAAATGACAATTTGAAAATCAGATCTAAGTTTATAGTTTGACGTCCTTTACTTCAAAATAACTAAGTCTTATTTTAGACTAGTAAGTTTGTTAATCAAAACTAAGTTGTTAGTTTCAAGTTCTCTACTTGAAAATTTCTACTACTTATTTTAGAAATGACAATTTGAAAATCAGATCTAAGTTAATAGTTTGACGTTCTTTACTTTAAAATAACTATGTCTTATTTTAGAATAGAGAATTTTTAAATCAAAACTAAGTTATTAGTTTGAAGTTCTTTACTTTGAAATATCTACTTCTTTTTTAAGAACTGACAATTTGAAAATCAGATCTAAGTTAATAGTATGACGTTCTTTACTTCAAAATAGATAAGTCTTATTTTAGAATACTGTATTTGTAAATCAAAACTAAGATGTTAGTTTGAATTACTTTATTTGAAAATAACTGCTTCAGATTTTAGAAATGACAATTTGAAAATCAGATCTAAGTTAATAGTTTGACGTTCTTTACTTCAAACCAACTAAGTCTTATTTTAGTATAGTGAATTTGTAAATCAAAACTAAGTTATTAGTATGAAGTTCTTTACTTGAAAATATCTACTACTAATTTTAGAAATGACAATTTGAAAATCAGATCTAAGTTAAAAGTTTGACGTTTTTCACTTCAAAATAACTAACACTTATTTTAGACTAGTGAATTTGTAAATCAAAACTAAGTTATTAATTTAAAGTTTTTTACTTCAAATTTACTAATTCGGATCTTAGTAATGTAAATTTGGAAATCAAATATAAGGTTGTAGTTTGAAGTTCTTTACTTGAAATTATCTACTTCTGATTTTAGAAATGACAATTTAAAAATCAAATCTAAGTTAATAGTTTGACGTTCTTTACTTCAAAATAACTAAGTCTTATTTTAGAATAGTGAATTTGTAAATCAAAGCTAAGTTATTAGTTTAAAGTTCTTTACTTGAAAATATTTACTTCTGATTTTAGAAATGACAATTTGAAATTCAGATCTAAGTTAATAGTTTGACGTTCTTTACTTCTAAATAACTAACTCTTATTTTAGTATAGTGAATTTGTAAATTAAAACTAAGTTATTAGTTTGAAGTTCTTAACTTGAAAATATCTACTACTAATTTTAGAAATGAAAATTTGAAAATCAGATCTAAGTTAATAGTTTGACATTTTTCACTTCAAAATAACGAAGACTTATTTTAGACTAGTGAATTTGTAAATCAAAACTAAGTTATTACTTTAAAGTTTTTTACTTCAAATTTACAAATTCGGAATCTAGTAATGTAAATTTGGAAATCAAATCTAAGGTTGTAGTTTAAAGTTGTTTACTTGAAAATATCTACTTCTGATTTTAGAAATGACAATTTGAAAATCAGATCTAAGTTAATAGTTTGACGTTCTTTACTTCAAAATTACTAAGTCTTATTTTAGAATAGTGAATTTGGAAATCAAAGCTAAGTTATTAGTTTGAAGTTCTTTACTTGAAAATTTCTACATCTGATTTTAGAAATGACAATTTGAAATTCAGATCTAAGTTAATAGTGTGACGTTCTTAACTTCTAAATAACTAAGTCTTATTTTAGTATAGTGAATTTGTAAATTAAAACTAAGTTATTAGTTTGACGTTCTTTACTTGATTCAGATCTAAGTTAATAGTGTGACGTTCTTAACTTCTAAATAACTAAGTCTTATTTTAGTATAGTGAATTTGTAAATTAAAACTAAGTTATTAGTTTGACGTTCTTTACTTGAATAAATCTACTACTGATCTTAGAAATGACAATTTGAAAATCAGATCTAAGTTAGTAGTTTGACGATCTTTACTTCAAACTAGATTAGTCTTATTTTAGAATACTGTATTTGTAAATCAAAACTAAGTTAGTAGTTTGAAGTTCTTTACTTCAAAATAACTAAGTCTTATTTTAAACTAGTGAATTTGTAAATAAAAACTAAGTTATTAGTTTAAAGTTTTTTACTTCAAATTTACTAATTCGGATCTTAGTAATGTAAATTTGGAAATCAAATCTAAGGTTGTAGTTTGAAGTTCTTTACTTGAAATTATCTACTTCTGATTTTAGAAATGACAATTTGAAATTCAGATCTAAGTTAACAGTATGACGTTCTCTACTTCAAAATAACTAAGTCTTAATTTAGACTAGTGAATTTGTAAATCAAAACTAAGTTATTAGTTTAAAGTTATTTATTTCAAATTTACTAATTCGGATCTTAGTAATGTAAATTTGGAAATCAAATCTAAGGTTGTAGTTTGACGTTCTTTACTTCAAAATAACTAAGTCTTATTTTAGAATAGTGAACTTGTAAATCAAAACTAAGTTATTAGTTAGAAGTACTTTACTTAAAAATAGCTACTTCTGATTTTAAAAATGACAATTTGAAAATCAGATCTAAGTTAATAGTTTGACGTTCTTTACTTCAAAATAGATAAGTCTTATTTTAAACTAGTGAATTTGTAAATCAATACTTAGTTGTTAGTTTGAAGTTTTTTATTTCAAATTTTCTAATTCGGATCTTAGTAATGTAAATATCGAAATCAAATCTATGGTTGTAGTTTGACGTTCTTTACTTCAAAATAACTAAGTCTTATTTTAGAATAGTGAATTTGTAAATCAAAGCTAAGTTATTAGTTTGAAGTTGTTTACTTGAAAATATCTACTTCTGATTTTAGAAATGACAATTTGAAAATCAGATCTATGGTAATAGTTTGACGTTCTTTACTTCAAAATTACTAAGTCTTATTTTAGAATAGTGAATTTGGAAATCAAAGCTAAGTTATTAGTTTGAAGTTCTTTACTTGAAAATTTCTACATCTGATTTTAGAACTGACAATTTGAAAATCAGATCTAAGTTAATAGTTTGACGTTCTTTACTTCAAAATAACTAAGTCTTATTTTAGACTAGTGAATTTTTAAATCAAAACTAAGTTACTAGTTTAAAGTTTTTTACTTCAAATTTAGTAATTCGGATCTTAGAAATGTAAATTTGATAATTAAATCTACGGTTGTAGTTTGAAGTTTTTTACTTGAAAATATCTACTTCTTATTTTAGAAATGCCAATTTGAAAATCACATCTAAGTTAATAGTTTGACGTTCTTTACGTCAAAATAGATAAGTCTTATTTTAGAATTGTGTATTCGTAAATCAAAACTAAATTATTAGATTGAAGTTCTTTACTTGAAAAAATTTATTACTGATTTTATAACTGACAATTTGAAAATCAGATCTAAGTTAGTAGTTTGACGTTCTTTACTTCTAAAGCACTAAGTCTTATTTGAGTATAGTGAAGTTGTAAATCAAAACTAAGTTATTAGTATGAAGTTCTTTACTTGAAAAAATCTAATACTGATTATAGAACTGACAATTTGAAAATCAGATCTAAGTTAATAGTTTGACGGTTTTTACTTCTAAACAACTAAGTCTTATTTTAGTATAGTGAATTTGTAAATCAAAACTAAGTTATTAGTTTGAAGTTCTGTACTTGAAAATATCTACTACTGGTTTTAGAAATGACAATTTGAAAATCAGATATAGTTATTAGTTTGACGTTCTTTACTTCAAAATAGATAAATCTTATTTTAGAATACTGTATTTGTAAGTCAAAAATAAGTTGTTAGTTTAAAGTATTTTATTTGAAAATATCTGCTTCAGATTTTAGAAATGACAATTTGAAAATAAGATCTAATTTAATAGTTTGACGTTCTTTACTTCAAAATAACTAAGTCTTATTTTAGAATAGTGAATTTGTAAATCAAAGCTAAGTTATTAGTTTAAAGTTCTATACTTGAAAATATCTACTTCTGATTGTAGAAATGACAATTTGAAAATCAGATCTAAGTTAATAGTTTGACGTTCTTTACTTCTAAATAACTAAGTTTTATTTTAGTATAGTGAATTTGTAAATCAAAGCTAAGTTATTAGTTTGAAGTTCTTTACTTGAAAATTTCTACATCTGATTTTAGAAATGACAATTTGAAATTCAGATCTAAGTTAATAGTGTGACGTTCTTAACTTCTAAATAACTAAGTCTTATTTTAGTATAGTGAATTTGTAAATTAAAACTAAGTTATTAGTTTGACGTTCTTTACTTGAATATATCTACTACTGATCTTAGAAATGACAATTTGAAAATCAGATCTAAGTTAGTAGTTTGACGTTCTTTACTTCAAACTAGATTAGTCTTATTTTAGAATACTGTATTTGTAAATCAAAACTAAGTTAGTAGTTTGAAGTTCTTTACTTCAAAATAACTAAGTCTTATTTTAAACTAGTGAATTTGTAAATAAAAACTAAGTTATTAGTTTAAAGTTTTTTACTTCAAATTTACTAATTCGGATCTTAGTAATGTAAATTTGGAAATCAAATCTAAGGTTGTAGTTTGAAGTTCTTTACTTGAAATTATCTACTTCTGATTTTAGAAATGACAATTTGAAATTCAGATCTAAGTTAACAGTATGACGTTCTCTACTTCAAAATAACTAAGTCTTAATTTAGACTAGTGAATTTGTAAATCAAAACTAAGTTATTAGTTTAAAGTTATTTATTTCAAATTTACTAATTCGGATCTTAGTAATGTAAATTTGGAAATCAAATCTAAGGTTGTAGTTTGACGTTGTTTACTTCAAAATAACTAAGTCTTATTTTAGAATAGTGAACTTGTAAATCAAAACTAAGTTATTAGTTAGAAGTACTTTACTTAAAAATAGCTACTTCTGATTTTAAAAATGACAATTTGAAAATCAGATCTAAGTTAATAGTTTGACGTTCTTTACTTCAAAATAGATAAGTCTTATTTTAAACTAGTGAATTTGTAAATCAATACTTAGTTGTTAGTTTGAAGTTTTTTATTTCAAATTTTCTAATTCGGATCTTAGTAATGTAAATATCGAAATCAAATCTAAGGTTGTAGTTTGAAGTTCTTTATTTGAAAATATCTACTTCTGATTTTAAAAATGATAATTTGAAAATCAGATCTAAGTTAATAGTTTGACGTTCCTTTCTTCAAAATAACTTAGTCTTATTTTAGAATAGTGAAATTGTAAATCAAAACTAAGTTATTAGTTTAAAATTTTTTACTTCAAATTTACTAATTCGGATCTTAGTAATGTAAACTTGGAAATCAAATCTAAGGTTGTAGTTTGACGTTCTTTACTTCAAAATAACTAAGTCTTATTTTAGAATAGTGAATTTGTAAATCAAAGCTAAGTTATTAGTTTGAAGTTGTTTACTTGAAAATATCTACTTCTGATTTTAGAAATGACAATTTGAAAATCAAATCTATGGTAATAGTTTGACGTTCTTTACTTCAAAATTACTAAGTCTTATTTTAGAATAGTGAATTTGGAAATCAAAGCTAAGTTATTAGTTTGAAGTTCTTTACTTGAAAATTTCTACATCTGATTTTAGAACTGACAATTTGAAAATCAGATCTAAGTTAATAGTTTGACGTTCTTTACTTCAAAATAACTAAGTCTTATTTTAGACTAGTGAATTTTTAAATCAAAACTAAGTTACTAGTTTAAAGTTTTTTACTTCAAATTTAGTAATTCGGATCTTAGAAATGTAAATTTGATAATTAAATCTACGGTTGTAGTTTGAAGTTTTTTACTTGAAAATATCTACTTCTGATTTTAGAAATAACAATCTGAAAATCAGATCTAGTTATTAGTTTGACATTCTTTACTTCTAAACAACTAAGTCTTATTTTAGTATAGTGAATTTGTAAATCAAAACTAAGTTATTAGTTTGAAGTTTTTACTTGAAAATATCTACTTCTTATTTTAGAAATGCCAATTTGAAAATCACATCTAAGTTAATAGTTTGACGTTCTTTACGTCAAAATAGATAAGTCTTATTTTAGAATTGTGTATTCGTAAATCAAAACTAAATTATTAGATTGAAGTTCTTTACTTGAAAAAATTTATTACTGATTTTATAACTGACAATTTGAAAATCAGATCTAAGTTAGTAGTTTGACGTTCTTTACTTCTAAAGCACTAAGTCTTATTTGAGTATAGTGAAGTTGTAAATCAAAACTAAGTTATTAGTATGAAGTTCTTTACTTGAAAAAATCTAATACTGATTATAGAACTGACAATTTGAAAATCAGATCTAAGTTAATAGTTTGACGGTTTTTACTTCTAAACAACTAAGTCTTATTTTAGTATAGTGAATTTGTAAATCAAAACTAAGTTATTAGTTTGAAGTTCTGTACTTGAAAATATCTACTACTGGTTTTAGAAATGACAATTTGAAAATCAGATATAGTTATTAGTTTGACGTTCTTTACTTCAAAATAGATAAATCTTATTTTAGAATACTGTATTTGTAAGTCAAAAATAAGTTGTTAGTTTAAAGTATTTTATTTGAAAATATCTGCTTCAGATTTTAGAAATGACAATTTGAAAATAAGATCTAATTTAATAGTTTGACGTTCTTTACTTCAAAATAACTAAGTCTTATTTTAGAATAGTGAATTTGTAAATCAAAGCTAAGTTATTAGTTTAAAGTTCTATACTTGAAAATATCTACTTCTGATTGTAGAAATGACAATTTGAAAATCAGATCTAAGTTAATAGTTTGACGTTCTTTACTTCTAAATAACTAAGTTTTATTTTAGTATAGTGAATTTGTAAATCAAAACTAAGTTATTAGTTTGAAGTTCATTACTTGAAAATATCTACTACTGATTTTAGAAATGACAATTTGAAAATCAGATCTAAGTTAATAGTTTGACGTTCTTTACTTCAAAATAACTAAGTCTTATTTTATACTAGTGAATTTGTAAATCAAAACTAAGTTATTAGTTTAAAGTTTTTTACTTCAAATTTAGTAATTCGGTTCTTAGAAATGTAAATTTGATAATTAAATCTAAGGTTGTAGTTTGAAGTTTTTTACTTGAAAATATCTACTTCTGATTTTAGAAATAACAATCTGAAAATCAGATCTAGTTATTAGTTTGACATTTTTTACTTCTTAACAACTAAGTTTTATTTTAGTATAGTGAATTTGTTAATCAAAACTAAGTTATTAGTTTGAAGTTTTTACTTGAAAATATCTACTTCTTATTTTAGAAATTCCATTTTGAAAAACACATCTAAGTTAATAGTTTGACGTTCTTTACTTCAAAATAGATAAGTCTTATTTTAGAATAGTGTATTCGTAAATCAAAACTAAATTATTAGATTGAAGTTCTTTACTTGAAAAAATTTACTACTGATTTTAGAACTGACAATTTGAAAATCAGATCTAAGTTAGTAGTTTGACGTTCTTTACTTCTAAAGCACTAAGTCTTATTTGAGTATAGTGAAGTTGTAAATCAAAACTAAGTTATTAGTTTGAAGTTCTGTACTTGAAAATATCTACTAGTGGTTTTAGAAATGACAATTTGAAAATCAGATCTAAGTTAATAGTTTGACGTTCTTTACTTCTAAATAACTAACTCTTATTTTAGTATAGTGAATTTGTAAATTAAAACTAAGTTATAAGTTTGAAGTTATTTACATGAAAATATCTACTACTGATCTTAGAAATGACAATTTGAAAATCAGATCTAAGTTTATAGTTTGACGTTCTTTACTTCAAAATAACTAAGTCTTATTTTAGAATAGTGAATTTGTAAATCAAAGCTAAGTTATTAGTTTGAAGTTCTTTACTTGAAAATATTTACTTCTGATTTTAGAAATGCCAATTTGAAAATCAGATCTAAGTTAATAGTTTGACATTTTTCACTTCAAAATAACTAAGACTTATTTTAGACTAGTGAATTTGTAAATCAAAACTAAGTTATTACTTTAAAGTTTTTTACTTCAAATTTACTAATTCGGTTCTTAGTAATGTAAATTTGGAAATCAAATCTAAGGTTGTAGTTTAAAGTTCTTTACTTAAAAATATCTACTTCTGATTTTAGAAATGACAATTTCAAAATCAGATCGAAGTTAATAGTTTCACGTTCTTTACTTCGAAATAACTAAGATTTATTTTAGTATATTGAATTGGTTGGACATTATTTTCAGATAGCTGTGGTATGGTTTTGTGAAATTGAGACGAAAAAAAGATAGGATTCTGGGATTTTGAAGTGACAGAAAGGAACAAAGAAGATCAAAGATCTGATACAAAGTTGGGGGAGAGATCAAAGCACTGATTTGATTAAGAGTAAACTTTTTAAATTTGATTAAAATTTTTAGGTTAACCACGGTTATTGGTTTTGTATGGTACCAACCTCTAATAAACAAGGAAATTGTTGAAACGCACCGAAGAGAAACCAAACACGAACACCTTAAAGTGATAACTATAACACAGTACCTCCGAGACGTTGAGTCGGGTGCCGTGCTATACGCGAATCGAAATAGAACTGTGGAAATAGAATAGAAACAGAAGACGGAAAAGAATATAAAAGAAAATAGTATTAGAAAAACTTTTTTAAGATAAGCGGCGAGAAACCTAACAAGAGCACATTTAAATGTACACAAAAGAAGGAAGATCACGATCAAACTCCCAACCATCTGTCTTAGAATACGTTAAAAGAGCAAGAGAAAAAGAAGAAGAAGCTGAGGAACAGGCACGGGCTTTCCAGAGAAGTAGGACAACAGTGAAGACGCCAAGAAAAGGTAGTGACAGGTCGTTGCAAGTACATCCGGGAGAACGTTTCGATATGGAAGAGCTGAAGAAAATGCTATCGAACCTGACGGAGGCTGTAGACAAGGGCTTCAAAGAAACCAACATAGAGATCAAGGAAAACATCAAAGAAGTCAAAGATATTAAAGAAAAACTAGATGGACTAGAGTTGAAATGGTCCGAAGAAAGACAAGAACTAAAAAAGGAAATTGATGTACTTGTGAAAACAACAAAAGACCAGGAGAACAGAATTGAAAAACTAGAAACCCAACTTGAAAGAAACGAAAAAGAGAGGAAATTGTCCAACATCGTTATTAGGAATGTTCCCATCACCGGAACAGTTACATGTGACAACGTCGAAGAATTCATAAACAAGAGAATGCATTTACAAGTAGAGGTGGTGGATACTTACAAGATCGGGAAAATGGAAGAGAATAGAATGGTGGTAGCGAAACTGAGAGATTTCAAACAGAAAATGATGGTAATGGACAACAAGAACAAGCTAAAGGGTTCCAAAATTTACATAGAAAGTGATATGACCAATCAGGAGAGAGAGATTCAAAGCAAAATATGGAATATAGCTAGAGAAGCAATGAAAAACGGAGAAAAGGTAAAGGTTGGATATCAGAGGATGTACAACCAGGAGAAAATGTACGTGTGGGATCGGAAAGAAGGATGTCTGCAGCTAAAATCAGAAGCAGACGACAAGCGGAAGAACGAAATAGAAATAAGAAACCCAAAAAACTAACCGAAACGGTCGGAGCGGATGGGACGTCTCAACCGGAAGCTCCAATTACGATCCCAGAGACAAAAAAGACGGCAAGGCAACTCAAAAGAAAAATCGAAACGGACAATAGAAAAACTAAAAACAGAAGAAAACAAAATACGATGAAGATAGCAACATGGAATGTCAGAACTCTTTTGAAGACTGGAAAGATGGGAGAGATTGCGAATGAATTGAAGAGATACAAAATTGATGTGGCTGCTTTGCAGGAGATTAGATGGAGTGGTCAAGGCGAGATAACAAGCAATGGTTATACGATACTGTACTCAGGTGAGGACAAACAAGGAAGAAACGGAACGGCTTTTATGGTGAGAACAGAGGATAAAGACAACATAATGCAGTTCAAACCGATAAATGGAAGAATGGCATACATAAAAATTAGAAAAAAACTAGCGAACGTGTCGATCATCTGTGCTTATGCTCCAACGGAGGACAGCGAAACGGTGGACAAAGAAACATTTTATCAGCAATTGGAAGACGTATGTGAAGCGGTGGAGAAGAAAGATATTCTAATCATAGTTGGAGATTTCAATGCCAAAATAGGAAAAGAGGATTATATTAGCGAAGTAGCTGGAAAGTATACAGTACACGAAAAAACGAGTGAAAATGGAAATAGATTGTGTAACCTGGCAGCAGCAACAAATATAAAGTAGTATAATAAGTAGCACAAGATTCAAGCACGAGAAGTTGCATAAAATAACTTGGGTGTGGCCAGGAGGAAAAGGAGATGAGGGGAATCAGATAGATCATGTACTGATCGCAAAGAAAATGAAAGCAACGATCAAAGACGTGAGATCCTATAGAGGAGCAGATGCGGACTCCGATCACTATATGGTAGTAGCAAAAATTAAAGTCAAGAAGGTATACAACGTTAAAGCTAGAAGAGAAAATGAAAACTTTGCGGTGGAGAAACTATCGGAAGAAAAAACAAGGAAAAGATTCGAAAGCACATTACAGGAACATATGGAAAACCACAGAAGAAACAACGACTTAGATACAGAGTCTGAAAGAATTACAAACATTGTAAAAACAACAGCAAAGACAGTAATAGGACACAAAGAGAGAAAAAAATATAAAGAATGGTTTGACGACGAATGTAAAGAAAGGGGAAGAATGAAAATAGAAGCAAGGCTGAGATGGCTAGAAACACAGAAAGAGGAAGATTTACAGAGTTATAGAGAGAGAAGAAGAGAAGCATGTAAAATATACAAGAAAAAGAAAGACAAATGGATAGAGGAAATGATGAACGAAGTTGAAGAAAGCAATAAACAGAATAACAGCAGAGTGTTCTATGAGAAACTAAAAAGACAAAAGATGGGACATAAGATAAAGACAAGAGGAATGAGAAATAAGCAAGGGAAGATAGAAGACGACGAAGACAAAATAAAACAAGTATGGGTTGAGCACTTCGAAGAACTATTGAACGTGACACAAACAAACATATGTATCCCCATAGTAACTGCGGACCAAGAAATAGAAGAACCAACATACGAAGAAGTAGCTGAGATCGTGGGAAAGATGAAGAATGGAAAATCACCTGGCAAAGACGGTATAAATGCGGAATTACTAAAATACGGAGGAGAAGCATTGTATGAAGAGATATATCACATTGTAAAACAAGTGTGGAGAGAAGAGAAAATGCCAAAAAGTTGGAGAGAGGGTATAATAGTAACAATAAAGAAAAAAGGAGATGCAGAAAGATGTGAAAATTATAGAGGAATCACGTTGTTGAATGCGGTCTATAAGGTGCTGTCCACATTGATAAACAATAAGTTGAAGAAGTGTACAAAAGAAATAATAGGTGAATACCAGTGTGGGTTTGTAAAAGGTAAATCGACCGTAGACGCAATACACGTGCTGAAGCAGGTAATGGAAAAGAGTCGTGAACACAATATAGACATACATATGATTTTCATAGATTTTAAGCAAGCTTTCGACAAAATAAATAGAAGTGAATTGATAAGAACAATGCAAGAGATGAAGATACCAAGCAAGATAATAAAATTGACTAGCATGACACTGGAAGAAACAACAGCTTGCGTCAGAACCGCAAATGGAGATACAAAAGATTTCAGAATAAACAGTGGAGTGAGACAGGGCGATGCGATGTCGGCGAACTTGTTCAATTTAGTATTGGAAAAAATAATCAGAAAAACCGAAGTAAAAGGCACGATAGTGAACAAGGAGGCGCAGGTGCTTGCATATGCGGACGATGTGGTGGTAATCGCAAGATCGGCAAGAGCATTAATAGAAGTAGTTGAAAAGATAAGAGACGCAGCAAAACCAATGGGCTTGAGAATAAACACGGATAAGACAAAGTATATGAAATGTCAAACCGGTGAGAAATCTGATAGAAGCAATGAATTGAGAATTGGAAACGAAATTTATAAAGAAGTACAAGACTTTAACTACTTGGGAACGCAGATAAACAATAAGAACAAGAGACAACGTGAGGTAGAAGCAAAACTGCAACAGGGAAGTAGAGCGTATTATGCTAATAGACACCTGCTATGCGACAAGAAGTTGACGAGGTCAACAAAGATCAAGATTTACAAGACTATGATAAGACCGGTAATTACGTATGCAGCGGAGACCATGTGCCTAAGTAATGTTGAAGAAGAAAAGCTGAGAATCTATGAGAGAAGGATTTTGAGAAAAATATTGGGACCAGTAAGAACCGACAACCAAGAAAATAGACAAATGATGAACAACGAAATTTTGAGTTCAATGGGAAATGAGGATATAGTAAAGGTCATAAAGTCAATAAGGTTGAGATGGTTTGGGCATGTAATGAGGAGCGAAGAGAGCTCCATGATGAGACAGATCACCAGATGGAGACCAATGGAGACTAGGAAACAAGGAAGGCCCAACCTGAGATGGCATGACCAGGTACTCGAGGACATTAGGAATATGGGAATCACGGATTGGAGGACAAAAGTAGAAAATCGGAAGGAATGGCGAAAGATCGTGGTGAATACGAAGACGGACAGAAGAATTTAATTTAGTTTAGAATTGGTTGAGTTTAATTTAGTTTTGAGTTTGGTTATGAATTTGTTTGGTTTGGTGTTAATATTTTAGAATTAATGTTTTAGAATTTAATGATATAGTTTAGGAGTGAATTGTATTTACCTGGAAATGTAAAAGAAATGAGGACTAATCCACCTCAGAAATTGGATTTGTAAGTCTCGCGAGAGACAGCCTAATTCCAGTCGGAATGTATGGCTCTATTATTATTATATTGAATTGGTAAATCTAAACTAAGTTAATAGTTTGACGTTTTCTACTTCAAAATAACTAAGTCTTATTTTAGACTAGTGAATTTGTAAATCAAAACTAAGTTATTAGTTTAAAGTTTTTTACTTCAAATTTAGTAATTCGGATCTTAGTAATGTAAATTTGGAAATCAAATCTAAAGTTGGTGTTTGAAGTTTTTTACTTGAAAATATCTACTTCTGATTTTAGAAATGACAAGTTGAAAATCAGATCTAAGTTAATAGTTTGACGTTTTTTAGTTCAAAATAACTAAGTCTTATTTTAGACTAGTAAATTTGTAAATCAAAACTAAGTTGTTAGTTTGTAGTTCTTAACTTGAAAATATCTTCTACTGATATCAGAAATGACAATTTGAAAATCACATCTAAGTTAATAGTTTGAAGTTCTTTACTTCAACATAACTTATTCTGATTTTAGAAAAGTGAATTTGAAAATCAAATCTAAGTTAATAGTTTATGCCCAATACTTGAAAATATCTACTTCTGATTTTAGAAATGACAATTTGAAAATCAGAACTAAGGTAATTTGACCTTCTTTCCTTCAAAATAACTGAATCTAATTTTAGAATAATTAATTTGCAAATGAAAACTAAGTTATTAGTTTAAAGTTTTTTACTTCAAATTAAATAAATTCGGATTTTAGTAATGTAAATTTAAACATCAAATCTAAGGTTATCGTTTGAAGTTCTTTACGTGAAAATATGTACTTCTGATTTTAGAAATGACAATTTGACAATAAGATCTAAGTTAGTAGTTAGACGTTTTTTACTTCAAAATTACTAAATTTTATTTTAGGAAAGTTAATTTGTAAATCAAAACTAAGTTATTAGTTTGAAGTTTTTTACTTTAAAATATCAACTTCTGATTTTAGAAATGACAATTTGAAAATCAGAACTAAGTTAATAGTTTGACGTTTTTTACTGCAAAATTACTAAATTTTATTTTAGGAAATCTAATTTGTAAATCAAAACTAAGTTTTTTGTTTGAAGTTTTTTAGTTCAAATTAACTAATTTGGATTTTAGTAAAGTAAATTTCAAATTCAAATCTAATATTATAGTTTGAAGTTCTTTACTTGTAAATATCTACTTCTGTTATTAGAAATGGCTATTTGAAAATCAGATATAAATTAATAGTTTGACATTAATACTACAAAATAACTAAGTCTTATCTTAGACTAGTGAATTTGTAAATCAAAACTAAGTTATTAGTGTGAAGTTTTTTACTTCTAATTATCAATTCGGATTTTAGTAATGTTAATTTAGATATCAAATGTAAGAATATAGTTTGAATTTTTATACTTCAAAATAACTAAGTCTTATTTTAGAATAGTGAATTTCTAAATCAAAACTAAGTTATTAGTTTGCAGTTCTTTACTTGAAAATATCTACTATGTATTTTAGAAATGACATTTTGAAAATCAGAACTAATTTAATAGTTTGAAGTGTTTTAATTCCAAATTACTAATTTGGATTTTAGTAATGTAAATTCAAAAATCAAATCTAAGGTTATAGTTTGAAGTTCTTTACTTGAAAATATCTACTTATGATTTTAGAAAAGAGAATTTGAAAATAAGATCTAAGTTAACAGTTTGACGTTCTTTACTTCAAAATAGATAAGTCTTATTTTAGAATACTGTCTTTGTAAATCAAAACTAAGTTATTTGTTTGAAGTACTTTACTTGAAAATATCTACTTCTGATTTTAGAAATGACAATTTAAAAATCAGATCTATGTTAATAGTTTGACGATTTTTACTTCAAAATAACTAAGTCTTATTTAGACTAGTGAATTTGTAAATCAAAACTTAGTTATTAGTTTGTAGTTCTTTACTTGAAAATATCTACTACTGATTTTAGAAATGAGAATTTGAAAATAAGATCTAAGTTAATAGTTTGACGTTGTTTACTTCAAAATAACTAAGTACTATTTTAGAATAGTGAATTTGTAAATCAAAACTAAGTTATTAGTTTGAAGTTTTTTACTTGAAAATATCCCCTTCTGATATCAGAAATGACAATTTGAAAATCACATCTAAGTTAATAGTTTGAAGTTCTTTACTTCAACATAACTTATTCTGATTTTAGAAAAGTGAATTTGAAAATCAAATCTAAGTTAATAGTTTATGCCCAATACTTGAAAATATCTATTTCTGATTTTAGAAATGACAATTTGCGAATAAGACGAAAGTTAATTGTTTGAAGTTCTTTACTACAAAATATTTAATTTTGATTTTAGAATGGTGAATGTGTAAATCAAAACTAAGTTATTAGTTTAAAGGATTTATACTTCAAAATAACTACTTCTGATTTAGAAATGTGAATTTGAAAATCAAATCTAAAGTTATAGTTGGAATTACTTTACTTGAAAATATCTACTTCTGATTTTAGAAATAACAATTTGAAAATCAGATCTAAGTTGATAGTTCGACGTTTTTTTTTAAATAACTAAGACTTATTTTAGAATGTGGAATTTGTGAATCAAACTAAGTTATTAGTTTGAAGTTTTTTACTTCAAAATATATTGTCATGTTTCAAAAGTGATTCGGACCCACCCTATACATTTTGGTAAAAATTCATTTATTTATTTAAGTTATGTTTAAATTGACTTTATGTTGTAAGATTGTAAAATTAGCAAGGTGGGGACGAATCACCGGAAATTCAAGGCCTTTTGCCAAAAATGGCCGACGTGATGGACGTATGATTTGTGAGTCCGAGAAATATTTGATAAGTTCTGTAGTTTTTGAAATATAAAAGTGATTTTTTATGGATGAAGAGTGTTTTATTAAGATTTGTTTTTTTGAAAGAAAGAATTTTGAAAGATTTTTGAGTGGTTTTGAAAATTAAAATTAAACAGAAGCTAATTGAAGAAATTAAAGATAAAAAGTGGAATTGGATGGGATTTACAAAAGTTAATTTTGTTAAAATTGTTAATTTTAGTAGATGGTAAAAAATTTTCATTATTATTTTAAAAATTTGTTCAAGGAACAACAAATTGTGAGTGATAAGCCGGACTGAGATATCGGCTATGTAGCATTTAACGTTACCATTTTGAGTATTTTGTTGTAACGAAATTGAAGTTTCACGAATTACTTTGAAGAAAAATATTTCATATTGGAATTTATTGGAAAATAATAAACATAATTTGAATAAATTACACCTCAATATATATCGGATTGTAGAAATGTGAATTTAAAGATCAAACCTAACTTTATTACTTGCAAATATCTACTTCTGATTTTAGAAATGACAATTTGAGAATAAGAAGAAAGTTAGATATTTGAAGTTCTATACTTCAAAATAACTAATTCTGATTTTAGAAATGTGAATTTGAAAAACAAATCTAAAGTAATAGTTTGAAGTTATTTACTTCATTATTACTAATTCTGATTTTAGAAATGAAAATTTGAAAATCAGATCTAAGTTAATAGTTTCACGTTCTTTACTTTAAAATAACTAAGTCTTATTTTACAATCGTGAATTTGTAAATAAAAAACCCAGTTATAAATTTGAAGTTCTTTACTTGAAAATATCTACTTTTAATTTTAGAAATGACAATTTGAAAATCAGAACTAAGTTAATATTTTAACGTTCTTTATATCAAAATAACTAAAATTTATTTTAGAATAGTTAATTTGTAAATCATATCTAAGTTATTAGTTTGAAGTTCTTTACTTGTAAATATCTACTTCTTTTTTAAGAAATGACAATTTGAAAATCAGATCTAAGTTAATAGTTTGACGTTATTTACTTCAAAATAGATAAGTCTTATTTTAGAATACTGTATTTGTAAATCAAAACTAAGTTGTTAGTTTGAAGTATTTTATTTGAAAATATCTACTTCTGATTATAGAAATGATAATTTGAAAATCAGATCTAAGTTATTAGTTTGACGTTCATTACTTCAAAAGAACTAAGTCTTATTTTTAAATAGTGAATTTGTAAATCAAAACTAAGTTATTAGTTTAAAGTTCTTTACTTGAAAATATCTGCTTCTGATTTTAGAAATGACAATTTGAAAATCATATCTAAGTGAATAGTTTGACGTTCTTTACTTCGAAATGACTAAGTCTTATTTTAGTATAGTGAATTTGTAAATCAAAACTAAGTTATTAGTTTGAGGTTCTTTACTTGAAAATATCTACTACTGATCTAAGAAATGACAATTTGAAAATCAGATCTAAGTTAATAGTTTGACGTTCTTTACTTCAAAATAACTAAGTCTTATTTGAGACTAGTGAATTTGTTAATCAAAACTAAGTTATTAGTTTGTAGTTCTTTGCTTGAATAATATTTACTTCTGATTTTAGAAATGACAATTTGAAAATCAGGTCTACGTTAATAGTTTGACGCTCTTTACATCAAAATAACTAAATTTTATTTTATAATAGTTAACTTGTAAATCAACACTAAGTTATTAGTGTGTAGTTCTTTACTTGAAAATATCAACTTCCTATTTTAGAAATGACAATTTGAAAATCAGATCTAAGTTAATAGTTTGATGTTTTTTACTTCAAAATAACTAAGTCTTATTTTAGACTAGTAAATTTGTAAATCAAAACTAAGATATTAGTTTGAACTTCTCTACTTGAAAATATCTACTACTGATTTTAGAAATGACAATTTAAAAATTAGATCTAAGTTAATAGTATGACGTTCTATACTTCAAAATAGATAAGTCTTATTTTAGAATACTGTATTTGTAAATATCTACTACTAATTTTAGAAATGACAATTTGAAAATCAGATCTAAGTTAATAGTTTGACGATTTTCACTTCAAAATAACTAAGACTTATTTTAGACTAGTGTATTTGTAAATCAAAACTAAGTTATTAGTTTAAAGTTTTTTACTTCAAATTTACTGATTCGGATCTTAGTAATGTAAATTTGGAAATCAAATCTAAGGTTGTAGTTTAAAGTTCTTTACTTGAAAATATCTACTTCTGATTTTAGAAATGACAATTTGAAAATCAGGTCTAAGTTAATAGTTTGACGCTCTTTACATCAAAATAACTAAATTTTATTTTAGAATAGTTAACTTGTAAATCAAAACTAAGTTAATAGTTTGAAGTTTTTTACTTGAAAATTCTACTTCTCATTATAGAAATCACAATTTGAAAATCAGATCTAAGTTAATAGTTTGACGTTCTTTACTCGAAATAGATAAGTCTTATTTTAGAATAGTGCATTTGTAAATCAAAACTAAGTTTTAGTTTAAAGTACTTTATTTAAAAACATCTACTTCTGATTTTAAAAATGACAATTTGAACATCAGGTCTAAGTTAATAGTTTGACGTTTTTACTTCAAAATAACTAAGTCTTATTTTAGACTAGTGAATTTGTAAATCAAATCTAAGTTATTAGTTTAAAGTTTTTTACTTCAAATTTACTAATTCGGATCTTAGTAATGCAAATTTGGAAACCAAATCTAAGGTTATAGTTTGAAGTTCTTTACTTGAAATTATCTACTTCTGATTTTAGAAATGAAAATTTAAAAATCAAATCTAAGTTAATAATTTGACGTTCTATACTTCAAAATAACTAAGTCTTACTTTAGCATAGTGAATTTGTAAATCAAAGCTAAGTTATTAGTTTGAATTTCTCTACTTGAAAATATCTACTACTAATTTTAGAAATGACAATTTGAAAATCAGATCTAAGTTAATAGTTTGACGTTTTTCACTTCAAAATAACTAAGACTTATTTTAGACTAGTGAATTTGTAAATCAAAACTAAGTTATTAGTTTAAAGTTTTTTACTTCAAATTTACTGATTCGGATCTTAGTAATGTAAATTTGGAAATCAAATCTAAGGTTGTAGTTTAAAGTTCTTTACTTGAAAATATCTACTTCTGATTTTAGAAATGACAATTTGAAAATCAGGTCTAAGTTAATAGTTTGACGCTCTTTACATCAAAATAACTAGATTTTATTTTAGAATAGTTAACTTGTAAATCAAAACTAAGTTAATAGTTTGAAGTTTTTTACTTGAAAATTCTACTTCTCATTATAGTAATCACAATTTGAAAATCAGATCTAAGTTAATAGTTTGACGATCTTTACTCGAAATAGATAAGTCTTATTTTAGAATACTGTATTTGTAAATCAAAACTAAGTTATGAGTTTGAAGTTTTTTACTTGAAAATATCTACTTCTGATTTTTGAAGTGACAATTTGAAAATCAGATCTAAATTAATAATTTGACGTTCTTAACTTTTAAATAACTAAGTCTTATTTTAGTATAGTGAATTTGTAAATCAAAACTAAGTTATTAGTTTTAAGTTCTTTACTTGAAAATATCTACTACTGATTTTAGAAATGACAATTTGAAAATCAGATCAAAGTAAATAGTTTGACGTTCTTTACTTAAAAATAACTAAGTCTTATTTTAGAATAGTGAATTTGTAAATCAAAGCTAAGTTATTTATTTGAAGTTCTTTACTTGAAAATATCTACTTCTGATTTTGGAAATGACAATTTGAAAATCAGATCTAAGTGAATAGTTTGACGTTCTTTATTTCTAAATAACTAACTCTTATTTTAGTATAGTGAATTTGTAAATTAAAACTAAGTTATTAGTTTGAAGTTCTTAACTTGAAAATATTTACTACTATTTTTAGAAATGACAATTTGAAAATCAGATCCAAGTTAATAGTTTGACGTTTTTCACTTCAAAATAACTAAGACTTATTTTAGACTAGTGAATTTGTAAATCAAAACTAAGTTATTAGTTTAAAGTTTTTTACTTCAAATTTACTGATTCGGATCTTAGTAATGTAAATTTGGAAATCAAATCTAAGGTTGTAGTTTAAAGTTCTTTACTTGAAAATATCTACTTCTGATTTTAGAAATGACAATTTGAAAATCAGGTCTAAGTTAATAGTTTGACGCTCTTTACATCAAAATAACTAAATTTTATTTTAGAATAGTTAACTTGTAAATCAAAACTAAGTTATTAGATTGAAGTTTTTTACTTGAAAATATCTACTTTTCATTTTAGAAATGACAATTTGAAAATCAGATCTAAGTTAATAGTTTGACGTTCTTTACTCGAAATAGATAAGTCTTATTAAAGAATACTGTATTTGTAAATCAAAACTAAGTTGTTAGTTTGAAGTTTTTTATTTGAAAATATCTGCTTTAGATTTTAGAAATGACAATTTGAAAATCAGATCTAAGTTAATAGTTTGACGTTCTTTACATCTAAATAACTAAATTTTGTTTTAGAATAGTTAACTTGTAAATCAAAACTAAGTTATTAGTTTGAAGTTCTTTACTTGAAAATATCTACTTCTGATTTTAGAAATGACAATTTGAAAATCAGATTTAAGTTAATAGTTTGACGTTCTTTACTTCAAAAAAACTAAATTTTATTTTAGAATAGTTGACTTGTAAATCAAAACTAAGTTATTAGTTTGAAGTTTTTTACTTGAAAATATCTACTTCTGATTTTAGAAATGACAATTTGAAAATCAGATCTAAGTTAATAGTTTGAAGTTATTTACTTCAAAATAACTAAGTTTTATTTTAGGATAGTTAATTTGTAAATCAAAGCTATGTTATTAGTGTGTAGTTCTTTACTTGAAAATATCTACTTTTTATTTTAGATATGAAATATTGAAAATCAGAACTAAGTTAATAGTTTGACGTTCTTTACTTCTGAATAACTAAGTCTTATTTTAGTATGGTAAATTTGTAAATCAAAACTAAGTTATTAGTTTGAAGTTCTTTACTTGAAAATTTCTACTACTGATTTTAGAAATGAAAATTTGAAAATCAGATCTAAGTTAATAGTTTGACGTTCTTTACTTCTAAATAACTAAGTCTTATTTTAGAATAGTGTATATCTAAATTAAAACTAAGTTCATAGTTTGAAGTACTTTCCTTAAAAATATCTACTTCTGATTTTAGAAATGAATATTTGAAAATCAGATCTAAGTTAGTAGTTTGACGTTTTTTACTTCAAAATAGATAAGTCCTATTTTAGAATACTGTATTTGTAAATAAAAACTAAGTTTTAGTTTGAAGTGCTTTACTTAAAAATATCTACTTCTGATTTTAAAAATGACAATTTGAAAATCAGATCTAAGTTAATAGTTAATAAACGTTCTTTACTTCAAAATAGATAAGTCTTATTTTAGAATACTGTATTTGTAAATGAAAACTAAGTAATTAGTTTGTAGTTCTTTGCTTCAAATTTACTAATTCGGATCTTAGTAATGTAACTATGGAAATCAAATCTAAGGTTGTAGTTTGATGTTCTTTACTTGAAAATATCTACTTCTGATTTTAGAAATTACAATTTGAACATCAGGTCTAAGTTAATAGTTTGACGTTCTTTACTTCAAAATAACTAAGTCTTATTTTAGACTAGTGAATTTGTAAATCAAAACTAACTTATTAGTTTGAAGTTCTTTACTTGAACATATCTACTGCTGCTTTTAGAAATGACAATTTGAAAATCAGAACTAAGTTAATAGTTTGTCGTTTTTTACTTCAAAATAGATAAGTCTTATTTTAGAATAGTGTATTTGTAAATCAAAACTAAGTTATTAGTTTGAAGTTATATACTTGAAAATATCTACTCCTGATTTTAGAAATGACAATTTGCAAATCAGAACTAAGTTAGTAGTTTGACGTTTTTTTCTTCAAAATAGCTAATTCATATTTTAGAATAGTGAATTTGTAAATCAGAACTAATTTGTTAGCTTGAAGTGCTTTACTTGAAAATATCTACTACTGATTTTAGAAATGAAAATTTGAAAATCAGATCTAAGTTAATAGTTTGACGTTCTTTACTTCAAAATAGCTAAGTCTTATTTTAGACTAGTGAATTTGTAAATCAAATCTAAGTTATTAGTTTAAAGTTTTTTACTTCAAATTTACTAATTCTGATCTTAGTAATGTAAATTTGGAAATCAAATCTAAGGTTGTAGTTTGAAGTACTTTACTTGAAATTATCTACTTGTGATTTTAGAAATGACAATTTAAAAATCAAATCTAAGTTAATAGTTTGACGTTTTTTACTTCAAAATAACTAAGTCTTATTTTAGAATAGTGAATTTGTAAATCAAAGCTAAGTTATTAGTTTGAAGTTCTTTACTTGAAAATATCTACTACTAATTTTAGAAATGACAATTTGAAAATCAGATCTGAGTTAATAGTTTGACGTTTTTCACTTCAAAATAACTAAGATTTATTTTAGACTAGTGAATTTGTTAATCAAAACTAAGTTAATAGTTTGAAGTTTTTTACTTCAAATTTACTGATTTGGATCTTAGTAACGTAAATTTGGAAATCAAATCTAAGGTTGTAGTTTAAAGTTCTTTACTTGAAAATATCTACTTCTGATTTTAGAAATGACAATTTGAAAATCAGGTCTAATTATAGTTTGACGCTCTTTACATCAAAATTATAAAATTTTATTTTAGAATAGTTAACTTGTAAATCAAAACTAAGTTACTAGTTTGAAGTTTTTTACTTGAAAATATCTACTTCTCATTTTAGAAATTACAATTTGAAAATCAGATCTAAGTTAATAGTTTGACGTTCTTTACTTCAAAATAGATAAGTCTTATTTTAGAATACTGTATTTGTAAATCAAAACTAAGTTGTTAGTTTGAAGTTCTTTATTTGAAAATATCTGTTTCAGATTTTAGAAATGACAATTTGAAAATCAGATATAAGTTAATAGTTTGACGTTCTTTACCTCAAACCAACTAAGTCTTATTTTAGACTATTAAATTTGTAAATCAAAACTAAGTTATTAGCTTGAAGTTCTTTACTTGAAAATATCTACTACTGATTTTAGAAATGACAATTTGAAAATCAGATCCAAGGTAATAGTTTGACGTTCCTTACTTCAAACTAACTTAGTCTTATTTTAGAGTAGTGAATTTGTAAATCAAAGCTAAGTTATTAGTTTAAAGTTCTTTACTTTGAAATATCTACTTCTTTTTTAAGAAATGATAATTTGAAAATCAGATCTAAGTTAATAGTTTGACGTTCTTTACATCAAAATAACTAAATTTTGTTTTGGAATAGTTAACTTGTAAATCAAAACTAAGTTATTAGTTTGATGTTTTTTACTCGAAAATATCTACTTCTGATTTTAGAAATGACAATTTGAATATCAGATGTAAGTTAATAGTTTGACGTTCTTTACTTTTAAATAACTAAGTCTTATTTTAGTATAATGAATTTGTAAATCAAAACTAAGTTATTAGTTTGAAGTTCTATACTTGAAAATATCTACTCCTGTTTTTAGAAATGTCTATTTGAAAATCAGAACTAAGTTAATAGTTTGACGTTTTTTACTTCAAAATAAATAAGTCTTATTTTAGAATAGCGTATTTGTAAATCAAAACTAACTTATTAGTTTGAAGTTCTTTACTTGAACATATCTACTACTGATTTTAGAAATCACAATTTGAAAATCAGATCTAAGTTAATAGTTTGACGTTCTTTACTTCTAAATAGATAAGTCTTATTTTAGAATACAGTATTTGTAAAATAAAACTAAGTTATTAGTTTGAAGTTCTTTACTTGAAATTAGCTGCTTCAGATTTTAGAAATCAAAATTTGAAAATCAGATCTAAGTTAATAGTTTGACGTTCTTCACTTTAAAGTAACGTAGTGTTAGTTTAGAATAGTGAATTTGTAAATCAAAACTAAGTTATTTGTTTGAAGTTCTTTACCTTGAAATATCTACGTCTGATTTCAGAAATGACAATTTGAAAATCAGATCTAAGTTAATAGTTTGACGTTTTTTACTTCAAAATAACTAAATCTTATTTAGACTAGTGAATTTGTAAATCATAACTAAGCTATTAGTTTAAAGTTCTTTACTTAAAAATATCTACTACTGATTTTAGAATTATCAATTTGTAAATCAGAACTAAGTTAATAGTTTGACGTTCTTTACTTTAAAATAACTAAGTATTATTTTAGGCTAGAAAATTTGTAAATCAAGACTAAGTTATAAGTTTGAAGTTCTTTACTTGAAAATATCTACTACTGATTTAAGAAATAACAATTTGTAAATCAGAACTTAGTTAATAGTTTGACGTTCTTTACTTTAAAATAACTAAGTCTTATTTTAGTATAGTGAATATGTAAATCAAAATTAAGTTATTAGTTTAAAGTTTATTACTTGAAAATATCTATTTCTGATTTTAGAAATGACAATTTGAAAATCAGATCTAAGTTAATAGTTTGACGTTTTTTACTTCAAACTAAGTCTAATTTTAGATTAGTGAATTTGTAAACCAAAACTAAGTTATTAGTTTGAAGTTATTTACTTGAAATTATCTACTACTGTTTTTAGAAATGACAATTTGTAAATCAGATCTAAGTTAAGAGTTTGACGTTTTTTACTTCAAACTAAGTCTTATTTTAGACTAGTGGATTTGTAAATCAAAACTACGTAATTAGTTTGCAGTTTTTTACTTGAAAATATCCATTACTGATTTTAGAAATGACAATTTGAAAGTCAGATCTAAGTTAATAGTTTGACGTTCTTTACCACAAAATAGATAAGTCTTAATTTAGAATACTGTATTAGTAAATCAAAACTAAGTTATTAGTTTGAAGTTTTTTACTTGAGAATATCTACTTCTGATTTTAGAAATGACAATTTGAAAATCAGACCTAAATTAATAGTTAGACGTTCTTTACTTCAAACTAACTAAGTCTTATTTTAGTATAGTGAATATGTAAATCAAAATTAAGTTATTAGTTTAAAGTTTATTACTTGAAAATATCTATTTCTGATTTTAGAAATGACAATTTGAAAATCAGATCTAAGTTAATAGTTTGACGTTTTTTACTTCAAACTAACTAAGTCTTATTTTAGACTAGTGAAATTGTAAATCAAAACTAAGTTATTAGTTTGAAGTTCTTTACTTGAAAATATCTACTACCGATTTTAGAAATGACACCTTGAAAATCAGATCAAAGTTAATAGTTTGACGTTTTTTACTTCAAAATAACTAAGTATTATTTTAGAATAGTTAATTTGTAAATTAAAACTAAGTTAGTAGTTTGAAGTTCTTTACTTGAAAATATCGACTTCTCAGTTCATAAATGGCAATTCGAAAATCAGATCTAAGTTAATAGTTTGACGTTCTTTACTTCAAAATAACTAAGTCTTATTTTAGTAAATTTTTGGTTGGGTTTGGACGTAATGTTTCCAATCAGTGAACTCATTCATGTCCACTACAGTATAAGGTTTGTGGCCCTTTTTACGCGCACTGCGGGCTATTGCTTTCCAGTCCTCTGGCCAATATACCTTTCCTACCCTTTTAAATTCCGACCCAATAGCTGAATGCATTGAATCGCATTCCATTTCACTATGCCCGGAAGTCAAAAATTTTAAATTAATATTTCTGAGCTTTTGACGATGGTTTATTGCGTAAATGCACATTCCTGCAACAAATTGGTTGAGGTTTTGCCCCCCGCAGCGATCACTAAAGCACCGAATTTCTTCTACATAATCTGGGAGCGATTCAAAATATTTATAGAGGCAAGATGCCTTCGCAGCTTCCTCTTCCACTTTGCCCCTCATGCCACATGAAACAAACCCCTTCGTTCGTCACAACATTGTAAATTGTAAAGTTATAGGATGCCAATCTCCTTTTGTAAAAGAAAGCATTATTTGTGGGATCCGAGGGAACCATAAGGACCTGCTGGAGATCAAAGTTTAGAGATACAATCTTTCCCTCAGACGCTGCAGCTTCAGTTTTGTCTTTCCTTTTGTTGTCTCGAGCAATGTTTTTTCTTTTGATGTGATCATCATACTCCGGTACATCGCTGGGAGAATCACTATGTGCTACACAAATGCGACACTGATCTTTTCTAGGACGATGAAATCCCAAATTATATCTTTCGAGAAATACGTTTCTGTATGCGTATTCTTTGGCCTTCTCGTTATTATTTTCCTCACACCATGCTGTATACAATCTATACATTATTCTTATGTTTAAATCGGATTGCAAATATTTTCTCTCCGTCTCCGATCTGCAGTAGTGCGATGGCACAACTGGAAATGATTCAATGTGTGCTTTAATATTCTGTATTACTTGATGATTTATTATTGATTTTAGATGACACCCTCTTGAATCACCGCCAGAAGTATTAGCTGTTGAACGCTTTGCAACAGCTATGTCCACTATACCCTTTTTTATTCCCAATGTATTAATAAACATTGTTTTACAAACACTTACTCTACCTCCATCAACTGGCAAGAAGAAGAAACAGCTAAACTTCCTCTTAGATAAATCATCCCCCGTTGTTTTAACCTTTGTTGGTTTTTTATCAATATTGCTTCATATGAAATCGCGTTGCCTAGTGTAATTTCCCAAAGCATAATATTCATTAAAAATTGCTAATCGATGTTCTTCACTCACTTTACATTTGCGTTTACACGTATCTTTACAAGAAGGCCCCATATTTATCTTTGGTACAACGACACCCTTTGCATTGACAAACTCCTGTCCATGTATTCTTTTCCTTTTTAAAATATTTCGTTTCCAGGTTTCTGGGTTTCTCTTTCTTTTTCTAGGCTTGTCAGATACCATTGGGTGTTCCTCCATTCCTTCCAAATCCACTGACTCGGGATCTGGTTCAGAATCGCTTAGCTCACCATGCAGATCAGGTACATAATCTGATTCATCACCAGAAAAGTCTGTATTAAAAAATAAATAGATTAATTTATTGGTTAATCACACATTGAAATTATAATTACCAGTAGCTGCTTCGGAACCGCTAACCTCGGGATCTGAAGATGGATTTCCTGGATTTTCCAAATTGACTTCTACAGAATTATTGCCAAAATATTCTGTAAGAAAATCAAAACATTAACATAAAACATAGTTACTCGAACAATAAATTCAATTGTAACAATAATACCTGTGGCTGTATTCGTAATGTTCTCCATTTCGATGGGTTCATTTTCCAATAACTCTGTATTTGACGTTGAATTGCAGGATTTATCGGCGAATTTTGCACTCATAACATCTAAAAACGATTGTGCTTGACTTAAAATAATGTTTTATAACAATTTTAAATGCAGCTATAAACTATAGCAGTAAACACCGTTAAAACAAAAGAAAAAAATAAAATGTATAAATAAAAATAACTATAAACAAATAAAGCACTTACCTCCATTTTGCAACGCTAATTGAAGAATAACCTTTGTCCTCGTATTCGTTTTGTTCAAAAATAATAATACTTTTAATACTAAATTATAAACTAACAGTAGTAAATAAATAGTATTGTACACTTAAACACATAAAACTCAACATTTATCTAGTGTATAGGTGAAATCACTACTAGGTATCTTCAATATTTTTGCCACCTACCCATGCCAAAATTAGACATCTCAAGTTATCCACTTTTGACACTAGGGTGGTATATGCAACAAATTTTGTAACAAGTAGATATCTTTAGTTACCTACTTATTACAATAAATATTTTGTTGATTTTGTAGTTGTCTAGTAATAGAACACCCTATTATATGGGGTAGGGGGCATCGTACACTTATCTACTTTTAGCAGTTGATAGATCATCTCATAGTCAGTCACCTGATGTAGATAACTCAAAAGCGCAAAAAATCGAGTTATCCAGTTCTAGTACTGAACCCACGAAATGCAGATTAATAGTTTGACCTTCTTTACTTCAAAATAACTAAGTCTTATTTTAGAATAGTGAATATGTAAATCAAAACTAAGCTTTTTGTTTGAAGTTTTTTATTTCAGATTTACTAATTCGGATTTTAGTAATGTAAATTTAAAAATCAAAACTAAGGATGTAGTTTAAAGTTCTTTACTTGAAAATATCTACTTCTGATTTTAGAAATGACAATTTGGAAATCAGATCTAAGTTGATAGTTTGACCTTCTTTACTTCAAAATAACTAAGTCTTATTTTAGAATAGTGAATTTGTAAATCATAACTAAGTTATTAGTTTGAAGTTTTTTACTTGAGAATATCTACTTCTGATTTTTGAAATAACAATTTGAAAATCAAATCTAAGTTAATAGTTTGACGTTCTTTACTTCATAATAACTAAGTCTTATTTTAGAATAGTGAATTTGTAAATCATAACTAAGTTATTAGTTTGAAGTTTTTTACTTGAGAATATCTACTTCTGATTTTAGAAATAACAATTTGAAAATCAGACCTAAGTTAATAGTTTGACGTTTTTTACTTCAAAATAACTAAGTCTTATTTTAGACTAGTTAATTTGTAAATCAAATCTACGTAATTACTTTGCAGTTTTTTACTTGGAAAAATCTATTACTGATTTAAGAAATGACAATTTGAAAATCAGATCTAAATTAATAGTTTGACGTTTTTTACTTCAAAATAACTAAGTCTTATTTTAGAATAGTGAATTTGTAAATCAAAACTAAGTTATTCGTTTGAAGTTTTTTACTTCAAATGAACTAAAACGGATTTTTGTAAGGTAAAATTGAAAATCAAACCTTAGGTGTGTAAATAAAAATTCTACCTGCCCTTGCAGGAAGACAGTATTTTCTTCACACTCTGGAAAAATCCAGATTTTTAAAAAAATAGTGAAGAGGCCCACGATGTTAAAGCTAACCGATTTAGGGCGGTGAGCGAGAGTGTGAATTCAAATGAATACTGCAGTACGGCTTCCCCGAAAAGAAACACAAATTAAAGCAAAGCGTATTTATTAACTCCAAATACAAGAGATCAAGAAAGTATAAAATGTTGTCAATCGTTTACAATTCTCGGCGTAGTTGGCAAAAAGTTATGACAAGGAAAAATCGTCCTCAAACGAATGTTCGGGTGCACTGACAAACCATTGTCGAGAACTATGATGACACTCAAAAATATTACAGTGTCGAATGAGAAAATCAAAGCTGCTCGCAAAAGTGGCTCGTTGGGTTAGAAAAGAAAAAAACACTTACCCGGGTAATTACAAAGTTTATCAATACAAAATTTTCCACCTAACGGAAACCAACAGCTTATAAAGTGATGCAAGTAATCGCAATCGTTGTCCAGCTCTCGAACTTCGAAAAAAATGACGTTGAGCCGTTAACGCTTGGAAGTCTGCGGTACACCTGCACTTGAACCAAAAAGGAGAAACTCTGGGAGTCACAACTTCGAGACGTGATGGAAAATAAAGAATCTTCAACTGCGTTAAAAATTTCCGTCCGTAATAAATCCAAAATGGCACAAACCAAATTATACTGATAAGCAGTTGTGATTAAAAATATTTCAATTCTTGCAATTTTCGTTCTTATTCAATTATTATCGGAATAGTTGGTGTATCCAAATTTATAACAAAAAAGAAAGGTGCTTCCTAAAATCATTAAATGATAAAAAACCGATGTAAAATTTAAAATATTTTACCTAATACAGACGAGATATCACCTTAACCGTGTCAAACGTGTTATCAAAACGACCTAGCGAAAGCGTTATCAAAACTCGCAGTTTTTGAAAAATCATAGGCGTCGCGCTAAGCTTAAACGCAGTGACGTGCGCAAGGCAAAAAAACAAATTTAATAAAATTTGTTACACTGCCCTCCCCTAAAATGTCTGACTCGGGTCAAGACGGTCTCTCTGCCAGATAAAAGGCTCATTATACTGCTCTGATGTGTAAGTGTGTACTGTCGTCGAAACCGCTACCGCTACTACTGTAGAAGAAACTAAAAACTCTAAATGACCAAGTCCTGATAAACATCAGACTTCTTAACCATAAATAAACCATAAATAAAAAAACTAAACAAAAGGTGAGAATTCTCTAGAATATACGTATCGTAATATTCTACATCCGCCTAAGCGCGAACCTCAAAAAAATGACTGAGCGCGTAACGCTTTAAGTAGTCATGTAAAAAAATGCGACCTCATTGTGTTTGCCAAAAAAACATCAACAAAAAAACAAATGAAATACAGCACCACATAGGACCTGTACTCTAACTCAAAAAAACTCAGCAACAACACTAAGGCAATGCTAGCCATTTGCCATTAGCGCTAGGTAAGAAATGGACCAACATCGGACCCATTTCACACAGCACGAAGGGTATCTAGAAAAACACCCCCAGCTGCACAAAAACGTTTCAGACCAAGGCGATCAGCGTCCTTGAAACATAGAAACTAAAGCATAAGAAACAAAAAATTGAAAAACTCGATTCCAAAAGGATCAACAAATCTAATCTACAGCAGTATTAGCAACGATTTTAGTACTATGAGATAAAAATCTCTGATAGCGCAAAATGGAACTTCTGAAGGCATGTTCACAAATTGATAAAAAAATAAAAAAAGCACAAAACAATAAACAATAATGCAAAACAACAATATTGTAAGTCCGATGTTTGACTTGTACCCCTGCTCATCCCTTCACGTCCGTCTCATCTATCATATCCTGGGGATGCTGTTTCAAATCTTTTGCATGAAAGATACCCACATCTTTACCTCTCTCGTTAACCAGGCGGTATGTTAACGGACCCGTCACTTCACGAACTCTACATTTGATGTACTTGGGAGCTAATTTACTAGAAAAATTATCCACTGCTTTGGATAACGCGAAATTTCTACGCCACACAGCATCTCCCACCTTAAAGCGTATGGTGCGCTTCCTAAGATTGTAATGTGAGGCATTACGTTTATACGCCTCATTCAAGCGTTTAATTATATCCACATAGAGCTCGTTTAAACGGTTCATATCTTGAGCTAGCTTCTCACGGTTAGCAATAGACAAGTCCTCCTCCGCTAAATCTCTGACTCGACTATATTAATCTCCCCTTGCGGGTACCGTACGTCCTAGATTTAAAAAGGATGGAGTAAAGCCCGTCACCTCGTGAGTAGCAGAACGTAAGGCATGAGCGATCTTATGTATTTGTTCGTCCCACGTCCGATGGTTGTCGTTTACATACGAACGAATAGCGGTTCCCAACACTCGATTGTATCTCTCTACAAAGTTGACCTGTGGATGATACGAGGCGTTATACCACAGATGGCTCACATTGTAGTTGCTCATTAGTTCCTTGAACTCTTTACTGGTAAACTGTGGACCGTTGTCCACCATACATATTTGGGGCACCCCAAAAATCAAGAAAACCTGGTTTTCCAAGAATTCACAAACCATCTTGGTAGTTGCTCTACGCAAAGGTTGCACCAGCAAGAATTTTGAAAACCAGTCGCAAACTACAAGTAACATTGTGTTTCCGTTAATTGACTGCGGAAATGGTCCCATTAAATCTACAGAGATACATTGGAAGGGAAACCGCACCTTCTTTTCGCTACCCATCAACCCGTATCGCCCGCCTTGTGAGGCTTTAGACGCTAAACATATCTGACACCGACGCACATACCTTCCCACATCCGCACGCATTTTTGGCCAATAATATAATTCTAAAATCTTATTGAAAGTTTTAAAAGTGCCTAAGTGAGCCGAGGTCGGATCGTCATGACATTGGTGTATAATTTCGTTACGCCGAGATCTTGGAATCACTTGCTTCCATTCAACTAAATTCGAAGTTACATCATGACGGTTAGTTATGAGTTTAAAAAGAATACCCTCATCTATACGCCAATCAGGAAATTGCGGAGGATTTTGACTAACTTTAGTCAACATGCGACGATACCAGATATCAAAATCGTTTTCGGATAACTCCAGAGAAGATACTTCCAAAGGAGCACGAGACAAAGCGTCCGGTACAACGTTCAAATTCCCCTTCCGATGAACGATGGTAAAATTATGTTGGGAGAGACGAACGCTCCATCGTGCTAAACGACCTGTAGGATCTTTCATATTCATTAACCACAACAACGAGTAGTGGTCGGTAACGACAGTAAAATCAGTGCCCTCTACGTAAGGTCTGAACTTTTCAATTCCAAAAATTACCGCCAAACACTCGCGTTCAGTAACCGAATAATTTCGCTCAGCTTTATTTAAAGTGCGTGACGCATAAGCTATGACGTGTTCATTATCGCCTTCACCCTGTGTTAAAACACAACCCAAACCATAATTAGAAGCATCGCATTGAATGTAAAAGCGTTGATCAAAGTTCGGAGCTACTAAAATTGGGGCTGTAACCAAAAGTTCTTTTAACCGCTCAAATGACGCTTCGGCTTCTGGAGTCCATAAAATAGACTGACGCTTAACCCTACCCTTAACTAACTCTGTGATAGGAGCTGAAAGGGATGAAAAATCCGGTACAAAACGTCGGTACCAACTAACCATTCCGATAAAACGTCTTACGCCTGTAACGGTTGTAGGTCGCTCTAACTTGGTAATCGCCTCAACTTTAGCTGGGTCGGTATGTAGTCCGGCTTTGTCAACAACATGCCCTAAAAATGTTAATGACGGTCGGCAAAACTGACACTTATCCCAATTGATGGTTAAGTTGGCCTCCCTCAAACGCTCAAATATCTGGTCAAGTAATCGTAAATGTTCTTCGAAGGTACTCGAAATAACGATCATGTCGTCAAAATAAATAAAAACTTTTTCTCCTAACAAGGAACCAAATAAAAACTCCATGAGTCGTTGCAAAGTACCAGGCGCATTAGAAATGCCAAAAGGCATAACAAGAAATTCAAATAACCCTCGACCAGGTATTGTGAAGGCAGTTTTCTCACAAGACTCGGGAGACAAAGGCACTTGGTAAAATGCTTTACGCAAGTCAATAGATGTTATGTACCTAGCATCACGAAGCCTCATTAAAATATCCTCCAATCTAGGAATTGGAAAGGCATCCTTTTTTGTTAATTTATTTAGCTTACGGCCGTCATAACATAGGCGATAAGAACCGTCTGCTTTCTTGACGAGTAGAATTGGAGAAGACCACGGAGATTTGCTCGGCCTAACGATATTTTGTTCTAATAATTTATCCAATTCGGCGTACGCGATCTTACGCATTGCTGGAGAGAGTGGATAAGCTTGTTGTTTTATAGGGGCAGCATCCCCGGTATCTATGGTGTGTATTACTTGGTTGGTTCGAGTTAAACCTACCCCATCTAAAGTTTTAAATCGTTCTTTCATATCAGTGAGTGCAACTTGTTGTTCGATATTGAGGTCACTAGCCTTTCTAATAAAATTAATAGACTCTAAGCTATCGACAAAAAACTGATCTTGCTTAAAATCAACAGTGACCCCAAATAATTTACAGAAGTCAACCCCTAAGGTCAAGCATGTACCAATACTGCGACATACTAAAGCATCTAACTGTCGAACTACTCCGCAAATCGAAATGGGCAACATAACCCGACCTAAAATATTTTGCTGAGTCCCGTCAGCTGACCGCAAGGTCACAATGTCGGACTTGGTAAATTTCAAATCTAAATCATTTATTAAATGATGACCCTCAGCACCTAGTATCGAAATACTAGCACCAGAGTCTAATAATGCAGTAAGTTGCACTCCCTTTATGGTTAGTTGGACGTGAGGTCGTTGGTCTGACCTGGGATGAGCAAACAGGGCGGAGGTATTGGAAGTAGATCCGCAAAAGACGCCTAATTTTACTAACCAATTCTCCCAACCTTGTCTGTCGGCTTTAATGGCTTTTAAGAGCGACGCGCCGCGACGCCGCTTTGCCCAGACTCGTTTTTTTTGTGGTTACCCCTACATGTTCTAGTGGTGACTCCCGGACTCCCACACGTAAAACAAAAGGTTTCGCGAGGTTTAGGGCAATTCGCGAAAATATGGCCCTTCGCCTTGCAATTCCAACATAGTCCCCATCGAGAAGGCTTTACTGAAGGCGTTGAAACTGCGGGGGTAGCAACAACGGAAGCTGAAACTTCCTTAGCGGTGGTCCAGTTGACCAATCGTTCAGCCGCTTGCGCCGCTTGAATAAACTCGAGTTTACTTTTCAAAGTAACGGTTCCCATTGCCAAGGAAATTTGAGGTATCATGTTCCTTCTTATTACCCACAATTGCTCGTCCTCTGAAGGAGGAGGGTTAATTCTACCAAATTTACTAAGCATAGATTCTATGTACGTGCGAACCGCTTCCCCAGGAAATTGCATACAGGTACGTACCTGATCTAAATATTCTCTATTAAAATCCAAGGATAAAAATCGGATTTTAAATTCCTCTATTAATTTCCCCCAAGTGGTAACCTCGGGACCTAAACTACGGTACCATGTCAGCGCCTCCCCGGAAAAGAATTCAACCGCCTTTTCAAAAAGCTCGGTTTCGGTTGCCCCCCTTGAAATTGACAGCTCTTTAGCCCTCTCAATAAACTCAAAAACTGTTTGGAAGTCCCCGCTTCCATCAAATTGGAGTCTCCACTTGTAGACCGCTACATGTTCAGGCTTACGTTGCTGAAGCAAACCCGTGAGAGCAGCAACTAAATCATTAGAAGACGCAGGAGGAAACATTGATGATTTTCTCAAAGGAGAACCTATCTTACTTAAATGTGGTTCTTCTAGACCACCTAATTCTGTTTCATCATCACTGCTCTCGCCTTGCTCAATAAGCTTCTCTATACGTTCTCTAAGCGTTTGAGCTTCGGATAGTAAGGCATCACGATCGTCTTTAAAGCCCGCACCCTGCATGATATCTAATCGGTTAGCATAATGTGCTAATCGGTTAATAACTGTTTTTAAAATAGACGAATCTAAATTAGTTTCTAATTTAGCAACTGATTCGGCAAGTTCTTTTAGTGCTTTAGCGCATATGTTCAAATCGGCTTGAGGATTTCTTGGAGAATAAGAGTGAAAACTTAATTTAGAATTAAATTTCTCATCTCGAACGTACTTGTTTAAATCTTTCTTCCAAGTGGCTAAATGTGTGACTTTAAATTCGTAACCACGTATAATTAGTTCGACTTCAATCTCCTCGCGAGTTAAAGCAGCAACGTAATCCGACATGATAACAAAAATAGCGATAATAAAAATTAGAAAGAATAGGTAACTGTACACAAAAGTCCTAAACGTGGTAATAAGGTTTAATCTCGTCTTTATAAACTAAACAGGCTATCCAGTACAGCAAAAATTTCACTAATTTGAAATCCAAAAAAAATCACTAAAGGTGATACCAAAACTAAATTCAGTACTGTGATAGCAATTACTACAAAAATTAGGAAACACCTTGTCAAAAAAATTGCAAGTCGCAACAATCAAACTTAAAGTTTGATAACAAAAGATGCAAAAAAACTGCAATATTAATAAATTGTCTCGAAATTGAGTCGCTCCAGCTCCTGCAAAAAGTACCAAAACTACCGGCAACTTCCCTCGCGATAACCGATAATTGCACCGAATGACAACAATTCCCTCGGAGGAACCAGCCTGCAGGATTAACACTAAAATAGGGCCCCAAAACGTTGGGCGCCAGTGTAAATAAAAATTCTACCTGCCCTTGCAGGAAGACAGTATTTTCTTCACACTCTGGAAAAATCCAGATTTTTAAAAAAATAGTGAAGAGGCCCACGATGTTAAAGCTAACCGATTTAGGGCGGTGAGCGAGAGTGTGAATTCAAATGAATACTGCAGTACGGCTTCCCCGAAAAGAAACACAAATTAAAGCAAAGCGTATTTATTAACTCCAAATACAAGAGATCAAGAAAGTATAAAATGTTGTCAATCGTTTACAATTCTCGGCGTAGTTGGCAAAAAGTTATGACAAGGAAAAATCGTCCTCAAACGAATGTTCGGGTGCACTGACAAACCATTGTCGAGAACTATGATGACACTCAAAAATATTACAGTGTCGAATGAGAAAATCAAAGCTGCTCGCAAAAGTGGCTCGTTGGGTTAGAAAAGAAAAAAACACTTACCCGGGTAATTACAAAGTTTATCAATACAAAATTTTCCACCTAACGGAAACCAACAGCTTATAAAGTGATGCAAGTAATCGCAATCGTTGTCCAGCTCTCGAACTTCGAAAAAAATGACGTTGAGCCGTTAACGCTTGGAAGTCTGCGGTACACCTGCACTTGAACCAAAAAGGAGAAACTCTGGGAGTCACAACTTCGAGACGTGATGGAAAATAAAGAATCTTCAACTGCGTTAAAAATTTCCGTCCGTAATAAATCCAAAATGGCACAAACCAAATTATACTGATAAGCAGTTGTGATTAAAAATATTTCAATTCTTGCAATTTTCGTTCTTATTCAATTATTATCGGAATAGTTGGTGTATCCAAATTTATAACAAAAAAGAAAGGTGCTTCCTAAAATCATTAAATGATAAAAAACCGATGTAAAATTTAAAATATTTTACCTAATACAGACGAGATATCACCTTAACCGTGTCAAACGTGTTATCAAAACGACCTAGCGAAAGCGTTATCAAAACTCGCAGTTTTTGAAAAATCATAGGCGTCGCGCTAAGCTTAAACGCAGTGACGTGCGCAAGGCAAAAAAACAAATTTAATAAAATTTGTTACAGGTGGTAGTCTGAAGTTCTTTACTTAAAAATATCTAATTCTGATTTTAGAAATGACAATTTGAAAATCAGATCTAAGTTAATAGTTGACGTTTTTTACTTAAAAATAACTAAGTCTTATTTTAGACTACTGAATTTGTAAAACAAAACTACGTAATTAGTTTGCAGTTTTTTACTTGAAAATATATATTACTGATTTTAGAAATGACAATTTGTAAATCATATTTAAATTAATAGTTTGACGTTCTTAACTTCAAAATAACTAAGTCTTATTTTAGAATAGTGAATTTGTTAATCAAAACTAAGTTATTAGTTTGAAGTTCCTTACTTGGAAATATCTACTTCTGATTTGTGAGGAAGTGAGAAACTTCAAACTAATAACTTAGTATTGATTTACAAATTTACTATACTAAAATAAGGCTTAGTTATTTAGAAGTAAAGAACGTCAAACTATTAACTTAGATCTGATTTTCAAATTGTCATTTCTAAAATCAGGAGTAGAAATTTTCACGTAAAGAACTTCAAACCATTAACTTAGCCTTCAATTAGAAATTTACTATTCTAAAATAAGACTTAGTTATTTTGAAGTAAAGAGCGTCAAACTATTAACTTAGATCTGATTTTCAAATTGTCATTTCTAAAATCAGAAGTAGATATTTTCAAGTAAAGTACTTCAAACTACAAGCTTGGATTTGATTTCCAAATTTACATTACTAAGATACGAATTAGTAAATTTAAAGTAAAAAATTTTAAACTAATAACTTAGTTTTGATTTACAAATTCACTAGTCTTAAATAAAACTTAGTTATTTTGAAGTAAAGAACGTCAAACTATAAACTTAGATCTGATTTTGAAATTGTCATTTATAAAATCAGTAGTAGATATTTTCAAGTAAAGAACTTCAAACTAATAACTTTGTTTTGATTTACAAATACACTATTCTAAAATAAGACTTATATATTTTGAAGTAAAAAACGACAAACTATTAACTTAGATCTAATTTTCAAATTGTCTTTTCTAAAATCAGCAGTAGATATTTTCAAGCTAAGAACTTGAAACTATAACGTTAACTGGAAAGTAAACAGATTTTCCCCTTACTTCTAATAGTCAATTAAAACGGATATTGGGTATGAAAGGAAGTAAATCAAACAATATTATCTGCTAGCCGACGTTTCGAACTATTTATTAGTCCATCCTCAGGGCTGAAATAACAGGGGTGAAAAAATCTATAAACGGCGGCCATAAGGGCGTAAACATACCAGACACTTTGAGATGGTAAACGTTTGAAGTTACATATATGGTGTCGGGAATTGACATGAATATACAAAAATTAATTGCGTGTACGATCGTAGTCAAAACATAAAAATTAACAATATTGTAAAAACATGTAAACTTAATTTAATTTAAAATCACAATAGGAGTCAATAAATAATTTTACTCTAATACAAAATACAAATAAAAGTAAATAATTAGTAAAAGTAAATAATAACGAATAAAAATAAATATAATCTCGAAACGTCGGCTAGCAGATAATATTGTTTGATTTACTTCCCTTCATACCCAATATCCGTTTTAATTGACTATAACGTTAACTTTGAATTTCAAAATTACCGTACAAAAATCCGTATTAGTTAATTTGAAGTAAAAAGCTTCAAATTAATAACTTATTTTTATTTACAAATTCACTATTCTAAAATAAGACATAGTTATTTTGAAGTAAAGGAAGTCAAACTATTAACTTAGATCTGATTTTCAAATTGTCATTTCTATAATCAGAAGTAGATATTTTCATGTAAAAAACTTTAAACTAAAAATTAGTTTTGATTTACAAATTCACTATTCTAAAGTAATAACTTAGTTATTTTGAAGTAAAAATCGTCTAACTATTAACTGAGATCTGATTTTCAAATTGTCATTTCTGAAATCAGAAGTGGATATTTACAAGTAAAAAACTTCAAACTAATAACTAAGTACTGATTTACAAATTCACTATTCTAAAATAAGACTTAGCAATTTTGAAGTAAAGAACGTCAAACTATTAACTTAGATCTGATTTACAAATTGTCATTTAAAAAATAAGAAGTATTTATTTCAAAAGAAAAAACTTCAAGCTCATAACTTAGTTTTGATTTCCAAATTTACTACTCTAAAATCAGACTTAGTTAATTTGATGTAAAGAACGTCAAACTATTACCTTAGATCTGATTTTCAAATTGTCATTTCTAAAATTAGTAGTAGATATTTTCAAGAAAAGAACTTCAAACTAATAACTTAGTTTTGATTTACAAATTCACTAGTCTAAAATAAGACTTAGTTATTTTGAAGTAAATAACGTCAAACTATTAACTTAGATCTGATTTACAAATTGTCATTTCTAAATTCAGAACTAGATATTTTCAATTAAAGAACTTCAAACTATAACTAAGCTTTGGTTTACAAATTCACTATTCTAAAATGCGACTTAGTTATTTTGAAGTAAAGAACGTCAAACTATTAACTTAGATCTGATTTTCAAATTGTCATTTCTAAAATCAGGAGTAGATATTTTCAAGTATAGAACTTCAAACTTATAACTTAGTTTTGATTTACAAATTCACTATTCTAAAGAAAGACTTAGTTATTTTAGCATAGCATAATATTCATTAAAAATTGCTAATCGATGTTCTTCACTCACTTTACATTTGCGTTTACACGTATCTTTACAAGAAGGCCCCATATTTATCTTTGGTACAACGACACCCTTTGCATTGACAAACTCCTGTCCATGTATTCTTTTCCTTTTTAAAATATTTCGTTTCCAGGTTTCTGGGTTTCTCTTTCTTTTTCTAGGCTTGTCAGATACCATTGGGTGTTCCTCCATTCCTTCCAAATCCACTGACTCGGGATCTGGTTCAGAATCGCTTAGCTCACCATGCAGATCAGGTACATAATCTGATTCATCACCAGAAAAGTCTGTATTAAAAAATAAATAGATTAATTTATTGGTTAATCACACATTGAAATTATAATTACCAGTAGCTGCTTCGGAACCGCTAACCTCGGGATCTGAAGATGGATTTCCTGGATTTTCCAAATTGACTTCTACAGAATTATTGCCAAAATATTCTGTAAGAAAATCAAAACATTAACATAAAACATAGTTACTCGAACAATAAATTCAATTGTAACAATAATACCTGTGGCTGTATTCGTAATGTTCTCCATTTCGATGGGTTCATTTTCCAATAACTCTGTATTTGACGTTGAATTGCAGGATTTATCGGCGAATTTTGCACTCATAACATCTAAAAACGATTGTGCTTGACTTAAAATAATGTTTTATAACAATTTTAAATGCAGCTATAAACTATAGCTAAACACCGTTAAAACAAAAGAAAAAAATAAAATGTATAAATAAAAATAACTATAAAAAAATAAAGCACTTACCTCCATTTTGCAACGCTAATTGAAGAATAACCTTTGTCCTCGTATTCGTTTTGTTCAAAAATAATAATACTTTTAATACTAAATTATAAACTAACAGTAGTAAATAAATAGTATTGTACACTTAAACACATAAAACTCAACATTTATCTAGTGTATAGGTGAAATCACTACTAGGTATCTTCAATATTTTCGCCACCTACCCATGCCAAAATTAGACATCTCAAGTTATCCACTTTTGACACTAGGGTGGTATATGCAACAAATTTTGTAACAAGTAGATATCTTTAGTTACCTACTTATTACAATAAATATTTTGTTGATTTTGTAGTTGTAAACATACAAGACAGTTTGAGATGGTAAACGTTTGAAGTTACATATATGGTGTCGGGAATTGACATGAATATACAAAAATTAATTGCTTGTACGATCGTAGTCAAAACATAAAAATTAACAATATTGTAAAAACATGTAAACTTAATTTAATTTAAAATCACAATAGTAGTCAATAAATAATTTTACTCTAATACAAAATACGAATAAAAGTGTGTATAAATATTATCTCGAAACGTCGGCTAACAGATAATATTGTTTGATTTACTTCCCTTCATACCCACTATCCGTTTTAATTGACTATAACGTTAACTTTGAATTTCAAAATTACCGTACAAAAATCCGTATTAGTTAATTTGAAGTAAAAAGCTTCAAATTAATAACTTATTTTTTTTTACAAATTCACTATTCTAAAATAAGACATAGTTATTTTGAAGTAAAGGAAGACAAACTATTAACTTAGATCTGATTTTCAAATTGTCATTTCTATAATCAGAAGTAGATATTTTCATGTAAAAAACTTTAAACTAAAAATTAGTTTTGATTTACAAATTCACTATTCTAAAGTAATAAATTAGTTATTTTGAAGTAAAAATCGTCAAACTATTAACTTAGATCTGATTTTCAAATTGTCATTTCTGAAATCAGAAGTAGATATTTTCAAGTAAAAAACTTCAAACTAATAACTAAGTACTGATTTACAAATTCACTATTCTAAAATAAGACTTAGCAATTTTGAAGTAAAGAACGTCAAACTATTAATTTAGATCTGATTTACAAATTGTCAATTAAAAAATAAGAAGTAATTATTTCAAAAAAAAAAACTTCAAGCTCATAACTTAGTTTTGATTTCCAAATTTACTACTCTAAAATCAGCCTTAGTTAATTTGATGTAAAGAACGTCAAACTATTACCTTAGATCTGAATTTTCAAATTGTCATTTCTAAAATTAGAAGTAGATATTTTCAAGAAAAGAACTTCAAACTAATAACTTAGTTTTGATTTACAAATTCACTAGTCTAAAATAAGACTTAGTTATTTTGAAGTAAATAACGTCAAACTATTAACTTAGATCTGATTTACAAATTGTCATTTCTAAATTTAGAACTAGATATTTTCAATTAAAGAACTTCAGACTATAACTAAGCTTTGGTTTACAAATTCACTATTCTAAAATGCGACTTAGTTATTTTGAAGTAAAGAACGTCAAACTAATAACTTAGATCTAATTTTCAAATTGTCTTTTCTAAAATCAGCAGTAGATATTTTCAAATTAAGAACATGAAACTATAACGTTAACTTTGAATTTCAAAATTACAGTACAAAAATCCGTATTAGTTAATTTGAAGGAAAATCTTCAAATTATAAACTTATTTTTATTTAAAAATTCACTATACTAAAGTAAGACTTATTTATTTTGAAGTAAAAATCGTCAAACAATTAACTTAGTTCTGATTTTCAAATTATTATTTCTAAGATCAGTAGTAGATATTTTCAAGTAAAGAACTTCAAACTAATAACTTAGTTTTAAATTACAAATTCACTATACTAAAATAAGACTTAGTTATTTTGAAGTAAAGAACGTCAAACTATTACCTTAGATCTGCTGTTTTTAATTGTCATTTCTAAAATCAGAAGTAGATATTTTCAAGTAAAGTACTTCAAACTAATAACTTAGCTTTGATTTACAAATTCAGTATTCTAAAATAAGACTTAGTTATTTTGAAGTAAAAAACGTCAAACTACAACCTTAGATTTGATTTCCAAATTTACATTACTAAGATCCGAATTAGTAAATTTGAATTAAAAAACTTTAAACTAATAACTTAGTTTTGATTTACAAATTCACTAGTCTAAATTAAGACTTAGCTATTTTGAAATAGAGAACGTCAAACTGTTAACTTAGATCTAAATTACAAATTGTCATTTCTAAAATCAGTAGTAGATTTTTTCAAGTAAAGAACTTCAAACTAATAACTTAGCTTTGATTTACAAATTCAGTATTCTAAAAAAAGACTTAGTAATTTTGAAGTAAAAATCGTCAAACTATTAACTTAAATCTGATTTTCAAATTGTCATTTCTAAAATCAGAAGTAGATATTTTCAAGCAAAAAACTTCAAACTAATAACTTAGTTTTGATTTACAAGTTAACTATTCTAAAACAAAATTTAGTTATTTTGATGTTAAGAACGTCAAACTATTAACTTAGATCTGATTTTCAAATTGTCATTTCTAAAATCTAAAGCAGATATTTTCAAATAAAAAAATTCAAACTAACAACTTAGTTTTGATTTACAAATTCACTAGTCTAAATTAAGACTTAGCTATTTTGAAATAGAGAACGTCAAACTATTAACTTAGATCTTATTTTCAAATTGTCATTTCTAAAATCAGAAGTAGATATTTTCAAGTAAGGTACTTCAAATTATAACCTTAGCTTTGATTTACAAATTCACCATTCTAAAATAAGACTTAGCTATTTTGAGGTAAAGAACGTCAAACTATATTAACTTAGATCTGATTTTCAAATTGTCATTTGTAAAATCAGTAGTAGATATTTTCAAGTAAAGAACTTCAAACTAATAACTTAGTTTTGATTTACAAATTTATTAGTCTAAAATAAGACTAAGTTATTTTTAAGTAAAAAACATCAAACTATTAACTTAGACCTAATTTTCAAATTGTCATTTCTAAAATCAGAAGTAGATATTTTCAAGTAAAGAACTTCAAACTAATAACTTAGCTTTGATTTACAAATTGACTATTCTAAAATAAGACTTAGTTATTTTGAAATAAAGAACGTCAAACTATTAACTTAGTTCTGATTTTCAAATTGTAATTTCTAAAATCAGAAGTAGATATTTTCAAGTAAAGAACGTCAAACTAATAACTTAGTTTTAATTTACAAATTCACTATACTAAAATAAGACTTAATTATTTTGTAGTAAAGAACGTCAAACTATTACCTTAGATCTGATTTTCAAATTATCATTTCTAAAATTAGTAGTAGATATTTTCACGTAAAGAACTTAAAACTAATAAGTTAGTTTTGATTTACAAATTCACTATCCTAAAATAATACTTAGTTATTTTGAAGTAAAGAACGTCAAACTATTAACTTAGATCTGATTTTCAAATTGTCTTTTCTAAAATCAGCAGTAGATATTTTCAAGTAAAGAACTTCAAACTAATTACTTAGTTTTGATTTACAAATTAAGTATTCTAAATTAAAATTTAGTTATTTTGAAGTAAAGAACGTCAAACTATTAACTAAGATCTGATTTTAAAATTGTCATTTCTGAAATCAGAAGTAGATATTTTTAAGTAAAGATCCTCAAACTATAACCTTAGCTTTGATTTTTAAATTTACATTACAAATATCAGTATTAGTGCATTTGAAGTAAAATACTTCACACTAATAAGTTGGTTTTGACTTACAAATTCACTAGTCTAAAATTAGATATAGTTATTTTGAGGTAAAAAACGTCAAACTATTAACTTAGATCTGATTTTCAAATTGTCATTTCTAAAATCAGAAGTAGATATTTTCAAGTAAAGAGCTTCAAACTATAAACTTAGTTTTTATTTACAAGTATAGCACTTCAAACTAATAACTTAGTTTTGATTTACAAATTACCTATTCTAAAATACAACTAAGTTATTTTGAAGTAAACAACGACAAACTATTAACTTAGATCTGATTTTCAAATTGTATTTCTAAAATCAAAAGTAGATATTTTCAAGTAAAGAACTTCAAACTAATAACTTAGTTTTGATCAGGATCCTTTCAACAGGAGAGCCAAGTCGAATAGAATGAAACGAAACTCTTAATATAGACCAACGTTCAAATGAAGAATAGTAAGTTTACATTTAAAACTAACGTAAAACTTCCTGTGGAGGTTACACTTTAAGGTTGTAGTTTGAAGTTTTTTACTTGAAAATATCTACTACTGTTTTTAGAAATGATAATTTCAAAATTATATCTAAGTTAATAGTTTGACCTTGTTTACTTCAAAATAACTAAGTACTATTATAGAATAGTGAATTAGTAAATCAAAACTAAGTTATTAGTTTAAAGTTCTATACTCAGCAATATCTACTGCTGATTTCAGAAATGACAATTTGAAAATCATATTTAAGTTAATAGTTTGATGTTCTTTACTTCAAAGAAACTAAGTCTTATTTTACAATAGTGAATTTGTAAATCAAAACTAAGTTATTTGTTTGAAGTTCTTTACTTTCAAAAATCTACTTCTGATTTCAGAAATGAAAATTTGTAAATCAGATCTAAGTTAATAGTTTCACGTTTTTTACTTCAAAATAACTAAGTCTTACTTAGACTAGTGAATTTGTAAATCAAAACTAAGTTATTAGTTTAAAGTTCGATACTCAGAAATATCTACTGCTGATTTCAGAAATGACAATTTGAAAATCATATTTAAGTTAATAGTTTGATGTTCTTTACTTCAAAGAAACTAAGTCTTATTTTACAATAGTGAATTTGTAAATCAAAACTAAGTTATTATTTGAAGTTCTTTACTTTCAAAAATCTACTTCTGATTTCAGAAATGAAAATTTGAAAATCAGATCTAAGTTAATAGTTTGACGTTCTTTACTTCAAAATAACTAAGTCTTATTTTAGACTAGTAAATTTGTAAATCAAAACTAAGTTATTAGTTTGAACTTCTCTACTTGAAAATATCTACTACTGATTTTAGAAATGACAATTTAAAAACCAGATCTAAGTTAATAGTATGACGTTCTATACTTCAAAATAGATAAGTCTTATTTTAGAATACTGTATTTGTAAATCAAAACTAAGTTGTTAGTTTGAAGTACTTTATTTGAAAATGTCTGCTTCAGATTTTATAAATGACAATTGGAAAATCAGATCTAAGGTAATAGTTTGACGTTCTTTACTTCAAAATAAGTAAGTCTTATTTTAGAATAGTGAATTTGTAAATCAAAGCTAAGTTATTAGTTTGAAGTTCTTTACTTGAAAATTTCTACTTCTGATTTTAGAAATGATGATTTGAAAATCAGATATAAGTTAATAGTTTGACGTTCTTTAGTTCTAAATAACTAAGTCTTATTTTAGTATAGTGAATTTGTAAATTAAAACTAAGTTATTAGTTTGAAGATCTTTACTTGAAAATATCTACTTCTGATTTCAGAAATGACAATTTTAAAATCAGATCTAAGTTAATAGTTTGACGTTCTTTACTTAAAAATAACTAAGTATTATTTTAGAATAGTGAATTTGTAAATCAAAACTAAGTTATTAGTTTTAAGTTCTTTACTTGAAAATATCTAATTCTGATTTTAGAAATGACAATTTGAAAATCAGATCTAAGTAAATAGTTTGACGTTATTTACTTTAAAATAACTAAGTCGTATTTTAGAATAGTGAATTTGTAAATCAAAGCTAAGTTATTAGTTTAAAGTTTTTTACTTCAAATGTACTAATTCGGATCTTAGTAATGCAAATTTGGAAACCAAATATAAGGTTATAGTTTGAAGTTCTTTACTTGAAATTATCTACTTCTGATTTTAGAAATGACAATTTAACAATCAAATCTAAGTTAATAATTTGACGTTCTATACTTCAAAATAACTAAGTCTTACTTTAGCATAGTGAATTTGTAAATCAAAGCTAAGTTATTAGTTTGAAGTTCTCTACTTGAAAATATCTACTACTAATTTTAGAAATGACAATTTGAAAATCAGATCTAAGTTAATAGTTTGACGTTTTTCACTTCAAAATAACTAAGACTTATTTTAGACTAGTGAATTTGTAAATCAAAACTAAGTTATTAGTTTAAAGTTTTTTACTTCAAATTTACTGATTCGGATCTTAGTAATGTAAATTTGGAAATCAAATCTAAGGTTGTAGTTTAAAGTTCTTTACTTGAAAATATCTACTTCTGATTTTAGAAATGACAATTTGAAAATCAGATCTAAGTTAATAGTTTGACGCTCTTTACATCAAAATAACTAAATTTTATTTTAGAATAGTTAACTTGTAAATCAAAACTAAGTTAATAGTTTGAAGTTTTTTACTTGAAAATATCTACTTCTCATTATAGAAATCACAATTTGAAAATCAGATCTAAGTTAATAGTTTGACGTTCTTTACTCGAAATAGATAAGTCTTATTTTAGAATACTGTATTTGTAAATCAAAACTAAGTTGTTAGTTTGAAGTTCTTTATTTGAAAATATCTGCTTTAGATTTTAGAAATGACAATTTGAAAATCAGATCTAAGTTAATAGTTTGACGTTCTTTACATCAAACTAACTAAATTTTGTTTTAGAATAGTTAAGTTGTAAATCAAAACTAAGTTATTAGTTTGAAGTTCTTTACTTGAAAATATCTACTTCTGATTTTAGAAATGACAATTTGAAAATCAGATCTAAGTCTTAGCCAAAAGAATGAGGTGTAATATAATTTTTGTAAATCTATTTATTTTTAAATTGCTTCCAATCAATTCCAATTACTAATATTTTTCTTCAAAGTAATTCGTGAAACTTCAATTTAATAATTTATAAAAATGGGAATGCAAAATGCTATGATTGCCGTATCGCATCGCCCGCTTATCATCAACGTTTGTGTTACCTTCAATAATTTTTAATTTTATAAAATCCTGCCCATCCAAATAATTTTTTATTAATAAATCTGAATTCTTCCAATTCCTTTGTATTTAATTTTGTATTTAATTATTTAATCAGCTTCCATTTAATTTTTTTCTTCCAAAATAAATTCACACTTTCTTCAAAATCAATATAATAATAATTTCAATAAAACACTTTATTAACTTCAAAACTTTTACTTGTATTCTAAAAATTATAAACTTTTTTAAAAATTACTCGGACATGAATTTTACACGTCCATCATGTCGACCATTTTTTGACAAAAGGCCTTGAATTTTTTTCTTATTCAATTTTACAATTATAAATTTTTATACCTTGTCGAGGTTCGAACCTTCGACTTCATTATAGCAGTCCTATGCTTTAGTGCGTTACCTATCGTCCGCACCTTTTTTTTTTTTTTTTTTTTTTTTAAGCCACTCTTTCTATCCTTTCTCATTATTCAATTATACAATTATAAATTTTTATACCTTGTCGAGGTTCGAACCTTCGACTGCATGTAGCATTCAATCGCTAAATCAACCACACCACTGTGCGCTCTTTTTTTTATTATTAAATTATAAATTCAATTATGCAATTACAAATTTTTTATAAATTTCTGTACCTTGTCGAGGATCGAACCTTCGACTTTATTATAGCAGTCCTATGCTTTAGTGCGTTACCTATCGTCCGCACCGCATGACCGCCAAAAGATTGCGGTGTAAATTATCCATGTATTTAATTTTAAATTTTTCTAATGAAAATTATTTCTATTCAAAATAATTCGTAACTTGAATTTATTAATTTATAAAAATGGGAATGCAAAATGCTAAGATTGCCGTATCGCATCGCCCGCTTATCATCAACGTTTGTGTTACCTTCAATAATTTTTAATTTTATAAAATCCTGCCCATCCAAATAATTTTTTATTAATAAATCTGAATTCTTCCAATTCCTTCGTATTTAATTTTGTATTTAATTATTTAATCAGCTTCCATTTAATTTTTTTTCTTCCAAAATAAATTCACACTTTCTTCAAAATCAATATAATCCAATATAATAATAATTTCAATAAAACACTTTATTAACTTCAAAACTTTTACTTGTATTTCAAAAATTATAAACTTATTAGAAATTATTCGGACATGAATTTTACACGTCCATCGTGTCGACCATTTTTTGGCAAAAGGCCTAAATCACTTATATTTTAAAAATTACAAATCTTTTCAAAAATTATTCAGACTAATAAATTAATGCGGCCATCACGTCGACCATTTTTTGGCAAAAGGCCTTGAATTTCCGGTGATTCGTCCCCACCTTGCTAATTTTACAATCTTACAACATAAAATCAATTTAAACATAACTAGTGTGTAGTTCTTTACTTGAAAATATCTACTTCTTATTTTAGATATGAAATATTGAAAATCAGAACTAAGTTAATAGTTTGACGTTCTTTACTTCTGAATAACTAAGTCTTATTTTAGTATAGTAAATTTGTAAATCAAAACTAAGTTATTAGTTTGAAGTTCTTTACTTGAAAATTTCTACTACTGATTTTAGAAATGAAAATTTGAAAATCAGATCTAAGTTAATAGTTTGACGTTCTTTACTTCTAAATAACTAAGTCTTACTTTAGAATAGTGTATATCTAAATTAAAACTAAGTTCATAGTTTGAAGTGCTTTACTTAAAAATATCTACTTCTGATTTTAAAAATGACAATTTGAAAATCAGATCTAAGTTAATAGTTAATAAACGTTCTTTACTTCAAAATAGATAAGTCTTATTTTAGAATACTGTATTTGTAAATGAAAACTAAGTAATTAGTTTGTAGTTCTTTGCTTCAAATTTACTAATTCGGATCTTAGTAATGTAACTATGGAAATCAAATCTAAGGTTGTAGTTTGATGTTCTTTACTTGAAAATATCTACTTCTGATTTTAGAAATTACAATTTGAACATCAGGTCTAAGTTAATAGTTTGACGTTCTTTACTTCAAAATAACTAAGTCTTATTTTAGACTAGTGAATTTGTAAATAAAAACTAACTTATTAGTTTGAAGTTCTTTACTTGAACATATCTACTGCTGCTTTTAGAAATGACAATTTGAAAATCAGAACTAAGTTAATAGTTTGTCGTTTTTTACTTCAAAATAGATGTCTTATTTTAGAATAGTGTATTTGTAAATCAAAACTAAGTTATTAGTTTGAAGTTATATACTTGAAAATATCTACTCCTGATTTTAGAAATGACAATTTGCAAATCAGAACTAAGTTAATAGTTTGACGTTTTTTTCTTCAAAATAGCTAATTCATATTTTAGAATAGTGAATTTGTAAATCAGAACTAATTTGTTAGCTTGAAGTGCTTTACTTGAAAATATCTACTACTGATTTTAAAAATGAAAATTTGAAAATCAGATCTAAGTTAATAGTTTGACGTTCTTTACTTCAAAATAGCTAAGTCTTATTTTAGACTAGTGAATTTGTAAATCAAATCTAAGTTATTAGTTTAAAGTTTTTTACTTCAAAATTACTAATTCGGATCTTAGTAATGTAAATTTGGAAATCAAATCTAAGGTTGTAGTTTGAAGTACTTTACTTGAAATTATCTACTTGTGATTTTAGAAATGACAATTTAAAAATCAAATCTAAGTTAATAGTTTGACGTTTTTTACTTCAAAATAACTAAGTCTTATTTTAGAATAGTGAATTTGTAAATCAAAGCTAAGTTATTAGTTTGAAGTTCTTTACTTGAAAATATCTACTACTAATTTTAGGAATGACAATTTGAAAATCAGATCTGAGTTAATAGTTTGACGTTTTTCACTTAAAAATAACTAAGATTTATTTTAGACTAGTGAATTTGTTAATCAAAACTAAGTTAATAGTTTGAAGTTTTTTACTTCAAATTTACTGATTTGGATCTTAGTAACGTAAATTTGGAAATCAAATCTAAGGTTGTAGTTTAAAGTTCTTTACTTGAAAATATCTACTTCTGATTTTAGAAATGACAATTTGAAAATCAGGTCTAATTATAGTTTGACGCTCTTTACATCAAAATTACAAAATTTTATTTTAGAATAGTTAACTTGTAAATCAAAACTAAGTTACTTGTTTGAAGTTTTTTACTTGAAAATATCTACTTCTCATTTTAGAAATTACAATTTGAAAATCAGATCTAAGTTAATAGTTTGACGTTCTTTACTTCAAAATAGATAAGTCTTATTTTAGAATACTGTATTTGTAAATCAAAACTAAGTTGTTAGTTTGAAGTTCTTTATTTGAAAATATCTGCTTCAGATTTTAGAAATGACAATTTGAAAATCAGATATAAGTTAATAGTTTGACGTTCTTTACCTCAAACCAACTAAGTCTTATTTTAGACTAGTAAATTTGTAAATCAAAACTAAGTTATTAGCTTGAAGTTCTTTACTTGAAAATATCTACTACTGATTTTAGAAATGACAATTTGAAAATCAGATCTAAGGTAATAGTTTGACGTTCCTTACTTCAAACTAACTTAGTCTTATTTTAGAATAGTGAATTTGTAAATCAAAGCTAAGTTATTAGTTTATAGTTCTTTACTTTGAAATATCTACTTCTTTTTTAAGAAATGATAATTTGAAAATCAGATCTAAGTTAATAGTTTGACGTTCTTTACATCAAAATAACTAAATTTTGTTTTGGAATAGTTAACTTGTAAATCAAAACTAAGTTATTAGTTTGATGTTTTTTACTTGAAAATATCTACTTCTGATTTTAGAAATGACAATTTGAATATCAGATGTAAGTTAATAGTTTGACGTTCTTTACTTCTAAATAACTAAGTCTTATTTTAGTATAATGAATTTGTAAATCAAAACTAAGTTATTAGTTTGAAGTTCTATACTTGAAAATATCTACTCCTGTTTTTAGAAATGTCTATTTGAAAATCAGAACTAAGTTAATAGTTTGACGTTTTTTACTTCAAAATAAATAAGTCTTATTTTAGAATAGCGTATTTGTAAATCAAAACTAACTTATTAGTTTGAAGTTCTTTACTTGAACATATCTACTGCTGCTTTTAGAAATGACAATTTGAAAATCAGAACTAAGTTAATAGTTTGTTGTTTTTTACTTCTAAATAGATAATTCTTTCTTTAGAATAGTGTATTTGTAATTCAAAACTAAGTTATTAGTTTGAAGTTCTATACTTGAAAATATCTACTCCTGATTTTAGAAATGACAATTTGCAAATCAGAACTAAGTTAATAGTTTGACGTTCTTTTCTTCAAAATAGCTAATTCATATTTTAGAATAGTGAATTTGTAAATCAGAACTAAGTTGTTAGCTTGAAGTGCTTTACTTGAAAATATCTACTACTGATTTTAGAAATAAAAATTTGAAAATCAGATCTAAGTTAATAGTTTGACGTTCTTTACTTCAAAATAACTAAGTCTTATTTTAGACTAGTGAATTGGTAAATCAAATCTAAGTTATTAGTTTAAAGTTTTTTACTTCAAATTTACTAATTCGGATCTTAGTAATGTAAATTTGGAAATCAAATCTAATAGTTTGACGTTCTTTACTTCAAAATAGATAAGTCTTACTTTAGTATAGTGAATTTGTAATTCAAAACTAAGTTATTAGTATGAAGTTCTTTGCATGAAAAAAACTACTACTGATTTTAGAAATAACAATTTGAAAATCAGATCTAAGTTAATAGTTTGACGTTCTTTACTTCAAAATAACTATGTCTTATTTTAGAATAGTCAATATGAAAATCAAAGCTTAGTTATTAGCTTGAAGTTCTTCACTAGAAAATATCTACTTCTGATTTTAGAAATGACAATTTGAAAATCTAGTTTAAGTTAATAGTTTGACGTTTTTTACTTCAAAATAACTCAGTCTTATTTTAGACTAGTAAATTTGTAAATCAAAACGAAGTTATTAGTTTGAAGTTCTTTACTTGAAAATATCTACTACTGATTTTAGAAATGACAATTTGAAAATCAGATCTAAGTTAATAGTTTGACGTTCCTTACTTCAAAATAACTTAGTCTTATTTTAGAATAGTGAATTAGTAAATCAAAACTAAGTTATTAGATTGTAGGTCTTTACTTTGAAATATCTACTTCTAATTTAAGAAATGACAATTTGAAAATAATATCTAAGTGAATAGTTTGACGCTCTTTACATCATAATAACTAAATTTTATTTTATAATAGTTAACTTTTAAATCAAAACTAAGTTATTAGTTTGAAGTTTTTTACTTGAAAATATCTACTTCTCATTTCAGAAATTACAATTTGAAAATCAGATCTAAGTTAATAGTTTGACGTTCTTTACTTCAAAATAACTAAGTCTTATTTTAGACTAGTGAATTGGTAAATCAAATCTAAGTTATTAGTTTAAAGTTTTTTACTTCAAATTTACTAATTCGAATCTTAGTATTGTAAATTTGGAAATCAAATCTAATAGTTTGACGTTCTTTACTTCAAAATAGATAAGTCTTACTTTAGTATAGTGAATTAGTAAATCAAAACTAAGTTATTAGTATGAAGTTTTTGATTGATTTTAAAAATAACTAATTTTATAACTGATAACTGTAACTATAACTATAACTATAACTGATAACTATAATATAAAAATAACTGATTTTAGAAATAACAATTTGAAAATCAGATCTAAGTTAATAGTTTGACGTTCTTTACTTCAAAATAACTATGTCTTATTTTAGAATAGTCAATATGAAAATCAAAGCTAAGTTATTAGTTTGAAGTTCATCACTAGAAAATATCTACTTCTGATTTTAGAAATGACAATTTGAAAATCTAGTTTAAGTTAATAGTTTGACGTTTTTTACTTCAAAATAACTTAGTCTTATTTTAGAATAGTGAATTAGTAAATCAAAACTAAGTTATTAGATTGTAGGTCTTTACTTTGAAATATCTACTTCTGATTTAAGAAATGACAATTTGAAAATAATATCTAAGTGAATAGTTTGACGCTCTTTACATCAAAATAACTAAATTTTATTTTATAATAGTTAACTTTTAAATCAAAACTAAGTTATTAGTTTGAAGTTTTTTACTTGAAAATATCTACTTCTCATTTCAGAAATTACAATTTGAAAATCAGAACTAAGTTAATAGTTTGACGTTCTTTACTTCAAAATAGATAAGTCTTATTTTAGAATACTGTATTTGTAAATCAAAACTAAGTTATTAGTATGAAGTTCTTTGCTTGAAAAAAACTACTACTGATTTTAGAAATAACAATTTTAAAATCAGATCTAAGTTAATAGTTTGACGTTCTTTACTTCAAAATAACTATGTCTTATTTTAGAATAGTCAATATGAAAATCAAAGCTTAGTTATTAGCTTGAAGTTCTACACTAGAAAATATCTACTTCTGATTTTAGAAATGACAATTTGAAAATCAAGTCTAAGTTAATAGTTTGACGATTTTTACTTCAAAATAACTAAGTCTGATTTTAGGATAGTGAATTTGTAAATCAAAGCTATGTTATTAGTGTGTAGTTCTTTACTTGAAAATATCTACTTCCTATTTTAGAAATGTCAATTTGAAAATCAGATCTAAGTTAATAGTTTGACGTTCTTTACTTCAAAATAACTAAGTTTTATTTTAGAATAGTATATTTGTAAATCAAAGCTAAGATATTTGTTAAAAGTTCTTTCCTTAAAAAAATGTACTTCTGATTTTAGAAATGACAATTTGAAAATCAGGTCTAAGTTAATAGTTTGATGTTTTTTACTTCAAAATAACTAAGTCTTATTTTAGACTAGTAAATTTGTAAATCAAAACTAAGTTATTAGTTTGAACTTCTGTACTTGAAAATATCTACTACTGATTTTAGAAATGACAATTTAAAAATCAGATCTAAGTTAATAGTATGACGTACTATACTTTAAAATAGATAAGTCTTATTTTAGAATACTGTATTTGTAAATCAAGACTAAGTTGTTAGTTTGAAGTACTTTATTTGAAAATGTCTGCTTCAGATTTTAGAAATGACAATTTGAAAATCAGATCTAAGGTAATAGTTTGACGTTCTTTACTTCAAAATGACTTAGTCTTATTTTAGAATAGTGAATTTGTAAATCAAAGCTAAGTTATTAGTTTGAAGTTCTTTACTTGAAAATAGATAAGTCTTATTTTAGAATAGTGAATTTGTTTGTAGTAGAATTAGTTTGTAGTTCTTTGCTTCAAATTTACTAATTCGGATCTTAGTAATGTAACTATGGAAATCAAATCTAAGGTTGTAGTTTGATGTTCTTTACTTGAAAATATCTACTTCTGATTTTAGAAATTACAATTTGAACATCAGGTCTAAGTTAATAGTTTGACGTTCTTTACTTCAAAATAACTAAGTCTTATTTTAGACTAGTGAATTTGTAAATCAAAACTAAGTTATTAGTTTAAAGTTTTTTACTTCAAATTTACAAATTTGGATCATAGTAATGTAAACTTCGAAATCAAATCTAAGGTTGTAGTTTAAAGTTCTTTACTTGAAAATATCTACTTCTGATTTTAAAAATGATAATTTGAAAATCAGATCTAAGTTAGAAGTTTGACGTTCTTTACTTCAAAATAGATAAGTCTTATTTTAGAATACTGTATTTGTAAATCAAAACTAAGTAGTTAGTTTGAAGTTCTTTATTTGAAAATATCTGCTTCAGATTTTTGAAATGAAAATTTGAAAATTAGATCTAAGTTAATAGTTTGACGATGTTTACTTCAAACCAACTAAGTCTTATTTTAGTATAGTGAATTTGTAAATCAAAACTAAGTTATTAGTATGAAGTTCTTTACTTGAAAAAAACTACTACTGATTTTAGAAATGACAATTTGAAAATCAGATCTAAGTTAATAGTTTGACGTTCCTTACTTCAAAATTACTTAGTTTTATTTTAGAATAGTGAATTTGTAAATCAAAACTAAGTTATTAGTTTGTAGTTTTTTACTTTGAAATATCTACTTCTGATTTAAGAAATGACAATTTGAAAATCATATCTAAGTTAATAGTTTGACGTTCCTTACTTCAAAATGACTTAGTCTTATTTTAGAATAGTGATTATGTAAATCAAAACTAAGTTATTAGTTTGTAGTTCTTTACTTAGAAATATCTACTACTGATTTTAGAAATGACAATTTGAAGATCAGATCTAAGTTAATAGTTTGACGTTCCTTACTTCAAAATGACTTAGTCTTATCTTAGAATAGTGAATTTGTAAATCAAAACTAAGTTATTAGTTTGTAGTACTTTACTTTGAAATATCTACTTCTGATTTAAGAAATGACTATTTGAAAATCATATCTAAGTTAATAGTTTGACGTTCCTTACTTCAAAATGACTTAGTCTTATTTTAGAATAGTGATTTTGTAAATCAAATGTAAGTTATTAGTTTGTATTTCTTTACTTTGAAATATCTACTACTGATTTTAGAAATGACAATTTTAAAATCAGATCGAAGTTAATAGTTGGACGTTCCTTACTTCAAAATGACTTAGTCTTATTTTAGAATAGTGATTTTGTAAATCAAAACTAAGTTATTAGTTTGTAGTTCTTTACTTTGAAATATCTACTACTGATTTTAGAAATGACAATTTGAAAATCAGATCTAAGTTAATAGTCTGACGTTCCTTACTTCAAAATGACTTAGTCTTATGTTAGAATAGTGAATTTGTCAATCAAAACTAAGTTATTAGTTTGTAGTTCTTTACTTTGAAATATCTACTTCTGATTTAAGAAATGACAATTTGAAAATCATATCTAAGTTAATAGTTTGACGTTCCTTACTTCAAAATGACTTAGTCTTATTTTAGAATAGTGATTTTGTAAATCAAAACTAAGTTATTAGTTTGTATTTCTTTACTTTGAAATATCTACTACTGATTTTAAAAATGACAATTTGAAAATCAGATCTAAGTTAATAGGCTGACGTTCCTTACTTCAAAATGACTTATTCTTATTTTAGAATAGTGAATTTGTAAATCAAAACTAAGTTGTTAGTATGAAGTTCTTTATTTGAAAATATCTGCTTTAGATTTTAGAAATGACAATTTGAAAATCAGATCTAAGTTAATAGTTTGACGTTCTTTACATCAAAATAACTAAATTTTGTTTTAGAATAGTTAACTTGTAAATCAAAACTAAGTTATTAGTTTGAAGTTCTTTACTTGAAAATATCTACTTCTGATTTTAGAAATGACAATTTAAAAATCAAATCTAAGTTAATAGTTTGACGTTTTTTACTTCAAAATAACTAAGTCTTATTTTAGAAAAGTAAATTTGTAAATCAAAGCTAAGTTATTAGTTTGAAGTTTTTTACTTGAAAATATCTACTTCTGATTTTAGAAATGACAATTTGAAAATCAGATCTAAATTAATAATTTGACGTTCTTTACTTTTAAATAACTAAGTCTTATTTTAGTATAGTGAATTTGTAAATAAAACTAAGTTATTAGTTTGAAGTTCGTTACTTGAAAATATCTACTACTGATTTTAGAAATGACAATTTAAAAATCAGATCTAAGTTAATAGTTTGACGTTCTTTATTTAAAAATAACTAAGTCTTATTTTAGAATAGTGAATTTGTAAATCAAAGCTAAGTTATATATTTGAAGTTCTTTACATGAAAATATCTACTTCTGATTTTGGAAATGACAATTTGAAAATCAGATCTAAGTTAATAGTTTGACGTTGTTTACTTCAAAATAACTAAGGCTTATTTTAGGATAGTTAATTTGTAAATCAAAGCTATGTTATTAGTGTGTAGTTCTTTACTTGAAAAAATCTACTTCTTATTTTAGATATGAAATATTGAAAATCAGAACTAAGTTAATAGTTTGACGTTCTTTACTTCTGAATAACTAAGTCTTATTTTAGTATAGTAAATTTGTAAATCAAAACTAAGTTAATAGTTTGAAGTACTTTACTTGAAAATATCTACTTCTGATTTTAGAAATGACAACTTGAAAATCAGATCTAAGTTAATAGTTTGACGTTCTTTACTTCAAAATAGTTAAGTCTTATTTTAGAATACTGTCTTTGTAAATCTAAACTAAGTTATTTGTTTGAAGTACTTTACTTGAAAATATCTACTTCTGATTTTAGAAATGACAATTTGAAAATTATATCTAAGTTAATAGTTTGACCTTGTTTACTTCAAAATAACTAAGTACTATTATAGAATAGTGCATTTGTAAATCTAAACTAAGTTATTAGTTTAAAGTTCTTTACTTGAAAATATCTACTTCTGATTTCAGAAATGACAATTTGAAAATCAGATCTTAGTTAATAGTTTGATGTTCTTTACTTCAAAGAAACTAAGTCTTATTTTAGAATAGTGAATCTGTAAATGAAAACTAAGTTATTAGTTTAAAGTTCTTTACTTTGAAATATCTACTTTTGATTTCAAAAATGACAATTTGAAAATCAGATCTAAGTTAATAGTTTGACGTTCTTTACTTCTAAATAGATAAGTCTTATTTTAGAATACAGTATTTGTAAAATAAAACTAAGTTATTAGTTTGAAGTTTTTTACTTGAAAATATCTACTTCTGATTTTAGAAATAACAATATGAAAATCAGATCTAAGTTAATAGTTTGATGTTCTGTACTTCAAAGAAACTAACTCATATTGTAGAATAGTGAATTTGTAAATCAAAACTAAGTTATTAGTTTGAAATACTTTACTTAAAAATATCTACTTCTGATATTAGAAATGACAATTTGAAAATCAGATCTAAGTTAATAGTTTGACGTTTTTTACTTCAAAATAACTAAGTCTTATTTAGACTAGTGAATTTGTAAATCAAAACTAAGCTATAAGTTTGACATACTTTACTTGAAAATATCTACTACTGATTTCAGAAATGACAAATTGAAAATCATATCTAAGTTAATAGTTTGTTGTTCTTTACTACAAAGAAACTAAGTCTTATGTTAAAATAGTGAATTTGTAAATCAAAACTAAGTTATTTGTTTGAAGTACTTTACTTGAAAATATCTACTTCTGATTTTAGAAATGACAATTTGAAAATCACATCTAAGTTTATAGTTTGACGATCTTTACTTCAAAATAGATAAGGCATATTTTAGAATACTGTCTTTGTAAATCATAACTAAGTTATTTGTTTGAAGTACTTTACTTGAAATTATCTGCTTCAGATTTTAGAAATCAAAATTTGAAAATCAGATCTAAGTTAATAGTTTGACGTTCTTCACTTTAAAGTAACGTAGTGTTAGTTTAGAATAGTGAATTTGTAAATCAAAACTAAGTTATTTGTTTGAAGTTCTTTACTTTGAAATATCTACGTCTGATTTCAGAAATGACAATTTGAAAATCAGATCTAAGTTAATAGTTTGACGTTTTTTACTTCAAAATAACTAAATCTTATTTAGACTAGTGAATTTGTAAATCAAAACTAAGCTATTAGTTTAAAGTTCTTTACTTAAAAATATCTACTACTGATTTTATAAATAACAATTTGTAAATCAGAACTAAGTTAATAGTTTGACGTTCTTTACTTTAAAATAACTAAGTATTATTTTAGGCTAGAAAATTTGTAAATCAAGACTAAGTTATAAGTTTGAAGTTCTTTACTTGAAAATATCTACTACTGATTTTAGAAATAACAATTTGTAAATCAGAACTAAGTTAATAGTTTGACGTTCTTTACTTTAAAATAACTAAGTATTATTTTAGAATAGTGAATTTGTAAATTAAAACTAGGCTGTTAGTTTGAAGTTCTTTATTTGAAAATATCTGCTTCAGATTTTAGAAATGCCAAATTGAAAATCAGATCTAAGTTAATAGTTTGACGTTCTTTACATCAAAATAACTAAATTTTATTTTAGAATAGTTAACTTGTAAATCAAAACTAAGTTATTAGTTTGAAGTTTTTTACTTGAAAATATCTACTGCTGATTTTAGAAATAACAATATGAAAATCAGATCTAAGTTAATAGTTTGATGTTCTGTACTTCAAAGAAACTAAGTCATATTGTAGAATAGTGAATTTGTAAATAAAAACTAAGTTATTAGTTTGAAATACTTTACTTGAAAATATCTACTTCTGATATTAGAAATGACAATTTGAAAATCAGATCTAAGTTAATAGTTTGACGTTTTTTACTTCAAAATAACTAATTCGGATATTAGTAATGTAAATTTGGAAATCTAATCTAAGGTTGTAGTTTGAAATTTTTTACTTGAAAATATCTACTTCTGATTTTAGAAATGACAATTTGAAAATCAGGTCTAATTATAGTTTGACGCTCTTTACATCAAAATTACAAAATTTTATTTTAGAATAGTTAACTTGTAAATCAAAACTAAGTTACTTGTTTGAAGTTTTTTACTTGAAAATATCTACTTCTCATTTTAGAAATTACAATTTGAAAATCAGATCTAAGTTAATAGTTTGACGTTCTTTACTTCAAAATAGATAAGTCTTATTTTAGAATACTGTATTTGTAAATCAAAACTAAGTTGTTAGTTTGAAGTTCTTTATTTGAAAATATCTGCTTCAGATTTTAGAAATGACAATTTCAAAATCAGATATAAGTTAATAGTTTGACGTTCTTTACCTCAAACCAACTAAGTCTTATTTTAGACTAGTAAATTTGTAAATCAAAACTAAGTTATTAGCTTGAAGTTCTTTACTTGAAAATATCTACTACTGATTTTAGAAATGACAATTTGAAAATCAGATCTAAGGTAATAGTTTGACGTTCCTTACTTCAAACTAACTTAGTCTTATTTTAGAATAGTGAATTTGTAAATCAAAGCTAAGTTATTAGTTTAAAGTTCTTTACTTTGAAATATCTACTTCTTTTTTAAGAAATGATAATTTGAAAATCAGATCTAAGTTAATAGTTTGACGTTCTTTACATCAAAATAACTAAATTTTGTTTTGGAATAGTTAACTTGTAAATCAAAACTAAGTTATTAGTTTGATGTTTTTTACTTGAAAATATCTACTTCTGATTTTAGAAATGACAATTTGAATATCAGATGTAAGTTAATAGTTTGACGTTCTTTACTTCTAAATAACTAAGTCTTATTTTAGTATAATGAATTTCTAAATCAAAACTAAGTTATTAGTTTGAAGTTCTATACTTGAAAATATCTACTCCTGTTTTTAGAAATGTCTATTTGAAAATCAGAACTAAGTTAATAGTTTGACGTTCTTTTCTTCAAAATAGCTAATTCATATTTTAGAATAGTGAATTTGTAAATCAGAACTAAGTTGTTAGCTTGAAGTGCTTTACTTGAAAATATCTACTACTGATTTTAGAAATATAAATTTGAAAATCAGATCTAAGTTAATAGTTTGACGTTCTTTACTTCAAAATAACTAAGTCTTATTTTAGACTAGTAAATTGGTAAATCAAATCTAAGTTATTAGTTTAAAGTTTTTTACTTCAAATTTACTAATTCGGATCTTAGTAATGTAAATTTGGAAATCAAATCTAATAGTTTGACGTTCTTTACTTCAAAATAGATAAGTCTTACTTTAGTATAGTGAATTTGTAAATCAAAACTAAGTTATTAGTATGAAGTTCTTTGCTTGAAAAAAACTACTACTGATTTTAGAAATAACAATTTGAAAATCAGATCTAAGTTAATAGTTTGACGTTCTTTACTTCAAAATAACTATGTCTTATTTTAGAATAGTCAATATGAAAATCAAAGCTAAGTTATTAGTTTGAAGTTCTTCACTAGAAAATATCTACTACTGATTTTAGAAATGACAATTTGAAAATCAGATCTAAGTTAATAGTTTGACGTTCCTTACTTCAAAATAACTTAGTCTTATTTTAGAATAGTGAATTAGTAAATCAAAACTAAGTTATTAGATTGTAGGTCTTTACTTTGAAATATCTACTTCTAATTTAAGAAATGACAATTTGAAAATAATATCTAAGTGAATAGTTTGACGCTCTTTACATCAAAATAACTAAATTTTATTTTATAATAGTTAACTTTTAAATCAAAACTAAGTTATTAGTTTGAAGTTTTTTACTTGAAAATATCTACTTCTCATTTCAGAAATTACAATTTGAAAATCAGATCTAAGTTAATAGTTTGACGTTTTTTACTTCAAAATAACTAAGTCTTATTTTAGACTAATGAATTGGTAAATCAAATCTAAGTTATTAGTTTAAAGTTTTTTACTACAAATTTACTAATTCGGATCTTAGTAATGTAAATTTGGAAATCAAATCTAATAGTTTGACGTTCTTTACTTCAAAATAGATAAGTCTTACTTTAGTATAGTGAATTTGTAAATCAAAACTAAGTTATTAGTATGAAGTTTTTGATTGATTTTAAAAATAACTAATTTTATAACTGATAACTGTAACTATAACTATAACTATAACTGATAACTATAATATAAAAATAACTGATTTTAGAAATAACAATTTGAAAATCAGATCTAAGTTAATAGTTTGACTTTAAAATAACTAAGTACCATTATAGAATAGTGCATTTGTAAATCAAAACTAAGTTATTACTTTAAATTTCGAGACTTTGAATTATCTACTTCTGATTTCAGAAATGACAATTTGAAAATCAGATCTTAGTTAATAGTTTGATGTTCTTTACTTCAAAGAAACTAAGTCTTATTTTAGAATAGTGAATCTGTAAATCAAAACTAAGTTATTAGTTTAAAGTTCTTTACTTTGAAATATCTACTTTTGATTTCAAAAATGACAATTTGAAAATCAGATCTAAGTTAATAGTTTGACGTTCTTTACTTCTAAATAGATAAGTCTTATTTTAGAATACAGTATTTGTAAAATAAAACTAAGTTATTAGTTTGAAGTTCTTTACTTGAAATTATCTGCTTCAGATTTTAGAAATCAAAATTTGAAAATCAGATCTAAGTTAATAGTTTGACGTTCTTCACTTTAAAGTAACGTAGTGTTAGTTTAGAATAGTGAATTTGTAAATCAAAACTAAGTTATTTGTTTGAAGTTCTTTACTTTGAAATATCTACGTCTCATTTCAGAAATGACAATTTGAAAATCAGATCTAAGTTAATAGTTTGACGTTTTTTACTTCAAAATAACTAAGTCTTATTTAGACTAGTGAATTTGTAAATCAAAACTAAGCTATTAGTTTAAAGTTCTTTACTTAAAAATATCTACTACTGATTTTAGAAATAACAATTTGTAAATCAGAACTAAGTTAATAGTTTGACGTTCTTTACTTTAAAATAACTAAGTATTATTTTAGGCTAGAAAATTTGTAAATCAAGACTAAGTTATAAGTTTGAAGTTCTTTACTTGAAAATATCTACTACTGATTTTAGAAATAACAATTTGTAAATCAGAACTAAGTTAATAGTTTGACGTTCTTTACTTTAAAATAACTAAGTATTATTTTAGAATAGTGAATTTCTAAATTAAAACTAGGCTGTTAGTTTGAAGTTCTTTATTTGAAAATATCTGCTTCAGATTTTAGAAATGCCAAATTGAAAATCAGATCTAAGTTAATAGTTTGACGTTCTTTACTTCAAAATAGATAAGTCTTATTTTAGAATACTGTATTTGTAAATCAAAACTAAGTTGTTAGTTTGAAGTTCTTTATTTGAAAATATCTGCTTCAGATTTTAGAAATGACAATTTGAAAATCAGATATAAGTTAATAGTTTGACGTTCTTTACCTCAAACCAACTAAGTCTTATTTTAGACTAGTAAATTTGTAAATCAAAACTAAGTTATTAGCTTGAAGTTCTTTACTTGAAAATATCTACTACTGATTTTAGAAATGACAATTTGAAAATCAGATCTAAGGTAATAGTTTGACGTTCCTTACTTCAAACTAACTTAGTCTTATTTTAGAATAGTGAATTTGTAAATCAAAGCTAAGTTATTAGTTTAAAGTTCTTTACTTTGAAATATCTACTTCTTTTTTAAGAAATGATAATTTGAAAATCAGATCTAAGTTAATAGTTTGACGTTCTTTACATCAAAATAACTAAATTTTGTTTTGGAATAGTTAACTTGTAAATCAAAACTAAGTTATTAGTTTGATGTTTTTTACTTGAAAATATCTACTTCTGATTTTAGAAATGACAATTTGAATATCAGATGTAAGTTAATAGTTTGACGTTCTTTACTTCTAAATAACTAAGTCTTATTTTAGTATAATGAATTTCTAAATCAAAACTAAGTTATTAGTTTGAAGTTCTATACTTGAAAATATCTACTCCTGTTTTTAGAAATGTCTATTTGAAAATCAGAACTAAGTTAATAGTTTGACGTTCTTTTCTTCAAAATAGCTAATTCATATTTTAGAATAGTGAATTTGTAAATCAGAACTAAGTTGTTAGCTTGAAGTGCTTTACTTGAAAATATCTACTACTGATTTTAGAAATATAAATTTGAAAATCAGATCTAAGTTAATAGTTTGACGTTCTTTACTTCAAAATAACTAAGTCTTATTTTAGACTAGTAAATTGGTAAATCAAATCTAAGTTATTAGTTTAAAGTTTTTTACTTCAAATTTACTAATTCGGATCTTAGTAATGTAAATTTGGAAATCAAATCTAATAGTTTGACGTTCTTTACTTCAAAATAGATAAGTCTTACTTTAGTATAGTGAATTTGTAAATCAAAACTAAGTTATTAGTATGAAGTTCTTTGCTTGAAAAAAACTACTACTGATTTTAGAAATAACAATTTGAAAATCAGATCTAAGTTAATAGTTTGACGTTCTTTACTTCAAAATAACTATGTCTTATTTTAGAATAGTCAATATGAAAATCAAAGCTAAGTTATTAGTTTGAAGTTCTTCACTAGAAAATATCTACTACTGATTTTAGAAATGACAATTTGAAAATCAGATCTAAGTTAATAGTTTGACGTTCCTTACTTCAAAATAACTTAGTCTTATTTTAGAATAGTGAATTAGTAAATCAAAACTAAGTTATTAGATTGTAGGTCTTTACTTTGAAATATCTACTTCTAATTTAAGAAATGACAATTTGAAAATAATATCTAAGTGAATAGTTTGACGCTCTTTACATCAAAATAACTAAATTTTATTTTATAATAGTTAACTTTTAAATCAAAACTAAGTTATTAGTTTGAAGTTTTTTACTTGAAAATATCTACTTCTCATTTCAGAAATTACAATTTGAAAATCAGATCTAAGTTAATAGTTTGACGTTTTTTACTTCAAAATAACTAAGTCTTATTTTAGACTAATGAATTGGTAAATCAAATCTAAGTTATTAGTTTAAAGTTTTTTACTACAAATTTACTAATTCGGATCTTAGTAATGTAAATTTGGAAATCAAATCTAATAGTTTGACGTTCTTTACTTCAAAATAGATAAGTCTTACTTTAGTATAGTGAATTTGTAAATCAAAACTAAGTTATTAGTATGAAGTTTTTGATTGATTTTAAAAATAACTAATTTTATAACTGATAACTGTAACTATAACTATAACTATAACTGATAACTATAATATAAAAATAACTGATTTTAGAAATAACAATTTGAAAATCAGATCTAAGTTAATAGTTTGACTTTAAAATAACTAAGTACCATTATAGAATAGTGCATTTGTAAATCAAAACTAAGTTATTACTTTAAATTTCGAGACTTTGAATTATCTACTTCTGATTTCAGAAATGACAATTTGAAAATCAGATCTTAGTTAATAGTTTGATGTTCTTTACTTCAAAGAAACTAAGTCTTATTTTAGAATAGTGAATCTGTAAATCAAAACTAAGTTATTAGTTTAAAGTTCTTTACTTTGAAATATCTACTTTTGATTTCAAAAATGACAATTTGAAAATCAGATCTAAGTTAATAGTTTGACGTTCTTTACTTCTAAATAGATAAGTCTTATTTTAGAATACAGTATTTGTAAAATAAAACTAAGTTATTAGTTTGAAGTTCTTTACTTGAAATTATCTGCTTCAGATTTTAGAAATCAAAATTTGAAAATCAGATCTAAGTTAATAGTTTGACGTTCTTCACTTTAAAGTAACGTAGTGTTAGTTTAGAATAGTGAATTTGTAAATCAAAACTAAGTTATTTGTTTGAAGTTCTTTACTTTGAAATATCTACGTCTCATTTCAGAAATGACAATTTGAAAATCAGATCTAAGTTAATAGTTTGACGTTTTTTACTTCAAAATAACTAAGTCTTATTTAGACTAGTGAATTTGTAAATCAAAACTAAGCTATTAGTTTAAAGTTCTTTACTTAAAAATATCTACTACTGATTTTAGAAATAACAATTTGTAAATCAGAACTAAGTTAATAGTTTGACGTTCTTTACTTTAAAATAACTAAGTATTATTTTAGGCTAGAAAATTTGTAAATCAAGACTAAGTTATAAGTTTGAAGTTCTTTACTTGAAAATATCTACTACTGATTTTAGAAATAACAATTTGTAAATCAGAACTAAGTTAATAGTTTGACGTTCTTTACTTTAAAATAACTAAGTATTATTTTAGAATAGTGAATTTCTAAATTAAAACTAGGCTGTTAGTTTGAAGTTCTTTATTTGAAAATATCTGCTTCAGATTTTAGAAATGCCAAATTGAAAATCAGATCTAAGTTAATAGTTTGACGTTCTTTACATCAAAATAACTAAATTTTATTTTAGAATAGTTAACTTGTAAATCAAAACTAAGTTATTAGTTTGAAGTTTTTTACTTGAAAATATCTACTTCTGATTTTAGAAATAACAATATGAAAATCAGATCTAAGTTAATAGTTTGATGTTCTGTACTTCAAAGAAACTAAGTCATATTGTAGAATAGTGAATTTGTAGATCAAAACTAAGTTATTAGTTTAAAGTTTTTTACTTCAAATTTACGTAATGTAAATTTGGAAATTAAATCTAAGGTTGTAGTTTGATGTTCTTTACTTGAATTTATCTACTTCTGATTTTAGAAATGACAATTTGAAAATCAGATCTAAGTTAATAGTTAGACGTTCTTTAGTTCAAAATAGATAAGTCTTATTTTAGAATACTGTATTTGCAAATCAAATTTAAGTTGTTAGTTCGAAGTTTTTTATTTGAAAATATCTACTTCTGATTTAAAAAATGACAATTTGAAAATCAGGTCTAAGTTAATAGCTTGACGTTTTGTACTTCAAAATAACTAAGTTATATTATAGACTAGTACATTTGTAAATCAAAACTAAGTTATTAGTTTGAAGTTCTTCACTTGAAAATATCTACTACTGATTTTAGAAATGACAATTTGAAAATCAGATCTAAGTTAATAGTTTGACGTTCTTTACTTCTAAATAACTAAGTCTTATTTTAGTATAGTGAATTTGTAAATCAAAGCTAAGTTATTAGTTTGAAGTTCTTTACTTGAAAATATCTACTACTGATTTTGAAAATGACAATTTGAAAATCAGATCTAAGTTAATAGTTTGACGTTCTTTACTTCTAAATAACCAAGTCTTATTTTAGAATAGTGTATTTGTAAATCAAAACTAAGTTATTAGTTTGAAGTTCTTTACTTGAAAGTATCTACTTCTTATTTTAGAAATGCCAATTTGAAAATCAGATCTAAGTTAATAGTTTGCCGTTCTTTAATTCAAAATAACTAAATTTTATTTTAGAATAGTTAACTTGTAAATCAAAACCGAGTTATTAGTTTGAAGTTTTTTACTTGAAAATATCTACTTCTGATTTTAGAAATGACAATTTGAAAATCAGATCCAAGTTAATAGTTTGACGTTCTTTACTTCTAAATAACCAAGTTTATTTTAGAATAGTGAATTTGTAAATCAAAGCTTAGTTATTAATTTAAAGTTTTTTACTTGAAAATATCTACTTCTGATTTAAGAAATGACAATTTGAAAATCAGATCTAAGTTAATAGTTTGACGTTCTTTACTTCAAAATAACTAAATCTCATTTTAGAATAGTCAATTTGTAAATCAAAGCTAAGTTATTAGTTTGAAGTTCTTTACTTGAAAATATCTACTTCTGCTTTTGGAAATGACAATTTGAAAATCAGATCAGAGTAAATAATTTGACGTTTTTTACTTCAAAACAACTAAGTCTTATTTTAGACTAGTAAATTCGTAAAACAAAACTAAGTTATTAGTTTGAAGTTCTTTACTTCAAAATAGATAAGTCTTATTTTACAATACTGTATTTGTAAATCTAAACTAAGTTGTTAGTTTAAAGTTTTTTACTTCACATTTACTAATTCGGATCGTAGTAATGTAAATTTGGAAATGAAATCTATGGTTGTAGTTTGAAGTTCTTTCCTTGAGATTATCTACTTCTGATTTTAGAATTGACGATTTGAAAATCAGATCTAAGTTAATAGTTTGACGTTCTTTACTTCAAAATAACTAAGTCTTATTTTAGAATAGTGAATTTGTAAATCAAAGCTAAGTTGTAAGTTTGAGGTTCATTACTTGAAAATATCTACTTCTGATTTTAGAAATGACAATGTGAAAATCAGATCTAAGTTAATAGTTTGACGTTCTTACCTTCTAAATAACTAAGTCTTATTTTAGTATAGTGAATTTGTAAAATAAAACTAAGTTATTAGTTTGAAGTTCTTTACTTGAAAATATCTACTTCTGATTAAAGAAATGACAATTTGAAAATCAGATCTAAGTTAATAGTTTAACGTTCTTTACTTCAAAATAGATAAGTCTTATTTTACAATACTGTATTTGTAAATCTAAACTAAGTTGTTAGTTTAAAGTTTTTACTTCAAAATTACTAATTCGGAATTTAGTAATGTAAATTTGGAAATCAAATCTAAGGTTGTAGTTTGAAGTTCTTTACTTGAAAATATCTACTTCTAATTTTAGACATGACAATTTGAAAATCAGATCTAAGTGAATAGTTTACGTTCTTTACTTCAAAATAACTAAGTCTCATTTTAGAATAGTGAATTTGTAAATCAAAGCTAAGTTATTAGTTTGAAGTTCTTTACTTGAAAATATTTATTTCTGATTTTAGAAATGACAATTTGAAAATCAGATCTAAGTTAATAGTTTGACGTTCCTTACTTTAAAATAGATAAGTCTTATTTTAGAATAGTGTATAACTAAATCAAAACTAAGTTATTAGTTTGAAGTTCTTTACTTGAAAATATCTACTTCTGATTTTAGAAATGACAATTTGAAAATCAGATCTAAGTTAATAGTTTGACGTTCTTTACTTCAAAATAACTAAGTCTTATTTTAGACTAGTGAATTTGTAAATCAAACCTAAGTTATTATTTTAAAGTTTTTACTTGAAATTTACTAACTCGGATCTTAGTAATCTAAATTTGGAAATCAAATCTTAGGTTGTAGTTTAAAGTTCTTTACTTGAAGATATCTACTTCTGATTCTAGAAATGACAATTTGCAAATCAGATCTAAGTTAACAGTTTGACGTTCTTTACTTCTGAACAACTAACTCTTATTTTAGTATAGTGAATTTGTAAATCAAAAATAAGTTATAAGTTTGAAGTTCTTTACTTGAAAATATCTATTTCTGGTTTTGGAAATGACAATTTGAAATTCAGTTCTAAGTTAATAGTTTGACGTTCTTTACTTCTAAACAAATAAGACTTATTTTAGTATAGTGAATTTGTAAATCAAAACTAAGTTATTAGTTTGAAGTATATATTTGAAAAAATCTACTACTGATTTTGGAAAATCAATTTGAAAATCAATTTGAAAATCAGATCGAAGTTAATAGTTTGACGTTTTTTACTTCAAAATAGATAAGTCTTATTTTAGAATACTGTATTTGTAAATCAAAACTAAGTTATTATTTCGAAGTCTATACTTGAAAAAATCTACTATTAATTTTAGAAATGACAATTTGAAAATCAGATCTAAGTAAATAGTTTGACGTTATTTACTTTAAAATAACTAAGTCGTATTTTAGAATAGTGAATTTGTAAATCAACGCTAAGTTATTAGTTTGAAGTACTTTATTTGAAAATGTCTGCTTCAGATTTTAGAAACGATAATTTGAAAATTAGATCTAAGTTAATAGTTTGACGTTCTTTACTTCTAAACAGATAAGTCTTATTTTAGAATACTGTATTTGTAAATCAAAACTAAGTTATAAGTTTGAAGTACTTTACTTAAAAATATCTACTACTGATTTTAGAAATGACAATTTGAAAGTTAGATCTAAGTAAATAGTTTGACGTTCTTTACTTCAAAATTAATAACTCTTAATTTAGAAATCTGTATTTGTAAATCAAAACTAAGTTGTTAGTTTGAAGTTCTTTATTTGAAAATATCTGCTTCAGATTTTAGAAATGACAATTTGAAAATCAGATCTAAGTTAATAGTTAGACGTTTTTCACTTCAAAATAACGAATACTTATTTTAGACTAGTGAATTTGTAAATCAAAACTAAGTTATAAGTTTAAAGTTTTTTACCTAAAATTAACTGATTCGGATCTTAGTAATGTAAATTTGGAAATCAAATCTAAGGTTGTAGTTTAAAGTTCTTTACTTGAAAATATCTACTTCTGATTATAGAAATGACAATTTGAAAATCAGATCTAAGTTAATAGTTTGACGTTCCTTACTTCTAAATAACTAAGTCTTATTTTAGAATAGTGTATTTCTAAATTAAAACTAAGTTCATAGTTTGAAGTACTTTACTTAAAAATATCTACTTCTGATTTTAGAAATGAATATTTGAAAATCAGATCTAAGTTAGTAGTTTGACGTTCTTTACTTCAAAATATATGAGTCTTAATTTAGAATACTGTATTTGTAAATCAAAACTCAGTTATTAGTTTGAAGTTCTTTATATGAAAATATCTACTACTGATTTTAGAAATGACAATTTGAAAATCAGATCTAAGTTAACAGTTTCACCATCTTTACTTCTAAGTAACTAAGTCTTATTTTAGACTAGTGATTTTTTAAATCAAAACTAAGTTATTAGTTTAAAGTTATTTACTTCAAATTTACTAATTCGGATCTTAGTAATGTAAATTTGGCGATCAAATCTAAGGTTGTAGTTTGAAGTTCTTTACTTGAAATTATCTACTTCTGATTTTAGAAATGACAATTTGAAAATCAGATCTAAGTTAATAGTTTGACGTTCTTTACTTCAAAATAACTAAGTCTTATTTTAGAATAGTGAATTTGTAAATCAAAGGTAAGTTATTAGTTTGAAGTTTTTTACTTGAAAATAGATAAGTCTTATTTTAGAATAGTGAATTTGTAAATCAAAGGTAAGTTAATAGTTTGAAGTTTTTTACTTCAAATTTACTGATTTGGATCTTAGTAACGTAAATTTGGAAATCAAATCTAAGGTTGTAGTTTAAAGTTCTTTACTTGAAAATATCTACTTCTGATTTTAGAAATGACAATTTGAAAATCAGGTCTAATTATAGTTTGACGCTCTTTACATCAAAATTACAAAATTTTATTTTAGAATAGTTAACTTGTAAATCAAAACTAAGTTACTAGTTTGAAGTTTTTTACTTGAAAATATCTACTTCTCATTTTAGAAATTACAATTTGAAAATCAGATCTAAGTTAATAGTTTGACGTTCTTTACTTCAAAATAGATAAGTCTTATTTTAGAATACTGTATTTGTAAATCAAAACTAAGTTGTTAGTTTGAAGTTCTTTATTTGAAAATATCTGCTTCAGATTTTAGAAATTACAATTTGAAAATCAGATATAAGTTAATAGTTTGACGTTCTTTACCTCAAACCAACTAAGTCTTATTTTAGACTAGTAAATTTGTAAATCAAAACTAAGTTATTAGCTTGAAGTTCTTTACTTGAAAATATCTACTACTGATTTTAGAAATGACAATTTGAAAATCAGATCTAAGGTAATAGTTTGACGTTCCTTACTTCAAAATAGATAAGTCTTACTTTAGTATAGTGAATTTGTAAATCAAATTAAGTTATTAGTATGAAGTTCTTTGCTTGAAAAAAACTACTACTGATTTTAGAAATAACAATTTGAAAATCAGATCTAAGTTAATAGTTTGACGTTCTTTACTTCAAAATAACTAAGTCTTATTTTAGACTAGTGAATTGGTAAATCAAATCTAAGTTATTAGTTTAAAGTTTTTTACTTCAAATTTACTAATTCGGATCTTAGTAATGTAAATTTGGAAATCAAATCTAATAGTTTGACGTTCTTTACTTCAAAATAGATAAGTCTTACTTTAGTATAGTGAATTTGTAAATCAAAACTAAGTTATTAGTATGAAGTTCTTTGCTTGAAAAAAACTACTACTGATTTTAGAAATAACAATTTGAAAATCAGATCTAAGTTAATAGTTTGACGTTCTTTACTTCAAAATAACTATGTCTTATTTTAGAATAGTCAATATGAAAATCAAAGCTACGTTATTAGTTTGAAGTTCTTCACTAGAAAATATCTACTTCTGATTTTAGAAATGACAATTTGAAAATCTAGTTTAAGTTAATAGTTTGACGTTTTTTACTTCAAAATAACTAAGTCTTATTTTAGACTAGTAAATTTGTAAATCAAAACGAAGTTATTAGTTTGAAGTTCTTTACTTGAAAATATCTACTACTGATTTTAGAAATGACAATTTGAAAATCAGATCTAAGTTAATAGTTTGACGTTCCTTACTTCAAAATAACTTAGTCTTATTTTAGAATAGTGAATTAGTAAATCAAAACTAAGTTATTAGATTGTAGGTCTTTACTTTGAAATATCTACTTCTGATTTAAGAAATGACAATTTGAAAATAATATCTAAGTGAATAGTTTGACGCTCTTTACATCAAAATAACTAAATTTTATTTTATAATAGTTAACTTTTAAATCAAAACTAAGTTATTAGTTTGAAGTTTTTTACTTGAAAATATCTACTTCTCATTTCAGAAATTACAATTTGAAAATCAGATCTAAGTTAATAGTTTGACGTTCTTTACTTCAAAATAGATAAGTCTTATTTTAGAATACTGTATTTGTAAATCAAAACTAAGTTATTAGTATGAAGTTCTTTGCTTGAAAAAAACTACTACTGATTTTAGAAATAACAATTTGAAAATCAGATCTAAGTTAATAGTTTGACGTTCTTTACTTCAAAATAACTATGTCTTATTTTAGAATAGTCAATATGAAAATCAAAGCTTAGTTATTAGCTTGAAGTTCTTCACTAGAAAATATCTACTTCTGATTTTAGAAATGACAATTTGAAAATCAAGTCTAAGTTAATAGTTTGACGTTTTTTACTTCAAAATAACTAAGTCTGATTTTAGGATAGTGAATTTGTAAATCAAAGCTATGTTATGAGTGTGTAGTTCTTTACTTGAAAATATCTACTTCCTATTTTAGAAATGTCAATTTGAAAATCAGATCTAAGTTAATAGTTTGACGTTCTTTACTTCAAAATAACTAAGTCTTATTTTAGAATAGTAAATTTGTAAATCAAAGCTAAGTTATTTGTTAAAAGTTCTTTCCTTAAAAAAATGTACTTCTGATTTTAGAAATGACAATTTGAAAATCAGGTCTAAGTTAATAGTTTGATGTGTTTTACTTCAAAATAACTAAGTCTTATTTTAGACTAGTAAATTTCTAAATCAAAACTAAGTTATTAGTTTGAACTTCTCTACTTGAAAATATCTACTACTGATTTTAGAAATGACAATTTAAAAATCAGATCTAAGGTAATAGTTTGACGTTCCTTACTTCAAACTAACTTAGTCTTATTTTAGAATAGTGAATTTGTAAATCAAAGCTAAGTTATTAGTTTAAAGTTCTTTACTTTGAAATATCTATTTCTTTTTTAAGAAATGATAATTTGAAAATCAGATCTAAGTTAATAGTTTGACGTTCTTTACATCAAAATAACTAAATTTTGTTTTGGAATAGTTAACTTGTAAATCAAAACTAAGTTATTAGTTTGATGTTTTTTACTTGAAAATATCTACTTCTGATTTTAGAAATGACAATTTGAATATCAGATGTAAGTTAATAGTATGACGTACTATACTTCAAAATAGATAAGTCTTATTTTAGAATACTGTATTTGTAAATCAAAACTAAGTTGTTAGTTTGAAGTTCTTTATTTGAAAATATCTGCTTCAGATTTTAGAAATGACAATTTGAAAATCAGATCTAAGTTAATAGTTAGACGTTTTTCACTTCAAAATAACGAATACTTATTTTAGACTAGTGAATTTGTAAATCAAAACTAAGTTATAAGTTTAAAGTTTTTTACCTAAAATTAACTGATTCGGATCTTAGTAATGTAAATTTGGAAATCAAATCTAAGGTTGTAGTTTAAAGTTCTTTACTTGAAAATATCTACTTCTGATTATAGAAATGACAATTTGAAAATCAGATCTAAGTTAATAGTTTGACGTTCCTTACTTCTAAATAACTAAGTCTTATTTTAGAATAGTGTATTTCTAAATTAAAACTAAGTTCATAGTTTGAAGTACTTTACTTAAAAATATCTACTTCTGATTTTAGAAATGAATATTTGAAAATCAGATCTAAGTTAGTAGTTTGACGTTCTTTACTTCAAAATATATGAGTCTTAATTTAGAATACTGTATTTGTAAATCAAAACTCAGTTATTAGTTTGAAGTTCTTTATATGAAAATATCTACTACTGATTTTAGAAATGACAATTTGAAAATCAGATCTAAGTTAACAGTTTCACCATCTTTACTTCTAAGTAACTAAGTCTTATTTTAGACTAGTGATTTTTTAAATCAAAACTAAGTTATTAGTTTAAAGTTATTTACTTCAAATTTACTAATTCGGATCTTAGTAATGTAAATTTGGCGATCAAATCTAAGGTTGTAGTTTGAAGTTCTTTACTTGAAATTATCTACTTCTGATTTTAGAAATGACAATTTGAAAATCAGATCTAAGTTAATAGTTTGACGTTCTTTACTTCAAAATAACTAAGTCTTATTTTAGAATAGTGAATTTGTAAATCAAAGGTAAGTTATTAGTTTGAAGTTTTTTACTTGAAAATAGATAAGTCTTATTTTAGAATAGTGAATTTGTAAATCAAAGGTAAGTTAATAGTTTGAAGTTTTTTACTTCAAATTTACTGATTTGGATCTTAGTAACGTAAATTTGGAAATCAAATCTAAGGTTGTAGTTTAAAGTTCTTTACTTGAAAATATCTACTTCTGATTTTAGAAATGACAATTTGAAAATCAGGTCTAATTATAGTTTGACGCTCTTTACATCAAAATTACAAAATTTTATTTTAGAATAGTTAACTTGTAAATCAAAACTAAGTTACTAGTTTGAAGTTTTTTACTTGAAAATATCTACTTCTCATTTTAGAAATTACAATTTGAAAATCAGATCTAAGTTAATAGTTTGACGTTCTTTACTTTAAAATAGATAAGTCTTATTTTAGAATACTGTATTTGTAAATCAAAACTAAGTTGTTAGTTTGAAGTTCTTTATTTGAAAATATCTGCTTCAGATTTTAGAAATGACAATTTGAAAATCAGATATAAGTTAATAGTTTGACGTTCTTTACCTCAAACCAACTAAGTCTTATTTTAGACTAGTAAATTTGTAAATCAAAACTAAGTTATTAGCTTGAAGTTCTTTACTTGAAAATATCTACTACTGATTTTAGAAATGACAATTTGAAAATCAGATCTAAGGTAATAGTTTGACGTTCCTTACTTCAAAATAGATAAGTCTTACTTTAGTATAGTGAATTTGTAAATCAAAACTAAGTTATTAGTATGAAGTTCTTTGCTTGAAAAAAACTACTACTGATTTTAGAAATAACAATTTGAAAATCAGATCTAAGTTAATAGTTTGACGTTCTTTACTTCAAAATAACTAAGTCTTATTTTAGACTAGTGAATTGGTAAATCAAATCTAAGTTATTAGTTTAAAGTTTTTTACTTCAAATTTACTAATTCGGATCTTAGTAATGTAAATTTGGAAATCAAATCTAATAGTTTGACGTTCTTTACTTCAAAATAGATAAGTCTTACTTTAGTATAGTGAATTTGTAAATCAAAACTAAGTTATTAGTATGAAGTTCTTTGCTTGAAAAAAACTACTACTGATTTTAGAAATAACAATTTGAAAATCAGATCTAAGTTAATAGTTTGACGTTCTTTACTTCAAAATAACTATGTCTTATTTTAGAATAGTCAATATGAAAATCAAAGCTACGTTATTAGTTTGAAGTTCTTCACTAGAAAATATCTACTTCTGATTTTAGAAATGACAATTTGAAAATCTAGTTTAAGTTAATAGTTTGACGTTTTTTACTTCAAAATAACTAAGTCTTATTTTAGACTAGTAAATTTGTAAATCAAAACGAAGTTATTAGTTTGAAGTTCTTTACTTGAAAATATCTACTACTGATTTTAGAAATGACAATTTGAAAATCAGATCTAAGTTAATAGTTTGACGTTCCTTACTTCAAAATAACTTAGTCTTATTTTAGAATAGTGAATTAGTAAATCAAAACTAAGTTATTAGATTGTAGGTCTTTACTTTGAAATATCTACTTCTGATTTAAGAAATGACAATTTGAAAATAATATCTAAGTGAATAGTTTGACGCTCTTTACATCAAAATAACTAAATTTTATTTTATAATAGTTAACTTTTAAATCAAAACTAAGTTATTAGTTTGAAGTTTTTTACTTGAAAATATCTACTTCTCATTTCAGAAATTACAATTTGAAAATCAGATCTAAGTTAATAGTTTGACGTTCTTTACTTCAAAATAGATAAGTCTTATTTTAGAATACTGTATTTGTAAATCAAAACTAAGTTATTAGTATGAAGTTCTTTGCTTGAAAAAAACTACTACTGATTTTAGAAATAACAATTTGAAAATCAGATCTAAGTTAATAGTTTGACGTTCTTTACTTCAAAATAACTATGTCTTATTTTAGAATAGTCAATATGAAAATCAAAGCTTAGTTATTAGCTTGAAGTTCTTCACTAGAAAATATCTACTTCTGATTTTAGAAATGACAATTTGAAAATCAAGTCTAAGTTAATAGTTTGACGTTTTTTACTTCAAAATAACTAAGTCTGATTTTAGGATAGTGAATTTGTAAATCAAAGCTATGTTATGAGTGTGTAGTTCTTTACTTGAAAATATCTACTTCCTATTTTAGAAATGTCAATTTGAAAATCAGATCTAAGTTAATAGTTTGACGTTCTTTACTTCAAAATAACTAAGTCTTATTTTAGAATAGTAAATTTGTAAATCAAAGCTAAGTTATTTGTTAAAAGTTCTTTCCTTAAAAAAATGTACTTCTGATTTTAGAAATGACAATTTGAAAATCAGGTCTAAGTTAATAGTTTGATGTGTTTTACTTCAAAATAACTAAGTCTTATTTTAGACTAGTAAATTTCTAAATCAAAACTAAGTTATTAGTTTGAACTTCTCTACTTGAAAATATCTACTACTGATTTTAGAAATGACAATTTAAAAATCAGATCTAAGGTAATAGTTTGACGTTCCTTACTTCAAACTAACTTAGTCTTATTTTAGAATAGTGAATTTGTAAATCAAAGCTAAGTTATTAGTTTAAAGTTCTTTACTTTGAAATATCTATTTCTTTTTTAAGAAATGATAATTTGAAAATCAGATCTAAGTTAATAGTTTGACGTTCTTTACATCAAAATAACTAAATTTTGTTTTGGAATAGTTAACTTGTAAATCAAAACTAAGTTATTAGTTTGATGTTTTTTACTTGAAAATATCTACTTCTGATTTTAGAAATGACAATTTGAATATCAGATGTAAGTTAATAGTATGACGTACTATACTTCAAAATAGATAAGTCTTATTTTAGAATACTGTATTTGTAAATCAAAACTAAGTTGTTAGTTTGAAGTACTTTATTTGAAAATGTCTGCTTCAGATTTTAGAAATGACAATTTGAAAATCAGATCTAAGGTAATAGTTTGACGTTCTTTACTTCAAAATGACTTAGTCTTATTTTAGAATAGTGAATTTGTAAATCAAAGCTAAGTTATTAGTTTGAAGTTCTTTACTTGAAAATAGATAAGTCTTATTTTAGAATAGTGAATTTGTTTGTAGTAGAATTAGTTTGTAGTTGTTTGCTTCAAATTTACTAATTCGGATCTTAGTAATGTAACTATGGAAATCAAATCTAAGGTTGTAGTTTGATGTTCTTTACTTGAAAATATCTACTTCTGATTTTAGAAATTACAATTTGAACATCAGGTCTAAGTTAATAGTTTGACGTTCTTTACTTCAAAATAACTAAGTCTTATTTTAGACTAGTGAATTTGTAAATCAAAACTAAGTTATTAGTTTAAAGTTTTTTACTTCAAATTTACAAATTTGGATCATAGTAATGTAAACTTCGAAATCAAATCTAAGGTTGTAGTTTAAAGTTCTTTACTTGAAAATATCTACTTCTGATTTTAAAAATGATAATTTGAAAATCAGATCTAAGTTAGAAGTTTGACGTTCTTTACTTCAAAATAGATAAGTCTTATTTTAGAATACTGTATTTGTAAATCAAAACTAAGTAGTTAGTTTGAAGTTCTTTATTTGAAAATATCTGCTTCAGATTTTTGAAATGAAAATTTGAAAATTAGATCTAAGTTAATAGTTTGACGATGTTTACTTCAAACCAACTAAGTCTTATTTTAGAATAGTAAATTTGTAAATCAAAGCTAAGTTATTTGTTAAAAGTTCTTTCCTTAAAAAAATGTACTTCTGATTTTAGAAATGACAATTTGAAAATCAGGTCTAAGTTAATAGTTTGATGTTTTTTACTTCAAAATAACTAAGTCTTATTTTAGACTAGTAAATTTCTAAATCAAAACTAAGTTATTAGTTTGAACTTCTCTACTTGAAAATATATACTACTGATTTTAGAAATGACAATTTAAAAATCAGATCTAAGGTAATAGTTTGACGTTCCTTACTTCAAACTAACTTAGTCTTATTTTAGAATAGTGAATTTGTAAATCAAAGCTAAGTTATTAGTTTAAAGTTCTTTACTTTGAAATATCTATTTCTTTTTTAAGAAATGATAATTTGAAAATCAGATCTAAGTTAATAGTTTGACGTTCTTTACATCAAAATAACTAAATTTTGTTTTGGAATAGTTAACTTGTAAATCAAAACTAAGTTATTAGTTTGATGTTTTTTACTTGAAAATATCTACTTCTGATTTTAGAAATGACAATTTGAATATCAGATGTAAGTTAATAGTATGACGTACTATACTTCAAAATAGATAAGTCTTATTTTAGAATACTGTATTTGTAAATCAAAACTAAGTTGTTAGTTTGAAGTACTTTATTTGAAAATGTCTGCTTCAGATTTTAGAAATGACAATTTGAAATTTAGATCTAAGGTAATAGTTTGACGTTCTTTACTTCAAAATGACTTAGTCTTATTTTAGAATAGTGAATTTGTAAATCAAAGCTAAGTTATTAGTTTGAAGTTCTTTACTTGAAAATAGATAAGTCTTATTTTAGAATAGTGAATTTGTTTGTAGTAGAATTAGTTTGTAGTTGTTTGCTTCAAATTTACTAATTCGGATCTTAGTAATGTAACTATGGAAATCAAATCTAAGGTTGTAGTTTGATGTTCTTTACTTGAAAATATCTACTTCTGATTTTAGAAATTACAATTTGAACATCAGGTCTAAGTTAATAGTTTGACGTTCTTTACTTCAAAATAACTAAGTCTTATTTTAGACTAGTGAATTTGTAAATCAAAACTAAGTTATTAGTTTAAAGTTTTTTACTTCAAATTTACAAATTTGGATCATAGTAATGTAAACTTCGAAATCAAATCTAAGGTTGTAGTTTAAAGTTCTTTACTTGAAAATATCTTCTTCTGATTTTAAAAATGATAATTTGAAAATCAGATCTAAGTTAGAAGTTTGACGTTCTTTACTTCAAAATAGATAAGTCTTATTTTAGAATACTGTATTTGTAAATCAAAACTAAGTAGTTAGTTTGAAGTTCTTTATTTGAAAATATCTGCTTCAGATTTTTGAAATGAAAATTTGAAAATTAGATCTAAGTTAATAGTTTGACGATGTTTACTTCAAACCAACTAAGTCTTATTTTAGAATAGTAAATTTGTAAATCAAAGCTAAGTTATTTGTTAAAAGTTCTTTCCTTAAAAAAATGTACTTCTGATTTTAGAAATGACAATTTGAAAATCAGGTCTAAGTTAATAGTTTGATGTTTTTTACTTCAAAATAACGAAGTCTTATTTTAGACTAGTAAATTTCTAAATCAAAACTAAGTTATTAGTTTGAACTTCTCTACTTGAAAATATCTACTACTGATTTTAGAAATGACAATTTAAAAATCAGATCTAAGGTAATAGTTTGACGTTCCTTACTTCAAACTAACTTAGTCTTATTTTAGAATAGTGAATTTGTAAATCAAAGCTAAGTTATTAGTTTAAAGTTCTTTACTTTGAAATATCTATTTCTTTTTTAAGAAATGATAATTTGAAAATCAGATCTAAGTTAATAGTTTGACGTTCTTTACATCAAAATAACTAAATTTTGTTTTGGAATAGTTAACTTGTAAATCAAAACTAAGTTATTAGTTTGATGTTTTTTACTTGAAAATATCTACTTCTGATTTTAGAAATGACAATTTGAATATCAGATGTAAGTTAATAGTATGACGTACTATACTTCAAAATAGATAAGTCTTATTTTAGAATACTGTATTTGTAAATCAAAACTAAGTTGTTAGTTTGAAGTACTTTATTTGAAAATGTCTGCTTCAGATTTTAGAAATGACAATTTGAAATTTAGATCTAAGGTAATAGTTTGACGTTCTTTACTTCAAAATGACTTAGTCTTATTTTAGAATAGTGAATTTGTAAATCAAAGCTAAGTTATTAGTTTGAAGTTCTTTACTTGAAAATAGATAAGTCTTATTTTAGAATAGTGAATTTGTTTGTAGTAGAATTAGTTTGTAGTTGTTTGCTTCAAATTTACTAATTCGGATCTTAGTAATGTAACTATGGAAATCAAATCTAAGGTTGTAGTTTGATGTTCTTTACTTGAAAATATCTACTTCTGATTTTAGAAATTACAATTTGAACATCAGGTCTAAGTTAATAGTTTGAGGTTCTTTACTTCAAAATAACTAAGTCTTATTTTAGACTAGTGAATTTGTAAATCAAAACTAAGTTATTAGTTTAAAGTTTTTTACTTCAAATTTACAAATTTGGATCATAGTAATGTAAACTTCGAAATCAAATCTAAGGTTGTAGTTTAAAGTTCTTTACTTGAAAATATCTACTTCTGATTTTAAAAATGATAATTTGAAAATCAGATCTAAGTTAGAAGTTTGACGTTCTTTACTTCAAAATAGATAAGTCTTATTTTAGAACACTGTATTTGTAAATCAAAACTAAGTAGTTAGTTTGAAGTTCTTTATTTGAAAATATCTGCTTCAGATTTTTGAAATGAAAATTTGAAAATTAGATCTAAGTTAATAGTTTGACGATGTTTACTTCAAACCAACTAAGTCTTATTTTAGTATAGTGAATTTGTAAATCAAAACTAAGTTATTAGTATGAAGTTCTTTACTTGAAAAAAACTACTACTGATTTTAGAAATGACAATTTGAAAATCAGATCTAAGTTAATAGTTTGACGTTCCTTACTTCAAAATGACTTAGTCTTATTTTAGAATAGTGATTATGTAAATCAAAACTAAGTTATTAGTTTGTAGTTCTTTACTTAGAAATATCTACTACTGATTTTAGAAATGACAATTTGCAGATCAGATCTAAGTTAATAGTTTGACGTTCCTTACTTCAAAATGACTTAGTCTTATAATAGAATAGTGAATTTGTAAATCAAAACTAAGTTATTAGTTTGTAGTACTTTACTTTGAAATATCTACTTCTGATTGAAGAAATGACTATTTGAAAATCATATCTAAGTTAATAGTTTGACGTTCCTTATTTCAAAATGACTTAGTCTTATTTTATAATAGTGATTTTGTAAATCAAATGTAAGTTATTAGTTTGTATTACTTTACTTTGAAATATCTACTACTGATTTTAGAAATGACAATTTGAAAATCAGATCTAAGTTAATAGTTGGACGTTCCTTACTTCAAAATGACTTAGTCTTATTTTAGAATAGTGATTTTGTAAATCAAAACTAAGTTATTAGTTTGTAGTTCTTTACTTTGAAATATCTACTACTGATTTTAGAAATGACAATTTGAAAATCAGATCTAAGTTAATAGTCTGACGTTCCTTACTTCAAAATTACTTAGTCTTATGTTAGAATAGTGAATTTGTCAATCAAAACTAAGTTATTAGTTTGTATTTCTTTACTTTGAAATATCTACTACTGATTTTAAAAATGACAATTTGAAAATCAGATCTAAGTTAATAGGCTGACGTACCTTACTTCAAAATGACTTAGTCTTATTTTAGAATAGTGAATTTGTAAATCAAAACTAAGTTGTTAGTTTGAAGTTCTTTATTTGAAAATATCTGCTTCTGATTTAAGAAATGACAATTTGAAAATCATATCTAAGTTAATAGTTTGACGTTCCTTACTTCAAAATGACTTAGTCTTATTTTAGAATAGTGATTTTGTAAATCAAAACTAAGTTATTAGTTTGTATTTCTTTACTTTGAAATATCTACTACTGATTTTAAAAATGACAATTTGAAAATCAGATCTAAGTTAATAGGCTGACGTACCTTACTTCAAAATGACTTAGTCTTATTTTTGAATAGTGAGTTTGTAAATCAAAACTAAGTTGTTAGTTTGAAGTTCTTTATTTGAAAATATCTGCTTTAGATTTTAGAAATGACAATTTGAAAATCAGATCTAAGTTAATAGTTTGACGTTCTTTACATCAAAATAACTAAATTTTGTTTTAGAATAGTTAACTTGTAAATGAAAACTAAGTTATTAGTTTGAAGTTCTTTACTTGAAAATATCTATTTCTGATTTTAGAAATGACAATTTAAAAATCAAATCTAAGTTAATAGTTTGACGTTTTTTACTTCAAAATAACTAAGTCTTATTTTAGAACAGTGTATTTGTAAATGAAAACCAAGTAATTAGTTTGTAGTTCTTTGCTTCAAATTTACTAATTCGGATCTTAGTAATGTAACTTTGGAAATCAAATCTAAGGTTGTAGTTTGATGTTCTTTACTTTAAAATATCTACTTCTGATTTTAAAAATTACAATTTGAACATCCGGTCTAAGTTAATAGTTTGACGTTCTTTACTTCAAAATAACTAAGTCTTATTTTAGACTAGTGAATTTGTAAATCAAATCTAAGTTATTAGTTTAAAGTTTTTTACTTCAAATTTACTAATTCGGATCTTAGTAATGCAAATTTGGAAACCAAATCTAAGGTTATAGTTTGAAGTTCTTTACTTGAAATTATCTACTTCTGATTTTAGAAATGACAATTTAACAATCAAATCTAAGTTAATAATTTGACGTTCTATACTTCAAAATAACTAAGTCTTACTTTAGCATAGTGAATTTGTAAATCAAAGCTAAGTTATTAGTTTGAAGTTCTCTACTTGAAAATATCTACTACTAATTTTAGAAATGACAATTTGAAAATCAGATCTAAGTTAATAGTTTGACGTTTTTCACTTCAAAATAACTAAGACTTATTTTAGACTAGTGAATTTGTAAATCAAAACTAAGTTATTAGTTTAAAGTTTTTTACTTCAAATTTACTGATTCGGATCTTAGTAATGTAAATTTGGAAATCAAATCTAAGGTTGTAGTTTAAAGTTCTTTACTTGAAAATATCTACTTCTGATTTTAGAAATGACAATTTGAAAATCAGGTCTAAGTTAATAGTTTGACGCTCTTTACATCAAAATAACTAAATTTTATTTTAGAATAGTTAACTTGTAAATCAAAACTAAGTTAATAGTTTGAAGTTTTTTACTTGAAAATATCTACTTCTCATTATAGAAATCACAATTTGAAAATCAGATCTAAGTTAATAGTTTGACGTTCTTTACTCGAAATAGATAAGTCTTATTTTAGAATACTGTATTTGTAAATCAAAACTAAGTTGTTAGTTTGAAGTTCTTTATTTGAAAATATCTGCTTTAGATTTTAGAAATGACAATTTGAAAATCAGATCTAAGTTAATAGTTTGACGTTCTTTACATCAAAATAACTAAATTTTGTTTTAGAATAGTTAAGTTGTAAATCAAAACTAAGTTATTAGTTTGAAGTTCTTTACTTGAAAATATCTACTTCTGATTTTAGAAATGACAATTTGAAAATCAGATCTAAGTCTTAGCCAAAAGAATGAGGTGTAATATAATTTTTGTAAATCTATTTATTTTTAAATTGCTTCCAATCAATTCCAATTACTAATATTTTTCTTCAAAGTAATTCGTGAAACTTCAATTTAATAATTTATAAAAATGGGAATGCAAAATGCTATGATTGCCGTATCGCATCGCCCGCTTATCATCAACGTTTGTGTTACCTTCAATAATTTTTAATTTTATAAAATCCTGCCCATCCAAATAATTTTTTATTAATAAATCTGAATCTTCCAATTCCTTCGTATTTAATTTTGTATTTAATTATTTAATCAGCTTCCATTTAATTTTTTTCTTCCAAAATAAATTCACACTTTCTTCAAAATCAATATAATAATAATTTCAATAAAACACTTTATCAACTTCAAAACTTTTACTTGTATTTCAAAAATTATAAACTTATTAGAAATTATTCGGACATGAATTTTACACGTCCATCGTGTCGACCATTTTTTGGCAAAAGGCCTAAATCACTTATATTTTAAAAATTACAAATCTTTTCAAAAATTATTCAGACTATTAAATTAATGCGGCCATCACGTCGACCATTTTTTGGCAAAAGGCCTTGAATTTCCGGTGATTCGTCCCCACCTTGCTAATTTTACAATCTTACAACATAAAATCAATTTAAACATAACTAGTGTGTAGTTCTTTACTTGAAAATATCTACTTCTTATTTTAGATATGAAATATTGAAAATCAGAACTAAGTTAATAGTTTGACGTTCTTTACTTCTGAATAACTAAGTCTTATTTTAGTATAGTAAATTTGTAAATCAAAACTAAGTTATTAGTTTGAAGTTCTTTACTTGAAAATTTCTACTACTGATTTTAGAAATAAAAATTTGAAAATCAGATCTAAGTTAATAGTTTGACGTTCTTTACTTCTAAATAACTAAGTCTTATTTTAGAATAGTGTATATCTAAATTAAAACTAAGTTCATAGTTTGAAGTACTTTACTTAAAAATATCTACTTCTGATTTTAGAAATGAATATTTGAAAATCAGATCTAAGTTAGTAGTTTGACGTTCTTTACTTCAAAATAGCTAAGTCTTATTTTAGACTAGTGAATTTGTAAATCAAATCTAAGTTATTAGTTTAAAGTTTTTTACTTCAAAATTACTAATTCGGATCTTAGTAATGTAAATTTGGAAATCAAATCTAAGGTTGTAGTTTGAAGTACTTTACTTGAAATTATCTACTTGTGATTTTAGAAATGACAATTTAAAAATCAAATCTAAGTTAATAGTTTGACGTTTTTTACTTCAAAATAACTAAGTCTTATTTTAGAATAGTGAATTTGTAAATCAAAGCTAAGTTATTAGTTTGAAGTTCTTTACTAGAAAATATCTACTACTAATTTTAGGAATGACAATTTGAAAATCAGATCTGAGTTAATAGTTTGACGTTTTTCACTTCAAAATAACTAAGATTTATTTTAGACTAGTGAATTTGTTAATCAAAACTAAGTTAATAGTTTGAAGTTTTTTACTTCAAATTTACTGATTTGGATCTTAGTAACGTAAATTTGGAAATCAAATCTAAGGTTGTAGTTTAAAGTTCTTTACTTGAAAATATCTACTTCTGATTTTAGAAATGACAATTTGAAAATCAGGTCTAATTATAGTTTGACGCTCTTTACATCAAAATTACAAAATTTTATTTTAGAATAGTTAACTTGTAAATCAAAACTAAGTTACTTGTTTGAAGTTTTTTACTTGAAAATATCTACTTCTCATTTTAGAAATTACAATTTGAAAATCAGATCTAAGTTAATAGTTTGACGTTCTTTACTTCAAAATAGATAAGTCTTATTTTAGAATACTGTATTTGTAAATCAAAACTAAGTTGTTAGTTTGAAGTTCTTTATTTGAAAATATCTGCTTCAGATTTTAGAAATGACAATTTGAAAATCAGATATAAGTTAATAGTTTGACGTTCTTTACCTCAAACCAACTAAGTCTTATTTTAGACTAGTAAATTTGTAAATCAAAACTAAGTTATTAGCTTGAAGTTCTTTACTTGAAAATATCTACTACTGATTTTAGAAATGACAATTTGAAAATCAGATCTAAGGTAATAGTTTGACGTTCCTTACTTCAAACTAACTTAGTCTTATTTTAGAATAGTGAATTTGTAAATCAAAGCTAAGTTATTAGTTTAAAGTTCTTTACTTTGAAATATCTACTTCTTTTTTAAGAAATGATAATTTGAAAATCAGATCTAAGTTAATAGTTTGACATTCTTTACATCAAAATAACTAAATTTTGTTTTGGAATAGTTAACTTGTAAATCAAAACTAAGTTATTAGTTTGATGTTTTTTACTTGAAAATATCTACTTCTGATTTTAGAAATGACAATTTGAATATCAGATGTAAGTTAATAGTTTGACGTTCTTTACTTCTAAATAACTAAGTCTTATTTTAGTATAATGAATTTGTAAATCAAAACTAAGTTATTAGTTTGAAGTTCTATACTTGAAAATATCTACTCCTGTTTTTAGAAATGTCTATTTGAAAATCAGAACTAAGTTAATAGTTTGACGTTTTTTACTTCAAAATAAATAAGTCTTATTTTAGAATAGCGTATTTGTAAATCAAAACTAACTTATTAGTTTGAAGTTCTTTACTTGAACATATCTACTGCTGCTTTTAGAAATGACAATTTGAAAATCAGAACTAAGTTAATAGTTTGTTGTTTTTTACTTCTAAATAGATAATTCTTTCTTTAGAATAGTGTATTTGTAATTCAAAACTAAGTTATTAGTTTGAAGTTCTATACTTGAAAATATCTACTCCTGATTTTAGAAATGACAATTTGCAAATCAGAACTAAGTTAATAGTTTGACGTTCTTTTCTTCAAAATAGCTAATTCATATTTTAGAATAGTGAATTTGTAAATCAGAACTAAGTTGTTAGCTTGAAGTGCTTTACTTGAAAATATCTACTACTGATTTTAGAAATAAAAATTTGAAAATTAGATCTAAGTTAATAGTTTGACGTTCTTTACTTCAAAATAACTATGTCTTATTTTAGAATAGTCAATATGAAAATCAAAGCTAAGTTATTAGTTTGAAGTTCTTCACTAGAAAATATCTACTTCTGATTTTAGAAATGACAATTTGAAAATCTAGTTTAAGTTAATAGTTTGACGTTTTTTACTTCAAAATAACTAAGTCTTATTTTAGACTAGTAAATTTGTAAATCAAAACGAAGTTATTAGTTTGAAGTGCTTTACTTGAAAATATCTACTACGGATTTTAGAAATAAAAATTTGAAAATCAGATCTAAGTTAATAGTTTGACGTTCTTTACTTCTAAATAACTAAGTCTTATTTTAGACTAGTAAATTGGTAAATCAAATCTAAGTTATTAGTTTAAAGTTTTTTACTTCAAATTTACTAATTCGGATCTTAGTAATGTAAATTTGGAAATCAAATCTAATAGTTTGACGTTCTTTACTTCAAAATAGATAAGTCTTACTTTAGTATAGTGAATTTGTAAATCAAAACTAAGTTATTAGTATGAAGTTCTTTGCTTGAAAAAAACTACTACTGATTTTAGAAATAACAATTTGAAAATCAGATCTAAGTTAATAGTTTGACGTTCTTTACTTCAAAATAACTATGTCTTATTTTAGAATAGTCAATATGAAAATCAAAGCTAAGTTATTAGTTTGAAGTTCTTCACTAGAAAATATCTACTTCTGATATTAGAAATGACAATTTGAAAATCTAGTTTAAGTTAATAGTTTGACGTTTTTTACTTCAAAATAACTAAGTCTTATTTTAGACTAGTAAATTTGTAAATCAAAACGAAGTTATTAGTTTGAAGTTCTTTACTTGAAAATATCTACTACTGATTTTAGAAATGACAATTTGAAAATCAGATCTAAGTTAATAGTTTGACGTTCTTTACTTCTAAATAACTAAGTCTTATTTTAGACTAATGAATTGGTAAATCAAATCTAAGTTATTAGTTTAAAGTTTTTTACTTCAAATTTACTAATTCGGATCTTAGTAATGTAAATTTGGAAATCAAATCTAATAGTTTGACGTTCTTTACTTCAAAATAGATAAGTCTTACTTTAGTATAGTGAATTTGTAAATCAAAACTAAGTTATTAGTATGAAGTTTTTGATTGATTTTAAAAATAACTAATTTTATAACTGATAACTGTAACTATAACTATAACTATAACTGATAACTATAATATAAAAATAACTGATTTTAGAAATAACAATTTGAAAATCAGATCTAAGTTAATAGTTTGACGTTCTTTACTTCAAAATAACTATGTCTTATTTTAGAATAGTCAATATGAAAATCAAAGCTAAGTTATTAGTTTGAAGTTCATCACTAGAAAATATCTACTTCTGATTTTAGAAATGACAATTTGAAAATCTAGTTTAAGTTAATAGTTTGACGTTTTTTACTTCAAAATAACTTAGTCTTAGTTTAGAATAGTGAATTAGTAAATCAAAACTAAGTTATTAGATTGTAGGTCTTTACTTTGAAATATCTACTTCTGATTTAAGAAATGACAATTTGAAAATAATATCTAAGTGAATAGTTTGACGCTCTTTACATCAAAATAACTAAATTTTATTTTATAATAGTTAACTTTTAAATCAAAACTAAGTTATTAGTTTGAAGTTTTTTACTTGAAAATATCTACTTCTCATTTCAGAAATTACAATTTGAAAATCAGATCTAAGTTAATAGTTTGACGTTCTTTACTTCAAAATAGATAAGTCTTATTTTAGAATACTGTATTTGTAAATCAAAACTAAGTTATTAGTATGAAGTTCTTTGCTTGAAAAAAACTACTACTGATTTTAGAAATAACAATTTGAAAATCAGATCTAAGTTAATAGTTTGACGTTCTTTACTTCAAAATAACTATGTCTTATTTTAGAATAGTCAATATGAAAATCAAAGCTTAGTTATTAGCTTGAAGTTCTTCACTAGAAAATATCTACTTCTGATTTTAGAAATGACAATTTGAAAATCAAGTCTAAGTTAATAGTTTGACGTTTTTTACTTCAAAATAACTAAGTCTGATTTTAGGATAGTGAATTTGTAAATCAAAGCTATGTTATTAGTGTGTAGTTCTTTACTTGAAAATATCTACTTCCTATTTTAGAAATGTCAATTTGAAAATCAGATCTAAGTTAATAGTTTGACGTTCTTTGCTTCAAAATAACTAAGTCTTATTTTAGAATAGTAAATTTGTAAATCAAAGCTAAGATATTTGTTAAAAGTTCTTTCCTTAAAAAATGTACTTCTGATTTTAGAAATGACAATTTGAAAATCAGGTCTAAGTTAATAGTTTGATGTTTTTTACTTCAAAATAACTAAGTCTTATTTTAGACTAGTAAATTTGTAAATCAAAACTAAGTTATTAGTTTGAACTTCTGTACTTGAAAATATCTACTACTGATTTTAGAAATGACAATTTAAAAATCAGATCTAAGTTAATAGTTTGATGTTCTTTACTTCAAAGAAACTAAGTCTTATTTTAGAATAGTGAATCTGTAAATCAAAACTAAGTTATTAGTTTAAAGTTCTTTACTTTGAAATATCTACTTTTGATTTCAAAAATGACAATTTGAAAATCAGATCTAAGTTAATAGTTTGACGTTCTTTACTTCTAAATAGATAAGTCTTATTTTAGAATACAGTATTTGTAAAATAAAACTAAGTTATTAGTTTGAAGTTCTTTACTTGAAATTATCTGCTTCAGATTTTAGAAATCAAAATTTGAAGATCAGATCTAAGTTAATAGTTTGACGTTCTTTACTTCAAAATAGTTAAGTCTTATTTTAGAATACTGTCTTTGTAAATCTAAACTAAGTTATTTGTTTGAAGTACTTTACTTGAAAATATCTACTTCTGATTTTAGAAATGACAATTTGAAAATCAGATCTAAGTTAATAGTTTGACGATCTTTACTTCAAAATAGATAAGGCATATTTTAGAATACTGTCTTTGTAAATCATAACTAAGTTATTTGTTTGAAGTACTTTACTTGAAAATATCTACTTCTGATTTTAGAAATGACAATTTGAAAATTATATCTAAGTTAATAGTTTGACCTTGTTTACTTCAAAATAACTAAGTACTATTATAGAATAGTGCATTTGTAAATCTAAACTAAGTTATTAGTTTAAAGTTCTTTACTTGAAAATATCTACTACTGATTTTAGAAATATCAATTTGAAAATCAGATCTAAGTTAATAATTTTACGTTGTTTACTTCAAAATAACTAAGTACTATTTTAGAATAGTGAATTTGTAAATCAAAATTAAGTTATTACTTTAAATTTCGAGACTTTGAATTATCTACTTCTGATTTCAGAAATGACAATTTGAAAATCAGATCTTAGTTAATAGCTTGATGTTCTTTACTTCAAAGAAACTAAGTCTTATTTTAGAATAGTGAATCTGTAAATCAAAACTAAGTTATTAGTTTAAAGTTCTTTACTTTGAAATATCTACTTCTGATTTCAAAAATGACAATTTGAAAATCAGATCTAAGTTAATAGTTTGACGTTCTTTACTTCAAAATAGATAAGTATTATTTTAGAATACAGTATTTATAAAGTAAAACTAAGTTATTAGTTTGAAGTTCTTTACTTGAAATTATCTGCTTCAGATTTTAGAAATCCAAATTTGAAAATCAGATCTAAGTTAATAGTTTAACGTTCTTCACTTTAAAGTAACGTAGTGTTAGTTTAGAATAGTGAATTTGTAAATCAAAACTAAGTTCTTAGTTTGAAGTTCTTTACTTTGAAATATCTACGTCTGATTTCAGAAATGACAATTTGAAAATCAGATCTAAGTTAATAGTTTGACGTTTTTTACTTCAAAATAACTAAGTCTTATTTAAACTAGTGAATTTGTAAATCAAAACTAAGCTATTAGTTTAAAGTTCTTTACTTGAAAATATCTACTACTGATTTTAGAAATGACAATTTGAAAATCAGATCTAAGTTAATAGTTTGACGTTTTTTACTTCAAAATAACTAATTCGGATCTTAGTAATGTAAATTTGGAAATCTAATCTAAGGTTGTAGTTTGAAGTTTTTTACTTGAAAATATCTACTTCTGATTTTAGAAATGACAATTTGAAAATCAGATCAAAGTTAACAGTTTGACGTATTTTACTTCAAATTAGATAAGTCTTATTTTAGAAAACTGTCTTTGTAAATCAAAACTAAGTAATTTGTTTGAAGTACTTTACTTGAAAATATCTACTTCTGATTTTAGAAATGACAATTTGAAAATCAGATCTATGTTGATAGTTTGACGTTTTTTACTTCAAAATAACTAAGTCTTATTTAGACTAGTGAATTTGTAAATCAAAACTAAGCTATTAGTTTGACATACTTTATTTGAAAATATCTACTTCTGATTTCAGAAATGACAAATTGACGTAAATTAAAAACTAAGTTATTAGTTAGAAGTTTTTTACTTGAGAATATCTACTTCTGATTTTAGAAATGACAATTTGAAAATCAGACCTAAGTTAATAGTTTGACGTTTTTTACTTTAAAATAACTAAGTCTTATTTTAGACTAGTGAATTTGTAAATCAAATCTACGTAATTAGTTTGCAGTTTTTTACTTGAAAAAATCTATTACTGATTTAAGAAATGACAATTTGAAAATCAGATCTAAATTAATAGTTTGACGTTCTTTACTTCAAAATAGATAAGTCTTATTTTAGACTAGTGAATTTGTAAATCAAAACTAAATTATTAGTTTGAAGTAATTAACTTGAAAATATCTACTACTGATTTCAGAAATTGCAATTTTAAAATCAGTTCTAAGTTAATAGTTTGACGTTTTCTACTTCAAACTAAGTCTAATTTTAGATTAGTGAATTTGTAAATTAAAACTAAGTTATTAATTGAAGTTATTTACTTGAAATTATCTACTACTGTTTTTAGAAATGACAATTTGTAAATCAGATCTAAGTTAAGAGTTTGACGTTTTTTACTTCAAACTAAGTCTTATTTTAGACTAGTGGATTTGTAAATCAAAACTACGTAATTAGTTTGCAGTTTTTTACTTGAAAATATCTATTACTGATTTTAGAAATGACAATTTGAAAGTCAGATCTAAGTTAATAGTTTGACGTTCTTTACTTCAAAATAACTAAGTCCTAATTTAGAATAGTGAATTTGTAAATCAAAACTAAGTTATTAGTTTAAAGTTCGATACTTTGAAATATATACTTCTGATTTCAGAAAAGACAACTTGAAAATCAGATCTAAGTTAATAGTTTGACGTTCTTTACCACAAAATAGATAAGTTTTAATTTAGAATACTGTATTTGAAAACAAAACTAAGTTATTAGTTTGAAGTTCTTTACTTTGAATTATCTACTTCTGATTTCAGAAATGACAATTTTAAAATCAGATCAAAATTAATAGTTTGACGTTCTTTACTTCGAAATAACTAAATCTTATTTTAGAATTGTGAATTTGTAAATCAAAACTAAGTTATTAGTTTGAACTTTATTTACTTCAAATGAACTAATACGGATTTTTGTAATATAAATTTGAAAATCAAAGCTAAGTTTATAGTTTGAAGATCTTTACTTGAAAATATATACTTCTGATTTCAGAAATTACAATTTGAATATAAGATCTAAGTTAATAGTTTGACGTTCTTTACTTCAAAATAACTAAGTATTATTTTAGAATAGTGAATTTTAAATCAAAACTAAGTTATTAGTTTGAAGTTTTTTACTTCAAATGAACTAATACGGATTTTTGTAAGGTAAATTTGAAAATTAAAGCTACAGAAATAGCTTGAAGATGTTTACTTGAAAATATCTACTTCTGATTTCAGAAATGACAATTTTAAAATCAGATCTAAGTTAATAGTTTGACGTTATTTACTTCTAAGCAGATTAGTCTTATTATAGAATATTTTATTTGTAAATCAAAATTAAGTTATTAGTTTGAAGTTCTTTACTTAATAATATCTACTTCTGATTTTAGAAATGAAAATTTGCAAATTTGATCTAAGTTAATAGTTTGACATTTTTTACTGCAAAATAACTAAGTCTTAATTTAGACTAGTGAATGTGTAAATAAAAACTATGTAATTAGTTTGCAGTTTTTTACTTGAAAATATCTACTTCTAATTTTAGAAATACCTATTTGAAAATCAGTTCTGACTTAATAGTTTGACAGTGTTTACTTCAAAATAACTAAGTTTTATTTTGGAATAGTGAATTAGTAAATCATAACTAAGTTATTAGTTTGAAGTTTTTTACTTGAGAATATCTACTTCTGATTTTAGAAATGACAATTTGAAAATCAGACCTAAGTTAATAGTTTGACGTTTTTTACTTTAAAATAACTAAGTCCTATTTTAGAGTAGTGAAATTGTAAATCAAATCTACGTAATTAGTTTGCAGTTTTTTACTTGAAAAAATCTATTACTGATTTAAGAAATGACAATTTGAAAATCAGATCTAAATTAATAGTTTGACCTTCTTTACTTCAAAATAGATAAGTCTTATTTTAGAGTAGTGAATTTGTAAATGAAAACTAAATTATTAGTTTGAAGTGCTTAACTTGAAAATATCTACTACTGATTTCAGAAATTGCAATTTGAAAATCAGATCTAAGTTAATAGTTTGACGTTTTTTACTTCAAACTAAGTCTAATTTTAGATTAGTGAATTTGTAAACCAAAACTAAGTTATTAGTTTGAAGTTATTTACTTGAAAATATCTACTACTGTTTTTAGAAATGACAATTTGTAAATCAGATCTAAGTTAAGAGTTTGACGTTTTTTACTTCAAACTAAGTCTTATTTTAGACTAGTGGATTTGTAAATCAAAACTACGTAATTAGTTTGCAGTTTTCTACTTGTAAATATCTATTACTGATTTTAGAAATTACAATTTGAAAGTCAGATCTAAGTTAATAGTTTGACGTTCTTTACTTCAAACTAACTAAGTCTTATTTTAGTATAGTGAATATGTAAATCAAAATTAAGTTATTAGTTTAAAGTTTATTACTTGAAAATATCTATTTCTGATTTTAGAAATGACAATTTGAAAATCAGATCTAAGTTAATAGTTAGACGTTTTTTACTTCAAACTAACTAAGTCTTATTTTAGAATAGTGAATTTGTAAATCAAGACTATATTATTAGTTTGAAGTTCTTTACTTGAAAATATCTACTTCTGATTTTAAAAATGACAATTTGAAAATTCAGCTCTAAGTTAATAGTTTGACGTTCTTTACTTCAAAATAACTAAGTCTTATTTTAGTAAATTTTTGGTTGGGTTTGGACGTAATGTTTCCAATCAGTGAACTCATTCATGTCCACTACAGTATAAGGTTTGTGGCCCTTTTTACGCGCACTGCGTGCTATTGCTTTCCAGTCCTCTGGCCAATATACCTTTCCTACCCTTTTAAATTCCGACCCAATAGCTGAATGCATTGAATCGCATTCCATTTCACTATGCCCGGAAGTCAAAAATTTTAAATTAATATTTCTGAGCTTTTGACGATGGTTTATTGCGTAAATGCACATTCCTGCAACAAATTGGTTGAGGTTTTGCCCCCCGCAGCGATCACTAAAGCACCGAATTTCTTCTACATAATCTGGGAGCGATTCAAAATATTTATAGAGGCAAGATGCGATTTCGCAGCTTCCTCTTCCACTTTGCCCCTCATGCCACATGAAACAAACCCCTTCGTTCGTCACAACATTGTAAATTGTAAAGTTATAGGATGCCAATCTCCTTTTGTAAAAGAAAGCATTATTTGTGGGATCCGAGGGAACCATAAGGACCTGCTGGAGATCAAAGTTTAGAGATACAATCTTTCCCTCAGACGCTGCAGCTTCAGTTTTGTCTTTCCTTTTGTTGTCTCGAGCAATGTTTTTTCTTTTGATGTGATCATCATACTCCGGTACATCGCTGGGAGAATCACTATGTGCTACACAAATGCGACACTGATCCTTTCTAGGACGATGAAATCCCAAATAATATCTTTCGAGAAATACGTTTCTGTATGCGTATTCTTTGGCCTTCTCGTTATTATTTTCCTCACACCATGCTGTATACAATCTATACATTATTCTTATGTTTAAATCGGATTGCAAATATTTTCTCTCCGTCTCCGATCTGCAGTAGTGCGATGGCACAACTGGAAATGATTCAATGTGTGCTTTAATATTCTGTATTACTTGATGATTTATTATTGATTTTAGATGACACCCTCTTGAATCACCGCCAGAAGTATTAGCTGTTGAACGCTTTGCAACAGCTATGTCCACTACTACACCCTTTTTTATTCCCAATGTATTAATAAACATTGTTTTACAAACACTTACTCTACCTCCATCAACTGGCAAGAAGAAGAAACAGCTAAACTTCCTCTTAGATAAATCATCCCCCGTTGTTTTAACCTTTGTTGGTTTTTTATCAATATTGCTTCATATGAAATCGCGTTGCCTAGTGTAATTTCCCAAAGCATAATATTCATTAAAAATTGCTAATCGATGTTCTTCACTCACTTTACATTTGCGTTTACACGTATCTTTACAAGAAGGCCCCATATTTATCTTTGGTACAACGACACCCTTTGCATTGACAAACTCCTGTCCATGTATTCTTTTCCTTTTTAAAATATTTCGTTTCCAGGTTTCTGGGTTTCTCTTTTTTTTTCTAGGCTTGTCAGATACCATTGGGTGTTCCTCCATTCCTTCCAATTCCACTGACTCGGGATCTGGTTTAGAATCGCTTAGCTCACCATGCAGATCAGGTACATAATCTGATTCATCACCAGAAAAGTCTGTATTAAAAAAATTTTTTTTTTTTTTTTTTTTTTTAACAACTAATATATATATTATTATCAATCAGAATAATTAAATACATTCTATAAGATAATTTGATGTCTTGTCTTTGTAGGGGAATCCGCCCAGCGGCTTTATCCGCAATTATTTTTCTTTATGTCTTCATCAATAAATCACGAGGCCTTTTTCGCTTCAATCTTCTATGGATGTTCCCTTCAAGAAGTTGGGCTATAGTTGGATTAGGATGATCTTCAAGTTTGGTGTTATATCTTTCTGCTCGTTTTTGAATTTCTTCGTGTACATGGGGTATTTGAAGATCTGCATGTAAGGTGTGATTGCTTATTACAATAAATATTTTGTTGATTTTGTAGTTGTCTAGTAATAGAACACCCTATTATTAGGGTGTATTATAGGGGGCATCGTACACTTATCTACTTTTAGCAGTTGATAGATCATCTCATAGTCAGTCACCTGATGTAGATAACTCAAAAGCGCAAAAAATCGAGTTATCCAGTTCTAGTACTGAACCCACGAAATGCAGATTAATAGTTTGACCTTCTTTACTTCAAAATAACTAAGTCTTATTTTAGAATAGTGAATATGTAAATCAAAACTAAGCTTTTTGTTTGAAGTTTTTTATTTCAGATTTACTAATTCGGATTTTAGTAATGTAAATTTAAAAATCAAAACTAAGGATGTAGTTTAAAGTTCTTTACTTGAAAATATCTACTTCTGATTTTAGAAATGACAATTTGGAAATCAGATCTAAGTTGATAGTTTGACCTTCTTTACTTTTAAATAACTAAGTCTTATTTTAGAATAGTGAATTTGTAAATCATAACTAAGTTATTAGTTTGAAGTTTTTTACTTGAGAATATCTACTTCTGATTTTTGAAATAACAATTTGAAAATCAAATCTAAGTTAATAGTTTGACGTTCTTTACTTCATAATAACTAAGTCTTATTTTAGAATAGTGAATTTGTAAATCATAACTAAGTTATTAGTTTGAAGTTTTTTACTTGAGAATATCTACTTCTGATTTTAGAAATAACAATTTGAAAATCAGACCTAAGTTAATAGTTTGATGTTCTTTACTTCATAATAACTAAGTCTTATTTTAGAATAGTGAATTTGTAAATCATAACTAAGTTATTAGTTTGAAGTTTTTTACTTGAGAATATCTACTTCTGATTTTAGAAATAACAATTTGAAAATCAGACCTAAGTTAATAGTTTGACGTTTTTTACTTCAAAATAACTAAGTCTTATTTTAGACTAGTTAATTTGTAAATCAAATCTACGTAATTACTTTGCAGTTTTTTACTTGGAAAAATCTATTACTGATTTAAGAAATGACAATTTGAAAATCAGATCTAAATTAATAGTTTGACGTTTTTTACTTCAAAATAACTAAGTCTTATTTTAGAATAGTGAATTTGTAAATCAAAACTAAGTTATTCGTTTGAAGTTTTTTACTTCAAATGAACTAAAACGGATTTTTGTAAGGTAAAATTGAAAATCAAACCTTAGGTGGTAGTCTGAAGTTCTTTACTTAAAAATATCTAATTCTGATTTTAGAAATGACAATTTGAAAATCAGATCTAAGTTAATAGTTGACGTTTTTTACTTAAAAATAACTAAGTCTTATTTTAGACTACTGAATTTGTAAATCAAAACTACGTAATTAGTTTGCAGTTTTTTACTTGAAAATATATATTACTGATTTTAGAAATGACAATTTGTAAATCATATTTAAATTAATAGTTTGACGTTCTTAACTTCAAAATAACTAAGTCTTAGATCTGATTTAGATCTTAGAACTTAGATCTGATTTTCAAATTGTCATTTCTAAAATCAGGAGTAGAAATTTTCACGTAAAGAACTTGAAACTATAACGTTAACTGAAAAGTAAACAGATTTTCTCCTTACTTCTAATAGTCAATTAAAACGGATATTGGGTATAAAAGGAAGTAAATCAAACAATATTATCTGCTAGCCGACGTTTCGAACTATTTATTAGTCCATCCTCAGGGCTGAAATATATAACAAGGGTGAAAAAATCTATAAACTGCGCAAATAAGGGCGTAAACATACCAGACAGTTTGAGATGGTAAACGTTTGAAGTTACATATATGGTGTCGGGAATTGACATGAATATACAAAAATTAATTGCGTGTACGATCGTAGTCAAAACATAAAAATTAACAATATTGTAAAAACATGTAAACTTAATTTAATTTAAAATCACAATAGTAGTCAATAAATAATTTTACTCTAATACAAAATAAAACGAATAAAAGTAAATAATTAGTAAAAGTAAATAATAACGAATAAAAATAAATATTATCTCGAAACGTCGGCTAGCAGATAATATTGTTTGATTTACTTCCCTTCATACCCAATATCCGTTTTAATTGACTATAACGTTAACTTTGAATTTCAAAATTACCGTACAAAAATCCGTATTAGTTAATTTGAAGTAAAAAGCTTCAAATTAATAACTTATTTTTATTTACAAATTCACTATTCTAAAATAAGACATAGTTATTTTGAAGTAAAGGAAGACAAACTATTAACTTAGATCTGATTTTCAAATTGTCATTTGTAAAATCAGTAGTAGATATTTTCAAGTAAAGAACTCCAAACTAATAACTTAGTTTTGATTTACAAATTTATTAGTCTAAAATAAGACTAAGTTATTTTTAAGTAAAAAACATCAAACTATTAACTTAGACCTGATTTTCAAATTGTCATTTCTAAAATCAGAAGTAAATATTTTCAAGTAAAGAACTTCAAACTAATAACTTAGCTTTGATTTACAAATTGACTATTCTAAAATAAAACTTAGTTATTTTGAAGTAACGAACGTCATACTATTAACTTAGTTCTGATTTTCAAATTGTCATTTCTAAGATCAGTAGTAGATATTTTCAAGTAAAGAACGTCAAACTAATAACTTAGTTTTAATTTACAAATTCACTATACTAAAATAAGACTTAGTTATTTTGAAGTAAAGAACGTCAAACTATTACCTTAGATCTGATTTTCAAATTGTCTTTTCTAAAATCAGAAGTAGATATTTTCAAGTAAAGAACTTCAAACTAAAAACTTAGCTTTGATTTACAAATTTAGTATTCTAAAATAAGACTTAGTTATTTTGAAGTAAAGAACGTCAAACTACAACCTTAGATTTGATCTCCAAATTTACATTACTAAAATCCGAATTAGTAAATTTGAATTAAAAAACTTTAAACTAATAACTTAGTTTTGATTTCCAAAATAAAGCTGAATCTTGCTTGGATTTGTCGTCGGATCATTCCCCGGTAATAGTAACACTAAGCTCTAAAATAACAAACAAAGAGAAACCTCTCTTCTTAACTAGTAAGAAAACAAATTGGGAAAAGTTTAAATGCCTGCTAGACGAAAATTTAGTACTAGAAATTCCTTTAAAAACTAACGAAGATATCGATGAAGCAACCGAACACTTAACTCTAGCAATACAAAGTGCAGCTTGGAACTCAACACCGTTGCGTAAAGAGGCTAAGGATACAGACGAATGTCCGATTACTATAAAACAAAAGATTTCAGAAAAACGCCAACTGAGGAAAATATGGCATCAAACAAGAGCTCAGCAGGATAAAAGCAAACTAAATAAAGCTGTAAAAGAACTTAAACAGTTGTTTAGTAATTACAAAAATGAAAATATACAAAACTACCTGACAAACCTATCTGCAACGGAAGCCACGGACTACTCACTTTGGAAAGCAACTAAGAAATTAAAGCAGCCCCAGGATACCTATCCACCACTTCTAATGGAAAATGGGCAATGGGCTAAGAGTGATAGTGAAAAGGCGATGCTTTTTGCAAGACATTTGGGCAGCGTTTTTACACCGTTCAAATCTGAAAATCACACTAAAGAAGAACATGTAAGACAATTTCTAGATTCTCCCGATCAGCTGGAACTACCAATCAAACGCTTCAAAAAAACTGAAATTAAGTTTGTCATAAAAAACGATCTTAGTCCAAAGAAAGCTCCCGGCTACGATCTAATAACAGGAAAAATACTAAAAGAGTTTTCAGATAAAGGGTTTAAGTATGTAACTCAGTTGTTTAATGCTATCTTACGTCGAGAATACTTCCCAGCGCAATGGAAAGTCGCCCAAATGATTCTCATTCCAAAACCTGGTAAACCAATTGAGGATGTAAAGTCGTACAGACCGATCAGTCTCTTGCCGATATTATCAAAGCTGTTTGAAAAAATGATCCTAAAAAGAATGAGACCAATCTTAGAGGAACTTTGCTTGATCCCCAATCATCAGTTTGGCTTCAGACAGCGGCATGGTACTGTCGAACAAATCCATCGAATTGTGACAGAAATACATAAAGCATTCGAGAACAACAGTTACTGTTCTGCAGCGTTTCTTGACGTCACTCAAGCTTTCGATAAGGTCTGGCATGAGGGCCTGTTATATAAGTTAAAGAAGAAAGTACCTCATAACTACTACAGAATGCTGAAATCCTACTTGACGGATAGACATTTCCTGGTAAAGTACCAAGATGAGCACACACCACTAACATCCATTCGCTCGGGGGTACCCCATGGTAGCGTAATTGGACCAATATTATATGTTCTGTTCACAGCTGACCTACCTACATCAAAGTCTGTCACAACGGCCACGTTTGCAGACGACACAACTATAATAGCCATCCATAAACACCAAAATATAGCTAGTGAAATGTTACAAAGAAGCCTCAGCGAAATAGAAAAGTGGTTGAAAATGTGGAGAATCAAAGTGAACGAGACAAAGTCTGCACAGATAACCTTTACGTTGAAGAGAAATACATGTCCACCTGTACTTCTGAATAATTGTCAACTCCCTCAAATGGATGAAGTTAAATATCTGGCAATCCATCTAGATAGAAGGTTAACATGGCAAAAACACATATTTACAAAAAGAAAGCAAATGGGACACAAACTTCGAAAATTTTATTGGCTCATGAGTAGAACATCTAAACTCACAACAGAAAACAAACTGCTGATTTATAAAATAATTATAAAACCTATATGGACTTACGGGATCCAGCTGTGGGGCTCTGCGTCCAACTCAAATATAGACATTCTTCAACGCTTTCAATCAAAAGTTTTGAGAATGATTGTTGATGCCCCTTGGTACGTCACAAATCAAATAATTCAGCGGGACTTGGAGATGCCAACAATTAGAGAAGAAATTAATAATTTCTACAAAGCTTATCATGAAAGACTCGAAAACCATCCAAATCCACTTGCGGAAAAGCTTAGCTACAATAATAGCTGTGAAGTGAGTAGACTAAAGAGGTTTAAACCCTCTGATCTTAAAACAAGATTTAGTGAATAAATACAAAAATTGTAATCATGAAATCGCGTACTTATGTTGTACAAAATGTTCAAAAACTTAAATAGAATTTGCTGTGTTACTATGTAGCTCTAAGTTTAACTTGAAGATTATATAAGAGAGTGTATCACTGGATCCACTTTCACACGTTAATTTATTGTATGTCACAAGATTTACTGAATGTTTCACAACAGATTGTAAATTATAAATAAAGTCAAAAAAAAAAAAAAAAAATTCACTAGTCTAAATTAAGACTTAGTTATTTTGAAATAGAGAACGTCAAACTGTTAACTTAGATCTGAATTTCAAAATGTCATTTCTAAAATCAGTAGTAGATTTTTTCAAGTATAGACTTCAAACTAATAACATAGTTTTGATTTACAATTTCACTATACTAAAATAAGACTTATTTGTTTAGAAGTAAAGAACGTCAAACTATTAACTTAGACCTGATTTGCAAATTCTCATTTCTCAAATCAGAATTAGATATTTTCAATTAAAGAACTTCAAACTAATAACTTATTTTTGATTTAGAAATTCACTATTCTAAAAAACACTTAGTTATTTTGAAGTAAATAACGTCAAACTATTAACTCAGATCTGATTTTTAAATGGTCATTTCTTAAATCAGTAGTAGATATTTTCAAGTAAAGAACTTCAAACTATTAACTTAACTTTGATTTACAAATTCACTATTCTAAAATACGGCTTAGTTATTTTGAAGTAAAGAACGTCAAACTGTTAACTTAGATCTGATTTTCAAATTGTCATTTCTAAAATCAGTAGTAGATATTTTCAAGTAAAGAACTTCAAAGTAATAACTTATTTTTGATTTAGAAATTCACTATTCTAAAATAACGCTTTGTTATTTTGAAGTAAAGAACGTCAAACTATTAACTCAGATCTGATTTTCACATGGTCATTTCTTAAATCAGTAGTAGATATTTTCAAGTAAAGAACTTCAAACTATAAATGTAGTTTTGATTTACAAATTTACTATTCAAAAGTAAGACTTAGTTATTTTGAAGTAAAGAACGTCAAACTATTACCTTAGATCTGATTTTCAAGTCATCATTTCTAAAATCAGAAGTAGAAATTTTCAAGTAAAGAACTTCAAACTAATAACTTAGCTTTGATTTACAAATTCACTATTCTAAAATAAGACTTAGTTATTTTGAAGTGAAAAACGTCAAACTACAACCTTAGATTTGATTTCCATATTTACATTACTAAGATCCGAATTAGTAAATTTGAAGTAAAAAACTTTAAACTAATAACTTAGTTTTGATTTACAAATTTACTAGTCTAAATTAAGACTTAGTTATTTTGAAGTAGAGAACGTCATACTGTTAACTTAGATCTGTATTTCAACTTGTCATTTCTAAAATCAGCAGTAGATTTTTTCAAGTATAGACTTCAAACTAATAACTTAGTTTTGATTTACAATTTCACTATACTAAAATAAGAGTTATTTGTTTAGAAGTAAAGAACGTCAAACTATTAACTTAGGCTATTAGGCTTACACTATTCTAAAATAAATTTTGGTTATTTTGATGTAAAGAACGTCAAACTATTCACTTAGATATGATTTTCAAATTGTCATTTCTTAAATCAGAAGTAGATATTTTAAAGTAAAGAACTACAAACTAATAACTTAGTTTTGATTTACAAATTTATTAGTCTAAAATAAGACTAAGTTTATTTGAAGTAAAAAACGTCAAAGTATTAACTTACACCTGATTTTCAAATTGTCATTTCTAAAATCAGAAGTAGATATTTTCAAGTAAAGAACTTCAAACTAATAACTTAGCTTCGATTTACAAATTCACTATTCTAAAATAAGATTAAGTTATTTTGAAGTAAGGAACGTCAAACTATTAACTTAGATCTGATTTTCAAATTGTCATTTGTAAAATCAGTAGTAGATATTTTCAAGTAAAGAACTTCCAACTAATAACTTAGTTTTGATTTACAAATTTATTAGTCTAAAATAAGACTAAGTTTATTTGAAGTAAAAAACGTAAAACTATTAACTTAGACCTGATTTTCAAATTGTCATTTCTAAAATCAGAAGTAGATATTTTGTATCTAAGTAATGTAGTATCTAGTAATGTAAATTTAAAAATCGAAACTAAGGATGTAGTTTGAAGTTTTTTACTTGAAAATATCTACTTCTGATTTTATAAATGACAATTTGAAAATCAGATCTAAGTTGATAGTTTGACCTGCTTTACTTCAAAATAACTAAGTCTTATTTTAGAATAGCTAATTTGTAAATCAAAACTAAGTTATTAGTTTGAAGTTCTTTACTTGAAAATATCTACTTTTGATTTTAGAAATACAATTTGAAAATCAGATCTAAGTTAATAGTTTGTCGTTGTTTACTTCAAAATAACTTAGTTGTATTTTAGAATAGTGAATTTGTAAATCAAAATTAAGTTATTAGTTTGAAGTGCTATACTTGTAAATAAAAACTAAGTTTATAGTTTGAAGCTCTTTACTTGAAATTATCTACTTCTACTTTAGAAATAACAATTTGAAAATCAGATCTAAGTTCATAGTTTGACAATTTTTACTTCCAAATAACTAAGTCTTACTTTATAATAGTGAATTTGCAAATCAAAACTAAGTTATTAGTTTATAGTTCTTTACTTGAAAATATCTACTTCTTATTTTGAGAAATACCATTTAAAAATCAGATCTAAGTTAATATTTTGTCGTTCTTCACCTAAAAATAACTAAATTTGTTTTATAGATTTTATAGATAAATAAAAATTATTTATATACAAATTATGTTTAAATTTCATTTACCGTTACATTTCCTCGAAAAACTGCCGCCCGCCCATCCCTCTTTTTTACCGTTACTTTTTTACCGTTAAATCCAAAAATTGTATACAACCGAAAGCTCGACTCAATATTCTTCAGAAGGTACTAGCACCTCATCAGAGACAGACGTACTGCTTTTATTTAATTGTGATTTTTTACGATTAAAAATTTTTTAATTTTTACGATTAAAAGAAAATTTATTTACGCTTAAATAATTATTATTTAAAAATTGTAACCAATTTTAAAAAATTATAACAAATTTTTAAATAATAATATAATTTATAATAATAGAAATAATTTAATTAAAAATTAATTTTTAAATTATTTAAAAACATATTTTAATTAATTTTTATACTTAAATTATAATTTTTCTATATCTACCAATTGCAATGGCGGATGCTTCTATGCCAAACATAGATTTCGACTCTTTATCCGATCGTGACAAATCCGATTTGTTAAATGATTTGCAAGTGTCCGATAGCGATTATTCGGAAGAAGAATTCGCAGAGGATATTAATTCACACGACGCAAGGTTCCCAAATGTTTTGATGGGGCTAAGGGTAGAGTCCATACCGGACGCAAGATCCACGCTTCCCGTGATCGTGGAGGTTGAAGAAACCCCGCCAAACGATTCCGTTAATTTGGCATCATCATCATCTATTGCCGAACGTACCATCGATCACGTCTCACCAACTTCGCGCGAAGCGTCTAAAGACTGTATATCCGACGATAGTGACAGAATCTACTTGTTAGATGCATTGCGATTACTCGATAACGATTGTTCGGACACAGAATTCGCAAATAATATTGACGACATCATAAAGGACGTAAGCTTCCAAAATGTTTCGATGGGGCCAAAGGAAGAGCCCATACCGGACGCAAGATCCACGCTTCCCGTGAACGTGGAAGTTGAAAAAACTCCGCGAAACGATCCCGTTGGTTTGGCATCAACATCATCTATTGCCAAAACAAACATCGATCACGTCGCACCATCCCCGCGCGAAAACATTCCGCCCGGTTATTATCTCGTGCGCGTGCCCGAAATCACTTCGACCGAATCTGTAATCTATTACGCGGTTGAGGATTGGCAAGCCGAAAAACTACTAAAGAGTCCTGCAAAAGTACCACCAACATCTTCAGATGAAAAGGCGGTCGTTGGTTGTAAATCGCGCCTTAAAGAACGCCAAAACCATTCTCATCGTTTCAGCCCTTATCCAAGGAATACATCGATCGCTCAGAGACGAGGCGATACTAAAACCAGAAACGTAACGGTTAGTAGAACCGTCTACACTGCCCAACAAACCGCCATCTTAGAAGAAGAGTTTTTGCAAAAATCGCAATATCTTTCTCCCAGCAGGAGGGATGAACTGGCGCTTCAACTTGGTCTTAGAAGCGACGCGGTTTCGAATTGGTTCAAGAACAGGAGAGCCAAGTCGAATAGAATGAAACGAAACTCTTAATATAGACCAACGTTCAAATGAAGAATAGTAAGTTTACATTTAAAACTAACGTAAAACTTCCTGTGGAGGTTACACTTTAAGGTTGTAGTTTGAAGTTTTTTACTTGAAAATATCTACTACTGTTTTTAGAAATGATAATTTCAAAATTATATCTAAGTTAATAGTTTGACCTTGTTTACTTCAAAATAACTAAGTACTATTATAGAATAGTGAATTAGTAAATCAAAACTAAGTTATTAGTTTAAAGTTCGATACTCAGAAATATCTACTGCTGATTTCAGAAATGACAATTTCAAAATCATATTTAAGTTAATAGTTTGATGTTCTTTACTGCAAAGAAACTAAGTCTTATTTTACAATAGTGAATTTGTAAATCAAAACTAAGTTATTTGTTTGAAGTTCTTTACGTTCAAAAATCTACTTCTGATTTCAGAAATGAAAATTTGAAAATCAGATCTAAGTTAATAGTTTCACGTTTTTTATTTTTCAAAATAACTAAGTCTTATTTAGACTAGTGAATTTGTAAATCAAAACTAAGTTATTAGTTTAAAGTTCTTTACTTGAAAATATCTACTACTGATTTTAGAAATATCAATTTGAAAATCAGATCTAAGTTAATTATTTGACGTTGTTTACTTCAAAATAACTAAGTACTATTTTAGAATAGTGAATTTGTAAATCAAAACTAAGTTATTACTTTAAATTTCGAGACTTTGAAATATCTTCTCTTTCTGATTTCAGAAATGACAATTTGAAAATCAGATCTTAGTTAATAGTTTGATGTTCTTTACTTCAAAGACTCTAAGTCTTATTTTAGAATAGTGAATCTGTAAATCAAAACTAAGTTATTAGTTTAAAGTTCTTTACTTTGAAATATCTACTTCTGATTTCAGAAATGACAATTTGAAAATCAGATCTAAGTTAATAGTTTGACGTTTTTTACTTCAAAATAACTAATTCGGATCTTAGTAATGTAAATTTGGAAATCTAATCTAAGGTTGTAGTTTGAAGTTTTTTACTTGAAAATATCTACTTCTGATTTTAGAAATGACAATTTGAAAATCAGATCTAAATTAATAGTTTGACGTTCTTTACTTCAAAGAAACTAAGTCTTATTTTAGAATAGTGAATTTGTAAATCAAAACTAAGTCATTAGTTTAAAGTTCTTTACTTTGAAATATCTATTTCTGATTTCAAAAATGACGATTTGAAAATCAGATCTAAGTTAATAGTTTGACGTTCTTTACTTGAAATAGATAAGTATTATTTTAGAATACTGTCTTTGTAACTTAAAACTAAGTTATTTGTTTGAAGTTCTTTACTTGAAAATATCTACTACTGATTTTAGAAATGACAATTTGAAAATCAGATCTTAGTTAATAGTTTGATGTTCTTTACTTCAAAGACTCTAAGTCTTATTTTAGAATAGTGAATCTGTAAATCAAAACTAAGTTATTAGTTTAAAGTTCTTTACTTTGAAATATCTACTTCTGATTTCAGAAATGACAATTTGAAAATCAGATCTAAGTTAATAGTTTGACGTTTTTTACTTCAAAATAACTAATTCGGATCTTAGTAATGTAAATTTGGAAATCTAATCTAAGGTTGTAGTTTGAAGTTTTTTACTTGAAAATATCTACTTCTGATTTTAGAAATGACAATTTGAAAATCAGATCTAAATTAATAGTTTGACGTTCTTTACTTCAAAGAAACTAAGTCTTATTTTAGAATAGTGAATTTGTAAATCAAAACTAAGTCATTAGTTTAAAGTTCTTTACTTTGAAATATCTACTTCTGATTTAAAAAATGACGATTTGAAAATCAGATCTAAGTTAATAGTTTGACGTTCTTTACTTGAAATAGATAAGTATTATTTTAGAATACTGTCTTTGTAAATTAAAACTAAGTTATTTGTTTGAAGTTCTTTACTTGAAAATATCTACTACTGATTTTAGAAATGACAATTTGAAAACCATATCTAAGTTAATTGTTTGACGTTGTTTACTTCAAAAACACTAAGTACTATTTTAGAATAGTGAATTTGTAAATCAAAACTAAGTTATTAGTTTGAAACACTTTACTTGAAAATATCTACTTCTGATTTTAGAAATGACAATTTGAAAATCAGATCTAAGTTAATAGTTTGACGTTTTTTTACCACAAAATAACTAAGTCTTAATTTAGACTAGTGAATTTGTAAATCAAAACTAAGTTATAAGTTTGAAGTTCTTTACTTGAAAATATATACTACTGATTTTAGAAATGACAATTTGAAAATTATATCTAAGTTAAAAATTAATAGTTTGACGTTCTTTACTTCAAAATAGATAAGTATTATTTTAGAATACTGACTTTCTAAATCAAAACTAAGTTATTTGTTTGAAGTACTTTACTTGAAAATATCTACTTCTGATTTAAAAATACCAATATGTAAATCAGATCTAAGTTAATAGTTTGACGTTTTTTACTACAAAATAACTAAGTCTTATTTTACACTAGTGAATTTGTTTATCAAAACTAAGTTATAAGTTTAAGGTTCGCTACTCAGAAATATCTACTTCTGATTTCAGAAATGACAATTTGTAAATCAGATCTAAGTTAATAGTTTGATGTTCTTTACTTCAAAGAAACTAAGTCCTATTTTAGAATAGTGAATTTGTAAATCAAAACTAAGTTATTAGTTTGAAGTTCTTTACTTGAAGAATATTTAATATTTTGATGTTCTTTACTTCAAAGAAACTAAGTCTTATTTTAGAATAGTGTATTTGTAAATAAGAACTAATTTATTAGTTTGAAGTACTTTACTTAAAAATATCTACTTGTGATTTTAGAAATTACAATTTGAAAATCAGATCGAAGTTAAAATTTTAACGTTCTTTACTTCAAAATAACTAAGTCTTATTTTAGAATAGCGAATTTGTAAATCAAAACTCAGTTATTAGTTTCAAGTTCTTTATTTTGAAATATCTACTTCTGATTTCAGAAATGTCAATTTTAAAATCAGATCTAAGTTAATAGTTTGAAGTTTTTTACTTCAAAGAAACAAAGTCTTATTTTACAATAGTGAATTTGTAATTCAAAACTAAGTTATTTGTTTGAAGTTTTTTACTTTGAAAAATCTGCTTCTGATTTCAGAAATGAAAATTTGAAAATCAGATCTAAGTTAATAGTTTGACGTTTTTTACTTCAACATAACTAAGTCTTATTTAGACTAGTGAATTTGTAAAATACAACTAAGTTATTAGTTTAAAGTTCTTTACTTGAAAATATCTACTACTGATTATAGAAATGACAATTTAAAAATCATATCTAAGTTAATTGTTTGACGTTGTTTACTTCAAAATCACTAAGCACTATTTTAGAATAGTGAATTTGTAAATCAAAATTAAGTTATTAGTTTAAAGTTCGATACTTGAAAATATCTACTTGTGATTTTAGAAATGACAATTTGAAAATCAGATCTAAGTAATAACTTAGTTTCACGTTCTTTACTTCAAAATTGATAAGCCTTATTTTAGAATAGCGAATTTGTAAATCAAAACTAAGTTATTAGTTTGAAGTTCTTTATTTTGAAATATCTACTTCTGATTTCAGAAATGTCAATTTTAAAATCAGATCTAAGTTAATAGTTTGACGTTCTTTACTTCTAAGCAGATTATTCTTATTTTAAAATACTTTATTTGTAAATCAAAACTAAGTTATTAGTTTGAAGGTCTTTACTTGAAAATATCTACTTCGGATTTTAGAAATGACAATTTGAAAATTTGATTTAAGTTAATAGTTTGACGGTCCTTACTGCAAAATAACTAAGTCTTATTTTAGACTAATGAATGTGTAGATCAAAACTACGTAATTAGTTTGCAGTTTTTTACTTGAAAATATCTACTACTGATTTCAGAAATTTCAATTTGAAAATCAGATCTAAGTTAATAGTTTGACGTTTTTTACTTCAAACTAAGTCTAATTTTAGACTAGAGTATTTGTAAACCAAAACTAAGTTATTAGTTTGAAGTTCTTTACTTGAAAATATCTACTACTGTTTTTAGACATGACAATTTGTAAATCAGATCTAAGTTAAGAGTTTGACGTTTTTTACTTCAAACTAAGTCTTATTTTAGACTAGTGGATTTGTAAATCAAAACTACGTAATTAGTTTGCAGTTTTTTACTTGAAAATATCTATTACTGATTTTAGAAATGACAATTTGAAAGTCAGATCTAAGTTAATAGTTTGACGTTCTTTACTTCAAAATAACTAAGTCCTAATTTAGAATAGTGAATTTTTAAATCAAAACTAAGTTATTAGTTTAAAGTTTGATACTTTGAAATATCTACTTTTGATTTCAGAAAAGACAATTAGTAATTCAGATCTAAGTTAAGAGTTTGACGTTTTTTACTTCAAACTAAGTCTTATTTTAGACTAGTGGATTTGTAAATCAAAACTACGTAATTAGTTTGCAGGTTTTTACTTGAAAATATTTATTACTGATTTTAGAAATGACAATTTGAAAGTCAGATCTAAATTAATAGTTTGACGTTCTTCACTTTGAAATAACTAAATCTTATTTTAGAATTGTGAATTTGTAAATCAAGACTAAGTTATTAGTTTGAAGTTTTTTACTCCAAATGAACTAATACGGATTTTTGTAATGTAAATTTGAAAATCAAAGCTAAGTTTATAGTTTGAAGATCTTTACTTGAAAATATCTACTTCTGATTTCAGAAATTACAATTTGAATATAAGATCTAAGTTAATAGTTTGACGTTCTTTACTTCAAAAATAACTAAGTATTATTTTAGAATAGTGAATTTGTAAATCAAAACTAAGTTATTAGTTTGAAGTTTTTTACTTCAAATGAACTAATACGGATTTTTGTAAGGTAAATTTGAAAATCAAAGCTACAGTAATAGCTTGAAGATGTTTACTTGAAATTATCTACTTCTGATTTCAGAAATGACAATTTTAAAATCAGATCTAAGTTAATAGTTTGACGTTCTTTACTTCTAAGCAGATTAGTCTTATTTTAGAATACTTTATTTGTAAATCAAAATTAAGTTATTAGTTTGAAGTTCTTTACTTAAAAATATCTACTTCTGATTTTAGAAATGACAATTTGCAAATCTGATCTAAGTTAATAGTTTGACATTTTTTACTGCAAAATAACTATGTCTTATTTTAGACTAGTGAATGTGTAAATCAAAACTATGTAATTAGTTTGCAGTTTTTTACTTAAAAATATCTATTACTGATTTTAGAAATGACAATTTGAAAGTCAGATCTAAGTGAATAGTTTGACGTTCTTTACTTCAAAATAGATAAGTCTTATTTTAGAATAGTGTATTTGTAAATCAAAACTAAGTTATTTGTTTGAAGTACTTTAATTGAAAATATCTACTTCTAATTTTAGAAATACCAATTAGAAAATCAGTTCCAACTTAATAGTTTGACTGTCTTTACTTCAAAATAACTAAGTCTTATTTTAGAATAGTGAATTTGTAAATCAAAACTAAGTTATTAGTTTTGATTTTTGAAATTTGAAAATCTAACCTTAGGTTGTAGTCTGAAGTTTTTTACTTGAAAATATCTAATTCTGATTTTAGAAATGACAATTTCAAAATCGGATCTAAGTTAATAGTTGACGTTATTTACTTAAAAATAACTAAGTCTTATTTTAGACTAGTGAATTTGTAAAACAAAACTACGTAATTAGTTTGCAGTTTTTTACTTGAAAATATCTATTACTGATTTTATAAATGACAATTTGTAAATCAGATTTAAATTAATAGTTTGACGTTCTTTACTTCAAAATAATTAAGTCTTATTTTAGAATAGTAAATTTGGAAATCAAAACTAGATTATTAGTTTGAAGTTCTTTACTTGAAAATATCTACTTCTGGTTTTAGTAATGACAATTTGAAAATCAGATCTAAGTTAATGGTTTGACGTTTTTTACTTCAAAATAACTAAGTCTTATTTTAGAATATGAATTTGTAAATCAAAACTAAGTTATTAGTTTGAAGTTCTTTACTTGAAAATATCTACTTCTGATTTTAGAAATAACAATTTGAAAATCAAATCTAAGTTAATAGTTTGACGTTCTTTACTTCATAATACCTAAGTCTTATTTTAGAATAGTGAATTTGTAAATCATAACTAAGTTATTAGTTTGAAGTTTTTTACTTGAGAATATCTACTTCTGATTTTAGAAATAACAATTTGAAAATCAGACCTAAGTTAATAGTTTGACGTTTTTTACTTCAAAATAACTAAGTCTTATTTTAGACTAGTGAATTTGTAAATCATATCTACGTAATTAGTTTGCAGTTTTTTACTTGAAAAAATCTATTACTGATTTAAGAAGTGACAATTTGAAAATCAGATCTAAATTAATAGTTTGACGTTCTTTACATCAAAATAACTAATGTTATTTCTCAATCGCAACTTAAGCTGTTGCCTGGCTAAGGGCTAACCGCGTCTAAGCTCTACCTGGGGCCTAAGCCGAGTTGCACCAAAATATTATTACGTCGCGTTATCTAGGCAATTGCTTAGCTGACAGTCAATTTGGCAACGTCGTAAAATCTAATAAAATTGCAAGTTACACTGACAATACCAAAACACAACAGATTTTTACATTATCAAATTATTGATATTTTACAATTATACAGAGGTTTGGTAAGTTCTGCCTTATTTATTGGCAAATGTATTATATATTTCTTGGAAAGTTGAGCAATAGTTCTACTCTTGCTGCAATTCGTGAGACAGTAGGTTTACCACAATGAATATAATCTCCAATATTGTCGTTAAATGGCCCCCAGTAGCATAGTCACGCAAAGTTATTAAACGTTGATCTTTAGAACAAACATAATTATTACTGAAAAATTTTAAGATTAAAATGGATTAAGTATAAAATTAGAAGGAAAAAACAAGATACCCATTCGTTCTATTTGCAAGCTGTTCCTGAATTTCCACTATTAAATTTGAAGCAATAAGTTTAGTTAACCCAAACCTTTTAAAAAATTCTTCATCGGAATAATAATTGTGATTACTTGAATCTCTTCAACATTATCAATAATGTCCACTCTATCGACATCTATCAAGTCTATACACAATTCATGATCATCATTATCTGCAAGTTTTAGACTGGTAGTCCGTTACTAGTGGACCACTTCACTCGAATTGGTTGTTTTAACTTTTTCTGGGGGGGCTTCCTCTCAGCCTGTTATGGAAGCTTTTCTTCGGCAGTTGGTTCTTATATCGGTATTATTTTTTTAATCTGTGTTTTGGTATTCTGCTACTGCCCGTAGGAACCTCATTTTGGCATTCTGAATTCGTCTTTCATTTTTCTTGGTAATCGTCTTAGTTTCACTCTAATAGTTCACTCACAATAGTTATGCTTGGTACCGAAATTGTCTTATTGACTTTGAACGCAGTAATTTGATTGGTTTTATTCTTGAACGTTGTTCTCATTGTGCCGTTTCTATAATTGAATTTTTCAATTTTATCGAGAATGTCGGCGTCTTCAAATATTGGCATTGTGACTCTTAAGAAGTATCCGCAAATGAAGGGAACATTGCTCAAATCTGAACTACCAAGATTTTGTAATAATCATGCTTTTTACGAACTTAGTTTTTAAACTGAGCCAAACCATAAAAGAATACAATATGGTAAAATTCTAAATAAAACAAAAGTGATAGCATTCAGAGGACAAGAACAAATACGCTCAAACATAGTAATACATAACCTGACCATAGAGCAAGTAAAATTTTTTAAAATAATACATAATTCATATTTAAAAACACAGAACACTTATGCTCTACTAAATAATTTTATTATTAGCAACTATTGTTATAGGTTGTGATCTACGTCTTAAGTCGTCGAAATCGGCATCTTACATTTAAGGTCGAGCTTGAGCCGTAACCGGTGCTAAGCTCTAATGTGCAACGGTTTAAGCAACAGTCGGAACTTAAGCTGCAGCTTAAGCTCTACCTGGAACTTAAGTCGCAATTGAGAAACCGGGCATAAGTCTTATTTTAGACTAGTGAATTTATAAATCAAAACTAAATTATTAGTTTAAAGTTTTTTACTTCAACTTTACTAATTCGTATTTTAGTGATGTAAATTTGGAAATCAAATCTAAGGATGTACTTAGAAGTTTTTTACTTGAAAATATCGACTTCTGATTTTAGAAATGACAATTTGAAAATCAGATCTAAGTTATTAAATTGACGGCATTTACTTCAAAATAGATATGGCTTATTTTAGAATACTTTATTTGTAAATCTAAATTAAGTTATTAGTTTGAAGTTCTTTACTTAAAAATATCTACTTCTGATTTTAGAAATGACAATTTGCAAATCTGATCTAAATTAATAGTTTGACATTTTTTACTGCAAAATAACTAAGTCTTATTTTAGAATAGTTTATTTGTGAATCAAGCTAAATTATTTGTTTGAAGTACTTTACTTGAAAATATCTACTTCTAATTTTAGAAATGACAATTAGAAAATCAGTTCTAACTTAATAGTTTAACGGTCTTTACTTCAAAATAACTAAGTCTTATTTTAGAATAGTGCATTTGTAAATCAAAACTTAGTTATTCCTTTGAAGTTTTTTACTTCAAATGAATTAAAACGGATTTTTGTAAGGTAAATTTGAAAATCAAAGCTAAAGAAATACTTTGAAGATGTTTACTTGAAAATAACTACATCTTATTTTAGAAATGACAATTTTAAAATCAGATCTAAGTTAATAGTTTGACTTTCTTAACTTCAAAATAAATAAGTCTTATTTTAGACTGGTGAATTTGTAAATCAAAACTAAGTTTTTAGTTTAAAGTTTTTTACTACAAATTTACTAATACGGATCTTAGTAATGTAAATTTGAAAATCAAACCTTAGGTTGTAGTCTGAAGTTCTTTACTTAAAAATATCTAATTCTGATTTTAGAAATGACAATTTGAAAATCAGATCTAAGTTAATAGTTGACGTTATTTACTTAAAAATAACTAAGTCTTATTTTAGACTAGTGAATTTGTAAACCAAAACTGCGTAATTAGTTTGCAGTTTTATACTTGAAAATATCTATTACTGATTTTAGAAATGACAATTTGTAAATCAAATTTAAATTAATAGTTTGACGTTCTTAACTTCAAAATAACTAAGTCTTATTTTAGAATAGTGAATTTGTTAATCAAAACTAAGTTTTTAGTTTAAAGTTTTTTACTACAAATTAACTAATACGGATTTTAGAAATGTAAATTTGAAAATCAAATCTAAGGCTATAGTTTGGAGTTCTTTACTTGAAAATATCTACTTCTAATTTTAGAAATGACAATTTGAAAATCAGATCTTAGTTTTTTGACGTTTTGACGTTGGTTTGACGTTCTTTACTTCAAAATAACTAAGTCTTATTTTAGAATAGTGAATTTGTAAATCAAGACTATATTATTAGTTTGAAGTTCTTTACTTGAAAATATCTACTTCTGATTTTAAAAATGACAATTTGAAAATTCAGCTCTAAGTTAATAGTTTGACGTGCTTTACTTCAAAATAACTATGTCTTATTTTGAAATGGTGAATTTGTAAATCAAAACTAAGTTATTAGTTTGAAGTTCTTTACTTAAAAATATCTATTTCTGATTTTAGAAATGACAATTTGAAATTCAGATCTAAGTTAAAAGTTTGACGGTCTTTACTTCAAAATAACTAAGTCTTATTTTAGAATAGTGAATTTGTAAGTTAAAACTAAGTTATTAGTTTGAAGTTCTTTACTTGAAAATATCTACTACTGATTTTAGAAATCACAATTTGAAAATCATATCTAAGTTAATAGTTTGACGTTGTTTACTTCAAAATCACTAAATACTATTTTAGAATAGTGAATTTGTAAATCAAAGCTAAGTTATTAGTTTAAAGTTCGATACTATGAAATATCTACTTCTGATTTCAGAAATTAAATTTGAAAATGAAATCTAAGTTAATAGTTTGATGTTCTTTACTTCAAACAAACTAAATTATTGGTTTGATGTTCTTTACTTCAAACAAACTAAATTATTGGTTTGAAGTTCTTTACTTGAAAATATCTACTTCTGCTTTTAGTAATGACAATTTGAAAATCAGATCTAAGTTAATGGTTTGACGTTCTTTACTTCAAAATAACTAAGTCTTATTTTAGAATAGTAAATTAGTAAATCAAAACTAAGTTATTAGTATGAAGTTCTTAACTTGAAAATATTTACTTCTGATTTTAGAAATAGAATTTGAAAGTCAGGTCTAAGTTAATAGTTTGTCGTTCTTTACTTCAAAATAACTAAGTCTTATTTTAGACTGGGGCATTTGTAAATCAAAACTAAGTTATTAGTTTAAAGATTTTTAGTTCAAATTTCTAATTCGAATCTTAGTAATGTAAATTTAAAAGGCCAATCTAGGGTTGTAGTTTGAAGTTCTTTACTTGAAAATAGCTAATTCTGATTTTAGAAATGACAATTTGAAAATCAGAATTAACTTAATAGTTTGCCGGTATTTACTTCAAAATAACTAACTTTTATTTTAGAATAGTGAATAAGTAAATCAAAATTAAGTTATTAGTTTGAAGTTTTTTACTTGATAATATCTACTTCTGATTTTAAAAATGACAATTTGAAAAGCAGATCTAAGTTAATAGTTTGACGTTCTTTACTTTAAAATAACTAAGTCTTATCATAGTGTAGTGAATTAGTAAATCAAATCTAAGTTATTAGTTTGAAGTTCTTTACTTGAAAATATGTACTTCTGATTTTACAAATGGCTATTTGAGAATCAGATCTATGTTAATATTTTCACGCTCTTTGGTTCAACATAACTAAATCTTATTTTAGACTAGCGCATTTGTAAATCAAAACTAAGTTATTAATTTGAAGTGCTTTACTAGATAATAACTACTTTTGATTTTAGAAATGACAATTTGAAAATCAGATCTAAGTTAATAGTTTGACGATTTTTACTTCAAAATTACTAAGTATTATTTTAGAATAGTGAATTTGTAAATCAAACCTAAGTTATTAGCTTGAAACTATACTTGAAAATATTTACTCCAGATTTTTGAAATTACAATTTGAAAATCAGAACTAAGTTAATAGTTTGACGATTTTTACTTCAAAATTACTAAGTATTATTTTAGACTAGTGTATTTGTAAATCAAAACTAAGTTATTAATTTAAAGTTCGATACTTTAAAATATCTATTTCTGATTTCAGAAATGACAATTTGAAAATCATATCTAAGTTAATAGTGTGACAACATTGGTTACTACAAAATAACTAAGTACTATTATAGAATAGTGAATTTGTAAATCAAAACTAAGTTATTAGTTTAAAGTTCGAACCTTTAAAATATCTATTTCTGATTTCAGAAATGACAATTTGAAAATTAGATCTAAGTTAATAGTTTGACGTACTTTACTTCAAAATAGATAAGTCTTAATTTAGAATATTGGCTCTGTAAATCAAAACTAAGTTATTTGTTTGTAGTACTTTACTTGAAAATGTCTACTTCTGATTTCAGATATGACAATTTGAAAATCAGATCTAAGTTAATAGTTTGACGTTCTTTACTTCAAAATAGATAAGTCTTATTTAAAAAAATGAATTTGTAAATCAAAACTTAGTTATTAGTTTGAAGTTTTTTACTTTGAAATATCTACTACTGATTTCAGAAATGACAATTTGAATATCAGATCTAAGTTAATAGTTTGACGTTTTTTACTTCAAAGAAACTAAGTCTTATTTTAGAATAGAGAAATTGTAAATCAAAACTATGTTATTAGTTTAAAGTTCTTTACTTTGAAATTACTACTTCTGATTTCAGAAATGACTATTTGAAAATCAGATGTCAGTTAATAGTTTGACGTTCATTACTTCAAAATAGATAAGTCTTATTTTAGAATACGGTCTTTGTAAATCAAAACTAAGTTATTTGTTTGAAGTACTTTACTTGTAAATATCTACTTCTGATTTTAGAAATAACAGTTTGAAAATCAGATCTATGTTAATAGTTTGCCGTTTTTTACTTCAAAATAAGTAAGTCTTATTTTAGACTAGTGCATTTGTAAATCAAAACTAAGTTATTAGTTTGAAATACTTTACTTGAAAATATCTACTTCTGATTTTAGAAATGACAATTTGAAAAGCAGATCTAAGTTAATAGTTTGACGTTTTTTACTTCAAAATAACTAATTCGATTCTTAGTAATGTAAATTTTGAAATCAAATCTAAGGTTGTAGTTTGAAGTTTTTTACTTGAAAATATCTATTTTTGATTTCAGAAATGACAATTTGAAAATCATATCTAAGCAAATAGTTTGATGTTCTTTACTTCAAAGAAACTAAGTCTTATTTTAGAATAGTGAATTTGTAAATCAAAACTAAGTTATTTGTTTGAAGTTCCTTACTTTGAAAAATCTACTTCTGATTTCAGAAATCACAATTTGTAAATCAGATCTAAGTTAATAGTTTGATGTGCTTTACATCAAAAAAACTATGTCTTATTTTAGACTAGTGCATTTGTAAATCAAAACTAAGTTATTAGTTTGAAGTACTTTACTTAAAAATATCTACTTCTGATTTTAAAAGGGGCAATTTGAAAATCAAATCTAAGTTAATAGTTTGATGTGCTTTACTTCAAAAAAACTAAGTCTTATGTTAGAATAGTGAATATGTAAATCAAAACTAAGTTATTTGTTTGAAATTCTTTCCTTTAAAAAATCTACTTATGATTTCAGAAATGACAATTTGAAAATCAGATCTAAGTTAATAGTTTGACGTTCTTTACTTCAAAATAGATAAATCTTTTTGTAGAATATTGGCTTTGTAAATCAAAACTAAGTTATTCGTTTGAAGTACTTTACTTGAAAATATCTACTACTGATTTTATAAATGACAATTTGAAAATCAGATCTAAGCTAATAGTTTGACTTTTTTTACTTCAAAATAACTAAGTCTTATTTAGACTAGTGAATCTGTAAATCAAAACTAAGTTATTAGTTTAAAGTTCTTTACTTTGAAATATCTACTTCTGATTTCAGAAATGACAATTATTTATTTTAGACTTATTATTTATTTTATTTAACTTATTAGTTAGAAGTTCTTTACTTGAAAATATCTACTTCTGATTTTAGAAATGACAATTTGAAAATCAGATCTAAGTTAATAGTTTGACGATCTTTACTTCAAAATAGATAAGGCATATTTTAAAATACTGTCTTTGTAAATCATAACTAAGTTATTTGTTTGAAGTACTTTACTTGAAAATATCTACTTGTGATTTTAGAAATGACAATTTGAAAATTATATCTAAGTTAATAAGTTTGACCTTGTTTACTTCAAAATAACTAAGTACCATTATAGAATAGTGCATTTGTAAATCAAAACTAAGTTATTAGTTTAAAGTTCTTTACTTGAAAATATCTACTACTGATTTTAGAAATATCAATTTGAAAATCAGATCTAAGTTAATAATTTTACGTTGTTTACTTCAAAATAACTAAGTACTATTTTAGAATAGTGAATTTGTAAATCAAATTTAAGTTATTACTTTAAATTTCGAGACTTTGAATTATCTACTTCTGATTTCAGAAATGACAATTTGAAAATCAGATCTTAGTTAATAGTTTGACGTTCTTTACTTCTAAATAGATAAGTCTTATTTTAGAATACAGTATTTGTAAAATAAAACTAAGTTATTAGTTTGAAGTTCTTTACTTGAAATTAGCTGCTTCAGATTTTAGAAATCAAAATTTGAAAATCAGATCTAAGTTAATAGTTTGACGTTCTTCACTTTAAAGTAACCTAGTGTTAGTTTAGAATAGTGAATTTGTAAATCAAAACTAAGTTATTTGTTTGAAGTTCTTTACTTTGAAATATCTACGTCTGATTTCAGAAATGACAATTTGAAAATCAGATCTAAGTTAATAGTTTGACGTTTTTTACTTCAAAATAACTAAATCTTATTTAGACTAGTGAATTTGTAAATCAAAACTAAGCTATTAGTTTAAAGTTCTTTACTTAAAAATATCTACTACTGATTTTAGAATTATCAATTTGTAAATCAGAACTAAGTTAATAGTTTGACGTTCTTTACTTTAAAATAACTAAGTATTATTTTAGGCTAGAAAATTTGTAAATCAAGACTAAGTTATAAGTTTGAAGTTCTTTACTTGAAAATATCTACTACTGATTTTAGAAATAACAATTTGTAAATCAGAACTAAGTTAATAGTTTGACGTTCTTTACTTTAAAATAACTAAGTATTATTTTAAAATAGTGAATTTGTAAATTAAAACTAGGCTGTTAGTTTGAAGTTCTTTATTTGAAAATATCTTCTTCAGATTTTAGAAATGCCAAATTGAAAATCAGATCTAAGTTAATAGTTTGACGTTCTTTACATCAAAATAACTAAATTTTATTTTAGAATAGTTAACTTGTAAATCAAAACTAAGTTATTAGTTTGAAGTTTTTTACTTGAAAATGTCTACTTCTGATTTTAGAAATAACAATATGAAAATCAGATCTAAGTTAATAGTTTGTTGTTCTGTACTTCAAAGAAACTAAGTCATATTGTAGAATAGTGAATTTGTAAATCAAAACTAAGTTATTAGTTTGAAATACTTTACTTGAAAATATCTACTTCTGATATTAGAAATGACAATTTGAAAATCAGATCTAAGTTAATAGTTTGACGTTTTTTACTTCAAAATAACTAATTCGGATATTAGTAATGTAAATTTGGAAATCTAATCTAAGGTTGTAGTTTGAAATTTTTTACTTGAAAATATCTACTTCTGATTTTAGAAATGACAATTTGAAAATCAGATCTAAGTTAATAGTTTGACGTTCTTTACTTCAAAATAGTTAAGTCTTATTTTAAAATATTGTCTTTGTAAATCAAAACTAAGTTATTTGTTTGAAGTACTTTACTTGAAAATATCTACTTCTGATTTTAGAAATGACAATTAGAAAATTAGATCTAAGTTAATAGTTTGACGTTCTTTACTTCAAAATAGATAAGTCATATTTTAGAATCCTGCCTTTGTAAATCATAACTAAGTTATTTCTTTGAAGTACTTTACTTGAAAATATCTACTTCTGATTTTAGAAATGACAATTTGAAAATTATATCTAAGTTAATAGTTTGACCTTGTTTACTTCAAAATAACTAAGTACTATTATAGAATAGTGAATTTGTAAATCAAAACTAAGTTATTAGTTTAAAGTTCTTTACTTGAAAATATCTACTACTGATTTTAGAAATATCAATTTGAAAATCAGATCTAAGTTAATAGTTTTACGTTGTTTACTTCAAAATAACTAAGTACTATTTTAGAATAGTGAATTTCTAAATCAAAATTAAGTTATTACTTTAAATTTCGAGACTTTGAATTATCTACTTCTGATTTCAGAAATGACAATTTGAAAATCAGATCTTAGTTAATAGCTTGATGTTCTTTACTTCAAAGAAACTAAGTCTTATTTTAGAATAGTGAATCTGTAAATAAAAACTAAGTTATTAGTTTAAAGTTCTTTACTTTGAAATATCTACTTCTGATTTCAAAAATGACAATTTGAAAATCAGATCTAAGTTAATAGTTTGACGTTCTTTACTTCAAAATAGATAAGTATTATTTTAGAATACAGTATTTATAAAGTAAAACTAAGTTATTAGTTTGAAGTTCTTTACTTGAAATTATCTGCTTCAGATTTTAGAAATCCAAATTTGAAAATCAGATCTAAGTTAATAGTTTAACGTTCTTCACATTAAAGTTACGTAGTGTTAGTTTAGAATAGTGAATTTGTAAATCAAAACTAAGTTCTTAGTTTGAAGTTCTTTACTTTGAAATATCTACGTCTGATTTCAGAAATGACAATTTGAAAATCAGATCTAAGTTAATAGTTTGACGTTTTTTACTTCAAAATAACTAAGTCTTATTTAGACTAGTGAATTTGTAAATCAAAACTAAGCTATTAGTTTAAAGTTCTTTACTTGAAAATATCTATTACTGATTTTAGAAATGACAATTTGAAAATCAGATCTAAGTTAATAGTTTGACGTTTTTTACTTCAAAATAACTAATTCGGATCTTAGTAATGTAAATTTGGAAATCTAATCTAAGGTTGTAGTTTGAAGTTTTTTACTTGAAAATATCTACTTCTGATTTTAGAAATGACAATTTGAAAATCAGATCAAAGTTAACAGTTTGACGTATTTTACTTCAAATTAGATAAGTCTTATTTTAGAATACTGTCTTTGTAAATCAAAACTAAGTAATTTGTTTGACGTACTTTACTTGAAAATATCTACTTCTGATTTTAGAAATGACAATTTGAAAATCAGATCTATGTTGATAGTTTGACGTTTTTTACTTCAAAATAAGTAAGTCTTAATTTAGACTAGTGAATTTGTAAATCAAAACTAAGCTATTAGTTTGACATACTTTATTTGAAAATATCTACTTCTGATTTCAGAAATGACAAATTGACGTAAATTAAAAACTAAGTTATTAGTTTGAAGTTTTTTACTTGAGAATATCTACTTCTTATTTTAGAAATGACAATTTGAAAATCAGACCTAAGTTAATAGTTTGACGTTTTTTACTTTAAAATAACTAAGTCCTATTTTAGACTAGTGAATTTGTAAATCAAATCTACGTAATTAGTTTGCAGTTTTTTACTTGAAAAAATCTATTACTGATTTAAGAAATGACAATTTGAAAATCAGATCTAAATTAATAGTTTGACGTTCTTTACTTCAAAATAGATAAGTCTTATTTTAGACTAGTAAATTTGTAAATCAAAACTAAATGATTAGTTTGAATTGATTAACTTGAAAATATCTACTACTGATTTCAGAAATTGCAATTTTAAAATCAGTTCTAAGTTAATAGTTTGACGTTTTTTACTTCAAACTAAGTCTAATTTTAGATTAGTGAATTAGTAAACCAAAACTAAGTTATTAGTTTGAAGTTATTTACTTGAAATTATCTACTACTGTTTTTAGAAATGACAATTTGTAAATCAGATCTAAGTTAAGAGTTTGACGTTTTTTACTTCAAACTAAGTCTTATTTTAGACTAGTGGATTTGTAAATCAAAACTACGTAATTAGTTTGCAGTTTTTTACTTGAAAATATCTATTACTGATTTTAGAAATGACAATTTGAAAGTCAGAACTAAGTTAATAGTTTGACGTTCTTTACCACAAAATAGATAAGTCTTAATTTAGAATACTGTATTAGTAAATCAAAACTAAGTTATTAGTTTGAAGTTTTTTACTTGAGAATATCTACTTCTGATTTTAGAAATGACAATTTGAAAATCAGACCTAAATTAATAGTTAGACGTTCTTTACTTCAAACTAACTAAGTCTTATTTTAGTATAGTGAATATGTAAATCAAAATTAAGTTATTAGTTTAAAGTTTATTACTTGAAAATATCTATTTCTGATTTTAGAAATGACAATTTGAAAATCAGATCTAAGTTAATAGTTTGACGTTTTTTACTTCAAACTAAGTCTTATTTTAGACTAGTGAAATTGTAAATCAAAACTAAGTTATTAGTTTGAAGTTCTTTACTTGAAAATATCTACTACCGATTTTAGAAATGACACCTTGAAAATCAGATCAAAGTTAATAGTTTGACGTTTTTTACTTCAAAATAACTAAGTATTATTTTAGAATAGTTAATTTGTAAATTAAAACTAAGATAGTAGTTTGAAGTTCTTTACTTGAAAATATCGACTTCTCATTTCATAAATGGCAATTCGAAAATCAGATCTAAGTTAATAGTTTGACGTTCTTTACTTCAAAATAACTAAGTCTTATTTTAGTAAATTTTTGGTTGGGTTTGGACGTAATGTTTTCAATCAGTGAACTCATTCATGTCCACTACAGTATAAGGTTTGTGGCCCTTTTTACGCGCACTGCGGGCTATTGCTTTCCAGTCCTCTGGCCAATATACCTTTCCTACCCTTTTAAATTCCGACCCAATAGCTGAATGCATTGAATCGCATTCCATTTCACAATGCCCGGAAGTCAAAAATTTTAAATTAATATTTCTGAGCTTTTGACGATGGTTTATTGCGTAAATGCACATTCCTGCAACAAATTGGTTGAGTTTTTGCCCCCCGCAGCGATCACTAAAGCACCGAATTTCTTCTACATAATCTGGGAGCGATTCAAAATATTTATAGAGGCAAGATGCGATTTCGCAGCTTCCTCTTCCACTTAGCCCCTCATGCCACATGAAACAAACCCCTTCGTTCGTCACAACATTGTAAATTGTAAAGTTATAGGATGCCAATCTCCTTTTGTAAAAGAAAGCATTATTTGTGGGATCCGAGGGAACCATAAGGACCTGCTGGAGATCAAAGTTTAGAGATACAATCTTTCCCTCAGACGCTGCAGCTTCAGTTTTGTCTTTCCTTTTGTTGTCTCGAGCAATGTTTTTTCTTTTGATGTGATCATCATACTCCGGTACATCGCTGGGAGAATCACTATGTGCTACACAAATGCGACACTGATCCTTTCTAGGACGATGAAATCCCAAATTATATCTTTCGAGAAATACGTTTCTGTATGCGTATTCTTTGGCCTTCTCGTTATTATTTTCCTCACACCATGCTGTATACAATCTATACATTATTCTTATGTTTAAATCGGATTGCAAATATTTTCTCTCCGTATCCGATCTGCAGTAGTGCGATGGCACAACTGGAAATGATTCAATGTGTGCTTTAATATTCTGTATTACTTGATGATTTATTATTGATTTTAGATGACACCCTCTTGAATCACCGCCAGAAGTATTAGCTGTTGAACGCTTTGCAACAGCTATGTCCACTACACCCTTTTTTATTCCCAATGTATTAATAAACATTGTTTTACAAACACTTACTCTACCTCCATCAACTGGCAAGAAGAAGAAACAGCTAAACTTCCTCTTAGATAAATCGTCCCCCGTTGTTTTAACCTTTGTTGGTTTTTTATCAATATTGCTTCATATGAAATTGCGTTGCCTAGTGTAATTTCCCAAAGCATAATATTCATTAAAAATTGCTAATCGATGTTCTTCACTCACTTTACATTTGCGTTTACACGTATCTTTACAAGAAGGCCCCATATTTATCTTTGGTACAACGACACCCTTTGCATTGACAAACTCCTGTCCATGTATTCTTTTCCTTTTTAAAATATTTCGTTTCCAGGTTTCTGGGTTTCTCTTTCTTTTTCTAGGCTTGTCAGATACCATTGGGTGTTCCTCCATTCCTTCCAAATCCACTGACTCGGGATCTGGTTCAGAATCGCTTAGCTCACCATGCAGATCAGGTACATAATCTGATTCATCACCAGAAAAGTCTGTATTAAAAAATAAATAGATTAATTTATTGGTTAATCACACATCGAAATTACAATTACCAGTAGCTGCTTCGGAACCGCTAACCTCGGGATCTGAAGATGGATTTCCTGGATTTTCCAAATTGACTTCTACAGAATTATTGCCAAAATATTCTGTAAGAAAATCAAAACATTAACATAAAACATAGTTACTCGAACAATAAATTCAATTGTAACAATAATACCTGTGGCTGTATTCGTAATGTTCTCCATTTCGATGGGTTCATTTTCCAATAACTCTGTATTTGACGTTGAATTGCAGGATTTATCGGCGAATTTTGCACTCATAACATCTAAAAACGATTGTGCTTGACTTAAAATAATGTTTTATAACAATTTTAAATGCAGCTATAAACTATAGCAGTAAACACCGTTAAAACAAAAGAAAAAAATAAAATGTATAAATAAAAATAACTATAAAAAAATAAAGCACTTACCTCCATTTTGCAACGCTAATTGAAGAATAACCTTTGTCCTCGTATTCGTTTTGTTCAAAAATAATAATACTTTTAATACTAAATTATAAACTAACAGTAGTAAATAAATAGTATTGTACACTTAAACACATAAAACTCAACATTTATCTAGTGTATAGGTGAAATCACTACTAGGTATCTTCAATATTTTCGCCACCTACCCATGCCAAAATTAGACATCTCAAGTTATCCACTTTTGACACTAGGGTGGTATATGCAACAAATTTTGTAACAAGTAGATATCTTTAGTTACCTACTTATTACAATAAATATTTTGTTGATTTTGTAGTTGTCTAGTAATAGAACACCCTATTATATGGGGTAGGGGGCATCGTACACTTATCTACTTTTAGCAGTTGATAGATCATCTCATAGTCAGTCACCTGATGTAGATAACTCAAAAGCGCAAAAAATCGAGTTATCCAGTTCTAGTACTGAACCCACGAAATGCAGATTAATAGTTTGACCTTCTTTACTTCAAAATAACTAAGTCTTATTTTAGAATAGTGAATATGTAAATCAAAACTAAGCTTTTTGTTTGAAGTTTTTTATTTCAGATTTACTAATTCGGATTTTAGTAATGTAAATTTAAAAATCAAAACTAAGGATGTAGTTTAAAGTTCTTTACTTGAAAATATCTACTTCTGATTTTAGAAATGACAATTTGGAAATCAGATCTAAGTTGATAGTTTGACCTTCTTTACTTCAAAATAACTAAGTCTTATTTTAGAATAGTGAATTTGTAAATCATAACTAAGTTATTAGTTTGAAGTTTTTTACTTGAGAATATCTAATTCTGATTTTTGAAATAACAATTTGAAAATCAAATCTAAGTTAATAGTTTGACGTTCTTTACTTCATAATAACTAAGTCTTATTTTAGAATAGTGAATTTGTAAATCATAACTAAGTTATTAGTTTGAAGTTTTTTACTTGAGAATATCTACTTCTGATTTTAGAAATAACAATTTGAAAATCAGACCTAAGTTAATAGTTTGATGTTCTTTACTTCATAATAACTAAGTCTTATTTTAGAATAGTGAATTAGTAAATCAAAACTAAGTTATTAGTTTAAAGTTCGATACTCAGAAATATCTACTGCTGATTTCAGAAATGACAATTTGAAAATCATATTTAAGTTAATAGTTTGATGTTCTTTACTTCAAAATAACTAAGTCTTATTTTAGACTAGTGAATTTGTAAATCGATACTAAGTTATTAATTTGAAGTACTTTATTTGAAAATGTCTGCTTCAGATTTTAGAAATAACAATTTGAAAATCAGATCTAAGTTAATAGTTTGACGTTCTTTACTTCAAAATAACTATGTCTTATTTTAGAATAGTCAATATGAAAATCAAAGCTAAGTTATTAGTTTGAAGTTCTTCACTAGAAAATATCTACTTCTGATTTTAGAAATGACAATTTGAAAATCAAGTCTAAGTTAATAGTTTGACGTTTTTTACTTCAAAATAACTAAGTCTTATTTTAGACTAGTAAATTTGTAAATCAAAATGAAGTTATTAGTTTGAAGTTCTTTACTTGAAAATATCTACTACTGATTTTAGAAATGACAATTTGAAAATCAGATCTAAGTTAATAGTTTGACGTTCCTTACTTCAAAATAACTTAGTCTTATTTTAGAATAGTGAATTTGTAAATCAAAACTAAGTTATTAGATTGTAGTTCTTTACTTTGAAATATCTACTTCTGATTTTAGAAATGACAATTTGAAAATCAGATCTAAGGTAATAGTTTGACGTTCTTTACTTCAAAATAACTAAGTCTTATTTTAGAATAGTGAATTTGTAAATCTAAGCTAAGTTATTAGTTTGAAGTTCTTTACTTGAAAATTTCTACTTCTGATTTTAGAAATGATGATCTGAAAATCAGATATAAGTTAATAGTGTGACGTTCTTTACTTCTAAATAACTAAGTCTTATTTTAGTATAGTGAATTTGTAAATTAAAACTAAGTTATTAGTTTGAAGTTCTTTACTTGAAAATATCTACTTCTGATTTCAGAAATGACAATTTTAAAATCAGATCTAAGATAATAGTTTGACGTTCTTTACTTTAAAATAACTAAGTAATATTTTAGAATAGTGAATTTGTAAATCAAAACTAAGTTATTAGTTTAAGTTCTTTACTTGAAAATATCTAATTCTGATTTTAGAAATGACAATTTGAAAATCAGATCTAAGTTAATAGTTTGACGTTCCTTACTTCTAAATAACTAAGTCTTATTTTAGAATAGTGTATTTCTAAATTAAAACTAAGTTCATAGTTTGAAGTACTTTACTTAAAAATATCTACTTCTGATTTTAGAAATGAATATTTGAAAATCAGATCTAAGTTAGTAGTTTGACGTTCTTTACTTCAAAATATATGAGTCTTAATTTAGAATACTGTATTTGTAAATCAAAACTCAGTTATTAGTTTGAAGTTCTTTATATGAAAATATCTACTACTGATTTTAGAAATGACAATTTGAAAATCAGATCTAAGTTAACAGTTTCACCATCTTTACTTCTAAGTAACTAAGTCTTATTTTAGACTAGTGAATTTGTAAATCAAAACTAAGTTATTAGTTTAAAGTTATTTACTTCAAATTTACTAATTCGGATCTTAGTAATGTAAATTTGGCGATCAAATCTAAGGTTGTAGTTTGAAGTTCTTTACTTGAAATTATCTACTTCTGATTTTAGAAATGACAATTTAAAAATCAGATCTAAGTTAATAGTTTGACGTTTATTACTTCAAAATAACTAAGTCTTATTTTAGAATAGTGAATTTGTAAATCAAAGGTAAGTTATTAGTTTGAAGTTTTTTACTTGAAAATAGATAAGTCTTATTTTAGAATAGTGAATTTGTAAATCAAAGGTAAGTTAATAGTTTGAAGTTTTTTACTTCAAATTTACTGATTTGGATCTTAGTAACGTAAATTTGGAAATCAAATCTAAAGTTGTAGTTTAAAGTTCTTTACTTGAAAATATCTACTTCTGATTTTAGAAATGACAATTTGAAAATCAGGTCTAATTATAGTTTGACGCTCTTTACATCAAAATTACAAAATTTTATTTTAGAATAGTTAACTTGTAAATCAAAACTAAGTTACTAGTTTGAAGTTTTTTACTTGAAAATATCTACTTCTCATTTTAGAAATTACAATTTGAAAATCAGATCTAAGTTAATAGTTTGACGTTCTTTACTTCAAAATAGATAAGTCTTATTTTAGAATACTGTATTTGTAAATCAAAACTAAGTTGTTAGTTTGAAATTCTTTATTTGAAAATATCTGCTTCAGATTTTAGAAATGACAATTTGAAAATCAGATATAAGTTAATAGTTTGACGTTCTTTACCTCAAACCAACTAAGTCTTATTTTAGACTAGTAAATTTGTAAATCAAAACTAAGTTATTAGCTTGAAGTTCTTTACTTGAAAATATCTACTACTGATTTTAGAAATGACAATTTGAAAATCAGATCTAAGGTAATAGTTTGACGTTCCTTACTTCAAACTAACTTAGTCTTATTTTAGAATAGTGAATTTGTAAATCAAAGCTAAGTTATTAGTTTAAAGTTCTTTACTTTGAAATATCTACTTCTTTTTTAAGAAATGATAATTTGAAAATCAGATCTAAGTTAATAGTTTGACATTCTTTACATCAAAATAACTAAATTTTGTTTTGGAATAGTTAACTTGTAAATCAAAACTAGTTATTAGTTTGATGTTTTTTACTTGAAAATATCTACTTCTGATTTTAGAAATGACAATTTGAATATCAGATGTAAGTTAATAGTTTGACGTTCTTTACTTCTAAATAACTAAGTCTTATTTTAGTATAATGAATTTGTAAATCAAAACTAAGTTATTAGTTTGAAGTTCTATACTTGAAAATATCTACTCCTGTTTTTAGAAATGTCTATTTGAAAATCAGAACTAAGTTAATAGTTTGACGTTTTTTACTTCAAAATAAATAAGTCTTATTTTAGAATAGCGTATTTGTAAATCAAAACTAACTTATTAGTTTGAAGTTCTTTACTTGAACATATCTACTGCTGCTTTTAGAAATGACAATTTGAAAATCAGAACTAAGTTAATAGTTTGTTGTTTTTTACTTCAAAATAGATAATTCTTTCTTTAGAATAGTGTATTTGTAATTCAAAACTAAGTTATTAGTTTGAAGTTCTATACTTGAAAATATCTACTCCTGATTTTAGAAATTACAATTTGCAAATCAGAACTAAGTTAATAGTTTGACGTTCTTTTCTTCAAAATAGCTAATTCATATTTTAGAATAGTGAATTTGTAAATCAGAACTAAGTTGTTAGCTTGAAGTGCTTTACCTGAAAATATCTACTACTGATTTTAGAAATAAAAATTTGAAAATCAGATCTAAGTTAATAGTTTGACGTTCTTTACTTCAAAATAACTAAGTCTTATTTTAGACTAGTGAATTGGTAAATCAAATCTAAGTTATGAGTTTAAAGTTTTTTACTTCAAATTTACTAATTCGGATCTTAGTAATGTAAATTTGGAAATCAAATCTAATAGTTTGACGTTCTTTACTTCAAAATAGATAAGTCTTACTTTAGTATAGTGAATTTGTAAATCAAAACTAAGTTATTAGTATGAAGTTCTTTGCTTGAAAAAAACTACTACTGATTTTAGAAATAACAATGTGAAAATCAGATCTAAGTTAATAGTTTGACGTTCTTTACTTTAAAATAACTAAGTATTATTTTAAAATAGTGAATTTGTAAATTAAAACTAGGCTGTTAGTTTGAAGTTCTTTATTTGAAAATATCTGCTTCAGATTTTAGAAATGCCAAATTGAAAATCAGATCTAAGTTAATAGTTTGACGTTCTTTACATCAAAATAACTAAATTTTATTTTAGAATAGTTAACTTGTAAATCAAAACTAAGTTATTAGTTTGAAGTTTTTTACTTGAAAATATCTACTTCTGATTTTAGAAATAACAATATGAAAATCAGATCTAAGTTAATAGTTTGATGTTCTGTACTTCAAAGAAACTAAGTCATATTGTAGAATAGTGAATTTGTAAATCAAAACTAAGTTATTAGTTTGAAATACTTTACTTGAAAATATCTACTTCTGATATTAGAAATGACAATTTGAAAATCAGATCTAAGTTAATAGTTTGACGTTTTTTACTTCAAAATAACTAATTCGGATATTAGTAATGTAAATTTGGAAATCTAATCTAAGGTTGTAGTTTGAAATTTTTTACTTGAAAATATCTACTTCTGATTTTAGAAATGACAATTTGAAAATCAGATCTAAGTTAATAGTTTGACGTTCTTTACTTCAAAATAGTTAAGTCTTATTTTAGAATACTGTCTTTGTAAATCAAAACTAAATTATTTGTTTGAAGTACTTTACTTGAAAATATCTACTTCTGATTTTAGAAATGACAATTTGAAAATTAGATCTAAGTTAATAGTTTGACGTTCTTTACTTCAAAATAGATAAGTCATATTTTAGAATACTGCCTTTGTAAATCATAACTAAGTTATTTCTTTGAAGTACTTTACTTGAAAATATCTACTTGTGATTTTAGAAATGACAATTTGAAAATTATATCTAAGTTAATAGTTTGACCTTGTTTACTTCAAAATAACAACGTACTATTATAGAATAGTGAATTTGTAAATCAAAACTAAGTTATTAGTTTAAAGTTCTTTACTTGAAAATATCTACTACTGATTTTAGAAATATCAATTTGAAAATCAGATCTAAGTTAATAGTTTTACGTTGTTTACTTCAAAATAACTAAGTACTATTTTAGAATAGTGAATTTCTAAATCAAAATTAAGTTATTACTTTAAATTTCGAGACTTTGAATTATCTACTTCTGATTTCAGAAATGACAATTTGAAAATCAGATCTTAGTTAATAGCTTGATGTTCTTTACTTCAAAGAAACTAAGTCTTATTTTAGAATAGTGAATCTGTAAATCAAAACTAAGTTATTAGTTTAAAGTTCTTTACTTTGAAATATCTACTTCTGATTTCAAAAATGACAATTTGAAAATCAGATCTAAGTTAATAGTTTGACGTTTTTTACTTCAAAATAACTAAGTCTTATTTAGACTAGTGAATTTGTAAATCAAAACTAAGCTATTAGTTTAAAGTTCTTTACTTGAAAATATCTACTACTGATTTTAGAAAAGACAATTTGAAAATCAGATCTAAGTTAATAGTTTGACGTTTTTTACTTCAAAATAACTAATTCGGATCTTAGTAATGTAAATTTGGAAATCTAATCTAAGGTTGTAGTTTGAAGTTTTTTACTTGAAAATATCTACTTCTGATTTTAGAAATGACAATTTGAAAATCAGATCTATGTTGATAGTTTGACGTTTTTTACTTCAAAATAAGTAAGTCTTAATTTAGACTAGTGAATTTGTAAATCAAAACTAAGCTATTAGTTTGACATACTTTATTTGAAAATATCTACTTCTGATTTCAGAAATGACAAATTGACGTAAATTAAAAACTAAGTTATTAGTTTGAAGTTTTTTACTTGAGAATATCTACTTCGGATTTTAGAAATGACAATTTGAAAAAAAGACCTAAGTTAATAGTTTGACGTTTTTTACTTTAATAAACTAAGTCTTATTTTAGACTAGTGAATTTGTAAATAAAATCTACGTAATTAATTTGCAGTTTTTTACTTGAAAAAATCTATTACTGATTTAAGAAATGACAATTTGAAAATCCGATCTAAATTAATAGTTTGACGTTCTTTACTTCAAAATAGATAAGTCTTATTTTAGACTAGTGAATTTGTAAATCAAAACTAAATTATTAGTTTGAAGTAATTAACTTGAAAATATCTACTACTGATTTCAGAAATTGCAATTTTAAAATCAGTTCTAAGTTAATAGTTTGACGTTTTTTACTTCAAACTAAGTCTAATTTTAGATTAGTGAATTTGTAAACCAAAACTAAGTTATTAGTTTGAAGTTATTTACTTGAAATTATCTACTACTGTTTTTAGAAATGACAATTTGTAAATCAGATCTAAGTTAAGAGTTTGACGTTTTTTACTTCAAACTAAGTCTTATTTTAGACTAGTGGATTTGTAAATCAAAACTACGTAATTAGTTTGCAGTTTTTTACTTGAAAATATCTATTACTGATTTTAGAAATGACAATTTGAAAGTCAGATCTAAGTTAATAGTTTGACGTTCTTTACTTCAAAATAACTAAGTCGTAATTTAGAATAGTGAATTTGTAAATCAAAACTAAGTTATTAGTTTAAAGTTCGATACTTTGAAATATATACTTCTGATTTCAGAGAAGACAACTTGAAAATCAGATCTAAGTTAATAGTTTGACGTTCTTTACCACAAAATAGATAAGTCTTAATTTAGAATACTGTATTTGAAAACAAAACTAAGTTATTAGTTTGAAGTTCTTTACTTTGAAATATCTACTTCTGATTTCAGAAATGACAATTTTAAAATCAGATCAAAATTAATAGTTTGACGTTCTTTACTTCGAAATAACTAAATCTTATTTTAAAATTGTGAATTTGTAAATCAAAACTAAGTTATTAGTTTGAACTTTATTTACTTCAAATGAACTAATACGGATTTTTGTAATATAAATTTGAAAATCAAAGCTAAGTTTATAGTTTGAAGATCTTTACTTGAAAATATATACTTCTGATTTCAGAAATTACAATTTGAATATAAGATCTAAGTTAATAGTTTGACGTTCTTTACTTCAAAATAACTAAGTATTATTTTAGAATAGTGAATTTTAAATCAAAACTAAGTTATTAGTTTGAAGTTTTTTACTTCAAATGAACTAATACGGATTTTTGTAAGGTAAATTTGAAAATCAAAGCTACAGAAATAGCTTGAAGATGTTTACTTGAAAATATCTACTTCTGATTTCAGAAATGACAATTTTAAAATCAGATCTAAGTTAATAGTTTGACGTTATTTACTTCTAAGCAGATTAGTCTTATTATAGAATATTTTATTTGTAAATCAAAATTAAGTTATTAGTTTGAAGTTCTTTACTTAATAATATCTACTTCTGATTTTAGAAATGAAAATTTGCAAATTTGATCTAAGTTAATAGTTTGACATTTTTTACTGCAAAATAACTAAGTCTTAATTTAGACTAGTGAATGTGTAAATAAAAACTATGTAATTAGTTTGCAGTTTTTTACTTGAAAATCTCTATTACTAATTTTAGAAATGACAATTTGAAAATCAGATCTATTTTGATAGTTTGACGTTTTTTACTTCAAAATAAGTAAGTCTTATTTTAAAATAGTGAATTTGTAAATCAAAACTAAGTTATTATTTTGAAATACTTTACTTGAAAATAACTACTGCTGATTTTAGAATAGTGTATTTGTAAATCAAAAGTAAGTTATTTGTTTAAAGTACTTTAATTGAAAATATCTACTTCTAATTTTAGAAATACCTATTTGAAAATCAGTTCTAACTTAATAGTTTGACAGTGTTTACTTCAAAATAACTAAGTTTTATTTTAGAATAGTGAATTAGTAAATCATAACTAAGTTATTAGTTTGACGTTTTTTACTTTAAAATAACTAAGTCCTATTTTAGAGTAGTGAAATTGTAAATCAAATCTACGTAATTAGTTTGCAGTTTTTTACTTGAAAAAATCTATTACTGATTTAAGAAATGACAATTTGAAAATCAGATCTAAATTAATAGTTTGACCTTCTTTACTTCAAAATAGATAAGTCTTATTTTAGAGTAGTGAATTTGTAAATGAAAACTAAATTATTAGTTTGAAGTGCTTAACTTGAAAATATCTACTACTGATTTCAGAAATTGCAATTTGAAAATCAGATCTAAGTTAATAGTTTGACGTTTTTTACTTCAAACTAAGTCTAATTTTAGATTAGTGAATTTGTAAACCAAAACTAAGTTATTAGTTTGAAGTTATTTACTTGAAAATATCTACTACTGTTTTTAGAAATGACAATTTGTAAATCAGATCTAAGTTAAGAGTTTGACGTTTTTTACTTCAAACTAAGTCTTATTTTAGACTAGTGGATTTGTAAATCAAAACTACGTAATTAGTTTGCAGTTTTCTACTTGAAAATATCTATTACTGATTTTAGAAATTACAATTTGAAAGTCAGATCTAAGTTAATAGTTTGACGTTCTTTACCACAAAATAGATAAGTCTTAATTTAGAATACTATATTAGTAAATCAAAACTAAGTTATTAGTTTGAAGTTTTTTACTTGAGAATATCTACTTCTGATTTTAGAAATGACAATTTGAAAATCAGACCTAAATTAATAGTTAGACGTTCTTTACTTCAAACTAACTAAGTCTTATTTTAGTATAGTGAATATGTAAATCAAAATTAAGTTATTAGTTTAAAGTTTATTACTTGAAAATATCTATTTCTGATTTTAGAAATGACAATTTGAAAATCAGATCTAAGTTAGTAGTTTGACGTTTTTTACTTCAAACTAACTAAGTCTTATTTTAGACTAGTGAAATTGTAAATCAAAACTAAGTTATTAGTTTGAAGTTCTTTACTTGAAAATATCTACTACCGATTTTAGAAATGACATCTTGAAAATCAGATCAAAGTTAATAGTTTGACGTTTTTTACTTCAAAATAACTAAGTATTATTTTAGAATAGTTAATTTGTAAATTAAAACTAAGTTAGTAGTTTGAAGTTCTTTACTTGAAAATATCGACTTCTCATTTCATAAATGGCAATTCGAAAATCAGATCTAAGTTAATAGTTTGACGTTCTTTACTTCAGAATAACTAAGTCTTATTTTGGTAAATTTTTGGTTGGGTTTGGACGTAATGTTTCCAATCAGTGAACTCATTCATGTCCACTACAGTATAAGGTTTGTGGCCCTTTTTACGCGCACTGCGGGCTATTGCTTTCCAGTCCTCTGGCCAATATACCTTTCCTACCCTTTTAAATTCCGACCCAATAGCTGAATGCATTGAATCGCATTCCATTTCACTATGCCCGGAAGTCAAAAATTTTAAATTAATATTTCTGAGCTTTTGACGATGTTTTATTGCGTAAATGCACATTCCTGCAACAAATTGGTTGAGGTTTTGCCCCCCGCAGCGATCACTAAAGCACCGAATTTCTTCTACATAATCTGGGAGCGATTCAAAATATTTATAGAGGCAAGATGCGATTTCGCAGCTTCCTCTTCCACTTTGCCCCTCATGCCACATGAAACAAACCCCTTCGTTCGTCACAACATTGTAAATTGTAAAGTTATAGGATGCCAATCTCCTTTTGTAAAAGAAAGCATTATTTGTGGGATCCGAGGGAACCATAAGGACCTGCTGGAGATCAAAGTTTAGAGATACAATCTTTCCCTCAGACGCTGCAGCTTCAGTTTTGTCTTTCCTTTTGTTGTCTCGAGCAATGTTTTTTCTTTTGATGTGATCATCATACTCCGGTACATCGCTGGGAGAATCACTATGTGCTACACAAATGCGACACTGATCCTTTCTAGGACGATGAAATCCCAAATTATATCTTTCGAGAAATACGTTTCTGTATGCGTATTCTTTGGCCTTCTCGTTATTATTTTCCTCACACCATGCTGTATACAATCTATACATTATTCTTATGTTTAAATCGGATTGCAAATATTTTCTCTCCGTATCCGATCTGCAGTAGTGCGATGGCACAACTGGAAATGATTCAATGTGTGCTTTAATATTCTGTATTACTTGATGATTTATTATTGATTTTAGATGACACCCTCTTGAATCACCGCCAGAAGTATTAGCTGTTGAACGCTTTGCAACAGCTATGTCCACTACACCCTTTTTTATTCCCAATGTATTAATAAACATTGTTTTACAAACACTTACTCTACCTCCATCAACTGGCAAGAAGAAGAAACAGCTAAACTTCCTCTTAGATAAATCGTCCCCCGTTGTTTTAACCTTTGTTGGTTTTTTATCAATATTGCTTCATATGAAATTGCGTTGCCTAGTGTAATTTCCCAAAGCATAATATTCATTAAAAATTGCTAATCGATGTTCTTCACTCACTTTACATTTGCGTTTACACGTATCTTTACAAGAAGGCCCCATATTTATCTTTGGTACAACGACACCCTTTGCATTGACAAACTCCTGTCCATGTATTCTTTTCCTTTTTAAAATATTTCGTTTCCAGGTTTCTGGGTTTCTCTTTCTTTTTCTAGGCTTGTCAGATACCATTGGGTGTTCCTCCATTCCTTCCAAATCCACTGACTCGGGATCTGGTTCAGAATCGCTTAGCTCACCATGCAGATCAGGTACATAATCTGATTCATCACCAGAAAAGTCTGTATTAAAAAATAAATAGATTAATTTATTGGTTAATCACACATCGAAATTACAATTACCAGTAGCTGCTTCGGAACCGCTAACCTCGGGATCTGAAGATGGATTTCCTGGATTTTCCAAATTGACTTCTACAGAATTATTGCCAAAATATTCTGTAAGAAAATCAAAACATTAACATAAAACATAGTTACTCGAACAATAAATTCAATTGTAACAATAATACCTGTGGCTGTATTCGTAATGTTCTCCATTTCGATGGGTTCATTTTCCAATAACTCTGTATTTGACGTTGAATTGCAGGATTTATCGGCGAATTTTGCACTCATAACATCTAAAAACGATTGTGCTTGACTTAAAATAATGTTTTATAACAATTTTAAATGCAGCTATAAACTATAGCAGTAAACACCGTTAAAACAAAAGAAAAAAATAAAATGTATAAATAAAAATAACTATAAAAAAATAAAGCACTTACCTCCATTTTGCAACGCTAATTGAAGAATAACCTTTGTCCTCGTATTCGTTTTGTTCAAAAATAATAATACTTTTAATACTAAATTATAAACTAACAGTAGTAAATAAATAGTATTGTACACTTAAACACATAAAACTCAACATTTATCTAGTGTATAGGTGAAATCACTACTAGGTATCTTCAATATTTTCGCCACCTACCCATGCCAAAATTAGACATCTCAAGTTATCCACTTTTGACACTAGGGTGGTATATGCAACAAATTTTGTAACAAGTAGATATCTTTAGTTACCTACTTATTACAATAAATATTTTGTTGATTTTGTAGTTGTCTAGTAATAGAACACCCTATTATATGGGGTAGGGGGCATCGTACACTTATCTACTTTTAGCAGTTGATAGATCATCTCATAGTCAGTCACCTGATGTAGATAACTCAAAAGCGCAAAAAAATCGAGTTATCGAGTTCTAGTACTGAACCCACGAAATGCAGATTAATAGTTTGACCTTCTTTACTTCAAAATAACTAAGTCTTATTTTAGAATAGTGAATTTGTAAATCAAAACTAAGCTTTTTGTTTGAAGTTTTTTATTTCAGATTTACTAATTCGGATTTTAGTAATGTAAATTTAAAAATCAAAACTAAGGATGTAGTTTAAAGTTCTTTACTTGAAAATATCTACTTCTGATTTTAGAAATGACAATTTGGAAATCAGATCTAAGTTGATAGTTTGACCTTCTTTACTTCAAAATAACTAAGTCTTATTTTAGAATAGTGAATTTGTAAATCATAACTAAGTTATTAGTTTGAAGTTTTTTACTTGAGAATATCTACTTCTGATTTTTGAAATAACAATTTGAAAATCAAATCTAAGTTAATAGTTTGACGTTCTTTACTTCATAATAACTAAGTCTTATTTTAGAATAGTGAATTTGTAAATCATAACTAAGTTATTAGTTTGAAGTTTTTTACTTGAGAATATCTACTTCTGATTTTAGAAATAACAATTTGAAAATCAGACCTAAGTTAATAGTTTGATGTTCTTTACTTCATAATAACTAAGTCTTATTTTAGAATAGTGAATTTGTAAATCATAACTAAGTTATTAGTTTGAAGTTTTTTACTTGAGAATATCTACTTCTGATTTTAGAAATAACAATTTGAAAATCAGACCTAAGTTAATAGTTTGACGTTTTTTACTTCAAAATAAATAAGTCTTATTTTAGACTAGTTAATTTGTAAATCAAATCTACGTAATTACTTTGCAGTTTTTTACTTGGAAAAATCTATTACTGATTTAAGAAATGACAATTTGAAAATCAGATCTTAATTTATAGTTTGACGTTTTTTACTTCAAAATAACTAAGTCTTATTTTAGAATAGTGAATTTGTAAATCAAAACTAAGTTATTCGTTTGAAGTTTTTTACTTCAAATGAACTAAAACGAATTTTTGTAAGGTAAAATTGAAAATCAAACCTTAGGTGGTAGTCTGAAGTTCTTTACTTAAAAATATCTAATTCTGATTTTAGAAATGACAATTTGAAAATCAGATCTAAGTTAATAGTTGACGTTTTTTACTTAAAAATAACTAAGTCTTATTTTAGACTACTGAATTTGTAAATCAAAACTACGTAATTAGTTTGCAGTTTTTTACTTGAAAATATATATTACTGATTTTAGAAATGACAATTTGTAAATCATATTTAAATTAATAGTTTGACGTTCTTAACTTCAAAATAACTAAGTCTTATTTTAGAATAGTGAATTTGTTAATCAAAACTAAGTTATTAGTTTGAAGTTCCTTACTTGGAAATATCTACTTCTGATTTGTGAGGAAGTGAGGAACTTCAAACTAATAACTTAGTATTGATTTACAAATTTACTATACTAAAATAAGGCTTAGTTATTTAGAAGTAAAGAACGTCAAACTATTAACTTAGATCTGATTTTCAAATTGTCATTTCTAAAATCAGGAGTAGAAATTTTCACGTAAAGAACTTCAAACCATTAACTTAGCCTTCAATTAGAAATTTACTATTCTAAAATAAGACTTAGTTATTTTGAAGTAAAGAGCGTCAAACTATTAACTTAGATCTGATTTTCAAATTGTCATTTCTAAAATCAGAAGTAGATATTTTCAAGTAAAGTACTTCAAACTACAAGCTTGGATTTGATTTCCAAATTTACATTACTAAGATACGAATTAGTAAATTTGAAGTAAAAAATTTTAAACTAATAACTTAGTTTTGATTTACAAATTCACTAGTCTTAAATAAAACTTAGTTATTTTGAAGTAAAGAACGTCAAACTATTAACTTAGATCTGATTTTGAAATTGTCATTTATAAAATCAGTAGTAGATATTTTCAAGTAAAGAACTTCAAACTAATAACTTTGTTTTGATTTACAAATACACTATTCTAAAATAAGACTTATATATTTTGAAGTAAAAAACGACAAACTATTAACTTAGATCTAATTTTCAAATTGTCTTTTCTAAAATCAGCAGTAGATATTTTCAAGCTAAGAACTTGAAACTATAACGTTAACTGGAAAGTAAACAGATTTTCCCCTTACTTCTAATAGTCAATTAAAACGGATATTGGGTATAAAAGGAAGTAAATCAAACAATATTATCTGCTAGCCGACGTTTCGAACTATTTATTAGTCCATCCTCAGGGCTGAAATATATAACAGGGGTGAAAAAATCTATAAACGGCGGCCATAAGGGCGTAAACATACCAGACAGTTTGAGATGGTAAACGTTTGAAGTTACATATATGGTGTCGGGAATTGACATGAATATACAAAAATTAATTGCGTGTACGATCGTAGTCAAAACATAAAAATTAACAATATTGTAAAAACATGTAAACTTAATTTAATTTAAAATCACAATAGTAGTCAATAAATAATTTTACTCTAATACAAAATACGAATAAAAGTAAATAATTAGTAAAAGTAAATAATAACGAATAAAAATAAATATTATCTCGAAACGTCGGCTAGCAGATAATATTGTTTGATTTACTTCCCTTCATACCCAATATCCGTTTTAATTGACTATAACGTTAACTTTGAATTTCAAAATTACCGTACAAAAATCCGTATTAGTTAATTTGAAGTAAAAAGCTTCAAATTAATAACTTATTTTTATTTACAAATTCACTATTCTAAAATAAGACATAGTTATTTTGAAGTAAAGGAAGACAAACTATTAACTTAGATCTGATTTTCAAATTGTCATTTCTATAATCAGATGTAGATATTTTCATGTAAAAAACTTTAAACTAAAAATTAGTTTTGATTTACAAATTCACTATTCTAAAGTAATAACTTAGTTACTTTGAAGTAAAAATCGTCAAACTATTAACTTAGATCTGATTTTCAAATTGTCATTTCTGAAATCAGAAGTAGATATTTTCAAGTAAAAAACTTCAAACTAATAACTAAGTACTGATTTACAAAATCACTATTCTAAAATAAGACTTATCAATTTTGAAGTAAAGAACGTCAAACTATTAACTTAGATCTGATTTACAAATTGTCATTTAAAAAATAAGAAGTATTTATTTCAAAAAAAAAAACTTCAAGCTCATAACTTAGTTTTGATTTCCAAATTTACTACTCTAAAATCAGACTTAGTTAATTTGATGTAAAGAACGTCAAACTATTACCTTAGATCTGATTTTCAAATTGTCATTTCTAAAATTAGTAGTAGATATTTTCAAAAAAAGAACTTCAAACTAATAACTTAGTTTTGATTTACAAATTCACTAGTCTAAAATAAGACTTAGTTATTTTGAAGTAAATAACGTCAAACTATTAACTTAGATCTGATTTACAAATTGTCATTTCTAAATTCAGAACTAGATATTTTCAATTAAAGAACTTCAAACTATAACTAAGCTTTGGTTTACAAATTCACTATTCTAAAATGCGACTTACTTATTTTGAAGTAAAGAACGTCAAACTATTAACTTATATCTGATTTTCAAATTGTCATTTCTAAAATCAGGAGTAGATATTTTCAAGTATAGAACTTCAAACTTATAATTTAGTTTTGATTTACAAATTCACTATTCTAAAGAAAGACTTAGTTATTTTGAAGTTTAAATCGTCAAACTATTAACTTAGATCTGATTTACAAATTGTCATTTAAAAAATAAGCAGTATTTATTTCAAAGAAAAAATCTTCAAGCTCATAACTTAGTTTTGATTTTGAAATTTACTACTCTAAAATAAGACTTAGTTATTTTGAAGTAAATAACGTCAAACTATTAACTTAGATCTGATTTACAAATTGTCATTTCTAAATTTAGAACTAGATATTTTCAATTAAAGAACTTCAGACTATAACTAAGCTTTGGTTTACAAATTCACTATTCTAAAATGCGACTTAGTTATTTTGAAGTAAAGAACGTCAAACTAATAACTTAGATCTAATTTTCATATTGTCTTTTCTAAAATCAGCAGTAGATATTTTCAAGTTAAGAACATGAAACTATAACGTTAACTTTGAATTTCAAAATTACAGTACAAAATTCCGTATTAGTTAATTTGAAGGAAAATCTTCAAATTTTAAACTTATTTTTATTTAAAAATTCACTATACTAAAGTAAGACTTATTTATTTTGAAGTAAAAATCGTCAAACAATTAACTTAGATCTGATTTTCAAATTGACATTTCTAAAATCAGGAGTAGATATTTTCAAGTATAGAACTTCAAACTAATAACTTAGTTTTGATTTACAAATTCACTATTCGAAAGAAAGACTTATTAATTTTGAAGTAAAAATCGTCAAACTATTAACTTAGATCTGATTTTCAAATTGTTATTTCTAAAATCAGAAGTAGATATTTTCAAGTAAAGAACTTCAAACTAATAACTGAGTTTTGATTTACAAATTCACTATTCTGAAAAAAGACTTAGTTATTTTGAAGTAAAGAACGTCAAACTATTACCTTAGATCTGATGTTTTTAATTGTCATTTCTAAAATCAGAAGTAGATATTTTCAAGTAAAGTACTTCAAACTAATAACTTAGCTTTGATTTACAAATTCAGTATTCTAAAATAAGACTTAATTATTTTGAAGTAAAGAACGTCAAACTATCAACTTAGATCTGATTTTTAAAATTGTCATTTCTAAAATCAGAAGTAGATATTTTCAAGTAAAAAACTTCAAACTAATAACTTAGCTTTGATTTACAAATTCACTATTCTAAAATAAATTTTAGTTATTTTGATGTAAAGAACGTCAAACTATTCACTTAGATATGATTTTCAAATTGTCATTTCTTAAATCAGAAGTAGATATTTCAAAGTAAAGAACTACAAACTAATAACTTAGTTTTGATTTACAAATTTATTAGTCTAAAATAAGACTAAGTTTATTTGAAGTAAAAAACGTCAAAGTATTAACTTACACCTGATTTTCAAATTGTCATTTCTAAAATCAGAAGTATATATTTTCAAGTAAAGAACTTCAAACTAATAACTTAGCTTCGATTTACAAATTCACTATTCTAAAATAGGATTAAGTTATTTTGAAGTAAGGAACGTCAAACTATTAACTTAGATCTGATTTTCAAATTGTCATTTGTAAAGTCAGTGGTAGATATTTTCAAGTAAAGAACTTCAAACTAATAACTTAGTTTTGATTTACAAATTTATTAGTCTAAAATAAGACTAAGTTTATTTGAAGTAAAAAACGTAAAAGTATTAACTTAGACCTGATTTTCAAATTGTCATTTCTAAAATCAGAAGTAGATATTTTGTATCTAAGTAATGTAGTATCTAGTAATGTAAATTTAAAAATCGAAACTAAGGATGTAGTTTGAAGTTTTTTACTTGAAAATATCTACTTCTGATTTTATAAATGACAATTGGAAAATCAGATCTAAGTTGATAGTTTGACCTGCTTTACTTCAAAATAACTAAGTCTTATTTTAGAATAGCTAATTTGTAAATCAAAACTAAGTTATTAGTTTGAAGTTCTTTACTTGAAAATATCTACTTTTGATTTTAGAAATACAATTTGAAAATCAGATCTAAGTTAATAGTTTGTCGTTGTTTACTTCAAAATAACTTAGTTGTATTTTAGAATAGTGAATTTGTAAATCAAAACTAAGTTATTAGTTTAAAGTGCTATACTTGTAAATAAAAACTAAGTTTATAGTTTGAAGCTCTTTACTTGAAATTATCTACTTCTGACTTTAGAAATAACAATTTGAAAATCAGATCTAAGTTAATAGTTTGACATTCTTTACCTCAAAATAACTAAGTCTTATTTTAGATTAGTGAATTAGTAAATCAAAACTAAGTTTTTAGTTTGAAGTTTTTTACTTTAAATATCTACTTCTGATTTTAGAAATAACAATTTGAAAATCAGATCTAAGTTCATAGTTTGACAATTTTTACTTCCAAATAACTAAGTCTTACTTTATAATAGTGAATTTGCAAATCAAAACTAAGTTATTAGTTTATAGTTCTTTACTTGAAAATATCTACTTCTTATTTTGAGAAATACCATTTAAAAATCAGATCTAAGTTAATATTTTGTCGTTCTTCACCTAAAAATAACTAAATTTATTTTATAGATTTTATAGATAAATAAAAATTAATTTTTAAATTATTTAAAAACATATTTTAATTAATTTTTATACTTAAATTATAATTTTTCTATATCTACCAATTGCAATGGCGGATGCTTCTATGCCAAACATAGATTTCGACTCTTTATCCGATCGTGACAAATCCGATTTGTTAAATGATTTGCAAGTGTCCGATAGCAATTATTCGGAAGAAGAATTCGCAGAGGATATTAATTCACACGACGCAAGGTTCCCAAATGTTTTGATGGGGCTAAGGGTAGAGTCCATACCGGACGCAAGATCCACGCTTCCCGTGATCGTGGAGGTTGAAAAAACCCCGCCAAACGATTCCGTTAATTTGGCATCATCATCATCTATTGCCGAACGAAACATCGATCACGTCTCACCAACTTCGCGCCAAGCGTCTAAAGACTGTATATCCGACGATAGTGACAGAATCTACTTGTTAGATGCATTGCGATTACTCGATAACGATTGTTCGGACACAGAATTTGCAAATAATATTGACGACATCATAAAGGACGTAAGCTTCCAAAATGTTTCGATGGGGCCAAAGGAAGAGCCCATACCGGACGCAAGATCCACGCTTCCCGTGAACGTGGAAGTTGAAAAAACTCCGCGAAACGATTCCGATGGTTTGGCATCAACATCATCTATTGCCAAAACAAACATCGATCACGTCGCACTATCTCCGCGCGAAAACATTCCGCCCGGTTATTATCTCGTGCGCGTGCCCGAAATCACTTCGACCGAATCTGTAATCTATTACGCGGTTGAGGATTGGCAAGCCGAAAAACTACTAAAGAGTCCTGCAAAAGTACCACCAACATCTTCAGATGAAAAGGCGGTCGTTGGTTGTAAATCGCGCCTTAAAGAACGCCAAAACCATTCTCATCGTTTCAGCCCTTATCCAAGGAATACATCGATCGCTCAGAGACGAGGCGATACTAAAACCAGAAACGTAACGGTTAGTAGAACCGTCTACACTGCCCAACAAACCGCCATCTTAGAAGAAGAGTTTTTGCAAAAATCGCAATATCTTTCTCCCAGCAGGAGGGATGAACTGGCGCTTCAACTTGGTCTTAGAAGCGACGCGGTTTCGAATTGGTTCAAGAACAGGAGAGCCAAGTCGAATAGAATGAAACGAAACTCTTAATATAGACCAACGTTCAAATGAAGAATAGTAAGTTTACATTTAAAACTAACGTAAAACTACCTGTGGAGGTTACACTTTAAGGTTGTAGTTTGAAGTTTTTTACTTGAAAATATCTACTACTGTTTTTAGAAATGATAATTTCAAAATTATATCTAAGTTAATAGTTTGACCTTGTTTACTTCAAAATAACTAAGTACTATTATAGAATAGTGAATTAGTAAATCAAAACTAAGTTATTAGTTTAAAGTTCGATACTCAGAAATATCTACTGCTGATTTCAAAAATGACGATTTGAAAATCAGATCTAAGTTAATAGTTTGTCGTTCTTTACTTCAAAATAACTAAGTCTTATTTTAGAATAGTGAATTTGTAAATCAAAACTAAGTTATTAGTTTGAATTTCTTTACTTTGAAATAACAACTTCTGATTTCAGAAATGGCAATTTTAAAGTCAGATCTAAGTTAATAGTTTGATGTTATTTACTTCTAAATAACTAACTCTGATTTTAGAAATGTTACTTTGAAAATAAAATCGAAGTTAATAGTTTGACGTTTTTTACTTCGAAATAACTAAATCTCATTTTAGAATAGTGAATTTGTAAATCAAAACTAAGTTATTAGTTTGAAGTTTTTTACTTCAAATCAACTAATACGGATTTATGTAATATTAATTTGAAAATCAAAGCTAAGTTTATAGTTTGAAGATCTTTACTTGCAAATATCTACTTCTGATTTTAGAAATGACAATTTGAAAATCAGAATTAAGTTAATAGTTTGACGTTCTTTACCACAAAATTGATAAGTCTTAATCTAGAATACCGTATTTGTAAAGCAAAACTAAGTTATTAGTTTGAAGTTTTTTACTTGAAATTATCTGCTTCAGATTTTAGAAATCATAATTTGAAAATCAGATCTATGTTAATAGTTTGACGTTCCTTACTTCAAAGTAACTTAGTCTTATTTTAGAATAGTAAATTTGTAAAGCTAAACTAAGTTATTAGTTTGAAGTTATTTACTTGAAATTATCTTCTTCAAATTTTAGAAATCATAATTTGAAGATCAGATCTAAGTTAATAGTTTCACGTTCTTTACTTCAAAATAACTAAGTAATATTTTAGAATAGTGAATTTGAAAATCAAAACTAAGTTATTAATTTAAAGTTCGATACTTTAAAATATCTATTTCTGATTTCAGAAATGACAATTTGAAAATCATATCTAAGTTAATAGTGTGACAACATTGGTTACTTCAAAATAACTAAGTACTATTATAGAATAGTGAATTTGTAAATCAAAACTAAGTTATTAGTTTAAAGTTCGAACCTTTAAAATATCTATTACTGATTTCAGAAATGACAATTTGAAAATCAGATCTAAGTTAATAGTTTGACGCTCTTTACTTCAAAATAGAAAAGTCTTAATTTAGAATATTGGCTCTGTAAATCAAAACTAAGTTATTTGTTTGTAGTACTTTACTTGAAAATGTCTACTTCTGATTTCAGATATGACAATTTGAAAATCAGATCTAAGTTAATAGTTTGACGTTCTTTACTTCAAAATAGATAAGTCTTATTTAAAAAAATGAATTTGTAAATCAAAACTTAGTTATTAGTTTGAAGTTTTTTACTTTGAAATATCTACTACTGAGTTCAGAAATGACAATTTGAATATCAGATCTAAGTTAATAGTTTGACGTTTTTTACTTCAAAGAAACTAAGTCTTATTTTAGAATAGTGAAATTGTAAATCAAAACTAAGTTATTAGTTTGAAATACTTTACTTGAAAATATGTACTTCTGATTTTAGAAATGACAATTTGAAAAGCAGATCTAAGTTAATAGTTTGACGTTTTTTACTTCAAAATAACTAATTCGATTCTTAGTAATGTAAATTTTGAAATCAAATCTAAGGTTGTAGTTTGAAGTTTTTTACTTGAAAATATCTATTTCTGATTTCAGAAATGACAATTTGAAAATCATATCTAAGCAAATAGTTTGATGTTCTTTACTTCAAAGAAACTAAGTCTTATTTTAGAATAGTGAATTTGTAAATCAAAACTAAGTTATTTGTTTGAAGTTCCTTACTTTGAAAAATCTACTTCTGATTTCAGAAATCACAATTTGTAAATCAGATCTAAGTTAATAGTTTGATGTGCTTTACTTCAAAAAAACTAAGTCTTATTTTAGACTAGTGCATTTGTAAATCAAAACTAAGTTATTAGTTTGAAGTACTTTACTTAAAAATATCTACTTCTGATTTTAAAAGGGGCAATTTGAAAATCAAATCTAAGTTAATAGTTTGATGTGCTTTACTTCAAAAAAACTAAGTCTTATGTTAGAATAGTGAATATGTAAATCAAAACTAAGTTATTTGTTTGAAATTCATTCTTTTGAAAAATCTACATATGTTTTCATAAATGACAATTTGAAAATCAGATCTAAGTTAATAGTTTGACGTTCTTTACTTCAAAATAGATAAATCTTTTTGTAGAATATTGGCTTTGTAAATCAAAACTAAGTTATTCGTTTGAAGTACTTTACTTGAAAATATCTACTACTGATTTTATAAATGACAATTTGAAAATCAGATCTAAGTTAATAGTTTGACTTTTTTTACTTCAAAATAACTAAGTCTTATTTAGACTAGTGAATCTGTAAATCAAAACTAGGTTATTAGTTTAAAGTTCTTTACTTTGAAATATCTACTTCTGATTTCAGAAATGACAATTTGAAAATCATATCTAAGTTAATAGTTTGACATTCTTTACTTCAAAATAGATAAGTCTTATTTTAGAATATTGGATTTGTAAATCAAAACTAAGTTATTAGTTTGAAGTTTTTTACTTTGAAATATTTACTACTGATTTCAGAAATGACAATTTGAATATCAGATCTAAGTTAATAGTTTGACGTTCTTGACTTCAAAGAAACTAAGTCTTATTTTAGAATAGTGAAATTGTAAATCAAAACTAAGTTATAAGTTTAAAGTTATAAGTTTACTTTGAAATATCTACTTCTGATTTAGGAAATGAAATTTGAAAATCAGATCTAAGTGAATAGTTTGACTTTCTTTACATCAAAATAGATAAGTCTTATTTTAGAATACTGTTTTTGTAAATCAAAACTAGGTTTTTAGTTTGAAGTTCTTTACTTTAAAATATCTAATTCTGATTTTGGAAATGACAATTTGAAAATCAGATCTAAGTTAATAGTTTGACGTTCTTTACTTCTAAACAAATAAGTCTTATTTTAGTATAGTGAATTTGTAAATCAAAACTAAGTTATTAGTTTGCAGATCTTTACGTGAAAATATCTATTCTGATTTTAGAAATGACAATTTGAAAATCAGATCTAAGTTAATAGTTTGACGTTCTTTACTTCTAAATATTTAAGTCTTATTTTAGTATAGTGAATTTGTAAATCAAAACTAAGTTATTAGTTTGAAGTTCTTTACTTGAAACTATCTACTTCTTATTTTAGAAATGACAATTTGAAAATCAGATCTAAGTTAATAGTTTGACGTTCTTTACTTCTAAATAACTAAGTCTTATTTTAGAATAGTGAATTTGTAAATCAAAACTAAGTTATTAGTTTGAACTTCTTTACTTTGAAATAACAACTTCTGATTTCAGAAATGACAATTTTAAAGTGAGATCTAAGTTAATAGTTTGATGTTATTTACTTCTAAATAACTAACTCTGATTTTAGAAATGTTACTTTGAAAATAAAATCGAAGTTAATAGTTTGATGTACTTTACTTCGAAATAACTAAATCTCATTTTAGAATAGTGAATTTGTAAATCAAAACTAAGTTATTAGTTTAAAGTTTTTTACTTCAAATCAACTAATACGGATTTATGTAATATAAATTTGAAAATCAAAGCTAAGTTTATAGTTTGAAGATCTTTACTTGCAAATATCTACTTCTGATTTTAGAAATGACAATTTGAAAATCAGAATTAAGTTAGTAGTTTGACGTTCTTTACCACAAAATTGATGTCTTAATCTAGAATACCGTATTTGTAAAGTAAAACTAAGTTATTAGTTTCAAGTTTTTTACTTGAAATTATCTTCTTCAAATTTTAGAAATCATAATTTGAAGATCAGATCTAAGTTAATAGTTTGACGTTCTTTACTTCAAAATAACTAAGTAATATTTTAGAATAGTGAATTTGAAAATCAAAACTAAGTTATAAGTTTAAAGTTCCATACTTTGAAATATCTACTTCTCATTTCAGAAATGACAATTTGAGAATCAGATCTAAGTTAATAGTTTGACGTTTTTTACTTCAAAATAACTAAGTCTTATTTTAGACTAGTGTAATTGTAAATCAAAACTAAGTTATTAGTTTGAAGTTCGTTACTTGAAAATATCTACAACTGATCTTAGAAATCATAATTTGAAAATCAGATCTAAGTAAATAGTTTGAAGTTCTTTACTTCAAAATAACTAAGTACTATTTTAGAATAGTGAATTTGTAAATCAAAACTAAGTTATTAATTTAAAGTTCGATACTTTAAAATATCTATTTCCGATTTCAGAAATGACAATTTGAAAATCATATCTAAGTTAATAGTTTGACATTGTTTACTTCAAAATAACTAAGTACTATTTTAGAATAGTGAATTTGTAAATCAAAACTAAGTTATTAATTTAAAGTTCGATACTTTAAAATATCTATTTCCGATTTCAGAAATGACAATTTGAAAATCAGATCTAAGTTAATAGTTTGACGTTCTTTACTTCAAAATAACTAAGTACTATTTTAGAATAGTGAATTTGTAAATCAAAACTAAGTTATTAATTTAAAGTTCGATACTTTAAAATATCTATTTCTGATTTCAAAAATGACAATTTGAAAATCAGATCTAAGTTAATAGTTTGACGTTTTTTACTTCAAAATAACTAAGTCTTATTTAGACTAGTGAATCTGTAAATCAAAACTAAGTTATTAGTTTAAAGTTCTGTACTTTGAAATATCTACTTTTGATTTTAGAAATGACAATTTGAAAATCATATCTAAGTTAATAGTTTGACATTGTTTACTTCAAAATAACTAAGTACTATTTTAGAATAGTGAATTTGTAAATCTAAACTAAGTTATTAATTTAAAGTTCGATACTTTAAAATATCTATTTCCGATTTCAGAAATGACAATTTGAAAATCATATCTAAGTTAATAGTTTGACATTGTTTACTTCAAAATAACTAAGTACTATTTTAGAATAGTGAATTTGTAAATCAAAACTAAGTTATTAATTTAAAGTTCGATACTTTAAAATATCTATTTCTGATTTCAAAAATGACAATTTGAAAATCAGATCTAAGTTAATAGTTTGACGTTTTTTACTTCAAAATAACTAAGTCTTATTTAGACTAGTGAATCTGTAAATCAAAACTAAGTTATTAGTTTAAAGTTTTGTACTTCAAAAGAGAAAAGTCTTAATTTAGAATATTGGCTCTGTAAATCAAAACTAAGTTATTTGTTTGAAGTACTTTACTTGAAAATATCTACTTCTGATTTCAAAAATGACAATTTGAAAATCAGATCTAAGTTAATAGTTTGACGTTTTTTACTTCAAAATAACTAAGTCTTATTTAGACTAGTGAATCTGTAAATCAAAACTAAGTTATTAGTTTAAAGTTCTGTACTTTGAAATATCTACTTCTGATTTTAGAAATGACAATTTGAAAAACAGATCAAAGTTAATAGTTTGACGTTCTTTACTTTAAAATAGATAAGTCTTATTTAAAAAAGTGAATTTCTAAATCAAAACTAAGTTATTAGTTTGAAGTTTTTTACTTTGAAATATCTACTACTGATTTCAGAAATGACAATTAGAATATCAGTTCTAAGTTAATAGTTTGACGTTCTTTACTTCAAAGAAACTAAGTCTTATTTTAGAATAGTGAAATTGTAAATCAAAACTATGTTATTAGTTTAAAGTACTTTACTTTGAAATTACTACTTCTGATTTCAGAAATGACAATTTGAAAATCAGATGTAAGTTAATAGTTTGACGTTCATTACTTCAAAATAGATAAGTCTTATTTTAGAATACTGTCTTTGTAAATCAAAACTAAGTTATTAGTTTGAAACACTTTACTTGAAAATATCTACTTCTGATTTTAGAAATGACAATTTGAAAAGCAGATCTAAGTTAATAGTTTAACGTTTTTTACTTCAAAATAACTAATTCGATTCTTAGTAAAGTAAATTTTGAAATCAAATCTAAGGTTGTAGTTTGAAGTTTTTTACTTGAAAATATCTATTTCTGATTTCAGAAATGACAAATTGAAAATCATACCTAAGCAAATAGTTTGATGTTCTTTACTTCAAAGAAACTAAGTCTTATTTTAGAATAGTGAATTTGTAAATCAAAACTAAGTTATTTGTTTGAAGTGCCTTACTTTGAAAAATCTACTTCTGATTTCAGAAATGACAATTTGAAAATCAGATCTAAGTTCATAGTTTGACGTTCTTTACTTCAAAATAACTAAGTCTTATTTTAGAATACTCAATTTGTAAATCAAAGCTAAGTTTCTAGTTTAAAGTTCTTTACTTGAAAATATCTACTTCTGATTTTAGAAATGACAATTTGAAAATCAGATCTAAGTTATTAGTTTGAAGTCTATACTTGAAAAATCTACTACTGATTTTAGTAATGACAATTTGAAAATCAGATCTAAGTTAGCAGTTCGACGTTCTTTACTTCAAAATAACTAAGTCTTATTTTAGACTAGTGAATTTGTAAATCAAAAATTAAGTTATTAGTTTAAAGTTTTTTACTTCTAATTTACTAATTCGGATATTAATAATGAAATTTTGGAAATCAAATCTAAGGTTGTAGTTTGAAGTTCTTTACCTGAAAATATCTACTTCTGATTTTAGAAATGACAATTTGAAAATCAGATCTAAGTTATTAGTTTGACGTTCTTTACATCAAAATAACTAAGTCTTATTTTAGAATTGTAAATTGGTAAATCAAAGCTAAGTTATTAGTTTAAAGTTCTTTACTTGAAAATATCTACTTCTGATTTTAGAAATGACAATTTGAAAATCAGATCTAAGTTAATAGTTTGACGTTCTTTACTTCTGAACAACTAAGTCTTATTTTAGACTAGTAAATTTGTAAATCAAAACTAAGTTATTAGTTTGAAGTTCTTTACTTGAAAATATCTACTTCTGATTTTGGAAAGGACAATTTGAAAATCAGAGTTAAGTTAATAGTTTGACCTTCTTTACTTCTAAACAAATAAGTCTTATTTTAGCATAGTGTATTTGTAAATCAAAACTAAGTTATTTGTTTGAGGTCTATACTTGAAAAAATCTACTACTGATTTTAGTAATGACAATTTGAAAATCAGATCTAAGTTAACAGTTTGACGTTCTTTACTTCAAAATAACTAAGTCTTATTTTAGACTAGTGAATTTGTAAATCAAAACTAAGTTATTAGTTTAAAGTACTTTAGTTAAAAATATCTACTTCTGATTTTAGAAATGACAATTTGAAAATCAGATATAGTTATTAGTTTGACGTTCTTTACTTCAAAATAATTAAGTCTTACTTTAGAATAGTGAATTTGGAATCAAAACTAAGTTATTAGTTTGAAGTTCTTTACTTTGAAATATCTACTTTTGATTTAAGAAATGACAATTTGAAAAACAGATCTAAGTTAATAGTTTGACGTTCTTTACTTCAAGATAGATAAGTCTTATTTTAGAATAGTGTATTTGTAAATCAAAACTAAGTTATTTGTTTGAGGTCTATACTTGAAAAAATCTACTACTGATTTTAGTAATGACAATTTGAAAATCAGATCTAAGTTAACAGTTTGACGTTCTTTACTTCAAAATAACTAAGTCTTATTTTAGACTAGTGAATTTGTAAATCAAAACTAAGTTATTAGTTTGAAGTACTTTAGTTAAAAATATCTACTTCTGATTTTGGAAATGACAATTTGAAAATCAGATCTAAGTTAATAGTTTGACGTTCTTTACTTCATAACAACTAAGTCTTATTTTAGAATACTCAATTTGTAAATCATAGCTAAGTTATTAGTTTGAAGTACTTTAGTTAAAAATATCTACTTCTGATTTTAGAAATGACAATTTGAAAATCAGATATAGTTATTAGTTTGACGTTCTTTACTTCAAAATAATTAAGTCTTACTTTAGAATAGTGAATTTGGAATCAAAACTAAGTTATTAGTTTGAAGTTCTTTACTTTGAAATATCTACTTTTGATTTAAGAAATGACAATTTGAAAAACAGATCTAAGTGAATAGTTTGACGTTCTTTACTTCAAGATAGATAAGTCTTATTTTAGAATAGTGTATTTGTAAATCAAAACTAAGTTATTAGTTTGAAGTACTTTACTTAAAAATATCTACTTCTGATTTTATAAATGACAATTTGAAAATCAGAGTTAAGTTAATAGTTTGACGTTCTTTACTTCAAAATAACTAAGTCTTATTTTAGAATAGTGAATTTGTAAATCAAAACTAAGTTATTAGTTTAAAGATTTTTACTTGAAAATATCTGCTTCAGATTTTAGAAATGACAATTTGAAAATCAGATCTAAGTTAATAATTTGACGTTCTTTACTTCAAAACAACTAAGTCTTATTTTAGTATATCGAATTTGTAAATCAATACTAAGCTATTAGTATGAAGTTCTTCACTTGAAAAAAACTACCACTGATTTTAGAAATGACAATTTGAAAATCAGATCTAAGTTAATAGTTTGACGTTCTTTACTTCAAAATAACTAAGTCTTATTTTAGAATACTGAATTTGTAGATCAAAGCTAAGTTATTAGTTTAAAGTTCCTTACTCTAAAATATCTACTTCTGATTTTAGAAATGACAATTTGAAAATCAGATCTAACTTAATAGTTTGACGTTCTTTACTTCAAAATAACTAAGTCTTATTTTAGAATAGTGTATTTGTAAATCAAAACTAAGTTATTTGTTTGAGGTCTATACTTGAAAAAATCTACTACTGATTTTAGTAATGACAATTTGAAAATCAGATCTAAGTTAACAGTTTGACGTTCTTTACTTCAAAATAACTAAGTCTTATTTTAGACTAGTGAATTTGTAAATCAAAACTAAGTTATTAGTTTGAAGTACTTTAGTTAAAAATATCTACTTCTGATTTTGGAAATGACAATTTGAAAATCAGATCTAAGTTAATAGTTTGACGTTCTTTACTTCATAACAACTAAGTCTTATTTTAGAATACTCAATTTGTAAATCATAGCTAAGTTATTAGTTTGAAGTACTTTAGTTAAAAATATCTACTTCTGATTTTAGAAATGACAATTTGAAAATCAGATATAGTTATTAGTTTGACGTTCTTTACTTCAAAATAATTAAGTCTTACTTTAGAATAGTGAATTTGGAATCAAAACTAAGTTATTAGTTTGAAGTTCTTTACTTTGAAATATCTACTTTTGATTTAAGAAATGACAATTTGAAAAACAGATCTAAGTGAATAGTTTGACGTTCTTTACTTCAAGATAGATAAGTCTTATTTTAGAATAGTGTATTTGTAAATCAAAACTAAGTTATTAGTTTGAAGTACTTTACTTAAAAATATCTACTTCTGATTTTATAAATGACAATTTGAAAATCAGAGTTAAGTTAATAGTTTGACGTTCTTTACTTCAAAATAACTAAGTCTTATTTTAGAATAGTGAATTTGTAAATCAAAACTAAGTTATTAGTTTAAAGATTTTTACTTGAAAATATCTGCTTCAGATTTTAGAAATGACAATTTGAAAATCAGATCTAAGTTAATAATTTGACGTTCTTTACTTCAAAACAACTAAGTCTTATTTTAGTATATCGAATTTGTAAATCAATACTAAGCTATTAGTATGAAGTTCTTCACTTGAAAAAAACTACCACTGATTTTAGAAATGACAATTTGAAAATCAGATCTAAGTTAATAGTTTGACGTTCTTTACTTCAAAATAACTAAGTCTTATTTTAGAATACTGAATTTGTAGATCAAAGCTAAGTTATTAGTTTAAAGTTCCTTACTCTAAAATATCTACTTCTGATTTTAGAAATGACAATTTGAAAATCAGATCTAAGTTAATAGTTTGACGTTCTTTACTTCAAAATAACTAAGTCTTATTTTAGACTAGTGAATTTGTAAATCAAAACTAAGTTATTAGTTTAAAGTTTTTTACTTCAAATTTTCTAATTCGGATCTTAGTAATGTAAATGTGGAAATTAAATCTAAGGTTGTAGTTTGAAGTTCTTTACTTGAAAATGATTACTTCTGATTTTAGAAATTACAATTTGAAAAACAGATCTAAGTTAATAGTTTGACGTTCTTTACTTCAAAATAACTAAGTCTTATTTTAGACTAGTGAATTTGTAAATCAAAACTAAGTTATTAGTTTAAAGTTTTTTACTTCAAATTTTCTAATTCGGATCTTAGTAATGTAAATGTGGAAATTAAATCTAAGGTTGTAGTTTGAAGTTCTTTACTTGAAAATGATTACTTCTGATTTTTGAAATTACAATTTGAAAAACAGATCTAAGTTAATAGTTTGACGTTCTTTACTTTAAAACAACTAAGTCTTATTTTAGTATAGTGAATTTGTAGATCAAAACTAAGTTATTAGTATGAAGTTCTTCACTTGAAAAAAACTACCACTGATTTTAGAAATGACAAATTGAAAATCAGAACTGAGTTAATAGTTTGACGTTCTTTACTTCAATATAACTAAGTCTTATTTTAGAATACTCAATTTGTAAAATCAAAGCTAAGTTATTAGTTTAAAGTTCTTTACTTGAAAATATCTACTTCTGATTTTAGAAATGACAATTTGAAAATCAGATTTAAATTAATAGTTTGACGTTCTTTACTTCAAAATAGCCAAGTATTACTTTAGAATAGTGAATTTGTAAATCAAAACTAAGTTATTAGTTTGAAGTTCTTTACTTTGAAATATCTATTTCTGATTTAACAAATGACAATTTGAAAATCAGAACTAAGTGAATAGTTTGACGTTCTTTACTTCTAAATAGATAAGTCTTATTTTAGAATAGTGTATTTGTAAATCAAACCTAAGTTATTAGTTTGAAGTACTTTACTTAAAAATGTCTACTTCAGATTTTAGAAATTAAAATTTGAAAATCAGATCTAAGCTAATAGTTTGATGTTCTTTACATCAAAATAACAAAATTTTATTTTAGACTAGTGAATTCGTAAATCAAAACTAAGTTATTAGTTTAAAGTTTTTTACTTCAAATATACTAATTCGAATCTTAGTTATGTAAATTTCGAAATCAAATCTAAGGTTGTAGTTTGAAGTTCTTTACTTGAAAATATCTACTTCTGATTTTAGAAATGACAATTTGAAAATCAGATCTAAGTTAATAGTTTGACGTTCTTAGTTCAAAACAACTAAGTCTTATTTTAGAAGAGTGTATTTGTAAATCAAAACTATTTTATTAGTTTGAAGTACTTTACTTAAAAATATCTACTTCTGATTTTAAAAATGGCAATTTGAAAATCAGATCTAAGTTAATAGTTTGACGTTCTTTACTTCAAAATTGATACGTCTTATTATAGAATACTGTATTTGTAAAGCAAAACTAAGTTATTAGCTTAAAGTTCTTTGTTTGCAAATATCTGCTTCAGATTTTAGAAATGATAATTTGAAAATCAGATCTTAGTTAATAGTTTGATGTTTTTTACATCAAAATAACTAAACTTTTTTTAGAATAGTTAACTTGTAAATCAAAACTAAGTTATTAGTTTGAAGTTTTTTACTTGAAAATATCTACTTCTGATATTAGAAATGACAATTTGAAAATTAGATCTAAGTTAATAGTTTGACGTTCTTTACTTCTGAACAACTAAGTTTTATTTTAGTATAGTGAATTTGTAAATCAAAACTAAGGTTTTAGTTTGAAGTTCTTTATTTGAAAATTTCTGCTTCAGATTTTAAAATGACAATATGAAAATCAGATATAAGTTAATAGTTTGACGTTCTTTACTTCAAAATAACTAAGTCTTATTTTAGTATAGTGAATTTGTAAATTAAAACTAAGTTATTAGTTTGAAGTTCTATACTTCAAAATATCTACTACTGATTTTAGAAATGACAATTTGAAAATCAGATCTAAGTTAGCAGTTTGACGTTCTTTACATCAAAATAACTAAGTCTTATTTTAGAATTGTAAATTGGTAAATCAAAGCTTAGTTATTAGTTTGAAGTTCTTTACTTGAAAATATCTACTTCTGATTTTAGAAATGACAATTTGAAAATCAGATCTAAGTTAATAGTTTGACGTTCTTTACTTCTGAACAACTAAGTCTTATTTTAATATAGTGAATTTGTAAATCAAAACTAAGTTATTAGTTTGAAGTTCTTTACTTGAAAATATCTACTTCTGATTTTGGAAAGGACAATTTGAAAATCAGAGTTAAGTTAATAGTTTGACGTTCTTTACTTCTAAACAAATAAGTCTTATTTTAGCATAGTGTATTTGTAAATCAAAACTAAGTTATTTGTTTGAGGTCTATACTTGAAAAAATCTACTACTGATTTTAGTAATGACAATTTGAAAATCAGATCTCAGTTAATAGTTTGACGTTCTTTACTTCTAAATAACTAAGTCTTATTTTAGTATTGTGAATTTGTAAATTAAAACTATGTTATTAGTTTGAAGTTCTATACTTCAAAATATCTACTACTGATTTTAGAAATGACAATTTGAAAGTCAGATCTAAGTTAATGGTTTGACGTTCTTTACTTCAAAATAACTAAGTCTTATTTTACTATAGTGAATTTGTAAATTAAAACTAAGTAATTAGTTTGAAGTTCTATACTTCAAAATATCTACTACTGATTTTAGAAATGACAATTTGAAATCAGATCTAAGTTAATGGTTTGACGTTCTTTACTTCAAAATAACTAAGTCTTATTTTAGACTAGTGAATTAGTAAATCAAAACTAAGTTTTTAGTTTAAAGTTTTTTACTTCAAATTTTCTAATTTGGATCTTAGTAATGTAAATTTGTAAATCAAATCTAAGGTTGTAGTTTGAAGTTCTTTACTTGAAAATAATTACTTCTGATTTTAGAAATTACAATTTGAAAATCAGATCTAAGTTAATAGTTTGACGTTGTTTACTTCAAAATAACTAAGTCTTATTTTAGAATTGTCAATTTGTAAATCAAAGCTAAGTTATTAGTTTGAAGTTCTTTACTTGAAAATATCTACTTCTGATTTTAGAAATGGCAATTTGAAAATCAGGTCTAAGTTAATAATTTGACGTTTTTTACCTCAAAATAACTAAGTCTTATTTTAGACTAGTAAATTTGTAAATCAAAACTAAGTTTTTAGTTTAAAGTTTTTTACTTCAAATTTACTAATTCGGATCTTAGAAATGTAAATTTGGAAATCAAATCTAAGGTTGTTGTTTGAAGTTCTTTACCTGAAAATATCTACTTCTGATTTTAGAAATTACAATTTGAAAATCAGATCTAAGTTAATAGTTTGACGTTCTTCACTTGTAAATAACTAAGTCTTATTTTAGTATAGTGAATTTGTAAATTAAAACTAAGTTATTTGTTTGAAGTTCTTTACTTGAAATTATCTACTACTGATTTTAGAAATGACAATTTGAAAATCAGATCTTAGTTAATAGTTTGACGTTCTTTACTTCTAAATAACAAAGTCTTATTTTAGAATACTGAATTTGTAAATCAAAGCTAAGTTATTAGTTTAAAGGTCTTTACTTGAAAATATGTACTTCTGATTTTAGAAATGACAATTTGAAAATCAGATCTAAGTTAATAGTTTGATGTTCTTCACTTGTAAATAACTAAGTCTTATTTTAGAATACTGAATTTGTAAATCAAAGCTAAGTTATTAGTTTAAAGTTCTTTACTTAAAAATATGTACTTCTGATTTTAGAAATGACAATTTGAAAATCAGATCTTAGTTAATAGTTTGACGTTCTTTACTTCTAAATAACTAAGTCTTATTTTAGTATAGTGAATTTGTAAATTAAAACTAAGTTATTAGTTTGAAGTTCTTTACTTGAAAATATCTACTACTGATTTTAGAAATGACAATTTGAAAATCAGATGTAAGTCAATCGTTTGACGTTCTTTACTTTAAAATAACTAAGTCTTATTTTAGACTAGTGAATTTGTAAATCAAAACTACTAAGTTATTAGTTTAAAGTTTTTTCCTTCAAATTTACTAATTCGGAACTTAGTAATGTAAATTTGGAAATCAAATCTAAGGTTGTAGTTTGAAGTTCTTCACTTGAAAATATCTACTTCATATTTAAGAAATGACAATTTGAAAATCAGATCTAAGTTAATAGTTTGACGTTCTTTACTTCAAAATAACCAAGTCTTATTTTAGAATACTGAATTTGTAAATCAAAGCTAAGTTATTAGTTTAAAGTTCTTTACTTGAAAATATGTACTTCTGATTTTAGAAATGACAATTTGAAAATCAGATCTAAGTTAATAGTTTGACGTTCTTCACTTGTAAATAACTAAGTCTTATTTTAGTATAGTGAATTTGTAAATTAAAACTAAGTTATTTGTTTGAAGTTCTTTACTTGAAATTATCTACTACTGATTTTAGAAATGACAATTTGAAAATTAGATCTAAGTTAATAGTTTGACGATTTTTATTTCAAAATAACTAAGTCTTATTTTAGACTAGTAAATTTGTAAATCAAAACTAAGTTATTGGTTTGAAGTTCTTTACTTGTAAATATCTACTACTGATTTTAGAAATGACAATTTGAAAATCAGATATAGTTATTAGTTTGACGTTTTTTACTTCATAATAACTAATTCTTATTTTAGAATAGTGCATTTGTAAATCAAAACTAAGTTATTAGTTGAAAGTTCATTACTTGAAAATATCTACTTCTGATTTTAGAAATGACAACTTGAAAATCAGATCTAAGTTAATAGTTTGATGTTTTTTACTTCAATATAGATAAGTCTTATTTAAGAATACTGTATATGTAAATCAAAACTAAGTTATTAGTTTGAAGTTCTTTATTTGAAAATATCTGCTTCAGATTTTATAAATAACAATTTGAAAATCAGATCTAAGTTATTAGTTTAAAGTTCTTTACTTGAAAATATCTGCTTCAGATTTTAGAAATGACAATTTGAAAATCAGGTCTAAGTTAATAGTATGACGTTCTTTACTTCAAAATAGATAAGTCTTATTTTAGTATACTGTATTTGTAAATCAAAACTAAGTTATTAGTATGACGTTCTTTACTTGAAAAAAACTACTACTGATTTTAGAAATGACAATTTGAAAATCAGATATAAGTTAATAGTTTGACGATCTTTACTTCAAAATAGTTAAGTCTTATTTTAGAATACTGTATTTGTAAATCAAATATAAGTTATTAGTTTGAAGTTCTTTAATTGAAAACATCTACTTCTGATTTTGGAAATGACAATTTGAAAAGCAGATCTAAGTTAATAGTTTGACGTTCTTTACTTAAAAACAACTAAGTCTTATTTTAGTATAGTGAATTTGTAAATCAAAGCTATATTATTAGTTTGAAGCTTCCATACTTGAAAATATCTACTACTGATTTTAGAAATGACAATTTGAAAATCAGATCTAAGTTAATAGTTTGACGTTCTTTACTTCAAAATAGATAAGTCTTATTTTAGAATACTGTATTTGTAAATCAAATCTAAGTTATTAGTTTGAAGTTCTTTAATTGAAAACATCTACTTCTGATTTTGGAAATGACAATTCGAAAATCAGATCTAAGTTAATAGTTTGACGTTCTTTCCTTCAAAACAACTAAGTCTTATTTTAGTATAGTGAATTTGTAAATCAAAACTAAGTTATTAGTTTGAAGTCTATACTTGAAAAAATCTACTACTGATTTTAGAAATGAGAATTTGAAAATCAGATCTAAGTTAATAGTTTGACGTTCTTTACTTCATAACAACTAAGTCTTATTTTAGAATAGTAAATTTGTAAATCAAAGCTAAGTTATTTGTTTAAAGTTCTTTCCTTAAAAAAATCTACTTCTGATTTTAGAATTGACAATTTGAAAATCAGGTCTAAGTTAATAGTTTGACGTTTTTTACTACAAAATAACTAAATCTTATTTTAGACTAGTAAATTTGTAAATCAAAACTTAGTTATTATTTTGAAGTTCTCTACTTGAAAATATCTACTTCTGATTTTAGAAATGACAATTTGAAAATCAGATCTAAGTTAATAGGTTGACGTTCTTTACTTCAAAATAGATAAAACTTATTTTAGAATGCTGTATTTGTAAATCAAAACTAAGTTGTTAGTTTGAAGTTCTTTATTTGAAAATATCTGCTTCATATTTTAGAAATGACAATTTGAAAATCAGATCTAAGTTAATAGTTTTATGTTTTTTACTTCAATATAGATAAGTCTTATTTTAGAATACTGTATATGTAAATCAAAACTAAGTTATTAGTTTGAAGTTCTTTATTAGAAAATATCTGCTTCAGATTTTATAAATGACAATTTGAAAATCAGATCTAAGTTATTAGTTTGTGGTTCATTACTTCAAAATAACTAAGTCTTATTTTAAAATAGTGAATTTGTAAATCAAAACTAAGTTATTAGTTTAAAGTTCTTTACTTGAAAATAGCTGTTTCAGATTTTAGAAATGACAATTTGAAAATCAGGTCTAAGTTAATAGTATGACGTTCTTTACTTCAAAATAACTAAGTCTTATTTTAGACTAGTGAATTTGTAAATAAAAACTAAGTTATTAGTTTGAAGTTCTTTACTTGAAAATATCTACTACTGATTTTAGAAATGACAATTTGTAAATCAGATCTAAGTTAATAGTTTGACGTAATTTACTTCAAAATAACTAAGTCTTATTTTAGACTAGTGAATTTGTAAATCATAGCTAAGTTATTAGTTTAAAGTTCTTTACTTGAAAATATCTACTTCTGATTTTAGAAATGACAATTTGAAAATCAGATCTAAGTTAATAGTTTGACGTTCTTTACTTGAAAATAACTAAGTCTTATTTTAGAATAGTTAATTTGCAAATCATAGCTAAGTTATTAGTTTAAAGTTCTTTACTTGAAAATATCTACTTCGGATTTTAGAAATGACAATTTGAAAATCAGATCTAAGTTAATAGTTTGACGTTCTTTACTTCAAAATAGATAAGTCTTATTTTAGAATACTGTATTTGTAAATCAAATCTAAGTTATTAGTTTGAAGTTTTTTAATTGAAAACATCTACTTCTGATTTTGGAAATGACAATTTGAAAATCAGATCTAAGTTAATAGTTTGACGTTCTTTACTTCAAAACAACTAAGTCTTATTTTAGTATAGTGAATTTGTAAATCAAAACTAAGTTATTAGTTTGAAGTCTATACTTGAAAAAATCTACTACTGATTTTAGAAATGAGAATTTGAAAATCAGATCTAAGTTAATAGTTTGACGTTCTTTACTTCAAAACAACTAAGTCTTATTTTAGTATAGTGAATTTGTAAATCAAAACTAAGTTATTAGTCTGAAGTCTATACTTGAAAAAATCTACTTCTGATTTTAGAATTGACAATTTGAAAATCAGGTCTAAGTTAATAGTTTGACGTTCTTTACTACAAAATAACTTAATCTTATTTTAGACTAGTTAATTTGTAAATCAAAACTAAGTTATTAGTTTGAAGTTCTCTACTTGAAAATATCTACTACTGATTTTAGAAATGACAATTTGAAAGTCAGATCTAAGTTAATACTTTGACGTTCTTTACTTCAAAATAACTAAGTCTTATTTTAGAATATTGAATTTGTAAATCAAAGCTAAGTTATTTGTTTACAAATCTTTCCTTAAAAAAATCTACTTCTGATTTTAGAAATGACAATTTGAAAATCAGGTCTAAGTTAATAGTTTGACGTATTTTACATCTAAATAACTAAGTCTTATTTTAAACTAGTAAACTTGTAAATCAAAACTAAGTTATTAGTTTGAAGTTTTCTACTTGAAAATATCTGCTACTGATTTTAGAAATGACAATTTGAAAATCAGATCTAAGTTAATAGTTTGACGTTTTTTACTTCAAAATAACTAAGTCTTATTTTAGTATAGTGAATTTGTAAATAAAAACTAAGTTATTAGTTTGAAGTTCTTTACTTGAAAATATCTACTACTGATTTTAGAAATGACAAATAAAAATCAGATCTAAGTTAATAGTTTGACGTTCTTTACTTGAAAATAACTAAGTCTTATTTTAGAATAGTTAATTTGCAAATCATAGCTAAGTTATTAGTTTAAAGTTCTTTACTTGAAAATATCTACTTCGGATTTTAGAAATGACAATTTGAAAATCAGATCTAAGTTAATAGTTTGACGTTTTTTACTTCAAAATAGATAAGTCTTATTTTAGAATACTGTATTTGTAAATCAAATCTAAGTTATTAGTTTGAAGTTCTTTAATTGAAAACATCTACTTCTGATTTTGGAAATGACAATTTGAAAATCAGATCTAAGTTAATAGTTTGACGTTCTTTACTTCAAAACAACTAAGTCTTATTTTAGTATAGTGAATTTGTAAATCAAAACTAAGTTATTAGTTTGAAGTCTATACTTGAAAAAATCTACTACTGATTTTAGAAATGAGAATTTGAAAATCAGATCTAAGTTAATAGTTTGACGTTCTTTACTTCAAAACAACTAAGTCTTATTTTAGTATAGTGAATTTATAAATCAAAACTAAGTTATTAGTCTGAAGTCTATACTTGAAAAAATCTACTTCTGATTTTAGAATTGACAATTTGAAAATCAGGTCCAAGTTAATAGTTTGACGTTCTTTACTACAAAATAACTTAATCTTAAGTTAGACTAGTTAATTTGTAAATCAAAACTAAGTTATTAGTTTGAAGTTCTCTACTTGAAAATATCTACTACTGATTTTAGAAATGACAATTTGAAAATCAGATCTAAGTTAATACTTTGACGTTCTTTACTTAAAAATAACTAAGTCTTATTTTAGAATATTGAATTTGTAAATCAAAGCTAAGTTATTTGTTTACAAATCTTTCCTTAAAAAAATCTACTTCTGATTTTAGAAATGACAATTTGAAAATCAGGTCTAAGTTAATAGTTTGACGTATTTTACATCTAAATAACTAAGTCTTATTTTAGACTAGTAAACTTGTAAATCAAAACTAAGTTATTAGTTTGAAGTTTTCTACTTGAAAATATTTGCTACTGATTTTAGAAATGACAATTTGAAAATCAGATCTAAGTTAATAGTTTGACGTTTTTTACTTCAAAATAACTAAGTCTTATTTTAGTATAGTGAATTTGTAAATAAAAACTAAGTTATTAGTTTGAAGTTCTTTACTTGAAAATATCTACTATTGATTTTAGAAATGACAAATAAAAATCAGATCTAAGTTATTAGTTTGACGTTCTTTACTTCAAAATAACTAAGTCTTATTTTAGACTAGTGAATTTGTAAATCAAAACTAAGTTATTAGTTTAAAGTTTTTTACTTCAAATTTACTAATTCGGATCTTAGTAATGTACTTAGTAATGTACAATCTAAGGTTGTAGTTTGAAGTTCTTTACCTGAAAATATCTACTTCTGATTTTAGAAATTACAATTTGAAAATCAGGTCTAAGTTAATAGTTTGACGTTCTTTACTTCAAAATACCTAAGTCTTACTTTAGAATAGTAAATTTGTAAATCAACACTAAGTTATTAGTTTGAAGTTCTTTATTTTGAAATATCTACTTCTGATTTAAAAAATGACAATTTGAAAATCAGATCTAAGTGAATAGTTTGACGTTCTTTACTTCAAAATAGATAAGTCTTATTTTAGAGTAGTGAATTTGTAAATGAAAACTAAGTTATTAGTTTAAAGTTTTTTACCTCAAATTTACTATTTCGGGTCTTAGTAATGCAAATTTGGAAATCAAATCTAAGGTTGTAAGAAAATCAGATCAGAAAAAATAGTTATTAGTTTGACGTTTTTTACTTCAAAATAACTAATTCTTACTTTAGAATAGTGCATTTGTAAATCAAAACTAAGTTATTAGTGTGAAGTTCTTGACTTCTTTACTTACTAGATTTAGAAATGACAATTTGAAAATCAGAACTAATTTACTAGTTTGACGTTCCTTACCTTAAAATAGATAAGTCTTATTCTAGAATATTGTATTTGTAAATCAAAACTAAGTTGTTAGTTTGAAGTTCTTTATTTAAAAATATCTGTTTCAGATTTTACAAATGATAATTTGAAAATCAGATCTTAGTTAATAGTTTGATGTTTTTTACATCAAAATAACTAGACTTTATTTTAGAATAGTTAACTTGTAAATCAAAAATAAGTTATTAGTTTGAAGTTTTTTAATTGAAAATATCTACTTCTGATTTTAGAAAAGACAATTTGAAAATTAGATCTAAGTTAATAGTTTGACGTTCTTTACTTCTGAACAACTAAGTTTTATTTTAGTATAGTAAATTTGCAAATAAAAACTAAGTTGTTAGTTTGAAGTTCTTTATTTGAAAATATCTGCTTCAGATTTTAGAAATGACAATTTGAAAATCAGATCTAAGTTAATAGTTTGATGTTTTTTACTTCAATATAGATAAGTCTTATTTAAGAATACTGTATATGTAAATCAAAACTAAGTTATTAGTTTGAAGTTCTTTATTTGAAAATATCTACTTCTGATTTTGGAAATGACAATTTGAAAACCAGATCTAAGTTAATAGTTTGACGTTCTTTACTTCAAAACAACTAAGTCTTATTTTAGTATAGTGAATTTGTAAATCAAAGCTATATTATTAGTTTGAAGTTTCCATACTTGTAAATATCTACTACTGATTTTAGAAATGACAATTTGAAAACCAGATCTAAGTTAATAGTTTGACGTTCTTTACTTCATAACAACTAAGTCTTATTTTAGAATAGTAAATTTGTAAATCAAAGCTAAGTTATTTGTTTAAAGTTCTTTCCTTAAAAAAATCTACTTCTGATTTTAGAATTGACAATTTGAAAATCAGGTCTAAGTTAATAGTTTGACGTTTTTTACTACAAAATAACTAAATCTTATTTTAGACTAGTAAATTTGTAAATCAAAACTAAGTTATTATTTTGAAGTTCTCTACTTGAAAATATCTACTACTGATTTTAGAAATGACAATTTGAAAATCAGATCTAAGTTAATACTTTGACGTTCTTTACTTCAAAATAACTAAGTCTTATTTTAGAATATTGAATTTGTAAATCAAAGCTAAGTTATTTGTTTACAAATCTTTCCTGAAAAAAATCTACTTCTGATTTTAGAAATGACAATTTGAAAATCAGATCTAAGTTAATAGTTTGACGTTCTTTACTTCAAAATGGATAAGTCTTATTTTAGAATGCTGTATTTGTAAATCAAAACTAAGTTGTTAGTTTAAAGTTCTTTATTTGAAAATATCTGCTTCAGATTTTAGAAATGACAATTTGAAAATCAGATCTAAGTTAATAGTTTTATGTTTTTTACTTCAATATAGATAAGTCTTATTTTAGAATACTGTATATGTAAATCAAAACTAAGTTATTAGTTTGAAGTTCTTTATTAGAAAATATCTGCTTCAGATTTTATAAATGACAATTTGAAAATCAGATCTAAGTTATTAGTTTGTTGTTCATTACTTCAAAATAACTAAGTCTTATTTTAAAATAGTGAATTTCTAAATCAAAACTAAGTTATTAGTTTAAAGTTCTTTACTTGAAAATAGCTGTTTTAGATTTTAGAAATGACAATTTGAAAATCAGGTCTAAGTTAATAGTATGACGTTCTTTACTTCAAAATAACTAAGTCTTATTTTAGACTAGCGAATTTGTAAATAAAAACTAAGTTATTAGTTTGAAGTTCATTACTTGAAAATATCTACTACTGATTTTAGAAATGACAATTTGTAAATCAGATCTAAGTTAATAGTTTGACGTAATTTACTTCAAAAAAACTAAGTCTTATTTTAGACTAGTGAATTTGTAAATCATAGCTAAGTTATTAGTTTAAAGTTCTTTACTTGAAAATATCTACTTCTGATTTTAGAAATGACAATTTGAAAATCAGATCTAAGTTAATAGTTTGACGTTCTTTACTTGAAAATAACTAAGTCTTATTTTAGAATAGTTAATTTGCAAATCATAGCTAAGTTATTAGTTTAAAGTTCTTTACTTGAAAATATCTACTTCGGATTTTAGAAATGACAATTTGAAAATCAGATCTGAGTTAATAGTTTGACGTTCTTTACTTCAAAATAGATAAGTCTTATTTTAGAATACTGTATTTGTAAATCAAATCTAAGTTATTAGTTTGAAGTTCTTTAATTGAAAACATCTACTTCTGATTTTGGAAATGACAATTTGAAAATCAGATCTAAGTTAATAGTTTGACGTTCTTTACTTCAAAACAACTAAGTCTTATTTTAGTATAGTGAATTTGTAAATCAAAACTAAGTTATTAGTTTGAAGTCTATACTTGAAAAAATCTACTACTGATTTTAGAAATGAGAATTTGAAAATCAGATCTAAGTTAATAGTTTGACGTTCTTTACTTCAAAACAACTAAGTCTTATTTTAGTATAGTGAATTTGTAAATCAAAACTAAGTTTTTAGTTTGAAGTCTATACTTGAAAAAATCTACTTCTGATTTTAGAATTGACAATTTGAAAATCAGGTCTAAGTTAATAGTTTGACGTTCTTTACTACAAAATAACTTAATCTTATTTTAGACTAGTTAATTTGTAAATCAAAACTAAGTTATTAGTTTGAAGTTTTCTACTTGAAAATATCTGCTACTGATTTTAGAAATGACAATTTGAAAATCAGATCTAAGTTAATAGTTTGACGTTCTTTACTTCAAATTAGATAAGTCTTATTTTAGAATGCTGTATTTGTAAATCAAAACTAAGTTGTTAGTTTGAAGTTCTTTATTTGAAAATAATTGCTTCAGATTTTAGAAATGACAATTTGAAAATCAGATCTAAGTTAATAGTTTGATGTTTTTTACTTCAATAAGTCTTATTTTAGAATACTGTATATGTAAATCAAAACTAAGTTATTAGTTTGAAGTTCCCTATTTGAAAATATCTGCTTCAGATTTAATAAATGACAATTTGAAAATCAGATCTAAGTTATTAGTTTAAAGTTCTTTACTTGAAAATATCAGCTTCAGATTTTAGAAATGACAATTTGAAAATCAGGTCTAAGTTAATAGTTAGACGTTCTTTACATCTTAACTATTAAGTCTTATTTTAGAATAGTAAATTTGTAAATCAAAACTAAGTTATTAGTTTGAAGTTCTCTACTTGAAAATATCTACTACTGATTTTAGAAATGACAATTTGGAAATCAGTTCTAAGTTAATACTTTGACGTTCTTTACTTCAAAATAACTAAGTCTTATTTTAGAATATTGAATTTGTAAATCAAAGCTAAGTTATTTGTTTACAAATCTTTCCTTAAAAAAATCTACTTCTGATTTTAGAAATGACAATTTGAAAATCAGATCTAAGTTAATATTTTAACGTTCTTTATATCAAAATAACTAAAATTTATATTAGAATAGTCAATTTGTAAATCATATCTAAGTTATTAGTTTGAAGTTCTTTACTTGTAAATATCTACTTCTTTTTTAAGAAATGACAATTTGAAAATCAGATCTAAGTTAATAGTTTGGACGTTATTTACTTCAAAATAGATAAGTCTTATTTTAGAGTACTGTATTTGTAAATCAAAACTAAGTTGTTAGTTTGAAGTACTTTATTTGAAAATATCTACTTCTGATTATAGAAATGATAATTTGAAAATAAGAACTAAGTTATTAGTTTGACGTTCATTACTTCAAAATACCTAAGTCTTATTTTAAAATAGTGAATTTGTAAATCAAAACTAAGTTATTAGTTTAAAGTTCTTTACTTGAAAATATCTGCTTCAGATTTAAGAAATGACAATTTGAAAATCAGACCAAAGTTAATATTTTAACGTTCTTTACATCAAATTAACTAAATTTTATTTTAGCATGGTTAATTTGTAAATCATATCTAAGTTATAGTTTGAAGTTCTTTACTTGTAAATATCTACTTCTTTTTTAAGAAATGACAATTTGAAAATCAGATCTAAGTTAATAAGTATGACGTTCTTTACTTCAAAATAGATAAGTCTTATTTTAGAATACTGTATTTGTAAATCAAAAATAAGTTGTTAGTTTGAAGTACTTTATTTGAAAATATCTGCTTTAGATTTTAAAAATGACAATTTAAAAATCAGAACTAAGTTAATAGTTTGACGTTCTTTACTTCAAAATAGATAAGTCTTATTTTAGAAAGTGTATTTCTAAATCTAAACTAAGTCATTAGTTTGAAGTACTTTACTTAATAATATCTACTTCTGATTATAGAAATGATAATTTGAAAATCAGATCTAAGTTAATAGTTTGACGTTCTTTACTTCAAAATAGATAAGTTTAATTTTAGAATACTGTAGTTGTAAATCAAATCTAAGTTATTAGTTTGAAGTTCTTTACTTAATAATATCTACTTCTGATTTTAGAAATGACAATTTGAAAATCAGATCTAAGTTAATAATTTGACGTTCTTTACTTCAAAACAACTAAGTCTTATTTTAGTATAGTGAATTTGTAAATCAAAACTAAGTTATTAGTTTGAAGTCTATACTTGAAAAAATCTACTACTGATTTTTGAAATGACAATTTGAAAATCAGATCTAAGTTAATAGTTTGACGTTCTTTACTTCAAAATAACTAAACCTTATTTTAGACTAGTGAATTTGTAAATCAAAACTAAGTTATTAGTTTAAAGTTTTTTACTTCAAATTTACTAATTCGAATCTTAGTAATGTAAATTTGGAAATCAAATCTAAGGTTGTAGTTTGAAGTTCTTTACTTGAAATTATCTACTTCTTAATTTAGAAATAACAATTTCAAAATTAGATCTAAGTTAATAGTTTGACGTTCTTTACTTCAAAATACCTAAGTCTTATTTTAGAATAGTGAATTTGTAAATTACAGCTAAGTTATTTGTTTATAGTTCTTTACTTAAAAAAATCTACTTCTGATTTTAGTATTGACATATTGAAAATCAGATCTAAGTTAATAGTTTGACGTTCTTTATTTCAAAATAGATAAGTCTTATTTTAGAATACTGTATTTGTAAATCGCAACTAAGTTGTTAGTTTGAAGTTCTTTACTTGATAAAAACTACTACTGATTTCAGAAATGACAATTTGAAAATCAGATCTAAGTTAATAGTTTGACGTTCTTTACTTCAAAATAACTAAGTCTTATTTTAGACTAGTGAATTTATAAATCAAAACAAAGTTATTAGTTTAAAGTTTTTAATTTCCAATTTACTAATTCGGATCTTAGTAATGTAAATATTGAAATCAAATCTAAAGTAGTAGTTTGAAGTTCTTTACTTGAAAATATCTACTTCTGATTTTAAAAATGATAATTTGAAAATCAGATCTAAATTAATAGTTTGACGTTCTTTACTTCAATATAACTAAATCTTATTTTAGTATAGTGAATTTGTAAATCAAAGCTAAGTTATTAATTTGAAGTTCTTTACTTGAACATATCTACTTCTGATTTTAGAAATAACAATTTGAAAATCAGGTCTAAGTTAATAGTACGACGTTTTTTACTGCAAAATAACTAAGTCTTATTTTAGACTATTGAATTCGTTAATCAAAACTAAGTTATTAGTTTGTAGTTCTTTACTTGAAAATATTTACTTCTGATTTTAGAAATGACAATTTGAAAATCAGATCTAAGTTAAAAGTTTGACGTACCTTACTTAAAAATAACTTAGTCTTATCTTAGAATAGTAAATTTGTAAATCAAAACTAAGTTATTAGTTTGTAGTTTTTTACTTGAAAATATTTACTTCTGATTTTAGAAATGACAATTTGAAAATCAGATCTAAGTTAATAATTTGACGTTATTTACTTCATAACAACTAAGTCTTATTTTAGTATAGTGAATTTGTAAATCAAAACTAAGTTATTAGTTTGAAGTTTTTTGCTTGATAATATCTACTTCTGATTTTAGAAATGACAATTTGAAAATCAGATCTAAGTTAATAGTTTGACGTTCTTTACTTCTAAATAACTAAGTCTTATTTTAGTATAGTGAATTTGTAAATCAAAACTAAGTTATTAGTTTGAAGTACTTTACTTAAAATATCTACTTCTGATTTTAAAAATGACAATTTGAAAATCAGATCTAAGTTAATAGTTTGACGTTCTTTACTTCAAAATAGATAAGTCTTATTTTAGAATACTGTCTTTGTAAATCAAAACTAAGTTATTAGTTTGAAGTTCTTTATTTGAAAATATCTACTACTGATTTTAGAAATGACAATTTGAAAATCAGATCTAAGTTAATAGTTTGACGTTCTTTACTTCAAAATAACTAAGTCTTATTTTAGAATAGTGAATTTGTAAATCAAAGCTAAGTTATTAGTTTGAAGTTCTTTACTTGAAAATATCTACTACTGATTTTAGAAATGACAATTTGAAAATCAGATCTAAGTTAATAGTTTGACGTTCTTTACTTCAATATAACTAAGTCTTATTTTAGTATAGTGAATTGTTAAATCAAAGCTAAGTTATTAATTTGAAGTTCTTTACTTGAAAATATCTACTACTGATTTTAGAAATGACAATTTGAAAATCAGATCTAAGTTAATACTATGACGTTCTTTACTTCAAAATCACTAAGTCTTATTTTACAATATTGAATTTGTAAATCAAAGCTAAATTATTTGTTTACAAATCTTTCCTTAAAAAAATCTACTTCTGATTTTAGAAATGACAATTTGAAAATCAGGCCGAAGTCTTATTTTAGAATAGTAAATTTGTAAATCAAAGCTAAGTTATTTGTTTAAAGTTCTATCCTTAAAAAAATCTACTTCTGATTTTAGAAATGACAATTTGAAAATCAGATCTAAGTTAATATTTTAACGTTCTTTATATCAAAATAACTAAAATTTATATTAGAATAGTCAATTTGTAAATCATATCTAAGTTATTAGTTTGAAGTTCTTTACTTGTAAATATCTACTTCTTTTTTAAGAAATGACAATTTGAAAATCAGATCTAAGTTAATAGTTTGGACGTTATTTACTTCAAAATAGATAAGTCTTATTTTAGAGTACTGTATTTGTAAATCAAGACTAAGTTGTTAGTTTGAAGTACTTTATTTGAAAATATCTACTTCTGATTATAGAAATGATAATTTGAAAATAAGAACTAAGTTATTAGTTTGACGTTCATTACTTCAAAATAACTAAGTCTTATTTTAAAATAGTGAATTTGTAAATCAAAACTAAGTTATTAGTTTAAAGTTCTTTACTTGAAAATATCTGCTTCAGATTTAAGAAATGACAATTTGAAAATCAGACCAAAGTTAATATTTTAACGTTCTTTACATCAAATTAACTAAATTTTATTTTAGCATGGTTAATTTGTAAATCATATCTAAGTTATTAGTTTGAAGTACTTTATTTGAAAATATCTGCTTTAGATTTTAAAAATGACAATTTAAAAATCAGAACTAAGTTAATAGTTTGACGTTCTTTACTTCAAAATAGATAAGTCTTATTTTAGAAAGTGTATTTCTAAATCTAAACTAAGTCATTAGTTTGAAGTACTTTACTTAATAATATCTACTTCTGATTATAGAAATGATAATTTGAAAATCAGATCTAAGTTAATAGTTTGACGTTCTTTACTTCAAAATAGATAAGTTTAATTTTAGAATACTGTATTTGTAAATCAAATCTAAGTTATTATTTTGAAGTTCTTTACTTAATAATATCTACTTCTGATTTTAGAAATGACAATTTGAAAATCAGATCTAAGTTAATAATTTGACGTTCTTTACTTCAAAACAACTAAGTCTTATTTTAGTATAGTGAATTTGTAAATCAAAACTAAGTTATTAGTTTGAAGTCTATACTTGAAAAAATCTACTACTGATTTTTGAAATGACAATTTGAAAATCAGATCTAAGTTAATAGTTTGACGTTCTTTACTTCAAAATAACTAAACCTTATTTTAGACTAGTGAATTTGTAAATCAAAACTAAGTTATTAGTTTAAAGTTTTTTACTTCAAATTTACTAATTCGAATCTTAGTAATGTAAATTTGGAAATCAAATCTAAGGTTGTAGTTTGAAGTTCTTTACTTGAAATTATCTACTTCTTAATTTAGAAATAACAATTTCAAAATTAGATCTAAGTTAATAGTTTGACGTTCTTTACTTCAAAATACCTAAGTCTTATTTTAGAATAGTGAATTTGTAAATTACAGCTAAGTTATTTGTTTATAGTTCTTTACTTAAAAAAATCTACTTCTGATTTTAGAAATGACAATTTGAAAATAAGGTCTAGGTTAATAGTTTGACGTTCTTTATTTCAAAATAGATAAGTCTTATTTTAGACTAGTAAATTTGTAAATCAAAACTAAGTTCTTACTTTGAAGTACTTTATTTGAAAATATCTGCTTCAGATATTAGAAATGAAAATTTGAAAATCAGATCTAAGTTAATAGTTTGACGTTCTTTACTTCAAAATAGATAAGTCTTATTTTAGAATACTGTATTTGTAAATCAAAACTAAGTTATTAGTTTGAAGTACTTTACTTAAAAATATCTACTTCTGATTTTAGTATTGACATATTGAAAATCAGATCTAAGTTAATAGTTTGACGTTCTTTATTTCAAAATAGATAAGTCTTATTTTAGAATACTGTATTTGTAAATCGCAACTAAGTTGTTAGTTTGAAGTTCTTTACTTGATAAAAACTACTACTGATTTCAGAAATGACAATTTGAAAATCAGATCTAAGTTAATAGTTTGACGTTCTTTACTTCAAAATAACTAAGTCTTATTTTAGACTAGTGAATTTATAAATCAAAACAAAGTTATTAGTTTAAAGTTTTTAATTTCCAATTTACTAATTCGGATCTTAGTAATGTAAATATTGAAATCAAATCTAAAGTAGTAGTTTGAAGTTCTTTACTTGAAAATATCTACTTCTGATTTTAAAAATGATAATTTGAAAATCAGATCTAAATTAATAGTTTGACGTTCTTTACTTCAATATAACTAAATCTTATTTTAGTATAGTGAATTTGTAAATCAAAGCTAAGTTATTAATTTGAAGTTCTTTACTTGAACATATCTACTTCTGATTTTAGAAATAACAATTTGAAAATCAGGTCTAAGTTAATAGTACGACGTTTTTTACTGCAAAATAACTAAGTCTTATTTTAGACTATTGAATTCGTTAATCAAAACTAAGTTATTAGTTTGTAGTTCTTTACTTGAAAATATTTACTTCTGATTTTAGAAATGACAATTTGAAAATCAGATCTAAGTTAAAAGTTTGACGTACCTTACTTAAAAATAACTTAGTCTTATCTTAGAATAGTAAATTTGTAAATCAAAACTAAGTTATTAGTTTGTAGTTTTTTACTTGAAAATATTTACTTCTGATTTTAGAAATGACAATTTGAAAATCAGATCTAAGTTAATAGTTTGACGTTATTTACTTCATAACAACTAAGTCTTATTTTAGTATAGTGAATTTGTAAATCAAAACTAAGTTATTAGTTTGAAGTTTTTTGCTTGATAATATCTACTTCTGATTTTAGAAATGACAATTTGAAAATCAGATCTAAGTTAATAGTTTGACGTTCTTTACTTCTAAATAACTAAGTCTTATTTTAGTATAGTGAATTTGTAAATCAAAACTAAGTTATTAGTTTGAAGTACTTTACTTAAAATATCTACTTCTGATTTTAAAAATGACAATTTGAAAATCAGATCTAAGTTAATAGTTTGACGTTCTTTACTTCAAATAGATAAGTCTTATTTTAGAATACTGTCTTTGTAAATCAAAACTAAGTTATTAGTTTGAAGTTTTTTATTTGAAAATATCTACTACTGATTTTAGAAATGACAATTTGAAAATCAGATCTAAGTTAATAGTTTGACGTTCTTTACTTCAAAATAACTAAGTCTTATTTTAGAATAGTGAATTTGTAAATCAAAGCTAAGTTATTAGTTTGAAGTTCTTTACTTGAAAATATCTACTACTGATTTTAGAAATGACAATTTGAAAATCAGATCTAAGTTAATAGTTTGACGTTCTTTACTTCAATATAACTAAGTCTTATTTTAGTATAGTGAATTGTTAAATCAAAGCTAAGTTATTAATTTGAAGTTCTTTACTTGAAAATATCTACTACTGATTTTAGAAATGACAATTTGAAAATCAGATCTAAGTTAATACTATGACGTTCTTTATATCAAAATAACTAAAATTTATTTTAGAATAGTTAATTTGTAAATCATATCTAAGTTATTAGTTTGAAGTTCTTTACTTGTAAATATCTACTTCTTTTTTAAGAAATGACAATTTGAAAATCAAATCTAAGTTAATAGTTTGACGTTCTTTACTTCAAAACAGCTAAGTCTTATTTTAGTATAGTGAATTTGTAATTTAAAACGAAGTTATTAGTTTGAAATTCTTTACTTGAAAATATCTACTACTGATTTTAGAAATGATAATTTGAAAATCAGATCTAAGTTAACAGTTTGACGTTCTTTACTTTAAAATAACTAAGTCCTATTTTAGACTAGTGAATTTGTAAATTAAAACTAAGTTATTAGTAGGCAGTTCTTCACTTGAAAAAAAACTACCACTGATTTTAGAAATGACAATTTGAAAATCAGATCTAAGTTAATAGTTTGACGTTCTTTACTTCAAAATAACTAAGTCTTATTTTAGAATACTCAATTTGTAAATCAAGGCTAAGTTATTAGTTTAAAGTTGTTTACTTGAAAATATCTACTTCTGATTTTAGAAATGACAATTTGAAAATCAGATCTAAGTTAATAGTTTGACGATCTTTACTTCAAAACAACTAAGTCCTATTTTAGTATAGTGAATTTGTAAACCAAAACTAAGTTATTAGTATGAAGTTCTTCACTTGAAAAAAACTACCACTGATTTTAGAAATGACAATTTGAAAATCAGATCTAAGTTAATAGTTTGACGTTCTTTACTTCAAAATAACTAAGTCTTATTTTAGAATACTCAATTTGTAAATCAAGGCTAAGTTATTAGTTTAAAGTTCTTTACTTGAAACTATCTGCTTCTTGTTTTAGAAATGACAAGTTCGAAATCAGATCTAAGTTAATAGTTTGACGTTCTTTACTTCTAAATAACTAAGTCTTATTTTAGAATAGTGAATTTGTAATTTAAAACTAAGTTATTAGTATGAAGTTCTTCACTTGAAAAAAACTACCACTGATTTTAGAAATGACAATTTGAAAATCAGATCTAAGTTAATAGTTTGACGTTCTTTACTTCAAAATAACTAAGCCTTATTTTAGAATACTCAATTTGTAAATCAAGGCTAAGTTATTAGTTTAAAGTTGTTTACTTGAAAATATCTACTTCTGATTTTAGAAATGACAATTTGAAAATCAGTTCTAAGTTAATAGTTTGACGTTCTTTACTCCAAAACAACTAAGTCTTATTTTAGTATAGTGAATTTGTAAACCAAAACTAAGTTATTAGTATGAAGTTCTTCACTTGAAAAAAACTAGCACTTATTTTAGAAATGACAATTTGAAAATCAGATCCAAGTTAATAGTTTGACGTTCTTCACTTCAAAATAACTAAGTCTTATTTTAGATGACTCAATTTGTAAATCGAGGCTAAGTTATTAGTTTAAAGTTCTTTACTTGAAAATATCTACTACTGATTTTAGAAATGACAATTTGCAAATCAGATCTAAGTTAAAATTTTAACGTTCTGTACATCGAAATAACTAAATTTTACTTTAGAATAGTTAATTTGTAAATCAAAACTAAGTTATTAGTTTAAAGTTCTTTACTTGAAAATATCTACTTCTGATTTTAGAAATGACAATTAGCAAATCAGATCTAAGTTAAAATTTTAACGTTCTTTACTTCAAAATAACTAAGTCTTATTTTAGACTAGTGAATTTGTAAATCAAAACTAAGTTATTAGTTTAAAGTTTTTTACTTCAAATTTACTAATTCGGATCTTAGTAATGTAAATTTGGAAATCAAATCTAAAGTTGTAGTTTGAAGTTCTTTACTTGAAAATATCTACTTCTGATTTTAAAAATGACAATTTGTAAATCAGATCTAAGTTAATAGCTTGACGGTCTTTACTTCAAAATAAATAAATTTTATTTTACAATAGTTAATTTGTAAATCAAAACTAAGTTATTAGTTTGAAGTTCTTTACTTTGAAATATCTACTTCTGATTTAAGAGATGACAATTTGAAAATCAGATCTAAGTGAATAGTTTCACGTTCTTTACTTGAAAACAACTAAGTCTTATTTTAGTATAGTGAATTTGTAAATCAAAACTGAGTTATTAGTTTAAAATTTTTTACTTCAAATTTACTAATTCGGATCTTAGTAATGTAAATTTGGAAATGAAATCTAAGGTTGTAGTTTGAAGTTCTTTACTTCAAAACAACTAAGTCTTATTTTAGTAGAGTGATTTTCTAAATCAAAACTAAGTTATTAGTTTGAAGTTCTTTACTTGAAAATATCTACTTCTGATTTTAGAAATGACAATTTGAAAATCAGATCTAAGTTAATAGTTTGACGTTCTTTACTTCAAAACAACTAAGTCTTATTTTAGTATAGTGAATTTGTAAATCAAAACTAAGTTATTAGTATGAAGTTCTTTACTTGACACAAACTACCACTGATTTTAGAAATAACAATTTGAAAAGCAGATCTAAGTTAGGCGTTTGACGTTCTTTACTTTAAAGTAACTAAGTCTTATTTTAGACTAGTGAATTTGTAAATCAAAACTGAGTTATTAGTTTAAAATTTTTTACTTCAAATTTACTAATTCGGATCTTAGTAATGTAAATTTGGAAATGAAATCTAAGGTTGTAGTTTGAAGTTCTTTACTTCAAAACAACTAAGTCTTATTTTAGTAGAGTGATTTTCTAAATCAAAACTAAGTTATTAGTTTGAAGTTCTTTACTTGAAAATATCTACTTCTGATTTTAGAAATGACAATTTGAAAATCAGATCTAAGTTAATGGCTTGACGGTCTTTACTTCAAAATAACTAAATTTTATTTTACAATAGTTAATTTGTAAATCAAAACTAAGTTATTAGTTTGAAGTTCTTTACTTTGAAATATCTACTTCTGATTTAAGAGATGACAATTTGAAAATCAGATCTAAGTGAATAGTTTCACGTTCTTTACTTTAAAATAGATAAGTGTTATTTTAGAATAGCGTAATATATCGTTAGCGTAAACTATCTACTTCTGATTTTAGAAATGACAATTTGAAAATCAGATCTAAGTTAATAGTTTGACGTTCTTTACTTAAAAATAACTAAGACTTATTTTAGAATAGTAAATTTGTAAATCAAAACTAAGTTGGTAGTTTGAAGTTCTTTATCTGAAAATATCTGCTTCAGATTTTAGAAATGACAATTTGAAAATCAGATCTAAGTTAATAGTTTGACGTTCTTTACATCAAAATAACAAAATTTTATTTTAGAATAGTTAATTTGTAAATCAAAACTAAGTTATTAGTTTGAAGTTTTTTACTTGAAAATATCTACTTCTGATTTTAGAATTGACAACTTGAAAATCAGATCTAAGTTAAAATTTTAACGTTCTTTACATCGAAATAACTAAATTTTACTTTAGAATAGTTAATTTGTAAATCAAAACTAAGTTATTAGTTTAAAGTTCTTTACTTGAAAATATCTACTTCTGATTTTAGAAATGACAATTTGCAAATCAGATCGAAGTTAAAATTTTAACGTTCTTTACTTCAAAATAACTAAGTCTTATTTTAGACTAGTGAATTTGTAAATCAAAACTAAGTTATTAGTTTAAAGTTTTTTACTTCAAATTTACCTATTCGGATCTTAGTAATGTAAATTTGGAAATCAAATCTAAAGTTGTAGTTTGAAGTTCTTTACTTGAAAATATCTACTTCTGATTTTGAAAATGACAATTAGTAAATCAGATCTAAGTTAATAGCTTGACGGTCTTTACTTCAAAATAACTAACTTTTATTTTAGGATAGTTAATTTGTAAATCAAAACTAAGTTATTAGTTTGAAGTTCTTTACTTTGAAATATCTACTTCTGATTTAAGAAATGACAATTTGAAAATCAGATCTAAGTTAATAGTTTGACGTTCTTTACTTCAAAACAACTAAGTCTTATTTTAGTAGAGTGAATTTGTAAATCAAAACTAAGTTATTAGTTTGAAGTTCTTTACTTGAAAATATCTACTTCTGATTTTAGAAATGACAATTCGAAAATCAGATCTAAGTTAATAGTTTGACGTTCTTTACATCAAAGTAACTAAATTTTATTTTAGAATAGTTAATTTGTAAATCAAAACTAAGTTATTAGTATGAAGTTCTTTACTTGACAGAAACTACCACTGATTTTAGAAATGACAATTTGAAAATCAGATCTAAGTTAATAGTTTGACGTTCTTTACTTCTAAATAACTAAGTCTTATTTTAGTATAGTGAATTTGTAATTTAAAACTAAGTTATTAGTATGAAGTTCTTCACTTGAAAAAAACTACCACTGATTTTAGAAATGACAATTTGAAAATCAGATCTAAATTAACAGTTTGACGTTCTTTACTTTAAAATAACTAAGTCTTATTTTAGACTATTGAATTTGTAAATTAAAACTAAGTTATTAGTATGAAGTTCTTCACTTGAAAAAACTACCATTGATTTTAGAAATGACAATTTGAAAATCAGATCTAAGTTAATAGTTTGACGTTCTTTACTTCAAAACAACTAAGTCTTATTTTAGTATAGTGAATTTGTAAACCAAAACTAAGTTATTAGTAAAAAGTTCTTCACTTGAAAAAAACTACCACTGATTTTAGAAATGACAATTTGAAAACCAGATCTAAGTTAATAGTTTGACGTTCTTTACTTCAAAATAACTAAGTCTTATTTTAGAATACTCAATTTGTAAATCAAGGCTAAGTTATTAGTTTAAAGTTCTTTACTTGAAAATATCTACTTCTTGTTTTAGAAATGACAATTTGAAAATCAGATCTAAGTTAATAGTTTGACGTTCTTTACTTCTAAATAACTAAGTCTTATTTTAGTATAGCGAATTTGTAAATTAAAACTAAGTTATTAGTATGAAGTTCTTCACTTGAAAAAAACTACCACTGATTTTAGAAATGACAATTTGAAAATCAGATCTAAGTTAATAGTTTGACGTTCTTTATTTTAAAATAACTAAGTCTTATTTTAGAATACTCAATTTGTAAATCAAGGCTAAGTTATTAGTTTAAAGTTGTTTACTTGAAAATATCTACTTCTGATTTTAGAAATGACAATTTGAAAATCAGATCTAAGTTAATAGTTTGACGTTCTTTACTTCAAAATAACTAAGTCTTATTTTAAAATACTCAATTTGTAAATCAAGGCTAAGTTATTAGTTTAAAGTTGTTTACTTGAAAATATCTACTTCTGATTTTAGAAATGACAATTTGAAAATCAGATCTAAGTTAATAGTTTGACGTTCTTTACTTCAAAACAACTAAGTCTTATTTTAGTATAGTGTATTTGTAAACCAAAACTAAGTTATTAGTATGAAGTTCTTTACTTGAAAAAAACTACCACTGATTTTAGAAATGACAATTTGAAAATCAGATCTAAGTTAATAGTTTGACGTTCTTTACTTCTAAATAACTAAGTCTTATTTTAGAATACTCAATTTGTAAATCAAGGCTACGTTATTAGTTTAAAGTTCTTTACTTGAAAATATCTACTTCTTGTTTTAGAAATGACAATTTGAAAATCAGATCTAAGTTAATAGTTTGACGTTCTTTACTTCCAAATAACTAAGTCTTATTTTAGTATAGTGAATTTGTAATTTAAAACAAAGTTATTAGTTTGAAGCTCTTTACTTGAAAATATCTACTACTGATTTTAGAAATGACAATTTGAAAATCAGATCTAAGTTAACAGTTTGACGTTCTTTACTTTAAAATTACTAAGTCTTATTTTAGACTAGTGAATTTGTAAATTAAAACTAAGTTATTAGTATGAAGTTCTTTACTTGAAAAAAACTACCACTGATTTTAGAAATGACAATTTGAAAATCAGATCTAAGTTAATAGTTTGACGTTCTTTACTTCTAAATAACTAAGTCTTATTTTAGAATACTCAATTTGTAAATCAAGGCTAAGTTATTAGTTTAAAGTTCTTTACTTAAAAATATCTACTTCTTGTTTTAGAAATGACAATTTGAAAATCAGATCTAAGTTAATAGTTTGACGTTCTTTACTTCTAAATAACTAAGTCTTATTTTAGTATAGTGAATTTGTAAACCAAAACTAAGTTGTTAGTATGAAGTTCTTCACTTGAAAAAAACTACCACTGATTTTAGAAATGACAATTTGAAAATCAGATCTAAATTAACAGTTTGACGTTCTTTACTTTAAAGTAACTAAGTCTTATTTTAGACTAGTGAATTTGTAAATCAAAACTGAGTTATTAGTTTGAAATTTTTTACTTCAAATTTACTAATTCGGATCTTAGTAATGTAAATTTGGAAATCAAATCTAAGGTTGTAGTTTGAAGTTCTTTACTTTAAAATATCTACTTCTGATTTAAAAATTACAATTTGAAAATCAGATCTAAGTTAACAGTTTGACGTTTTTTACTTCAAAATAACTAAGTCTTATTTTAGAATTATCAATTTGTAAATCAAAGCTAAGTTATTAGTTTGAAGGTCTTTATTTGAAAATATTTACTTCTGATTTTAGAAATGACAATTTGAAAATCAGGTCTACGTTAATAGTTTGACGTTTTTAATTCAAAATAACTAAGTCTTATTTCAGACTAGTAAATTTGTAAATTAAAACTAAGTTATTAGTTTGAAGTTCTTTACTTGAAAATATCTACTACTGATTTTAGAAATGACAATTTGCAAATCAGATCTAAGTTAAAATTTTAACGTTCTTTACATCGAAATAACTAAATTTTACTTTAGAATAGTTAATTTGTAAATCAAAACTAAGTTATTAGTTTGAAGTTCTTTACTTGAAAATATCTACTTCTGATTTTAGAAATGACAATTTGAAAATCAGATCTAAGTTAATAGTTTGACGTTCTTTACTTCAAAACAACTAAGTCTTATTTTAGTATAGTGAATTTGTAAATCAAAACTAAGTTATTAGTATGAAGTTGTTTACTTGAAACAAACTACCACTGATTTTAGAAATAACAATTTGAAAAGCAGATCTAAGTTAGGTGTTTGACGTTCTTTACTTTAAAGTAACTAAGTCTTATTTTAGACTAGTGAATTTGTAAATTAAAACTAAGTTATTAGTTTAAAGTTTTTTACTTCAAATTTACTAATTCGGATCTTAGTAATGTAAATTTGGTAATCAAATCTAAGGTTGTAGCTTGAAGTTCTTTACTTTGAAATATCTACTTCTGATTAAAAAATTACAATTTGAAAATCAGATATAAGTTAACAGTTTGACGTTCTTTACTTCAAAATAACTAAGTCTTATTTTAGAATTATCAATTTGTAAATCAAAGGTAAGTCATTAGTTTGAAGGTCTTTACTTGAAAATATTTACTTCTGATTTTAGAAATGACAATTTGAAAATCAGATCTAAGTTAATAGTTTGACGTTCTTTACTTCTAAATAACTAAGTCTTATTTTAGTATAGTGAATTTGTAAATCAAAACTAAGTTATTAGTTTAAAGATCTTTACTTGAAAATATCTGCTTTAGATTTTAGAAATGACAATTTGAAAATCAGATCTAAGTTAATAGTTTGACGTTCTTTACTTCAAAATAACTAAGTCTTATTTTAGAATACTCAATTTGAAAATCAAGACTAAGTTATTAGTTTAAAGTTCTTTACTTGAAAATATCTACTTCTTGTTTTAGAAATGACAATTTGAAAATCAGATCTAAGTTAACAGTTTGACGTTCTTTACTTCTAAATAACTAAGTCTTATTTTAGTATAGTGAATTTGTAATTTAAAACTAAGTTATTAGTATGAAGTTCTTCACTTGAAAAAAACTACCACTGATTTTAGAAATGACAATTTGAAAATCAGATCTAAGTTAATAGTTTGACGTTCTTTACTTTAAAATAACTAAGTCTTATTTTAGAATACTCAATTTGTAAATCAAGGCTAAGTTATTAGTTTAAAGTTGTTTACTTGAAAATATCTACTTCTGATTTTAGAAATGACAATTTGAAAATCAAATCTAAGTTAATAGTTTGACGTTCTTTACTTCAAAACAGCTAAGTCTTATTTCAGTATAGTGAATTTGTAATTTAAAACGAAGTTATTAGTTTGAAATTCTTTACTTGAAAATATCTACTACTGATTTTAGAAATGACAATTTGAAAATCAGATCTAAGTTAACAGTTTGACGTTCTTTACTTTAAAATAACTAAGTCTTATTTTAGACTAGTGAATTTGTAAATTAAAACTAAGTTATTAGTAGGCAGTTCTTCACTTGAAAAAAACTACCACTGATTTTAGAAATGACAATTTGAAATTCAGATCTAAGTTAATAGTTTGACGTTCTTTACTTCAAAATAACTAAGTCTTATTTTAGAATACTCAATTTGTAAATCAAGGCTAAGTTATTAGTTTAAAGTTGTTTACTTGAAAATATCTACTTCTTGTTTTAGAAATGACAATTTGAAAATCAGATCTAAGTTAATAGTTTGACGTTCTTCACTTCTAAATAACTAAGTCTTATTTTAGTATAGTGAATTTGTAATTTAAAACAAAGTTATTAGTTTGAAGTTCTTTACTCTAAAATATCTACTACTTTTTTTAGAAATGACAATTTGAAAATCAGATCTAAGTTAACAGTTTGACGTTCTTTACTTTAAAATAACTAAGTCTTCTTTTAGACTAGTGAATTTGTAAATTAAAACTAAGTTATTAGTATGAAGTTCTTCACTTGAAAAAAACTACCACTGATTTTAGAAATGACAATTTGAAAATCAGATCTAAGTTAATAGTTTGACGTTCTTTACTTCAAAATAACTAAGCCTTATTTTAGAATACTCAATTTGTAAATCAAGGCTAAGTTATTAGTTTAAAGTTGTTTACTTGAAAATATCTACTTCTGATTTTAGAAATGACAATTTGAAAATCAGATCTAAGTTAATAGTTTGACGTTCTTTACTTCAAAATAACTAAGTCTTATTTTAAAATACTCAATTTGTAAATCAAGGCTAAGTTATTAGTTTAAAGTTGTTTACTTGAAAATATCTACTTCTGATTTTAGAAATGACAATTTGAAAATCAGATCTAAGTTAATAGTTTGACGTTCTTTACTTCAAAACAACTAAGTCTTATTTTAGTATAGTGTATTTGTAAACCAAAACTAAGTTATTAGTATGAAGTTCTTTACTTGAAAAAAACTACCACTGATTTTAGAAATGACAATTTGAAAATCAGATCTAAGTTAATAGTTTGACGTTCTTTACTTCTAAATAACTAAGTCTTATTTTAGAATACTCAATTTGTAAATCAAGGCTACGTTATTAGTTTAAAGTTCTTTACTTGAAAATATCTACTTCTTGTTTTAGAAATGACAATTTGAAAATCAGATCTAAGTTAATAGTTTGACGTTCTTTACTTCCAAATAACTAAGTCTTATTTTAGTATAGTGAATTTGTAATTTAAAACAAAGTTATTAGTTTGAAGCTCTTTACTTGAAAATATCTACTACTGATTTTAGAAATGACAATTTGAAAATCAGATCTAAGTTAACAGTTTGACGTTCTTTACTTTAAAATTACTAAGTCTTATTTTAGACTAGTGAATTTGTAAATTAAAACTAAGTTATTAGTATGAAGTTCTTTACTTGAAAAAAACTACCACTGATTTTAGAAATGACAATTTGAAAATCAGATCTAAGTTAATAGTTTGACGTTCTTTACTTCTAAATAACTAAGTCTTATTTTAGAATACTCAATTTGTAAATCAAGGCTAAGTTATTAGTTTAAAGTTCTTTACTTAAAAATATCTACTTCTTGTTTTAGAAATGACAATTTGAAAATCAGATCTAAGTTAATAGTTTGACGTTCTTTACTTCTAAATAACTAAGTCTTATTTTAGTATAGTGAATTTGTAAACCAAAACTAAGTTGTTAGTATGAAGTTCTTCACTTGAAAAAAACTACCACTGATTTTAGAAATGACAATTTGAAAATCAGATCTAAATTAACAGTTTGACGTTCTTTACTTTAAAGTAACTAAGTCTTATTTTAGACTAGTGAATTTGTAAATCAAAACTGAGTTATTAGTTTGAAATTTTTTACTTCAAATTTACTAATTCGGATCTTAGTAATGTAAATTTGGAAATCAAATCTAAGGTTGTAGTTTGAAGTTCTTTACTTTAAAATATCTACTTCTGATTTAAAAATTACAATTTGAAAATCAGATCTAAGTTAACAGTTTGACGTTTTTTACTTCAAAATAACTAAGTCTTATTTTAGAATTATCAATTTGTAAATCAAAGCTAAGTTATTAGTTTGAAGGTCTTTATTTGAAAATATTTACTTCTGATTTTAGAAATGACAATTTGAAAATCAGGTCTACGTTAATAGTTTGACGTTTTTAATTCAAAATAACTAAGTCTTATTTCAGACTAGTAAATTTGTAAATTAAAACTAAGTTATTAGTTTGAAGTTCTTTACTTGAAAATATCTACTACTGATTTTAGAAATGACAATTTGCAAATCAGATCTAAGTTAAAATTTTAACGTTCTTTACATCGAAATAACTAAATTTTACTTTAGAATAGTTAATTTGTAAATCAAAACTAAGTTATTAGTTTGAAGTTCTTTACTTGAAAATATCTACTTCTGATTTTAGAAATGACAATTTGAAAATCAGATCTAAGTTAATAGTTTGACGTTCTTTACTTCAAAACAACTAAGTCTTATTTTAGTATAGTGAATTTGTAAATCAAAACTAAGTTATTAGTATGAAGTTGTTTACTTGAAACAAACTACCACTGATTTTAGAAATAACAATTTGAAAAGCAGATCTAAGTTAGGTGTTTGACGTTCTTTACTTTAAAGTAACTAAGTCTTATTTTAGACTAGTGAATTTGTAAATTAAAACTAAGTTATTAGTTTAAAGTTTTTTACTTCAAATTTACTAATTCGGATCTTAGTAATGTAAATTTGGTAATCAAATCTAAGGTTGTAGCTTGAAGTTCTTTACTTTGAAATATCTACTTCTGATTAAAAAATTACAATTTGAAAATCAGATATAAGTTAACAGTTTGACGTTCTTTACTTCAAAATAACTAAGACTTATTTTAGAATTATCAATTTGTAAATCAAAGGTAAGTCATTAGTTTGAAGGTCTTTACTTGAAAATATTTACTTCTGATTTTAGAAATGACAATTTGAAAATCAGATCTAAGTTAATAGTTTGACGTTCTTTACTTCTAAATAACTAAGTCTTATTTTAGTATAGTGAATTTGTAAATCAAAACTAAGTTATTAGTTTAAAGATCTTTACTTGAAAATATCTGCTTTAGATTTTAGAAATGACAATTAGAAAATCAGATCTAAGTTAATAGTTTGACGTTCTTTACTTCAAAATAACTAAGTCTTATTTTAGAATACTCAATTTGAAAATCAAGACTAAGTTATTAGTTTAAAGTTCTTTACTTGAAAATATCTACTTCTTGTTTTAGAAATGACAATTTGAAAATCAGATCTAAGTTAACAGTTTGACGTTCTTTACTTCTAAATAACTAAGTCTTATTTTAGTATAGTGAATTTGTAATTTAAAACTAAGTAATTAGTATGAAGTTCTTCACTTGAAAAAAACTACCACTGATTTTAGAAATGACAATTTGAAAATCAGATCTAAGTTAATAGTTTGACGTTCTTTACTTTAAAATAACTAAGTCTTATTTTAGAATACTCAATTTGTAAATCAAGGCTAAGTTATTAGTTTAAAGTTGTTTACTTGAAAATATCTACTTCTGATTTTAGAAATGACAATTTGAAAATCAAATCTAAGTTAATAGTTTGACGTTCTTTACTTCAAAACAGCTAAGTCTTATTTCAGTATAGTGAATTTGTAATTTAAAACGAAGTTATTAGTTTGAAATTCTTTACTTGAAAATATCTACTACTGATTTTAGAAATGACAATTTGAAAATCAGATCTAAGTTAACAGTTTGACGTTCTTTACTTTAAAATAACTAAGTCTTATTTTAGACTAGTGAATTTGTAAATTAAAACTAAGTTATTAGTAGGCAGTTCTTCACTTGAAAAAAACTACCACTGATTTTAGAAATGACAATTTGAAAATCAGATCTAAGTTAATAGTTTGACGTTCTTTACTTCAAAATAACTAAGTCTTATTTTAGAATACTCAATTTGTAAATCAAGGCTAAGTTATTAGTTTAAAGTTGTTTACTTGAAAATATCTACTTCTTGTTTTAGAAATGACAATTAGAAAATCAGATCTAAGTTAATAGTTTGACGTTCTTCACTTCTAAATAACTAAGTCTTATTTTAGTATAGTGAATTTGTAATTTAAAACAAAGTTATTAGTTTGAAGTTCTTTACTCTAAAATATCTACTACTTTTTTTAGAAATGACAATTTGAAAATCAGATCTAAGTTAACAGTTTGACGTTCTTTACTTTAAAATAACTAAGTCTTCTTTTAGACTAGTGAATTTGTAAATTAAAACTAAGTTATTAGTATGAAGTTCTTCACTTGAAAAAAACTACCACTGATTTTAGAAATGACAATTTGAAAATCAGATCTAAGTTAATAGTTTGACGTTCTTTACTTCAAAATAAATAAGTCTTATTTTAGAATACTCAATTTGTAAATCAAGGCTAAGTTATTAGTTTAAAGTTGTTTACTTGAAAATATCTACTTCTGATTTTAGAAATGACAATTTGAAAATCAGATCTAAGTTAATAGTTTGACGATATTTACTTCAAAACAACTAAGTCCTATTTTAATATAGTGAATTTGTAAACCAAAACTAAGTTATTAGTATGAAGTTCTTCACTTGAAAAAAACTACCACTGATTTTAGAAATGACAATTTGAAAATCAGATCTAAGTAAATAGTTTGACGTTCTTTACTTCAAAATAACTAAGTCTTATTTTAGAATACTCAATTTGTAAATCAAGGCTAAGTTATTAGTTTAAAGTTCTTTACTTGAAACTATCTACTTCTTGTTTTAGAAATGACAAGTTGAAAATCAGAACTAACTTAATAGTTTGACGTTCTTTACTTCTAAATAACTAATTCTTATTTTAGAATAGTGAATTTGTAATTTAAAACTAAGTTATTAGTATGAAGTTCTTCACTTGAAAAAAACTACCACTGATTTTAGAAATGACAATTTGAAAATCAGATCTAAGTTAATAGTTTGACGTTCTTTACATCGAAATAACTAAATTTTACTTTAGAATAGTTAATTTGTAAATCAAAACTAAGTTATTAGTTTGAAGTTCTTTACTTGAAAATATCTACTTCTGATTTTAGAAATGACAATTTGAAAATCAGATCTAAGTTAATAGTTTGACGTTCTTTACTTCAAAACAACTAAGTCTTATTTTAGTATAGTGAATTTGTAAATCAAAACTAAGTTATTAGTATGAAGTTGTTTACTTGAAACAAACTACCACTGATTTTAGAAATAACAATTTGAAAAGCAGATCTAAGTTAGGTGTTTGACGTTCTTTACTTTAAAGTAACTAAGTCTTATTTTAGACTAGTGAATTTGTAAATTAAAACTAAGTTATTAGTTTAAAGTTTTTTACTTCAAATTTACTAATTCGGATCTTAGTAATGTAAATTTGGTAATCAAATCTAAGGTTGTAGCTTGAAGTTCTTTACTTTGAAATATCTACTTCTGATTAAAAAATTACAATTTGAAAATCAGATATAAGTTAACAGTTTGACGTTCTTTACTTCAAAATAACTAAGACTTATTTTAGAATTATCAATTTGTAAATCAAAGGTAAGTCATTAGTTTGAAGGTCTTTACTTGAAAATATTTACTTCTGATTTTAGAAATGACAATTTGAAAATCAGATCTAAGTTAATAGTTTGACGTTCTTTACTTCTAAATAACTAAGTCTTATTTTAGTATAGTGAATTTGTAAATCAAAACTAAGTTATTAGTTTAAAGATCTTTACTTGAAAATATCTGCTTTAGATTTTAGAAATGACAATTTGAAAATCAGATCTAAGTTAATAGTTTGACGTTCTTTACTTCAAAATAACTAAGTCTTATTTTAGAATACTCAATTTGAAAATCAAGACTAAGTTATTAGTTTAAAGTTCTTTACTTGAAAATATCTACTTCTTGTTTTAGAAATGACAATTTGAAAATCAGATCTAAGTTAACAGTTTGACGTTCTTTACTTCTAAATAACTAAGTCTTATTTTAGTATAGTGAATTTGTAATTTAAAACTAAGTTATTAGTATGAAGTTCTTCACTTGAAAAAAACTACCACTGATTTTAGAAATGACAATTTGAAAATCAGATCTAAGTTAATAGTTTGACGTTCTTTACTTTAAAATAACTAAGTCTTATTTTAGAATACTCAATTTGTAAATCAAGGCTAAGTTATTAGTTTAAAGTTGTTTACTTGAAAATATCTACTTCTGATTTTAGAAATGACAATTTGAAAATCAAATCTAAGTTAATAGTTTGACGTTCTTTACTTCAAAACAGCTAAGTCTTATTTCAGTATAGTGAATTTGTAATTTAAAACGAAGTTATTAGTTTGAAATTCTTTACTTGAAAATATCTACTACTGATTTTAGAAATGACAATTTGAAAATCAGATCTAAGTTAACAGTTTGACGTTCTTTACTTTAAAATAACTAAGTCTTATTTTAGACTAGTGAATTTGTAAATTAAAACTAAGTTATTAGTAGGCAGTTCTTCACTTGAAAAAAACTACCACTGATTTTAGAAATGACAATTTGAAAATCAGATCTAAGTTAATAGTTTGACGTTCTTTACTTCAAAATAACTAAGTCTTATTTTAGAATACTCAATTTGTAAATCAAGGCTAAGTTATTAGTTTAAAGTTGTTTACTTGAAAATATCTACTTCTTGTTTTAGAAATGACAATTTGAAAATCAGATCTAAGTTAATAGTTTGACGTTCTTCACTTCTAAATAACTAAGTCTTATTTTAGTATAGTGAATTTGTAATTTAAAACAAAGTTATTAGTTTGAAGTTCTTTACTCTAAAATATCTACTACTTTTTTTAGAAATGACAATTTGAAAATCAGATCTAAGTTAACAGTTTGACGTTCTTTACTTTAAAATAACTAAGTCTTCTTTTAGACTAGTGAATTTGTAAATTAAAACTAAGTTATTAGTATGAAGTTCTTCACTTGAAAAAAACTACCACTGATTTTAGAAATGACAATTTGAAAATCAGATCTAAGTTAATAGTTTGACGTTCTTTACTTCAAAATAAATAAATCTTATTTTAGAATACTCAATTTGTAAATCAAGGCTAAGTTATTAGTTTAAAGTTGTTTACTTGAAAATATCTACTTCTGATTTTAGAAATGACAATTTGAAAATCAGATCTAAGTTAATAGTTTGACGATATTTACTTCAAAACAACTAAGTCCTATTTTAATATAGTGAATTTGTAAACCAAAACTAAGTTATTAGTATGAAGTTCTTCACTTGAAAAAAACTACCACTGATTTTAGAAATGACAATTTGAAAATCAGATCTAAGTAAATAGTTTGACGTTCTTTACTTCAAAATAACTAAGTCTTATTTTAGAATATTCAATTTGTAAATCAAGGCTAAGTTATTAGTTTAAAGTTCTTTACTTGAAACTATCTACTTCTTGTTTTAGAAATGACAAGTTGAAAATCAGAACTAACTTAATAGTTTGACGTTCTTTACTTCTAAATAACTAATTCTTATTTTAGAATAGTGAATTTGTAATTTAAAACTAAGTTATTAGTATGAAGTTCTTCACTTGAAAAAAACTACCACTGATTTTAGAAATGACAATTTGAAAATCAGATCTAAGTTAATAGTTTGACGTTCTTTACTTCAAAATAACTAAGCCTTATTTTAGAATACTCAATTTGTAAATCAAGGCTAAGTTATTAGTTTAAAGTTGTTTACTTGAAAATATCTACTTCTGATTTTAGAAATGACAATTTGAAAATCAGTTCTAAGTTAATAGTTTGACGTTCTTTACTCCAAAACAACTAAGTCTTATTTTAGTATAGTGAATTTGTAAACCAAAACTAAGTTATTAGTATGAAGTTCTTCACTTGAAAAAAACTACCTCTGATTTTAGAAATGACAATTTGAAAATCAAATCTAAGTTAATAGTTTGACGTTCTTTACTTCAAAATAACTAAGTCTTATTTTAGAATACTCAATTTGTATACGAGGCTAAGTTATTAGTTTAAAGTTCTTTACTTGAAAATATCTACTTCTTGTTTTAGAAATGACAATTTGAAAATCAGATTTAAGTTAATAGTTTGACGTTCCTTACGTCAAAATAACTAAGTCTTATTTTATAATACTCAATTTGTAAATCAAGGCTAATCTCTTAGTTTAAAGTTCTTTACTTGAAAATATCTACTTCTTGTTTTAGAAATGACAATTTGAAAATCAGATCTAAGTTAACAGTTTGACGTTCTTTACTTCTAAATAACTAAGTCTTATTTTAGTATAGTGTATTTGTAATTTAAAACTAAGTTAGTAGTATGAACTTCTTCACTTGAAAAAAACTACCACTGATTTTAGAAATGACAATTTGAAAATCAGATCTACGTTAATAGTTTGACGTTCTTTACTTTAAAATAACTAAGTCTTATTTTAGTATACTCAATTTGTAAATCAAGGCTAAGTTATTATTTGAAAGTTGTTTACTTGAAAATATCTACTACTGATTTTAGAAATGACAATTTGAAAATCAGATCTAAGTTAACAGTTTGACGTTCTTTACTTTAAAAGAACTAAGTCTTATTTTAGACTAGTGAATTTGTAAGTTAAAACTAAGTTATTAGTAGGCAGTTCTTCACTTGAAAAAAACTACCACTGATTTTAGAAATGACAATTTGAAAATCAGATCTAAGTTAATAGTTTGACGTTCTTTACTTCAAAATAACTAAGTCTTGTTTTAGAATACTCAATTAGTAAATCAAGGCTAAGTTATTAGTTTAAAGTTGTTTACTTGAAAATATCTACTTCTTGTTTTAGAAATGACAATTTGAAAATCAGATCTAAGTTAATAGTTTGACGTTCTTTACTTCTAAATAACTAAGTAATATTTTAGTATAGTGAATTTGTAATTTAAAACAAAGTTATTAGTTTGAAGTTCTTTACTTTAAAATGTCTACTACTGATTTTAGAAATGACAATTTGAAAATCAGATTTAAGTTAACAGTTTGACGTTCTTTACTCCAAAACAACTAAGTCTTATTTTAGTATAGTGAATTTGTAAACCAAAACTAAGTTATTAGTATGTAGTTCTTCACTTGAAAAAAACTCCCACTGATTTTAGAAATGACAATTTGAAAATCAGATCTAAGTTAACAGTTTGACGTTCTTTACTTTAAAATAACTAAGTCTTATTTTAGAATACTCAATTTGTAAATCAAGGCTAAGTTCTTAGTTTAAAGTTATTTACTTGAAAATATCTACTTCTTGTTTTAGAAATGACAATTTGAAAATCAGATCTAAGTTAATAATTTGACGTTCTTTACTTCTAAATAACTAAGTCTTATTTTAGAATAGTGAATTTGTAATTTAAAACTAAGTTATTAGTATGAAGTTCTTCACTTGAAAAAAACTACCAATGATTTTAGAAATGACAATTTGAAAATCAGATCTAAGTTAATAGTTTGACGTTTTTTACTTCAAAATAGATAAGTCTTATTTTAGAATGCTGTATTTGTAAATCGCCACTAAGTTGTTAGTTTGAAGTTTTTTATTTGAAAATATCTGCTTCAGATTTTAGAACTGACAATTTGAAAATTAGATCTAAGTTAATATTTTGACGTTCTTTACTTCAAACCAACTAAGTCTTATTTTAGTATAGTGAATTTGTAAATCAAAACTAAGTTATTAGTATGAAGTTCTTTACTTGATAAAAACTACTACTGATTTTAGCATAGACAATTTGAAAATCAGATCTAAGTTAATAGTTTGACGTTCTTTACTTCAAAATAACTAAGTCTAATTTTAGACTAGTGATTTTGTAAATCAAAACTAAGTTATTAGTTCAAAGTTTTTTATTTCAAATTTACTAATTCGGATCTTAGTAATGTAAATATCGAAATCAAATCTAAGGTTGTTGTTTGAAGTTCTTTACTTGAAAATAACTACTACTGATTTTAGAAACGACAATTTGAAAATCAGATCTAAGTTAAAAGTTTGACGTACCTTACTTCAAAATAACTTAGTCTTATCTTAGAATAGTAAATTTGTAAATCAAAACTAAGTTATTAGTTTGTAGTTCTTTACTTGAAAATATCTACTTCTGATTTTAAAAAGGACAATTTGAAAATCAGATCTAAGTTAACTAATACAAATAAGTATTAGTTTGACGTTCTTTACTTCATAACAACTAGGTCTTATTTTAGTATAGTGAATTTGTAAATCAAAACTAAGTTATTAGTTTCAAGTTCTATACTTGAAAATATCAACTACTGATTTTAGAAATGACAATTTGAAAATCAGATCTAAGGTAATAGTTTGACGTTCTTTAATTCAAAATAACTATGTTTTATTTTAGAATAGAGAATTTGTAAATCAAAACTAAGTTATTAGTTAGAAGTTCTTTACTTTGAAATATCTACTTCTTTTTTAAGAAATGACAATTTGAAAATCAGATATAAGTTAATAGAATGACGTTCTTTACTTCAAAATAGATAAGTCTTATTTTAGAATACTGTATTTGTAAATCAAAACTAAGTTGTTAGTTTGAAGTACTTTATTTGAAAATATCTGCTTCAGATTTTAGAAATGATAATTTGAAAATCAGATCTAAGTTAATAGTTTGACGTTCTTTACTTCAAAACTACTAAGTCTTATTTTAGACTAGTGAATTTGTAAATCAAAACTAAGTTATTAGTTTAAAGTTTTTTATTTCAAATTTACTAATTCGGATCTTAGTATTGTAAATATCGAAATCAAATCTAAGGTTGTAGTTTGAAGTACTTTACTTGAAAATAACTACATCTGATTTTAAAAATGATAATTTGAAAATCAGATGTAAGTTAATAGTTTGACGTTCTTTACTTCAATATAACAAAGTCTTATTTTAGAATACTCAATTTGAAAATCAAGGCTAAGTTATTAGTTTAAAGTTCTTTACTTGAAAATATCTACTTCTTGTTTTAGAAAAGACAATTTGAAAATCAGATCTAAGTTAACAGTTTGACGTTCTTTACTTCTAAATAACTAAGTCTTATTTTAGTATAGTGAATTTGTAATTTAAAACTAAGTTATTAGTATGAAGTTCTTCACTTGAAAAAAACTACCACTGATTTTAGAAATGACAATTTGAAAATCAGATCTAAGTTAATAGTTTGACGTTCTTTACTTTAAAATAACTAAGTCTTATTTTAGAATACTCAATTTGTAAATCAAGGCTAAGTTATTAGTTTAAAGTTGTTTACTTGAAAATATCTACTTCTGATTTTAGAAATGACAATTTGAAAATCAAATCTAAGTTAATAGTTTGACGTTCTTTACTTCAAAACAGCTAAGTCTTATTTCAGTATAGTGAATTTGTAATTTAAAACGAAGTTATTAGTTTGAAATTCTTTACTTGAAAATATCTACTACTGATTTTAGAAATGACAATTTGAAAATCAGATCTAAGTTAACAGTTTGACGTTCTTTACTTTAAAATAACTAAGTCTTATTTTAGTATACTCAATTTGTAAATCAAGGCTAAGTTATTATTTGAAAGTTGTTTACTTGAAAATATCTACTACTGATTTTAGAAATGACAATTTGAAAATCAGATCTAAGTTAACAGTTTGACGTTCTTTACTTTAAAAGAACTAAGTCTTATTTTAGACTAGTGAATTTGTAAGTTAAAACTAAGTTATTAGTAGGCAGTTCTTCACTTGAAAAAAACTACCACTGATTTTAGAAATGACAATTTGAAAATCAGATCTAAGTTAATAGTTTGACGTTCTTTACTTCAAAATAACTAAGTCTTGTTTTAGAATACTCAATTAGTAAATCAAGGCTAAGTTATTAGTTTAAAGTTGTTTACTTGAAAATATCTACTTCTTGTTTTAGAAATGACAATTTGAAAATCAGATCTAAGTTAATAGTTTGACGTTCTTTACTTCTAAATAACTAAGTCTTATTTTAGTATAGTGAATTTGTAATTTAAAACAAAGTTATTAGTTTGAAGTTCTTTACTTTAAAATGTCTACTACTGATTTTAGAAATGACAATTTGAAAATCAGATTTAAGTTAACAGTTTGACGTTCTTTACTCCAAAACAACTAAGGGGGTTATTCTATAACTTTTCCCTTGTGTAAGGGATTCCTTAGGTAAAGACAACCGTCCCAAAGATAGCTGAAAGGAAACCTTTAAATAGCCATTCTGTAACGCGTCCGTAAGACGTCCCTTAAGCATAAAGGTTGATCTTTACGTAAAGGAAACAACTAATGTTTTTAAACGTGTAGTATGGACCTGATGCATTTTCATTGGTTAGATTTTGTGTTTGATTTTGAGTTTTGACACAATTCAAAATTCATTATCAGTCAGTTCATTATAATTATATGTAAGCAGTGTACACAATGGGAGACAAAGTTGCAAATAAGCGAATTCGCGGCTCTAAAACCACCGAAAAGCAATTTAGGTTATACGTCGATCTTTTACGCTTCCTGGGAATCTTGCCTTTAAATTAAGGATATTTAAATCCAAATCACAAATAATTTGTACGTTGATACTGAAGAAATTCTTTCGGTTTAAAAATACCAACCGTGGAAATTCTAATTTGCCTACTGGCAAACGGCTTCCACTTTCACCAATGTGTGTGCCATCTATGCATCCTCGAATACCTGGGATACCGCAATATGCAAAATAAGCATTTTTGATATGGCTTATTTGTTGAATATTGGTGGGAAATCTTATCACGTGGTGCTTTCATTCCAGTATAACATCTACTACTTTGTGAATGCATCTACTGACCGATGCTTGAGACATAGAACTCCGATAATCTTGACCCGCTGATTTTTGATAGCTACCATGTGCCAGAAAATGTAATATTGAAACAAAGTGTACTATAGTTGGTATTCTCGTAGATCTACTATTTGGAGTTTGTAAATGAGGCTCTAATTGTTCAAATAGTTCTAAAGCAACTTTTCTAGTGAAACGATAATATCGCCTAAACTCTTCTTCGCTTATCGAAAATGGATCACTGACATCTCTCAAATTTCTTTTTAACAGTGCATTTTCTTTCCTTCCTTGAATTTCATTCAAAATAATATTCATTTTTAAAATTATCAATTAAAATACGTTATAATTATAATATATTTTTTATATTATCAACACTTGACAAACGTTCTATAACTTGTTACGACACCTACTGAATCATCCCTTACGTAAAGGTCCGATTTCACGCTGTCAAATGATTTTTTATGCAAAGGAAATGTTACAGAATAACCTATTCCTTTACATAAAGGAATTCTCTTCATAAAGATCTGTCAGTTAAAGACAATCTTTATGTAAAGAGTCCCTTATAGTTACAGAATAGGCTCGTTCTTTGCGTAAAGGTTTCCTTTACGTAAGGGTTCCCTTATGAGTTACAGAATAACCCCCTAAGTCTTATTTTAGTATAGTGAATTTGTAAACCAAAACTAAGTTATTAGTATGTAGTTCTTCACTTGAAAAAAACTCCCACTGATTTTAGAAATGACAATTTGAAAATCAGATCTAAGTTAACAGTTTGACGTTCTTTACTTTAAAATAACTAAGTCTTATTTTAGAATACTCAATTTGTAAATCAAGGCTAAGTTCTTAGTTTAAAGTTATTTACTTGAAAATATCTACTTCTTGTTTTAGAAATGACAATTTGAAAATCAGATCTAAGTTAATAATTTGACGTTTTTACTTCTAAATAACTAAGTCTTATTTTAGAATAGTGAATTTGTAATTTAAAACTAAGTTATTAGTATGAAGTTCTTCACTTGAAAAAAACTACCAATGATTTTAGAAATGACAATTTGAAAATCAGATCTAAGTTAATAGTTTGACGTTTTTTACTTCAAAATAGATAAGTCTTATTTTAGAATGCTGTATTTGTAAATCGCCACTAAGTTGTTAGTTTGAAGTTTTTATTTGAAAATATCTGCTTCAGATTTTAGAACTGACAATTTGAAAATTAGATCTAAGTTAATATTTTGACGTTCTTTACTTCAAACCAACTAAGTCTTATTTTAGTATAGTGAATTTGTAAATCAAAACTAAGTTATTAGTATGAAGTTCTTTACTTGATAAAAACTACTACTGATTTTAGCATAGACAATTTGAAAATCAGATCTAAGTTAATAGTTTGACGTTCTTTACTTCAAAATAACTAAGTCTAATTTTAGACTAGTGATTTTGTAAATCAAAACTAAGTTATTAGTTCAAAGTTTTTTATTTCAAATTTACTAATTCGGATCTTAGTAATGTAAATATCGAAATCAAATCTAAGGTTGTTGTTTGAAGTTCTTTACTTGAAAATAACTACTACTGATTTTAGAAACGACAATTTGAAAATCAGATCTAAGTTAAAAGTTTGACGTACCTTACTTCAAAATAACTTAGTCTTATCTTAGAATAGTAAATTTGTAAATCAAAACTAAGTTATTAGTTTGTAGTTCTTTACTTGAAAATATCTACTTCTGATTTTAAAAAGGACAATTTGAAAATCAGATCTAAGTTAACTAATACAAATAAGTATTAGTTTGACGTTCTTTACTTCATAACAACTAGGTCTTATTTTAGTATAGTGAATTTGTAAATCAAAACTAAGTTATTAGTTTCAAGTTCTATACTTGAAAATATCAACTACTGATTTTAGAAATGACAATTTGAAAATCAGATCTAAGGTAATAGTTTGACGTTCTTTAATTCAAAATAACTATGTTTTATTTTAGAATAGAGAATTTGTAAATCAAAACTAAGTTATTAGTTAGAAGTTCTTTACTTTGAAATATCTACTTCTTTTTTAAGAAATGACAATTTGAAAATCAGATATAAGTTAATAGAATGACGTTCTTTACTTCAAAATAGATAAGTCTTATTTTAGAATACTGTATTTGTAAATCAAAACTAAGTTGTTAGTTTGAAGTACTTTATTTGAAAATATCTGCTTCAGATTTTAGAAATGATAATTTGAAAATCAGATCTAAGTTAATAGTTTGACGTTCTTTACTTCAAAACTACTAAGTCTTATTTTAGACTAGTGAATTTGTAAATCAAAACTAAGTTATTAGTTTAAAGTTTTTTATTTCAAATTTACTAATTCGGATCTTAGTATTGTAAATATCGAAATCAAATCTAAGGTTGTAGTTTGAAGTACTTTACTTGAAAATATCTACATCTGATTTTAAAAATGATAATTTGAAAATCAGATGTAAGTTAATAGTTTGACGTTCTTTACTTCAATATAACAAAGTCTTATTTTAGTATAGTGAATTTGAAAATCAAGGCTAAGTTATTAGTTTAAAGTTCTTTACTTGAAAATATCTACTTCTAGTTTTAGAAATGACAATTTGAAAATTAGATCTAAGTTAATAGTTTGACGTTCTTTACTTCAAAATAACTAAGTCTTATTTTAGAATACTCAATTTGTAAATCAAGGCTAAGTTCTTAGTTTAAAGTTCTTTACTTGAAAATATCTACTTCTTGTTTTAGAAATGACAATTTAAAAATCAGATCTAAGTTAACAGTTTGACGTTCTTTACTTCTAAATAACTAAGCCTTATTTTAGTATAGTGAATTTGTAATTTAAAACTAAGTTATTAGTATGAAGTTCTTCACTTGAAAAAAACTACCACTTATTTTAGAAATGACAATTTGAAAATCAGATCTAAGTTAATAGTTTGACGTTCTTTACTTCAAAATAACTAAGTCTTATTTTAGAATACTCAATTTGTAAATCAAGGCTAAGTTCTTAGTTTAAAGTTATTTACTTGAAAATATCTACTTCTTGTTTTAAAAATGACAATTTGAAAATCAGATCTAAGTTAATAATTTGACGTTCTTTACTTCTAAATAACTAAGTCTTATTTTAGAATAGTGAATTTGTAATTTAAAACTAAGTTATTAGTATGAAGTTCTTCACTTGAAAAAAACTACCAATGATTTTAGAAATGACAATTTGAAAATCAGATCTAAGTTAATAGTTTGACGTTTTTTACTTCAAAATAGATGTCTTATTTTAGAATGCTGTATTTGTAAATCGCCACTAAGTTGTTAGTTTGAAGTTTTTTATTTGAAAATATCTGCTTCAGATTTTAGAACTGACAATTTGAAAATTAGATCTAAGTTAATATTTTGACGTTCTTTACTTCAAACCAACTAAGTCTTATTTTAGTATAGTGAATTTGTAAATCAAAACTAAGTTATTAGTATGAAGTTCTTTACTTGATAAAAACTACTACTGATTTTAGCATAGACAATTTGAAAATCAGATCTAAGTTAATAGTTTGACGTTTTTTACTTCAAAATAACTAAGTCTAATTTTAGACTAGTGATTTTGTAAATCAAAACTAAGTTATTAGTTCAAAGTTTTTTATTTCAAATTTACTAATTCGGATCTTAGTAATGTAAATATCGAAATCAAATCTAAGGTTGTTGTTTGAAGTTCTTTACTTGAAAATAACTACTACTGATTTTAGAAATGACAATTTGAAAATCAGATCTAAGTTAAAAGTTTGACGTACCTTACTTCAAAATAACTTAGTCTTATCTTAGAATAGTAAATTTGTAAATCAAAACTAAGTTATTAGTTTGTAGTTCTTTACTTGAAAATATCTACTTCTGATTTTAAAAAGGACAATTTGAAAATCAGATCTAAGTTAACTAATACAAATAAGTATTAGTTTGACGTTCTTTACTTCATAACAACTAGGTCTTATTTTAGTATAGTGAGTTTGTAAATCAAAACTAAGTTATTAGTTTCAAGTTCTATACTTGAAAATATCAACTACTGATTTTAGAAATGACAATTTGAAAATCAGATCTAAGGTAATAGTTTGACGTTCTTTAATTCAAAATAACTATGTTTTATTTTAGAATAGAGAATTTGTAAATCAAAACTAAGTTATTAGTCAGAAGTTCTTTACTTTGAAATATCTACTTCTTTTTTAAGAAATGACAATTTGAAAATCAGATATAAGTTAATAGAATGACGTTCTTTACTTCAAAATAGATAAGTCTTATTTTAGAATACTGTATTTGTAAATCAAAACTAAGTTGTTAGTTTGAAGTACTTTATTTGTAAATATCTGCTTCAGATTTTAGAAATGATAATTTGAAAATCAGATCTAAGTTAATAGTTTGACGTTCTTTACTTCAAACCTACTAAGTCTTATTTTAGACTAGTGAATTTGTAAATCAAAACTAAGTTATTTGTTTAAAGTTTTTTATTTCAAATTTACTAATTCGGATCTTAGTATTGTAAATAGCGAAATCAAATCTAAGGTTGTAGTTTGAAGTACTTTACTTGAAAATATCTACATCTGATTTTAAAAATGATAATTTGAAAATCAGATGTAAGTTAATAGTTTGACGTTCTTTACTTCAATATAACAAAGTCTTATTTTAGTATAGTGAATTTGAAAATCAAGGCTAAGTTATTAGTTTAAAGTTCTTTACTTGAAAATATCTACTTCTAGTTTTAGAAATGACAATTTGAAAATTAGATCTAAGTTAATAGTTTGACGTTCTTTACTTCAAAATAACTAAGTCTTATTTTAGAATACTCAATTTGTAAATCAAGGCTAAGTTCTTAGTTTAAAGTTATTTACTTGAAAATATCTACTTCTTGTTTTAGAAATGACAATTTGAAAATCAGATCTAAGTTAATAATTTGACCTTCTTTACTTCTAAATAACTAAGTCTTATTTTAGAATAGTGAATTTGTAATTTAAAACTAAGTTATTAGTATGAAGTTCTTCACTTGAAAAAAACTACCAATGATTTTAGAAATGACAATTTGAAAATTAGATCTAAGTTAATAGTTTGACGTTCTTTACTTCAAAATAACTAAGTCTTATTTTAGAATACTCAATTTGTAAATCAAGGCTAAGTTCTTAGTTTAAAGTTCTTTACTTGAAAATATCTACTTCTTGTTTTAGAAATGACAATTTAAAAATCAGATCTAAGTTAACAGTTTGACGTTCTTTACTTCTAAATAACTAAGCCTTATTTTAGTATAGTGAATTTGTAATTTAAAACTAAGTTATTAGTATGAAGTTCTTCACTTGAAAAATACTACCACTTATTTTAGAAATGACAATTTGAAAATCAGATCTAAGTTAATAGTTTGACGTTCTTTACTTCAAAATAACTAAGTCTTATTTTAGAATACTCAATTTGTAAATCAAGGCTAAGTTCTTAGTTTAAAGTTATTTACTTGAAAATATCTACTTCTTGTTTTAAAAATGACAATTTGAAAATCAGATCTAAGTTAATAATTTGACGTTCTTTACTTCTAAATAACTAAGTCTTATTTTAGAATAGTGAATTTGTAATTTAAAACTAAGTTATTAGTATGAAGTTCTTCACTTGAAAAAAACTACCAATGATTTTAGAAATGACAATTTGAAAATCAGATCTAAGTTAATAGTTTGACGTTTTTTACTTCAAAATAGATGTCTTATTTTAGAATGCTGTATTTGTAAATCGCCACTAAGTTGTTAGTTTGAAGTTTTTTATTTGAAAATATCTGCTTCAGATTTTAGAACTGACAATTTGAAAATTAGATCTAAGTTAATATTTTGACGTTCTTTACTTCAAACCAACTAAGTCTTATTTTAGTATAGTGAATTTGTAAATCAAAACTAAGTTATTAGTATGAAGTTCTTTACTTGATAAAAACTACTACTGATTTTAGCATAGACAATTTGAAAATCAGATCTAAGTTAATAGTTTGACGTTCTTTACTTCAAAATAACTAAGTCTAATTTTAGACTAGTGATTTTGTAAATCAAAACTAAGTTATTAGTTCAAAGTTTTTTATTTCAAATTTACTAATTCGGATCTTAGTAATGTAAATATCGAAATCAAATCTAAGGTTGTTGTTTGAAGTTCTTTACTTGAAAATAACTACTACTGATTTTAGAAATGACAATTTGAAAATCAGATCTAAGTTAAAAGTTTGACGTACCTTACTTCAAAATAACTTAGTCTTATCTTAGAATAGTAAATTTGTAAATCAAAACTAAGTTATTAGTTTGTAGTTCTTTACTTGAAAATATCTACTTCTGATTTTAAAAAGGGACAATTTGAAAATCAGATCTAAGTTAACTAATACAAATAAGTATTAGTTTGACGTTCTTTACTTCATAACAACTAGGTCTTATTTTAGTATAGTGAGTTTGTAAATCAAAACTAAGTTATTAGTTTCAAGTTCTATACTTGAAAATATCAACTACTGATTTTAGAAATAACAATTTGAAAATCAGATCTAAGGTAATAGTTTGACGTTCTTTAATTCAAAATAACTATGTTTTATTTTAGAATAGAGAATTTGTAAATCAAAACTAAGTTATTAGTTAGAAGTTCTTTACTTTGAAATATCTACTTCTTTTTTAAGAAATGACAATTTGAAAATCAGATATAAGTTAATAGAATGACGTTCTTTACTTCAAAATAGATAAGTCTTATTTTAGAATACTGTATTTGTAAATCAAAACTAAGTTGTTAGTTTGAAGTACTTTATTTGAAAATATCTGCTTCAGATTTTAGAAATGATAATTTGAAAATCAGATCTAAGTTAATAGTTTGACGTTCTTTACTTCAAACCTACTAAGTCTTATTTTAGACTAGTGAATTTGTAAATCAAAACTAAGTTATTTGTTTAAAGTTTTTTATTTCAAATTTACTAATTCGGATCTTAGTATTGTAAATAGCGAAATCAAATCTAAGGTTGTAGTTTGAAGTACTTTACTTGAAAATATCTACATCTGATTTTAAAAATGATAATTTGAAAATCAGATGTAAGTTAATAGTTTGACGTTCTTTACTTCAATATAACAAAGTCTTATTTTAGTATAGTGAATTTGAAAATCAAGGCTAAGTTATTAGTTTAAAGTTCTTTACTTGAAAATATCTACTTCTAGTTTTAGAAATGACAATTTGAAAATTTGATCTAAGTTAATAGTTTGACGTTCTTTACTTCAAAATAACTAAGTCTTATTTTAGAATACTCAATTTGTAAATCAAGGCTAAGTTCTTAGTTTAAAGTTCTTTACTTGAAAATATCTACTTCTTGTTTTAGAAATGACAATTTAAAAATCAGATCTAAGTTAACAGTTTGACGTTCTTTACTTCTAAATAACTAAGCTTTATTTTAGTATAGTGAATTTGTAATTTAAAACTAAGTTATTAGTATGAAGTTCTTCACTTGAAAAAAACTACCACTGATTTTAGAAATGACAATTTGAAAATCAGATCTAAGTTAATAGTTTGACGTTCTTTACTTTAAAATAACTAAGTCTTATTTTAGAATACTCAATTTGTAAATCAAGGCTAAGTTATTAGTTTAAAGTTGTTTACTTGAAAATATCTACTTCTTGTTTTAGAAGTGACAATTTGAAAATCAGTTCTAAGTTAACAGTTTGACGTTCTTTACTTCTAAATAACTAAGTCTTATTTTAGTATAGTGTTATTGTAATTTAAAACTAAGTTATTAGTATGAAGTTCTTCACTTGAAAAACACTACCACTGATTTTGGAATTAACAATTTGAAAATCAGATCTAAGTTAATAGTTTGACGTTCTTTACTTTAAAATAACTAAGTCTTATTTTAGAATACTCAATTTGTAAATCAAGACTAAGTTAATAGTTTAAAGTTGTTTACTTGAAAATATCTACTTCTGATTTTAGAAATGACAATTTGAAAATCAAATCTAAGTTAATAGTTTGACGTTCTTTACTTCAAAACAGCTAAGTATTATTTTAGTATAGTGAATTTGTAATTGAAAACGAAGTTATTAGTTTGAAGTTCTTTACTTGAAAATATCTACTACTGATTTTAGAAATGACAATTTGAAAATTAGATCTAAGTTAACAGTTTGACGTTTTTTACTTTAAAATAACTAAGTCTTATTTTAGACTAGTGAATTTGTAAATTAAAACTAAGTTATTAGTAGGCAGTTCTTCACTTGAAAAAAACTACCACTGATTTTAGAAATGACAATTTGAAAATCAGATCTAAGTTAATAGTTTGACGTTCTTTACTTCAAAATAACTAAGTCTTATTTTAGAAAACTCAATTTGTAAATCAAGGCTAAGTTATTAGTTTAAAGTTGTTTACTTGAAAATATCTACTTCTTGTTTTAGAAATGACAATTTGAAAATCAGATCTAAGTTAATAGTTTGACGTTCTTTACTTCTAAATAACTAAGTCTTATTTTAGTATAGTGAATTTGTAATTTAAAACAAAGTTATTAGTTTGAAGTTCTTTACTTTAAAATATCTACTACTGATTTTAGAAATGACAATTTGAAAATCAGATCTAAGTTAACAGTTTGACGTTTTTTACTTTAAACTAACTAAGTCTTATTTTAGACTAGTGAATTTGTAAATTAAAACTAAGTTATTAGTATGAAGTTCTTCACTTGAAAAAAACTACCACTGATTTTAGAAATGACAATTTGAAAATCAGATCTAAGTTAATAGTTTGACGTACTTTACTTCAAAATAACTAAGTCTTATTTTAGAATACTCAATTTGTAAATCAAGGCTAAGTTATTAGTTTAAAGTTGTTTACTTGAAAATATCTACTTCTGATTTTAGAAATGACAATTTGAAAATCAGATCTAAGTTAATAGTTTGACGATCTTTACTTCAAAACAACTAAGTCCTATTTTAGTATAGTGAATTTGTAAACCAAAACTAAGTTATTAGTATGAAGTTCTTCACTTGAAAAAAACTACCACTGATTTTAGAAATGACAATTTGAAAATCAGATCTAAGTTAATAGTTTGACGTTCTTTACTTCAAAATAACTAAGTCTTATTTTAGAATACTCAATTTGTAAATCAAGGCTAAGTTATTAGTTTAAAGTTCTTTACTTGAAACTATCTACTTCTTGTTTTAGAAATGACAATTTGAAAATCAGATCTAAGTTAATAGTTTGACGTTCTTTACTTCTAAATAACTAAGTCTTATTTTAGAATAGTGAATTTGTAATTTAAAACTAAGTTATTAGTATGAAGTTCTTCACTTGAAAAAAACTACCACTGATTTTAGAAATGACAATTTGAAAATCAGATCTAAGTTAATAGTTTGACGTTCTTTACTTCAAAATAACTAAGTCTTATTTTAGAATACTCAATTTGTAAATCAAGGCTAAGTTATTAGTTTAAAGTTCTTTACTTGAAAATATCTACTTCTTGTTTTAGAAATGACAATTTGAAAATCAGATCTAAGTTAATAGTTTGACGTTCCTTACTTCAAAATAACTAAGTCTTATTTTATAATACTCAATTTGTAAATCAAGGCTAAGTTCTTAGTTTAAAGTTCTTTACTTTAAAATATCTACTTCTTGTTTTAGAAATGACAATTTGAAAATCAGATCTAAGTTAACAGTTTGACGTTCTTTACTTCTAAATAACTAAGTCTTATTTTAGTATAGTGTATTTGTAATTTAAAACTAAGTTATTAGTATGAACTTCTTCACTTGAAAAAAACTACCACTGATTTTAGAAATGACAATTTGAAAATCAGATCTATGTTAATAGTTTGACGTTCTTTACTTTAAAATAACTAAGTTTTATTTTAGTATACTCAATTTGTAAATCAAGGCTAAGTTATTATTTGAAAGTTGTTTACTTGAAAATATCTACTTCTGATTTTAGAAATGACAATTTGAAAATCAAATCTAAGTTAATAGTTTGACGTTCTTTACTTCAAAACAGCTAAGTCTTATTTTAGTATAGTGAATTTGTAATTTAAAACGAAGTTATTAGTATGAACTTCTTCACTTGAAAAAAACTACCACTGATTTTAGAAATGACTATTTGAAAATCAGATCTAAGTTAATAGTTTGACGTTCTTTACTTTAAAATAACTAAGTCTTATTTTAGAATAGTGAATTTGTAATTTAAAACTAAGTTATTAGTATGAAGTTCTTCACTTGAAAAAAACTACCAATGATTTTAGAAATGACAATTTAAAAATCAGATCTAAGTTAATAGTTTGACGTTCTTTACTTCAAAATAGATAAGTCTTATTTTAGAATGCTGTATTTGTAAATCGCCACTAAGTTGTTAGTTTGAAGTTTTTTATTTGAAAATATCTGCTTCAGATTTTAGAACTGACAATTTGAAAATTAGATCTAAGTTAATAGTTTGACGTTCTTTACTTCAAACCAACTAAGTCTTATTTTAGTATAGTGAATTTGTAAATCAAAACTAAGTTATTAGTATGAAGTTCTTTACTTGATAAAAACTACTACTGATTTTAGCATAGACAATTTGAAAATCAGATCTAAGTTAATAGTTTGACGTTCTTTACTTCAAAATAACTAAGTCTAATTTTAGACTAGTGATTTTGTAAATCAAAACTAAGTTATTAGTTTAAAGTTTTTTATTTCAAATTTACTAATTCGGATCTTAGTAATGTAAATATCGAAATCAAATCTAAGGTTGTTGTTTGAAGTTCTTTACTTGAAAATAACTACTACTGATTTTAGAAATGACAATTTGAAAATCAGATCTAAGTTAAAAGTTTGACGTACCTTACTACAAAATAACTTAGTCTTATCTTAGAATAGTGAATTTGTAAATCAAAACTAAGTTATTAGTTTGTAGTTCTTTACTTGAAAATATTTACTTCTGATTTTAAAAATGACAATTTGAAAATCAGATCTAAGTTAATGGTTTGACGTTCTTTACTTCATAACAACTCAGTCTTATTTTAGTATAGTGAATTTGTAAACCAAAACTAAGTTATTAGTATGAAGTTCTTCACTTGAAAAAAACTACCACTGATTTTAGAAATGACAATTTGAAAATCAGATCTAAGTTAATAGTTTGACGTTCTTTACTTCAATATAACTAAATTTTATTTTAGTATAGTGAATTTGTAAATCAAAGCTAAGCTATTAATTTGAAGTTCTTTACTTGAACATATCTACTTCTGATTTTAGAAATAACAATTTGAAAATCTGGTCTAAGTTAATAGTATGACGTTTTTACTTCAAAATAACTAAGTCTTATTTCACACTAGTGAATTTGCAAATCAAAACTAAGTTATAAGTTTGAAGTTATTTACTTGAAAATATCTACTTCTGATTTTAGAAATTACAATTTGAAAATCAGATCTAAGGTAATAGTTTGACGTTCTTTACTTCAAAATAACTAAGTCTTATTTTAGAATAGTCAATATGTAAATCAAAGCTAAGTTATAAGTTTGAAGTTCTTTACTAGAAAATAACTACTACTGATTTTAGAAATGACAATTTGAAAATCAGATCTAAGTTAAAAGTTTGACGTACCTTACTTCAAAATAACTTAGTCTTATCTTAGAATAGTGAATTTGTAAATCAAAACTAAGTTATTAGTTTGTAGTTCTTTACTTGAAAATATCTACTTCTGATTTTAAAAAGGACAATTTGAAAATCAGATCTAAGTTAATGGTTTGACATTCTTTACTTCATAACAACTAGGTCTTATTTTAGTATAGTGAATTTGTAAATCAAAACTAAGTTATTAGTTTCAAGTTCTATACTTGAAAATATCAACTACTGATTTTAGAAATGACAATTTGAAAATCAGATCTAAGGTAATAGTTTGACGTTCTTTACTTCAAAATAACTATGTTTTATTTTAGAAAAGAGAATTTGTAAATCAAAACTAAGTTATTAGTTTGAAGTTCTTTACTTTGAAATATCTACTTCTTTTTTAAGAAATGACAATTTGAAAATCAGATCTAAGTTAATAGAATGACGTTCTTTACTTCAAAATAGATAAGTCTTATTTTAGAATACTGTATTTGTAAATCAAAACTAAGTTGTTAGTTTGAAGTACTTTATTTGAAAATATCTGTTTCAGATTTTAGAAATGACAATTTGAAAATCAGATCTAAGTTAATAGTTTGACGTTCTTTACTTCAAACCTACTAAGTCTTATTTTAGACTAGTGAATTTGTAAATCAAAACTAAGTTATTAGTTTAAAGTTTTTTATTTCAAATTTAATAATTCGGATCTTAGTAATGTAAATATCGAAATCAAATCTAAGGTTGTAGTTTGAAGTACTTTACTTGAAAATATCTACATCTGATTTTAAAAATGATAATTTGAAAATCAGATGTAAGTTAATAGTTTGACGTTCTTTACTTCAATATAACAAAGTCTTATTTTAGTATAGTGAATTTGTAAATCAAAGCTAAGCTATTAATTTGAAGTTCTTTACTTGAACATGTCTACTTCTGATTTTAGAAATAACAATTTGAAAATCAGGTCTAAGTTAATAGTATGACTTTTTTACTTCAAAATAACTAAGTCTTATTTCACACTAGTGAATTTGTAAATCAAAACTAAGTTATAAGTTTGAAGTTATTTACTTGAAAATATCTACTTCTGATTTTAGAAATTACAATTTGAAAATCAGTTCTAAGGTAATAGTTTGACGTTCTTTACTTCAAAATAACTAAGTCTTATTTTAGAATAGTCAATATGTAAATCAAAGCTAAGTTATTAGTTTGAAGTTCTTTACTTGAAAATATGTACTTGTGATTTTAGAAATGATAATTTGAAAATCAGATCTAAGTTAATAGTTTGACGTTCTTTACTTCAAAATAGATAAGTTTTATTTTAGAATACTGTTTTTGTAAATCAAATCTAAGTTATTAGTTTGAAGTTCTTTACTTGAAAATAACTACTTCTGATTTTAGAAATGACAATTTGAAAATCAGATCTAAGTTAATAATTTGACGTTCTTTACTTCAAAACAACTAAGTCTTATTTTAGTATAGTGAATTTGTAAATCAAAATTAAGTTGTTAGTTTGAAGTCTATACTTGAAAAAATCTACTACTGATTTTATAAATGACAATTTGAAAATCAGATCTAAGTTAATAGTTTACCGTTTATTACTTCAAAATAACTAAGCCTTATTTTAGAATAGTGAATTTGTAAATCAAAACCAAGTTATTAGTTTGAAGTTTTTTACTTGAAAATATCTACTTCTGAGTTTAGATATACAATTTGAATATCAGATCTAAGTCAATAGTTTGACATTTTTTACTTAATAATAACAAAGTTTTATTTTAGAATAGTGAATTTGTAAATCAAAACTAATTTATTAGTTCAAAGTATTTTACTTGAAAATATCTAAGTCTGATTTTAGAAATGACAATTTGAAAAACAGATCTAAGTTAATAGTTCGATGTTCTTTAATTTAATAGAACTAAGTCTTATTTTAGAATAGTCAATTTGTAAATCAAAACTAAGTTATTAGTTCGAAGTTCTTTACTTGAAAATATCTACTTCTGAGTTTAGATATACAATTTGAATATCAGATCTAAGTCAATAGTTTGACGTTCTTTACTTCAAAATAACTAAGTCTTATTTTAGAATAGTGAATTTGTAAATTGGAACTAAGTTATTAGTTTGAAGTTTTTTACTTGAAAAAATCTACTTCTGATTTTAGAAATGACACTTTGAAAAACTGATCTAAGTTAATAGTTTTACGTTCTTTACTTCAAACAAGATAAGCATTATTGTAGAATAGTGTACTTGTAAATCTAAACTAAGTTATTAGTTTGAAGTTTTTTATTTCAGATTTACTAATTCGGATTTTAGTAATGTAAATTTGAAAATCTAAACTAAGGATGTAGTTTTAAGTTCTTTATTTGAAAATATCTATTGCTGATTTTAGAAATGACAATTTGAAAATCACATCAAAGTTAATAGTTTGACGTTCTTTACTTCAAAATAGATAAGTCTTATTTTAGAATGCTGTATTTGTAAATCGCCACTAAGTTGTTAGTTTGAAGTTTTTTATTTGAAAATATCTGCTTCAGATTTTAGAACTGACAATTTGAAAATTAGATCTAAGTTAATAGTTTGACGTTCTTTACTTCAAACCAACTAAGTCTTATTTTAGTATAGTGAATTTGTAAATCAAAACTAAGTTATTAGTATGCAGTTCTTTACTTGATAAAAACTACTACTGATTTTAGCATAGACAATTTGAAAATCAGATCTAAGTTAATAGTTTGACGTTCTTTACTTCAAAATAACTAAGTCTAATTTTAGACTAATGATTTTGTAAATCAAAACTAAGTTATTAGTTTAAAGTTTTTTATTTCAAATTTACTAATTCGGATCTTACTAATGTAAATATCGAAATCAAATCTAAGGTTGTTGTTTGAAGTTCTTTACTTGAAAATAACTACTACTGATTTTAGAAATGACAATTTGAAAATCAGATCTAAGTTAAAAGTTTGACGTACCTTACTTCAAAATAACTTAGTCTTATCTTAGAATAGTGAATTTGTAAATCAAAACTAAGTTATTAGTTTGTAGTTCTTTACTTGAAAATATCTACTTCTGATTTTAAAAATGACAATTTGAAAATCAGATCTAAGTTAATGGTTTGACGTTCTTTACTTCATAACAACTAAGTCTTATTTTAGTATAGTGAATTTGTAAATCAAAACTAAGTTATTAGTTTCAAGTTCTTTACTTGAAAATATCTACTTCTGATTTTGGAAATGACAATTTGAAAGTCAGATCTAAGTTAGTAGTTTGACGTTCTTTACTTCAAAATAGATTAGTCTTAATTTAGAATACTGTATTTGTAAATCAAAACTAAGTTAGTAGTTTGAAGTTCTTTACTTGAAAATATCTACTTCTGATTTTGGAAATGACAATTTGAAAATCAGATTTAAGTTAATAGTTTGACGTTCTTTACTTCAAAATAACTAAGTCTTATTTTAAACTAGTGAATTTGTAAATAAAAACTAAGTTATTAGTTTAAAGTTTTTTACTTCAAATTTACTAATTCGGATCTTAGTAATGTAAATTTGGAAATCAAATCTAAGGTTGTAGTTTGAAGTTCTTTACTTGAAATTATCTACTTCTGATTTTAGAAATGACAATTTGAAATTCAGATCTAAGTTAACAGTATGACGTTCTCTACTTCAAAATAACTAAGTCTTAATTTAGACTAGTGAATTTGTAAATCAAAACTAAGTTATTAGTTTAAAGTTATTTATTTCAAATTTACTAATTCGGATCTTAGTAATGTAAATTTGGAAATCAAATCTAAGGTTGTAGTTTGACGTTCTTTACATCAAAATAACTAAGTCTTAATTTAGAATAGTGAACTTGTAAATCAAAACTAAGTTATTAGTTAGAAGTACTTTACTTAAAAATAGCTACTTCTGATTTTAAAAATGACAATTTGAAAATCAGATCTAAGTTAATAGTTTGACGTTCTTTACTTCAAAATAGATAAGTCTTATTTTAAACTAGTGAATTTGTAAATCAATACTTAGTTGTTAGTTTGAAGTTTTTTATTTCAAATTTTCTAATTCGGATCTTAGTAATGTAAATATCGAAATCAAATCTAAGGTTGTAGTTTGAAGTTCTTTACTTGAAAATATCTACTTCTGATTTTAAAAATGATAACTTGAAAATCAGATCTAAGTTAATAGTTTGACGTTCTTTACTTCAAAATAACTAAGTCTTATTTTAGAATAGTGAATTTGTAAATCAAAGCTAAGTTATTAATTTGAAGTTTTTTAGTTGAACATATCTACTTCTGATTTTAGAAATGACAATTTGAAAATCAAGTCTAAGTTAATAGTTTGACGTTTTTTACTTCAAAATAACTAAAACTTATTTTAGACTAGTAAATTTGTAAATCAAAACTAAGTTATTAGTTTGAAGTTCTTTACTTGAAAATATCTACTCCTGTTTTAGAAATGACAATTTGTATATCAGATCTAAGTTAATAGTTTGACGTTCCTTTCTTCAAAATAACTTAGTCTTATTTTAGAATAGTGAATTTGTAAATCAAAACTAAGTTGTTAGTTTGAAATTCGTTATTTGAAAATATCTGCTTTAAATTTTAGAAATGACAATTTGAAAAACAGATCTAAGTTAATAGTTTGACGTTTTTTACATCAAAATAACTAAATTTTGTTTTAGAATAGTTAATTTGTAAATCAAAACTAAGTTATTAGTTTAAAGTTTTTTACTTGAAAATATCTACTTCTGATTTTAGAAATGACAATTTGCAAATCAGAACTAAGTTAATAGTTTGACGTTCTTTACTTCTAAATAACTAAATCTTATTTTAGTATAGTGAATTTGTAAATCAAATCTAAGTTATTAGTTTGAAGTTCTGTACTTGAAAATATATATTTCTGATTTTAGAAATGACAATTTGAAAATCAGATCTAAGTTAATAGTTTGACGTTCTTTACTTCAAAACAACTAAGTCTTATTTTAGTATAGTGAATTTGTAAATCAAAACTAGTTATTAGTTTGAAACCTATACTTGAAAAAATCTGCTACTGATTTTAGAAATGACATTTTGAAAATCAGATCTAAGTTTATTGTTTGACGTTCTTTACTTCAAAATAACTAAGTCTTATTTTAGACTAGTAAATTTGTTAATCAAAACTAAGTTGTTAGTTTCAAGTTCTCTACTTGAAAATATCTACTACTTATTTTAGAAATGACAATTTGAAAATCAGATCTAAGTTAATAGTTTGACGTTCTTTACTTCAAAATAACTATGGCTTATTTTAGAATAGAGAATTTCTAAATCAAAACTAAGTTATTAGTTTGAAGTTCTTTACTTTGAAATATCTACTTCTTTTTTAAGAACTGACAATTTGAAAATCAGATCTAAGTTAATAGTATAACGTTCTTTACTTCAAAATAGATAAGTCTTATTTTAGAATACTGTATTTGTAAATCAAAACTAAGATGTTAGTTTGAAGTACTTTATTTGAAAATAACTGCTTCAGATTTTAGAAATGACAATTTGAAAATCAGATCTAAGTTAATAGTTTGACGTTCTTTACTTCAAACCAACTAAGTCTTATTTTAGTATAGTGAATTTGTAAATCAAAACTAAGTTATTGGTCTGAAGTGCTTTACTTGAAAAAAACTACTACTGATTTTAGAAATGACAGTTTGAAAATCAGATCTAAGTTAATAGTTTGACGTGCTTTACTTCTAAATAACTAAGTCTTATTTTAGACTAGTGAATTTGTAAATCAAAACTAAGTTAATAGTTTAAAGTTTTTTACTTTGAAATATCTACTTCTTTTTTAAGAACTGACAATTTGAAAATCAGATCTAAGTTAATAGTATGACGTTCTTTACTTCAAAATAGATAAGTCTTATTTTAGAATACTGTATTTGTAAATCAAAACTAAGATGTTAGTGTGAAGTACTTTATTTGAAAATATCTGCTTCAGATTTTAGAATTGACAATTTGAAAATCAGATTTAAGTTAATAGTTTGACGTTCTTTACTTCAAACCAACTAAGTCTTATTTTAGTATAGTGAATTTGTAAATTAAAACTAAGTTATTAGTTTGAAGTTCTTAAGTTGAAAATATCTACTACTAATTTTAGAAATGACAATTTGAAAATCAGATCTAAGTTAATAGTTTGACATTTTTCACTACAAAATAACTAAGACTTATTTTAGACTAGTGAATTTGTAAATCAAAACTAAGTTATTACTTTAAAGTATTTTACTTGAAATTTACTAATTCGGATCTTAGTAATGTAAATTTGGAAATCAAATCTAAGGTTGTAGTTTAAAGTTCTTTACTTGAAAATATCTACTTCTGATTTTAGAAATAACAATTTGAAAATCACGCCTATGTTAAAAGTTTGACGTTCTTTACTTCTAAACAAATAAGTCTTATTTTAGTGTAGTGAAATTGTAAATCAAAACTAAGTTATTAGTTTAAAGTTTTTTACTTCAAATTTACTAATTCGGATCTTAGTAATGTAAACTTGGAAATCAAATCTAAGGTTGTAGTATGACGTTCTTTACTTCAAAATAACTAAGTCTTATTTTAGAATAGTGAATTTGTAAATCAAAGCTAAGTTATTAGTTTGAAGTTGTTTACTTGAAAATATCTACTTCTGATTTTAGAAATGACAATTTGAAAATCAAGTCTAAGTTAATAGTTTGACGTTTTTTACTTCAAAATAACTAAAACTTATTTTAGACTAGTAAATTTGTAAATTAAAACTAAGTTATTAGTTTGAAGTTCTTTACTTGAAAATATCTACTCCTGTTTTAGAAATGACAATTTGTATATCAGATCTAAGTTAATAGTTTGACGTTCCTTTCTTCAAAATAACTTAGTCTTATTTTAGAATAGTGAATTTGTAAATCAAAACTAAGTTGTTAGTTTGAAATTCTTTATTTGAAAATATCTGCTTTAGATTTTAGAAATGACAATTTGAAAAACAGATCTAAGTTAATAGTTTGACGTTTTTTACATCAAAATAACTAAATTTTGTTTTAGAATAGTTAATTTGTAAATCAAAACTAAGTTATTAGTTTAAAGTTTTTTACTTGAAAATATCTACTTCTGATTTTAGAAATGACAATTTGCAAATCAGATCTAAGTTAATAGTTTGACGTTCTTTACTTCTAAATAACTAAATCTTATTTTAGTATAGTGAATTTGTAAATCAAATCTAAGTTATTAGTTTGAAGTTCTGTACTTGAAAATATATATTTCTGATTTTAGAAATGACAATTTGAAAATCAGATCTAAGTTAATAGTTTGACGTTCTTTACTTCAAAACAACTAAGTCTTATTTTAGTATAGTGAATTTGTAAATCAAAACTAGTTATTAGTTTGAAACCTATACTTGAAAAAATCTGCTACTGATTTTAGAAATGACATTTTGAAAATCAGATCTAAGTTTATTGTTTGACGTTCTTTACTTCAAAATAACTAAGTCTTATTTTAGACTAGTAAATTTGTTAATCAAAACTAAGTTGTTAGTTTCAAGTTCTCTACTTGAAAATATCTACTACTTATTTTAGAAATGACAATTTGAAAATCAGATCTAAGTTAATAGTTTGACGTTCTTTACTTCAAAATAACTATGGCTTATTTTAGAATAGAGAATTTCTAAATCAAAACTAAGTTATTAGTTTGAAGTTCTTTACTTTGATATATCTACTTCTTTTTTTAGAACTGAAAATTTGAAAATCAGATCTAAGTTAATAGTATAACGTTCTTTACTTCAAAATAGATAAGTCTTATTTTAAAATACTGTATTTGTAAATCAAAACTAAGATGTTAGTTTGAAGTACTTTATTTGAAAATAACTGCTTCAGATTTTAGAAATGACAATTTGAAAATCAGATCTAAGTTAATAGTTTGACGTTCTTTACTTCAAACCAACTAAGTCTTATTTTAGTATAGTGAATTTGTAAATCAAAACTAAGTTATTGGTCTGAAGTGCTTTACTTGAAAAAAACTACTACTGATTTTAGAAATGACAGTTTGAAAATCAGATCTAAGTTAATAGTTTGACGTGCTTTACTTCTAAATAACTAAGTCTTATTTTAGACTAGTGAATATGTAAATCAAAACTAAGTTATTAGTTTAAAGTTTTTTACTTTGAAATATCTACTTCTTTTTTAAGAACTGACAATTTGAAAATCAGATCTAAGTTAATGGTATGACGTTCTTTACTTCAAAATAGATAAGTCTTATTTTAGAATACTGTATTTGTAAATCAAAACTAAGATGTTAGTGTGAAGTACTTTATTTGAAAATATCTGCTTCAGATTTTAGAATTGACAATTTGAAAATCAGATTTAAGTTAATAGTTTGACGTTCTTTACTTCAAACCAACTAAGTCTTATTTTAGTATAGTGAATTTGTAAATTAAAACTAAGTTATTAGTTTGAAGTTCTTAACTTGAAAATATCTACTACTAATTTTAGAAATGACAATTTGAAAATCAGATCTAAGTTAATAGTTTGACATTTTTCACTACAAAATAACTAAGACTTATTTTAGACTAGTGAATTTGTAAATCAAAACTAAGTTATTACTTTAAAGTATTTTACTTGAAATTTACTAATTCGGATCTTAGTAATGTAAATTTGGAAATCAAATCTAAGGTTGTAGTTTAAAGTTCTTTACTTGAAAATATCTACTTCTGATTTTAGAAATGACAATTTGAAAATCACGCCTATGTTAAAAGTTTGACGTTCTTTACTTCTAAACAAATAAGTCTTATTTTAGTGTAGTGAAATTGTAAATCAAAACTAAGTTATTAGTTTAAAGTTTTTTACTTCAAATTTACTAATTCGGATCTTAGTAATGTAAACTTGGAAATCAAATCTAAGGTTGTAGTTTGACGTTCTTTACTTCAAAATAACTAAGTCTTATTTTAGAATAGTGAATTTGTAAATCAAAGCTAAGTTATTAGTTTGAAGTTGTTTACTTGAAAATATCTACTTCTGATTTTAGAAATGACAATTTGAAAATCAGATCTAAGTTAATAGTTTGACGTTCTTTACTTCAAAACAACTAAGTCTTATTTTAGTATAGTGAATTTGTAAATCAAAACTAAGTTATTGGTATGAAGTTCTTTACTTGAAAAAAACAACTACTGATTTTATAAATGACAGTTTGAAAATCAGATCTAAGTTAATAGTTTGACGTGCTTTACTTCTAAATAACTAAGTCTTATTTTAGACTAGTGAATTTGTAAATCAAAACTAAGTTATTAGTTTAAAATTCTTTACTTTGAAATATCTACTTCTTTTTTAAGAACTGACAATTTGAAAATCAGATCTAAGTTAATAGTATGACGTTCTTTACTTCAAAATAGATAAGTCTTATTTTAGAATACTGTATTTGTAAATCAAAACTAAGATGTTAGTGTGAAGTACTTTATTTGAAAATATCTGCTTCAGATTTTAGAATTGACAATTTGAAAATCAGATCTAAGTTAATAGTTTGACGTTCTTTACTTCAAACCAACTAAGTCTTATTTTAGTATAGTGAATTTGTAAGTCAAAACTAAGTTATTAGTATGAAGTTTTTTACTTGAAAATATCTACTACTAATTTTAGAAATGACAAATTGAAAATCAGATCTAAGTTAAAAGTTTGAAGTTTTTCACTTCAAAATAACTAAGACTTATTTTAGACTAGTGAATTTGTAAATCAAAACTAAGTTATTAGTTTAAAGTTTTTTACTTCAAATTTACTAATTCGGATCTTAGTAATATAAATTTGGAAATCAAATCTAAGGTTGTAGTTTGAAGTTCTTTACTTGAAATTATCTACTTCTGATTTTAGAAATGACAATTTAAAAATCAAATCTAAGTTAATAGTTTGACGTTCTTTACTTCAAAATAACTAAGTCTTATTTTAGAATAGTGAATTTGAAAATCAAAGCTAAGTTATTAGTTTGAAGTTCTTTACTTGAAAATATTTACTTCTGATTTTAGAAATGACAATTTGAAATTCAGATCTAAGTTAATAGTTTGACGTTCTTTACTTCTAAATAACTAACTCTTATTTTAGTATAGTGAATTTGTAAATTAAAACTAAGTTATTATTTTGAAGTTCTTAACTTGAAAATATCTACTACTAATTTTAGAAATGACAATTTGAAAATCAGATCTAAGTTAATAGTTTGACATTTTTCACTTCAAAATAACTAAGACTTATTTTAGACTAGTGAATTTGTAAATCAAAACTAGGTTATTAGTTTGAAACCTATACTTGAAAAAATCTACTACTGATTTTAGAAATGACATTTTGAAAATCAGATCTAAGTTAATAGTTTAACGTTCTTTACTTCAAAATAACTAAGTCTTATTTTAGACTAGTGAATTTCTAAATCAAAACTAAGTTATTACTTTAAAGTATTTTACTTGAAATTTACTAATTCGGATCTTAGTAATGTAAATTTGGAAATCAAATCTAAGGTTGTAGTTTAAAGTTCTTTACTTGAAAATATCTACTTCTGATTTTAGAAATGACAATTTAAAAATCACGCCTATGTTAAAAGTTTGACGTTCTTTACTTCTTAACAAATAAGTCTTATTTTAGTGTAGTGAAATTGTAAATCAAAACTAAGTTATTAGTTTAAAGTTTTTTACTTCAAATTTACTAATTCGGATCTTAGTAATGTAAACTTGGAAATCAAATCTAAGGTTGTAGTTTGACGTTCTTTACTTCAAAATAACTAAGTCTTATTTTAGAATAGTGAATTTGTAAATCAAAGCTAAGTTATTAGTTTGAAGTTGTTTACTTGAAAATATCTACTTCTGATTTTAGAAATGACAATTTGAAAATCAGATCTAAGTTAATAGTTTGACGTTCTTTACTTCAAAACAACTAAGTCTTATTTTAGTATAGTGAATTTGTAAATCAAAACTAGGTTATTTGTTTGAAACCTATACTTGAAAAAATCTACTACTGATTTTAGAAATGACAATTTGAAGATCAGATCTAAGTTAATAGTTTGACGTTCTTTACTTCTAAATAACTAAGTATTATTTTAAAATAGTGAATTTGTAAATTAAAGCTAAGTTATTTGTTTAAAGTTCTTTACTTAAAGAAATCTACTTCTGATTTTAGAAATGACAATTTGAAAATCAGGTTTAATTTAATAGTTTGACGTTTTTACTTCAAAATAACTAAGTCTTATTTTAGACTAGTAAATTTGTAAATCAAAACTAAGTTATTAGTTTCAAGTTCTCTACTTGAAAATATCTACTACTGATTTTAGAAATGACAATTTGAAAATTAGATCTAAGTTAATAGCTTGACGTTCTTTACTTCAAAATAACTATGTCTTATTTTAGAATAGAGAATTTCTAAATCAAAAGTAAGTTATTAGTTTGAAGTTCTTTACTTTGAAATATCTACTTCTATTTTAAGAACTGACAATTTGAAAATCAGATCTAAGTTAATAGTATGACGTTCTTTACTTCAAAATAGATAAGTCTTATTTTAGAATACTGTATTTGTAAATCAAAACTAAGTTGTTAGTTTGAAGTACTTTATCTAAAGTACTTTATCTGAAGTACTAATATCTGCTTCAGATTTTAGAAATGACAATTTGAAAATCAGATCGAAGTTAATAGTTTGACGTTCTTTACTTCAAACCAACTAAGTCTTATTGTAGTATAGTGAATTTGTAAATCAAAACTAAGTTATTAGTATGAAGTTCTTTACTTGAAAAAAACTACTACTGATTTTAGAAATGACAGTTTGAAAATCAGATCAAAGTTTATAGTTTGACGTTCTTTACTTCAAAATAACTAAGTCTTATTTTAGACTAGTAAATTTGTAAATCAAAACTAAGTTATTAGTTTAAGGTTTTTTATTTCAAATTTTCTAATTCGGATCTTAGTAATGTAAATATCGAAATCAAATCTAAGGTTGTAGTTTGAAGTTCTTTACTTGAAAATATCTACTACTGATTTTAGAAATGACAATTTAATAATCAGAGCTAAGTTAATAGTTTGACGTTCTTTACTTCAAAATAACTAAGTCTTATTTTAGAATAGTGAATTTGTAAATAAAAGCTAAGTTATTAATTTGAAGTTCTTTACTTGAACATATCTACTACTGATTTTAGAAATAACAATTTGAAAATCAGGTCTAAGTTAATAGTATGAGGTTTTTTCTTCAAAATAACTAAGTTTTATTTCACACTAGTGAATTTGTAAATCAAAACTAAGTTATAAGTTTGAAGTTATTTACATGAAAATATCTACTACTGATCTTAGAAATGACAATTTGAAAATCAGATCTAAGTTTATAGTTTGACGTTCTTTACTTCAAAATAACTAAGTCTTGTTTTAGACTAGTCAATTTGTTAATCAAATCTAAGTTATTAGTTTCAAGTTCTCTACTTGAAACTATCTACTACTTATTTTAGAAATGACAATTTGAAAATCAGATCTAAGTTAATAGTTTGACGTTCTTTACTTCAAAATAACTATGTCTTATTTTAGAATAGAGAATTTCTAAATCAAAACTAAGTTATTAGTTTGAAGTTCTTTACTTTGAAATATCTACTTCTTTTTTAAGAACTGACAATTTGAAAATCAGATCTAAGTTAATAGTATGACGTTCTTTACTTCAAAATAGATAAGTCTTATTTTAGAATACTGTATTTGTAAATCAAAATCAAGATGTTAGTTTGAAGTACTTTATTTGAAAATAACTGCTTCAGATTTTAGAAATAACAATTTGAAAATCAGATCTAAGTTAATAGTATGACGTTCTTTACTTCAAAATAGATAAGTCTTATTTTAGAATACTGTATTTGTAAATCAAAACTAAGATGTTAGTGTGAAGTACTTTATTTGAAAATATCTGCTTCAGATTTTAGAATTGACAATTTGAAAATCAGATCTAAGTTAATAGTTTGACGTTCTTTACTTCAAACCAACTAAGTCTTATTTTAGTATAGTGAATATGTAAATCAAAACTAAGTTATTAGTATGAAGTTCTTTACTTGAAAATATCTACTACTAATTTTAGAAATGACAATTTGAAAATCAGATCTAAGTTAAAAGTTTGACGTTTTTAACTTCAAAATAACTAAGACTTATTTTAGACTAGTGAATTTGTAAATCAAAACTAAGTTATTAGTTTAAAGTTTTTTACTTCAAATTTACTAATTCGGATCTTAGTAATGTAAATTTGGAAATCAAATCTAAGGTTGTAGTTTGAAGTTCTTTACTTGAAATTATCTACTTCTGATTTTAGAAATGACAATTTAAAAATCAAATCTAAGTTAATAGTTTGACGTTCTTTACTTCAAAATAACTAAGTCTTATTTTAGAATACTGAATTTGTAAATCAAAGCTAAGTTATTAGTTTGAAGTTCTTTACTTGAAAATATTTACTTCTGATTTTAGAAATGACAATTTGAAATTCAGATCTAAGTTAATAGTTTGACGTTCTTTACTTCTAAATAACTAACTCTTATTTTAGTATAGTGAATTTGTAAATTAAAACTAAGTTATAAGTTTGAAGTTATTTACATGAAAATATCTACTACTGATCTTAGAAATGACAATTTGAAAATCAGATCTAAGTTTATAGTTTGACGTTCTTTACTTCAAAATAACTAAGTCTTATTTTAGAATAGTGAATTTGTAAATCAAAGCTAAGTTATTAGTTTGAAGTTGTTTACTTGAAAATATCTACTTCTGATCTTAGAAATGACAATTTGAAAATCAGATCTAAGGTAATAGTTTGACGTTCTTTACTTCAAAATTACTAAGTCTTATTTTAGTATAGTGAATTTGTAAATCAAAACTAAGTTATTAGTTTGAAGTTCTGTACTTGAAAATATCTACTACTGGTTTTAGAAATGACAATTTGAAAATCAGATATAGTTATTAGTTTGACGTTCTTTACTTCAAAATAGATAAATCTTATTTTAGAATACTGTATTTGTAAGTCAAAACTAAGTTGTTAGTTTAAAGTATTTTATTTGAAAATATCTGCTTCAGATTTTAGAAATGACAATTTGAAAATAAGATCTAATTTAATAGTTTGACGTTCTTTACTTCAAAATAACTAAGTCTTATTTTAGAATATTGAATTTGTAAATCAAAGCTAAGTTATTAGTTTAAAGTTCTATACTTGAAAATATCTACTTCTGATTTTAGAAATGACAATTTGAAAATCAGATCTAAGTTAATAGTTTGACGTTCTTTACTTCTAAATAACTAAGTTTTATTTTAGTATAGTGAATTTTTAAATCAAAACTAAGTTATTAGTTTGAAGTTCATTACTTGAAAATATCTACTACTGATTTTAGAAATGACAATTTGTAAATCAGATCTATGTTAATATTTTAACGTTCTTTACATCGAAATAATTTAATTTTATTTTAGAATAGTTAATTTGTAAATCAAAACTAAGTTATTAGTTTGAAGTTCTTTACTTGTAAATATCTACTTTTGATTTTTGAAATGACAATTTGAAAATCAGATCGAAGTTAATAGTTTGACGTTCTTTACTTCAAACCAACTAAGTCTTATTGTAGTATAGTGAATTTGTAAATCAAAACTAAGTTATTAGTATGAAGTTCTTTACTTGAAAAAAACTACTACTGATTTTAGAAATGACAGTTTGAAAATCAGATCAAAGTTTATAGTTTGACGTTCTTTACTTCAAAATAACTAAGTCTTATTTTAGACTAGTAAATTTGTAAATCAAAACTAAGTTATTAGTTTAAGGTTTTTTATTTCAAATTTTCTAATTCGGATCTTAGTAATGTAAATATCGAAATGAAATCTAAGGTTGTAGTTTGAAGTTCTTTACTTGAAAATATCTACTACTGATTTTAGAAATGACAATTTAATAATCAGAGCTAAGTTAATAGTTTGACGTTCTTTACTTCAAAATAACTAAGTCTTATTTTAGAATAGTGAATTTGTAAATAAAAGCTAAGTTATTAATTTGAAGTTCTTTACTTGAACATATCTACTACTGATTTTAGAAATAACAATTTGAAAATCAGGTCTAAGTTAATAGTATGAGGTTTTTTCTTCAAAATAACTAAGTTTTATTTCACACTAGTGAATTTGTAAATCAAAACTAAGTTATAAGTTTGAAGTTATTTACATGAAAATATCTACTACTGATCTTAGAAATGACAATTTGAAAATCAGATCTAAGTTTATAGTTTGACGTTCTTTACTTCAAAATAACTAAGTCTTGTTTTAGACTAGTCAATTTGTTAATCAAATCTAAGTTATTAGTTTCAAGTTCTCTACTTGAAACTATCTACTACTTATTTTAGAAATGACAATTTGAAAATCAGATCTAAGTTAATAGTTTGACGTTCTTTACTTCAAAATAACTATGTCTTATTTTAGAATAGAGAATTTCTAAATCAAAACTAAGTTATTAGTTTGAAGTTCTTTACTTTGAAATATCTACTTCTTTTTTAAGAACTGACAATTTGAAAATCAGATCTAAGTTAATAGTATGACGTTCTTTACTTCAAAATAGATAAGTCTTATTTTAGAATACTGTATTTGTAAATCAAAATCAAGATGTTAGTTTGAAGTACTTTATTTGAAAATAACTGCTTCAGATTTTAGAAATGACAATTTGAAAATCAGATCTAAGTTAATAGTATGACGTTCTTTACTTCAAAATAGATAAGTCTTATTTTAGAATACTGTATTTGTAAATCAAAACTAAGATGTTAGTGTGAAGTACTTTATTTGAAAATATCTGCTTCAGATTTTAGAATTGACAATTTGAAAATCAGATCTAAGTTAATAGTTTGACGTTCTTTACTTCAAACCAACTAAGTCTTATTTTAGTATAGTGAATATGTAAATCAAAACTAAGTTATTAGTATGAAGTTCTTTACTTGAAAATATCTACTACTAATTTTAGAAATGACAATTTGAAAATCAGATCTAAGTTAAAAGTTTGACGTTTTTAACTTCAAAATAACTAAGACTTATTTTAGACTAGTGAATTTGTAAATCAAAACTAAGTTATTAGTTTAAAGTTTTTTACTTCAAATTTACTAATTCGGATCTTAGTAATGTAAATTTGGAAATCAAATCTAAGGTTGTAGTTTGAAGTTCTTTACTTGAAATTATCTACTTCTGATTTTAGAAATGACAATTTAAAAATCAAATCTAAGTTAATAGTTTGACGTTCTTTACTTCAAAATAACTAAGTCTTATTTTAGAATACTGAACTTGTAAATCAAAGCTAAGTTATTAGTTTGAAGTTCTTTACTTGAAAATATTTACTTCTGATTTTAGAAATGACAATTTGAAATTCAGATCTAAGTTAATAGTTTGACGTTCTTTACTTCTAAATAACTAACTCTTATTTTAGTATAGTGAATTTGTAAATTAAAACTAAGTTATAAGTTTGAAGTTATTTACATGAAAATATCTACTACTGATCTTAGAAATGACAATTTGAAAATCAGATCTAAGTTTATAGTTTGACGTTCTTTACTTCAAAATAACTAAGTCTTATTTTAGAATAGTGAATTTGTAAATCAAAGCTAAGTTATTAGTTTGAAGTTGTTTACTTGAAAATATCTACTTCTGATCTTAGAAATGACAATTTGAAAATCAGATCTAAGGTAATAGTTTGACGTTCTTTACTTCAAAATTACTAAGTCTTATTTTAGTATAGTGAATTTGTAAATCAAAACTAAGTTATTAGTTTGAAGTTCTGTACTTGAAAATATCTACTACTGGTTTTAGAAATGACAATTTGAAAATCAGATATAGTTATTAGTTTGACGTTCTTTACTTCAAAATAGATAAATCTTATTTTAGAATACTGTATTTGTAAGTCAAAACTAAGTTGTTAGTTTAAAGTATTTTATTTGAAAATATCTGCTTCAGATTTTAGAAATGACAATTTGAAAATAAGAACTAATTTAATAGTTTGACGTTCTTTACTTCAAAATAACTAAGTCTTATTTTAGAATATTGAATTTGTAAATCAAAGCTAAGTTATTAGTTTAAAGTTCTATACTTGAAAATATCTACTTCTGATTTTAGAAATGACAATTTGAAAATCAGATCTAAGTTAATAGTTTGACGTTCTTTACTTCTAAATAACTAAGTTTTATTTTAGTATAGTGAATTTTTAAATCAAAACTAAGTTATTAGTTTGAAGTTCATTACTTGAAAATATCTACTACTGATTTTAGAAATGACAATTTGTAAATCAGATCTATGTTAATATTTTAACGTTCTTTACATCGAAATAATTTAATTTTATTTTAGAATAGTTAATTTGTAAATCAAAACTAAGTTATTAGTTTGAAGTTCTTTACTTGTAAATATCTACTTTTGATTTTTGAAATGACAATTTGAAAATCAGATCTAAGTTAATAGTTTGACGTTCTTTACTTCAAAATAGCTAAGTATTATTTTAGACTAGTGAATTTGTAAATCAACACTAAGTTATTAGTTCAAAGTTCTTTACTTGAAAGTAACTGCTTCAGATTTTAGAAATGACAATTTGTAAATCAGATCTATGTTAATATTTTAACCTTCTTTACATCAAAATAATTAAATTTTGTTTTAGAATAGTTAATTTGTAATTCAAAACTAAGTTAATAGTTTGAAGTCTATACTTGAAAAAATCTACTACTGAATTGAGAAATGACAATTTGAATATCAGATCTAAGGTAATAGTTTGACGTTCTTTACTTCAAAATAGATAAGTCTTATTTTAGAATACTGTATTTGTAAATCAAAACTAAGTTATAAGTTTGAGGTTCTTTACTTGAAAATATCTACTTCTGATTTGAGAAATGACAATTTGAAATACAGATCTAAGGAAATAGTTTAACGTTCTTTACTTCAAAATAGATAAATCTTATTTTACAATAGTGTATTTGTAAATGAAAACTAAGGTATTAGTTTGAGGTGCTTTACTTAAAAATATCAACTTTTGATTTTTGAAATGACAATTTGAAAATTAGATCTTAGTCAATAGTTTGACGTTCTTTACTTCAAAATAGAGAAGTCTTATTTTAGAATATTGTATTTGTAAAACAAAACTAAGTTGTTAGTTTGAAGTTCTTTATTTGAAAATATCTGCTTCAGATTTTAGAAATGACAATTTGAAAATCAGATCTAAGTTAATAGTTTGACGTTTTTTACTTCAAAATAACTAAGTCTTATTTTAGACTAATGAATTTGTAAATCAAAACTAAGTTATTAGTTTAAACTTTTTTACTTCAAATTTACTAATTCGGACTTTAGTAATGTAAATTTGGAAATCAAATCTAAAGTTGTAGTTTGAAGTTCTTTACTTGAAAATATCTACTACTGATTTTAGAAATGATAATTTGAAAATCATATCTAAGTTAATAGTTTAACGTTCTTTACTTCAAAATAACTAAGTCTTATTTTAGACTACTGAATTTGTAAATTAAAACTAAGTTATTAGTTTAAAGTTTTTTACTTCAAATTTACTTATTCGGATCTTAGTAATGTAAATTAGGAAATCAAATCTAATGTTGTAGTTTGAAGTTCTTTACTTGAAAATAACTACAACTGATTGTAGAAATGACAATTTGAAAATCAGATCTAAGTTAATAGTTTGCGTTCTTTACTTCAAAATAACTAAGTCTTATTTTAGACTAGTGAATTTGCAAATCAAAACTAAGTTAATAGTTTTAATCTGTTTACTTCCAATTAACTAATACGGATTTTAGTAATGTGCATTTGAAAATCAAAGCGAAGGTTATAGTTTGAAGTTCTTTACTTGAAAATATCTACTTCTGATTTTAGAAATAAAAATTTGAAAATCAGATCTAAGTTATTAGTTTGAAGTTATTTACTTTGAAATATCTACTTCTGATTTAAGAAATGACAATTTGTAAATCAGATCTAAGTGAATAGTTTGACGTTTTTTACTTCAAAATAGATAAGTTTATTTTAGAATATTGTATTTGTAAATCAAACTTAAGTTCTTAGTTTGAAGTACTTTACTAAAAAATTTCTACTTCTGATTTTAGAAATTACAATTTAAAAATCAGATCTAAGTTAACAGTTTGACGTTCTTTACATCTAAATAACTAAGTCTTATTTTAGACTAGTGAATTTGTAAATCTAAACTAAGTTATTAGTTTAAACTTTTTTACCTCAAATTTACTAATTCGGATCTTAGTAATGTAAATTTGGAAATCAAATCTAAAGTTGTAGTTTGAAGTTCTTTACTTGAAAATATCTACTACTGATTTTAGAAATGATAATTTGAAAATCAGATCTAAGTTAATAGTTTGACGTTCTTTACTTCAAAATAACTAAGTTTATTTTAGACTAGTGAATTTGTAAATTAAAACTAAGTTATTAGTTTAAAGTTTTTTACTTCAAATTTACTTATTCGGATCTTAGTAATGTAAATTTGGAAATCAAATTTAAAGTTGTAGTTTGAAGTTCATTACTTGAAAATATCAACTACTGATTGTAGAAATGACAATTTTAAAATCAGATCTAAATTAATAGTTTGACGCTCTGTACTTCAAAATAACTAAGTATTAATTTAGCATAGTGAATTTAAAATCAAAAATAAGTTATTAGTTTAAAGTTTTTTATTTCAAATTTACTAGTTCGGATATTAGTAATGTAAACTTCGAAATCAAATCTAAGGTTGTAGTTTAAAGTTCTTTACTTGAAAATATCTATTTCTGATTTTAAAAATGATAATTTAAAAATTAGATCTAAGTTAATAGTTTGACGTTCTTTATTTGAAAATAACTAAGTTTTATTTTAGTATAGTGAATTTGTAAATCAAAGCTATGTTATTAGTTTGAAGTTCTTTACTTGAAAATATCTACTACTGATTTTAGAAATGACAATTTGAAAATCAGAGCTAAGTTAATAGTTTGACGTTCTTTACTTCAAAATAACTAAGTCTTATTTTAGAATAGTGAATTTGTAAATCAAAGCTAAGTTATTAATTTGAAGTTCTTTACTTTGAAATATCTACTTCTTTTTTAAGAAATGATAATTTGAAAATCCAATCTAAGTTAATAGTATGACGTTCTTTATTTCAAAATAGATAAGTCTTATTTTAGAATACTGTATTTGTAAATCAAAACTAAGTTGTTAGGTTGAAGTTCTTTATTTGAAAATATCTACTTCTGATTTTAGAAATGACAATTTGAAAATCAGATCTAAGTTAATAGTTTGACGTTCTTTACTTCTAAATAACTAAATATATTAAATTTGTAAATCAAAACTAAGTTATTAGTTTGAAGTTCTCTAATTGAAAATATCTACTTCTGATTTAGGAAATGACAATTAGAAAAACAGATCTAAGTTAACAGTTTGACGTTCTGTACTTCTAAACAAATAAGTCTTATTATAGTATAGTGATGTTGTAAATCAAAATTAAGTTATTAGTTTAAAGTTTATACTTGAAAAAATCTACTACTGATTTTAGAAATTACAATTTGAAAATCAGATTTAAGTTAATAGTTTGACGTTCTTTACTTCTAAACAAATAAGTCTTATTTTAGTATAGTGATGTTGTAAATCAAAACTAAGTTTTAAGTTTGAAGTCTATACTTGAAAAAATCTACTACTGTTTTTAGAAATGACAATTTGAAAATCAGATCTAAGTTAATAGTTTGATGCTCTTTACTTCAAAATAACTAAGTCTTATTTTAGAATAGTGAATTTGTAGAACAAACTAAGTTATTAGTTTGAAGTTCTTTACTTTGAAATATCTACTTCTGATTTAAGAAATAACAATTTCAATATTAGAACTAAGTTAATAGTTTGACGTTTTTTACTTCTGAATAACTAAGTCTTATTTTAGTATAGTAAATTTAAATCAAAACTAAGTTATTAGTTTGAAGTTCTTTACTTGAAAATATCTACTACTGATTTTAGAACTGACAATTTGAAATTCAGTTCTAAGTTAATAGTTTGACGTTCTTTACTTCAAAATAACTAAGTCTTATTTTAGACTAGTGAAATTGTAAATCAAAACTAAGTTATTAGTTTAAAGTTTTTTACTTCAAATTTAGTAATTCGGATCTTAGAAATGTAAATTTGATAATTAAATCTAAGGTTGTAGTTTGAAGTTTTTTACTTGAAAATATCTACTTCTGATTTTAGAAATAACAATCTGAAAATCAGATCTAGTTATTAGTTTGACATTCTTTACTTCTAAACAACTAAGTCTTATTTTAGTATAGTGAATTTGTAAATCAAAACTAAGTTATTAGTTTGAAGTTCTTACTTGAAAATATCTACTTCTTATTTTAGAAATTCCAATTTGAAAATCACATCTAAGTTAATAGTTTGACGTTCTTTACTTCAAAATAGATAAGTCTTATTTTATAATAGTGTATTCGTAAATCAAAACTAAATTATTAGATTGAAGTTATTTACTTGAAAAAATTTACTACTGATTTTAGAACTGACAATTTGAAAATCAGATCTAAGTTAGTAGTTTGATGTTCTTTACTTCTAAAGCACTAAGTCTTATTTGAGTATAGTGAAGTTGTAAATCAAAACTAAGTTATTAGTATGAAGTTCTTTACTTGAAAAAATCTAATACTGATTTTAGAACTGACAATTTGAAAATCAGATCTAAGTTAATAGTTTGACGGTTTTTACTTCTAAACAACTAAGTCTTATTTTAGTATAGTGAATTTGTAAATCAAAACTAAGTTATTAGTTTAAAGTTCGATACTTGAAAATATCTACTTCTGATTTTAGAAATGACAATTTGAAAATCAGATCTAAGTTAATAGTTTGACGTTCTTTACTTCTAAATAACTAAGTTTTATTTTAGTATAGTGAATTTGTAAATCAAAACTAAGTTATTAGTTTGAAGTTCATTACTTGAAAATATCTACTACTGATTTTAGAAATGACAATTTGAAAATCAGATCTCAGTTAATAGTTTGACGATCTTTACCTCAAAATAGATAAATCTTATTTTAGAATACTGTATTTGTAAGTCAAAACTAAGTTATTAGTTCAAAGTTTTTTACTTGAAAGTAACTGCTTTAGATTTTAGAAATGACAATTTGTAAATCAGATCTATGTTAATATTTTAACGTTCTTTACATCAAAATAATTAAATTTTATTTTAGAATAGTTAATTTGTAAATCAAAACTACGTTATTAGTTTGAAGTTTTTTACTTGAAAATATCTACTTTTGATTTTGGAAATGACAATTTGAAAATCAGATCTATGTTAATAGTTTGTCGTTTATTAGTCAAAAGTCTTCTTTTAGTATAGTGAATTTGTAAATCAAGACTAAGTTACTAGTTTGAAGTCTATACTTGAAAAAATCTACTACTGATTTTAGAAATGACAATTTGAAAATCAGAACTAAGTTAATAGTTTGACGTTCTTTACTTCTAAATAACTAAGTTTTATTTTAGTATAGTGAATTTGTAAATCAAAACTAAGTTATTAGTTTGAAGTTCATTACTTGAAAATATCTACTACTGATTTTAGAAATGACTATTTGAAAATCAGATCTATGTTAATAGTTTGACGTTCTTTACTTCAAAATAGATAAATCTTATTTTAGAATACTGTATTTGTAAGTCAAAACTAAGTTGTTAGTTTGAAGTATTTTATTTGAAAATATCTGCTTCAGATTTTAGAAATGACAATTTGAAAATCAGATCTAAGTTAATACTTTGACGTTCTTTACTTCAAAACAACTAAGTCTTATTTTAGTATTGTGAATTTGTAAATCAAAACTAAGTTATTAGTATGAAGTTCTTTACTTAAAAAAAACTACTACCGATTTTAGAAATGACAATTTGAAAATCAGATCTAAGTTAATCGTTTGAAGTTCTTTACTTCAAAATAACTAAGTGTTATTTTAGACTAGTGAATTTGTAAATCAAAACTAAGTTATTAGTTTAAAGTTTTTTACTTTAAAATATGAACTACTGATTTTAGAAATGACAATTTGAAAATAAGATCTATGTTAATTGTTTGAAGTTTTTTACTTCAAATGAACCAATACGGTTTTTTACCAATTTGTAATGTAAATTTTAAAATCTAAGCTATTGTTATAGTTTGAAGATCTGTACTTGAAAATATCTACTTCTAATTTTAGAAATGACTATTTTAAAATCAGATCTAAGTTAATAGTTTGCCGTTCTTTACTTCAAAATATATAAGTCTTATTTTAGAATACTGTATTTGTAAATCAAAACTTAGTTATTTGTTGTAGGTTCTTTACTTGAAAATATCTACTTCTGATTTTGGAAATGACAATTTGAAAATCAGATCTATGTTAATAGTGTGACGTTAATTAGTCAAAAGTCTTCTTTTAGTATAGTGAATTTGTAAATCAAGACTAAGTTACAAGTTTGATGTCTATGCTTGAAAAAATCTACTACTGATTTTAGAAATGACAATTTGAAAATCAGATCTAAGTTAATAGTTTGGCGTTTTTTACTTCAAAATAACTAAGTCTTATTTTAGACTAGTGTATTTGTAAATCAAAACTAAATTAATAGTTTAAAGTTTTTTACTTCAAATTTAGTAATTCGGATCTTAGTAATTGAAATTTGGAAATCAAATCTAAGGTTGTAGTTTGAAGTTCTTTACTTGAAAATATCTACATCTGATTTTAGAAATAACAATTTGAAAATCAGATCTAAGATAATAGTTTGACGTTTTTTACATCAAAATAACTAAGTCTTATTTTAGTATAGAGAATTTGTAAATCAAAACTAAGTTATTAGTTTAAAGTCTATACTTGAAAAAATCTACTACTGATTTTAGAAATTACAATTTGAAAATCAGATCTAAGTTAATAGTTTGACGTTCTTTACTTCAAAATAACTAAGTCTTATTTTAGACTAGTGAATTTGTAAATCAAAACTAAGTTATTAGTTTAAAGTTCTTTACTTGAAAATATGAACTACTGATTTTAGAAATGACAATTTGAAAATCAGATCTAAGTTAATAGTTTGAATATTTTTACGTCAAAGGAACCAATACGGATTTTTGTAATGTAAATTTGAAAATCAAAGCTATGGTTATAGTTTGAAGTTTTTTACTTGAAAATATCTTAATCTGATTTTAGAAATGACTATTTGAAAATGAGATCTAAGTTAATAGTTCGACGTTCTGTAGTTCTAAATAACTAAGTCCTCTTTTAGAATAGTGTATTTATAAATCAAAACTAAGTTAATAGTTTTAAGCTCTTTACTTGCGATTACCTAATACGGATTTTAGTAATGTGCATTTGAAAATCAAAGCTAAGGTTATAGTTTGAAATTCTTTACTTGAAAATAACTAAGTCTTATTTTAGTATAGTGAATTTGTAAATCAAAACTAAGTTATTAGTTTAAACTTTTTTACTTCAAATTTACTAATTCGGACCTTAGTAATGTAAATTTGGAAATCAAATCTAAAGTTGTAGTTTGAAGTTCTTTACTTGAAAATATCTACTACTGATTTTAGAAATGATAATTTGAAAATCAGATCTAAGTTAATAGTTTGACGTTCTTTACTTCAAAATAACTAAGTCTTATTTTAGACTACTGAATTTGTAAATTAAAACTAAGTTATTAGTTTAAAGTTTTTTACTTCAAATTTACTTATTCGGATCTTAGTAATGTAAATTTGGAAATCAAATCTAAAGTTGTAGTTTGAAGTTCTTTACTTGAAAATAACTACAACTGATTGTAGAAATGACAATTTGAAAATCAGATCTAAGTTAATAGTTTGCGTTCTTTACTTCAAAATAACTAAGTCTTATTTTAGACTAGTGAATTTGCAAATCAAAACTAAGTTAATAGTTTTAAGCTCTTTACTTCCAATTAACTAATACGGATTTTAGTAATGTGCATTTGAAAATAAAGGGGAAGGTTATAGTTTGAAGTTCTTTACTTGAAAATATCTACTTCTGATTTTAAAAATTACAATTTGAAAATCAGATCCAAGTTAGTAGTTTGACGTTCTTTACTTCTAAATAACTAAGTCTTATTTTAGAATAGTGAATTTAAAATCAAAGCTAAGTTATTAGTTTAAAGTTCTTTACATGAAAATATCTACTTCTGATTTTAGAAAAAACAACTTGTAAATTAGGTCTAAGTTAATAGTTTAACGTTTTTTACTTCAAAATAACTAAGTCTTATTTTAGACTAGTAAAATTGTAAATCAAAACTAAGTTATTAGTTTGAAGTTCATTACTTGAAAACATCTACTTCTGATTTTAGAAATTACAATTTGAAATTCAGATCTAAGTTAAGAGTTTGACGCTCTTTACTACAAAATAACTAAGTCTTATTTTAGAATAGTGAATTTGTAAATCATAGCTAAGTTGTTAGTTTGAAGTTCTTTATTTGAAAATATCTACTTCTGATTTTGGAAATGACAATTTGAAAATCAGATCTAAGTTAATAGTTTGACGTTCTTTACTTCAAAATAACTAAGTCTTATCTTAGAATAGTGAATTTGTTAATCAAAACTTAGTTATTAATTAGAAGTTCTTTACTTGAAAATATCTACTACTGATTTTGGAAATGACAATTTGAAAATCAGATCTAAGTTAATAGTTTGACGTACTTTACTTCTAAATAACTAAGTCTTATTTTAGACTAGTGAATTTGTAAATCAAAGCTTGGTTATTAGTTTGAAGTTCTTTACTTGAAATTATCTACTTGTGATTTTAAAAATGACAATTTGAAAATTAGATCTAAGTTAATTGTTTGACGTTCTTTACTTCACAATAACTAAGTGTTATTTTAGAATAGTGAATTAGTAAATCAAAACTAAGTGATTAGTTTGAAGTTCTTTACTTTAAAATATCTACTTCTGATTTAAGAAATGACAATTTGAAAATCAGATCTAAGAGAATAGTTTGACGTTCTTTACTTCAAAATAGATAAGTCTTACTTTAGAATAGAGCATTCGTAAAATAAAACTAAGTTATAAGTTTGAAGTACTTTACTTAAAAATATCTACTTCTGATTTTAATAGTGACTATTTGAAAATCAGATCTAAGTTAATAGTTTGCGTTCTTTACTTCAAAATAACTAAGTCTTATTTTAGAATAGTGAATTAGTAAATCAAAACTAAGTTATTAGTTTGAAGTTCTTTACTTGAAAATAACTAATTCTGATTTTAGAAATGACAATTTGAAAATCAGATCTAAGTTAATAGTTTGACGTTCTTTAATTCAAAATAACTAAATCTTATTTTAGAATAGTGAATTTGTAAATCAAAGCTAAGTTATTAGTTTGAAGTTCTTTACTCGGAAATATTTACTTCTGATTTTAGAAAAGACAATTTGAAAATCAGATCTAAGTTAATAGTTTGACGTTCTTTACTTTAAGATAGATAAGTCTTATTTTAGAATAGTGCATTTCCAAATCAAAACTAAGTTATTAGTTTGAAGTTCTTTACTTGAAAATATCTACTTCTGATTTTAGAAATGACAATTTGAAAATCAGATCTAAGTTAATAGTTTGACGTTCTTTACTTTAAAATAACTAAATCTTATTTTAGACTAGTGAATTTGTAAATCAAAACTAAGTTATTAGTTTGAAGTTCTTTACTTTGAAATATGTACTTCTGATTTAAGAAATGACAATTTGAAAATCAGATCTAAGTGAATAGTTTCACGTTCTTTACTTTAAAATAGATAAGTCTTATTTTAGAATACCGCATTTCTAAATCAAAACTAATTTATTAGTTTGAAGTACTTTACTTAAAAATATCTACTTCTGATTTTAGAAATGACAATTTGAAAATCAGATCTAAGTTAATAGTTTGACGTTCTTTACTTCAATATAGATAAGTCTTATTTTAGAATACTGTATTTGTAAATCAAAACTAAGTTGTTAGTTTGAAGTTGTTTATCTGAAAATATCTGCTTCAGAATTTGGAAATGACAATTTCAAAATCAGATCTAAGTTAATAGTTTGACGTTCTTTACTTTAAAATAACTAAGTCTTATTTTAGACTAGTGAATTTGTAAATCAAAACTAGGTTATTAGTTTAAAGTTTTTTACTTCAAGCTTACTAATTCGGATCTTAGAAATGTAAATTTGAAAATGAAATCTAAGGTTGTAGTTTGAAGTTCTTTACTTGAAAATATCTACTTCTGATTTTAGAAATGACAATTCGAAAATCAGATCTAAGTTAATAGTTTGACGTTCTTTACATCAAAATAACTAAATTTTATTTTAAATAGTTAATTTGTAAATCAAAACTAAGTTATTAGTTTGAAGTTTTTTACTTTGAAAATATCTACTTCTGATTTTAGAATTGACAACTTGAAAATCAGATCTAAGTTAATAGTTTGACGTCCTTTACTTCAAAACCACTAAGTCTTATTTTAGTATAGTGAATTTGTAAATCAAAACTAAGTTATTAGTATGAAGTTCTTTACTTGACACAAACTACCACTGATTTTAGAAATAACAATTTGAAAAGCAGATCTAAGTTAGGCGTTTGACGTTCTTTACTTTAAAGTAACTAAGTCTTATTTTAGACTAGTGAATTTGTAAATCAAAACTGAGTTATTAGTTTAAAATTTTTTACTTCAAATTTACTAATTCGGATCTTAGTAATGTAAATTTGGAAATCAAATCTAAGGTTGTAGTTTGAAGTTCTTTACTTTAAAATATCTACTTCTGATTTAAAAACTACAATTTGAAAATCAGATCTAAGTTAACAGTTTGACGTTCTTTACTTCTAAATAACTAAGTCTTATTTTAGAATTATCAATTTGTAAATCAAAGCTAAGTTATTAGTTTGAAGGTCTTTACTTGAAAATATTTACTTCTGATTTTAGAAATGACAATTTGAAAATCAGTTCTAAGTTAATAGTTTGACGTTTTTAATTCAAAATAACTAAGTCTTATTTTAGACTAGTAAATTTGTAAATCAAAACTAAGTTATTAGTTTGAAGTTCTTTACTTGAAAATATCTACTAGTGATTTTAGAAATGACAATTTGCAAATTAGATCTAAGTTAAAATTTTAACGTTCTTTACATCGAAATAACTAAATTTTACTTTAAAACAGTTAATTTGTAAATCAAAACTAAGTTATTAGTTTAAAGTTCTTTACTTGAAAATATCTACTACTGATTTTAGAAATGACAATTTGCAAATCAGATCTAAGTTAAAATTTTAACGTTCTTTACATCGAAATAACTAAATTTTACTTTAGAATAGTTAATTTGTAAATCAAAACTAAGTTATTAGTTTGAAGTTCTTTACTTGAAAATATCTACTTCTGATTTTAGAAATGATATTTTGCAAATCAGATCTAAGTTAAAATTTTAACGTTCTTTACTTCAAAATAACTAAGTTTTATTTTAGACTAGTGAATTTGTAAATCAAAACTAAGTCATTAGTTTGAAGGTCTTTACTTGAAAATATTTACTTCTGATTTTAGAAATGACAATTTGAAAATCAGGTCTAAGTTAATAGTTTGACGTTTTTAATTCAAAATAACTAAGTCTTATTTTAGACTAGTAAATTTGTAAATTAAAACTAAGTTATTAGTTTGAAGTTTTTTACTTGAAAATATCTACTAGTGATTTTAGAATTGACAATTTGCAAATCAGATCTAAGTTAAAATTTTAACGTTTTTTACTTCAAAATAACTAAGTCTTATTTTAGACTAGTGTATTTGTAAATCAAAACTAAGTTATTAGTTTAAAGTTTTTTACTTCAAATTTACTAATTCGGATCTTAGTAATGTAAATTTGGAAATCAAATCTAAAGTTGTAGTTTGAAGTTCTTTACTTGAAAATATCTACTTCTGATTTTAAAAATGACAATTTGTAAATCAGATCTAAGTTAATAGCTTGACGGTCTTTACTTCAAAATAACTAAATTTTATTTTACAATAATTAATTTGTAAATCAAAACTAAGTTATTAGTTTGAAGTTCTTTACTTTGAAATATCTACTTCTGATTTAAGAGATGACAATTTGAAAATCAGATCTAAGTGAATAGTTTCACGTTCTTTACTTTAAAATAAATAAGTCTTATTTTAGAATAGCGTAATATATCGTTAGCGTAAAATATCTACGTCTGATTTTAGAAATGACAATTTGAAAATCAGATCTATGTTAATAGTTTGGCGTTCTTTACTTCAAAATAACTAAGACTTATTTTAGAATAGTAAATTTGTAAATCAAAACTAAGTTGGTAGTTTGAAGTTCTTTATCTGAAAATATCTGCTTCAGATTTTAGAAATGACAATTTGAAAATCAGATCTAAGTTAATAGTTTGACGTTCTTTACTTCAAAATAACTAAGTCTTATTTTAGACAAGTGAATTAGTAAATGAAAACTAAGTTATTAGTCTAAGGTTTTTTACTTTAAGCTTACTAATTCGGATCTTAGAAATGTAAATTTGAAAATCAAATGTAAGGTTGTAGTTTGAAGTTTTTTACTTGAAATTATCTACTTCTGATTTTAGCAATGACAATTTGAAAATCAGATCTAGTTATTAGTTAGTCGTTCTTTACTTCAAAATAACTAAGTCTTATTTTAGAATAGTGAATTTGTAGATCAAAACTAAGTTATTAGTTTGAAGTTCTTTACTTGAAAATATCTGCTTCAGATTTTATAAATGACAATTTGAAAATCAGATCTAAGTTAATATTTTAACATTCTTAACATCAAAATAACTAAATTTTATTTTAGAATAGTTAATTTGTAAATCACAACTAAGTTATTAGGTTGAAGACCTTTCTTGAAAATATCTACTTCTGATTTTAGAAATGACAATTTGAAAATCAGGTCTAAGTTAATAGTTTGACGTTTTTTATTTCAAAATACCTAAGTCTTATTTTAGTCTAGTAAATTTGTAAATCAAAACTAAGTTATTAGTTTGAAGTTCTTTACTTTGAAATATCTACTTCTGATTTAAGAAATGACAATTTGAAAATCAGATCTAAGTTAATAGTTTGACGTTCTTTACTTCAAAACAACTAAGTCTTATTTTAGTATAGTGAATTTGTAATTTAAAACAAAGTTATTAGTTTGATGTTCTTTACTTGAAAATATCTACTACTGATTTTAGAAATGACAATTTGAAAATCAGATCTAAGTTAACAGTTTGACGTTCTTTACTTTAAAATAACTAAGTCTTATTTTAGACTAGTGAATTTGTAAATTAAAACTAAGTTATTAGTATGAAGTTCTTCACTTGAAAAAAACTACCACTGATTTTAGAAATGACAATTTGAAAATCAGATCTAAGTTAATAGTTTGACGTTCTTTACTTCAAAACAACTAAGTCTTATTTTAGTATAGTGAATTTGTAAACCAAAACTAAGTTATTAGTATGAAGTTCTTCACTTGAAAAAAACTACCACTGATTTTAGAAATGACAATTTGAAAATCAGATCTAAGTTAATAGTTTGACGTTCTTTACTTCAAAATAACTAAGTCTTATTTTAGAATACTCAATTTGTAAATCAAGGCTAAGTTATTAGTTTAAAGTTGTTTACTTGGAAATATCTACTTCTTGTTTTAGAAATGACAATTTGAAAATCAGATCTAAGTTAATAGTTTGACGTTGTTTACTTCTAAATAACTAAGTCTTATTTTAGTATAGTGAATTTGTAATTTAAAACTAAGTTATTAGTATGAACTTCTTCACTTGAAAAAAACTACCACTGATTTTAGAAATGACAATTTGAAAATCAGATCTAAGTTAATTGTTTGACGTTCTTTACTTCAAAACAACTAAGTCTTATTTTAGTATAGTGAATTTGTAAACCAAAACTAAGTTGTTAGTATGAAGTTGTTCACTTGAAAAAAACTACCACTTCTTTTAGAAATGACGATTTGAAAATCATATCTAAGTTAACCGTTTGACGTTCTTTACTTTAAAATAACTAAGTCTTATTTTAGACTAGTGAATTTGTAAATTAAAACTTAGTTATTAGTATGAAGTTCTTCACTTGAAAAAAACTACCACTGATTTTAGAAATGACAATTTGAAAATCAGATCTAAGTTAATAGTTTGACGTTCTTTAGTTCAAAATAACTAAGTCTTATTTTAGAATACTCAATTTGTAAAGCAAGGCTAAGTTATTAGTTTAAAGTTGTTTACTTGAAAATATCTACTTCTGATTTTAAAATGACAATTTGAAAATCAGATCTAAGTTAATAGTTTGACGTTCTTTACTTCAAAACAACTAAGTCTTATTTTAGTATAGTGAATTTGTAAACCAAAACTAAGTTATTAGTATGAAGTTCTTCACTTGAAAAAAACTACCACTGATTTTAGAAATGACAATTTGAAAATCAGATCTAAGTTAATAGTTTGACGTTCTTTACTTCAAAATAACTAAGTCTTATTTTAGAATACTCAATTTGTAAATCAAAGGCTAAGTAATTAGTTTAAAGTTCTTTACTTGAAAATATCTACTTCTTGTTTTAGAAATGACAATTTGAAAATCAGATCTAAGTTAATAGTTTGACGTTCTTTACTTCTAAATAACTAAGTCTTATTTTAGTATAGTGAATTTGTAATTTAAAACAAAGTTATTAGTTTGATGTTTTTTACTTGAAAATATCTACTACTGATTTTAGAAATGACAATTTGAAAATCAGATCTAAGTTAATAGTTTGACGTTCTTTACTTCAAAACAACTAAGTCTTATTTTAGTATAGCGAATTTGTAAACCAAAACTAAGTTATTAGTATGAAGTTCATCACTTGAAAAAAACTACCACTGATTTTAAAAATGACAATTTGAAAATCAGATCTAACTTAATTGTTTGACGTTCTTTACTTCAAAACAACTAAGTCTTATTTTAGTATAGTGAATTTGTAAACCAAAACTTAGTTGTTAGTATGAAGTTCTTCACTTGAAAAAACCACCACTGCTTTTAGAAATGACAATTTGAAAATCATATCTAAGTTAACAGTTTGACGTTCTTTACTTTAAAATAACTAAGTCTTATTTTAGACTATTGAATTTGTAAATTAAAACTAAGTTATTAGTATGAAGTTCTTCACTTGAAAAAAACTACCACTGATTTTAGAAATGACAATTTGAAAATCAGATCTAAGTTAATAGTTTGACTTTCTTTATTTCAAAACAACTAAGTCTTATTTTAGTATAGTGAACTTGTAAACTAAAACTAAGTTGTTAGTATGAAGTTCTTCATTTGAAAAAAACTACCACTGATTTTAGAAATGACAATTTGAAAATCAGATCTAAATTAACAGTTTGACGTTCTTTACTTTAAAATAACTAAGTCTTATTTTAGAATAGTGAATTTAAAATCAAAGCTAAGTTATTCGTTTGAAGTTCTTTACTTAAAAAAATCTGCTTCTGATTTTAGAAATCACAATTTGAAAATAAGGTCTAAGTTAATAGTTTGACATTTTTTACTTCATAATAACTCAGTCTTAATTTAGAGTAGTAAATTTGTAAATCAAAACTAAGTTATTAGTTTGAAGTTCTTTACTTGAAAATATCTACTAATGATTTTAGAAATGACAATTTAAAAATCAGATCTAAGTTAACAGTTTGACGTTCTTTACATCTAAATAACTAAGTCTTATTTTAGACTAGTGTATTTGTAAATCTAAACTAAGTTATTAGTTTAAACTTTTTTACCTCAAATTTACTAATTCGGATCTTAGTAATGTAAATTTGGAAATCAAATCTAAAGTTGTAGTTTGAAGTTCTTTACTTGAAAATATCTACTACTGATTTTAGAAATGATAATTTGAAAATCAGATCTAAGTTAATAGTTTGACGTTCTTTACTTCAAAATAACTAAGTCTTATTTTAGACTAGTAAATTTGTAAGTCAAAACTAAGTTATTAGTTTGAAGTTCATTACTTGAAAATATCTACTTCTGATTTTGGAAATGACAATTTGAAATTCAGATCTAAGTTAAGAGTTTGACGTTCTTTACTTCAAAATAACTAGGTCTTATTTTAGTATAGTGAATTTTTAAATTAAAACTAAGTTATTAGTTTGAAGTTCTTTACTTGAAAATATCTACTACTGATTTTAGAAATGACAATTTGAAAATAACATCTAAGTTAATAGTTTGACGCTCTTTACTACAAAATAACTAAGTCTTATTTTAGTATAGTGAATTTGTAAATTAAAACTAAGTTATTAATTTGAAGTTCTTTACTTAAAAATATCTACTTCTGATTTTAAAAATGACAATTTGAAAATCAGATCTAAGTTAATCGTTTAATATTATTTACTTCATAATAACTAAGTCTTATTGTAGACTAGTAAATTTGTAAATCAAAACTAAGTTATTAGTTTGAAGTTCTTTACTTGAAAATATCTACTACTGATTTTAGAAATGACAACTTGAAAATCAGCTCTAAGTTAATAGTTTGACGTTCTTTACGTCAAAATAACTAAGTCTTATTTTAGAATAGTGAATTTGTAAATCATAGCTAAGTTGTTAGTTTGAAGTTCTTTACTTGGAAATCTCCACTTCTGATTTTAGAAATGACAATTTGAAAATCAGATCTAAGTTAAGAGTTTGAAGTTCTTTACTTCTAAATAACTAAGCCTTATTTTAGTATAGTGAATTTGTAAATTAAAACTAAGTTATTAGTTTGAAGTTCTTTACTTAAAAATATCTACTTCTGATTTTAAAAATGACAATTTGAAAATCAGAACTAAGTTAATCGTTTGACGTTTTTTACTTCAAAATAGATAAGTCTTATTTTAAAATACTGTATTTGTAAATCAAAACTAAGTTGTTAGTTTGAAGTTCTTTATTTGAAAATATCTACTTCTGATTTTGGAAATGACAATTTGAAAATCAGATCTAAGTTAATAGTTTGACGTTCTTTACTTCAAAATAACTAAGTCTTATCTTAGAATAGTGAATTTGTTAATCAAAACTTAGTTATTAATTAGAAGTTCTTTACTTGAAAATATCTACTACTGATTTTGGAAATGACAATTTGAAAATCAGATCTAAGTTAATAGTTTGACGTTCTTTACTTCTAAATAACTAAGTCTTATTTTAGACTAGTGAATTTGTAAATCAAAGCTTGGTTATTAGTTTGAAGTTCTTTACTTGAAATTATCTACTTGTGATTTTAAAAATGACAATTTGAAAATTAGATCTAAGTGAATAGTTTGACGTTCTTTACTTCAAAATAGATAAGTCTTATTTTAGAATAGTGCATTCGTAAATCAAAACTAAGTTTATTAGTTTGAAGTACTTTACTGAAAAATATCTACTTCGGATTTTAAAAATGACAATTTGAAAATCAGATCTAAGTTAATAGTTTGACGTTCTTTACTTCAAAATAGATAAGTCTTATTTTAGAATACTGTATTTCTAAATCAAAACTAACTTATTAGTTTGAAATTCTTCACTTGAAAATATCTACTTCTGGTTTTGGAAATGACAATTTGAAAATCAGATTTAAGTTAAGAGTTTGACGTTCTTTACTTCAAAATAAGTAAGTCCTATTTTAGACTAGTAAATTTGTAAATCAAAACTAAGTTATTAGTTTGAAGTTTTTTACTTGAAAATATCTACTACTGATTTTAGAAATGACAACTTGAAAATCAGATCAAAGTTAATAGTTTGACGTTCTTTACTTCAAAATAACTAAGTCTTATTTTAGACTAGTGAATTTGTAAATCAAAACTAAGTTATTAGTTTAAAGTTTTTTACTTCAAATTTACTAATTCGGATCATAGTAATGTTAATTTGGAAATCAAATCTAAGGTTGTAGTTTGAAATTCTTTACTTGAAAATATCTACTTCTGATTTTAAAAATTACAATTTGAAAATCAGATCCAAGTTAATAGTTTGACGTTCTTTACTTCTAAATAACTAAGTCTTATTTTAGACTAGTAAATTTGTAAATCAAAACTAAGTTGTTAGTTTGAAGTTCTTTATTTGAAAATATCTACTTCTGATTTTGGAAATGACAATTTGAAAATCAGATCTCAGTTAATAGTTTGACGTTCTTTACTTCAAAATAACTAAGTCTTATCTTAGAATAGTGAATTTGTTAATCAAAACTTAGTTATTAATTAGAAGTTCTTTACTTGAAAATATCTACTACTGATTTTGGAAATGACAATTTGAAAATCAGATCTAAGTTAATAGTTTGACGTACTTTACTTCTAAATAACTAAGTCTTATTTTAGACTAGTGAATTTGTAAATCAAAGCTTGGTTACTAGTTTGAAGTTCTTTACTTGAAATTATCTACTTGTGATTTTAAAAATGACAATTTGAAAATTAGATCTAAGTTAATAGTTTGACGTTCTTTACTTCTAAATAACTAAGTCTTATTTTAGAATAGTGAATTTAAAATCAAAGCTAAGTTATTCGTTTGAAGTTCTTTACTTAAAAAAATCTGCTTCTGAGTTTAGAAATCACAATTTGAAAATCAAGTCTAAGTTATTAGTTTGACATTTTTTACTTCATAATAACTAAGTCTTATTTTAGACTAGTAAATTTGTAAATCAAAACTAAGTTATTAGTTTGAAGTTCTTTACTTGAAAATATCTACTACTGATTTTAGAAATGACAACTTGAAAATCAGATCTAAGTTAATAGTTTGACGTTCTTTACTTCAAAATAACTAAGTCTTATTTTAGACTAGTGAATTTGTAAATCAAAACTAAGTTATTAGTTTAAAGTTTTTTACTTCAAATTTACTAATTCGGATCATAGTAATGTAAATTTGGAAATCAAATCTAAGGTTGTAGTGTGAAGTTCTTTACTTGAAAATATCTACTTCTGATTTTAAAAATTACAATTTGAAAATTAGATTTAACTTAATAGTTTGACGTTCGTTACTTTAAAATAGATAAGTCTTATTTTAGAAATGACAATTTGAAAATCAGATCTATGTTAATAGTTTAACGTTCTTTACTTCAAAATAACTAAGACTTATTTTAGAATAGTAAATTTGTAAAACAAAACTAAGTTGGTAGTTTGAAGTTTTTTAGCTAAAAATAACTGCTTCAGATTTTAGAAATGACAATTTGAAAATCAGATCTAAGTTAATAGTTTGACGTTCTTTACTTCAAAATAACTAAGTCTTATTTTAGACTAGTGAATTAGTAAATGAAAACTAAGTTATTAGTCTAAGGTTTTTTACTTCAAGCTTACTAATTCGGATCTTAGAAATGTAAATTTGAAAATCAAATGTAAGGTTGTAGTTTGAAGTTTTTTACTTGAAAATATCTACTTCTGATTTTAGAATTGACAACTTGAAAATCAGATCTAAGTTAATAGTTTGACGTTCTTTACTTCAAAACCACTAAGTCTTATTTTAGTATAGTGAATTTGTAAATCAAAACTAAGTTATTAGTATGAAGTTCTTTACTTGACACAAACTACCACTGATTTTAGAAATAACAATTTGAAAAGCAGATCTAAGTTAGGCGTTTGACGTTCTTTACTTTAAAGTAACTAAGTCTTATTTTAGACTAGTGTATTTGTAAATCAAAACTAAGTTATTAGTTTAAAGTTTTTTACTTCAAATTTACTAATTCGGATCTTAGTAATGTAAATTTGGAAATCAAATCTAAAGTTGTAGTTTGAAGTTCTTTACTTGAAAATATCTACTTCTGATTTTAAAAATGACAATTTGTAAATCAGATCTAAGTTAATAGCTTGACGGTCTTTACTTCAAAATAACTAAATTTTATTTTACAATAATTAATTTGTAAATCAAAACTAAGTTATTAGTTTGAAGTTCTTTACTTTGAAATATCTACTTCTGATTTAAGAGATGACAATTTGAAAATCAGATCTAAGTGAATAGTTTCACGTTCTTTACTTTAAAATAAATAAGTCTTATTTTAGAATAGCGTAATATATCGTTAGCGTAAAATATCTACGTCTGATTTTAGAAATGACAATTTGAAAATCAGATCTATGTTAATAGTTTGGCGTTCTTTACTTCAAAATAACTAAGACTTATTTTAGAATAGTAAATTTGTAAATCAAAACTAAGTTGGTAGTTTGAAGTTCTTTATCTGAAAATATCTGCTTCAGATTTTAGAAATGACAATTTGAAAATCAGATCTAAGTTAATAGTTTGACGTTCTTTACTTCAAAATAACTAAGTCTTATTTTAGACAAGTGAATTAGTAAATGAAAACTAAGTTATTAGTCTAAGGTTTTTTACTTTAAGCTTACTAATTCGGATCTTAGAAATGTAAATTTGAAAATCAAATGTAAGGTTGTAGTTTGAAGTTTTTTACTTGAAATTATCTACTTCTGATTTTAGCAATGACAATTTGAAAATCAGATCTAGTTATTAGTTAGTCGTTCTTTACTTCAAAATAACTAAGTCTTATTTTAGAATAGTGAATTTGTAGATCAAAACTAAGTTATTAGTTTGAAGTTCTTTACTTGAAAATATCTGCTTCAGATTTTATAAATGACAATTTGAAAATCAGATCTAAGTTAATATTTTAACATTCTTAACATCAAAATAACTAAATTTTATTTTAGAATAGTTAATTTGTAAATCACAACTAAGTTATTAGGTTGAAGACCTTTCTTGAAAATATCTACTTCTGATTTTAGAAATGACAATTTGAAAATCAGGTCTAAGTTAATAGTTTGACGTTTTTTATTTCAAAATACCTAAGTCTTATTTTAGTCTAGTAAATTTGTAAATCAAAACTAAGTTATTAGTTTGAAGTTCTTTACTTTGAAATATCTACTTCTGATTTAAGAAATGACAATTTGAAAATCAGATCTAAGTTAATAGTTTGACGTTCTTTACTTCAAAACAACTAAGTCTTATTTTAGTATAGTGAATTTGTAATTTAAAACAAAGTTATTAGTTTGATGTTCTTTACTTGAAAATATCTACTACTGATTTTAGAAATGACAATTTGAAAATCAGATCTAAGTTAACAGTTTGACGTTCTTTACTTTAAAATAACTAAGTCTTATTTTAGACTAGTGAATTTGTTAATTAAAACTAAGTTATTAGTATGAAGTTCTTCACTTGAAAAAAACTACCACTGATTTTAGAAATGACAATTTGAAAATCAGATCTAAGTTAATAGTTTGACGTTCTTTACTTCAAAACAACTAAGTCTTATTTTAGTATAGTGAATTTGTAAACCAAAACTAAGTTATTAGTATGAAGTTCTTCACTTGAAAAAAACTACCACTGATTTTAGAAATGACAATTTGAAAATCAGATCTAAGTTAATAGTTTGACGTTCTTTACTTCAAAATAACTAAGTCTTATTTTAGAATACTCAATTTGTAAATCAAGGCTAAGTTATTAGTTTAAAGTTGTTTACTTGGAAATATCTACTTCTTGTTTTAGAAATGACAATTTGAAAATCAGATCTAAGTTAATAGTTTGACGTTGTTTACTTCTAAATAACTAAGTCTTATTTTAGTATAGTGAATTTGTAATTTAAAACTAAGTTATTAGTATGAACTTCTTCACTTGAAAAAAACTACCACTGATTTTAGAAATGACAATTTGAAAATCAGATCTAAGTTAATTGTTTGACGTTCTTTACTTCAAAACAACTAAGTCTTATTTTAGTATAGTGAATTTGTAAACCAAAACTAAGTTGTTAGTATGAAGTTGTTCACTTGAAAAAAACTACCACTTCTTTTAGAAATGACGATTTGAAAATCATATCTAAGTTAACCGTTTGACGTTCTTTACTTTAAAATAACTAAGTCTTATTTTAGACTAGTGAATTTGTAAATTAAAACTTAGTTATTAGTATGAAGTTCTTCACTTGAAAAAAACTACCACTGATTTTAGAAATGACAATTTGAAAATCAGATCTAAGTTAATAGTTTGACGTTCTTTAGTTCAAAATAACTAAGTCTTATTTTAGAATACTCAATTTGTAAAGCAAGGCTAAGTTATTAGTTTAAAGTTGTTTACTTGAAAATATCTACTTCTGATTTTAAAATGACAATTTGAAAATCAGATCTAAGTTAATAGTTTGACGTTCTTTACTTCAAAACAACTAAGTCTTATTTTAGTATAGTGAATTTGTAAACCAAAACTAAGTTATTAGTATGAAGTTCTTCACTTGAAAAAAACTACCACTGATTTTAGAAATGACAATTTGAAAATCAGATCTAAGTTAATAGTTTGACGTTCTTTACTTCAAAATAACTAAGTCTTATTTTAGAATACTCAATTTGTAAATCAAAGGCTAAGTAATTAGTTTAAAGTTCTTTACTTGAAAATATCTACTTCTTGTTTTAGAAATGACAATTTGAAAATCAGATCTAAGTTAATAGTTTGACGTTCTTTACTTCTAAATAACTAAGTCTTATTTTAGTATAGTGAATTTGTAATTTAAAACAAAGTTATTAGTTTGATGTTTTTTACTTGAAAATATCTACTACTGATTTTAGAAATGACAATTTGAAAATCAGATCTAAGTTAATAGTTTGACGTTCTTTACTTCAAAACAACTAAGTCTTATTTTAGTATAGCGAATTTGTAAACCAAAACTAAGTTATTAGTATGAAGTTCATCACTTGAAAAAAACTACCACTGATTTTAAAAATGACAATTTGAAAATCAGATCTAACTTAATTGTTTGACGTTCTTTACTTCAAAACAACTAAGTCTTATTTTAGTATAGTGAATTTGTAAACCAAAACTTAGTTGTTAGTATGAAGTTCTTCACTTGAAAAAACCACCACTGCTTTTAGAAATGACAATTTGAAAATCATATCTAAGTTAACAGTTTGACGTTCTTTACTTTAAAATAACTAAGTCTTATTTTAGACTATTGAATTTGTAAATTAAAACTAAGTTATTAGTATGAAGTTCTTCACTTGAAAAAAACTACCACTGATTTTAGAAATGACAATTTGAAAATCAGATCTAAGTTAATAGTTTGACTTTCTTTATTTCAAAACAACTAAGTCTTATTTTAGTATAGTGAACTTGTAAACTAAAACTAAGTTGTTAGTATGAAGTTCTTCATTTGAAAAAAACTACCACTGATTTTAGAAATGACAATTTGAAAATCAGATCTAAATTAACAGTTTGACGTTCTTTACTTTAAAATAACTAAGTCTTATTTTAGAATAGTGAATTTAAAATCAAAGCTAAGTTATTCGTTTGAAGTTCTTTACTTAAAAAAATCTGCTTCTGATTTTAGAAATCACAATTTGAAAATAAGGTCTAAGTTAATAGTTTGACATTTTTTACTTCATAATAACTCAGTCTTAATTTAGAGTAGTAAATTTGTAAATCAAAACTAAGTTATTAGTTTGAAGTTCTTTACTTGAAAATATCTACTAATGATTTTAGAAATGACAATTTAAAAATCAGATCTAAGTTAACAGTTTGACGTTCTTTACATCTAAATAACTAAGTCTTATTTTAGACTAGTGTATTTGTAAATCTAAACTAAGTTATTAGTTTAAACTTTTTTACCTCAAATTTACTAATTCGGATCTTAGTAATGTAAATTTGGAAATCAAATCTAAAGTTGTAGTTTGAAGTTCTTTACTTGAAAATATCTACTACTGATTTTAGAAATGATAATTTGAAAATCAGATCTAAGTTAATAGTTTGACGTTCTTTACTTCAAAATAACTAAGTCTTATTTTAGACTAGTAAATTTGTAAGTCAAAACTAAGTTATTAGTTTGAAGTTCATTACTTGAAAATATCTACTTCTGATTTTGGAAATGACAATTTGAAATTCAGATCTAAGTTAAGAGTTTGACGTTCTTTACTTCAAAATAACTAGGTCTTATTTTAGTATAGTGAATTTTTAAATTAAAACTAAGTTATTAGTTTGAAGTTCTTTACTTGAAAATATCTACTACTGATTTTAGAAATGACAATTTGAAAATAACATCTAAGTTAATAGTTTGACGCTCTTTACTACAAAATAACTAAGTCTTATTTTAGTATAGTGAATTTGTAAATTAAAACTAAGTTATTAATTTGAAGTTCTTTACTTAAAAATATCTACTTCTGATTTTAAAAATGACAATTTGAAAATCAGATCTAAGTTAATCGTTTAATATTATTTACTTCATAATAACTAAGTCTTATTGTAGACTAGTAAATTTGTAAATCAAAACTAAGTTATTAGTTTGAAGTTCTTTACTTGAAAATATCTACTACTGATTTTAGAAATGACAACTTGAAAATCAGCTCTAAGTTAATAGTTTGACGTTCTTTACGTCAAAATAACTAAGTCTTATTTTAGAATAGTGAATTTGTAAATCATAGCTAAGTTGTTAGTTTGAAGTTCTTTACTTGGAAATCTCCACTTCTGATTTTAGAAATGACAATTTGAAAATCAGATCTAAGTTAAGAGTTTGAAGTTCTTTACTTCTAAATAACTAAGCCTTATTTTAGTATAGTGAATTTGTAAATTAAAACTAAGTTATTAGTTTGAAGTTCTTTACTTAAAAATATCTACTTCTGATTTTAAAAATGACAATTTGAAAATCAGATCTAAGTTAATCGTTTGACGTTTTTTACTTCAAAATAGATAAGTCTTATTTTAAAATACTGTATTTGTAAATCAAAACTAAGTTGTTAGTTTGAAGTTCTTTATTTGAAAATATCTACTTCTGATTTTGGAAATGACAATTTGAAAATCAGATCTAAGTTAATAGTTTGACGTTCTTTACTTCAAAATAACTAAGTCTTATCTTAGAATAGTGAATTTGTTAATCAAAACTTAGTTATTAATTAGAAGTTCTTTACTTGAAAATATCTACTACTGATTTTGGAAATGACAATTTGAAAATCAGATCTAAGTTAATAGTTTGACGTTCTTTACTTCTAAATAACTAAGTCTTATTTTAGACTAGTGAATTTGTAAATCAAAGCTTGGTTATTAGTTTGAAGTTCTTTACTTGAAATTATCTACTTGTGATTTTAAAAATGACAATTTGAAAATTAGATCTAAGTGAATAGTTTGACGTTCTTTACTTCAAAATAGATAAGTCTTATTTTAGAATAGTGCATTCGTAAATCAAAACTAAGTTTATTAGTTTGAAGTACTTTACTGAAAAATATCTACTTCGGATTTTAAAAATGACAATTTGAAAATCAGATCTAAGTTAATAGTTTGACGTTCTTTACTTCAAAATAGATAAGTCTTATTTTAGAATACTGTATTTCTAAATCAAAACTAACTTATTAGTTTGAAATTCTTCACTTGAAAATATCTACTTCTGGTTTTGGAAATGACAATTTGAAAATCAGATTTAAGTTAAGAGTTTGACGTTCTTTACTTCAAAATAAGTAAGTCCTATTTTAGACTAGTAAATTTGTAAATCAAAACTAAGTTATTAGTTTGAAGTTTTTTACTTGAAAATATCTACTACTGATTTTAGAAATGACAACTTGAAAATCAGATCAAAGTTAATAGTTTGACGTTCTTTACTTCAAAATAACTAAGTCTTATTTTAGACTAGTGAATTTGTAAATCAAAACTAAGTTATTAGTTTAAAGTTTTTTACTTCAAATTTACTAATTCGGATCATAGTAATGTTAATTTGGAAATCAAATCTAAGGTTGTAGTTTGAAATTCTTTACTTGAAAATATCTACTTCTGATTTTAAAAATTACAATTTGAAAATCAGATCCAAGTTAATAGTTTGACGTTCTTTACTTCTAAATAACTAAGTCTTATTTTAGACTAGTAAATTTGTAAATCAAAACTAAGTTGTTAGTTTGAAGTTCTTTATTTGAAAATATCTACTTCTGATTTTGGAAATGACAATTTGAAAATCAGATCTAAGTTAATAGTTTGACGTTCTTTACTTCAAAATAACTAAGTCTTATCTTAGAATAGTGAATTTGTTAATCAAAACTTAGTTATTAATTAGAAGTTCTTTACTTGAAAATATCTACTACTGATTTTGGAAATGACAATTTGAAAATCAGATCTAAGTTAATAGTTTGACGTACTTTACTTCTAAATAACTAAGTCTTATTTTAGACTAGTGAATTTGTAAATCAAAGCTTGGTTACTAGTTTGAAGTTCTTTACTTGAAATTATCTACTTGTGATTTTAAAAATGACAATTTGAAAATTAGATCTAAGTTAATAGTTTGACGTTCTTTACTTCTAAATAACTAAGTCTTATTTTAGAATAGTGAATTTAAAATCAAAGCTAAGTTATTCGTTTGAAGTTCTTTACTTAAAAAAATCTGCTTCTGAGTTTAGAAATCACAATTTGAAAATCAAGTCTAAGTTAATAGTTTGACATTTTTTACTTCATAATAACTAAGTCTTATTTTAGACTAGTAAATTTGTAAATCAAAACTAAGTTATTAGTTTGAAGTTCTTTACTTGAAAATATCTACTACTGATTTTAGAAATGACAACTTGAAAATCAGATCTAAGTTAATAGTTTGACGTTCTTTACTTCAAAATAACTAAGTCTTATTTTAGACTAGTGAATTTGTAAATCAAAACTAAGTTATTAGTTTAAAGTTTTTTACTTCAAATTTACTAATTCGGATCATAGTAATGTAAATTTGGAAATCAAATCTAAGGTTGTAGTGTGAAGTTCTTTACTTGAAAATATCTACTTCTGATTTTAAAAATTACAATTTGAAAATTAGATTTAACTTAATAGTTTGACGTTCGTTACTTTAAAATAGATAAGTCTTATTTTAGAAATGACAATTTGAAAATCAGATCTATGTTAATAGTTTAACGTTCTTTACTTCAAAATAACTAAGACTTATTTTAGAATAGTAAATTTGTAAAACAAAACTAAGTTGGTAGTTTGAAGTTTTTTAGCTAAAAATAACTGCTTCAGATTTTAGAAATGACAATTTGAAAATCAGATCTAAGTTAATAGTTTGACGTTCTTTACTTCAAAATAACTAAGTCTTATTTTAGACTAGTGAATTAGTAAATGAAAACTAAGTTATTAGTCTAAGGTTTTTTACTTCAAGCTTACTAATTCGGATCTTAGAAATGTAAATTTGAAAATCAAATGTAAGGTTGTAGTTTGAAGTTTTTTACTTGAAAATATCTACTTCTGATTTTAGAATTGACAACTTGAAAATCAGATCTAAGTTAATAGTTTGACGTTCTTTACTTCAAAACCACTAAGTCTTATTTTAGTATAGTGAATTTGTAAATCAAAACTAAGTTATTAGTATGAAGTTCTTTACTTGACACAAACTACCACTGATTTTAGAAATAACAATTTGAAAAGCAGATCTAAGTTAGGCGTTTGACGTTCTTTACTTTAAAGTAACTAAGTCTTATTTTAGACTAGTGAATTTGTAAATCAAAACTGAGTTATTAGTTTAAAATTTTTTACTTCAAATTTACTAATTCGGATCTTAGTAATGTAAATTTGGAAATCAAATCTAAGGTTGTAGTTTAAAGTTCTTTACTTTAAAATATCTACTTCTGATTTAAAAATTACAATTTGAAAATCAGATCTAAGTTAACAGTTTGACGTTCTTTACTTCAAAATAACTAAGTCTTATTTTAGAATTATCAATTTGTAAATCAAAGCTAAGTTATTAGTTTGAAATTCTATACTTGAAAATATTTACTTCTGATTTTAGAAATGACAATTTGAAAATCAGGTCTAAGTTAATAGTTTGACGTTTTTAATTCAAAATAACTAAGTCTTATTTTTGACTAGTAAATTTGTAAATTAAAACTAAGTTATTAGTTTGAAGTTCTTTACTTGAAAATATCTACTACTGATTTTAGAAATGACAATTTGCAAATCAGATCTAAGTTAAAATTTTAACGTTCTTTACATCGAAATAATTAAATTTTACTTTAGAATAGTTAATTTGTAAATCAAAACTAAGTTATTAATTTGAAGTTCTTTACTTGAAAATATCTACTTCTGATTTTAGAAATGACAATTTGAAAATCAGATCTAAGTTAATAGTTTGACGTTCTTTACTTCAAAACAACTAAGTCTTATTTTAGTATAGTGAATTTGTAAATCAAAACTAAGTTATTAGTATGAAGTTGTTTACTTGAAAAAAACTTCCACTGATTTTAGAAATGACAATTAGAAAATCAGATCTAAGTTAATAGTTTGACGTTCTTTACTTCAAAATAACTAAGTCTTATTTTAGAATACTCAATTTGTAAATCAAGGCTAAGTTATTAGTTTAAAGTTGTTTACTTGGAAATATCTACTTCTTGTTTTAGAAATGACAATTTGAAAATCAGATCTAAGTTAATAGTTTGACGTTGTTTACTTCTAAATAACTAAGTCTTATTTTAGTATAGTGAATTTGTAATTTAAAACTAAGTTATTAGTATGAAGTTCTTCACTTGAAAAAAACTACCACTGATTTTAGAAATGACAATTTGAAAATCAGATCTAAGTTAATTGTTTGACGTTCTTTACTTCAAAACAACTAAGTCTTATTTTAGTATAGTGAATTTGTAAACCAAAACTAAGTTGTTAGTACGAAGTTCTTCACTTGAAAAAAACTACCACTGCTTTTAGAAATACAATTTGAAAATCATATCTAAGTTAACAGTTTGAAGTTCTTTACTTTAAAATAACTAAGTCTTATTTTAGACTAGTAAATTTGTAAATTAAAACTAAGTTATTAGTATGAAGTTCTTCACTTGAAAAAAACTACCACTGATTTTAGAAATGACAATTTGAAAATCAGATCTAAGTTAATAGTTTGACGTTCTTTACATCAAAATAACTAAATTTTATTTTAGAATAGTTAATTTGTAAATCAAAACTAAGTTATTAGTTTGAAGTTTTTTACTTGAAAATATCTACTTCTGATTTTAGAATTGACAACTTGAAAATCAGATCTAAGTTAATAGTTTGACGTTCTTTACTTCAAAACCACTAAGTCTTATTTTAGTATAGTGAATTTATAAATCAAAGCTAAGTTATTAGTATGAAGTTCTTTACTTGACACAAACTACCACTGATTTTAGAAATAACAATTTGAAAAGCAGATCTAAGTTAGGCGTTTGACGTTCTTTACTTTAAAGTAACTAAGTCTTATTTTAGACTAGTGAATTTGTAAATCAAAACTGAGTTATTAGTTTAAAATTTTTTACTTCAAATTTACTAATTCGGATCTTAGTAATGTAAATTTGGAAATCAAATCTAAGGTTGTAGTTTGAAGTTCTTTACTTTAAAATATCTACTTCTGATTTAAAAATTACAATTTGAAAATCAGATCTAAGTTAACAGTTTGACGTTCTTTACTTCAAAATAACTAAGTCTTATTTTAGAATTATCAATTTGTAAATCAAAGCTAAGTTATTAGTTTGAAATTCTTTACTTGAAAATATTTACTTCTGATTTTAGAAATGACAATTTGAAAATCAGGTCTAAGTTAATAGTTTGACGTTTTTAATTCAAAATAACTAAGTCTTATTTTAGACTAGTAAATTTGTAAATTAAAACTAAGTTATTAGTTTGAAGTTCTTTACTTGAAAATATCTACTACTGATTTTAGAAATGACAATTTGCAAATCAGCTCTAAGTTAAAATTTTAACGTTCTTTACATCGAAATAACTAAATTTTACTTTAGAATAGTTAATTTGTAAATCAAAACTAAGTTATTAGTTTGAAGTTCTTTACTTGAAAATATCTACTTCTGATTTTAGAAATGACAATTTGAAAATCAGATCTAAGTTAATAGTTTGACGTTCTTTACTTCAAAACAACTAAGTCTTATTTTAGTATAGTGAATTTGTAAATCAAAACTAAGTTATTAGTATGAAGTTGTTTACTTGAAACAAACTACCACTGATATTAGAAATAACAATTTGAAAAGCAGATCTAAGTTAGGTGTTTGACGTTCTTTACTTTAAAGTAACTAAGTCTTATTTTAGACTAGTGAATTTGTAAATCAAAACTAAGTTATTAGTTTAAAGTTTTTTACTTCAAATTTACTAATTCGGATCTTAGTAATGTAAATTTGGTAATCAAATCTAAGGTTGTAGCTTGAAGTTCTTTACTTTGTAATATCTACTTCTAATTAAAAAATTACAATTTGAAAATCAGATCTAAGTTAACAGTTTGACGTTCTTTACTTCAAAATAACTAAGTCTTATTTTAGAATTATCAATTTGTAAATCAAAGCTAAGTCATTAGTTTGAAGGTCTTTACTTGAAAATATTTACTTCTGATTTTAGAAATGACAATTTGAAAATCAGATCTAAGTTAATAGTTTGACGTTCTTTAGTTCAAAATAACTAAGTCTTATTTTAGAATACTCAATTTGTAAAGCAAGGCTAAGTTATTAGTTTAAAGTTGTTTACTTGAAAATATCTACTTCTGATTTTAAAACGACAATTTGAAAATCAGATCTAAGTTAACAGTTTGACGTTCTTTACTTTAAAATAACAAAGTCTTATTTTAGACTAGTGAATTTGTAAATTAAAACTAAGTTATTAGTTTGAAGTTCTTCACTTGAAAAAAACTACCACTGATTTTAGAAATGACAATTTGAAAATCAGATCTAAGTTAATTGTTTGACGTTCTTTACTTTAAAATAACAAAGTCTTATTTTAGACTAGTGAATTTGTAAATTAAAACTAAGTTATTAGTTTGAAGTTCTTCACTTGAAAAAAACTACCACTGATTTTAGAAATGACAATTTGAAAATCAGATCTAAGTTAACAGTTTGACGTTCTTTACTTTAAAATAACAAAGTCTTATTTTAGACTAGTGAATTTGTAAATTAAAACTAAGTTATTAGTTTGAAGTTCTTCACTTGAAAATATCTACTACTGATTTTAGAAATGACAATTTGAAAATCAGATCTAAGTTAACAGTTTGACGTTCTTTACTTTAAAATAACAAAGTCTTATTTTAGACTAGTGAATTTGTAAATTAAAACTAAGTTATTAGTTTGAAGTTCTTCACTTGAAAAAAACTACCACTGATTTTAGAAATGACAATTTGAAAATCAGATCTAAGTTAATAGTTTGACGTTCTTTACTTCAAACTAACTAAGTCTTATTTTAGAATACTCAATTTGTAAATCAAGGCTAAGTTATTAGTTTGAAGTTGTTTACTTGAAGATATCTACTTCTGATTTTAGAAATGACAATTTGAAAATCAGATCTAAGTTAATAGTTTGACGTTCTTTACTTCAAAACAACTAAGTCTTATTTTAGTATAGCGAATTTGTAAACCAAAACTATGTTATTAGTATGAAGTTCTTCACTTGAAAAAAACTACCACTGATTTTAGAAATGACAATTTGAAAATCAGATCTAAGTTAATAGTTTGACGTTCTTTATTTCAAAATAACTAAGTCTTATTTTAGAATACTCAATTTGTAAATCAAAGCTAAGTTATTAGTTTAAAGTTCTTTACTTGAAAATATCTACTTCTAGTTTTAGAAATGACAATTTGAAAATCAGATCTAAGTTAATAGTTTGACGTTCTTTATTTCTAAATAACTAAGTCTTATTTTAGTATAGTGAATTTGTAATTTAAAACACAGCTATTAGTTTGAAGTTCTTTACTTGAAAATATCTACTTCTTGTTTTTGAAATGACAATTTGAAAATCAGATCTAAGTTAATAGTTTGACGTTCTTTACTTCTAAATAACTAAGTCTTATTTTAGTATAGTGAATTTGTAATTTAAAACTAAGTTATTAGTATGAAGTTCTTCACTTGAAAAAAACTACTACTGATTTTAGAAATGACAATTTGAAAATCAGATCTAAGTTAATAGTTTGACGTTCTTTACTTCAAAATAACTAAGTCTTATTTTAGAATACTCAATTTGTAAATCAAGGCTAAGTTATTAGTTTAAAGTTGTTTACTTGAAAATATCTACTTCTGATTTTAGAAATGACAATTTGAAAATCAGATCTAAGTTAATAGTTTGACGTTCTTTACTTCAAAACAACTAAGTCTTATTTTAGTATAGTGAACTTGTAAACCAAAACTAAGTTGTTAGTATGAAGTTCTTCACTTGAAAAAAACTACCACTGATTTTAGAAATGACAATTTGCAAATCAGATCTAAATTAACAGTTTGACGTTCTTTACTTTAAAATAACTAAGTCTTATTTTAGAATACTCAATTTGTAAATCAAGGCTAAGTTATTAGTTTAAAGTTGTTTACTTGAAAATATCTACTTCTGATTTTCGAAATGACAATTTGAAAATCAGATCTAAGTTAATAGTTTGACGTTCTTTACTTCAAAACAACTAAGTCTTATTTTAGTATAGCGAATTTGTAAACCAAAATTAAGTTATTAGTATGAAGTTCTGCACTTGAAAAAAACTACCACTGATTTTAGAAATGACAATTTGAAAATATGATCTAAGTTAATAGTTTGACGTTCTTTATTTCAAAATAACTAAGTCTTATTTTAGAATACTCAATTTGTAAATCAAGGCTAAGTTATTAGTTTAAAGTTCTTTACTTGAAAATATCTACTTCTTGTTTTAGAAATGACAATTTGAAAATCAGATCTAAGTTAATAGTTTGACGTTCTTTATTTCTAAATAACTAACTCTTATTTTAGTATAGTGAATTTGTAATTTAAAACACAGCTATTAGTTTGAAGTTCTTTACTTGAAAATATCTACTTCTTGTTTTTGAAATGACAATTTGAAAATCAGATCTAAGTTAATAGTTTGACGTTCTTTACTTCTAAATAACTAAGTCTTATTTTAGTATAGTGAATTTGTAATTTAAAACTAAGTTATTAGTATGAAGTTCTTCACTTGAAAAAAACTACTACTGATTTTAGAAATGACAATTTGAAAATCAGAACTAAGTTAATAGTTTGACGTTCTTTACTTCAAAATAACTAAGTCTTATTTTAGAATACTCAATTTGTAAATCAAGGCTAAGTTATTAGTTTAAAGTTCTTTACTTGAAAATATCTACTTCTTGTTTTAGAAATGACAATTTGAAAATGAGATCTAAGTTAATAGTTTGACGTTATTTACTTCTAAATAACTAAGTCTTATTTTAGTATAGTGAATTTGTAATTTAAAACAAAGTTATTAGTTTGAAGTTCTTTACTTTAAAATATCTACTACTGATTTTAGAAATGACAATTTGAAAATCAGATCTAAGTTAACAGTTTGACGTTCTTTACTTTAAAATAACTAAGTCTTATTTTAGACTAGTGAATTTGTAAATTAAAACTAAGTTATTAGTATGAAGTTTTTCACTTGAAAAAAACTACCACTGATTTTAGAAATGACAATTTGAAATTCAGATCTAAGTTAATAGTTTGACGGTCTTTACTTCTAAATAACTAAGTCTTATTTTAGTATAGTGAATTTGTAATTTAAAACAAAGTTATTAGTTTGAAGTTCTTTACTTTAAAATATCTACTACTGATTTTAGAAATGACAATTTGAAAATCAGATCTAAGTTAACAGTTTGACGTTCTTTACTTTAAAATAACTAAGTCTTATTTTAGACTAGTGAATTTGTAAATTAAAACTAAGTTATTAGTATGAAGTTCTTCACTTGAAAATATCTACTTCTGATTTTAAAAATGACAATTTGAAAATCAAATCTAAGTTAATAGTTTGACGTTCTTTACTTCAAAACAGCTAAGTCTTATTTTAGTATAGTGAATTTGTAATTTAAAACGAAGTTATTAGTTTGAAATTCTTTACTTGAAAATATCTACTACTGATTTTAGAAATGACAATTTGAAAATCAGATCTAAGTTAACAGTTTCACGTTCTTTACTTTAAAATAACTAAGTCTTATTTTAGACTAGTGAATATGTAAATTAAAACTAAGTTATTAGTAGGCAGTTCTTCACTTGAAAAAAACTACCACTGATTTTAGAAATGACAATTTGAAAATCAGATCTAACTTAATAGTTTGACGTTCTTTACTTCAAAATAACTAAGTCTTATTTTAGAATACTCAATTTGTAAATCAAGGCTAAGTTATTAGTTTAAAGTTGTTTACATGAAAATATCTACTTCTTGTTTTAGAAATGACAATTTGAAATTCAGGTCTAAGTTAATAGTTTGACGTTCTTTACTTCTAAATAACTAAGTCTTATTTTAGTATAGTGAATTTGTAATTTAAAACAAAGTTATTAGTTTGAAGTTCTTTACTTTAAAATATCTACTACTGATTTTAGAAATGACAATTTGAAAATCAGATCTAAGTTAACAGTTTGACGTTCTTTACATTAAAATAACTAAGTCCTATTTTAAACTAGTGCATTAGTAAATTAAAACTAAGTTATTAGTATGAAGTTCTTCACTTGAAAAAAACTACCACTGATTTTAGAAATGACAATTTGAAAATCAGATCTAAGTTAATAGTTTGACGTTCTTTACTTCAAAATAACTAAGTCTTAATTTAGAATACTCAATTTGTAAATCAAGGCTAAGTTATTAGTTTAAAGTTGTTTACTTGAAAATATCTACTTCTGATTTTAGAAATGACAATTTGAAAATCAGATATAAGTTAATAGTTTGACGTTCTTTACTTCAAAACAACTAAGTCCTATTTTAGTATAGTGAATTTGTAAACCAAAACTAAGTTATTATTATGAAGTTCTTCACTTGAAAAAAACTACCACTGATTTTAGAAATGACAATTTGAAAATCAGATCTAAGTTAATAGTTTGACGTTCTTTACTTCAAAATAACTAAGTCTTATTTTACAATACTCAATTTTTAAATCAAGGCTAAGTTATTAGTTTAAAGATGTTTACTTGAAACTATCTACTTCTTGTTTTAGAAATGACAATTTGAAAATCAGATCTAAGTTAATAGTTTGACCTTATTTACTTCTAAATAACTAAGTCTTATTTTAGTATAGTGAATTTGTAATTTAAAACTAAGTTATTAGTATGAAGTTCTTCACTTGAAAAATACTACCACTGATTTTAGAAATGACAATTTTAAAAATCAGATCTAAGTTAATAGTTTGACGTTCTTTACTTCAAAACAACTAAGTCTTATTTTAGTATAGTGAATTTGTAAACCAAAACTAAGTTGTTAGTATGAAGTTCTTCACTTGAAAAAAACTACCACTGATTTTAGAAATGACAATTTGAAAATCAGATCTAAATTAACAGTTTGACGTTCTTTACTTTAAAATAACTAAGTCTTATTTTAGACTAGTGAATTTGTAAATTAAAACTAAGTTATTAGAATGAAGTTCTCCACTTGAAAAAAACTACCACTGATTTTAGAAATGACAATTTGAAAATCAGATCTAAGTTAATAGTTTGACGTTCTTTACTTCAAAACAACTAAGTCTTATTTTAGTATAGTGAATTTGTAAACCAAAACTAAGTTATTAGTATGAAGTTCTTCACTTGAAAAAAACTACCACTGATTTTAGAAAAGACAATTTGAAAATCAGATCTAAGTTAATAGTTTGACGTTCTTTACTTCAAAATAACTAAGTCTTATTTTAGAATACTCAATTTGTAAATCAAGGCTAAGTTATTAGTTTGAAGTTCTTTACTTGAAAATATCTACTTCTTGTTTTAGAAATGACAATTTGAAAATCAGATCTAAGTTAATAGTTTGACGTTCTTTACTTCAAAATAACTAAGTCTTATTTTAGAATACTCAATTTGTAAATCAAGGCTAAGTTCTTAGTTTAAAGTTCTTTACTTGAAAATATCTATTTCTTGTTTTAGAAATGATAATTTGAAAATCAGATCTAAGTTAACAGTTTGACGTTCTTTACTTCTAAATAACTAAGTCTTATTTTAGTATAGTGTATTTGTAATTTAAAACTATGTTATTAGTATGAAGTTCTTCACTTGAAAAAAACTACCACTGATTTTAGAAATGACAATTTGAAAATCAGATCTAAGTTAATAGTTTGACGTTCTTTACTTTAAAATAACTAAGTCTTATTTAAAATACTCAATTTGTAAATCAAGGCTAAGTTATTAGTTTAAAGTTGTTTACTTGACAATATCTACTTCTGATTTTAAAAATGACAATTTGAAAATCAAATCTAAGTTAATAGTTTGACGTTCTTTACTTCAAAACAGCTAAGTCTTATTTTAGTATAGTGAATTTGTAATTTAAAACGAAGTTATTAGTTTGAAATTCTTTACTTGAAAATATCTACTACTGATTTTAGAAATGACAATTTGAAAATCAGATCTAAGTTAACAGTTTGACGTTCTTTACTTTAAAATAACTAAGTCTTATTTTAGACTAGTGAATTTGTAAATTAAAACTAAGTTATTAGTAGGCAGTTCTTCACTTGAAAAAAACTACCACTGATTTTAGAAATGACAATTTGAAAATCAGATCTAAGTTAATAGTTTGACGTTCTTTACTTCTAAATAACTAAGTCTTATTTTAGTATAGTGAATTTGTAATTTAAAACAAAGTTATTAGTTTGAAGTTTTCACTTGAAAAAAACTACCACTGATTTTAGAAATGACAATTTGAAAATCAGATCTAAGTTAATAGTTTGACGTTCTTTACTTCAAAACAACTAAGTCTTATTTTAGTATAGTGAATTTGTAATTTAAAACAAAGTTATTAGTTTGAAGTTCTTTACTTGAAAATATCTACTACTGATTTTAGAAATGACAATTTGAAAATCAGATCTAAGTTAACAGTTTGACGTTCTTTACTTTAAAATTACTAAGTCTTATTTTAGACTAGTGAATTTGTAAATTAAAACTAAGTTATTAGTATGAAGTTCTTCACTTGAAAAAAACTACCACTGATTTTAGAAATGACAATTTGAAAATCAGATCTAAGTTAATAGTTTGACGTTCTTTACTTCTAAATAACTAAGTCTTATTTTAGTATAGTGAATTTGTAATTTAAAACAAAGTTATTAGTTTGAAGTTCTTCACTTGAAAAAAACTACCACTGATTTTAGAAATGACAATTTGAAAATCAGATCTAAGTTAATAGTTTGACGTTCTTTACTTCTAAATAACTAAGTCTTATTTTAGTATAGTGAATTTGTAATTTAAAACAAAGTTATTAGTTTGAAGTTCTTCACTTGAAAAAAACTACCACTGATTTTAGAAATGACAATTTGAAAATCAGATCTAAGTTAATAGTTTGACGTTCTTTACTTCAAAACAACTAAGTCTTATTTTAGTATAGTGAATTTGTAATTTAAAACAAAGTTATTAGTTTGAAGTTCTTTACTTGAAAATATCTACTACTGATTTTAGAAATGACAATTTGAAAATCAGATCTAAGTTAACAGTTTGACGTTCTTTACTTTAAAATTACTAAGTCTTATTTTAGACTAGTGAATTTGTAAATTAAAACTAAGTTATTAGTATGAAGTTCTTCACTTGAAAAAAACTACCACTGATTTTAGAAATGACAATTTGAAAATCAGATCTAAGTTAATAGTTTGACGTTCTTTACTTCAAAATAACTAAGTCTTATTTTAGAATACTCAATTTGTAAATCAAGGCTAAGTTATTAGTTTAAAGTTGCTTACTTGAAAATATCTACTTCTGATTTTCGAAATGACAATTTGAAAATCAGATCTAAGTTAATAGTTTGACGTTCTTTACTTCAAAACAACTAAGTCTTATTTTAGTATAGTGAATTTGTAAATTAAAACTAAGTTATTAGTAGGCAGTTCTTCACTTGAAAAAAACTACCACTGATTTTAGAAATGACAATTTGAAAATCAGATCTAAGTTAATAGTTTGACGTTCTTTACTTCTAAATAACTAAGTCTTATTTTAGTATAGTGAATTTGTAATTTAAAACAAAGTTATTAGTTTGAAGTTCTTCACTTGAAAAAAACTACCACTGATTTTAGAAATGACAATTTGAAAATCAGATCTAAGTTAATAGTTTGACGTTCTTTACTTCAAAACAACTAAGTCTTATTTTAGTATAGTGAATTTGTAATTTAAAACAAAGTTATTAGTTTGAAGTTCTTTACTTGAAAATATCTACTACTGATTTTAGAAATGACAATTTGAAAATCAGATCTAAGTTAACAGTTTGACGTTCTTTACTTTAAAATTACTAAGTCTTATTTTAGACTAGTGAATTTGTAAATTAAAACTAAGTTATTAGTATGAAGTTCTTCACTTGAAAAAAACTACCACTGATTTTAGAAATGACAATTTGAAAATCAGATCTAAGTTAATAGTTTGACGTTCTTTACTTCAAAATAACTAAGTCTTATTTTAGAATACTCAATTTGTAAATCAAGGCTAAGTTATTAGTTTAAAGTTGCTTACTTGAAAATATCTACTTCTGATTTTCGAAATGACAATTTGAAAATCAGATCTAAGTTAATAGTTTGACGTTCTTTACTTCAAAACAACTAAGTCTTATTTTAGTATAGTGAATTTGTAAACCAAAACTAAGTTATTAGTATGAAGTTCTTCACTTGAAAACAACTACCACTGATTTTAGAACTGACAATTTGAAAATCAGATCTAAGTTAATAGTTTGACGTTCTTTACTTCAAAATAACTAAGTCTTATTTTAGAATACTCAATTTGTAAATCAAGGCTAAGTTATTAGTTTAAAGTTGTTTACTTGAAAATAACTACTTCTGATTTTAGAAATGACAATTTGAAAATCAAATCTATGTTAATAGTTTGACGTTCTTTACTTCAAAACAACTAAGTCTTATTTTAGTATAGTGAATTTGTAAACCAAAACTAAGTTGTTAGTATGAAGTTCTTCACTTGAAAAAAACTACCACTGATTTTAGAAATGACAATTTGAAAATCAGATCTAAATTAACAGTTTGACGTTCTTTACGTTAAAATAACTAAGTCTTATTTTAGACTAGTGAATTTGTAAATTAAAACTAAGTTATTAGTATGAAGTTCTTCACTTGAAAAGAACTACCACTGATTTTAGAAATGACAATTTGAAAATCAGATCTAAGTTAATAGTTTGACGTTCTTTACTTCAAAATAACTAAGTCTTATTTTAGAATACTCAATTTGTAAATCAAGGCTAAGTTATTAGTTTAAAGTTCTTTACTTGAAAATATCTACTTCTTGTTTTAGAAATGACAATTTGAAAATCAGATCTAAGTTAATAGTTTGACGTTCTTTACTTCAAAATAACTAAGTCTTATTTTAGAATGCTCAATTTGTAAATCAAGGCTAAGTTCTTAGTTTAAAGTTCTTTACTTGAAAATATCTACTTCTTGTTTTAGTAATGAAAATTTGAAAATCAGATCTAAGTTAACAGTTTGACGTTCTTTACTTCTAAATAACTAAGTCTTATTTTAGTATAGTGAATTTGTAATTTAAAACTAAGTTATTAGTATGAAGTTCTTCACTTGAAAAAAACTACCACTGATTTTAGAAATGACAATTTGAAAATCAGATCTAAGTTAATAGTTTGACGTTCTTTACTTGAAAATAACTAAGTCTTATTTTAGAATACTCAATTTGTAAATCAAGGCTAAGTTATTAGTTTAAAGTTCTTTACTTGAAAATATCTACTTCTTGTTTTAGAAATGACAATTTGAAAATGAGATCTAAGTTAATAGTTTGACGTTATTTACTTCTAAATAACTAAGTCTTATTTTAGTATAGTGAATTTGTAATTTAAAACAAAGTTATTAGTTTGAAGTTCTTTACTTTAAAATATCTACTACTGATTTTAGAAATGACAATTTGAAAATCAGATCTAAGTTAACAGTTTGACCTTCTTTACTTTAAAATAACTAAGTCTTATTTTAGACTAGTGAATTTGTAAATTAAAACTAAGTTATTAGTATGAAGTTTTTCACTTGAAAAAAACTACCACTGATTTTAGAAATGACAATTTGAAAATCAGATCTAAGTTAATAGTTTGACGTTCTTTACTTCTAAATAACTAAGTCTTATTTTAGTATAGTGAATTTGTAATTTAAAACAAAGTTATTAGTTTGAAGTTCTTTACTTTAAAATATCTACTACTGATTTTAGAAATGACAATTTGAAAATCAGATCTAAGTTAACAGTTTGACGTTCTTTACTTTAAAATAACTAAGTCTTATTTTAGACTAGTGAATTTGTAAATTAAAACTAAGTTATTAGTATGAAGTTCTTTACTTGAAAATATCTACTTCTGATTTTAGAAATGACAATTTGAAAATCAAATCTAAGTTAATAGTTTGACGTTCTTTACTTCAAAACAGCTAAGTCTTATTTTAGTATAGTGAATTTGTAATTTAAAACGAAGTTATTAGTTTGAAATTCTTTACTTGAAAATATCTACTACTGATTTTAGAAATGACAATTTGAAAATCAGATCTAAGTTAACAGTTTCACGTTCTTTACTTTAAAATAACTAAGTCTTATTTTAGACTAGTGAATATGTAAATTAAAACTAAGTTATTAGTAGGCAGTTCTTCACTTGAAAAAAACTACCACTGATTTTAGAAATGACAATTTGAAAATCAGATCTAACTTAATAGTTTGACGTTCTTTACTTCAAAATAACTAAGTCTTATTTTAGAATACTCAATTTGTAAATCAAGGCTAAGTTATTAGTTTAAAGTTGTTTACATGAAAATATCTACTTCTTGTTTTAGAAATGACAATTTGAAATTCAGGTCTAAGTTAATAGTTTGACGTTCTTTACTTCTAAATAACTAAGTCTTATTTTAGTATAGTGAATTTGTAATTTAAAACAAAGTTATTAGTTTGAAGTTCTTTACTTTAAAATATCTACTACTGATTTTAGAAATGACAATTTGAAAATCAGATCTAAGTTAACAGTTTGACGTTCTTTACATTAAAATAACTAAGTCCTATTTTAAACTAGTGCATTAGTAAATTAAAACTAAGTTATTAGTATGAAGTTCTTCACTTGAAAAAAACTACCACTGATTTTAGAAATGACAATTTGAAAATCAGATCTAAGTTAATAGTTTGACGTTCTTTACTTCAAAATAACTAAGTCTTATTTTAGAATACTCAATTTGTAAATCAAGGCTAAGTTATTAGTTTAAAGTTGTTTACTTGAAAATATCTACTTCTGATTTTAGAAATGACAATTTGAAAATCAGATATAAGTTAATAGTTTGACGTTCTTTACTTCAAAACAACTAAGTCCTATTTTAGTATAGTGAATTTGTAAACCAAAACTAAGTTATTATTATGAAGTTCTTCACTTGAAAAAAACTACCACTGATTTTAGAAATGACAATTTGAAAATCAGATCTAAGTTAATAGTTTGACGTTCTTTACTTCAAAATAACTAAGTCTTATTTTACAATACTCAATTTTTAAATCAAGGCTAAGTTATTAGTTTAAAGATGTTTACTTGAAACTATCTACTTCTTGTTTTAGAAATGACAATTTGAAAATCAGATCTAAGTTAATAGTTTGACCTTATTTACTTCTAAATAACTAAGTCTTATTTTAGTATAGTGAATTTGTAATTTAAAACTAAGTTATTAGTATGAAGTTCTTCACTTGAAAAAAACTACCACTGATTTTAGAAATGACAATTTTAAAAATCAGATCTAAGTTAATAGTTTGACGTTCTTTACTTCAAAACAACTAAGTCTTATTTTAGTATAGTGAATTTGTAAACCAAAACTAAGTTGTTAGTATGAAGTTCTTCACTTGAAAAAAACTACCACTGATTTTAGAAATGACAATTTGAAAATCAGATCTAAATTAACAGTTTGACGTTCTTTACTTTAAAATAACTAAGTCTTATTTTAGACTAGTGAATTTGTAAATTAAAACTAAGTTATTAGAATGAAGTTCTCCACTTGAAAAAAACTACCACTGATTTTAGAAATGACAATTTGAAAATCAGATCTAAGTTAATAGTTTGACGTTCTTTACTTCAAAACAACTAAGTCTTATTTTAGTATAGTGAATTTGTAAACCAAAACTAAGTTATTAGTATGAAGTTCTTCACTTGAAAAAAACTACCACTGATTTTAGAAAAGACAATTTGAAAATCAGATCTAAGTTAATAGTTTGACATTCTTTACTTCAAAATAACTAAGTCTTATTTTAGAATACTCAATTTGTAAATCAAGGCTAAGTTATTAGTTTGAAGTTCTTTACTTGAAAATATCTACTTCTTGTTTTAGAAATGACAATTTGAAAATCAGATCTAAGTTAATAGTTTGACGTTCTTTACTTCAAAATAACTAAGTCTTATTTTAGAATACTCAATTTGTAAATCAAGGCTAAGTTCTTAGTTTAAAGTTCTTTACTTGAAAATATCTATTTCTTGTTTTAGAAATGATAATTTGAAAATCAGATCTAAGTTAACAGTTTGACGTTCTTTACTTCTAAATAACTAAGTCTTATTTTAGTATAGTGTATTTGTAATTTAAAACTATGTTATTAGTATGAAGTTCTTCACTTGAAAAAAACTACCACTGATTTTAGAAATGACAATTTGAAAATCAGATCTAAGTTAATAGTTTGACGTTCTTTACTTTAAAATAACTAAGTCTTATTTTAGAATACTCAATTTGTAAATCAAGGCTAAGTTATTAGTTTAAAGTTGTTTACTTGACAATATCTACTTCTGATTTTAAAAATGACAATTTGAAAATCAAATCTAAGTTAATAGTTTGACGTTCTTTACTTCAAAACAGCTAAGTCTTATTTTAGTATAGTGAATTTGTAATTTAAAACGAAGTTATTAGTTTGAAATTCTTTACTTGAAAATATCTACTACTGATTTTAGAAATGACAATTTGAAAATCAGATCTAAGTTAACAGTTTGACGTTCTTTACTTTAAAATAACTAAGTCTTATTTTAGACTAGTGAATTTGTAAATTAAAACTAAGTTATTAGTAGGCAGTTCTTCACTTGAAAAAAACTAACTGATTTTAGAAATGACAATTTGAAAATCAGATCTAAGTTAATAGTTTGACGTTCTTTATTTCAAAATAACTAAGTCTTATTTTAGAATACTCAATTTGTAAATCAAGGCTAAGTTATTAGTTTAAAGTTGTTTACTTGAAAATATCTACTTCTTGTTTTAGAAATGACAATTTGAAAATCAGATCTAAGTTAATAGTTTGACGTTCTTTACTTCTAAATAACTAAGTCTTATTTTAGTATAGTGAATTTGTAATTTAAAACAAAGTTATTAGTTTGAAGTTCTTTACTTTAAAATATCTACTACTGATTTTAGAAATGACAATTTGAAAATCAGATCTAAGTTAACAGTTTGACGTTCTTTACTTTAAAATAACTAAGTCTTATTTTAGACTAGTGAATTTGTAAATTAAAACTAAGTTATTAGTATGAAGTTCTTCACTTGAAAAAAACTACCACTGATTTTAGAAATGACAATTTGAAAATCAGATCTAAGTTAATAGTTCGACGTTCTTTACTTCTAAATAACTAAGTCTTATTTTAGTATAGTGAATTTGTAATTTAAAACAAAGTTATTAGTTTGAAGTTCTTTACTTTAAAATATCTACTACTGATTTTAGAAATGAGAATTTGAAAATCAGATCTAAGTTAACAGTTTGACGTTCTTTACTTTAAAATAACTAAGTCTTATTTTAGACTAGTGAATTTGTAAATTAAAACTAAGTTATTAGTATGAAGTTCTTCACTTGAAAAGAACTACCACTGATTTTAGAAATGACAATTTGAAAATCAGATCTAAGTTAATAGTTTGACGTTCTTTACTTCAAAATAACTAAGTCTTATTTTAGAATACTCAATTTGTAAATCAAGGCTAAGTTATTAGTTTAAAGTTCTTTACTTGAAAATATCTACTTCTTGTTTTAGAAATGACAATTTAAAAATCAGATCTAAGTTAATAGTTTGACGTTCTTTACTTCAAAATAACTAAGTCTTATTTTAGAATACTCAATTTGTAAATCAAGGATAAGTTCTTAGTTTAAAGTTTTTTACTTGAAAATATCTACTTCTTGTTTTAGAAATGAAAATTTGAAAATCAGATCTAAGTTAACAGTTTGACGTTCTTTACTTCTAAATAACTAAGTCTTATTTTAGTATAGTGAATTTGTAATTTAAAACTAAGTTATTAGTATGAAGTTCTTCACTTGAAAAAAACTACCACTGATTTTAGAAATGACAATTTGAAAATCAGATCTAAGTTAATAGTTTGACGTTCTTTACTTCAAAATAACTAAGTCTTATTTTAGAATACTCAATTTGTAAATCAAGGCTAAGTTATTAGTTTAAAGTTCTTTACTTGAAAATATCTACTTCTTGTTTTAGAAATGACAATTTGAAAATGAGATCTAAGTTAATAGTTTGACGTTCTTTACTTCTAAATAACTAAGTCTTATTTTAGTATAGTGAATTTGTAATTTAAAACAAAGTTATTAGTTTGAAGTTCTTTACTTTAAAATATCTACTACTGATTTTAGAAATGACAATTTGAAAATCAGATCTAAGTTAACAGTTTGACGTTCTTTACTTTAAAATAACTAAGTCTTATTTTAGACTAGTGAATTTGTAAATTAAAACTAAGTTATTAGTATGAAGTTTTTCACTTGAAAAAAACTACCACTGATTTTAGAAATGACAATTTGAAAATCAGATCTAAGTTAATAGTTTGACGTTCTTTACTTCTAAATAACTAAGTCTTATTTTAGTATAGTGAATTTGTAATTTAAAACAAAGTTATTAGTTTGAAGTTCTTTACTTTAAAATATCTACTACTGATTTTAGAAATGACAATTTGAAAATCAGATCTAAGTTAACAGTTTGACGTTCTTTACTTTAAAATAACTAAGTCTTATTTTAGACTAGTGAATTTGTAAATTAAAACTAAGTTATTAGTATGAAGTTCTTCACTTGAAAATATCTACTTCTGATTTTAAAAATGACAATTTGAAAATCAAATCTAAGTTAATAGTTTGACGTTCTTTACTTCAAAACAGCTATATCTTATTTTAGTATAGTGAATTTGTAATTTAAAACGAAGTTATTAGTTTGAAATTCTTTACTTGAAAATATCTACTACTGATTTTAGAAATGACAATTTGAAAATCAGATCTAAGTTAACAGTTTGACGTTCTTTACTTTAAAATAACTAAGTCTTATTTTAGACTAGTGAATTTGTAAATTAAAACTAAGTTATTAGTAGGCAGTTCTTCACTTGAAAAAAACTACCACTGATTTTAGAAATGACAATTTGAAAATCAGATCTAACTTAATAGTTTGACGTTCTTTACTTCAAAATAACTAAGTCTTATTTTAGAATACTCAATTTGTAAATCAAGGCTAAGTTATTAGTTTAAAGTTGTTTACATGAAAATATCTACTTCTTGTTTTAGAAATGACAATTTGAAATTCAGATCTAAGTTAACAGTTTGACGTTCTTTACATTAAAATAACTAAGTCCTATTTTAAACTAGTGCATTAGTAAATTAAAACTAAGTTATTAGTATGAAGTTCTTCACTTGAAAAAAACTACCACTGATTTTAGAAATGACAATTTGAAAATCAGATCTAAGTTAATAGTTTGACGTTCTTTACTTCAAAATAACTAAGTCTTATTTTAGAATACTCAATTTGTAAATCAAGGCTAAGTTATTAGTTTAAAGTTGTTTACTTGAAAATATCTACTTCTGATTTTAGAAATGACAATTTGAAAATCAGATCTAAGTTAATAGTTTGACGTTCTTTACTTCAAAACAACTAAGTCTTATTTTAGTATAGTGAATTTGTAAACCAAAACTAAGTTATTAGTATGAAGTTCTTCACTTGAAAACAACTACCACTGATTTTAGAAATGACAATTTGAAAATCAGATCTAAGTTAATAGTTTGACGTTCTTTACTTCAAAATAACTAAGTCTTATTTTAGAATACTCAATTTGTAAATCAAGGCTAAGTTATTAGTTTAAAGTTGCTTACTTGAAAATATCTACTTCTGATTTTCGAAATGACAATTTGAAAATCAGATCTAAGTTAATAGTTTGACGTTCTTTACTTCAAAACAACTAAGTCTTATTTTAGTATAGTGAATTTGTAAACCAAAACAAAGTTATTAGTATGAAGTTCTTCACTTGAAAACAACTACCACTGATTTTAGAACTGACAATTTGAAAATCAGATCTAAGTTAATAGTTTGACGTTCTTTACTTCAAAATAACTAAGTCTTATTTTAGAATACTCAATTTGTAAATCAAGGCTAAGTTATTAGTTTAAAGTTGTTTACTTGAAAATAACTACTTCTGATTTTAGAAATGACAATTTGAAAATCAAATTTATGTTAATAGTTTGACGTTCTTTACTTCAAAACAACTAAGTCTTATTTTAGTATAGTGAATTTGTAAACCAAAACTAAGTTGTTAGTATGAAGTTCTTCACTTGAAAAAAACTACCACTGATTTTAGAAATGACAATTTGAAAATCAGATCTAAATTAACAGTTTGACGTTCTTTACTTTAAAATAACTAAGTCTTATTTTAGACTAGTGAATTTGTAAATTAAAACTAAGTTATTAGTATGAAGTTCTTCACTTGAAAAGAACTACCACTGATTTTAGAAATGACAATTTGAAAATCAGATCTAAGTTAATAGTTTGACGTTCTTTACTTCAAAATAACTAAGTCTTATTTTAGAATACTCAATTTCTAAATCAAGGCTAAGTTATTAGTTTAAAGTTCTTTACTTGAAAATATCTACTTCTTGTTTTAGAAATGACAATTTGAAAATCAGATCTAAGTTAATAGTTTGACGTTCTTTACTTCAAAATAACTAAGTCTTATTTTAGAATACTCAATTTGTAAATCAAGGCTAAGTTCTTAGTTTAAAGTTCTTTACTTGAAAATATCTACTTCTTGTTTTAGTAATGAAAATTTGAAAATCAGATCTAAGTTAACAGTTTGACGTTCTTTACTTCTAAATAACTAAGTCTTATTTTAGTATAGTGAATTTGTAATTTAAAACTAAGTTATTAGTATGAAGTTCTTCACTTGAAAAAAATTACCACTGATTTTAGAAATGACAATTTGAAAATCAGATCTAAGTTAATAGTTTGACGTTCTTTACTTCAAAATAACTAAGTCTTATTTTAGAATACTCAATTTGTAAATCAAGGCTAAGTTATTAGTTTAAAGTTCTTTACTTGAAAATATCTACTTCTTGTTTTAGAAATGACAATTTGAAAATAAGATCTAAGTTAATAGTTTGACGTTCTTTACTTCTAAATAACTAAGTCTTATTTTAGTATAGTGAATTTGTAATTTAAAACAAAGTTATTAGTTTGAAGTTCTTTACTTTAAAATATCTACTACTGATTTTAGAAATGACAATTTGAAAATCAGATCTAAGTTAACAGTTTGACGTTCTTTACTTTAAAATAACTAAGTCTTATTTTAGACTAGTGAATTTGTAAATTAAAACTAAGTTATTAGTATGAAGTTTTTCACTTGAAAAAAACTACCACTGATTTTAGAAATGACAATTTGAAAATCAGATCTAAGTTAATAGTTTGACGTTCTTTACTTCTAAATAACTAAGTCTTATTTTAGTATAGTGAATTTGTAATTTAAAACAAAGTTATTAGTTTGAAGTTCTTTACTTTAAAATATCTACTACTGATTTTAGAAATGACAATTTGAAAATCAGATCTAAATTAACAGTTTGACGTTCCTTACATTAAAATAACTAAGTCCTATTTTAAACTAGTGCATTAGTAAATTAAAACTAAGTTATTAGTATGAAGTTCTTCACTTGAAAAAAACTACCACTGATTTTAGAAATGACAATTTGAAAATCAGATCTAAGTTAATAGTTTGACGTTCTTTACTTCAAAATAACTAAGTCTTATTTTAGAATACTCAATTTGTAAATCAAGGCTAAGTTATTAGTTTAAAGTTGTTTACTTGAAAATATCTACTTCTGATTTTAGAAATGACAATTTGAAAATCAGATCTAAGTTAATAGTTTGACGTTCTTTACTTCAAAACAACTAAGTCCTATTTTAGTATAGTGAATTTGTAAACCAAAACTAAGTTATTATTATGAAGTTCTTCACTTGAAAAAAACTACCACTGATTTTAGAAATGACAATTTGAAAATCAGATCTAAGTTAATAGTTTGACGTTCTTTACTTCAAAATAACTAAGTCTTATTTTACAATACTCAATTTGTAAGTCAAGGCTAAGTTATTAGTTTAAAGATGTTTACTTGAAACTATCTACTTCTTGTTTTAGAAATGACAATTTGAAAATCAGATCTAAGTTAATAGTTTGACCTTATTTACTTCTAAATAACTAAGTCTTATTTTAGTATAGTGAATTTGTAATTTAAAACTAAGTTATTAGTATGAAGTTCTTCACTTGAAAAAAACTACCACTGATTTTAGAAATGACAATTTTAAAAATCAGATCTAAGTTAATAGTTTGACGTTCTTTACTTCAAAACAACTAAGTCTTATTTTAGTATAGTGAATTTGTAAACCAAAACTAAGTTGTTAGTATGAAGTTCTTCACTTGAAAAAAACTACCACTGATTTTAGAAATGACAATTTGAAAATCAGATCTAAATTAACAGTTTGACGTTCTTTACTTTAAAATAACTAAGTTTTATTTTAGACTAGTGAATTTGTAAATTAAAACTAAGTTATTAGAATGAAGTTCTCCACTTGAAAAAAACTACCACTGATTTTAGAAATGACAATTTGAAAATCAGATCTAAGTTAATAGTTTGACGTTCTTTACTTCAAAACAACTAAGTCTTATTTTAGTATAGTGAATTTGTAAACCAAAACTAAGTTATTAGTATGAAGTTCTTCACTTGAAAAAAACTACCACTGATTTTAGAAAAGACAATTTGAAAATCAGATCTAAGTTAATAGTTTGACGTTCTTTACTTCAAAATAACTAAGTCTTATTTTAGAATACTCAATTTGTAAATCAAGGCTAAGTTCTTAGTTTAAAGTTCTTTACTTGAAAATATCTATTTCTTGTTTTAGAAATGATAATTTGAAAATCAGATCTAAGTTAACAGTTTGACGTTCTTTACTTCTAAATAACTAAGTCTTATTTTAGTATAGTGTATTTGTAATTTAAAACTATGTTATTAGTATGAAGTTCTTCACTTGAAGAAAACTACCACTGATTTTAGAAATGACAATTTGAAAATCAGATCTAAGTTAATAGTTTGACGTTCTTTACTTTAAAATAACTAAGTCTTATTTTAGAATACTCAATTTGTAAATCAAGGCTAAGTTATTAGTTTAAAGTTGTTTACTTGACAATATCTACTTCTGATTTTAAAAATGACAATTTGAAAATCAAATCTAAGTTAATAGTTTGACGTTCTTTACTTCAAAACAGCTAAGTCTTATTTTAGTATAGTGAATTTGTAATTTAAAACGAAGTTATTAGTTTGAAATTCTTTACTTGAAAATATCTACTACTGATTTTAGAAATGACAATTTGAAAATCAGATCTAAGTTAACAGTTTGACGTTCTTTACTTTAAAATAACTAAGTCTTATTTTAGACTAGTGAATTTGTAAATTAAAACTAAGTTATTAGTAGGCAGTTCTTCACTTGAAAAAAACTACCACTGATTTTAGAAATGACAATTTGAAAATCAGATCTAAGTTAATAGTTTGACGTTCTTTACTTCAAAATAACTAAGTCTTATTTTAGAATACTCAATTTGTAAATCAAGGCTAAGTTATTAGTTTAAAGTTGTTTACTTGAAAATATCTACTTCTTGTTTTAGAAATGACAATTTGAAAATCAGATCTAAGTTAATAGTTTGACGTTCTTTACTTCTAAATAACTAAGTCTTATTTTAGTATAGTGAATTTGTAATTTAAAACAAAGTTATTAGTTTGAAGTTCTTTACTTTAAAATATCTACTACTGATTTTAGAAATGACAATTTGAAAATCAGATCTAAGTTAACAGTTTGACGTTCTTTACTTTAAAATAACTAAGTCTTATTTTAGACTAGTGAATTTGTAAATTAAAACTAAGTTATTAGTATGAAGTTCTTCACTTGAAAAAAACTACCACTGATTTTAGAAATGACAATTTGAAAATCAGATCTAAGTTAATAGTTTGACGTTCTTTACTTCAAAATAACTAAGTCTTATTTTAGAATACTCAATTTGTAAATCAAGGCTAAGTTATTAGTTTAAAGTTCTTTACTTGAAAATATCTACTTCTTGTTTTAGAAATGACAATTTGAAAATGAGATCTAAGTTAATAGTTTGACGTTCTTTACTTCTAAATAACTAAGTCTTATTTTAGTATAGTGAATTTGTAATTTAAAACAAAGTTATTAGTTTGAAGTTTTTTACTTTAAAATATCTACTACTGATTTTAGAAATGACAATTTGAAAATCAGATCTAAGTTAACAGTTTGACGTTCTTTACTTTAAAATAACTAAGTCTTATTTTAGACTAGTGAATTTGTAAATTAAAACTAAGTTATTAGTATGAAGTTTTTCACTTGAAAAAAACTACCACTGATTTTAGAAATGACAATTTGAAAATCAGATCTAAGTTAATAGTTTGACGTTCTTTACTTCTAAATAACTAAGTCTTATTTTAGTATAGTGAATTTGTAATTTAAAACAAAGTTATTAGTTTGAAGTTCTTTACTTTAAAATATCTACTACTGATTTTAGAAATGACAATTTGAAAATCAGATCTAAGTTAACAGTTTGACGTTCTTTACTTTAAAATAACTAAGTCTTATTTTAGACTAGTGAATTTGTAAATTAAAACTAAGTTATTAGTATGAAGTTCTTCACTTGAAAATATCTACTTCTGATTTTAAAAATGACAATTTGAAAATCAAATCTAAGTTAATAGTTTGACGTTCTTTACTTCAAAACAGCTAAGTCTTATTTTAGTATAGTGAATTTGTAATTTAAAACGAAGTTATTAGTTTGAAATTCTTTACTTGAAAATATCTACTACTGATTTTAGAAATGACAATTTGAAAATCAGATCTAAGTTAACAGTTTGACGTTCTTTACTTTAAAATAACTAAGTCTTATTTTAGACTAGTGAATTTGTAAATTAAAACTAAGTTATTAGTAGGCAGTTCTTCACTTGAAAAAAACTACCACTGATTTTAGAAATGACAATTTGAAAATCAGATCTAACTTAATAGTTTGACGTTCTTTACTTCAAAATAACTAAGTCTTATTTTAGAATACTCAATTTGTAAATCAAGGCTAAGTTATTAGTTTAAAGTTGTTTACATGAAAATATCTACTTCTTGTTTTAGAAATGACAATTTGAAATTCAGATCTAAGTTAATAGTTTGACGTTCTTTACTTCTAAATAACTAAGTCTTATTTTAGTATAGTGAATTTGTAATTTAAAACAAAGTTATTAGTTTGAAGTTCTTTACTTTAAAATATCTACTACTGATTTTAGAAATGACAATTTGAAAATCAGATCTAAGTTAACAGTTTGACGTTCTTTACATTAAAATAACTAAGTCCTATTTTAAACTAGTGCATTAGTAAATTAAAACTAAGTTATTAGTATGAAGTTCTTCACTTGAAAAAAACTACCACTGATTTTAGAAATGACAATTTGAAAATCAGATCTAAGTTAATAGTTTGACGTTCTTTACTTCAAAATAACTAAGTCTTATTTTAGAATACTCAATTTGTAAATCAAGGCTAAGTTATTTGTTTGAAGTTCTTTACTTGAAAATATCTACTTCTTGTTTTAGAAATGACAATTTGAAAATCAGATCTAAGTTAATAGTTTGACGTTCTTTACTTCAAAATAACTAAGTCTTATTTTAGAATACTCAATTTGTAAATCAAGGCTAAGTTCTTAGTTTAAAGTTCTTTACTTGAAAATATCTATTTCTTGTTTTAGAAATGATAATTTGAAAATCAGATCTAAGTTAACAGTTTGACGTTCTTTACTTCTAAATAACTAAGTCTTATTTTAGTATAGTGTATTTGTAATTTAAAACTATGTTATTAGTATGAAGTTCTTCACTTGAAAAAAACTACCACTGATTTTAGAAATGACAATTTGAAAATCAGATCTAAGTTAATAGTTTGACGTTCTTTACTTTAAAATAACTAAGTCTTATTTTAGAATACTCAATTTGTAAATCAAGGCTAAGTTATTAGTTTAAAGTTGTTTACTTGACAATATCTACTTCTGATTTTAAAAATGACAATTTGAAAATCAAATCTAAGTTAATAGTTTGACGTTCTTTACTTCAAAACAGCTAAGTCTTATTTTAGTATAGTGAATTTGTAATTTAAAACGAAGTTATTAGTTTGAAATTCTTTACTTGAAAATATCTACTACTGATTTTAGAAATGACAATTTGAAAATCAGATCTAAGTTAACAGTTTGACGTTCTTTACTTTAAAATAACTAAGTCTTATTTTAGACTAGTGAATTTGTAAATTAAAACTAAGTTATTAGTAGGCAGTTCTTCACTTGAAAAAAACTACCACTGATTTTAGAAATGACAATTTGAAAATCAGATCTAAGTTAATAGTTTGACGTTCTTTACTTCAAAATAACTAAGTCTTATTTTAGAATACTCAATTTGTAAATCAAGGCTAAGTTATTAGTTTAAAGTTGTTTACTTGAAAATATCTACTTCTTGTTTTAGAAATGACAATTTGAAAATCAGATCTAAGTTAATAGTTTGACGTTCTTTACTTCTAAATAACTAAGTCTTATTTTAGTATAGTGAATTTGTAATTTAAAACAAAGTTATTAGTTTGAAGTTCTTTACTTTAAAATATCTACTACCGATTTTAGAAATGACAATTTGAAAATCAGATCTAAGTTAACAGTTTGACGTTCTTTACTTTAAAATAACTAAGTCTTATTTTAGACTAGTGAATTTGTAAATTAAAACTAAGTTATTAGTATGAAGTTCTTCACTTGAAAAAAACTACCACTGATTTTAGAAATGACAATTTGAAAATCAGATCTAAGTTAATAGTTTGACGTTCTTTACTTCTAAATAACTAAGTCTTATTTTAGTATAGTGAATTTGTAATTTAAAACAAAGTTATGAGTTTGAAGTTCTTTACTTTAAAATATCTACTACTGATTTTAGAAATGACAATTTGAAAATCAGATCTAAGTTAACAGTTTGACGTTCTTTACTTTAAAATAACTAAGTCTTATTTTAGACTAGTGAATTTGTAAATTAAAACTAAGTTATTAGTATGAAGTTCTTCACTTGAAAAAAACTACCACTGATTTTAGAAATGACAATTTGAAAATCAGATCTAAGTTAACAGTTTGACGTTCTTTACTTTAAAATAACTAAGTCTTATTTTAGACTAGTGAATTTGTAAATTAAAACTAAGTTATTAGTAGGCAGTTCTTCACTTGAAAAAAACTACCAGTGATTTTAGAAATGACAATTTGAAAATCAGATCTAAGTTAATAGTTTGACGTTCTTTACTTCAAAATAACTAAGTCTTATTTTAGAATACTCAATTTGTAAATCAAGGCTAAGTTATTAGTTTAAAGTTGTTTACTTGAAAATATCTACTTCTTGTTTTAGAAATGACAATTTGAAAATCAGATCTAAGTTAATAGTTTGACGTTTTTTACTTCTAAATAACTAAGTCTTATTTTAGTATAGTGAATTTGTAATTTAAAACAAAGTTATTAGTTTGAAGTTCTTTACTTTAAAATATCTACTACTGATTTTAGAAATGACAATTTGAAAATCAGATCTAAGTTAACAGTTTGACGTTCTTTACTTTAAAATAACTAAGTCTTATTTTAGACTAGTGAATTTGTAAATTAAAACTAAGTTATTAGTATGAAGTTCTTCACTTGAATAAAAACTACCACTGATTTTAGAAATGACAATTTGAAAATCAGATCTAAGTTAATAGTTTGACGTTCTTTACTTCAAAATAACTAAGTCTTATTTTAGAATACTCAATTTGTAAATCAAGGCTAAGTTATTAGTTTAAAGTTGTTTACTTGAAACTATCTACTTCTTGTTCTAGAAATGACAATTTGAAAATCAGATCTAAGTTAATAGTTTGACGTTCTTTACTTCTAAATAACTAAGTCTTATTTTAGAATAGTGAATTTGTAATTTAAAACTAAGTTATTAGTAGGAAGTTCTTCACTTGAAAAAAACTACCACTGATTTTAGAAATGACAATTTGAAAATCAGATCTAAGTTAATAGTTTGACGTTCTTTACTTCAAAATAACTAAGCCTTATTTTAGAATACTCAATTTGTAAATCAAGGCTAAGTTATTAGTTTAAAGTTGTTTACTTGAAAATATCTACTTCTGATTTTAGAAATGACAATTTGAAAATCAGATCTAAGATAATAGTTTGACGTTCTTTACTCCAAAACAACTAAGTCTTATTTTAGTATAGTGAATTTGTAAACCAAAACTAAGTTATTAGTATGAAGTTCTTCACTTGAAAAAAACTACCACTGATTTTAGAAATGACAATTTGAAAATCAGATCTAAGTTAATAGTTTGACGTTCTTTACTTCAAAATAACTAAGTCTTATTTTAGAATACTCAATTTGTAAATCAAGGCTAAGTTATTAGTTTAAAGTTCTTTACTTGAAACTATCTACTTCTTGTTTTAGAAATGACAATTTGAAAATCAGATCTAAGTTAATAGTTTGACGTTCTTTACTTCAAAATAACTAAGTCTTATTTTAGAATACTCAATTTGTAAATCAAGGCTAAGTTCTTAGTTTAAAGTTCTTTACTTGAAAATATCTACTTCTTGTTTTAGAAATGACAATTTGAAAATTAGATCTAAGTTAACAGTTTGACGTTCTTTACTTCTAAATAACTAAGTTTTATTTTAGTATAGTGTATTTGTAATTTAAAACTAAGTTATTAGTATGAAGTTTTTCACTTGAAAAAAACTACCACTGATTTTAGAAATGACAATTTGAAAATCAGATCTAAGTTAATAGTTTGACGTTCTTTACTATAAAATAACTAAGTCTTATTTTAGAATACTCAATTTGTAAATCAAGGCTAAGTTATTAGTTTAAAGTTGTTTACTTGAAAATATCTACTTCTTGTTTTAGAAATGACAATTTGAAAATCAGATCTAAGTTAACAGTTTGACGTTCTTTACTTCTAAATAACTAAGTTTTATTTTAGTATAGTGTATTTGTAATTTAAAACTAAGTTATTAGTATGAAGTTTTTCACTTGAAAAAAACTACCACTGATTTTAGAAATGACAATTTGAAAATCAGATCTAAGTTAATAGTTTGACGTTCTTTACTTTAAAATAACTAAGTCTTATTTTAGAATACTCAATTTGTAAATCAAGGCTAAGTTATTAGTTTAAAGTTGTTTACTTGAAAATATCTACTTCTTGTTTTAGAAATGACAATTTGAAAATCAGATCTAAGTTAATAGTTTGACGTTCTTTACTTTAAAATAACTAAGCCTTATTTTAGAATACTCAATTTGTAAATCAAGGCTAAGTTATTAGTTTAAAGTTGTTTATTTGAAAATATCTACTTCTGATTTTAGAAATGACAATTTGAAAATCAGATCTAAGATAATAGTTTGACGTTCTTTACTCCAAAACAACTAAGTCTTATTTTAGTATAGTGAATTTGTAAACCAAAACTAATTTATTAGTATGAAGTTCTTCACTTGAAAAAAACTACCACTGATTTTAGAAATGACAATTTGAAAATCAGATCTAAGTTAACAGTTTGACGTTCTTTACTTTAAAATAACTAAGTCTTATTTTAGACTAGTGAATTTGTAAATTAAAACTAAGTTATTAGTAGGCAGTTCTTCACTTGAAAAAAACTACCACTGATTTTAGAAATGACAATTTGAAAATCAGATCTAAGTTAATAGTTTGACGTTCTTTACTTCAAAATAACTAAGTCTTATTTTAGAATACTCAATTTGTAAATCAAGGCTAAGTTATTAGTTTAAAGTTGTTTACTTGAAAATATCTACTTCTTGTTTTAGAAATGACAATTTGAAAATCAGATCTAAGTTAATAGTTTGACGTTTTTTACTTCTAAATAACTAAGTCTTATTTTAGTATAGTGAATTTGTAATTTAAAACAAAGTTATTAGTTTGAAGTTCTTTACTTTAAAATATCTACTACTGATTTTAGAAATGACAATTTGAAAATCAGATCTAAGTTAACAGTTTGACGTTCTTTACTTTAAAATAACTAAGTCTTATTTTAGACTAGTGAATTTGTAAATTAAAACTAAGTTATTAGTATGAAGTTCTTCACTTGAATAAAAACTACCACTGATTTTAGAAATGACAATTTGAAAATCAGATCTAAGTTAATAGTTTGACGTTCTTTACTTCAAAATAACTAAGTCTTATTTTAGAATACTCAATTTGTAAATCAAGGCTAAGTTATTAGTTTAAAGTTGTTTACTTGAAACTATCTACTTCTTGTTCTAGAAATGACAATTTGAAAATCAGATCTAAGTTAATAGTTTGACGTTCTTTACTTCTAAATAACTAAGTCTTATTTTAGAATAGTGAATTTGTAATTTAAAACTAAGTTATTAGTAGGAAGTTCTTCACTTGAAAAAAACTACCACTGATTTTAGAAATGACAATTTGAAAATCAGATCTAAGTTAATAGTTTGACGTTCTTTACTTCAAAATAACTAAGCCTTATTTTAGAATACTCAATTTGTAAATCAAGGCTAAGTTATTAGTTTAAAGTTGTTTACTTGAAAATATCTACTTCTGATTTTAGAAATGACAATTTGAAAATCAGATCTAAGATAATAGTTTGACGTTCTTTACTCCAAAACAACTAAGTCTTATTTTAGTATAGTGAATTTGTAAACCAAAACTAAGTTATTAGTATGAAGTTCTTCACTTGAAAAAAACTACCACTGATTTTAGAAATGACAATTTGAAAATCAGATCTAAGTTAATAGTTTGACGTTCTTTACTTCAAAATAACTAAGTCTTATTTTAGAATACTCAATTTGTAAATCAAGGCTAAGTTATTAGTTTAAAGTTCTTTACTTGAAACTATCTACTTCTTGTTTTAGAAATGACAATTTGAAAATCAGATCTAAGTTAATAGTTTGACGTTCTTTACTTCAAAATAACTAAGTCTTATTTTAGAATACTCAATTTGTAAATCAAGGCTAAGTTCTTAGTTTAAAGTTCTTTACTTGAAAATATCTACTTCTTGTTTTAGAAATGACAATTTGAAAATTAGATCTAAGTTAACAGTTTGACGTTCTTTACTTCTAAATAACTAAGTTTTATTTTAGTATAGTGTATTTGTAATTTAAAACTAAGTTATTAGTATGAAGTTTTTCACTTGAAAAAAACTACCACTGATTTTAGAAATGACAATTTGAAAATCAGATCTAAGTTAATAGTTTGACGTTCTTTACTTTAAAATAACTAAGTCTTATTTTAGAATACTCAATTTGTAAATCAAGGCTAAGTTATTAGTTTAAAGTTGTTTACTTGAAAATATCTACTTCTTGTTTTAGAAATGACAATTTGAAAATCAGATCTAAGTTAACAGTTTGACGTTCTTTACTTCTAAATAACTAAGTTTTATTTTAGTATAGTGTATTTGTAATTTAAAACTAAGTTATTAGTATGAAGTTTTTCACTTGAAAAAAACTACCACTGATTTTAGAAATGACAATTTGAAAATCAGATCTAAGTTAATAGTTTGACGTTCTTTACTTTAAAATAACTAAGTCTTATTTTAGAATACTCAATTTGTAAATCAAGGCTAAGTTATTAGTTTAAAGTTGTTTACTTGAAAATATCTACTTCTTGTTTTAGAAATGACAATTTGAAAATCAGATCTAAGTTAATAGTTTGACGTTCTTTACTTTAAAATAACTAAGCCTTATTTTAGAATACTCAATTTGTAAATCAAGGCTAAGTTATTAGTTTAAAGTTGTTTATTTGAAAATATCTACTTCTGATTTTAGAAATGACAATTTGAAAATCAGATCTAAGATAATAGTTTGACGTTCTTTACTCCAAAACAACTAAGTCTTATTTTAGTATAGTGAATTTGTAAACCAAAACTAATTTATTAGTATGAAGTTCTTCACTTGAAAAAAACTACCACTGATTTTAGAAATGACAATTTGAAAATCAGATCTAAGTTAATAGTTTGACGTTCTTTACTTCAAAATAACCAAGCCTTATTTTAGAATACTCAATTTGTAAATCAAGGGTAAGTTATTAGTTTAAAGTTGTTTACTTGAAAATATCTACTTCTGATTTTAAAAATGACAATTTGAAAATCAAATCTAAGTTAATAGTTTGACGTTCTTTACTTCAGCTAAAACTACTACTTAAACAGCTAAGTCTTATTTTAGTATAGTGAATTTGTAAACCAAAACTAATTTATTAGTTTGAAATTCTTTACTTGAAAATATCTACTACTGATTTTAGAAATGACAATTTGAAAATCAGATCTAAGTTAACAGTTTGACGTTCTTTACTTTAAAATAACTAAGTCTTATTTTAGACTAGTGAATTTGTAAATTAAAACTAAGTTATTGGTAGGCAGTTCTTCACTTGAAAAAAACTACCACTGATTTTAAAAATGACAATTTGAAAATCAGATCTAAGTTACTAGTTTGACGTTCTTTACTTCAAAATAACTAAGTCTTACTTTAGAATACTCAATTTGTAAATAAAGGCTAAGTTATTAGTTTAAAGTTGTTTACTTGAAAATATCTACTTCTTGTTTTAGAAATGACAATTTGAAAATCAGATCTAAGTTAATAGTTTGACGTTCTTTACTTCTAAATAACTAAGTCTTATTTTAGTATAGTGAATTTGTAATTTAAAACAAAGTTATTAGTTTGAAGTTCTTTACTTTAAAATATCTACTACTGATTTTAGAAATGACAATTTGAAAATCAGATCTAAATTAACAGTTTGACGTTCTTTACTTTAAAATAACTAAGTCTTATTTTAGACTAGTGAATTTGTAAATTAAAACTAAGTTATTAGTATGAAGTTCTTCACTTGAAAAAAACTACCACTGATTTTAGAAATGACAATTTGAAAATCAGATCTAAGTTAATAGTTTGACGTTCTTTACTTCAAAATAACTAAGTCTTATTTTAGAATACTCAATTTGTAAATCAAGGCTAAGTTATTAGTTTAAAGTTGTTTACTTGAAACTATCTACTTCTTGTTCTAGAAATGACAATTTGAAAATCAGATCTAAGTTAATAGTTTGACGTTCTTTACTTCTAAATAACTAAGTCTTATTTTAGAATAGTGAATTTGTAATTTAAAACTAAGTTATTAGTAGGAAGTTCTTCACTTGAAAAAAACTACCACTGATTTTAGAAATGACAATTTGAAAATCAGATCTAAGTTAATAGTTTGACGTTCTTTACTTCAAAATAACTAAGCCTTATTTTAGAATACTCAATTTTTAAATCAAGGCTAAGTTATTAGTTTAAAGTTGTTTACTTGAAAATATCTACTTCTGATTTTAGAAATGACAATTTGAAAATCAGATCTAAGATAATAGTTTGACGTTCTTTACTCCAAAACAACTAAGTCTTATTTTAGTATAGTGAATTTGTAAACCAAAACTAAGTTATTAGTATGAAGTTCTTCACTTGAAAAAAACTACCACTGATTTAAGAAATGACAATTTGAAAATCAGATCTAAGTTAATAGTTTGACGTTCTTTACTTCAAAATAACTAAGTCTTATTTTAGAATACTCAATTTGTAAATCAAGGCTAAGTTATTAGTTTAAAGTTCTTTACTTGAAAATATCTACTTCTTGTTTTAGAAATGACAATTTGAAAATCAGATCTAAGCTAATAGTTTGACGTTCTTTACTTCAAAATAACTAAGTCTTATTTTAGAATACTCAATTTGTAAATCAAGGCTAAGTTCTTAGTTTAAAGTTCTTTACTTGAAAATATCTACTTCTTGTTTTAGAAATGACAATTTGAAAATCAGATCTAAGTTAACAGTTTGACGTTCTTTACTTCTAAATAACTAAGTCTCATTTTAGTATAGTAAATTTGTAAACCAAAACTAAGTTATTAGTATGAAGTTCTTCACTTGAAAAAAACTACCACTGATTTTAGAAATGACAATTTGAAAATCAGATCTAAGTTAATAGTTTGACGTTCATTACTTCAAAATAACTAAGGATTATTTTAGAATACTCAATTTGTAAATCAAGGTTAAGTTATTAGTTTAAAGTTCTTTACTTGAAAATATCTACTTCTTGTTTTAGAAATTACAATTTGAAAATCAGATCTAAGTTATCAGTTTGACGTTCTTTACTTTAAAATAACTAAGTCTTATTTTAGACTAGTGAATTTGTAATTTAAAACGAAGTTATTAGTTTGAAATTCTTGACTTGAAAATATCTACTACTGATTTTAGAAATGACAATTTGAAAATCAGATCTAAGTTAACAGTTTGACGTTCTTTACTTTAAAATAACTAAGTCTTATTTTAGACTAGTGAATTTGTAAATTAAAACTAAGTTATTAGTAGGCAGTTCTTCACTTGAAAAAAACTACCATTGATTTTAGAAATGACAATTTGAAAATCAGATCTAAGTTAATAGTTTGACGTTCTTTACTTCAAAATAACTAAGTCTTATTTTAGAATACTCAATTTGTAAATCAAGGCTAAGTTATTAGTTTAAAGTTGTTTACTTGAAAATATCTACTTCTGATTTTAGAAATGACAATTTGAAAATCAGATCTAAGTTAATAGTTTGACGTTCTTTACTTCAAAACAACTAAGTCCTATTTTAGAATAGTGAATTTGTAATTTAAAACTAAGTAATTAGTTTGAAGTTTTTCACATTGAAATAACTAGTACGGAATTTTGGAATGCAACTTTGTAAATCAAAGCTAAGGTTATAGTTTGAAGTTCTTTACTAGAAAATATCTACTTCTGGTTTTAGAAATGACAAATTGTAAATCAGATCTAAGTTAATAGTTTGACGTTCTTTACTTCAAAATAACTAAGTCTTATTTTAGAATAGTGAATTTGTAAATCAGAACTAAGTTATTAGTTTGAAGTTTTTTATTTCAGATTTACTAATTCGGATTTTAGTAATGTAAATTTGAAAATCTAAACTAAAGATGTAGTTAAAGTTCTTTACTTGAAAATTTCTACTTCTGATTTTTAGAAATGACAACTAGTAAATCAGATCTAAGTTGATAGTTTGACGTTCTTTACTTTAAAATAACTAAGTCTTATTTTAGACTAGTGAATTTGTAAATTAAAACTAAGTTATTAGTAGGCAGTTCTTCACTTGAAAAAAACTACCACTGATTTTAGAAATGACAATTTGAAAATCAGATCTAAGTTAATAGTTTGACGTTCTTTACTTCAAAGTAACTAAGTCTTATTTTAGAATACTCAATTTGTAAATTAAGGCTAAGTTATTAGTTTAAAGTTTTTTACTTGAAAATATCTACTTCTTGTTTTAGAAATGACAATTTGAAAATCAGATCTAAGTTAATAGTTTGACGTTTTTTACTTCTAAATAACTAAGTCTCATTTTAGTATAGTGAATTTGTAAACCAAAACTAAGTTATTAGTATGAAGTTCTTCACTTGAAAAAAACTACCACTGATTTTAGAAATGACAATTTGAAAATCATATCTAAGTTAATAGTTTGACGTTCATTACTTCAAAATAACTAAGGATTATTTTAGAATACTCAATTTGTAAATCAAGGTTAAGTTATTAGTTTAAAGTTCTTTACTTGAAAATATCTACTTCTTGTTTTAGAAATTACAATTTGAAAATCAGATCTAAGTTATCAGTTTGACGTTCTTTACTTTAAAATAACTAAGTCTTATTTTAGACTAGTGAATTTGTAAATCAGAACTAAGTTATTAGTTTGAAGTTTTTTACATTGAAATAACTAATACGGATTTTTGTACTGTATATTTGAAAATCAAAGCTAAGGTTATAGTTTGAAGTTCTTTACTTGAAAATATCTACTGCTGATTTTAGAAATGACAATTTGAAAATCAGATCTAGTTTAATAGTTTGACGTTCTTTACTTCAAAATAACTAAGTCTTATTTTAGAATACTGAATTTGTAAATCAGAGCTAAGTTATTAGTTTGAAGTTTTCTACTTTGAAATATCTACTTCTGATTTTAGAAATTACAATTTGAAAATCAGATCTAGATTAATTGTTTGACATTCTTTACTACAAATTATTTAAGTCTTATTTTAGAATAGTGAATTCATAAATCAAAACTAAGTTATTAGTTTGAAGTTCTTTACATTGAAATAACTAATACGGATTTTTGTACTGTATATTTGAAAATCAAAGCTAAGGTTATAGTTTGAAGTTCTTTACTTGAAAATATCTACTGCTGATTTTAGAAATGATACTTTGAAAATCAGATCTAAGTTAATAGTTTGACGTTCTTTCCTTCAATATAACTAAGTCTTACTTTAGTATATTTTCTTTATTTGTGAATAATTTCACAATATTCACTTTAGTGAATTTGTAAAGCACAACCAACTTATTAGTTTTTAGTTCTTTTCTTGTAAATCAAAACTAAGTTATTAGTTTGAAGTACTTTACTTAAAAATATCTAAGTCTGATTTTAGAAATGACAATTTGAAAATCAGATCTAAGTTAATAGTTTGACGTTCTTTACTACAAAATAACTAAGTCCTATTTTAGAATAGTGAATTTGTAAATCAGACCTAAGTTATTAGTTTGATGTTTTTTACATTGAAATAACTAATACGGATTTTTGTACTGTATATTTGAAAATCAAAGCTAAGGTTATAGTTTGAAGTTCTTTACTTGAAAATATCTACTGCTGATTTTAGAAATGACAATTTGAAAATCACATCAAAGTTAATAGTTTGACGTTCTTTACTTCAAAATAGATAAGTCTTATTTTAGAATGCTGTATTTGTAAATCGCCACTAAGTTGTTAGTTTGAAGTTTTTTATTTGAAAATATCTGCTTCAGATTTTAGAACTGACAATTTGAAAATTAGATCTAAGTTAATAGTTTGACGTTCTTTACTTCAAACCAACTAAGTCTTATTTTAGTATAGTGAATTTGTAAATCAAAACTAAGTTATTAGTATGAAGTTCTTTACTTGATAAAAACTACTACTGATTTTAGCATAGACAATTTGAAAATCAGATCTAAGTTAATAGTTTGACGTTCTTTACTTCAAAATAACTAAGTCTAATTTTAGACTAGTGATTTTGTAAATTAAAACTAAGTTATTAGTTTAAAGTTTTTTATTTCAAATTTACTAATTCGGATCTTAGTAATGTAAATATCGAAAGCTAATCTAAGGTTGTTGTTTGAAGTTCTTTACTTTGTAGCGCGACCAATTTGCCTTTCCTAAATGGAAACTTGAAATCGCAGCTACTGGGTAGCTACGGAAGCTTGAGCCAGAGGGTGGACTAACTTGTCGATTTTTCTTGCTATCACACACTCTTCTATTTACGGAAACCTGGTGCGTGGGCGCCAATTCGAATAAGTCGAATACAATGACTGGAACGGGGGGTTTAAATAAACGATTGATTCGGAAAAACAATAACAAAAGTATTTATTAATAAAAAAAATTATATTTACAAACTTAAACTGAATTATAAAATTACAAGGAAAACAGTACTGCGTACGGCACTGGTTGTTTACAAGTGTAATAAAAAATGGCTGGTGTATATTGATGTCGGTTTTAGTCTTCTGCACTTTTAGTTTCAACAAAGAGAAATTACAGGTAAATAAGGAGAATCTAATTTCAATGTTGTTACTGAAATATCAAACTAAAAGTTCCTTTTTTAGATTTTTAGAAGGACTACTAGTGTTTAACTGAATTGCTGGTTAATTCAAAGTTACGACTAAGATATTACTATTGCGGGATCTGGATTATGAGTATCTGTGTCTGAATCGTTGAATACTACTGGTTTGGTTATCTGGGATCTAATATAACCTATACGCGTCTTTGATTGTCGTTTCTACTGGTAACCAAATTATAACTATTTAGATGGTTTTTCGCCGGTGGGAATTTCTTTACATTAATAGGTAGGACAAATCTTGTCTCGCCAGGCTATAAACAAGATCTTTTTAGGATGGAGAAGATGAAGTTGTCACGCCAGGCTTTAACAACTTCCGGAAAGGTAATCAGAGCAGGTATTATGAATGATTTTTAGGATTCTTGTCTCGCCAGGCTATAAACAAGATATTTTCAGGAAGGATGTGAAAATGTCGGCACGCCAGGCAGCAACGACGTACTGGAAAACAGGATTAATTGAAACGATCGCTAAGCAGACACGTTTCTGAAGTATCGACTGCAACACTCTTTGAAATGATCGCCAAGCAGACCTATTTCGAAAGCATTAACGGAACAATACCTGCATTGGAAAGGAAAATTTATACCAAACCAAAACATTGGATGAAAACTTAACTGGTTCGTTTTCCTAATAGAATCCTCTGTCATCTTTACCAGTAGTTAAGGTATTACAGGTAATTGTAAACATCTAACAGGTTCCTTTTAACCAACTAAGATTGATAAAACTTAATACGCAACATGGGTTGCCTATCATTTAAATTTTACATTTTAAAAGGTTGTTTTACGATTTTAAATAAAATTTCATCAAAAAATGGTAGTTTCATTACAACCCCGTGCCTTCCGGGAAAACCGAATGTGCAAAACACGACACCAACTAACACCAAGAAAAACTATTAGAATTCATAAAAAAAAAACAACGCCAAGTATTTGGTTTTACTTCTGCTTCGCATTCTTCAGCAGCCGCTTCAATCGTCGGCAGCGCAGCTCTACTGGCTTACCGTCGCATAGGACGATGGACGTGTAAGGGCGTTTTTTCATCCCATTGTCTATGATCTTTTGGATAATTCCAATCTTGGTGATCATGGGCGGAGACACGATTACGTACCCGGTTGTGCTGGGGACTCGGGAGGCATCCACGGGCAACGAAATATCCTCTATGGGTATGGCCGGGCTGCTAGCTACCTTGGGATTCTCCCCTGGAAGTGGAATGTTCGCCACATATTGGTTGTCTTTATGGGCCTCGGAGTGGTTTCTACCAAAGAGACTATCGTTGATGTGGTAAGTGGTTTAACAGTAGGACGAACTTTGGTGGCCGGCGTTTTTCTTGCGGGAGCTCTGGCGATTCTCCGGGTACCTGTAAGATGGTTATTAAGCGTAAGAGTATCCATACCTTTTAACACCTCTGAGAAGGTGTCCTTCTTCTTGCTTCCCTTCTTACTGGTTACCAGTAAAGGTCGGGTTGGACGTCTTCCCCCGGTTGGATCTGGAGGTGGGATGCAACGTCTTCTCAATAACTCCGCTTCTCGTTTGGCTTTCCGCCACAGCTTCCTTTCTTGCATCCTCGACACGGGTCGTCTAGCCAGCGCCTGTATGTTCGGTGGAGGAAAATTCACCGCTTCTACTTCCTTCAGAATTTCTTCCAGAATGGCCTGCTCTCGATCTGGGTTGGTCTTGGGGTTTTCCATTAATTTCCGGTACCACTTTTACGTGTACGAACGCCACAAACTAAATTTATCAGATCGCTCTGGTGCAAGATGTTCATATGGAAAATGATACCTAATATCGCAATTAATTTTACACTTTTAAAACTAAAAATTTTCAAATTTAAAATTATTGCAGCAGGGTCGGATCAGGTTTGAAATACACTTTTCTTAAAATTCGGCAATACCCTCGGCGAGCTTTTCCAGGATAACCCTGCCCCAAAAAAGAATTGAAGGATACCTCTAGCCACCATTTGAACCAACCTTCCTTCTCCGGAATTGAAGGCTAGGGGGTTCTGGATCCACTTTGGTCATCCTCCGGACTGGACTGGACTGGGGCGGCCAAGCCATGCTAGGTAACTCGCCGGGACATCTCTTGCATTCAAAAAAAAATAATTAAAGGGAAGTTTTTCGCTTACCGATTTTTCCTATCTGTGGCTGATGGTCAGGTTTTTGCAGGGTTCTGGCGGTTGACTGGAAACGCTGAAATTTTCGATTTCTCGGTCGAGTTTCTTCTTTAGTTTCAGGACGTCTCGATTGTGTTTCTTCTTTAGTTTAACGACGTCTCGGTCGTGTTGTCTTCTTTAGTTTAACGACGTCTCGGTCGGGTTGTCTTCTTTAGTTTAACGACGTCTCGGTCGGGTTTTTCTGGTGGCGAATTCTGCGTGATCTACGCAATGGTTCTTCTTCTTCGGGTTCTTCATTCCTTCCCCTTAGGGGAATTTCGGCCTCTGGTAGTCGGGGTGTTGTACTCCACTTTATATCTTTTACGTGGGTTCTGCCGATCGGTTCCCCTGTTGGGGTGGTTAGTTCTACTACTACTGGTGATAATATTTTATTTATCACGTAAGGTCCGTGAAATTTAGGAGCCAGCTTAGCTATCACCCCTTCCGGTGCATTCGATAGAACTCTCTGGCGTTTATATACTAAATCTCCTACGATCGGCGATCGGTGGCGTCGTCTCTTATCGTAGTGTTTTTGTTGATGGGTGAAGGCGATGGCCAGGTTTTGTTGCGCTAACTCATGAAGTTCCCCGAGTTTACTCAGTTTCCCTCGGTGTAGTGCGGGGGATATTATGTGATCTGGAGGCAATGGCTGATCTGGTGAGCAATACAGTTCTCGGCCGAAGTTCAACATACACGGAGAAAAACCGGTAGATGCGTGTTGTGCTGTGTTTAGAGCGTATTGGATTTCTGGCAGAAATTCGTCCCACTTTCGATGTTGGTTGGCACATGACTGTGCGATCATCATCCCTATTGTCTTATTCGTTCTCTCTACCGGGTTGTTTTGAGGTGAGTAGGGGGGGGTAAATAGATGTTTTATATTTAACTCATTGGTGAGACTTGCCAATTCTCTGCTGATGTATGGAGTTCCATTGTCCGTCAGGATTTGTTCTGGTTTGCCAAATCTTAACAATACGCGGCTTTTTAACTCTTGGCACACTCCTTTTGCATTGGCTTGCCTGAGAGGGCACAGTTCCACCCATTTTGTAAACGTGTCCTGGAATACTAGCAGGTATTGAAATCCTCTCCGTGAACGTGGAAATGGTCCCATAAAATCGGAGCTGACCGTTTGCCAGGGATGTTGCGGTATTCGCGGGTGCATCTTCCCCACTGGAACTCCGACAGGTAGCTTGTACTGGTTACAAGCGTGGCAGGTTTTGACGTATTGAGCTACGTCGCGAATCAAGCCGGGCCAGTAATATGCCCTCATAATTCGAGCTGCCGTTTTAGCGACTCCTAGATGTCCGGCGGTTGCAAGATCGTGATTGGCACTCAGAATTGACTTTCTCTCTGGTTCTGGGATACATCTCTTCCACGGAGAATCGAAGTCAGCGGTTACAACGCTGGTGATGGTGGGAAACTTTTTGTACAGCTTTTCCCGTTTTATTCGGTATTCTGGATACTGATCAGGGTGTCTCTTAACTTTTAGCCACATCTTCCTGTACCATCTACAGACAGGAGTCGATCGTCTCAATGCGGCTGTCGGGATGGGTTCCTCTTTATTGTTTCGAGACAGCATGTCGGCCACGTAATTATTCTTGCCTGGTTGGTACTCAATTTTATAATCATAGCCCTGCAGCTCTAATATCCACCTGGCAAGTCGTCCTGTAGGATTAGGTTGGGCTTGTAACCAGCGCAGACTTCGGTGGTCGCTTATCACTTTGAAGGTGTAGCCTTCCAAGTAATTTTTCAATTTCTTAATAGCCCACACCACTGCCAGGCATTCTAGTTCTGTAACTGTATAGTTTTTTTCAGCTTTGATCAGGCTACGGCTAATGTAGGTGATGGGTCGGAAGCCCTCCGGATATTCTTGTTCCAGGACAGCTCCAAGTCCCAGATAACAAGCATCTGTTCTTAGTACAAACGGTTTAGTAAAATCCGGGCTGGCTAGCACAGGGGCAATGACTAAGGCATTCTTGAGGTTGGTGAAAGCTTCTTCTTGGGCCGCTTCCCAATTAAGTTTCTGGTTTTTCTTGAGTAGGTCCGTTAAGGGTCCGGCCATGTGAGAAAAATTGGGAATAAATTTCCGGTATCAAGATGCAGCACCGAGAAAACTTCGCACTTGTCGGACAGTGGTTGGGGTTTCGATCCTCTTTATGGCCTCCACTTTCTCAGGATCGGTTTGAATACCGGCTTGACTCACTACATGTCCCAGGTATTTAATTTCTGGTCTGCCGAATGAACACTTCTCTTCATGAATCTGGAGTCCTGTCTTTTTCAGGCGATCGAACACTTTCTTTAGATTGTCTAGGTGCTCTTTTAAGGTATTGCCTCTCACGATTATGTCGTCTATATAGCAATAGGCGATCCCTTCTAACTCCGGTCCGATTATTTGATCCAACAGTCTTTGGAAGGTAGCAGGTGCGGAGTGGAGACCAAACGGCATCACTTTAAACTGGTATAGCTCTCTTCCGGGCACTGTAAAAGCCGTTAGCGGTTTGCTTTCTTCGCTAAGGGGAATTTGCCAATATCCGTCTTTCAGATCGAGGGTACTAATATACTTGGCTCCTCTTAGCCCATCTAATATGGCCTAGATATAGGGTAACGGGTAAGCGTCCTTTTCGCTTAACTCGTTTAGCCTTCGGAAGTCGACGCAAAATCGATACTGATACTGATACGATACGTTAGGTTTCCGAACTAGGACAATCGGCGAGCTCCAGGGGCTATGAGATTTTTCGATTATCCCGGCGGCAAACATTTCATCAACTTTCTCATTGATGATCTCCTGGATCTTTGGGTTCCGGGGAAAATATCGTTGTTTGACGGGTTGCGCACCTGGTTTAAGCCGGATTTTATGATGTGCTTGCGATATAGGACCCTTAAGTTTCTTAAACTCTGGAAGATGTTCGTTTAGGAATTCGAGAAGTTTGTTATTCTCTCCTCCGGTGGTTTTAAGGGACCCAACTTCGCTGGTTTTCTTTGGTTGGGCTATTACCAGACGAGGAGGATTGAGCTTAATAGTGGCATGTAGCTGATTTAATATATTCATCCCGAGTATCGCCTTGGTGTTTAGGTCCGGCACATAGTTCCATTCACTCATGATATTCCGTGGGCCTATGCGGATGAGTACTCTAAACTTTGCTTTTATTTGGGTGGTGCGCCCATCAGCTAATAGTACCTCTCGAGAAGTGCTTATTTCTTGGCTGCGATCATGTCTTTTCAGGTATTGAAATATTTCTCTTCCGATAAAGCTTTCTGCCGCGCCGGTGTCTACCAATGTGAGGAACCGCCTACGTTGAAACTTTATCCTGACATAGGGTCGGTTATCTCGAGAGGCAGTGGATCTGGTTTCGTAGATAGTGGAGACTATGGCCGGGGTTGGAAGAGATTGTCTCCTTAATCTCTTCGGCCTCTCGCGTTTCCCGACATTTCTTTGCATGGACAGTTGGTACTGGCGATATTATTTCGACCACATCTGGAACAACACATACGCCAGGGCTTTCTACAGGTATTCTGCCAATGGTCTAATGCACCACATCTAAAACATCTCTCTCCTCTGGTGTTACCAAGTAGGCTCGAAGTTGTGGGTGTGTTTAGCGGTTTTGCTGCGTAGAGCGGTTGCGATGTGTTTTGCCGAGACGGGATAGTCTCTACTTCCGTTTCTCGCATTGCCAAAACAGGTGTGTTTCGATTGACCTTCCGGGTTTCTTTTAGCGTTCTCTCGGTTTCCTGTGTCAATTCGATTAACTCCTGGACGGTGGTGAAATCTCTTCGCCTTATTGTTAATTTGTACTCTGGTTTGAGATTCTGATGAATAATCTCTGCTTGTTCTGTGGCTGAAAATCTCTCGTAACGTCTCATCAACGTTAGCATGTCGGTTATATATTCTAACACTGGTTCGGTTGTATGGTGTTTGTTGAGGATTTCAGTTCCCAACCGGAATCGATCGTGATCAGGGCAGAAGGAGCGTGGGAAGCAGTCGAGAAATTGGACCCAGCTCGTCCATGTGCTTCTATTATTTCTATACCACAAAAGCGGCCTGTCTTTAAATAATTCGGGCAGTGCCAAGAGAAGAGCATCCTCTGGCACACAGTAGCTGGTTTTTAACTCCTCCAATCTTTCAAGGAAGGATATTGGATCGGTTTTGCCGTCGAACCTCAGGTTCCATTTCCGCACACTGGTGCATATTTCTGCTGGTGTCATTGTTTTTTGTGATATCCCGGGAGAGCTTTGGGTTATCGTGACTCGAGGTTTCTGTCCCTGTCCTGTTTGGAAATATCCCTTTATGCTCTCGCGAATCTCCGCAATAGTGCCTGATGTTTTAAGTTTAAAGCTTTCTGCCAAACTGACTAATTCTGGCTTCTTTAGCGGGTTGAGCCATAAGAAGGTGTTTTCTTTTGGTGGCTGGGGAGACTCTATCGGATCGAAACCTTCGGTAAATGGAAGTGTTAACGGGCTGGTGATTTCTGGTGTAGTCCTTCCCATTAGATCAAGCGTGGGTATTTTAAGATTGTCCATTCTACAAAAGTGTTTATTAGCGTCGAGTTAGGGAGGTGTATCTAATTTCTATTATGATCGGGGTTGCCTATTCCTATTCTTTAATCAACAACCTATAGTTTCGGATCGCGGAAAAGCAAAAGTTTTTCTCGAGGGGGAGTGTGTGTAGCGGTCCCTGCGCGGGCGCCAAATTTGTAGCGCGACCAATTTGCCTTTCCTAAATGGAAAGGTGAAATCGCAGCTACTGGGTAGCTACGGAAGCTTGAGCCAGAGGGTGGACTAACTTGTCGATTTTTCTTGCTATCACACACTCTTCTATTTACGGAAACCTGGTGCGTGGGCGCCAATTCGAATAAGTCGAATACAATGACTGGAACGGGGGGTTTAAATAAACGATTGATTCGGAAAAACAATAACAAAAGTATTTATTAATAAAAAAAATTATATTTACAAACTTAAACTGAATTATAAAATTACAAGGAAAACAGTACTGCGTACGGCACTGGTTGTTTACAAGTGTAATAAAAAATGGCTGGTGTATATTGATGTCGGTTTTAGTCTTCTGCACTTTTAGTTTCAACAAAGAGAAATTACAGGTAAATAAGGAGAATCTAATTTCAATGTTGTTACTGAAATATCAAACTAAAAGTTCCTTTTTTAGATTTTTAGAAGGACTACTAGTGTTTAACTGAATTGCTGGTTAATTCAAAGTTACGACTAAGATATTACTATTGCGGGATCTGGATTATGAGTATCTGTGTCTGAATCATTGAATACTACTGGTTTGGTTATCTGGGATCTAATATAACCTATACGCGTCTTTGATTGTCGTTTCTACTGGTAACCAAATTATAACTATTTAGATGGTTTTTCGCCGGTGGGAATTTCTTTACATTAACAGGTAGGACAAATCTTGTCTCGCCAGGCTATAAACAAGATCTTTTTAGGATGGAGAAGATGAAGTTGTCACGCCAGGCTTTAACAACTTCCGGAAAGGTAATCAGAGCAGGTATTATGAATGATTTTTAGGAATCTTGTCTCGCCAGGCTATAAACAAGATATTTTCAGGAAGGATGTGAGGATGTCGGCACGCCAGGCAGCAACGACGTACTGGAAAACAGGATTAATTGAAACGATCGCTAAGCAGACACGTTTCTGAAGTATCGACTGCAACACTATTTGAAATGATCGCCAAGCAGACCTATTTCGAAAGCATTAACGGAACAATACCTGCATTGGAAAGGAAATTTATACCAAACCAAAACATTGGATGAAAACTTAACTGGTTCGTTTCCCTAATAGAATCCTCTGTCATCTTTACCAGTAGTTAAGGTATTACAGGTAATTGTAAACATCTAACAGGTTCCTTTTAACCAACTAAGATTGATAAAACTTAATACGCAACATGGGTTGCCTATCATTTAAATTTTACATTTTAAAAGGTTGTTTTACGATTTTAAATAAAATTTCATCAAAAAATGGTAGTTTCATTACAACTTGAAAATAACTACTACTGATTTTAGAAATGACAATTTGAAAATCAGATCTAAGTTAAAAGTTTGACGTACCTTACTTCAAAATAACTTAGTCTTGTCTTAGAATAGTGAATTTGTAAATCAAAACTAAGTTATTAATTTGTAGTTCTTTACTTGAAAATATCTACTTCTGATTTTAAAAATGACAATTTGAAAATCAGATCTAAGTTAATGGTTTGACGTTCTTTACTTCATAACAACTAAGTCTTATTTTAGTATAGTGAATTTGTAAATCAAAACTAAGTTATTAGTTTCAAGTTCTATACTTGAAAATATCAACTACTGATTTTAGAAATGACAATTTGAAAATCAGATCTAAGGTAATAGTTTGACGTTCGAGTTATTACGTTATTACGTTATTACGTTCGTAATAGTTTGGGGTCCGACGGCTAGTACGGGTCTCGGGGGCTGCATGCCTTGCCAGAAAGTGTGCAGCAACAAAACCCCGAGTAAGGCCTGTCTCACTAAGAGCTCTGCTAGCAAGTACTCTTCCACCTCCTCGTGGTGGACCCTGGGTAATGCCAACGGAAGAGTGCGAAAAGCGAGCTTCCGGCGCTTAAAAACTGGAACAACCTGGCTAAGGGTAGGAGGCCCCGACAGAAATCTCCAAAAGATGAACCTAGCATGAATATGGACAAAGATAATGAAACGATGATTACGGTGCAGGGGAGGGATACCCCAGTACCGGTCGGGTCGGGTGGACTTGGAGCGGGCCCCCACCGACCGTCAGCAAGCGACCGTTCTACGTCTCAAGTAGGCAACCAGGCTGGGACGTACTCACCAGCAACTGGAAGAGGACGAGAAGATCTTAGAAAACATATTTCTAAAATAACTGACTTTCTCCAACAGAAAGAATGTAAGAATGTTCCAGTGTCTTTAAAAACCATGCTGACACAAATGCAAAGAAAAATTGAGAAGATAAGCACTGAAGAAGTTAGAAAACCGTCGGAAGAAGTTTTCCCAATAATGGCGGAGCTAGTACAGGAAATAGGCAAACAGGGAATGCTAATAAAAGATCTGTCATCGCAAGTAGCACTGTGCAACAAGGAAGTCGCAAAGGTAAAGACTGAGGCGCGTCTTTATCAAAATAGACCGGATCCCAACACAGAAGGTGTTGAATTGCAGATCGAAGTGCTGAGAACAGTCGAAATGAATGTAAAGGCTACCCTAGAAAAAGTTCAAACTATGGACGACGCCGTGGGGTCTTTGACTCAGTCGTTGGAAACTATTCATGAAAGGCAGTTTGAGACATCCTTCACACCCGAGCAGATGGATACGATGCAAGAGCTGGTAGATCAAATGAAGTCGCTAGGCAAAAAAGTGGGCGAAGTACAAAAACACCTAGAAGCCGCAGAAGAAAGATGCACCAAAATCTGCGTCAACCAGTCAACAAGCATCTCGGGACTCAGGCCCGAGCTCGCCGAGGAAACGATGAAAAACAATTTCCCTCAAAGTTTAGCAACCAGGCTGACGCAGAAACCGTTAGCTGCAAGCAGTCCCTACCCAACCGCAAAAGTCGCCAATGAGATAGAAAACAGCCAATCCGAAAAAAACGACGGTTTTATTGACCCTCTTGAGAAGATTCGTAACAAGAGAGCTAAAGCAAAACAACGTACAAAAGAAAGAAAAGAGAAAGCTGAAGCGATGGAGAAGGCTGCAACTATTAATAAAACATCAAAACATAAAGAAAATAAAAAACCTCCGGCGCTACTCATTAAAGCTACCGAGACTCTCTCTTACAAAGAAGTCTTAACAAAGCTAAAAGATTGCCTAAAGAACAGTGGCGACACGGTAGGCAAGGTGGTCAAAACAAAAGGCGGTGACGTCCTTGTCGAACCCGGAATTGGAAATGACAACACGCAGTTCTACGAAAAGCTTAGCGAAAAAATGGGCGAGATACAGATACACAAACTCTTCCACAAAATTGACCTAAAGATATTAGATCTTGACGAACTGGTAGACGAAGAAGAAGTTATAGCATGTCTGAGACGTTATGTTGGCCAAGAGAGATACCTACACCTACGATCTCTCCGCCCAGCATTTGGTGGCACACAAACGGCGGTGGTTAGCTGCGATGAGATGGCAGCGGGTAAACTACTAGAGCTCGGCAGAGTAACTGTTGGAATGATTTCCGGCTGTAGAGTCCGACAGTTTTTTCTTGGGTTCTGCCCAAGATGTTGGGGCGATGGACACCCGGCATCTAGCTGCACAGGAGCTAGAGGCGACAGATGTCTCAACTGCGGCGAACAAGGCCACAAGATCGCAAGCTGCAAAGCGAACACGAAGTGCTACGACTGCGGGGGCGCACACCGAACAAACGGACGGGAGTGCACGGGCCTTAACAGAAGTTCAGATGTTGCAAATTAACCTAAATTGTGCAAAAGCTGCCCAGGACCTCCTGTATGAGACTATGCACAGAAGAAACATTGGTGTCGCGATCATCAGCGAACCAAACCAACGATGGGCAGCAAGTCCGACTGCAGATCGAATTATTAGTCTGGATGGCAAATCGGCTTTAATTGTGGCGGCCGATATAGAGATAAGGGGAAGAGGCATTGGTAACACCTTCGTATGGATAAATCTTGGAGAATACGATGTTTATTCCTGCTACCACTCACCAAACGAGCAGCGGCAAGTAGTAGAGAACGAGTTATTGGCACTGTTTGAGCAAATTAAGACAAGAGGCAGACCTGCTATAATAGGAGGAGATTTCAATGCCAAATCGCCTGAGTGGGGAATCCCCAAAGTAGAAAACTCAGACCATCAGAAAACGGAAGATCAAAGAGGGACTCTGCTATCCGAGCTAATTGTGGAGTATGAAATGGTCGTACTAAACGAAGGCGAACAACCAACCTTCGAAAGAGGAGCGTGTAGATCTATACTTGACGTCACCCTGGCCACCCAGTCGCTCTCGAACCGCGTTTCTAATTGGATGGTGCTGGATGAAGAAACGTCTAGTGATCACCGCTACGTGCAGTTTCAAGTCGCAATAAATGCCACGAAGAGGACCCCACAAATGAGATGGACCTGGAAAAAGATAAACGAAGACAAATTAGTCGAGTTTCTATCCACCAAGGAGCCAAATGACGACACCAGCGCATCATTGGACGAGTTTCTGCAGCAAGCGTGCGAAAGCTGCATGCCTAAAACGTCTTGTAAGCGACCGCCGGTATACTGGTGGACGGAAGAAATTGCGACGCTTCGAAAACTCTGCACAAGAGCCAGACGCCAATATTATAGAGCGTTGGCAAGAAACCAGAAAAATTCAGATCTACTCAAAGTGAACTTAAGAGAAGCCAGAAGGAACTTGTCGAAAGAAATTGACAATAGTAAGAAGAGAAACTGGGACAGCCTTATTAGGGAGCTGGATGACGATGTTTGGGGAAAAGCGTACAAAATCGTGACCAAGAGATTCGGGGCACGAAACAGCACGGGAATAGAGGAAGACCAACTTGAGCCGATATTGGCGGAACTATTTCCACACTGTGCGGAGCAAGTACAACCACAGCCTATAGTACAACAACATAGCACCCCAGCATCTTCTATCCCTCTGTTTACCGAAGCCGAACTGAAAACGGCGCTGGCAACGATAAAAAATAATAAGGCACCCGGCCCAGATGGCATCCCTGCGGTACTGGTTAAGAAGGTGGGAGAGACACAGCCCAAGCACTACATCAACGCCTTCAACAAAATAATTAATAGCGGAACATACCCTAAAAGCTGGAAGGCGGCAAACCTGATCTTGATCCGCAAGGGGGACAAACCTATGGGACAGCCGAATTCCTATAGACCCCTATGCCTCTTGAACCATGTGGGGAAGCTTTTCGAAAGGATGCTCCTAGCAAGAATGCATACAGAGATAGAAGAGGGCGAAGGGCTGTCGGATAAGCAATACGGCTTCAGAAAGAAGAAGTCCACAACAAGTGCGATTGAGAAAATCGTAAGCATTACCCGTGAAGCCAGAGAGGGTACGCGGTATACTCGTAGGTTCCCACTACTGGTGGCCCTGGATGTAAGAAACGCCTTTAACACGGTGAGATGGGGAAACATCACCAGTGAGTTGTCACGCAGAGGTATGAGTCCCTACATTAGGAAAGTTATCGACAGCTACTTTAAAGACAGGTGGATAACTGCTCAGGAGGCAGGAAAGACCATGAGATTTAAGATGACTGGAGGAGTTCCGCAGGGCTCGGTACTTGGGCCGACCTTGTGGAACCTAACCTATGACGGTGTCTTGCGTCTACATATGCCAGAGGGAGTAGAACTAGTAGGTTTTGCGGATGACCTCACATTAGTAGCGGTCGCAAAGACCGAAGAAGAGATTCAGTGGAAAACAGAAGCTGCGGTACAGGCCATCTGCAATTGGTTGCGGGACAATGGCTTAGCAATTGTCCCACAGAAAACAGAAATGCTTCTTGCAAGCGGGAAGAGACAACACTCTCCAATAAAAATTAAAGTAGAGGGCAGCATAGTTAGACCCACCGATAAGAAATCAATTAGAATTTTGGGGATACAAGTTGATAAATATATCAACTTTGGTGACCACATAACCCAATCGGCGGATAGAGCAACCAAGGCGGCGACTATGATCTCCAGATTGCTACCAAACATTGGTGGTCCATCGGAGCCGAAAAGAAGACTTCTGGCCTCAGTAGCACATTCAGTTATGTTGTACGGGGCCCCAATTTGGGCAGACAGCTTGCAGAAATACGCAAGCTATGCCATGCGATACGCGAAAGTGCAGCGAAAGATGGCTTTGAGAGTGGCTAGGGCGTATAGAACAACGTCAACCGATGCTCTGCTAGTCTTGGCGTCTATGGTTCCAATCGATCTCCTGGCAGTAGAAAGGAGCTCAAAATACAAAAAAGTGCTTATGTCGTACAACGAGTTGCGCAAGTGCTCGTTGAACAGCTGGCAGAAAAGATGGGACGACAGCGAGAAGGGCAGGTGGACTCACCGGCTAATTCTCAGCATTGAAGCGTGGTGCAATAGAGCGCACGGCACGCTGTCGTATGAATTAACACAGCTGCTAGGAGGACACGGGTGTTTCCAGGAATATCTCTACCGGTTCCAGAGGGTTGACAACCACTATTGCCCTTCCTGTGGCGAAGTTGATACAGTACTCCACACTTTTTTTGAATGCGAAAAATGGCAAACCCAGCGTGGCGAACTCCTGGAGATAGCTGTGAAGAACTTGACACCGGACAACCTGGTAGAATTTATGATGGAAAAAGAAGCGGACTGGACAGCCGTAGCAGCATTTGCAGTAGAAGTCATTTCCACTAAAGAAACTGATCAACGCGAAGCTATGCCCCAATAGACAACCATAAAGCAAGAAAGATACAATAAATTAACAACAAAGAAGCATAAAGACCCGAAAGGGTGAAGCAAGCAATTATGACTTGAAGTGAGCCGTTCGGAAGTAATGCGGAAGCGAATCCCGGCGTCTCTACGGAGTGGGGTTTTAGTCAGTAAGAATCTGACACTCCCTCCCGTTCATTGGGGGGGGCCTATGCAAGGTTTCCCCACTCCCAACGAACACAAAAAAAAAAAAAAAAAAAAAAAAAAAAAGTTTGACGTTCTTTACTTCAAAATAACTATGTTTTATTTTAGAATAGAGAATTTGCAAATCAAAACTAAGTTATTAGTTTGAAGTTCTTTACTTTGAAATATCTACTTCTTTTCTAAGAAATGACAATTTGAAAATCAGATCTAAGTTAATAGAATGACGTTCTTTACTTCAAAATAGATAAGTCTTATTTTAGAATACTGTATTTGTAAATCAAAACTAAGTTGTTAGTTTGAAGTACTTTATTTGAAAATATCTGCTTCAGATTTTAGAAATGACAATTTGAACATCAGATCTAAGTTAATAGTTTGACGTTCTTTACATCAAAATAACTAAGCCTTATTTTAGAATACTCAATTTGTAAATCAATGCTAAGTTATTAGTTTAAAGTTGTTTACTTGAAAATATCTACTTCTGATTTTAGAAATGACAATTTGAAAATCAGATCTAAGTTAATAGTTTGACGTTCTTTACTTCAAAACAACTAAGTCTTATTTTAGTATATTGAATTTGTAAACCAAAACTAAGTTATCAGTATGAAGTTCTTCACTTGAAAAAAACTACCACTGATTTTAGAAATGACAATTTGAAAATCAGATCTAAGTTAATAGTTTGACGTTCCTTACTTCAAAATAACTAAGTCTTATTTTAGAATACTCAATTTGTAAATCAAGGCTAAGTTATTAGTTTAAAGTTGTTTACTTGAAAATATCTACTTCTGATTTTAGAAATGACAATTTGAAAATCAGATCTAAGTTAATAGTTTGACGTTCTTTACTTCAAAACAACTAAGTCTTATTTTAGTATAGTGAATTTGTAAACCAAAACTAAGTTATCAGTATGAAGTTCTACACTTGAAAAAAACTACCACTGATTTTAGAAATGACAATTTGAAAATCAGATCTAAGTTAATAGTTTGACGTTCTTTACTTGAAAAAAACTAAGTCTTATTTTAGAATACTCAATTTTCTAAATCAAGGCTAAGTTATTAGTTTAAAGTTCTTTACTTGAAAATATCTACTTTATGTTTTAGAAATGACAATTTGAAAATCAGATCTAAGTTAATAGTTTGACGTTCTTTACTTCTAAATAACTAAGTCTTATTTTAATATAGTGTATTTGTAAATCAAAACTAAGTTATAAGTTTGAAATTGTTTACTTTGAAATATCTACTTTTGATTTTAGAAATGACCATTTGAAAATCTGATCTAAGTTAGTAGTTTCACGATTTTTACTTTAAAATAACTAAGTCTTACTTTAAAATAGTGAATTTGTAAATCAATAGAAACTTATCAAATAGAAGTTCTATACTTGAAAATATCTACTTCTGATTTTAGTAATCACAATTTAAAAATCAGGTCTAAGTTAATAGTTTGACGTTTTTTATTTCTAAACAAATAAGTCTTATTTTAGTATAGTGAATTTGTAAATCAAAACTAAGTTATTAGTTTGAAGTTAGTTACTTGAACATCTCTACTTCTGATTTTGTAAAATAACAATTTGAAAATCAAATCTAAGTTATTAGTTTGAAGTTCTTTACTTGAAAATATGTACTACTGATTTTAGAAATTACAATTTGAAAATCAGATATAGTTATTAGTTTGACGTTCTTTACTTAAAAATAATTAAGTCTTACTTTAGAATAGTGAATTTGGAAATCAAAACTAAGTTATTAGTTGGAAGTTCTTTACTTTGAAATATCTACTTCTGATTTAAGAAATGACAATTTGAAAATCAGATCTAAGTGAATAGTTTGACGTTCTTTACTTCAAACTAACTAAGTCTTATTTTAGAATAGTGAATTTGTAAATCAAAACTAAGTTATTAGTTAAAAGATCTTTATTTGAAAATATTTGCTTTAGATTTTAGAAATGACAATTTGAAAATCAGATCTAAGTGAATAGTTTGACGTTCTTTACTTCAAAATAGATAAGTCTTATTTTAGAATAGTGTATTTGTAAATCAAAACTAAGTTATTAGTTTGAAGTACTTTACTTAAAAATATCTAGTACTTCTGATTTTAGAATGACAATTTGAAAATCAGAGTTAAGTTAATAGTTTGACGTTCTTTACTTCAAAATAACTAAGTATTATTTTAGAATATTGAATTTGTAAATCAAAACTAAGTTATTAGTTTAAAGATCTTTACTTGAAAATATCTGCTTTAGATTTTAGAAATGACAATTTGAAAAACAGATCTAAATTAATAATTTGACGTTTTTTACTTCAAAACAACTAAGTCTTATTTTAGTATAGTGAATTTGTAAATTAAAACTAAGTTATTAGTATGAAGTTCTTCACTTGAAAAAAACTACCACTGATTTTAGAAATGACAATTTGAAAATCAGATCTAAGTTAATAGTTTGACGTTCTTTACTTCAAAATAACTAAGTCTTATTGTAGAATACTCAATTTGTAAATCAAGGCTAAGTTATTAGTTTAAAGTTGTTTACTTGAAAATATCTACTTCTGATTTTAGAAATGACATTTTGAAAATCAGATCTAAGTTAATAGTTTGACGTTCTTTACTTCAAAACAACTAAGTCTTATTTTAGAATATTGAATTTGTAAATCAAAACTAAGTTATTAATTTAAAGATCTTTATTTGAAAATATCTGCTTTAGATTTTAGAAATGACAATTTGAAAATAAGATCTAAATTAATAATTTGACGTTCTTTACTTCAAAACAACTAAGTCTTATTTTAGTATAGTGAATTTGTAAATTAAAACTAAGTTATTAGTATGAAGTTCGTCACTTGAAAAAAACTACCACTGATTTTAGAAATGATAATTTGAAAATCAGATCTAAGTTAATCGTTTGACGTTCTTTACTTCTAAATAACTAAGTCTTACTTTAATATAGTGTATTTGTAAATCAAAACTAAGTTATAAGTTTGAAATTGTTTACTTTGAAATATCTACTTTTGATTTTAGAAATGATCATTTGAAAATCTGATCTAAGTTAATAGTTTGACGATTTTTACTTTAAAATAACTAAGTCTTACTTTAAAATAGTGAATTTGTAAATCAATACAAACTTATCAAATAGACGTTCTATACTTGAAAATATCTACTTCTGATTTTAGTAATCACAATTTAAAAATCAGATCTAAGTTAATAGTTTGACGTTCTTTATTTCTAAACAAATAAGTCTTATTTTAGTATAGTGAATTTGTAAATCAAAACTAAGTTATTAGTTTGAAGTTATTTACTTGAACATCTCTACTTCTGATTTTGTAAAATAACAATTTGAAAATCAAATCTAAGTTGTTAGTTTGAAGTTCTTTACTTGAAAATATGTACTACTGATTTTAGAAATGACAATTTGAAAATCAGATATAGTTATTAGTTTCACGTTCTTTACTTAAAAATAATTAAGTCTTACTTTAGAATAGTGAATTTGGAAATCAAAACTAAGTTATTAGTTGGAAGTTCTTTACTTTGAAATATCTACTTCTGATTTAAGAAATGACAATTTAAAAATCAGATCTAAGTGAATAGTTTGACGTTCTTTACTTCAAACTAACTAAGTCTTATTTTAGAATAGTGAATTTGTAAATCAAAACTAAGTTATTAGTTTAAAGATCTTTATTTGAAAATATTTGCTATAGATTTTAGAAATGACAATTTGAAAATCAGATCTAAGTTAATAGTTTGACGTTCTTTACATCAAAATAACTAAGCCTTATTTTAGAATACTCAATTTGTAAATCAATGCTAAGTTATTAGTTTAAAGTTGTTTACTTGAAAATATCTACTTCTGATTTTAGAAATGACAATTTGAAAATCAGATCTAAGTTAATAGTTTGACGTTCTTTACTTCAAAACAACTAAGTCTTATTTTAGTATAGTGAATTTGTAATTTAAAACGAAGCTATTAGTTTGAAATTCTTTACTTGAAAATATCTACTACTGATTTTAGAAATGACAATTTGAAAATCAGATCTAAGTTAACAGTTTGCAGTTCTTTATTTTAAAATACCTAAGTCTTATTTTAGACTAGTCAATTTGTAAATTAAAACTAAGCTATTAGTATGAAGTTCTTCACTTGAAAAAAACTACCACTGATTTTAGAAATGACAATTTGAAAATCAGATCTAAGTTAATAGTTTGACGTTCTTTACTTCAGAATAACTAAGTCTTATTTTAGAATACTCAATTTGTAAATCAAGGCTAAGTTATTAGTTTAAAGTTGTTTACTTGAAAATATCTACTTCTTGTTTTAGAAATGACAATTTGAAAATCAGATCTAAGTTAATAGTTTGACGTTCTTTACTTCTAAATAACTAAGTCTTATTTTAGTATAGTGAATTTGTAATTTAAAGCAAAGTTATTAGTTTGTAGTTCTTTACTTTAAAATATCTACTACTGATTTTAGAAATGACAATTTGAAAATCAGATCTAAGTTAACAGTTTGACGTTCTTTACTTTAAAATAACTAAGTCTTATTTTAGACTAGTGAATTTGTAAATTAAAACTAAGTTATTAGTATGAAGTTCTTCACTTGAAAAAAACTACCACTGATTTTAGAAATGACGATTTGAAAATCAGATCTAAGTTAATAGTTTGACGTTCTTTACTTCAAAATAACTAAGTCTTATTTTAGAATACTCAATTTGTAAATCAAGGCTAAGTTATTAGTTTAAAGTTGTTTACTTGAAAATATCTACTTCTGATTTTAGAAATGACAATTTGAAAATCAGATCTAAGTTAATAGTTTGACGTTCTTTACTTCAAAACAACTAAGTCTTATTTTAGTATAGTGAATTTGTAAACCAAAACTAAGTTATTAGTATGAAGTTCTTCACTTGAAAAAAACTACCTCTGATTTTAGAAATGACAATTTGAAAATAAGATTTAAGTTAATAGTTTGACGTTCTTTACTTCAAAATAACTAAGTCCTATTTTAGAATACTCAATTTGTAGATCAAAGCTAAGTTATTAGTTTAAAGTTCTTTACTTGAGAATATCTACTTCTTGTTTTAGAAATGACAATTTGAAAATCAGATCTAAGTTAATAGTTTGACGTTCTTTACTTCTAAAGAACTAAGTCTTATTTTAGTATAGTGAATTTGTAATTTAAAACTAAGTTATTAGTATGAAGTTCTTCACTTGAAAAAAACTACCACTGATTTTAGAAATGACAATTTGAAAATCAGATCTAAGTTAATAGTTTGACGTTCTTTACTTCAAAATAACTAAGTTTTATTTTAGAAAACTCAATTTGTAAATCAAGGCTAAGTTATTAGTTTAAAAATGTTTACTTGAAAATATCTACTTCTGATTTTAGAAATGACAATTTGAAAATCAAATCTAAGTTAATAGTTTGACGTTCTTTACTTCAAAACAACTAAGTCTTATTTTAGTATAATGAATTTGTAATTTAAAACGAAGTTATTAGTTTGAAATTCTTTACTAGAAAATATCTACTTCTGATTTTAGAAATGACAATTTGAAAATCAGATCTAAGTTAACAGTTTGACGTTCTTTACTTTAAAATAACTAAGTCTTATTTTAGACTAGTGAATTTGTAAATTAAAACTAAGTTATTAGTATGAAGTTCTTCACTTGAAAAAAACTACCACTGATTTTAGATATGACAATTTGAAAATCAGATCTAAATTAATAGTTTGACGTTCTTTACTTTAAAATAACTCAGTCTTATTTTAGAATACTCAATTTGTAAATCAAGGCTAAGTTATTAGTTTAAAAATCTTTACTTGAAAATATCTACTTCTGATTTTAGAAATGACAATTTGAAAATCAAATCTAAGTTAATAGTTTGACGTTCTTTACTTCAAAACAACTAAGTCTTATTTTAGTATAGTGAATTTGTAATTTAAAACGAAGTTATTAGTTTGAAATTCTTTACTTGAAAATATCTACTACTGATTTTAGAAATGACAATTTGAAAATCAGATCTAAGTTAACAGTTTGACGTTCTTTACTTTAAAATAACTAAGTCTTAATTTAGACTAGTGACTTTGTAAATTAAAACTAAGTTATTAGTATGAAGTTCTTCACTTGAAAAAAACTACCACTGATTTTAGAAATGACAATTTGAAAATCAGATCTAAGTTTATAGTTTGACGTTCTTTACTTCAAAATAACTAAGTCTTATTTTAGAATACTCAATTTGTAAATCAAGGCTAAGTTATTAGTTTAAAGTTGTTTACTTGAAAATATCTACTTCTTGTTTTAGAAATGACAATTCTAAAATCAGATCTAAGTTAATAGTTTGACGTTCTTTAGTTCTAAATAACTAAGTCTTATTTTAGTATAGTGAATTTGTAATTTAAAACAAAGTTATTAGTTTGAAGTTCTTTACTTTAAAATATCTACTACTGATTTTAGAAATGGCAATTTGAAAATCAGATCTAAGTTAACAGTTTGACGTTCTTTACTTTAAAATAACTAAGTCTTATTTTAGACTAGTGAATTTGTAAATTAAAACTAAGTTATTAGTATGAAGTTCTTCACTTGAAAAAAACTACCACTGATTTTAGAAATGACGATTTGAAAATCAGATCTAAGTTAATAGTTTGACGTTCTTTACTTTAAAATAACTAAGTCTTATTTTAGAATACTCAATTTGTAAATCAAGGCTAAGTTATTAGTTTAAAGTTGTTTACTTGAAAATATCTACTTCTGATTTTGGAAATGACAATTTGAAAATCAGATCTAAGTTAATAGTTTGACGTTCTTTACTTCAAAACAACTAAGTCTTATTTTAGTATAGTGAATTTGTAAACCAAAACTAAGTTATTAGTATGAAGTTCTTGACTTGAAAAAAACTACCACTGATTTTAACAATGACAATTTGAAAATCAGATCTAAGTTAATAGTTTGGCGTTCTTTACTTCTAAATAACTAAGTCTTATTTTAGAATAGTGAATTTGTAATTTAAAACTAAGTTATTAGTATGAAGTTCTTCACTTGAAAAAAACTACCACTGATTTTAGAAATGACAATTTTAAAATCAGATCTAAGTTAATAGTTTGACGTTCTTTACTTCAAAATAACTAAACCTTATTTTAGAATACTCAATTTGTAAATCAAGGCTAAGTTATTAGTTTAAAGTTGTTTACTTGAAAATATCTACTTCTGATTTTAAAAATGACAATTTGAAAATCAGATCTAAGTTAATAGTTTAACGTTCTTTACTTCAAAACAACTAAGTCTTATTATAGTATAGTGAATTTGTAAACCAAAACTAAGTTATTAGTATGAAGTTCTTCACTTGAAAAAAACTACCACTGATTTTAGAAATGACAATTTGAAAATCAGATCTAAGTTAATAGTTTGACGTTCTTTACTTCAAAATAACTAATTCTTATTTTAGACTAGTGAATTTGTAAATTAAAACTAAGTTATTAGTATGAAGTTCTTTACTTGAAAAAAACTACCAATGATTTTAGAAATGACAATTTGAAAATCAGATCTAAGTTAATAGTTTGACGTTCTTTACTTCAAAATAACTAAGCCTTATTTTAGAATACTCAATTTGTAAATCAAGGCTAAGTTATTAGTTTAAAGTTGTTTACTTGAAAATATCTACTTCTGATTTTAAAAATGACAATTTGAAAATCAGATCTAAGTTAATAGTATGACGTTCTTTACTTCAAAACAACTAAGTCTTATTATAGTATAGTGAATTTGTAAACCAAAACTAAGTTATTAGTATGAAGTTCTTCACTTGAAAAAAACTACCACTGATTTTAGAAATGACAATTTGAAAATCAGATCTAAGTTAATAGTTTGACGTTCTTTCCTTCAAAATAACTAAGTCTTATTTTAGACTAGTGAATTTGTAAACCAAAACTAAGTTATTAGTATGAAGTTCTTCACTTGAAAAAAACTACCACTGATTTTAAAAATGACAATTTGAAAATCAGATCTAAGTTAATAGTTTGACGTTCTTTACTTCAAAATAACTAAGTCTTATTTTAGAATACTCAATTTGTAAATCAAGGCTAAGTTATTAGTTTAAAGTTGTTTACTTGAAAATATCTACTTCTTGTTTTAGAAATGACAATTTGAAAATCAGATCTAAGTTAATAGTTTGACGTTCTTTACTTCTAAATAACTAAGTCTTATTTTAGAATAGTGAATTTGTAATTTAAAACTAAGTTATTAGTATGAAGTTCTTCACTTGAAAAAAACTACCACTGATTTTAGAAATGACAATTTTAAAATCAGATATAAGTTAATAGTTTGACGTTCTTTACTTCAAAATAACTAAGCCTTATTTTAGAATACTCAATTTGTAAATCAAGGCTAAGTTATTAGTTTAAAGTTGTTTGCTTGAAAATATCTACTTCTGATTTTAGAAATGACAATTTGAAAATCAGATCTAAGTTAACAGTTTGACGTTTTTTACTTCAAAACAACTAAGTCTTATTTTAGTATAGTGAATTTGTAAACCAAAACTAAGTTATTAGTATGAAGTTCTTCACTTGAAAAAAACTACCACTGATTTTAGAAATGACAATTTGAAAATCAGATCTAAGTTAACAGTTTGACGTTCTTTACTTTAAAATAACTAAGCCTTATTTTAGACTAGTGAATTTGTAAATTAAAACTAAGTTATTAGTATGAAGTTCTTCACTTGAAAAAAACTAACAATGATTTTAGAAATGACAATTTGAAAATCAGATCTAAGTTAATAGTTTGACGTTCTTTACTTCAAAATAACTAAGTCTTAATTTAGAATACTCAATTTGTAAATCAAGGCTAAGTTATTAGTTTAAAGTTCTTTACTTGAAAATATCTACTTCTTGTTTTAGAAATGACAATTTGAAAATCAGATCTAAGTTAATAGTTTGACGTTCTTTACTTCTAAATAACTAATTCTTATTTTAGTATAGTGAATTTGTAATTTAAAACTAAGTTATTAGTATGAAGTTCTTCACTTGAAAAAAACTACCACTGATTTTAGAAATGACAATTTGAAAATCAGATCTAAGGTAATAGTTTGACGTTCTTTACTTCAAAATAACTAAGTCTTATTTTAGAATACTCAATTTGTAAATCAAGGTTAAGTTATTAGTTTAAAGTTGTTTACTTGAAATTATCTACTTCTGATTTTAGAAATGACAATTTGAAAATCAGATCTAAATTAACAGTTTGACGTTCTTTACTTCAATACAACTAAGTCTTATTTTAGTATAGTGAATTTGTAACCCAAAACTAAGTTATTAGTATGAAGTTCTTCACTTGAAAAAAACTACCACTGATTTTAGAAATGACAATTTGAAAATCAGATCTAAGTTAATAGGAATAGTGTGATAATTGTTGACCTTCCATAAATATATATTGGGAAAAAATTGTCGAGATATGCGGTCAATAAAACAATAACATTTGTCCGACGTTTCGGGATCTTTTATTGTCCCATTTTCAAGGCTATAATACAAAGACAAAATAAAATAAAATACAATAAAATAAAATAAAATTAAATTGCCACGAGGATTTTTCTTAGTTTGGTACATTGGTACCAACTTAGTTTTACACTATAACATAACCTGGAAAGAAGTTAAATTGGATTGAATTTCATTTCAAGTTAACTACTCGTTTAGGTTGGTTGTGTGTTTACTTTAAGAAATCGCCTCGTGCTATTGCTTGAGGTTGGCCAAAGGACGGCACCACGCTGGAAAATGGTGACATTCTAACCTCCATTTTTCTCCTCTTAGGTTAGTATCTCTTTTTAATTAGTTTTTCAATATTTTCTTTTTCTTTTACTTTCATTTAAATATTTTTCGTTTTTATATAATTATTATTTTTCCTTTTTATTCCCTCATTTCATTTTGTCATTGTTAATTATCTTTAATTTTGCTTTTATATTTTGTTTTTGTATAATTCCTCTCTTTAACTTTAATGTATTTTAATTTTATTTTATTTTATTGTATTTTATTTTATTTTGTCTTTGTATTATAGCCTTGAAAATGGGACAATAAAAGATCCCGAAACGTCGGACAAATGTTATTGTTTTATTGACCGCATATCTCGACAATTTTTTCCTAATATATATTTATGGAAGGTCAACAATTATCACACTATTCTTATTCAACGGCTAGAGAGAAAAATGCCACGGAAATCAAGGCAAAAATTGACAAATTTGGCCACAAAACATTAATGTTTAAGATTTACAATTTGCATGTAAAGTGCGCCAAGCAGAGGGGCAGACTGATATTCCTCCTAAAATGTAGGTCAAGAAGAATAGTTCCGAAATTTATCAAGAATTCGACTAATAACATTCTCAAGTCCGTACTTTTTAAGAAGGACGTTCAACGCACTGTTTCATTTTTATGTCGCGATTTACATCGTAAATTGTTAAATATGTCCATTAGTGATGCTGTTTCCAACGTGTCAAGGTTGCGTTTGGCTATCCGCGAGGTAAGAGATAACCTTTTCCAGTTTATTGACGATCCTGCCAGTATAGATGAACTTCTCCGGTTTTTTAGTTCTGTAGAACAGAGGATGTTTGACCTTAAGAAACCATATCTTCATAAGAAGTTCTTAGCGTTGCTTGGTCGTAGGAATGGTCCTTTAAAAGCATTCCTACCACAGAACGACACTAAGACTTCGGAGCACTCTTCTTCTTCTAATGTAGCCGGTCCGAATAGAAAATCATGGTTCATTAATTTTTCTGATTTAACTTTTCCGGAACATATTTCTGAATTTTTGTCCTTGGGCCCCACCTTCAGTGTGACCCCCTCAAAACCGTCTTCATATATCTCTAACGTCATTGCTGATTTTGATTTCGTCATTTCTAATAGTGTTTTGGATGACAAACTAGCTAGCGGCTTCCGAGCTCGTGCTTGTAATGTCATCCAAAATCACCTCAATAGTTGTAATTACCCTCCAAAAAAACATGATTTTCAATACGAATTAACTACCGTCTCTAGACAAACCGCCTCCTTTTTGAAAAATCACAGGGATGAGATAGTTGTTACTCGAGCTGACAAAGGTAATACTACAGTGGTTATAAATAAGTCGGAATATGTTGAAAAACTTGAACAACTTTTTTCTGATCGCAATACGTATAACCTGGTCAAGAAATGCCCTGTGGTTGCTTTACAAAAGAGTGCTAACGAGATTTTTTCTGATTTGGTTAAAGTCGGTCGTATGAGTAAGTATCAATCTTGGTACTGGAAGAAAGAAATCGGTGTTCCGCCTAGAGCTTATGGTTTACCGAAGATTCATAAAGTAGGTCGACCCCTCAGACCTATTGTTTCTGATCTTAATGGTCCTCTTCGTCCTCTTTCTAAATTTATTGCTCCGTATTTAAAGATTTTTCATAAAGACAATATTTACGATGTCAAGAACTCTATTCAACTCATAGATATACTTTCCAATTATTCCCTTCAGGAAGATGACATTTTGGTCTCTTTAGATGTGTCATCTCTATTCACCAATGTTCCCGTGAACTTGGTCATCGATCATATCAATAATCAGATTCCAAAGCTACGGGATAGTTTGGACATCCCTGATGATATCTTAATGAGAGCTTTAAGACTTATCACAGCTAAAAACTATTTTGTAGCTAATGGAAACACTTATTTACAAAAGAAGGGGGTTCCTATGGGTGGAAGCATATCTGTTGATCTTGCCAACATCTGTATGAACATTCTTCTTGATAACCGTGTTGTATCTTTCAATCAGAGATACAATAACAGCATAAGACTGATTAAAAAATATGTTGATGATCTTTTTCTCGTGATCAGTGGTGAATATGTTTCCTTTCTTCTGGATCATTTTAATGACTTCCATGTGGATCTTCAATTCACTATGGAACTTGAAAAGAATAAATCCTTACCCTTCCTTGACTTACTCGTCATTAGGGATCCTAGTGGGGTACTAATTACTGATTGGTACCACAAAGATACGTATTCAGGAAGACTTTTAAATTACTTTTCAAGTCATCCTAAATACCAGATCCTTAATGTCGGACGTAATTTTATTCACAAAGTCCTTACGGTCTCACATCCCTCTTTCCAATCCAAAAACATCGAAAAAATATCCCACATCCTTTCCTGTAATAGTTTTCCCAAAACCGTCATTGATTCCCTTCTAAAGACTACCCTAACCCAGAAGAAGGTTAACAATAATAATAAAGAAAGTACATCAACGAGCTCTGATATAAAATTTTTTAGCCTCACCTATGTCCGAGGACTTACGGAGCAATTAATTGCTATTTTAGAATCTACCCCAGGGATTAGATTAGGGTTGAGTTGTCCTAACAAAAACTCTAGGTTTTTCTCCAAAACCAAAGATCCAGTCTCTGGGGACCACCATAGTGGTCTTGTTTATAAAATTCCGTGTATGGAATGCAATGCTGTATATGTTGGTGAAACAGGCAGAAAGCTATGTGTCCGCATAAAAGAGCACACTAGGGATTTAAAGAACGCCCGTAACCTTGGTGTTGTGCTTGAAGGGGGAGGTGAAAAGTGTATTAAAAAACCTACGGCTCTTTGCAGACATATGGTTGAACAGAACCATAACATCGACTACGACAACATTGATATTTTAGACCGGGAGAGGATAGACAAGAAGAGGAAAATTAAGGAGTCAATTCATATTTACTCACAGAGATCGTCAATGAATGACAAAAGGGATGTTGAATACTTTGACGGGGGTTACAAACGTATCCTTGATATGCTAAATTCGGCATAATAATTTTTGGGTCTGAGAGGGAATACTAACCTAAGGCCGGTTCTGTGTTTTTGACTAACCTTTTAAATTGCCACGAGGATTTTTCTTAGTTTGGTACATTGGTACCAACTTAGTTTTACACTATAACATAACCTGGAAAGAAGTTAAATTGGATTGAATTTCATTTCAAGTTAACTACTCGTTTAGGTTGGTTGTGTGTTTACTTTAGGAAATCGCCTCGTGCTATTGCTTGAGGTTGGCCAAAGGACGGCACCACGCTGGAAAATGGTGACATTCTAACCTCCATTTTTCTCCTCTTAGGTTAGTATCTCTTTTTAATTAGTTTTTCAATATTTTCTTTTTCTTTTACTTTCATTTAAATATTTTTCATTTTTATATAATTATTATTTTTCCTTTTTATTCCCTCATTTCATTTTGTCATTGTTAATTATCTTTAATTTTGCTTTTATATTTTGTTTTTGTATAATTCCTCTCTTTAACTTTAATGTATTTTAATTTTATTTTATTTTATTGTATTTTATTTTATTTTGTCTTTGTATTATAGCCTTGAAAATGGGACAATAAAAGATCCCGAAACGTCGGACAAATGTTATTGTTTTATTGACCGCATATCTCGACAATTTTTTCCCAATATATACTAAGTTAATAGTTTGACGTTCTTTACTTCTAAATAACTAAGTCTTATTTTAGTATAGTGAATTTATAATTTAAAACTAAGTTATTAGTATGAAGTTCTTCACTTGAAAAAAACTACCACTGATTTTAGAAATGACAATTTGAAAATCAGATCTAAGTTAATAGTTTGACGTTCTTTACTTCAAAATAACTAAGTCTTATTTTAGAATAATCAATTTGTAAATCAAGGCTAAGTTATTAGTTTAAAGTTGTTTACTTGAAAATATCTACTTCTGATTTTAGAAATGACAATTTGAAAATCAGATCTAAGTTAATAGTTTGACGATTTTTACTTCAAAATGACTAAGTCTTATTTTAGACTAGTGAATTTGTAAATCAAAACTAAGTTATTAGTTTAAAGTTTTTTACTTCAAATTTACTAATTCGGATCTTAGTAATGTAAATAAGGAAATCAAATCTAAGGTTGTAGTTTGAAGTTCTTTACTTGAAAATATCTACTTCTGACTTTAGAAATGACAATTTGAAAATCAGGTCTAAGTTAATAGTTTGACTCTTTTTACTTCAAAATACCTAAGTCTTATTTTAGACTAGTAAATTTATAAATCAAAACTAAGTTGTTAGTTTGAAGTTCTTTATCTGAAAATAACTGCTTCAGATTTTAGAAATGACGATTTGAAAATCAGATCTAAGTTAATAGTTTGACGTTCTTTACTTCAAAATAGATAAGTCTTATTTTAGAATACTGTATTTGTAAATCAAAACTAAGTTGTTAGTTTGAAGATCTTTACTTGAAATTATCTACTACTGATTTTAGAAATGACAATTTGAAAATCACATATAGCTATTAGTTTGACGTTTTTTACTTCAAAATAACTAAGTCTTATTTTAGACTAGTAAATTTGTAAATCATAAATAAGTTATTAGTTTGAAGATCTTTACTTGAAAATATCTACTTCTGATTTTATAAATGACAATTTGAAAATCAGATCTAAGTTAATAGTTTGACGTTCTTTACTTCAAAATAACGAAGTCTTAGTTTAGAATAGTGAATTTGTAAATCAAAACTAAGTTATTAGTTTAAAGATCTTTACTTGAAAATATCTGCTTCAGATTTCAGAAATGACAATTTGAAAATCAGATCTAAGTTAATAATTTGACGTTCTTTACTTCAAAACAACTAAGTCTTATTTTAGTATAGTGAATATGTAAATCAAAACTAAGTTATTAGTATGAAGTTCTTCTCTTGAAAAAAACTACCACTGATTTTAGAAAAGACAATTTGAAAATCAGATCTAAGTTAATAGTTTGACGTTCTTTACTTAAAAATAACTAAATTTTATTTTAGAATAGTTAACTTGTAAATCAAAACTAAGTTATTAGTTTGAAGTTTTTTACTTGAAAATATCTACTTCTGATTTTAGAAATGACAATTTGTAAATCAGATCCAAGTTAATAGTTTGACGTTCTTTACTTCAAAATAACTAAGTCTTATTTTAGACTAGTGAATTTGTAAATCAAAACTAAGTTATTAGATTAAAGTTTTTTACTTCAAATTTTCTAATTCGGATCTTAGTAATGTAAATGTGGAAATTAAATCTAAGGTTGTAGTTAGAAGTTATTTACATGAAAATGATCACTTCTGATTTTGGAAATTACAATTTGAAAATCAGATCTAAGTTAATAGTTTGACGTTCTTTACTTCAAAACAACTAAGTCTTATTTTAGTATAGTGAATTTGTAAATCAAAACTAAGTTATTAGTATGAAGTTCTTCACTTGAAAAAAACTACCACTGATTTTAGAAATGACAATTAGAAAATCAGATCTAAGTTAATAGTTTGACGTCTTTACTTTAAAATAGATAAGTCTTATTTTAGACTAGCGAATTTGTAAATCAAAACTAAGTTATTTGTTTAAAGTTTTTTACTTCAAATAAATACTTTACTACTTTACTTGAAAATATTTACTACTGATTTTAGAAATGACAATTTGAAAATCAGATCTAAGTTAATAGTTTGACGTTCTTTACTTCAAAATAGATAAGTCTTAATTTAGAAAACTGTATTTGGAAAGCAAAACTAAGTTATTCGTTTGAAGTTCTTTACTTGAAATTATCTGCTTCAGATTTTAGAAATCTTAATTTGAAAATTAAATCTAAATTAATAGTTTGACGTTCTTTACTTCAAAGTAACGTAGTGTTAATTTGGAATAGTGAATTTGTAAATCAAAACTAAGTTATTAGTTTGAAGTTTTTTACTTCAAATGAACTAATAGGAATTTTTGTAATGTAAATTTGAAAATCAAATCTAAGGTTGTAGTTTGAAGTTCTTTACTTAAAAATATCTACTTCTACTTTTAGAAATGACAATTTGAAAATCAGATCTAAGTTAAAAGTTTGACGTTCTTTACTTCAAAATAACTAAGTCTTATTTTAAACTGGTGCATTTGTAAATCAAAACTAAGTTATTAGTTTAAAAATTTTTAGTTGAATTTTCCTAATTCGGATCTTAGTAATGGGAACTTTGAAATCAAATCTAAGGTTGTAGTTTGAAGTTTTTTACTTGAAAATATCTACTTCTGATTTTAGAAATGACAGCTTGAAATTCCGATCTAAGTTAATAGTTTGACGCTTTTTACTTCATAATAACTAAGTGTTATTTTATACTGGGGCATTTGTAAATCATAACTAAGTTATTAGTTTAAAGATTTTTAGTTCAAACTTACTAATTCGGATCTTAGTAATGTAAATTTAAAAATCAAATCTAGGGTTGTAGTTTGAAGTGCTTTATTTGAAAATAGCTAATTCTGATTTTAGAAATGACAATTTGAAAATTAGAATTAACTTAATAGTTTGCCGGTACTTACTTCAAAATAACTAAGTTTTATTTTAGAATATTTAATTAGTAAATAAAAATTAAGTTATTAGTTTGAAGTTTTTTACTTGATAATATCTACTTCTGATTTTAGAAATGACAACTTGAAATACAGAACTAAGTCAATAGTTTGTCGGTTTTTACCTCAAAATAACTAAGTCTTATTTTAGACTAGTTAATTAGTAAATCAAAATTAAGTTTTTAGTTTGAAGTTCTTTACTTGAAAATATCTACTTCTGATTTTAGAAATGACAATTAGTAATTCAGTTCTCAGTTAATAGTTTGGCGTTCTTTAGTAAAAATAACTAAGTCTTATTTTAGAATAGAGAATTTGTAAATCAAAACTAAGTTATTAGTTTGAAGTTCTATACTTGAAAATATCTAGTCCTGATTTTAGAAATGACAATTTGAAAATCAGATCTAAGTTAATAGTTTGACGATTTTTACTTCAAAATAACTAAGTCTTATTCTAGAATAGTAAATTAGTAAATCAAAACTAAGTTATTAGTTTGAAGTTCTTAACTTGAAAATATTTACTTCTGATTTTAGAAATAGAATTTGAAAGTCAGGTCTAAGTTAATAGTTTGTCGTTCTTTACTTCAAATTAACTAAGTCTTATTCTAGAAGAGTGAATTTGTAAAACAGAACTAAGTTGTTAGTTTGAAGTTCTTTACTAGAAAATAAGTACTTCTGATTTTAGAAATGACAATTTGAAATTCAGATCTAAGTTATTAGTTTGACGTTCTTTAGTTCAACATAACTAAGTCTTATTTTAGAATAGTTAATTTGTAAATCAAAACTAAGTTCTTAGTTTGAAGTTCCTTACTAGGAAATATCTACTTCTAATTTTAGAAATGACAATTTGAAATTCAGATCTAAGTTAATAGTTTTACGCTTTTTACTTCAAAATAACTAAGACTTATTTAAGACTGGGGCATTTGTAAATCAAAACTAAGTTATTAGTTTAAAGATTTTTAGTTCAAATTTCTAATTCGAATCTTAGTAATGTAAATTTAAAAACCCAATCTAGGGTTGCAGTTTGAAGTTCTTTACTTGAAAATAGCTAATTCTGATTTTAGATATGACAATTTGAAAATCAGAATTAACTTAATAGTTTGCCGGTACTTACTTCAAAATAACTAAGTTTTATTTTAGAATAGTGAATAAGTAAATCAAAATTAAGTTATTAGTTTGAAGTTTTTTACTTGATAATATCTACTTCTGATTTTAAAAATGACAATTTGAAAAGCAGATCTAAGTTAATAGTTTGAAGTTCTTTACTTCAAAATAACTAAGCCTTATTCTAGTGTAGTGAATTTGTAAATCAAATCTAAGTTATTAGTTTGAAGTTCTTTACTTGAAAATATGTACTTCTGATTTTACAACTGGCAATTTGAGAATCAGATCTATGTTAATATTTTCACGCTCTTTAGTTCAACATAACTAAATCTTATTTTGGACTAGCGCATTTGTAAATCTAAACTAAGTTATTAGTTTGGAGTTCCTTACTTGGAAATATCTACTTCTGATTTTAGAAATGACAATTTGAAATTTAGATCTAAGTCAATAGTTTGACGCTTTTTACTTCAAAATAACTAAATCTTATTTTAGACTAGTGAATTTATAAATCAAAACTAAATTTTTAGTTTGAAGTGAGTGTCTTTGAAATATCTACTTCTGATTTTAGATATGACAATTTGTAAATCAGATCCAAGTTAATAGTTTGACGTTCTTTACTTCAAAATAACTAAGTCTTATTTTAGAATAGTGTATTTGTAAATCAAAAATAAGTTATTAGTTGAAGCTCTTTACTTGAATTTATCTAATTCTCATTTTAGAAATGACAATTTGAAAATCAGAACTAAGTTAATTGTTTGACGATTTTTACTTCAAAATAACTAAGTATTACTTTAGTATAGTGAATTTGTAAATCAAAACTAACTTATTAGTTTGAAGTATTATACTTGAAAATATCTACTACTGATTTTAGAAATGACAATTTGAAAATCAGATCTAAGTTAATAGGTTGACGTTCTTTACTTCAAAATGGTTAAGTCTTATTTTAGAATGGTGAATTTGTAAATCAAAGCTAAGGTTATAGTTTGTAGTACTTTACTTGAAAATAACTACTTCTGATTTTAGATATGGCAATTTGAAAATCAGATCTAAGTTAATAGTTTGACGTTATTTACTTTAAAATAACTAAGTCTTATTTTTGCATAGTTAATTTGTAAATCAAAACTAAGCTATTAGTTTGAAGTTCTTTACTTGAAAATATCTACTACTGATTTTAGAAATGACAATTTGAAAATTAGATCTAAGTTAATAGTTTGACGTTCTTTGCTTCAAAATAACTAAAAATTAATTTAGAATAGTGAATTTAAAATCAAAATTAAGTTAGTAGTTTGAAGCTCTTTACTTGAAAATATCTACTTCTGATTTTATAAATGATAAATTGAAAATCAGTTCTAACTTAAAAGTTTGACGTTATTTGCGTCAAAATAACTAAGTGTTATTTTAGAATAGTGAATTTCTAAATCAAAAATAAGTTATTAGTTTGAAGTTCTTTACTTAAAAATATCTACTTTTGATTTCAGAAATGACAATTTTAAAATCAGATCTAAGTTATTAGTTTGACCTTCTTTACTTGAAAATATCTACTGCTGATTTTAGAAATGACAATATGAAAATTAGATCTAAGTTAATAGTTTGATGTTCTTTACTTCAAAATAACTAAGTATTATTTTAGAATAGTGAATTTATATTCAAAACTAAGTTATTTGTTTGAAGTGCTTTACTTGAAAATATCTAGTTCTGATTCTATAAATGACAATTTGAAAATCAGTTCTTACTTAATAGTTTGACGGTCTTTACTTCAAAAGAACTAAGTCTAATCTTAGAATAGTGAATTTGTAAATCAAAACTAAGTTATTAGTTTGAAGTTCTTTACTTGAAAATATCTACTACTGATTTTAGAAATGATAATTTGAAAATCAGATCTAAGTTAATAGTTTGACGTTCTTTACTTCAAAATAGTTTAGTCTTATTTTAGAATAGTGAATTTGTAAATCTAAGCTAAAGTTATAGTTTGTAGTACCATACTTGAAAATATCTACTACTGATTTTAGAAATGACAATGTGAAAATCAGATCTAAGTTAACAGTTTGACGTTCTTTACTTCAAAATAACTAAGTCGTATTTTAGAATAGTGAATTTGTAAATCAAGGCTAAGTTATTAGTTTAAAGTTCTTTAATTGAAAATATCTACTTCTGATTTTATAAATGACAATTTGAAAATCAGATCTAAGTTAATAGGTTGACGTTTTTTACTTCAAAATAACTAAGTCTTGTCTTAGAATAGTGCATATGTAAATCAAAACTAAGTGATTAGTTTGATGTTCTTTACTTGAAAATATCTACTTCTGATGTTAGAAAAGACAAATTGAAAATCAGATCTAAGTTAATAGGTTGACGATTTTTACTTCAAAATAACTAAGTCTTGTCTTAGAATAGTGCATATGTAAATCAAAACTAAGTGATTAGTTTGAAGTTCTTTACTTGAAAATATCTACTTCTGATTTTAGAAATGACAATTTGAAAATCAGATTCAAGTTAATAGTTTGATCTTTTTTACTTCAAAATAACTAAGTCTAATTTTAGACTAGTGAATTTGTAAGTCAAAACTAACTTATTAGTTTGAATTTTTTTACTTCAAATGAACTAATACGGATTTTTGTAATGTAAATTTGAAAGGCAAAGCTAAGGTTTGAAGATCTTTACTTGAAAATATCTACTTCTGATTTCAGAAATGACAATTTTAAAATCAGATCTAAGTTAATAGTTAAACGTTATTTACTTTAAAATAACGAAGTCTTATTTTAAACTAGTGAATTTGTAAATCAAAACTCAGTTATTAGTTTGAAGTTCGTTACTTGAAAATATCTACTACTGATCTTTGAAATGACAATTTGAAAATCAGATCTAAGTTAATAGTTTGACGTTCTTTACTTCAAAATAACTAAGTATTATTTTAGAATAGTGAATTTATAATCAAAACTAAGTTATTTGTTTGAAGTGCTTTACTTGAAAATATCTAGTTCTGATTTTATAAATGACAATTTGAAAATCAGTTCTAACTTAATAGTTTGACGGTCTTTACTTCAAAAGAACTAAGTCTTATTTTAGAATAGTGAATTCGAAAATCAATACTAAGTTATTAGTTTGAAGTTCTTTACTTGAAAATATCTAGTTCTGATTTTATAAATGACAATTTGAAAATCAGTTCTAACTTAATAGTTTGACGGTCTTTACTTCAAAAGAACTAAGTATTATTTTAGAATAGTGAATTTATAATCAAAACTAAGTTATTTGTTTGAAGTGCTTTACTTGAAAATATCTACTACTGATTTTAGAAATGACAATTTGAAAATCTGATCTAAGTTAATAGTTTGACGTTCTTTACTTCAAAATAACTAAATTTTATTTTAGAATAGTTAATTTGTAAATCAAAACTAAGTAATTAGTTTGAAGTTCTATACTTAAAAATATCTACTGCTGATTTTAGACATGACAATTTGAACATCAGATCTAAGTTAATAGTTTGACGATCTTTACTTCAAAATAACTAAGTCTTATTTTATACTAGTGAATTTGTAAATCAAAACTCAGTTATTAGTTTGAAGTTCTTTACTTGAAAATATCTAATTATGATTTTAGAAATGACAATTTGAAAATCAGATCTAAGTTAACAGTTTGACGTTCTTTACTACAAAATAACTAAGTCTTATTTTATACTAGTGAATTTGTAAATCAAAACTCAGTTATTAATATAGAAGTTCTTTACTTGAAAATATCTACTACTGATTTTAGAAATGACAATTTGAAAATTAGATCTAAGTTAATAGTTTGACGTTTTTTACTTCAAAATAATTAAGTATTATTTTAGAATAGTGAATTTACAATCATAACTAAGTTATTAGTTTGAAGTTCTTTACTTGAAAATATCTACTTCTGATTTTATAAATGACAATTTGAAAATCAGATCTAAATTAATAGTTTGACGTTTTTTACTTCAAAATACTCTATCTAATTTTAGACTAGTGAATTTGTAAGTCAGAACTAACTTATTAGTTTGAAGTATTTTACTTCAAATGAACTAACACTGATTCTTCTTCAAAGCTAAGGTTGTAGTTTGAAGATGTTTACTTGAAAATAGCTACTTCTGATTTAAGAAATGAGAATTTTAAAATCAGATCTAAGGTAATAGTTTGACATTCTTTACTTCAAAATAACTAAATTTTATTTTAGAATAGTTAATTTGTAAATCAAAACTAAGTAATTAGTTTGAAGTTCTATACTTAAAAATATCTACTGCTGATTTTAGAAATGACAATTTGAACATCAGATCTAAGTTAACAGTTTGAGTTCTTTACTACAAAATAACTAAGTCGTATTTTAGAATAGTGAATTTGTAATTCAAGTCTAAGTTATTAGTTTGAAGTTTTTTAATTAAAAATATCTACTTCTGATTTTAGAAATGACAATTTGAAAATCAGATATAAGTTAATAGTTTGACGTTATTTACTTCAAAATAATTAAGTCTTATTTTTGACTAGTGAATTTGTAAATCAAAACTAAGTTATTAGTTTGAAGTTCTTTAATTGAAAATATCTAATTATGATTTTAGAAATGACCATTTGAAAATCAGATCTAAGTTAATAGTTTGACGTTATTTACTTCAAAATAACTAAGTCTTATTTTATACTAGTGAATTTGTAAATCACAACTTAGTTATTAGTTTGAAGTTCTTTACTTGAAAATATCTACTACTGATTCTAGAAATGACAAGTTGAAAATTAGATCTAAGTTAATAATTTGACGTTCTTTACTTCAAAATAATTAAGTATTATTTTAGAATAGTGAATTTAAAATCATAACTAAGTTATTAGTTTGAAGTTCTTTACTTGAAAATATCTACTTCTGATTTTATAAATGACAATTTGAAAATCAGTTCTAACTTAAAAGTTTGACGGTTTTTACCTCAAAAGAACTAAGTCTTATTTTAGAATAGTGAATTTGTAAATCAAAACTACGTTATTAGTTTGAAGTTCTTGACTTGAAAATATCTACTACTGATTTTAGAAATGACAATTTGAAAATCAGTACTAAGTTAATAGTTTGACGTTCTTTACTTCAAAATAACATAGTGTTATTTTAGAATAGTGAATTTCTAAATCAAAAATAAGTTATTAGTTTGAAGTTCTTTACTTGAAAATATCTTCTACTGATTTTAGAAATGACAATTTGAAAATCAGATCTAAGTTAACAGTTTGACGTTCTTTACTTCATAAAAACTAAGTCGTATTTTAGAATAGTTAATTTGTAAATCAAAGCTAAGTTATTAGTTTGAAGTTCGTTACTTGAAAATATCTACTACTGATCTTTGAAATGACAATTTGAAAATCAGATCTATGTTAATAGTTTGACGTTCTTTACTTTAAAATAACTAAGTATTATTTTAGAATAGGTAAATTGTAAATCAAAACTAAGTAATTAGTTTGAAGATCTTTACTTAAAAATATCTACTGCTGATTCTAGAAATGACAATTTGAACATCAGATCTAAGTTAATAGTTTGACGTTCTTTATTTCAAAATTACTAAGTATTATTTTAAAATAGTGAATTTGTAAATCAAAACTAAGTTATTAGTTTGAAGTTCGTTACTTGAAAATATCTACTACTGATCTTTGAAATGACAATTTGAAAATCAGATCTAAGTTAATAGTTTGACCTTATTTACTTTAAAATAACGAAGTCTTATTTTAGACTAGTGAACTTGTAAATCAAAACTCAGTTATTAGTTTGAAGTTCGTTACTTGAAAATATCTACTACTGATCTTTGAAATGACAATTTGAAAATCAGATCTAAGTTAATAGTTTGACGTTCTTTACTTCAAAAGAGCTAAGTCTTATTTTAGAATAGTGTATTTGTAAATCAAAACTAAGTTATTAGTTTGAAGCTCTTTACTTCAAAATATCTACTTCTGATGTCTTCGCGTGGACTAAGGATTTACGTACAGTTTCGCTTTAGAAATAACATAAAGAACACATCTTTTGAGAACAATTTTTTAAAGAAATAACATAAACTAACACTAACCTCCCGGCAGACCCAAGTCTTCGCGTAGATTAAGGATTTACGTAGAGTTTCGCTAAAGAAATAACATAAACTAACACTAATCTAGCGGTAGACCTATGTCTTCGCGTGGATTAAGGATTTACGTCCAGTTTCGCTAAAGAAATAACATAAACTAACACTAACCTACCGGCAGACTTACGTCTTCGCTTGGATTAAGGATTTACGTACAGTTTCGCTAAAGAAAACACATCAGTTAATACTAACAAATACAAGAACTAACACCGAGTATCAGAAACTGCTATACTTTCGCTTAGTATTCCCTTTTGCAAACAATTTTTTAAAGAAATAACATAAACTAACACTAAGCTCCCGGCAGACCCATGTCTTCGCGTGGATTAAGGATTTACGTACAGTTCCGTTAAAGAAAACACATAAATTAATACCAACAAATACATAAACAAACACCGAGTATAAGAAACTGCTATACTTTCGCATAGTTTTCCCTTTGGCGAACAATTTTTCAAAGAAATAACATAAAATAACACTAACCTCCTGGCAGACCCATGCCTTCGCGTGGTTTAAGGATTTACGTATAGTTTCGCTAAAGAAATAACATAAACTAACACTAACATCCGGGCAGACCCATGACTTTGCGCGGATTAAGGATTTACGTACAGTTTCGTTAAAGAAAACACATAAATTAATACCAACAAATACATAAACTAACACCGAGTATCAGAAACTGCTATACTTTCGCATAGTTTTCCCTTTGGCGAACAATTTTTTAAAGAAATAACATAAAATAACACTGACCTCCCGGCAGACCCATGTCTTCGCGTGGATTAAGGATTTACCTACAGTTTTGCTAAAGAAATAACTTAAAGTAATAATAACAATAATACATAAACTAACACCGAGTATCAGAAACTGCTATACTTTTGCACAGTTTTCCCTTTTGCGAATAATTTTTTAAAGAAATAACATAAACTAACACTAACCTCCCGGCAGACCCATGTCTTCGCGTGGATTAAGGATTTACGTACAGTTTCGCTGAAGAAAACGCATAAATTAATACTAACAAATACACAAACTAACACCGAGAATCAGAAACATTCTATGCTTTCGCATAGTTTTCCCTTTACGAAGAACTATTAAAAGAAATAACATAAACTAACAATAACCTATCGACAGACTTATGATTTCGTGCAGTTTCCCTAATATAATATTAAAATATTAATAGAAAGAAGTAAAAGAGAAAATCAATATGCTGTGGTGTTACAAAATTGTTCGCACCCACCCTGTACATTTTGTAGAAAATTTAATTTTTATAAGTTGTAATTTTGATTAAATTATTAGACAGGTGGGGGCGAATCGATTGAAATATGAAGTCTTTTGCCGATAGCAGCCGCCTGAGCCTGTTGTGCGATTTTGGTTCGAGGCAGATTTTGAGATTTTTATTTAAAGTTTGAATTTATGCAAATGCATTATTGTGCCTGTTTTGAAATTGTGAGTAAGATTTTGATTTGATTTAATAAAGTGAATTTTGTGCTATTTTGGCTCGAGGCAGATGTTAAGATTGTTTTATTAAAAGTTTGAATTTATGCAAATGCATTATTTCTTTTTTTTTTGAAATTGTGAATAAGATTTTAATTTGATTTAATAAAGTGAATTTTGTGTCTTCGCATGATTGCGTATTGTTTGGAATTTTGATGATTTTTATAAATTGCTACCGAGCGGTAGTGGATTGATTTGGTTGATTGATTTCGAAAAAGAAGTATTTCGAGTAATAAATTGAATTTGGATACTTAAAATTAGAAAATTTAAATTACATTTGAAGGAACGAATGGTCGATAGTGATAAGCAGGCGATTTAGATAAGCATAAAATTAAAAGTACGATACCTTCAAATATAATTTTACATTGAAATGTAAATTTTACATTTTAATTTTTTTTAATTAATTATTTTAATTAAATTTTGAATTTTACATTGAAATTATTTATTTGCATTAGAAGAAATTATAAATCCCATGCACGGTGAAATTTAATAATTTAAAATTGTAAAGTTTTATTTTGGAAACGAATCTGAGTAATTTTCTTTATAAATTATATCATAACAATATATTAAAGATTTATATTTCATTTTGCTAAATTATTAGTAATCTAAATTAAAGTGGCTCACCAATGGAAGATTTAGGAAGTAGTCTTTTCTTTTTTTTCTTGGGGGGGGGGCAGATAAATAGAAGCAAGGTTTTTTATTACTGCGTTTTGGCTTGTGACGGCCGATAAGATGGGTGGTTTTTTAGAAAAAGAAATTGAATGACGAAACGATCGGTCGAGACATCCCAACGGCGGCATTTAATATTTTGACTCGATTGTATTACGCACATAATATTCTTGACGTTTTAAAGATAGGTTTGAATAATAAAATAATTAAAATGGTTAAGGTTATTAATATGTGATAATATTTTTTTAATATTTAAATATATATTCATTTTTAACTTGTGATAATTATATCAAGTAAATTTAAAAGTAAACAAGTTAATTAAACGTTAAATATAATTTTATTTATTTATATTTTATAAGCTTTCGATGAGTTGTGTCACCTTCGTCAGAATAATTATATTTAACGTTTAATTAACTTGTTTACTTTTAAATTTACTTGATATTTTTTTAATAAAATTAATTTTTACATGTTACATGAAATTGAAAAATAAATTAATTCATAACTTACATAAAATTAAACGACCAACACAATTAAGGTAAGAACGGTAGACACATTGCCTGATTTTTCGACCGTCTAGCCATCACACGATGTGTTTCTGACTCATTAGTCTTCATCAGTACCGTTTACTTGGTGTTATCACTTAATTGTGTGCACTAAACCAGCTACTGGTTCACAACTTTATGTGGACCGCTATATGCGACGTCACTACACAAAAATAGGAACCGCGCCAACGTGCGTTCTCGAGTGATACTCTAATCTAAATAATAAAAGTTAAAATTCTTGCGATTTGCATAAAAGTTTTAAAAACTAAACGACCAACACAATTAAGGTAAGAACGGTAGACACATTGCCTGATTTTTCGACCGTCTAGCCATCACACGATGTGTTTCTGACTCATTAGTCTTCATCAGTACCGTTTACTTGATCACAACTTTATGTGGACCGCTAACGCTAGCGGTCCACATAAAGTTGTGAACCAGTAGCTGGTTTAGTGCACACAATTAAGTGATAACACCAAGTAAACGGTAATTCTTGCGATTTGCATAAAAGTTTTAAAAACTAAACGACCAACACAATTAAGGTAAGAACGGTAGACACATTGCCTGATTTTTCGACCGTCTAGCCATCACACGATGTGTTTCTGACTCATTAGTCTTCGTTTAGTGCACACAATTAAGTGATAACACCAAGTAAACGGTACTGATGAAGACTAATGAGTCAGAAACACATCGTGTGATGGCTAGACGGTCGAAAAATCAGGCAATGTGTCTACCGTTCTTACCTTAATTGTGTTGGTCGTTTAGTTTTTAAAACTTTTATGCAAATCGCAAGAATTTTAACTTTTATTACATAAAATTGTTCAAAAACTATTTAAATGAATGATATAGCTTGCGGCATTCCAGGCAAGCCTGATGAGATTCCGAAAATCGAAACATCGGTTCTATATATATCATTCATTTAAATAATTTTTGAATAATTTTATGTAAGTTATGAATTAAATTATTTTTCAATTTCATGTATCATGTAAAAATTAATTTTATTATAATATAATGTAAAAATAAAAATATTACTATCAGATTACATTTTTTATCACTATTTCGAAACAAATCGCCGTTTAATGAAAATAAAATTTAACGAATTTTTCAAAAATCGCAGTTTATCGTTAGTTTTAAATTAACGCGGTAGTCGCGTGTTTAAAATGTCGAACGGCGGCCGATCAAAGACGACGTGAAAATTTATTAAATATCGCCATCTTTTATTATAATTATAAACAATTTTATTTGTTTTCAATAATGTCAAACATTTTTTGTAGTTTTTATGATTAATACACAATTCGTTGTGTACATACCTCTTTCAATTCATTCGAATCGCTCTTATAATTTTTCAACACATCAAAAAAATTATACACTAAAAATTAAACACGCAAAATATAAATTAGAAATCAAAAATAAATCGCATTTATCACAACACAACAAATCAAACTTTCCGTTGTCACAATAATAAAATGATGGCGGCGAATGACATAATTATAATTTTGTGTCGCTCTAGATCGTGGAAATCTTAAATTAAATTAATTCAAATATTTCTTTTCAAATAATATATTAAACAATAGTTTTTTATTTCAATTTTTAATTTCTTACAATGAGGAAGATTAATTTAAAATTTTCTAAAATTGAAAATTTGAAGGGCTTAAGCTTCGAAATATTTGTTTTGATAAAAATTTGTAAAATAATTGAAATTTTATTACGCAATAGCATTCTCAACCTAATTTCAAGTATTTTTATAAATATTCGCCTAATTCTATTATAAATTTTATTTCAAAGAATAAAATTTTCATGAAACGCAAGCTGTCGTTTTTCGGCGTTCTACTGAAAAGAAGAAGATAAATTGAAAAATTTCCAATAAAAATTCTTGTCAAAGTTCTGGTATCCGCCTCTGCGCCTCTAAATGGCGGTAAAGTTGGATCAAAATCATCCCGCAGATAGCCAAAGACTATAACGAAGCAGATAAATTATAAATTTTTGTATCAAAACTCGTGCCAGCGATCTAACCTCTTACTCTACTATTTTAAATTACCGAAAAGTTTATTCAAAATCGTCCCGCGGACCACCAATAAAAACAAATTTTCGGAAATTTAAAAAATGTAAATATTTTTAATTTTATAACTGTAACATTCTTGAAAATAAAACGAAAAGTTGGTATAAACTTTCTGGAAAATGCGTTGCGTTACGTTTGAAAAGAGAAACTATTGGAAACCATTCACTGCGGAAATATGTAAAAACACAATTGTTAATCATTAAAAATTCTTTAATGTTTATAAATACAGCAACGTTTTATAGAGTTATTTACAATAAATGTTTTACGTGCAAATTAGCTTCAAAAGTATATTACGATAATATAATGTGTAAAAATAATAATTAACATAGCACACCGTGTCGACAAATTGAAAGAATTATATTAAAAAAATAATCGGCAATAAGTAATTCACATTCGTGTAGAGAAATAATTTAGAATTTTTAAAGAAAATTAGATAATAACTGTTTCCCGATACCAAAAGCCCATGGGAGTAACAATTTCGATACCGAACGTAGCAATGCGGTTACTTCCCTTTCCTTTTCGATGGGGCATAATCTTCTTTCGATGAATAAGTTTGTTGCTACATTTAGTTAAATCTTGTACACTACCTAACAAAGTACGCATTATTTAATTGAAAAAATCAAAATTTGTAAACCTACTAACCTACGCAGCTTTATTCCACGTAATATTTCAACTTGTCGGTGGCTTTTATTTCTGCAACTCGAGAGTTAAATAATTTGCCATTAGAATCGTTCATCAAAAGTATATTTAAAAATGTTGTCGGCAGTAAGTGGCACGTTTTTTAAGAATGTGGAGTATAGCAATGTTGTGTGATCTTTCTTCGTGTGCATTTCTTTCTCTTGGTCACGAACTAATGAAAATAAACCTACCTCTCGTCGGCCGTCATAAATTATCTTCCTAGAGTCATGGCATATGCAATTCGACCAACAATAAAAACTTTCCTTTAATGCCAAGTATTTTAATTAAACAGTTGTCATCTAATCTTGAAATTATCTTGAAATAATAAGACACAACGTAAATGTGCAAGAATCAAAATGTACAACATTATTTTCCTATGTGGAATCATCGAATCGCACAACCTGTTGGCCACCTTAATGTTTTTCTAAATACTGTGGACACACAAATGTTCCTCGTGTCGAGATGCTCCTGGGACATAATAATTTATCAAACCTTCAAATATCATTAACAGCATCGACAGTCGATTAAAGTTTAAACTTGACAATTTCACTTCTTATCGATTTACATTGTGACGTTTATGTCGCACCAATTACACTCACGTAACATAATAAAATAAACGAAACTTTTCTTAGATCGTGCAACAATGCACGAAGCCAAACATTGGTATCATATTTACCATAATAATTCATATCCTCGAGCAAAGAACGACACAATTTGCAACCAAAAATCCCACCGATATGTAAAATTTTGTCATCTCCACATGAAAAACGTCGACTGGTAACACTTGGCTGTCAATCGATTTTGATGGATATCGCTTAAAAATGCAAAACCTTACTTCCACACTTTCAAAAATCGCTACACAACCGAATTTTTACTTCCACTGCCACCGGTACGGTCTATCAAAACTTTTGAGCACCTTCGTGACTACCTCGGTTTGTGGTTCGTCTTTGCCAACGTAGAACTTAACCGATGAGAAATTGCGATGACATGGTGGAAAACGAATGTACAAATATATTTTTTTTAGTATCCTCAGAGCAATAAGAGTGAAGTTTTTTTATTACTGGTAATCGGCTTGTGGCGGCCGATAGGTATGGCGGTCGAATGATACTGGCTTTATTTAGAAAAACAAATTGAACGACGAAACGATTGGTCGAGACATCCCAAAGCCGGCAGTTAAAATTTTGACTCGATCGTATTATACGCGTTATATTCTTGACGTCTTAAAAACGGTTCGCATAATAAAGAACAAAAACACGCACAATGTAAAATACTATCCGATGGCATTGAAATATTTTCAAAATTTTGCATAGTTTACGCGCCAGCTCCGAAACAAAGTTAAAATAAATTTACTTCAAAGAAATGATTTTTTCAAAAAAGCACGGTAAAACTGTCGTTTTTCGTTGTCCGACTCGAAAGAAGAACGTAAACACTAATTTTTTTGAGTCAAAATTGTTGCCAACTCTCTTACCTCAGTCTCTACGTATTAAAATTCTCGAAAAGTCGGTTTACAATCTTTCCGCGTACGGCAAATCTAAACATTTTTTCTTAAATTTTAAAAATCGAAATTTTTTTAATTTTACATGGATAACAATCGTGAAAAAAGAAGAAAAGTTCCTACAAACTTTTTCGAAAACTCATTCCTTCACGTTTATAAATCGCATTTTAAGTAACTGGCTAAAGGGCCGACGATTTGAATTGAAAATTTTCGTCCATCGGTATTTCCTGGATTTCCTCGTTTATTAAGCTGTTTTTGATAAAAAGTGTAATACACAAAAACACGCATAATATAAAACACTATTCGATGGTATTGAAACATTTTCAAATTTTTTCATAATTTGCGCGCAATCGCCGCAAGAAAGTCTAAATTTTAAATATTTTTCAATCGTTCGTAGCGGCCTTATTTACCAACCAATTTTGATTTTCAAAATGACATCGCAAGCGTATCGCGATTCTCCACTAAATCGATATCATTCATTTTTTTTTCATCTTCAACCACAACGACGCAAAATGCAAAACAAAATTTAAAAAAAAATTTTGAAGGGGGTAGCCTTGGATTCTTTCAAAAAAAAAAATTGTAAAATATATCAAATTTTCTTACGGAATCGCATTCCTCCTTTACTTTTAAGTATTTTCGAGTAAAATTTTTTTATAAATTTACCCCTCTTTCGAATAAAAAATTTACTTCAATGAAATGTTTTTTCAAAAAAGCACGGTAAAGCTGTCGTTTTTCGTTGTCCGACTCGAAAGAAGAAGGTAAACACTAATTTTTTTGAGTCAAAATTGTTGCAAACTCTCTGACCTCCGTCTCAACGTCTTAAAATTCTCGAAAAGTCGGTTTACAATCGTTCCGCGTACGACAAATCTAAACATTTTTTCTTAAATTTTAAAAATTAGAATAGTGAGTTTGTAAATCAAAGCTAAGTTATTAGTTTGAAGTTTTTTACTTGAAAATATCTACTACTGATTTTAGAAATGACAATTTGAAAATCAGATATAAGTTAATAGTTTGACGCTCTTTACTTCTAAAGAACTTAGTCTTATTTTAGTATAGTGAATTTGTAAATCAAAACTAAGTTATTAGTTTGAAGTTCTTTACTTGAAAATATCTACTACTGATTTTGGAAATGACAATTAGAAAATCAGATCTAAGTTAATAGTTCGACGTTCTTTACTTCAAAATAACTAAGTCTTATTTTAGAATAGTGAATTTGTAAATCAAAGCTAAGTTATTAGTTTGAAGTTCTTTACTAGAAAATATCTACTTCTGATTTTACTAGAAATGACAATTTGAAAATCAGAGCTAAGTTAATAGTTTGACGTTCTTTACTTCTAAATAACTAAGTCTTATTTTAGTATAGTAAATTTGTAAATCAAAACTAAGTTTATAGTTTGAAGTTCTTTACTTGAAAATATCTACTACTGATTTTAGAAATGACAATTTGAAAATCAGATCTAAGTTAATAGTTTAACGTTGTTTACTTCAAAATAACTAAGTCTTATTTTAGACTAGTGAATTTGTAAATCAAAACTAAGTTATTAGTTTAAAGTTTTTTACTTCAAATTTTCTAATTCGGAACTTAGTAATGTAAATTTGGAAAACAAATCTAAGGTTGTAGTTTAAAGTTCTTTACCTGATAAAATCTACTTCTGATTTTAGAAATTACAATTTGAAAATCAGGGCTAAGTTAATAGTTTGACGTTTTTTACTTCAAAATAACTAAGTCTTATTTTAGACTAGTAAATTTGTAAATCAAAACTAAGTTATTAGTTTGAAGTTCTTTACTTGAAAATATCTACTACTGATTTAAGAAATGACAATTTGAAAATCAGATCTAAATGAATAGTTTAACGTTCTTTACCACAAAATAACTAAGTCTTATTTTAGACTAGTGAATTTGTAAATCAAAACTAAGTTATTAGTTTAAAGTTTTTTTCTTCAAATATACTAATTCCAATCTTAGAAATGTAAGTTTGAAAATCAAATCTAAGGTTCTATTTTGAAGTTCTTTACTTGAAGATATCTACTTCTGATTTTATAAATGACAATTTGAAAATCAGATCTAAGTTAATAGTTTAACGTTATTTACTTCAAAATAACTAAGTCTTATTTTAGACTAGTAAATTTGTAAATCAAAACTAAGTTATTAGTTTGAAGTTCTTTACTTGAAAATATATACTACTGATTTAAGAAATGACAATTTGAAAATCAGATCTAAGTAAATAGTTTCGACGTTCTTTACTTCAAAATAACTAAGTCTTATTTTGGAATAGTGAATTTGTAATTCAAAGCTAAGTTATTAGTTTGAAGTTCTTTACTTGAAAATATCTACTAGTGATTTTGGAAATGACAATTTGAAAATCATATCTAAGTTAATAGTTTGACGTACTCTACTTCAAAATAGATAAGTCTTATTTTAGAAGACTGTATTTGTAAATCAAAAATAAGGTATTAGTTTGCAGTTTTTTACTTGAAAATATCTACTTTCGATTTTGGAAATGACAATTTGAAAATAAGATCTAAGTTAACGGTTTGAAGTTCTTTACTTCAAAATAACTAAGTCTTATTTTAGACTAGTGAATTTGTAAATCAAAACTAAGTTATTAGTTTAAAGTTTTTTACTTCAAATTTACTAATTCGGATCTTAGTAATGTAAATTTGGAAATCAAATCTAAGGTTGTAGTTTGAAGTTTTTTACTTGAAAATATCTACTTCTGATTTTAAAAATGACAATTTGAAAATGAGATCTATGTTAATAGTTTGACGTTCTTTACTTCTGAACAACTAAGTCTTATTTTAGACTAGTGAATTTCTAAATCAAAACTAAGTTATTCGTTTAAAGTTTTTTACTACAAATTTACTAATTCAGATCTTAGTAATTTCTATTTGAAAATCAAATCTAAGGTTGTAGTTTGAAGTTCTTTACTTGAAAATATCTACTTCTGATTTTAGAAATGACAATTTGAAAATCAGATCTAAGTTAATAGTTTGACGTTCTTTACTTCTGGAGAATTAAGTCTTATTTTAGTATAGTGAATTTGTAAATCAAAACTAAGTCATTAGTTTAAAGTCTATACTTGAAAAAATCTACTACTGATTTTGGAAATCACAATTTGAAAATCAGATCTAAGTTAATAGTTTAACGTACTTTACTTCAAAATAGATAAGTCTTATTTTAGAATACTGTATTTGTAAATCAAAACTAAGGTATTAGTTTGGAGTTTTTTACTTGAAAATATCTACTTTTGATTTTGGAAATGGCATTTTGAAAATCAGATCTAAGTTAATAGTTTGACGTTCTTTACTTCAAAATAACAAAGTCTTATTTTAGAATAGTGCATTTGTAATTCAATGCTAAGTTATTAGTTTAAAGTTTTTTCATGAAAATATCTACTTCTGATTTTAGAAATGACAATTTGAAATTACATCTAAGTTAATAGTTTGACGTTCTTTACTTCAAAATAACTAAGTCTTATTTTAGACTACTAAATTTGTAAATCAAAACTAAGTTCTTAGTTTGAAGTTCTTTACTTGAAAATATCAACTACTGATTTTAGAAATGACAATTTGAAAATCAGATTTAAGTTAATAGTTTGTCGTTCTTTACTTCAAAATAACTAAATCTTATTTTAGAATAGAGAATTTGTAAATCAAAGCTAAGTTATTAGTTTAAAGTTCTTTACTTGAAAATATCTACTTCTGATTTTAGAAATGACAATTTGAAAATCAGATCTAGTTATTAGTTTGACGTTCTTTACTTCAAAATAACTAAGTCTTATTTTAGAATAGTGAATTTGTAAATCAAAACCGAGTTATTAGTTTAAAGTTCTTTACTTGAAAATATCTACTTCAGATTTTAGAAATGACAATTTGAAAATCAGATCTAAGTTAATAGTTTGACGTTCTTTACTTCAAAATAACTAAGTCTTATTTTAGACTAGTGAATTTGTAAATCAAAACTATGTTATTAATTTAAAGTTTCATACTTCAAATTTACTAATTTGGATCTTAGAAATGTAAATTTGAAAATCATATCTAAGGTTTTATTTTGAAGTTTTTTAATTGAATATATGTACTTCTGATTTTAGAAATGACAATTTAAAAATCAGATCTAGTTATTAGTTTGACGTTCTTTACTTCAAAATAACTAAGTCTTATTTTAGAATTGTCAATTTGTAAATCAAAGCTAAGTTATTAGTTTGAAGTTCTTTACTTGAAAGTATCTGTTTCAGATTTTAGAAATGACAATTTGAAAATCAGATCTAAGTTAATAGTTTGTCGTTCTTTACTTCAAAATAACTAAATCTTATTTTAGAATAGAGAATTTGTAAATCAAAGCTAAGTTATTAGTTTAAAGTTCTTTACTTGAAAATATCTACTGATTTTAGAAATGACAATTTGAAAATCAGATCTAAGTTAATAGTTTGACATTCTTTACTTCAAAATAGATAAGTCTTATTTTAGAATACTGTATTTGTAAATCAAAACTAAGTTGTTAGATTGAAGTTCTTTGTTTGAAAATATCTGCTTCAGATTTTAGAAATAACAATTTGAAAATCAGATCTAAGTTAATAGTTTGACGTTCTTTACTTGAAAATAACTAAGTCTTATTTTAAACTTGTGAATTTGTAAATCAAAACTAAGTTATTATTTTAAAGTTTTTTACTTCAAATTTACTAATTCGGATCTTAGAAATGTAAATTTGAAAATCAAATCTAAAGTTCTATTTTGAAGTTTTTTACTTGAAAATATCTACTTTTGATTTTAGAAATGACAATTTGAAAATCAGATCTAGTTATTAGTTTGACGTTCTTTACTTCAAAATAACTAAGTCTTATTTTAGAATAGTGAATTTGTAAATCAAAACTATGTTATTAATTTAAAGTTTCTTACTTCAAATTTACTAATTTGGATCTTAGAAATGTAAATTTGTAAATCATATCTAAGGTTTTATTTTGAAGTTTTTTAATTGAATATATGTACTTCTGATTTTAGAAATGACAATTTAAAAATCAGATCTAGTTATTAGTTTGACGTTCTTTACTTCAAAATAACTAAGTCTTATTTTAGAATTGTCAATTTGTAAATCAAAGCTAAGTTATTAGTTTGAAGTTCTTTACTTGAAAATATCTGTTTCAGATTTTAGAAATGACAATTTGAAAATCAGATCTAAGTTAATAGTTTGTAGTTCTTTACTTCAAAATAACTAAGTCTTATTTTAGAATTGTCAATTTGTAAATCAAAGCTAAGTTATTAGTTTGAAGTTCTTTACTTGAACATATCTGCTTCAGATTTTAGAAATGTCAATTTGAAAATCAGATCTAAGTTAATAGTTTGTAGTTCTTTACTTCTAAATAACTAAGTCTTATTTTAGTATAGTGAATTTGTAAATTAAAACTAAGTTATTAGTTTGAACTTCTTTATTTGAAAATATCTTCTACTGATTTTAGAAATAACAATTTCAAAAACAGATCTAAGTTAATAATTTGACGTTCTTTACTTCAAAATAACTAAGTCTTATTTTAGAATTGTCAAGTTGGAAATCAAAGCTAAGTTATTAGTTTGAGTTCTTGACTGGAAAATATCTACTTCTGATTTTGGAAGTGACAATTTGAAAATCAGGTATAAGTTAATAGTTTGACGTTCCTTACTTCAAAATAACTTAATCTTATTTTAGAATAGTGAATTTGTAAATCAAAACTAAGTTATTAGTATGAAGTTCTTTACTTTGAAATATCTACTTCTGATTTAAGAAATGACAATTTGAAAACTAGATCTAAGTGAATAGTTTGACGTTCTTTACTTCAAAATAGATAAGTCTTATTTTAGAATACTGTATTTGTAAATCTAAACTAAGTTGTTAGTTTGAAGTTCTTTATTTGAAAATATCTGCTTCAGATTTTAGAAATACAATTTGTATATTAGATCTAAGTTAATAATTTGAGGTTCTTTACTTCTGAACAACTAAGTCTTATTTTAGTACAGTGAATTTGTAAATCAAAACTAAGTTTTTAGTTTGAAGTTTTTACTTGTAAATATCAACTTCTGATTTTAGTAATTACAATTTGAAAATCAGGTCTAAGTTAATAGTTTGACATTTTCACTGCAAAATAACTAAGTCTTATTTTAGACTAGTGAATTTGTAAATCACAACTAAGTTATAAGTTTGAAGTTCTTTACTAGAAAATATCTACTACTGATTTTAGAAATGACAATTTAAAAATCAGATCTAAATTAATAGTTTGAAGTTCTTTACTTCTAAATTACTAAGTCTTATTTTAGACTAGTGAATTTGTAAATCAAAACTAAGTTATTAGTTTAAAGTGTTTTACTTCAAATTTACTAATTCGGATCTTAGTGATGTAAATTTGGAAATCAAATCTAATTTTGTAGTTTGAAGTTCTTTACTTGAAAACATCTACTTCTAATTTTAGAAATGACAATTTGAAAATCAGATCTAAGTTAATAGTTTGACGTTCTTTACTTCAAAATAACTAAATCTTATTGTAGAATAGTTAATTTGTACATCAAAGCTAAGTTATTAGTTTAAAGTTCTTTACTTGAAAATAACTACTTCTGATTTTCGAAATGACAATTTGAAAATCAGATTTAAGTTAATAGTTTGACGTTCTTTACTTCAAAACACATAAGTCTTATTTTAGTATAGTGAATTTGTAAATCAAAACTAAGTTATTAGTATGAAGTTCTTTACTTAAAAATATCTACTTCTGATTTTACTAGAAATGATAATTTGAAAATCAGATCGAAGTTAATAGTTTGACGTTCTTTACTTCTAAATAATTAAGGCTTATTTTAGTATAGCGAATTTTTAAATCAAAATTAAGTTATAATTTTGAAGTTTTTACTTGAAAATATCAACTTCTGATTTTAGAAATTACAAATTGAAAATCAGGTCTAAGTTAATAGTTTGACGTTTTCACTGCAAAATAACTAAGTCTTATTTTAGACTAGTGAATTTGTAAATCACAACTAAGTTATAAGTTTGAAGTTCTTTACTTGAAAATATCTACTACTGATTTTAGAAATGACAATTTAAAAATCAGATCTAAATTGATAGTTTGACGTTCTTTACTTCAAAATGACTAAGTCTTATTTTAGACTAGTGAAGTTGTAAATCAAAACTAAGTTATTAGTTTAAAGTTTTTTACTTCAAATTTACTAATTCGGATCTTAGTAATGTAAAATTGGTAATCAAATCTAAGGTTGTAGTTTAATGTTATTTACTTAAAAATATCTACTTCTGATTTTAGAAATTACAATTTGAAAATCAGGGCTAAGTTAATAGTTTGACGTTCTTTACTTCAAAATAACTAAGTCTTATTTTCGAATAGTGAATTGGTAAATCAAAGCAAAGTTATTAGTTTGAAGTTCTTTACTTGAAAATATATACTTCTGATTTTAGAAATTACAATTTGAAAATCAGGTCTAAGTTAATAGTTTGACGTTTTTTACTTCAAAATAACTAAGTTTTATTTTAGAATAGTAAGTTTGTAAATCAAAACTAAGTTATAAGTTTAAAGTTCTTTACTTGAAAATATCTACTACTGATTTTAGAAATGACAAATTGAAAATCAGATCTAAGTTAATAGTTTGACGTTCTTTACTTCTTCTAAATAACGAAGTCTTATTTTAGTATAGTGAATTTGTAAATTAAAATTAAGTTATTAGTTTGAAGTTCTTTACTTGAAAATATCTACTACTGATTTTAGAAATTACAATTTGAAAATCAGATCTAAGTTAATAGTTTGACGTTGTTTACTTCAAAATAACTAAGTCTTTTTTTTAAATTGTCAATTTGTAAATCAAAGCTAAATTATTAGTTTGAAGTTATTTACTTAATAATATCTAATTCTGATTTTAGTTATGACAATTTAAAAATCAGGTCTAAGTTAACAGTTTGACGTTCTTTACTTCAAAATAACTAAGTCTTATTTTAGACTAGTAAGTTTGTAAATAAAAACTAAGTTATTAGTTTAAAGTTTTTTACTTCAAATTTACTAATTCGGATCTTAGTAATTGAAATTTGGAATTCAAATCTAAGATTGTTCTTTGAAGTTTTTTACTTGAAAATATCTACTACTGATTTTAGAAATGACAATTTGAAAATCAGATATAGTTATTAGTTTGACGTTCTTTACTTCAAAATAACTAAGTCTTACTTTAGAATAGTGAATTTGTAAATCAATACTAAGTTATTAGTTTGAAGTTCTTTACTTTGAAATATCTACTTCTGATTTAAGAAAAGACAATTTGAAAATCAGATCTAAGTTAATAGTTTGATGTTCTTTACATCAAAATAACTAAATTTTATTTTAGAATAGTTAACTTATAAATCAAATCTAAGTTATTAGTTTGAAGTTTTTTACTTGAAAATATCTACTTCTGATATTAGAACTGACAATTTGAAAATCAGATCTAAGTTAATGGTTTGACGTGCTTTACTTCTGAACAACTAAGTCTTATTTTAGTATAGTGAATTTGTAAATCAAAACTAAGTTATTAGTTTGAAGTTCTTTACTTGAAAATATCTACTTCTGATTTTGGAAATGACAATATGTAAATCAGATCTAAGTTAATAGTTTGACGTTCTTTACTTCTAAACAAATAAGTCTTATTTTAGTATAGTTAATTTGCAAATCAAAACTGAGTTATTAGTTTAAAGTCTATACTTGAAAAAATCTACTACTGATTTTGGAAATGACAATTTGAAAATCAGATCTAAGTTAATAGTTTGACGTACTTTACTTCAAAATAGATAAGTCTTTATTTAGAATACTGTATTTGTAAATCAAAACTAAGTTATTAGTTTGAAGTTTTTTACTTGAAACTATCTACTTCTGATTTTAGAACTGACAATTTGAAAATCAGATCTAAGTTAATAGTTTGACCTTTTTTACTTCTGAACAACTAAGTTTTATTTAAGTATAGTGAATTTGTAAATCATAACTAAGTTATTAGTTTGAAGTTCTTTACTTGAAAATAATTACTTCTGATTTTGGAAATGACAATATGAAAATCAGATCTAAGTTAATAGTTTGACGTTCTTTACTTTTAAACAAATAAGACTTATTTTAGTATAGTGAATTTGTAAATCAAAACTAAGTTTTTAGTTTGAAGTTTTTTACTTGAAAATATCTACTTTTGATTTTGGAAATGACAATTTGAAAATCAGATCTAAGTTATTAATATGAAGTCTATACTTGTAAAAATCTACTACTGATTTTAGTAATGACAATTTCAAAAGCAGATCTAAGTTAACAGTTTGACGTTCTATACTTCAAAATAACTAAGTCTAATTTTAGACTAGTGAATTTGTAAATCAAAACTAAGTTATTAGTTCAAATTTACTAATTCGGATCTTAGTAATGTAAATTTGGAAATCAAATCTAAGGTTGTAGTTTGAAGTTCTTTACTTGAAAATATCTACTTCTGACTTTAGAAATGACAATTTGAAAATCATATCTAAGTTAATAGTTTGACGTTCTTTACTTCTAAACAAATAAGTCTTATTTTAGTATAGTGAATTTGTAAATCAATACTAAGTTTATAGTTTAAAGTTTTTTACTTCAAATTTACTAATTCGGATCTTAGTAATTGAAATTTTGAAATGAAATCTAAGGTTGTTGTTTGTAGTTCTTACCTGAAAATATCAACACCTGATTTTAGAAATTACAATTTGAAAATCAGGTCTAAGTTAATAGTTTGACGTTCTTTACTTCAAAATAACTAAGTCTTATTTTAGACTAGTAAATTTGTAAATCATAAATTAGTTATTACTTTGAAGTTCTTTACTTGAAAATATCTACTACTGAATTTAGAAATGACAATTTGAAAATCAGATATAGTTATTAGTTTGACGTTCTTTACTTCAAAATAATTAAGTCTTACTTTAGAATAGTGAATTTGGAAATCAAAACTAAGTTATTAGTTTGAAGTTCTTTACTTGAAAATATCTACTACTGATTTTAGAAATGATAATTTGAAAATCAGTTCTAAGTTAATAGTTTGACGTTCCTTACTTCAATATAACTTAGTCTTATTTTAGAAGAGTGAATTTGTAAATCAAAACTAAGTTCTTAGTTTGATGTTCTTTACTTTGAAATATCTACTTCTGATTTAAGAAATGACAATTTGAAAATCAGAATAACTTGTAAGTTAATAGTTTGACGATCTTTACTTCTGAATAACTAAGGCTTATTTTAGTATAGTGAATTTGTAAATCAAAACTAAGTTATTAGTTTGAAGTTCTTTACTTGAAAATATCTACTTCTGATTTTGGAAATGACAATATGAAAATCAGATCTAAGTTAATAGTTTGACGTTCTTTACTTCTAAACAAAGAAGTCTTATTTTAGTATAGTGAATTTGTAAATCAAAACTAGGTTATTAGTTTGAAGTTTTTTACATGAAAATAACTACTTTTGATTTTGGAAATGACAATTTGAAAATCAGATCTAAGTTATTAGTTTGAAGTTATTTACTTGAAAATATCTACTTCTGTTTTTAGAACTGACAATTTGAAAATCAGATCTAAGTTAATAGTTTGACGATCTTTACTTCTGAATAACTAAGTCTTATTTTAGTATAGTGAATTTGTAAATCAAAACTAAGTTATTAGTTTGAAGTTCTTTACTTGAAAATATCTACTTCTGATTTTGGAAATGGCAATATGAAAATCAGATCTAAGTTAATAGTTTGACGTTTTTTACTTCTAAACAAATAAGTCTTATTTTAGTATAGTGAATTTGTAAATCAAAACTAGGTTATTAGTTTGAAGTTTTTTACATGAAAATATCTACTTTTGATTTTGGAAATGACAATTTAAAAATCAGGTCTAAGTTAATAGTTTGACGTTTTATACTAAAAAATAACTAAGTCTTATTTTAGACTAGTAAATTAGTAAATCAAAACTAAGTTATTAGTTAGAAGTTTTTTACTTGAAAATAACTACTACTGATTTTAGAAATGATAATTTGAAAATAAGTTCTAAGTTAATAGTTTGACGTTCCTTACTTCAATATAACTTAGTCTTATTTTAGAATAGTGAATTTGTAAATCTAAACTAAGTAATTAGTATGAAATTCTTTACTTTGAAATATCTACTTCTGATTTTAGAAATGACAATTTGAAAATCAGTTCTAAATTAATAGTTTGACGTTCTTTACTTCTAAACAAATAAGTCTTTTTTTAGTATAGTGGATTTGGAAATCAAAACTAAGTTATTAGTTTGAAGTTCCTTACTTTGAAATAACTACTTCTGATTTAAGAAATGACAATTTGAAAATCAGATCTAAGTGAATAGTTTGACGTTCTTTACTTCAAAATAGATAAGTTTTATTTTAGAATAGTGTATTTGTAAATCAAAACTAAGTTATAAGTTTGAAGTACTTTACTTAAAAATATCTACTTCTGATTTTATAAATGACAATTTGAAAATCAGATCTAAGTTAATAGGTTGACGTCCTTTACTTCAAGATAACTAAATCTTATTTTAGAATAGTGAATTTGTAAATTAAAACTAAGTTATTAGTTTAAAGATCTGTACTTGAAAATATCTGCTTCAGATTTTAGAAATGACAATTTGAAAATCAGATCTAAGTTAATAATTTGACGTTCTTTACTTCAAAATATCTAAATTTCATTTTAGAATAGTTAACTTGTAAATCAAAACTAAGTTATTAGTTTGAAGTTTTTTACTTGAAAATATCTACTTCTGATTTTAGAACTGACAATTTGAAAATCAGATCTAAGTTAATAGTTTGACGTTCTTTACTTCTGAATAACTAAGTCTTATTTTAGTATAGTGAATTTGTAAATCAAAACTAAGTTATTAGTTTGAAGTTCTTTACTTGAAAATATCTACTTCTGATTTTCGAAATGACAATATGAAAATCAGATCTAAGTTAATAGTTTGACGTTCTTTACTTCTAAACAAATAAGTCTTATTTTAGTATAGTGAATTTGTAAATCAAAACTATGTTATTAGTTTGAAGTTTTTTACATGAAAATATCTACATTTGATTTTGGAAATGACAATTTGAAAATCAGATCTAAGTTATTAGTTTGACGTTGTTTACTTCAAATTAACTAAGTCTTATTTTAAAATTGTCAATTTGTAAATTAAAACTAAGTTATTAGTTTGACGTTCTTTACTTGGAAATATCTACTACTGATCTTAGAAATGACAATTTGAAAATCAGATCTAAGTTAATAGTTTGACGTTCTTTACTTCAAAATAACTAAGTCTTATTTTAGACTAGTGAATTTGTAAATCAATACTAAGCTATTAGTTTAAAGTTTTTTACCTCAAATTTATTGATTCGGATCTTAGTAATGTAAATTTTAAAATAAAATCTAAGGTTGTAGTTTAAAGTTCTTTACTTAAAAATATCTACTTCTGATTTTAGAAATGACAATTTGAAAATCAGGTCTAAGTTAATAGTTTGACGGTCTTTACATCAAAATAACTAAATTTTATTTTAGAATAGTTAACTTGTAAATCAAAACTAAGTTATTAGTTTGAAGTTATTTACTTGTAAATAACTACTTCTTATTTTATAAATGACAATTTGAAAATCAGATCTAAGTTAATAGGTTGACGTCCTTTACTACAAGATAACTAAATCTTATTTTAGAATAGTGAATTTCTAAATCAAAACTAAGTTATTAGTTTAAAGATCTGTACTTGAAAATATCTGCTTCAGATTTTAGAAATGACAATTTGAAAATCAGATCTAAGTTAATAATTTGACGTTCTTTACTTCAAAACAACTAAGTCTTATTTTAGTATAGTTAATTTGTAAATCAATACTAAGTTATTAGCATGAAGTTCTTCACTTGAAAAAAACTACCACAGATTTTAGAAATGACAATTTGAAAATCAGATCTAAGTTAATAGTTTGACGTTCTTTACATCAAAATATCTAAATTTCAATTTAGAATAGTTGACTTGTAAATCAAAACTAAGTTATTAGTTTGAAGTTTTTTACTTGAAAATATCTACTTCTGATTTTAGAACTGACAATTTGAAAATCAGATCTAAGTTAATAGTTTGACGTTGTTTACTTCTGAATAACTAAGTCTTATTTTAGTATAGTGAATTTGTAAATCAAAACTAAGTTATTAGTTTGAAGTTCTTTACTTGAAAATATCTACTTCTGATTTTGGAAATGACAATATGAAAATCAGATCTAAGTTAATAGTTTGACGTTCTTTACTTCTAAACAAATAAGTCTTATTTTAGTATAGTGAATTTGTAAATCAAAACTAGGTTATTAGTTTGAAGTTTTTTACATGAAAATATCTACTTTTGATTTTGGAAATGACAATTTGAAAATCAGATCTAAGTTATTAGTTTGACGTTGTTTACTTCAAATTAACTAAGTCTTATTTTAAAATTGTCAATTTGTAAATTAAAACTAAGTTATTAGTTTGACGTTCTTTACTTGAAAATATCTACTACTGATCTTAGAAATGACAATTTGAAAATCAGATCTAAGTTAATAGTTTGACGTTTTTCACTTCAAAAAAACTAAGACTTATTTTAGACTAGTGAGTTTGTAAATCAAAACAAAGTTATTAGTATAATTTTTTTTACTTCAAATTTACTAATTCGGATCTTAGTAATGTAAATTTGGAAAACAAATCGAAGGTTGTAGTTTAAAGTTCTTTACTTGAAAATATCTACTTCTGATTTTAGAAATGACAATTTGAAAATCAGATCTAAGTTAATAGTTTGACGTTCTTTACTTCGAAATAACTAAGTCTTACTTTACACTAGTGAATTTGTAAATCAAAACTAAGTTATTAGTTTAAAGTTATTTACTTCAAATTTACTAATTCGGATCTCAGTAATGTAAATTTTGAAATTTAATGTAAGGTTGTAGTGTGAAGTTCTTTACTTGAAAATATCTACTACTGATTTTAGAAATTACAATTATAAATCAGATCTAAATTAATAGTTTGACGTTTTTTACTTCAAAATAACTAACACTTATTTTAGAATAGTCAATTTGTAAATCAAGGCTAAGTTATTAGTTTGAAGTTCTTTACTTGAAAATATCTACTTCTGATTTTAAAAATGACAATTTGAAATACAGGTCTAAAATAATAGTTTGACGTTTTTTACTTCAAAATAACTAAGACTTATTTTAGAATAGTCAATTTGTAAATCAAAGCTAAGTTATTAATTTGATGTTCTTTACTTGAACATATCTACTTCTGATTTTAGAAATAACAATTTGAAAATCAGGACTAACTTAATAGTTTGACGTTTTTTACTTCAAAGTAACTAAGTCTTATCTCACACTAGTGAATTTGTAAATCAAAACTAAGTTATAAGTTTGAAGTTATTTACTTTGAAATATCTACTTCTAATTTAAGAAATGACAATTTGAAAATCAGATCTAAGTTAATAGTTTGACGTTTTTTAGTTCAAAATAGATAAGTCTTATTTTAGAATATTGTATTTTTAAATAAGAACTAATTTATTTGTTTGAAGCTTTTTACTTGAAATTATCTACTTCTGATTTTAGAAATAACAATTTGAAAATCAAATCTAAGTTAATATAGTTTGACGTTCTTTACTTCAAAATAACTAAGTCTCATTTTAGAATAGTGACTTCTTAAATCAAAACTAAGTTATTAGTTTGAAGTTCTTTACTTGAAAATATCTACTTCTGGTTTTAGAAATGACAAATTGTAAATCAGATCTAAGCTAATAGTTTTGCGTTCTTTACTTCAAGCAAGATAAATATTATTGTAGAATAGTGTATTTGTAAATCTAAACTAAGTTATTAGTTTGAAGTTTTTTATTTCAGATTTACTAATTCGGATTTTAGTAATGTAACTTTGAAAAACTAAACTAAGTATGTAGTTTGAAGTTCTTTACTTGAAAATTTCTACTTCTGATTTTAGAAATGACAATTTGAAAATCAGATCTAAGTTGATAGTTTGACTTTCTTTACTTCCAATCAAATAAGTCTTATTTTAGTATAGTGATTTTGTAAAACAAAACTAAGTTATTAGTTTGAAGTTATTTACTTGAACATCTCTACTTCTGATTTTAGAAATAACAATTTGAAAATTAGATCTAAGTTAATAGTTTGACGTTCTTTACTTCTAAATAACTAAGTCTTATTTTAATATAGTGTATTTGTAAATCAAAACTAAGTTATAAGTTTGAAATTGTTTACTTTGAGATATCTACTTTTGATTTTAGAAATGACCATTTGAAAGTCAGATCTAAGTTAATAGTTTGACGATTTTTACTTCAAAATAACTAAGTCTTACTTTAAAATAGTGAATTTGTAAATCAATACAAACTTATCAAATAGAAGTTCTATACTTGAAAATATCTACTTCTGATTTTAGTAATCACAATTTAAAAATCAGATCTAAGTTAATAGTTTGACGCTCTTTATTTCTAAACAAATAAGTCTTATTTTAGTATAGTGAATTTGTAAATCAAAACTAAGTTATTAGTTTGAAGTTATTTACTTGAAAATCTCTACTTCTGCTTTTGTAAAATAACAATTTGAAAATTAGATCTAAGTTATTAGTTTGAAGTTCGTTACTTGAAAATATCTACTTCTAGTTTTAGAAATGACAAATTGTAAATCAGATCTAACCTAATAGTTTTACGTTCTTTACTTCAAACAAGATAAGTATTATTTTAGACTAGTGAATTTGTAAATTAAAACTAAGTTATTAGTTTAAAGTTTTTTACTTCAAATTTACTAATACGGATCTTAGTAATGTAAAATTGGAAATCAAATCTAAGGTTGTAGTTTAAAGTTTTTTACTTGCAAATATCTACTTCTGATTTTAGAAATTACAATTTGAAAATCAGGTCTAAGTTAATAGTTTGACGTTTTTTACTTCAAAATAACTAAGTCTTATTTTAGACTAGTAAATTTGTAAATCATAAATAAGTTATTAGTTTGAAGTTCTTTACTTGAAAATATCTACTACTGATTTTAGAAATGACAATTTGAAAATCAGATATAGTTATTAGTTTGACGTTCTTTACTTAAAAATAATTAAGTCTTACTTTAGAATAGTGAAATTGGAAATCAAAACTAAGTTATTAGTTTGAAGTTCTTTACCTGAAAATATCTACTTCTGATTTTAGAAATAACAATTTGAAAATCAGTTCTAAGTTAATAGTTTGACTTTCTTTACATCAAAATAGATAAGTCTTATTTTACAATTGTGTATTTGTAATTCAAAACTAAGTTATTAGTTTGAGGTACTTTACTTGAATTTCTCTACTTCTAATTTTAGAAATGACAATTTATAAATCAGATCTTAGTTAATAGTTTGACGTTCTTTACTTCAAAATAACTTAGTCTTATTTTAGAATAGTGAATTTGTAAACAAAACTAAGTTATTAGTTTGAAATACTTTGCTTAAAAATATCTACCTCTGATTTTAGAAATGATAATTGGAAAATAAGATCTAAGTTAATAATGTGACTTCTAATTTATTCTAAATAATTTACTTCTAAATAAGTAAGTCTTAATTTAGACTAGTGAATTTGTAAATCAAAACTAAGCTATTAGTTTGAAATACTTTACTTGAAAATATCTACTTCTGATTTCAGAAATGAAAAATTGAAAATCATATCTAAGTTAATAGTTTGATGTTCTTTACTTCAAAGAAACTAAGTCTTATTTTAAAATAGTGAATTTGTAAATCAAAACTAAGTTATTATTTTGAAATACTTTACTTCAAAATATCTACTTTTGATTTTAGAAATGACAATTTGAAAAGCAGATCTAAATTAATAGTTTGACGTTTTTTCCTTCCAAATATCTTATTCGGATCTTAGTAATGTACATTTGGAAATCAAATCTAAGGTTGTAGTTTGAAGTTTTTTACTTGAAAATATCTACTTCTGTTTTTAGAAATTACAATTTGAAAATCAGATCTAAGTTAATGGTTTGACGTTCTTTACTTCAAAGTAACTTAGTCTTATTTTAGAATAGTGAATTTGTAAAGCAAAACTAAGTTATTAGTTTGAAGTTATTTACTTGAAGTTATCTGCTTCAGATTTTAGAAATCATAATTTGAAAATCAGATCTAAGTTAATAGGTTGACGTTCTTTACTTCAAAATAACTAAGTACTATTTTAGTATAGTGTATTTGTAAATCAAAACTAAGTTATTAGTTTAAAGCTCGTTACTTTGAAATATCTACTTCTGATTTCAGAAATGACAATTTGAAAATCAGATCTAAGTTAATAGTTTGACGCTCTTTACTTCTAAATAACTTACTCTGATTTTAGAAAAGTTATTTTGAAAATAAAATCGAAGTTAATAATTTAAAGCTCATTACTTGAACATATCTACTACTGATTTTAGAATAAACAATATGAAAATAAGATCTAAGTTAATAGTTTGACGTTCTTTACTTCGAAATAACTAAATCTTATTTTAGAATAGCGAATTTGTAAATCTAAACTATGTTATTATTTTGAAGTGCTTTACTTTGAAATATCTGCTTCTGATTTCAAAAATGACGATTTGAAAATCAGATCTAAGTTAATAGTTTGACGTTCTTTACTTCAAAATATATAAATATTATTTTAGAATACTGTCTTTGTAAATAAAAACTAAGTTATTTGTTTGAAGTTTTTTACTTGAAAATATCTACTACAGATTTTAGAAATATCAATCTGAAAATAAGATCTAAGTTAATAATTTGACGTTGTTTACTTCAAAATAACTAAGTACTATTTTAGAATAGTGAATTTGTAAATCAAAACTAAGTTATTAGTTTAAATTTCGAGACTTTGAAATATCTAGTTCTGATTTCAGAAATGACAATTTGAAAATCAGATCTTAGTTAATAGTTTGATGTTCTTTACTTCAAAGAAACTAAGTCTTATTTTAGAATAGTGAATCTGTAAATCAAAACTAAGTTATTAGTTTAAAGTTCTTTACTTTGAAATATCTACTTCTGATTTCAGAAATGACAATTTGAAAATTAGATCTAAGTTAATAGTTTGACGTTTTTTACTTCAAAATAACTAAGTCTTATTTAGACTAGTGAATTTGTAAATCAAAACTAAGTTATTAGTTTAAAGTTCTTTACTTGAAAATATCTACTACTGATTTTAGAAATGACAATTTGAAAATCAGATCTAAGTTAATAGTTTGACGTTCTTTACTTCAAATTAGATAAGTCTTATTTTAGTATACTGTCTTTGTAAATCAAAACTAAGTTATTTGTTTGAAGTACTTTACTTGAAAATATCTACTTCTGATTTTAGAAATGACAATTTGACAATCAGATTTATGTTGATAGTTTGACGTTTCTTACTTCAAAATAAGTAAGTCTTAATTTAGACTAGTGAATTTGTAAATCAAAACTAAGCTATTAGTTTGAAATACTTTACTTGAAAATATCTACTTCTGATTTCAGAAATGAAAAATTGAAAATCATATCTAAGTTAATAGTTTGATGTTCTTTACTTCAAAGAAACTAAGTCTTATTTTAGAATAGTGAATCTGTAAATCAAAACTAAGTTATTAGTTTAAAGTTCTTTACTTTGAAATATCTACTTCTGATTTTAGAAATGACAATTTGAAAAGCAGATCTAAATTAATAGTTTGACTTTTTTCCTTCAAAATAACTTATTCGGATCTTAGTAATGTACATTTGGAAATCAAATCTAAGGTTGTAGTTTGAAGTTTTTTACTTGAAAATATCTACTTCTGTTTTTAGAAATTACTATTTGAAAATCAGATCTAAGTTAATGGTTAATATCTAAAATAGTTTATTTGTAAATCAAAACTAAGTTATTAGTTTGAAGTTCTTTACTTGAAAATATCTACTACTGATTTCAGAAATGACAATTTGAAAATCAGATCTAAGTTAATAGTTTGATGTTCTTCACTTCAAAGCAACTAAGTCTTATTTTAGAATTTGTGAATTTGTAAATCAAAACTAAGTTATTAGTTTAAAGTTCTTTACTTTGAAATATCTACTTCTGATTTTAGAAATGACAATTTGAAAATTTGATTTAAGTTAATAGTTTGACGGTCGTTACTGCAAAATAACTAAGTCTTATTTTAGACTAATGAATGTGTAAATCAAAACTACGTAATTAGTTTGCAGTTTTTTACTTGAAAATATCTATTACTAATTTTAGAAATGATAATTTGAAAGTCAGATCTAAGTTAATAGTTTGACGTTCGTTACTTCAAAATAGATAAGTCTTATTTTAGACTAGTGAATTTGTAAATCAAAACTAAGTTATTAGTTTGAAGTTTTTTACTTCAAATGAACTAAAACGAATTTTTGTGAGGTAAATTTGAAAATCAAAGCTAACGAAATAGTTTGAAGATGTTTACTTGAAAATATCTACTTCTTATTTTAGAAATTACATTTTAAAATCAGATCTAAGTTAATAGTTTGACTTTCTTAACTTCAAAATAAATAAGTCTTATTTTAGAATAGTGAATTTGTTAATCAACACTAAGTTATTAGTTTGAAGTTCTTTACTTTGAAATAGCTACTTTTGATTTCAGAATTGACAATTTTAAAATCAGATCTAAGTTAATAGTTTGACGTTCTTTACTTCTAAATAAATTAGTCTTATTTTAGAATACTTTATTTGTAAATCAGAACTAACTAATTAGTTTGAAGTTCTTTACTTGAAAATATCTACTTCTGATTTTAGAAATAACAATTTGAAAATCAAATCTAAGTTAATAGTTTGACGTTCTTTACTTCATAATAACTAAGTTTTATTTTAGAATAGTGAATTTGTAAATCATAACTAAGTTATTAGTTTGAAGATTTTTACTTGAGAATATCTACTTCTGATTTTAGAAATGACAATTTGAAAATCAGACCTAAGTTAATAGTTTGACGTTCTTTACTTCATAATAACTAAGTTTTATTTTAGAATAGTGAATTTGTAAATCATAACTAAATTATTAGTTTGAAGTGCTTTACTTGAAAATATCTACTACTGATTTCAGAAATGACAATTTTAAAATCAGATCTAAGTTAATAGATTGACGTTCTTTACTTCTAAGCAGATTATTCTTATTTTAAAATAGTTTATTTGTAAATCAAAACTAAGTTATTAGTTTGAAGTTCTTTACTTGAAAATATCTACTTCTGATTTTAGAAATGACAATTTGAAAATTTGATTTAAGTTAATAGTTTGACGGTCGTTACTGCAAAATAACTAAGTCTTATTTTAGACTAATGAATGTGTAAATCAAAACTACGTAATTAGTTTGCAGTTTTTTACTTGAAAATATCTATTACTAATTTTAGAAATGATAATTTGAAAGTCAGATCTAAGTTAATAGTTTGACGTTCGTTACTTCAAAATAGATAAGTCTTATTTTAGACTAGTGAATTTGTAAATCAAAACTAAGTTATTAGTTTGAAGTTCTTTACTTGAAAATATCTACTTCTGATTTCAGAAATGACAATTTTAAAATCAGATTTAAGTTAATAGTTTGACGTTCTTTACTTCTAAGCAGATTAGTCTTATTTTAGAATAGTGTATTTGTAAATCAAAACTAAGTTATTTGTTTGCAGTACTTTAATTGAAAATATCTATTTCTAATTTTAGAAATACCAATTTGAAAATCAGTTCTAGCTTAATAGTTTGTAGGTCTTTACTTCAAAATAACTAAGTCTTATTTTAGAATAGTGAATTTGTAAATCGAAAATAAGTTATTAGTTTAAAGTTCGAGACTTTGAAATATCTACTTCTGATTTCAGAAATGACAATTTGAAAATCAGATCTAAGTTAATAGTTTGATGTTCTTTACTTCAAAGAAACTAAGTACTATTTTAGTATAGTGTATTTGTAAATCAAAACTAAGTTATTTGTTTGAAGTTCTTTACTTTGAAAAATCTACTTCTGATTTCAGAAATGAAAATTTGAAATTCAGATCTAAGTTAATAGTTTGACGTTTTTTACTTGAAAATAACTAAGTCTTATTTAGACTAGTGAATTTGTAAATCAAAACTAAGTTATTAGTTTGAAGTTCTTTACTTGAAAATATCTACTACTGATTTTAGAAATGACAATTTGAAAATCAGATCTAAGTTAATAGTTTGACGTTGTTTACTTGAAAATAACTAAGTACTATTTTAGAATAGTGAATTTGTAAATCGAAAATAAGTTATTAGTTTAAAGTTCGAGACTTTGAAATATCTACCTCTGATTTCAGAAATGACAATTTGAAAATCAGATCTAAGTTAATAGTTTGATGTTCTTTACTTCAAAGAAACTAAGTATTATTTTAGAATAGTGAATTTCTAAATCAAAACTAAGTTATTAGTTTAAAGTTCTTTACTTTGTAATATCTAGTTCTGATTTCAGAAATGACAATTTGAAAATCAGATCTATGTTAATAGTTTGACGTTTTTTACTTCAAAATAAGTAAGTCTTATTTAGCCTAGTGAATTTGTAAATCAAAACTTAGTTATTAGTTTGAAGTTCTTTATTTGAAAATATCTACTACTGATTTTAGAAAAGACAATTTGAAAATCAGATCTAAGTTAATAGGTTGATGTTCTTTACTTAAAAGAAACTAAGTATTATTTTAGAATAGTGAATTTCTAAATCAAAACTAAGTTATTAGTTTAAAGTTCTTTACTTTGTAATATCTACTTCTGATTTCAGAAATGACAATTTGAAAATCAGATCTAAGTTAATAGTTTGACGTTCTTTACTTCAAAATAGATAAGTCTTAATTTAGAAAACTGTATTTGTAAAGCAAAAATAAGTTATTCGGTTGTAGTTCTTTACTTGAAATTATCTGCGTCAGATTTTAGAAATCATAATTTGAAAATCAGATCTAAGTTAATAGTTTGACGTTCTTTACTTCTAAGTAACGTAGTGTTAATTTAGAATAGTGAATTTGTAAATCAAAACGAAGTTATTAGGTTGAAGTTCTTTACTTTGAAATATCTACTTCTGATTTCAGAAATGACAATTTGAAAATCAGATCTAAGTTAATAATTTGAGGTTGTTTACTTCAAAATAACTAAGTACTATTTTAGAATAGTGAATTTGTAAATCAATACTAAGTTATTAGTTTAAATTTCGAGACTTTGAAATATCTACTTCTTATTTCAGAAATGACAATTTGAAAATCAGATGTTAGTTAATAGTTTGATGTTCTGTACATTAAAGAAACTAAGTCTTATTTTAGAATAGTGAATCTGTAAATCAAAACTAAGTTAATAGTTTAAAGTTCTTTACTTTGAAATATGTAGTTCTGATTTCAGAAATGACAATTTGAAAATCAGATCTAAGTTAATAGTTTGACGTCTTTCACTTCAAAATAGATAAATCTTATTTTAGAATATTGGATTTGTAAATCAAAAGTAAGTTATTTATTTGAAGGACTTTACTTGAAAATATCTACTTCTGATTTTAGAAATGACAATTTGAAAATCAAATCTAAGTTAATAGTTAGATGTTTTTACTTCAAAGAAACTAAGCCTTATTGTAGAATAGTGAATTTGTAAATCAAAACTAAGTTATTAGTTTGAAATACTTTAATTGAAAATATCTACTTCTGATTTTAGAAATGACAATATGAAAATCAGATCTAAGTTAATGGCTTGACGTTCTTTACTACAAAGTAACTTAGTCTTATTTTAGCATAGTGAATTTGTAAATCAAAACTAAGTTATTTGTTTGAAGTTCTTTACTTGATCAATCTACTTCTGATTTCAGAAATGATTATTTGAAAATCAGATCTAAATTAATAGTCTGACGTTCCTTACTTCAAAATAGATAAGTCTAATTTTAGAATACTGTCTTTGTAAATCAAAACTAAGTTATTTGTTTGAAGTACTTTACTTGAAAATATCTACTTATGATTTTAGAAATGACAATTTGAAAATCAGATCTAAGTTAATAGTTTGACGTTTTTTACTTCAAAATAACTAATTCGGATCTTAGTAATCTAAATTTGGAAATCTAAACTAAGGTTGTAGTTTGAAGTTTTTTACTTGAAAATATCTACTTCTGATTTTAGAAATGACAATTTGAAAATCAGATCTAAGTTAACAGTTTGACGTTCTTTACTTCAAAATAGATAAGTCTTATTTTAGAATACTGTCTTTGTAAATCAAAACTAAGTTATTTGTTTGAAGTACTTTACTTGAAAATATCTACTTCTGATTTCAGAAATGACAAATTGAAAATCATATCTAAGTTAATAGTTTGATGTTCTTTACTTCATAGAAACTAAGTCTTTTTTTAAAATAGTGAATTTGTAAATCAAAACTAAGTTATTAGTTTGAAATACTTTACTTGAAAATATCTACTTCTGATTTTAGAAAAGACAATTTGAAAAGCAGTTCTAAATTAATAGTTTGACGTTTATTCCTTCAAAATAACTTATAGTCAAACTTACTTACTCGGATCTTAGTAATGTACATTTGGAAATCAAATCTAAGGTTGTAGTTTGAAGTTTTTTACTTGAAAATACCTACTTCTGTTTTTAGAAATGACAATTTGCAAATCAGATCTAAGTTAATGGTTTGACGTTCTTTACTTCAAAGTAACTTAGTCTTATTTTAGAATAGTGAATTTGTAAAGCAAAACTAAGTTATTAGTTTGAAGTTATTTACTTGAAATTATCTGCTTCAGATTTTAGAAATCATAATTCGAAAATCAGATCTAAGTTAATAGTTTGACGTTTTTTACTTCAAAATACCTAAGTCTTATTTAGACTAGTGAATTTGTAAATCAAAACTAAGTTATTAGTTTGAAGTTCTTTACTTGAAAATATCTACTACTGATTTTAGAAATGACAATTTAAAAATCAGATGTAAGTTAATAGTTTGACGTTGTTTACTTGAAAATAACTAAGTACTATTTTAGAATAGTGAATTTGTAAATCGAAAATAAGTTATTAGTTTAAAGTTCGAGACTTTGAAATATCTACTTCTGATTTCAGAAATGACAATTTGAAAATCAGATCTAAGTTAATAGTTTGATGTTCTTTACTTCAAAGAAACTAAGTATTATTTTAGAATAATGAATTTCTAAATCAAAACTAAGTTATTAGTTTAAAGTTCTTTACTTTGTAATATCTAGTTCTGATTTCAGAAATGACAATTTGAAAATCAGATCTAAGTTAAAAGTAGACGTTCTTTCCTTCAAAAGAGATAAGTCATAATTTAGAATACTGTATTTGTAAAGTAAAACTAAGTTATTAGTTTGAAGTTCTTTACTTGAAATTATCAGCTTCTGATTTTAGAAATGACAATTTGAAAATTAGATCTAAGTTAATAATTTGACGTTGTTTACTTCAAAATAACTAAGTACTATTTTAGAATAGTGAATTAGTAAATCAATACTAAGTTATTAGTTTAAATTTCGAGACTTTGAAATATCTACTTCTGATTTCAGAAATGACAATTTGAAAATCAGATTTAGTTAATAGTTTGATGTTCTGTACTTTAAAGAAACTAAGTCTTATTTTAGAATAGTAAATCTGTAAATCAAAACTAAGTTATTAGTTTAAAGTTCTTTACTTTGAAATATGTACTTCTGATTTCAGAAATGACAATTTGAAAATCAGATCTAAGTTAATAGTTTGACGTTTTTTACTTCAAAATAACTAATTCGGTTCTTAGTAATGTAAATTTGGAAATCTAATCTAAGGTTGCAGTTTGTAGTTTTTTACTTGAAAATATCTACTTCTGATTTTAGAAATGACAATTTGAAAATCAGATCTAAGTTAACAGTTTGACGTTCTTTACTTCAAAATAGATAAGTCTTATTTTAGAATACTGTATTTGTAAAGTAAAACTAAGTTATTAGTTTGAAGTTCTTTACTTGAAATTATCAGCTTCTGATTTTAGAAATGACAATTTGAAAATTAGATCTAAGTTAATAATTTGACGTTGTTTACTTCAAAATAACTAAGTACTATTTTAGAATAGTGAATTAGTAAATCAATACTAAGTTATTAGTTTAAATTTCGAGACTTTGAAATATCTACTTCTGATTTCAGAAATGACAATTTGAAAATCAGATTTAGTTAATAGTTTGATGTTCTGTACTTTAAAGAAACTAAGTCTTATTTTAGAATAGTAAATCTGTAAATCAAAACTAAGTTATTAGTTTAAAGTTCTTTACTTTGAAATATGTACTTCTGATTTCAGAAATGACAATTTGAAAATCAGATCTAAGTTAATAGTTTGACGTTTTTTACTTCAAAATAACTAATTCGGTTCTTAGTAATGTAAATTTGGAAATCTAATCTAAGGTTGCAGTTTGAAGTTTTTTACTTGAAAATATCTACTTCTGATTTTAGAAATGACAATTTGAAAATCAGAGCTAAGTTAACAGTTTGACGGTTTTTACTTCAAAATAGATAAGTCTTATTTTAGAATACTATCTTTGTAAATCAAAACTAAGTTATTTGTTTGAAGTACTTTACTTGAAATAATCTACTTCTGCTTTTAGAAATGATAATTTGAAAATCAGATCTATATTGATAGTTTGACGTTTTTTACTTCAAAATAAGTAAGTCTTAATTTAGACTAGTGAATTTGTAAATCAAAACTAAGTTATTAGTTTGAAATGCTTTACTTGAAAATATCTACTTCTGATTTCAGAAATGACAAATTGAAAATCATATCTAAGTTAATAGTTTGATGTTCTTTACTTCAAAGAAACTAAGTCTTATTTCAAAGTAGTGAATTTGTAAATCAAAACTAAGTTATTAGTTTGAAAAACTTTACTTGAAACTATCTACTTCTGATTTTAGAAATGACAATTGGAAAAGCAGATCTAAATTAATAGTTTGACGTTTTTTCCTTCAAAATAACTTATTCGGATCTTAGTAGTATACATTTGGAAATCAAATCTAAGGTTGTAGTTTGAAGCTTTTTATTTGAAAATATCTACTTCTGTTTTTAGAAATGACAATTTGAAAATCAGATCTAAGTTAATGGTTTGACGTTCTTTACTTCAAAGTAACTTAGTCTTATTTTAGAATACTGTCTTTGTAAATCAAAACTAAGTTATTTGTTTGAAGTACTTTACTTGAAATAATCTACTTCTGATTTTAGAAATGACAATTTGAAAATCAGATCTATGTTGATAGTTTGACGTTTTTTACTTCAAAATAAGTAAGTCTTAATTTAGACTAGTGAATTTGTAAATCAAAACTAAGTTATTAGTTTGAAATGCTTTACTAAGTTAATAGTTTGATGTTCCTTACTTCAAAGAAACTAAGTTTTTTTTTGCAATAGTGAATTTGTAAATCAAAACTAAGTTATAAGTTTGAAGTTTTTTACTTGAAAATATCTACTACTGATTGTAGAAATGACAATTTGAAAATCAGATCTAAGTTAATAGTTTGACGTTGTTTACTTGAAAATAACTAAGTACTATTTTAGAATAGTGAATTTGTAAATCAAAACTAAGTTATTAGTTTAAAGTTCGAGACTTTGAAATATCTACTACTGATTTCAGAAATGACAATTTGAAAATCAGATCTAAGTTAATAGTTTGATGTTCTTTACTTCAAAAAAACTAAGTATTATTTTAGAATTGTGAATTTCTAAATCAAAACTAAGTTATTAGTTTAAAGTTCTTTACTTTGTAATATCTAGTTCTGATTTCAGAAATGACAATTTGAAAATCAGATTTAAGTTAATAGTTTGACGTTCTTTCCTTCAAAATAGATAAGTCTTAATTTAGAATACTGTATTTGTAAAGTAAAACTTAGTTATTAGTTTGAAGTTCTTTACTTAAAATTATCTGCTTCGGATTTTAGAAATCAGCAATTTGAAAATCAGATCTAAGTTAATAGTTTGACGTTCTTTACTTCAAAGTAACGTAGTGTTAATTTAGAATAGTGAATTTGTAAATCAAAACTAAGTTATTAATTTGAAGTTCTTTACTTAGAAATATCTACTTCTGATTTCAGAAAAGACAATTTGAAAATCAGATCTAAGTTAATAGTTTGACGTTTTTTACTTCAAAATAACTAAGAAATATTTAGACTAGTGAATTTGTAAATCAAAACTAAGTTATTAGTTTAAAGTTCTTTACTTGAAAATATCTACTACTGATTTTAGAAATGACAATTTGAAAATCAGATCTAAGTTAATAATTTGACGTTGTTTACTTCAAAATAACTAAGTCCTATTTTAGAATAGTGAATTTGTAAATCAAAACTAAGTTATTAGTTTAAAGTTCTTTACTTGAAAATATCTACTACTGATTTTAGAAATGACAATTTGAAAATCAGATCTAAGTTAATAATTTGACGTTTTTTACTTCAAAATAAGTAAGTCTTAATTTAGACTAGTGAATTTGTAAATCAAAACTAATCTATTAGTTTGAAATACTTTACTTGAAAATATCTACTTCAGATTTCAGAAATGACAAATTAAAAATCATATTTAAGTTAATAGTTTGATGTTCTTTACTTCAAAGAAACTAAGTCTTATTTTAGAATAGTGAATCTGTAAATCAAAACTAAGTTATTAGTTTAAAGTTCTTTACTTTGAAATATGTACGTCTGATTTCAGAAATGATAATTTGAAAATCAGATCTAAGTTAATAGTTTGACGTTCTTTACTTCAAAATAGATAAGTCTTATTTTAGAATATTGGATTTGTAAATCAAAAGTAAGTTATTTATTTGATGTACTTTACTTGAAAATATCTACTTATAATTTTAGAAATGACAATTTGAAAATCAGATCTAAGTTAACAGTTTGACGTTCTTTACTTCAAAATAGATAAGTCTTATTTTAGAATACTGTCTTTGTAAATCAAAACTAAGTTATTTGTTTTAAGTATTTTACTTGAAAATATCTACTTCTGATTTCAGAAATGCCAATTTGAAAATCAGATCTAAGTTAATAGTTTGACGTTTTTTACTTCAAAATAACTAATTCGGTTCTTAGTAATGTAAATTTGGAAATCTAATCTAAGGTTGTAGTTTGAAGTTTTTTACTTGAAAATATCTACTTCTGATTTTAGAAATGACAATTTGAAAATCAGTTCTAAGTTAACAGTTTGACGGTTTTTACTTCAAAATAGATAAGTCTTATTTTAGAATACTGTCTTTGTAAATCAAAACTAAGTCATTTGTTTGAAGTACTTTACTTGAAATAATCTACTTCTGATTTTAGAAATGTCAATTTGAAAATCAGATCTAAGTTAACAGTTTGACGTTCTTTACTTCAAAATAGATAAGTCTTATTTTAGAATACTGTCTCTGTAAATCAAAACTAAGTTATTTGTTGGAAGTAATTTACTTGAAAATATCTACTTCTGATTTTAGAAATGACAATTTGAAAATCAGATCTATGTTGATAGTTTGACGTTTTTTACTTCAAAATAAGTAAGTCTTAATTTAGACTAGTGAATTTGTAAATCAAATCTAAGCTATTAGTTTGAAATACTTTGCTTGAAAATATCTACTTCTGATTTCAGAAATGACAAATTGAAAATCATATCTAAGTTAATAGTTTGATGTTCTTTACTTCAAAGAAACTAAGTCTTATTTAAAAATAGTGAATTTGTAAATCAAAACTAAGTTATTAGTTTGAAATATTTTACTTGAAAATATCTACTTTTGATTTTAGAAAAGACAATTTGAAAAGCAGTTCTAAATTAATAGTTTGACGTTTTTTCCTTCAAAATAACTTATTCGGATCTTAGTAATGTACATTTGGAAATCAAATCTAAGGTTGTAGTTTGAAGTTTTTTACTTGAAAATATCTACTTCTGTTTTTAGAAATGACAATTTGCAAAACAGATCTAAGTTAATGGTTTGACGTTCTTTACTTCAAAGTAACTTAGTCTTATTTTAGAATAGTGAATTTGTAAAGCAAAACTAAGTTATTAGTTTGAAGTTATTTACTTGAAATTATCTGCTTCAGATTTTAGAAATCATAATTCGAAAATCAGATCTAAGTTAATAGTTTGACGTTTTTTACTTCAAAATAAGTAATTCTTAATTTAGACTAGTGAATTTGTAAATCAAAACCAATCTATTAGTTTGAAATACTTTACTTGAAAATATCTACTTCAGATTTCAGAAATGACAAATTAAAAATCATATTTAAGTTAATAGTTTAATGTTCTTTACTTCAAAGAAACTAAGTCTTATTTTAGAATAGTAAATCTGTAAATCAAAACTAAGTTATTAGTTTAAAGTTCTTTACTTTGAAATATGTACGTCTGATTTCAGAAATGACAATTTGAAAATCAGATCTAAGTTAATAGTTTGACGTTCTTTACTTCAAAATAGATAAGTCTTATTTTAGAATATTGGATTTGTAAATCAAAAGTAAGTTATTTATTTGATGTACTTTACTTGAAAATATCTACTTATGATTTTAGAAATGACAATTTGAAAATCAGATCTAAGTTATCAGTTTGACGTTCTTTACTTCAAAATAGATAAGTCTTATTTTAGAATACTGCCTTTGTAAATCAAAACTAAGTTATTTGTTTTAAGTACTTTACTTGAAAATATCTACTTCTGATTTTATAAATGACAATATAAAAACTGGATGTAAGTTAATAGTTTGACGTTGTTTACTTGAAAATAAGTAAGTACTATTTTAGAATAGTGAATTTGTAACTCGAAAATAAGTTATTAGTTTAAAGTTCGAGACTTTGAAATATCTACTTCTGATTTCAGAAATGACAATTTGAAAATCAGATCTAAGTTAATAGTTTGATGTTCTTTACTTCAAAGAAACTAAGTATTATTTTAGAATAGTGAATTTCTAAATCAAAACTAAGTTATTAGTTTAAAGTTCTTTACTTTGTAATATCTAGTTCTGATTTCAGAAATGACAATTTGAAAATCAGATCTATGTTAATAGTTTGACGTTTTTTACTTCAAAATAAGTAAGTCTTATTTAGCCTAGTGAATTTGTAAATCAAAACTTAGTTATTAGTTTGAAGTTCTTTACTTGAAAATATCTACTACTGATTTTAGAAAAGACAATTTGAAAATCAGATCTAAGTTAATAGTTTGATGTTCTTTACTTAAAAGAAACTAAGTATTATTTTAGAATAGTGAATTTCTAAATCAAAACTAAGTTATTAGTTTAAAGTTCTTTACTTTGTAATATCTACTTCTGATTTCAGAAATGACAATTTGAAAATCAGATCTAAGTTAATAGTTTGACGTTCTTTACTTCAAAATAGATAAGTCTTAATTTAGAAAACTGTATTTGTAAAGCAAAAATAAGTTATTCGGTTGAAGTTCTTTACTTGAAATTATCTGCGTCAGATTTTAGAAATCATAATTTGAAAATCAGATCTAAGTTAATAGTTTGACGTTCTTTACTTCTAAGTAACGTAGTTTTAATTTAGAATAGTGAATTTGTAAATCAAAACGAAGTTATTAGGTTGAAGTTCTTTACTTTGAAATATCTACTTCTGATTTCAGAAATGACAATTTGAAAATCAGATCTAAGTTAATAATTTGAGGTTGTTTACTTCAAAATAACTAAGTACTATTTTAGAATAGTGAATTTGTAAATCAATACTAAGTTATTAGTTTAAATTTCGAGACTTTGAAATATCTACTTCTTATTTCAGAAATGACAATTTGAAAATCAGATGTTAGTTAATAGTTTGATGTTCTCTACTTTAAAGAAACTAAGTCTTATTTTAGAATAGTGAATCTGTAAATCAAAACTAAGTTAATAGTTTAAGGTTCTTTACTTTGAAATATGTAGTTCTGATTTCAGAAATGACAATTTGAAAATCAGATCTAAGTTAATAGTTTGACGTCCTTCACTTCAAAATAGATAAGTCTTATTTTAGAATATTGGATTTGTAAATCAAAAGTAAGTTATTTATTTGAAGGACTTTACTTGAAAATATCTACTTATGATTTTAGAAATGACAATATGAAAATCAGATCTAAGTTAATGGCTTGACGTTCTTTACTACAAAGTAACTTAGTCTTATTTTAGCATAGTGAATTTGTAAATCAAAACTAAGTTACTTGTTTGAAGTTCTTTACTTGATCAATCTACTTCTGATTTCAGAAATGATTATTTGAAGATCAGATCTAAATTAATAGTCTGACGTTCCTTACTTCAAAATAGATAAGTCTAATTTTAGAATACTGTCTTTGTAAATCAAAACCAAGTTATTTGTTTGAAGTACTTTACTTGAAAATATCTACTTATGATTTTAGAAATGACAATTTGAAAATCAGATCTAAGTTAATAGTTTGACGTTTTTTACTTCAAAATAACTAATTCGGATCTTAGTAATGTAAATTTGGAAATCTAAACTAAGGTTGTAGTTTGAAGTTTTTTACTTGAAAATATCTACTTCAGATTTTAGAAATGACAATTTGAAAATCAGATCTAAGTTAACAGTTTGACGTTCTTTACTTCAAAATAGATAAGTCTTATTTTAGAATACTGTCTTTGTAAATCAAAACTAAGTTATTTGTTTGAAGTACTTTACTTGAAAATATCTACTTCTGATTTCAGAAATGACAAATTGAAAATCATATCTAAGTTAATAGTTTGATGTTCTTTACTTCATAGAAACTAAGTCTTTTTTTAAAATAGTGAATTTGTAAATCAAAACTAAGTTATTAGTTTGAAATACTTTACTTGAAAATATCAACTTCTGATTTTAGAAAAGACAATTTGAAAAGCAGTTCTAAATTAATAGTTTGACGTTTATTCCTTCAAAATAACTTATTCGGATCTTAGTAATGTACATTTGGAAATCAAATCTAAGGTTGTAGTTTGAAGTTTTTTACTTGAAAATATCTACTTCTGTTTTTAGAAATGACAATTTGCAAATCAGATCTAAGGTAATGGTTTGACGTTCTTTACTTCAAAGTAACTTAGTCTTATTTTAGAATAGTGAATTTGTAAAGCAAAACTAAGTTATTAGTTTGAAGTTATTTACTTGAAATTATCTGCTTCAGATTTTAGAAATCATAATTCGAAAATCAGATCTAAGTTAATAGTTTGACGTTTTTTACTTCAAAATACCTAAGTATTATTTAGACTAGTGAATTTGTAAATCAAAACTAAGTTATTAGTTTGAAGTTCTTTACTTGAAAATATCTACTACTGATTTTAGAAATGACAATTTAAAAATCAGATGTAAGTTAATAGTTTGACGTTGTTTACTTGAAAATAACTAAGTACTATTTTAGAATAGTGAATTTGTAAATCGAAAATAAGTTATTGGTTTAAAGTTCGAGACTTTGAAATATCTACTTCTGATTTCAGAAATGACAATTTGAAAATCAGATCTAAGTTAATAGTTTGATGTTCTTTACTTCAAAGAAACTAAGTATTATTTTAGAATAATGAATTTCTAAATCAAAACTAAGTTATTAGTTTAAAGTTCTTTACTTTGTAATATCTAGTTCTGATTTCAGAAATGACAATTTGAAAATCAGATCTAAGGTAAAAGTAGACGTTCTTTCCTTCAAAAGAGATAAGTCTTAATTTAGAATACTGTATTTGTAAAGTAAAACTAAGTTATTAGTTTGAAGTTCTTTACTTGAAATTATCAGCTTCTGATTTTAGAAATGACAATTTGAAAATTAGATCTAAGTTAATAATTTGACGTTGTTTACTTCAAAATAACTAAGTACTATTTTAGAATAGTGAATTAGTAAATCAATACTAAGTTATTAGTTTAAATTTCGAGACTTTGAAATATCTACTTCTGATTTCAGAAATGACAATTTGAAAATCAGATTTAGTTAATAGTTTGATGTTCTGTACTTTAAAGAAACTAAGTCTTATTTTAGAATAGTAAATCTGTAAATCAAAACTAAGTTATTAGTTTAAAGTTCTTTACTTTGAAATATGTACTTCTGATTTCAGAAATGACAATTTGAAAATCAGATCTAAGTTAATAGTTTGACGTTTTTTACTTCAAAATAACTAATTCGGTTCTTAGTAATGTAAATTTGGAAATCTAATCTAAGGTTGCAGTTTGAAGTTTTTTACTTGAAAATATCTACTTCTGATTTTAGAAATGACAATTTGAAAATCAGAGCTAAGTTAACAGTTTGACGGTTTTTACTTCAAAATAGATAAGTCTTATTTTAGAATACTATCTTTGTAAATCAAAACTAAGTTATTTGTTTGAAGTACTTTACTTGAAATAATCTACTTCTGCTTTTAGAAATGACAATTTGAAAATCAGATCTATATTGATAGTTTGACGTTTTTTACTTCAAAATAAGTAAGTCTTAATTTAGACTAGTGAATTTGTAAATCAAAACTAAGTTATTAGTTTGAAATGCTTTACTTGAAAATATCTACTTCTGATTTCAGAAATGACAAATTGAAAATCATATCTAAGTTAATAGTTTGATGTTCTTTACTTCAAAGAAACTAAGTCTTATTTCAAAATAGTGAAGTTGTAAATCAAAACTAAGTTATTAGTTTGAAATACTTTACTTGAAACTATCTACTTCTGATTTTAGAAATGACAATTGGAAAAGCAGATCTAAATTAATAGTTTGACGTTTTTTCCTTCAAAATAACTTATTCGGATCTTAGTAGTATACATTTGGAAATCAAATCTAAGGTTGTAGTTTGAAGCTTTTTATTTGAAAATATCTACTTCTGTTTTTAGAAATGACAATTTGAACATCAGATCTAAGTTAATGGTTTGACGTTCTTTACTTCAAAGTAACTTAGTCTTATTTTAGAATACTGTCTTTGTAAATCAAAACTAAGTTATTTGTTTGAAGTACTTTACTTGAAATAATCTACTTCTGATTTTAGAAATGACAATTTGAAAATCAGATCTATGTTGATAGTTTGACGTTTTTTACTTCAAAATAAGTAAGTCTTAATTTAGACTAGTGAATTTGTAAATCAAAACTAAGTTATTAGTTTGAAATGCTTTACTAAGTTAATAGTTTGATGTTCCTTACTTCAAAGAAACTAAGTTTTTTTTTGCAATAGTGAATTTGTAAATCAAAACTAAGTTATAAGTTTGAAGTTTTTTACTTGAAAATATCTACTACTGATTGTAGAAATGACAATTTGAAAATCAGATCTAAGTTAATAGTTTGACGTTGTTTACTTGAAAATAACTAAGTACTATTTTAGAATAGTGAATTTGTAAATCAAAACTAAGTTATTAGTTTAAAGTTCGAGACTTTGAAATATCTACTACTGATTTCAGAAATGACAATTTGAAAATCAGATCTAAGTTAATAGTTTGATGTTCTTTACTTCAAAGAAACTAAGTATTATTTTAGAATTGTGAATTTCTAAATCAAAACTAAGTTATTAGTTTAAAGTTCTTTACTTTGTAATATCTAGTTCTGATTTCAGAAATGACAATTTGAAAATCAGATTTAAGTTAATAGTTTGACGTTCTTTCCTTCAAAATAGATAAGTCTTAATTTAGAATACTGTATTTGTAAAGTAAAACTTAGTTATTAGTTTGAAGTTCTTTACTTAAAATTATCTGCTTCGGATTTTAGAAATCAGCAATTTGAAAATCAGATCTAAGTTAATAGTTTGACGTTCTTTACTTCAAAGTAACGTAGTGTTAATTTAGAATAGTGAATTTGTAAATCAAAACTAAGTTATTAATTTGAAGTTCTTTACTTAGAAATATCTACTTCTGATTTTAGAAAAGACAATTTGCAAATCAGATCTAAGTTAATAGTTTGACGTTTTTTACTTCAAAATAACTAAGAAATATTTAGACTAGTGAATTTGTAAATCAAAACTAAGTTATTAGTTTAAAGTTCTTTACTTGAAAATATCTACTACTGATTTTAGAAATGACAATTTGAAAATCAGATCTAAGTTAATAATTTGACGTTGTTTACTTCAAAATAACTAAGTCCTATTTTAGAATAGTGAATTTGTAAATCAATACTAAGTTATTAGTTTAAATTTCGAGACTTTGAAATATCTACTTCTGATTTCAGAAATGACAATTAGAACATCAGATGTTAGTTAATATTTTGATGTTCTGTACTTTAAAGAAACTAAGGCTTATTTTAGAATAGTGAATCTGTAAATCAAAACTAAGTTATTAGTTTAAAGATCTTTACTTTGAAATATGTAATTCTGATTTCAGAAATGACAATTTGAAAATTAGATATAAGTTAATAGTTTGACGTTCTTTACTTCAAAATAACTAATTCAGATCTTAGTTATGTAAATTTGGTAAGCTAATCTAAGGTTCTAGTTTGATGTTTTTTACTTAAAAATATCTACTTCTGATTTTAGAAATGACAATTTGAAAATCAGATCTAAGTTAATAGTTTGACGTTTTTTACTTCAAAATAACTAATTCAGATCTTAGTTATGTAAATTTGGTAAGCTAATCTAAGGTTGTAGTTTGATGTTTTTTACTTAAAAATATCTACTTCTGATTTTAGAAATGACAATTTGAAAATCAGATCTAAGTTAACAGTTTGACGTTTTTTACTTCAAAATAACTAATTCAGATCTTAGTTATGTAAATTTTGTAAGCTAATCTAAGGTTGTAGTTTGATGTTTTTTACTTGAAAATATCTACTTATGATTTTAGAAATGACAATTTGAAAATCAGATCTAAGTTAATAGTTTGACGTTTTTTACTTCAAAATACCTAAGTCTTATTTAGACTAGTGAATTTGTAAATCAAAACTAAGTTATTAGTTTGAAGTTCTTTACTTGAAAATATCTACTACTGATTTTAGAAATGACAATTTAAAAATCAGATGTAAGTTAATAGTTTGACGTTGTTTACTTGAAAATAACTAAGTACTATTTTAGAATAGTGAATTTGTAAATCGAAAATAAGTTATTAGTTTAAAGTTCGAGACTTTGAAATATCTACTTCTGATTTCAGAAATGACAATTTGAAAATCAGATCTAAGTTAATAGTTTGATGTTCTTTACTTCAAAGAAACTAAGTATTATTTTAGAATAGTGAATTTCAAAATCAAAACAAAGTTATTAGTTTAAAGTTCTTTACTTTGTAATATCTAGTTCTGATTTCAGAAATGACAATTTGAAAATCAGATCTAAGTTAAAAGTAGACGTTCTTTCCTTCAAAAGAGATAAGTCTTAATTTAGAATACTGTATTTGTAAAGTAAAACTAAGTTATTAGTTTGAAGTTCTTTACTTGAAATTATCAGCTTCTGATTTTAGAAATGACAATTTGAAAATTAGATCTAAGTTAATAATTTGACGTTGTTTACTTCAAAATAACTAAGTACTATTTTAGAATAGTGAATTAATAAATCAATACTAAGTTATTAGTTTAAATTTCGAGACTTTGAAATATCTACTTCTGATTTCAGAAATGACAATTTGAAAATCAGATTTAGTTAATAGTTTGATGTTCTGTACTTTAAAGAAACTAAGTCTTATTTTAGAATAGTAAATCTGTAAATCAAAACTAAGTTATTAGTTTAAAGTTCTTTACTTTGAAATATGTACTTCTGATTTCAGAAATGACAATTTGAAAATCAGATCTAAGTTAATAGTTTGACGTTTTTTACTTCAAAATAACTAATTCGGTTCTTAGTAATGTAAATTTGGAAATCTAATCTAAGGTTGCAGTTTGAAGTTTTTTACTTGAAAATATCTACTTCTGATTTTAGAAATGACAATTTGAAAATCAGATCTAAGTTAACAGTTTGACGGTTTTTACTTCAAAATAGATAAGTCTTATTTTAGAATACTATCTTTGTAAATCAAAACTAAGTTATTTGTTTGAAGTACTTTACTTGAAATAATCTACTTCTGCTTTTAGAAATGACAATTTGAAAATCAGATCTATGTTGATAGTTTGACGTTTTTTACTTCAAAATAAGTAAGTCTTAATTTAGACTAGTGAATTTGTAAATCAAAACTAAGTTATTAGTTTGAAATGCTTTACTAAGTTAATAGTTTGATGTTCCTTACTTCAAAGAAACTAAGTTTTTTTTTGCAATAGTGAATTTGTAAATCAAAACTAAGTTATTAGTTTGAAGTTTTTTACTTGAAAATATCTACTACTGATTGTAGAAATGACAATTTGAAAATCAGATCTAAGTTAATAGTTTGACGTTGTTTACTTGAAAATAACTAAGTACTATTTTAGAATAGTGAATTTGTAAATCAAAACTAAGTTAATAGTTTAAAGTTCGAGACTTTGAAATATCTACTACTGATTTCAGAAATGACAATTTGAAAATCAGATCTAAGTTAATAGCTTGATGTTCTTTACTTCAAAGAAACTAAGTATTATTTTAGAATTGTGAATTTCTAAATCAAAACTAAGTTATTAGTTTAAAGTTCTTTACTTTGTAATATCTAGTTCTGATTTCAGAAATGACAATTTGAAAATCAGATTTAAGTTAATAGTTTGACGTTCTTTCCTTCAAAATAGATAAGTCTTAATTTAGAATACTGTATTTGTAAAGTAAAACTAAGTTATTAGTTTGAAGTTCTTTACTTAAAATTACCTGCTTCAGATTTTAGAAATCAGCAATTTGAAAATCAGATCTAAGTTAATAGTTTGACGTTCTTTACTTCAAAGTAACGTAGTGTTAATTTAGAATAGTGAATTTGTAAATCAAAACTAAGTTATTAATTTGAAGTTCTTTACTTAGAAATATCTACTTCTGATTTCAGAAAAGACAATTTGAAAATCAGATCTAAGTTAATAGTTTGACGTTTTTTACTTCAAAATAACTAAGAAATATTTAGACTAGTGAATTTGTAAATCAAAACTAAGTTATTAGTTTAAAGTTCTTTACTTGAAAATATCTACTACTGATTTTAGAAATGACAATTTGAAAATCAGATCTAAGTTAATAATTTGACGTTGTTTACTTCAAAATAACTAAGTCCTATTTTAGAATAGTGAATTTGTAAATCAATACTAAGTTATTAGTTTAAATTTCGAGACTTTGAAATATCTACTTCTGATTTCAGAAATGACAATTAGAACATCAGATGTTAGTTAATATTTTGATGTTCTGTACTTTAAAGAAACTAAGGCTTATTTTAGAATAGTGAATCTGTAAATCAAAACTAAGTTATTAGTTTAAAGATCTTTACTTTGAAATATGTAATTCTGATTTCAGAAATGACAATTTGAAAATTAGATATAAGTTAATAGTTTGACGTTCTTTACTTCAAAATAACTAATTCAGATCTTAGTTATGTAAATTTGGTAAGCTAATCTAAGGTTCTAGTTTGATGTTTTTTACTTAAAAATATCTACTTCTGATTTTAGAAATGACAATTTGAAAATCAGATCTAAGTTAATAGTTTGACGTTTTTTACTTCAAAATAACTAATTCAGATCTTAGTTATGTAAATTTGGTAAGCTAATCTAAGGTTGTAGTTTGATGTTTTTTACTTAAAAATATCTACTTCTGATTTTAGAAATGACAATTTGAAAATCAGATCTAAGTTAACAGTTTGACGTTTTTTACTTCAAAATAACTAATTCAGATCTTAGTTATGTAAATTTGGTAAGCTAATCTAAGGTTGTAGTTTGATGTTTTTTACTTGAAAATATCTACTTATGATTTTAGAAATGACAATTTGAAAATCAGATCTAAGTTAATAGTTTGACGTTTTTTACTTCAAAATACCTAAGTCTTATTTAGACTAGTGAATTTGTAAATCAAAACTAAGTTATTAGTTTGAAGTTCTTTACTTGAAAATATCTACTACTGATTTTAGAAATGACAATTTAAAAATCAGATGTAAGTTAATAGTTTGACGTTGTTTACTTGAAAATAACTAAGTACTATTTTAGAATAGTGAATTTGTAAATCGAAAATAAGTTATTAGTTTAAAGTTCGAGACTTTGAAATATCTACTTCTGATTTCAGAAATGACAATTTGAAAATCAGATCTAAGTTAATAGTTTGATGTTCTTTACTTCAAAGAAACTAAGTATTATTTTAGAATAGTGAATTTCAAAATCAAAACAAAGTTATTAGTTTAAAGTTCTTTACTTTGTAATATCTAGTTCTGATTTCAGAAATGACAATTTGAAAATCAGATCTAAGTTAAAAGTAGACGTTCTTTCCTTCAAAAGAGATAAGTCTTAATTTAGAATACTGTATTTGTAAAGTAAAACTAAGTTATTAGTTTGAAGTTCTTTACTTGAAATTATCAGCTTCTGATTTTAGAAATGACAATTTGAAAATTAGATCTAAGTTAATAATTTGACGTTGTTTACTTCAAAATAACTAAGTACTATTTTAGAATAGTGAATTAATAAATCAATACTAAGTTATTAGTTTAAATTTCGAGACTTTGAAATATCTACTTCTGATTTCAGAAATGACAATTTGAAAATCAGATTTAGTTAATAGTTTGATGTTCGGTACTTTAAAGAAACTAAGTCTTATTTTAGAATAGTAAATCTGTAAATCAAAACTAAGTTATTAGTTTAAAGTTCTTTACTTTGAAATATGTACTTCTGATTTCAGAAATGACAATTTGAAAATCAGATCTAAGTTAATAGTTTGACGTTTTTTACTTCAAAATAACTAATTCGGTTCTTAGTAATGTAAATTTGGAAATCTAATCTAAGGTTGCAGTTTGAAGTTTTTTACTTGAAAATATCTACTTCTGATTTTAGAAATGACAATTTGAAAATCAGATCTAAGTTAACAGTTTGACGGTTTTTACTTCAAAATAGATATGTCTTATTTTAGAATACTATCTTTGTAAATCAAAACTAAGTTATTTGTTTGAAGTACTTTACTTGAAATAATCTACTTCTGCTTTTAGAAATGACAATTTGAAAATCAGATCTATGTTGATAGTTTGACGTTTTTTACTTCAAAATAAGTAAGTCTTAATTTAGACTAGTGAATTTGTAAATCAAAACTAAGTTATTAGTTTGAAATGCTTTACTGAGTTAATAGTTTGATGTTCCTTACTTCAAAGAAACTAAGTTTTTTTTTGCAATAGTGAATTTGTAAATCAAAACTAAGTTATTAGTTTGAAGTTTTTTACTTGAAAATATCTACTACTGATTGTAGAAATGACAATTTGAAAATCAGATCTAAGTTAATAGTTTGACGTTGTTTACTTGAAAATAACTAAGTACTATTTTAGAATAGTGAATTTGTAAATCAAAACTAAGTTATTAGTTTAAAGTTCGAGACTTTGAAATATCTACTACTGATTTCAGAAATGACAATTTGAAAATCAGATCTAAGTTAGTAGTTTGACGTTCTTTCCTTCAAAATAGATAAGTCTTAATTTAGAATACTGTATTTGTAAAGTAAAACTAAGTTATTAGTTTGAAGTTCTTTACTTAAAATTACCTGCTTCAGATTTTAGAAATCAGCAATTTGAAAATCAGATCTAAGTTAATAGTTTGACGTTCTTTACTTCAAAGTAACGTAGTGTTAATTTAGAATAGTGAATTTGTAAATCAAAACTAAGTTATTAATTTGAAGTTCTTTACTTAGAAATATCTACTTCTGATTTCAGAAAAGACAATTTGAAAATCAGATCTAAGTTAATAGTTTGACGTTTTTTACTTCAAAATAACTAAGAAATATTTAGACTAGTGAATTTGTAAATCAAAACTAAGTTATTAGTTTAAAGTTCTTTACTTGAAAATATCTACTACTGATTTTAGAAATGACAATTTGAAAATCAGATCTAAGTTAATAATTTGACGTTGTTTACTTCAAAATAACTAAGTACTATTTTAGAATAGTGAATTTGTAAATCAATACTAAGTTATTAGTTTAAATTTCGAGACTTTGAAATATCTACTTCTGATTTCAGAAATGACAATTTGAAAATCAGATGTTAGTTAATATTTTGATGTTCTGTACTTTAAAGAAACTAAGGCTTATTTTAGAATAGTGAATCTGTAAATCAAAACTAAGTTATTAGTTTAAAGATCTTTACTTTGAAATATGTAATTCTGATTTCAGAAATGACAATTTGAAAATTAGATATAAGTTAATAGTTTGACGTTCTTTACTTCAAAATAGATAAGTCTTATTTTAGAATATTGGATTTGTAAATCAAAAGTAAGTTATTTATTTGATGTACTTCACTTGAAAATATCTACTTATGATTTTAGAAATGACAATTTGAAAATCAGATCTAAGTTAATAGTTTGACGTTTTTTACTTCAAAATAACTAATTCAGATCTTAGTTATGTAAATTTGGTAAGCTATTCTAAGGTTGTAGTTTGATGTTTTTTACTTAAAAATATCTACTTCTGATTTTAGAAATGACAATTTGAAAATCAGATCTAAGTTAACAGTTTGACGTTTTTTACTTCAAAATAACTAATTCAGATCTTAGTTATGTAAATTTGGTAAGCTAATCTAAGGTTGTAGTTTAATGTTTTTTACTTGAAAATATCTACTTATGATTTTAGAAATGACAATTTGAAAATCAGATCTAAGTTAATAGTTTGACGTTTTTTACTTCAAAATAAGTAAGTCTTATTTAGCCTAGTGAATTTGTAAATCAAAACTTAGTTATTAGTTTGAAGTTCTTTACTTGAAAATATCTACTACTGATTTAAAAAAGACAATTTCAAAATCAGATCTAAGTTAATAGTTTGATGTTCTCTACTTAAAAGAAACTAAGTATTATTTTAGAATAGTGAATTTCTAAATCAAAACTAAGTTATTAGTTTAAAGTTCTTTACTTGAAAATATCTACTACTGATTTTAGAAATGACAATTTGAAAATCAGATCTAAGTTAATAATTTGACGTTGTTTACTTCAAAATAACTAAGTACTATTTTAGAATAGTGAATTTGTAAATCAATACTAAGTTATTAGTTTAAATTTCGAGACTTTGAAATTTACAGAATTTACAGAAATTTACAGAAATTGTCAGAAATGACAATTTGAAAATCAGATGTTAGTTAATAGTTTGATTTTCTGTACTTTAAAGAAACTAAGTCTTATTTTAGAATAGTGAATCTGTAAATCAAAACTAAGTTAATAGTTTAAAGTTCTTTACTTTGAAATATGTAGTTCTGATTTCAGAAATGACAATTTGAAAATCAGATCTAAGTTAATAGTTTGACATCCTTTACTTCAAAATAGATAAGACTTATTTTAAAATATTGGATTTGTAAATCAAAAGTAAGTTATTTATTTGAAGGACTTTACTTGAAAATATCTACTTATGATTTTAGAAATGACAATTTGAAAATCAAATCTAAGTTAATAGTTAGATGTTCTTACTTCAAAGAAACTAAGCCTTATTGTAGAATAGTGAATTTGTAAATCAAAACTAAGTTATTAGTTTGAAATACTTTACTTGAAAATATCTACTTCTGATTTTAGAAATGACAATTTAAAAATCAGATCTAAGTTAATTGTTTGACGTTTTTTACTTCAAAATAACTAATACGGATCTTAGTAATGTAAATTTGGAAATCTAATGTAAGGTTGTAGTTTGAAGTTTTTTACTTGAAAATATCTCCTTCTGATTTTAGGAATGACAATATGAAAATCTGATCTAAGTTAACAGTTTGACGTTCTTTACTTCAAAATAGATAAGTATTATTTTAGAATACTGTCTTTGTAAATCAAAAATAAGTTATTTGTTTGAAGTACTTTACTTGAAAATATCTACTTCTGATTTTAGAAATGACAATTTGCAAATCAGATCTATGTTAATAGTTTGACGTTTTTTACTTCAAAATAACTAAGTCTTATTTAGACTAGTGAATTTGTAAATCAAAACTTAGTTATTTGTTTAAAGTTCTCTACTTGAAAATATCTACTACTGATTTTAGAAATGACAATTTGAAAATCAGATCTAAATTAATAGTTTGATGTTCTTTACTGCAAAGAAACTAAGTATTATTTTAGAATAGTGAATTTCTAAATTAAAACTAAGTTATTAGTTTAGAGTTCTTTACTTTGTAATATCTACTTCTGGTTTCAGAAATGACAATTTGAAAATCAGATCTAAGTTAATAGTTTGACGTGCTTTACTTCAAAGTAACGTAGTCTTATTTTAGAATAGTGAATCTGTAAATCAAAACTAAGTTATTAGTTTGAAATACTTTACTTGAAACTATATACTTCTGATTTTAGAAATGACAATTTGAAAAGCAGATCTAAATTAATAGTTTGACGTTTTTTCCTTCAAAATAACTTATTCGGATCTTAGTAGTATACATTTGGAAATCAAATCTAAGGTTGTAGTTTGTAGTTTTTTATTTGAAAATATCTACTTCTGTTTTTAGAAATGACAATTTGAAAATCAGATCTAAGTTAATGGTTTGACGTTCTTTACTTCAAAGTAACTTAGTCTTATTTTACAATACTGTCTTTGTAAATCAAAACTAAGTTATTTGTTTGAAGTACTTTACTTGAAATAATCTACTTCTGATTTTAGAAATGACAATTTGAAAATCAGATCTATGTTGATAGTTTGACGTTTTTTACTTCAAAATAAGTAAGTCTTAATTTAGACTAGTGAATTTGTAAATCAAAACTAAGTTATTAGTTTGAAATGCTTTACTTGAAAATATCTACTTCTGATTTCAGAAATGACAATTTGAAAATCATATCTAAGTTAATAGTTTGATGTTCCTTACTTCAAAGAAACTAAGTTTTTTTTTGCAATAGTGAATTTGTAAATCAAAACTAAGTTATTAGTTTGAAGTTCTTTACTTTGAAAAATCTACTTCTGATTTCAGAAATGAAAATTTGAAATTCAGATCTAAGTTAATAGTTTGACGTTTTTTACTTCAAAATAACTAAGTCTTATTTTAGAATAGTGAATTTCTAAATCAAAACTAAGTTATTAGTTTAAAGTTCTTTACTTTGTAATATCTAGTTCTGATTTCAGAAATGACAATTTGAAAATCAGATCTATGTTAATAGTTTGACGTTTTTTACTTCAAAATAAGTAAGTCTTATTTAGCCTAGTGAATTTGTAAATCAAAAGTTAGTTATTAGTTTGAAGTTCTTTACTTGAAAATATCTACTACTGATTTTAGAAAAGACAATTTGAAAATCAGATCTAAGTTAATAGTTTGATGTTCTTTACTTAAAAGAAACTAAGTATTATTTTAGAATAGTGAATTTCTAAATCAAAACTAAGTTATTAGTTTAAAGTTCTTTACTTTGTAATATCTACTTCTGATTTCAGAAATGACAATTTGAAAATCAGATCTAAGTTAATAGTTTGACGTTCTTTACTTCAAAATAGATAAGTCTTAATTTAGAAAACTGTATTTGTAAAGCAAAAATAAGTGATTCGGTTGAAGTTCTTTACTTGAAATTATCTGCGTCAGATTTTAGAAATCATAATTTGAAAATCAGATCTAAGTTAATAGTTTGACGTTCTTTACTTCTACACTGAAAAAAAAAGCGGTGTATATTTAACGAATTTTGTCGTTAATTTTACTACAGGTTTGATCCGATGTAAGTTTTGTTAATATTACTACAGGTAGTTCGTTAATATTACGAAGATAGTATTCGTAACATTTACAAATATTCTGTAATATTTACGAATATATTTGTATTATTAATTACAAAAACGTGGTAATATTTACGAACATCTTTGTAATATTAACGAATATATTTTGTACTATCAATAATCAAAACGTGGTAGTATTTACGAATATATTTGTACTATTAATAACCCAAACGTAGTAATATTTACGAATATATTTGCAATATTAACGAATATATTCGTCCGATTTATAATCCAAAAGTAATAATATTTACAAATAGATTTGTAATATTAACGAATATGTTTGTACTATTAATAGCCCAAACGTGGTAATATTTATGAATATATTTGCAATATTAACGAATATATTTGTCCGATTTATAATCCAAAAGTAGTAATATTTACAAATAGATTTGTAATATTAACGAATATGTTTGTACTATTAATAACCCAAACGTGGTAATATTTATGAATATTTTTGCAATATTAACGAATATATTTATCGGATTCATGATCCAAAAGCAGTAATATGTACGAATTAATTTGTAATTTTAACGAATATATTTGTACTATTAATAACCCAAACGTAGTAATGTTTACGAATATATTGGTACTACTAATATAATCCAAAGCAGGCAATATTTACAAATATAATTCTTTGTATTATTAATAACTCAAAATTAATTTAGAATTTGATGAATTGCATCATTACCAACCCAATCGAATATAATATAATTATAACAACACGTAAAAGTATTAAAAAATATTTCTTTTATTTATTACTCATTTATTAATCACTGAACAAAACAATAACAATACAAATTTAATTTTCATTTTTTAATATATCAACTACTTCTTCTAGCCGTGGATAGCTTTCGTATTCCGTTCTGTAGTAAAAATGTGCCAAAAAATTCCATACTATTTTACATGCATTTGGAAATTCTACATGGAACACGTAGAAAATCTTAAAGCAAGTATCAACAGCTTTAAGGAAAGTATTAAAAATAAATTTGTGGTTGTGGAAGAACACAATAATATCCGATATATTGGAGATATTTCCGACGCATATTATAAATGGTTGAACGGTGTCCTCCAATGTTTTGACATGCGCAATATGTTCGTCAACTCCCTGCGTACAACTAACCAAATATACAAACGAATTTTGGGAATCCGCTATTGTATATTTGGAACTCGACTTTTTCCCAGTTGCGTTCTGGTTGACTCGCTTGGCAGTTGGTGGTAATAGCGCATGAAGTGCCCAGAACATCGTCGAATCTCTACAATCTATAAAAAAAATTTGTATAAATTGTTTTTTCTCTCTAGATATCTATAAGACATAAATCTGTTAGATAAATTAACGAAGTAACCAATCAAGACACCAATTAAAATTTGCTATAATAAAACCAAAGATTTGATTGGTTTTCTTTTTCTTTTTCAGTGACCATTGCGATTTTAGATCCTTTTGGAAACGTTTCGCATGGCATTCCAATTGACTTTCTCCATTCTTTGAATTTTTGTTGAAATATAATTTGTGCTCCGACATTTAATTTTTTTAACAGCTCGAAGTGATAATATTCCATAATTTTCAAAACTTGTATGTTAATGTCGTTATCTAAAAAAATTTACCTAAATAACTTTACCGTAATGTGTCTAAATTCAAACTTACCATCGTAAAGGTAATCAATGTATTTTATTAAACTATTAGACCAAGTTGATAATAAATTTCTAAGGTCTGTTTTGTCCGAATCTTTATTGAATGCCATTTTTAATTAATATTATTTTAAAATAAATATTAAGTATTCCAGAAACACACATAAATCACACTCAAAAACTAACTAACCACTGCACTGGTTCCAGCGTGGTCTTTTATATATTACCTTTTTTGAACCTTTTAAGTTGGTAGTAAGCTGGTAAGCTATGTTGGTAGTAAACTGGTAAGGTATTGTATACACTTGTATATTCAAACGTGATGGCGGGCTAGCTTCGATTTGATATAATTATATTAGATAACAAAATTTAATCTCTAAAGCATGTATTTTTTAATTTATTTACAAGTTCGATACTCAAATTTAAAAATTTCAATTTCGGCGAATATTAAACTAAACGAACCTTGATTACAAACGAAACACTTCATTTTCAAATCAAAATTTATAAATTTTCTATTTCGTAATTATACCGTTTATCAAAACTTAACTTAACAACAAAAAGAAGAACAAGAATTTAACGAATACTACCTAAACCATTATTTTTGCTTGCTTTTACGCTGTATGTAAAATTCTAGGTGTAATTGGTGTTTTAATTTCACAATGGCTACTGTCTCCAAAGAATACATATAAATAAACTATGGAAAAACCCTAAAATATATTCACAAAGGAATTTTAAAATTTGGAAAATTTCAGGTAAGTAATTGCAAAAGGATAAGCGGTACCTAAGTAGGTAATTCCGAATACAGGGTAATTACATTGTTGCATTCTATCGACAAATTTGATAATCTTTAACAATTCTGTCATATTATTGTATTCTTGTATATAAGTCTCTACTATCGATCTAAATCTTGTGTATTGAAAATCTACTGTTATAATCTTTGCGTTTCTACGCAAAATATTATATCTATGAAATGTGTTTTATTTATTATTTTACCAAATTTATGATTTTTGACGTGGGGCCTTGGAGGGCCCCTTTTTCCCGGAGGCCCGTGTTCCATCGAACACATGAAACACTGGTAGTTACGGCACTAGTTTTATGCAATATACATATCGGTTGACAATCAAACGCGTTTCGGTAAAAATTTAAGATAATGGTTTCACGTGGAAAACTACACGGTAATATTTAGAAGAATTTAAACGTGCTCATCCTATATTACTAGTATTAAAGATTACCTATTCATATAACGCAAAAAATTTTTTGACAACTTTTAGTAATGACACCATCTGTTGAACGTCCAGAATATTACGACGTAATATTTGACTTGGAATATTAACAAATAGAGAATTCAAAATTAATAAAAATTACAAAACTATTGTTAATACAACGAATTTGTGTTTAACGAATGTCTTTCGTTGATATTACGACAAATTTATGTAAACTTTAAGTTGTTATAATTAACGAATAGAAAGTAGTAACATTAACAAATACGACAACAATCTAAAATTAATAATAGTTACGAATATGTCGTTAATACAACGAATTAGCATTTAACGAATATCTTTCGTTAATATAACGACCTATTTTTGTAAACTTTGAGTTGTAATATTAACGAATAGAGAGTAGTAATATTAACGAAGTACAATTTTACTACAACAGTCTTAAATAGTAATAGTTACGAAACTTTCGTTAATACAACGAATTTGGGTTTAACGAACGTCATTCGTAAATATTACGACGTACTTTTTTTTCAGTGTAAGTAACGTAGTGTTAATTTAGAATAGTGAATTTGTAAATCAAAACGAAGTTATTAGTTTGAAGTTCTTTACTTTGAAATATCTACTTCTGATTTCAGAAATGACAATTTGAAAATCAGATCTAAGTTAATAATTTGAGGTTGTTTACTTCAAAATAACTAAGTACTATTTTAGAATAGTGAATTTGTAAATCAATACTAAGTTATTAGTTTAAATTTCGAGACTTTGAAATATCTACTTCTTATTTCAGAAATGACAATTTGAAAATCAGATATTAGTTAATAGTTTGATGTTCTGTACTTTAAAGAAACTAAGTCTTATTTTAGAATAGTGAATCTGTAAATCAAAACTAAGTTAATAGTTTAAAGTTCTTTACTTTGAAATATGTAGTTCTGATTTCAGAAATGACAATTTGAAAATCAGATCTAAGTTAATAGTTTGACGTCCTTCACTTCAAAATAGATAAGTCTTATTTTAGAATATTGGATTTGTAAATCAAAAGTAAGTTATTTATTTGAAGGACTTTACTTGAAAATATCTACTTATGATTTTAGAAATGACAATTTGAAAATCAAATCTAAGTTAATAGTTAGATGTTCTTACTTCAAAGAAACTAAGCCTTATTGTAGAATAGTGCATTTGTAAATCAAAACTAAGTTATTAGTTTGAAATTCTTTAATTGAAAATATCTACTTCTGATTTTAGAAATGACAATATGAAAATCAGATCTAAGTTAATGGCTTGACGTTTTTTACTACAAAGTAACTTAGTCTTATTTTAGCATAGTGAATTTGTAAATCAAAACTAAGTTATTTGTTTGAAGTTCTTTACTTGATCAATCTACTTCTGATTTCAGAAATGATTATTTGAAAATCAGATCTAAATTAATAGTCTGACGTTCCTTACTTCAAAATAGATAAGTCTAATTTTAGAATACTGTCTTTGTAAATCAAAACTAAGTTATTTGTTTGAAGTACTTTACTTGAAAATATCTACTTATGATTTTAGAAATGACAATTTGAAAATCAGATCTAAGTTAATAGTTTGACGTTTTTTACTTTAAAATAACTAATTCGGATCTTAGTAATGTAAATTTGGAAATCTAAACTAAGGTTGTAGTTTGAAGTTTTTTACTTGAAAATATCTACTTCTGATTTTAGAAATGACAATTTGAAAATCAGATCTAAGTTAACAGTTTGACGTTCTTTACTTCAAAATAGATAAGTCTTATTTTAGAATACTGTCTTTGTAAATCAAAACTAAGTTATTTGTTTGAAGTACTTTACTTGAAAATATCTACTTCTGATTTCAGAAATGACAAATTGAAAATCATATCTAAGTTAATAGTTTGATGTTCTTTACTTCAAAGAAACTAAGTCTTAATTCAAAATAGTGAATTTGTAAATCAAAACTAAGTTATTAGTTTGAAATACTTTACTTGAAACTATCTACTTCTGATTTTAGAAATGACAATTTGAAAAGCAGATCTAAATTAATAGTTTGACGTTTTTTCCTTCAAAATAACTTATTCGGATCTTAGTAGTATACATTTGGAAATCAAATCTAAGGTTGTAGTTTGTAGTTTTTTATTTGAAAATATCTACTTCTGTTTTTAGAAATGACAATTTGAAAATCAGATCTAAGTTAATGGTTTGACGTTCTTTACTTCAAAGTAATTTAGTCCTATTTTAGAATACTGTCTTTGTAAATCAAAACTAAGTTATTTGTTTGAAGTACTTTACTTGAAATAATCTACTTCTGATTTTAGAAATGACAATTTGAAAATCAGATCTATGTTGATAGTTTGACGTTTTTTACTTCAAAATAAGTAAGTCTTAATTTAGACTAGTGAATTTGTAAATCAAAACTAAGTTATTAGTTTGAAATGCTTTACTTGAAAATATCTACTTCTGATTTCAGAAATGACAATTTGAAAATCATATCTAAGTTAATAGTTTGATGTTCCTTACTTCAAAGAAACTAAGTTTTTTTTTGCAATAGTGAATTTGTAAATCAAAACTAAGTTATTAGTTTGAAGTTTTTTACTTGAAAATATCTACTACTGATTTTAGAAATGACAATTTGAAAATCAGATCTAAGTTAATAGTTTGACGTTGTTTACTTGAAAATAACTAAGTACTATTTTAGAATAGTGAAATTGTAAATCAAAACTAAGTTATTAGTTTAAAGTTCGAGACTTTGAAATATCTACTACTGATTTCAGAAATGACAATTTGAAAATCAGATCTAAGTTAATAGTTTGATGTTCTTTACTTCAAAGAAACTAAGTATTATTTTAGAATTGTGAATTTCTAAATCAAAACTAAGTTATTAGTTTAAAGTTCTTTACTTTGTAATATCTAGTTCTGATTACAGAAATGACAATTTGAAAATCAGATTTAAGTTAATAGTTTGACGTTCTTTCCTTCAAAATAGATAAGTCTTAATTTAGAATACTGTATTTGTAAAGTAAAACTAAGTTATTAGTTTGAAGTTCTTTACTTAAAATTATCTGCTTCAGATTTTAGAAATCAGCAATTTGAAAATCAGATCTAAGTTAATAGTTTGACGTTCTTTACTTCAAAGTAACGTAGTGTTAATTTAGAATAGTGAATTTGTAAATCAAAACTAAGTTATTAATTTGAAGTTCTTTACTTAGAAATATCTACTTCTGATTGCAGAAAAGACAATTTGAAAATCAGATCTAAGTTAATAGTTTGACGTTTTTTACTTCAAAATAACTAAGAAATATTTAGACTAGTAAATTTGTAAATCAAAACTAAGTTATTAGTTTAAAGTTCTTTACTTGAAAATATCTACTACTGATTTTAGAAATGACAATTTGAAAATCAGATCTAAGTTAATAATTTGACGTTGTTTACTTCAAAATAACTAAGTACTATTTTAGAATAGTGAATTTGTAAATCAATACTAAGTTATTAGTTTAAATTTCGAGACTTTGAAATATCTACTTCTGATTTCAGAAATGACAATTTGAAAATCAGATGTTAGTTAATATTTTGATGTTCTTTACTTTAAAGAAACTAAGTCTTATTTTAGAATAGTGAATCTGTAAATCAAAACTAAGTTATTAGTTTAAAGATCTTTAGTTTGAAATATGTAATTCTGATTTCAGAAATGACAATTTGAAAATCAGATATAAGTTAATAGTTTGACGTTCTTTACTTCAAAATAGATAAGTCTTATTTTAGAATATTGGATTTGTAAATCAAAAGTAAGTTATTTATTTGATGTACTTCACTTGAAAATATCTACTTATGATTTTAGAAATGACAATTTGAAAATCAGATCTAAGTTAATAGTTTGACGTTTTTTACTTCAAAATAACTAATTCGGATCTTAGTAATGTAAATTTGGTAATCTAATCTAAGGTTGTAGTTTGATGTTTTTTACTTAAAAATATCTACTTCTGATTTTAGAAATGACAATTTGAAAATCAGATCTAAGTTAACAGTTTGACGTTCTTTACTTCAAAATAGATAAGTCTTATTTTAGAATACTGTCTTTGTAAATCAAAGCTAAGTTATTTGTTTGAAGTACTTTACTTGAAAATATCTACTTCTGATTTTAGAAATGACAATTTGAAAATCAGATCTATGTTAATAGTTTGACGTTTTTTACTTCAAAATAAGTAAGTCTTATTTAGCCTGGTGAATTTGTAAATCAAAACTTAGTTATTAGTTTGAAGTTCTTTACTTGAAAACATCTACTACTATTTCAGAAAAGACAATTTGAAAATCAGATCTAAGTTAATAGTTTGATGTTCTCTACTTAAAAGAAACTAAGTATTATTTTAGAATAGTGAATTTCTAAATCAAAACTAAGTTATTAGTTTAAAGTTCTTTACTTGAAAATATCTACTACTGATTTTAGAAATGACAATTTGAAAATCAGATCTAAGTTAATAATTTGACGTTGTTTACTTCAAAATAACTAAGTACTATTTTAGAATAGTGAATTTGTAAATCAATACTAAGTTATTAGTTTAAATTTCGAGACTTTGAAATTTACAGAATTTACAGAAATTTACAGAAATTGTCAGAAATGACAATTTGAAAATCAGATGTTAGTTAATAGTTTGATGTTCTGTACTTTAAAGAAACTAAGTCTTATTTTAGAATAGTGAATCTGTAAATCAAAACTAAGTTAATAGTTTAAAGTTCTTTACTTGGAAATATGTAGTTCTGATTTCAGAAATGACAATTTGAAAATCAGATCTAAGTTAATAATTTGACGTGCTTTACTTCAAAGTAACGTAGTGTTAATTTAGAATAGTAAATTTGTAAATCAAAACTTAGTTATTAGTTTAAGGTTCGATACTCAGAAATATCTACTTCTGATTTCAGAAATGACAATTTGAAAATCAGATCTAAGTTAATAGTTTGATGTTCTTTACTTCAAAGAAACTTAGTCTTATTTTAGAGTAGTGAATTTGTAAATCAAAACTAAGTTATTAGTTTGAAATATTTTCCTTGAAAATATCTATTTCTGAGTTTAGAAATGACAATTTGAAAATCAGATCTAAGTTAATAGTTTGACGTTTTTTGCTTCAAAATAACTATGTCTTATTTTACACTAGTGAATATGTAAATCAAAACTAAGTTATTAGTTTGAAGTTCTTTACTTTGAAAAATCTACTTCTGATTTCAGAAATGACAATTTGAAAATCAGATCTAAGTTAATAGTTTGACGTTCTTTACTTCAAAATAGATAAGTCTTATTTTAGAATACTGTATTTGTAAATCAAAACTAATTTATTAGTTTGAAGTACCTTACTTAAAAATATCTACCTCTGATTTTAGAAATGACAGTTTGAATCTCAAAACTAAGTTAATAGTTTGACGTTCTTTGCTTCAAAATAACTAAATTTTATTTAAGTATAGTGAAGTTGTAAATCAAAACTAAGTTATTAGTTTGAATTTGTTTACTTGAAAATATCTACTACTGATTTTAGAAATGACAATTTGAAAATCAGAACTAAGTTAATAGTTTGACGTTCTTTACTTCAAAATATCTAAGTCTTATTTTAACTAGTGAATTTGTAAATCAAAACTAAGATAATAGTTTGAAGTTCTTTACTTGAAAATATTTACTACTGATTTTAGAAATGACAATTTGAAAATCAGATCTAAGTTAATAGTTTGACGTTTTTTACTTCAAACAAAGTCTTATTTTAGACTAGCGAATTTGTAAATTAAAACTAAGTTATTAGTTCGAAGTTTTTTACTTGAAAATATCTACTACTAATTTTAGAAATGACAATTTGAAAATCATATCTAAGGAAATATTTTGGCGTTGTTTACTTCAAAATCACTAAGTACTATTTTAGAATAGTGAATTTGTAAATCAAAACTAAGTTATTAGTTTGAAATACTTTACTTGAAAATATCTACTACTGATTTTAGAAATAACAATTTGAAAATCATATCTAAGTTAATTGTTTGACGTTGTTTACATCAAAATCACTAAGTACTAATTTAGAATAGTGAATTTGTAAATCAAAACTAAGTTATTAGTTTAAAGTTCGATACTTTAAAATATCTACTTCTGATTTCAGAAATGACAATTTGAAAATCATATGTAAGTTAATATTTTGTTGTTCTTTACTTCAAAGAAACTAAGTCTTATTTTAGAATAGTGAATTTGTAAATCAAAACTAAGTTATTAGTTTGAAATATTTTACTTGAAAATATCTACTTCTGATTTTAGAAATGACAATTTGAAAATCAGATCTAAGTTAGTAGTTTGACGTTTTTTTACTACAAAATAACTAAGTCTTAATTTAGACTAGTGAATTTGTAAATCAACACTAAGTTATTAGTTTGAAGTTCTTTACTTGAAAATATATACTACTGATTTTAGAAATGACAATTTGAAAATCATATCTAAGTTAAAAGTTAATAGTTTGACGTTCTTTACTTCAAAATAGATAAGTATTATTTTAGAATACTGATTTTCTAAATCAAAACTAAGTTATTTGTTTGAAGTACTTTACTTGAAAATATCTACTTCTGATTTAAAAATAACAATATGAAAATCAGATCTAAGTTAATAGTTTGACGTTTTTTACTACAAAATAACTAAGTCTTATTTTACACTAGTGAATTAGTTTATCAAAACTAAGTGATTAGTTTGAAGTTCTTTACTTGAAAATATCTACTACTGATTTTAGAAATGACAATTTGAAAATCATATCTAAGTTAATAGTTTGACGTATTTTACTTCAAAATCACCAAGTACTATTTTAGAATAGTGAATTTGTAAATCAAAACTAAGTTATTAGTTTAAAGTTCGATACTTTGAAATATCTACTTCTGATTTCAGAAATGACAATTTGAAAATCAGATCTCAGTTAATAGTTTGACGTTCTTTACTTCTAAATAACTTACTCTGATTTTAGAATAGTTATTTTGAAAATAAAATCGAAGTTAATAATTTAAAGCTCATTACTTGATCATATCTGATTTTAGAATAGATAATATGAAAATAAGATCTAAGTTAATAGTTTGAAGTTCTTTACATCGAAATAACTAAATCTTATTTTAGAATACTGTCTTTGTAAATCAAAACTTAGTTATTTGTTTGAAGTACTTTACTTGAAAATATCTACTTCTGATTTTAGAAATAACAATTTGAAAAACAGATCTAAGTTAATAGTTTGACGTTTTTTACTACAAAATAACTAAGTCTTATTTTAGACTAGTGAATTTGTAGAACAAAACTAAGTTATTAGTTTGCAGTTCTTTGCTTGAAAATATCTACTACTGATTTTAGAAATCACTATTTGAAAATCATATCTAAGTTAATAGTTTGACGTCGTTTACTTCAAAATCACTAAGTACTATTTTAGAATAGTGAATTTGTAAATCAAAACTAAGTTATTAGTTTAAAGTTCGATACTTTGAAATATCTACTTCTGAATTCAGAAATGACAATTTGGAAATGAAATCTAAGTTAATAGTTTGATGTTCTTTACTTCAAAGAAACTAAGTCTTATTTTAGAATAGTGAATTTGTAAATCAAAACTAAGTTATTGGTTTGAAATACTTTACTTGAAAATATCTACTTCTGATTTTAGAAATGACAATTTGAAAATCAGATCTAAGTTATTAGTTTGACGTTTTTTACTTCAAAATAACTATGTCTTATTTTAGACTAGTGAATTGGTTTTTTACTTTGAATTAATTAAGTCGTAATTTAGAATAGTGAATTTGTAAATCAAAACTAAGTTATTAGTTTGAAGTTTTTTACTTCAAATGAACTAAAACGAATTTTTGTAAAGTATATTTGAAAATCAAAGCTAAAGAAATAGTTTGAAGATGTTTACTTGAAAATATCTACTTCTTATTTCAGAAATGATAATTTTAAAATCAGATCTAAGTTAATAGTTTGACTTTCTTATAAAATAAATAAGTCTTATTTTAGCATAGTGAATTTGTTAATCAACACTAAGTTATTTGTTTGAAGTTCTTTACTTTGAAATATCTACTTTTGATTTCAGAATTAGCAATTTTAAAATCAGATCTAAGTTAATAGTTTGACGTTCTTTACTTCTAAATAGTGAGGTAACCGAGGTAGGACTTGATTGAAAGAAGGTTCAAACTCAAGACATATATTTTTAATATCCAAATACCCAATTGATAATAATGTATAATGCTGCACACATTTACAATCTTTATATAAATGGCTGTGTGCCAACATTACCACATCCTTACCTTTATTTACAAGTTACACATTATTTATTACAATTCCTTAATTAAATATTTTTGTAATTGCTTTTATAAACATTTAATTAATTTAATCTGTTCCTAGAACGCAAATTATACCTATGTGTATTGTTTTCATCGACATTACCTGAAATATGGTTTTCATCACTAATTTCTATAACATCATTTGCATTATCAGTAACAATGCTTTCAGCTGTAGTCTCAGGTAAATCGGAAGAAGTGTCAAAAGAAAATCTAGATTTTCTATTAGTTTTCATTTGATTTGAATGTCTAGTTATAATTTTCCCAACTGCCGATTTAACATCGCACATTACTGATCCTCTTTTATTTACAACTGTCCCTTGGGACCAAGCAGGATTATTTGTTACTGAAAAATCTTTAAAATCTACCTTTTCACCAACATTAATATTCTTTGGTTTTCCACCGTAATCGTTTATGTGTGTTTCAATTTTTTTATCGACTGCTCTATCATGGTTAGGAAAAATTAAATCTAATCTTGTTTTAAGTTTGCGCCCAAACATTAATTCTGCAGGACTTACACCTGTCGTTGAATGAGCTGTATTACGATAATCAAAAAGAAATTGTTGTGTTGCAATATTCAATTCACGATTTTCCTGATGCATCTTTCTTAAAGCTACTTTAAAAGTTTTTACTGAATTTTCTGCTGCACCATTGCTAGACGGATGATAAGGTGGAGAAAACAATTGACGTATGCCGTTTACGCGCAAATAATTTTTAAATTCCGTGACATTCGAAGGATTGGGTGCACTGAGCACTGCCTCAATTTTGTCTTTTGAGGTGTGTACACCTTCTTCATCGATAACAAAACCTAAATAATTTATTTTTAATTGTAGAAAATGACATTTTTCTATTTTAATTTTTAATCCAAATTTATCGAGTTTTCTAAATACCTCAATTAACAATTTGTTATGTGATTCTTTATCTTTCGAATATATAAAAATATCGTCTACAAATATAGAAACACCGTTCAAATCCGCAAAAATACTTTCCATTTTTTTTTGAAAAATGCCCGGACTCGAAGCAACTCCATAAGGTAGTCGATTATAACGAAATAAACCCTTATGAGTATTAATTGTTACTAATTCTCTGGACTTATCGTCCAGCTCAAATTGAGCATAAGCTTGTGATAAATCAATTTTTGTGAAGCATTTGCAATCACTTAAATTACCCACCAAATCTTCAAAGTTTGGTAAAGGATGCCTCTCAATACATAATTTTGGATTCAGGGTGACCTTAAAATCACCGCATATTCTTATTTGCCCATTTTTCTTTAACACCGGAACTATGGGAGTAGCCCATTGAGAAAAATTTACGGGAGTAATAATATTTTCTTTTGTTAATTTAATTAACTCTTCCTCCACTTTATCTTTCAAGGAAAATGGCAAAGATCGACCTTTGCAAAAAACTGGTTTACTACCGTCCTTTAAATGTAAAGTTATTTTGCCCTCTGAAAAAGTTCCAATGCCACCATCAAATACTTTTGGAAATTTATGAATTAAGAATTTTGCAACGTTTTCTTTTTCTGTTACTTTATTTTTTATTAAGCTTTTTATTTGAAATATATGATCAAGGTTAATTTTAAACACATTTATCCAGTCTCTTCCCATGATGGGTGGACCTGCATTTTTAATCACGTAAAGATTCAATTTTTCTGCCCTAGTCAAACTGTCGATAGAAACATTTACCTTTATAACACCTAGAATTAAAATATTGGTTCCAACGTAAGATTTTAATTTTAATCTTGAATTACCTAATTCTAATCTAGAAAAATATTGATAATAAAGTTTTTCGGAAATGGCTGAGATTGAAGATCCCGTATCGATTTCCATTTTGAAAGAAACTTCATTTATTTTAACTTTAATTATGAATGGTTGATTATCAAGCTCATTTGTTATAGTATTGAAACATGTTCCTTCAAATTGAATATCGACGTTGTAATCGTCGTGAACATTTACATTTTCGCTTTTAGACAAAAATTTATTAAATTTAGTTTTATTAAATTTTGGGTTTCTTCTACTCACGTGGCGTCTTCTATCTTCGCTATCTTGGGATGGCACTTCCTTGAACCAACAATTTTGAGTTGCGTGATTGGATCTTCCACAATTGTCACACTTCTTTGATATACTTTTGTTGCCACATTTCCTAAAAAAACAATCTTCTGACATGTGATTTTTTCTTCCACATTGACTGCATTGCATGTTGTTTCTTCTAACTAGTTTCATTCTATCTTTTTGTGAACCCCAACTAATCTTGTTTACAGATGAGCCTGTGTGCACCAAACTTGTATCTGCCGATGGAATCTGCCGATTCCATGTTGATGGCTATTTCGTAAGCCTTCCTTTCGTAAGCGTTCAACGCCTTTTTCGCAAAAAGTCTTTGCCTTACATCATCATTTTTCATACCAAATACTAATTGGTCTCTGATGTTTTCTTCTAACGCGTTACCAAAATTACAAGATTTTGCAAGTTTTTTTAGATTTGCAACATATGTTGAAATCGATTCCTCATTTTCTTGTTTTCTTTGTCGAAACTTATATCTTTCTGCAATCTCTGATGGTTTGGGTTCCAAATGTTTTGTCATTATTGTCACCAATTGGCCAAAAGATTTATTTTCTGGCATTTCAGGATCACATAGTGCTACCATTAATTCATAAATGTCTACTCCTACAAGCGTAATTAAAGTTGCCGTTTCTTTATCTGCATTCACATTATTTGCCTTAAAATATTGCTTTAGGCGTGCAATATACAAAGTCCAACTACTTTCCTTTAATTTGAATTCACTTATTTTACCTACTGACATCTTGACTAGTTAATTTAATATCTTATTTTAACTAAGATTTGCTTGATTTTAACTTTTTTTTAATTTAATTTAATTAATCACTTTCACTTATTTATTTTAATTAATTTTCATTAAAAAGATGTTTATCCATCGTCGCCAAATGTGGTAACCGATGTAGGACTTGATTGAAAAAACGTTCAAACTCAAGACATATATTTTTAATATCCAAATACCCAATTGATAATAATGTACAATGCTGCACACATTTACAATCTTTATATAAATGGCTGTGTGCCAACATTACCACAAATAGATTAGTCTTATTTTAGAATACTTTATTTGTAAATCAGAACTAAGTAATTAGATTGACTTTTTTCACTTCAAAATATCTAAGTCTTATTTTAACTAGTGAATTTGTAAATCAAAACTAAGATATTAGTTTGAAATTCTTTACTTGAAAATATTTACTACTGATTTTAGAAATGACAATTTGAAAATCAGATCTAAGTTAATAGTTTGACGTTTTTTACTTCAAACAAAGTCTTATTTTAGACTAGCGAATTTGTAAATTAAAACTAAGTTATTAGTTCGAAGTTTTTTACTTGAAAATATCTACTACTAATTTTAGAAATGACAATTTGAAAATCATATCTAAGTTAATATTTTGACGTTTTTTACTTCAAAATCACTAAGTACTATTTTAGAATAGTGAATTTGTAAATCAAAACTAAGTTATTAGTTTGAAATACTTTACTTGAAAATATCTACTACTGATTTTAGAAATGACAATTTGAAAATCATATCTAAGTTAATTGTTTGACGTTGTTTACATCAAAATCACTAAGTACTAATTTAGAATAGTGAATTTGTAAATCAAAACTAAGTTATTAGTTTAAAGTTGGATACATTGAAATATTTACTTCTGATTTCAGAAATGACAATTTGAAAATCATATGTAAGTTAATATTTTGATGTTCTTTACTTCAAAGAAACTAAGTCTTATTTTAGAATAGTGAATTTGTAAATCAAAACTAAGTTATTAGTTTGAAATATTTTACTTGAAAATATCTACTTCTGATTTTAGAAATACAATTTGAAAATCAGATCTAAGTTAATAGTTTGTCGTTCTTCACTTCAAAATAACTAAGTCTTCTTTTATAATAGTGAATTTGTAAATCAAAACTAAGTTATTCGTTTGAAGTTCCATACTTGAAAATATCTACTTCTGATTTTAGAAATGATAATTTAAAAATCAGAACTAAGTTAATAGTTTGTCGTTCTTCACTTCAAAATAACTATGTCTTATTTTAGAATTGTGAATTTGTAAATCAAAACTATGTTATTAGTTTAAACTTCTTTACTTGAAAATATCTACTCCTGATTTTAGAAATGATAATTTGAAAATCAGAACTAAGTTAATAGTTGTCGTTCTTTACTTCAAAATAACTAAGTCTTATTTTAGAATAGTGAATTTGTAAATCAAAACTAAGGTTTTAGTTTAAAGTTTTTTACTTTGAAATATCTAATCCTGATTTTAGAAATGACAATTTGAAAATCAGAACTAAGTTAATAGTTTGTCGTTTTTTATTTCAAAATAGCTAGGTCTTATTTTAGAATAGTGAATTTGTAAATCAAAACTAAGTCATTAGTTTAAAGTTCTTTACTTTGAAATATCTACTTCTGATTTTAAAAATGACGATTTGAAAATCAGATCTAAGTTAAGAGTTTGACGTTCTTTACTTCAAAACAGATAAGTATTATTTTAGAATACTGTCTTTGTAAATCAAAACTAAGTTATTTGTTTAAAGTACTTTACTTGAAAATATCTACTTCTGATTTTAGAAATAACAATTTGAAAATCAAATCTAAGGTAATAATTTGACGTTCTATACTTCAAAATAACTAAGTCTTATTTTAGCATAGTGAATTTGTAAATCAAAGCTAAGTTATTAGTTTGAAGTTCTTTACTTGAAAATATCTAATTTTAGAACGATCTTTACTTTAAAATTACTTACTCTGATTCTAGAAATGTGAATTTGAAAATCAAATCTAAGTTAATAGTTCGACGTTCTTTACTTCAAAATAACTAAGTCTTATTTTAGAATAGTGTATTTGTAAATCAAAACTAAGTTATTAGTTTGAAGTTTTTTACTTGAAAATATCTACTTCTGATTTTAGAAATGACAATTTGAAAATCAGAACTAAGGTAATTTGACCTTCTTTCCTTCAAAATAACTGAATCTAATTTTAGAATAATTAATTTGTAAATGAAAACTAAGTTATTAGTTTAAAGTTTTTTACTTCAAATTAAATAAATTCGGATTTTAGTAATGTAAATTTAAAAATCAAATCTAAGGTTATCGTTTGAAGTTCTTTACTTGAAAATATGTACTTCTGATTTTAGAAATGACAATTTGACAATAAGATCTAAGTTAGTAGTTATACGTTTTTTACTTCAAAATTACTAAATTTTATTTTAGGAAAGTTAATTTGTAAATCAAAACTAAGTTATTAGTTTGAAGTTTTTTACTTTAAAATATCAACTTCTGATTTTAGAAATGACAATTTGAAAATCAGAACTAAGTTAATAGTTTGACGTTTTTTACTGCAAAATTACTAAATTTTATTTTAGGAAATCTAATTTGTAAATCAAAACTAAGTTTTTTGTTTGAAGTTTTTTAGTTCAAATTAACTAATTTGGATTTTAGTAAAGTAAATTTCAAATTCAAATCTAATGTTATAGTTTGAAGTTCTTTACTTGTAAATATCTACTTCTGTTATTAGAAATGGCTATTTGAAAATCAGATATAAATTAATAGTTTGACATTAATACTACAAAATAACTAAGTCTTATCTTAGACTAGTGAATTTGTAAATCAAAACTAAGTTATTAGTGTGAAGTTTTTTACTTCTAATTATCAATTCGGATTTTAGTAATGTTAATTTAGATATCAAATGTAAGAATATAGTTTGAATTTTTATACTTCAAAATAACTAAGTCTTATTTTAGAATAGTGAATTTGTAAATCAAAACTAAGTTATTAGTTTGTAGTTCTTTACTTGAAAATATTTACTTCTGATTTTAAAAATGACAATTTGAAAATCAGATCTAAGTTGATAGTTTGACGTTCTTTACTTCAAAATAGATAAGTCTTATTTTAGAATACTGTATTTGTAAATCAAAACTAAGTTGTTAGTGTGAAGTTCTTTATTTGAAAATATCTCCTTTAGATTTTAGAAATAACAATTTGAAAATCAGATCTGAGTTAATAGTTTGACGTTCTCTACATCAAAATAACTAAATTATGTTTTAGAATAGTTAACTTGTAAATCTAAACTAAGTTATTAGTTTGAAGTCTTTTACTTGAAAATATATACTTCTGATTTTAGAAATGACAATTTGAAAATCATATCTAAGTGAATAGTTTGACGTTCTTTACTTCTAAATGACTAAGTCTTATTTTAGTGTAGTGAATTTGTAAATCAAAACTAAGTTATTAGTTTGAAGTTCTTTACTTGAAAATATCTACTACTGATTTTAGAAATGACAATTTGAAAATCAGATCTAAGTTAATAGTTGGACGTTCTTTACTTCAATATAACTAAGTCTTATTTTAGTATAGTGAATTTGTAAATCAAAGCTAAGTTATTAATTTGAAGTTCTTTACTTGAACATATCTACTTCTGATTTTAGAAATGACAATTGTAAATCAGGTCTAAGTTAATAGTATGACGTTTTTTACTTCAAAATAACTAAGTCTTATTTCACACTAGTGAATTTAGTAAATCTAAACTAAGTTATAAGTTTGAAGTTCTCTACTTGAAAATATCTACTACTGATTTTAGAAATGACAATTTGAAAATCAGATCTAAGTTAATACTATGACGTTCTTTACTTCATAACAACTAAGTCTTATGTTAATATAGTGAATTTGTAAATCAAAACTAAGTTATTAGTTTGAAGTTTTTTACTTGATAATATCTACTTCTGATTTTAGAAATGACAATTTGAAAATCAGATCTAAGTTAATAGTTTGACGTTCTTTACTTCTAAATAACTAAGTATTATTTTAGTATAGTGAATTTGTAAATCAAAACTAAGTTATAAGTTTGAAATACTTTACTTAAAAATATCTACTTCTGATTTTAAAAATGACAATTTGAAAATCAGATCTAAGTTAATAGTTTGACGTTATTTACTTCTAAATAACTAAGTCTTATTTTAGGATAGTGAATTTGTAAATCAAAACTAAGTTATTAGTTTGAAGTACTTTACTTAAAAATAACTACTTCTGATTTTAAAAATGACAATTTGAAAATCAGATCTAAGTTGACGTTCTTTACTTCAAAATAAATAAGTCTTATTTTAGGATAGTGAATTTGTAAATCAAAACTAAGTTATTAGTTTGTAGTTCTTTACTTGAAAATATTTACTTCTGATTTTAAAAATGACAATTTGAAAATCAGATCTAAGTTGATAGTTTGACGTTCTTTACTTCAAAATAGATAAGTCTTATTTTAGAATACTGTATTTGTAAATCAAAACTAAGTTGTTAGTGTGAAGTTCTTTATTTGAAAATATCTCCTTTAGATTTTAGAAATAACAATTTGAAAATCAGATCTGAGTTAATAGTTTGACGTTCTCTACATCAAAATAACTAAATTATGTTTTAGAATAGTTAACTTGTAAATCTAAACTAAGTTATTAGTTTGAAGTCTTTTACTTGAAAATATATACTTCTGATTTTAGAAATGACAATTTGAAAATCATATCTAAGTGAATAGTTTGACGTTCTTTACTTCTAAATGACTAAGTCTTATTTTAGTGTAGTGAATTTGTAAATCAAAACTAAGTTATTAGTTTGAAGTTCTTTACTTGAAAATATCTACTACTGATTTTAGAAATGACAATTTGAAAATCAGATCTAAGTTAATAGTTGGACGTTCTTTACTTCAATATAACTAAGTCTTATTTTAGTATAGTGAATTTGTAAATCAAAGCTAAGTTATTAATTTGAAGTTCTTTACTTGAACATATCTACTTCTGATTTTAGAAATGACAATTGTAAATCAGGTCTAAGTTAATAGTATGACGTTTTTTACTTCAAAATAACTAAGTCTTATTTCACACTAGTGAATTTAGTAAATCTAAACTAAGTTATAAGTTTGAAGTTCTCTACTTGAAAATATCTACTACTGATTTTAGAAATGACAATTTGAAAATCAGATCTAAGTTAATACTATGACGTTCTTTACTTCATAACAACTAAGTCTTATGTTAATATAGTGAATTTGTAAATCAAAACTAAGTTATTAGTTTGAAGTTTTTTACTTGATAATATCTACTTCTGATTTTAGAAATGACAATTTGAAAATCAGATCTAAGTTAATAGTTTGACGTTCTTTACTTCTAAATAACTAAGTATTATTTTAGTATAGTGAATTTGTAAATCAAAACTAAGTTATAAGTTTGAAATACTTTACTTAAAAATATCTACTTCTGATTTTAAAAATGACAATTTGAAAATCAGATCTAAGTTAATAGTTTGACGTTATTTACTTCTAAATAACTAAGTCTTATTTTAGGATAGTGAATTTGTAAATCAAAACTAAGTTATTAGTTTGAAGTACTTTACTTAAAAATAACTACTTCTGATTTTAAAAATGACAATTTGAAAATCAGATCTAAGTTGACGTTCTTTACTTCAAAATAAATAAGTCTTATTTTAGAATACTGTATTTGTAAATCAAAACTAAGTTGTTAGTTTGAAGTTCTCTATTTGAAAATATCTGCTTTAGATTTTAGAAATGACAATTTGAAAATCAGATCTAAGTTAAAAGTTTGACGCTCTTTACATCAAAATAACTAATTTTGTTTTAGAATAGTTAATTTGCAAATCAAAACTAAGTTATTAGTTTGAAGTTATTTAATTGAAAATATCTACTACTGATCTTAGAAATGACAATTTGAAAATCATATCTAAGCGAATAGTTTGACTTTCTTTACTTCTAAATAACTAAGTATTATTTTAGTATAGTGAATTTGTAAATCAAAACTAAGTTATAAGTTTGAAATACTTTACTTAAAAATATCTACTTCTGATTTTAAAAATGACAATTTGGAAATCAGATCTAAGTTGATAGTTTGACGTTCTTTACTTCAAAATAGATAAGTCTTATTTTAGAATAGTGTATTACTAAATCCAAACGAAGTTATTAGTTTGAAGTACTTTACTTAAAAATATCTACTTCTGATTTTAGAAATGACTATTTGAAAATCAGATCTAACTTAATAGTTTGACGTTCTACACTTCAAAATAGATAAGTCTTATTTTAGAATACTGTATTTGTAAATCAAAACCAAGTTATTAGTTTGAAGTTCTTTACTTAAAAATATCTACTTCTGATTTTAGAAATGACAATTTGAAAAGCAGGTCTAAGTTAATAGTTTGACGTTATTTATTTCTAAATAACTAAGTCTTATTTTAGGATAGTGAATTTGTAAATCAAAACAAAGTTATTAGTTTGTAGTTCTTAACTTTGAAATATCTACTTCTGATTTTAGAAATGACAATTTAAAAATCAGATCTAATTTAAAAGTTTGACGTTCTTTAGATAAAAATAACTAAATTTTGTTTTAGAATAGTTAATTTGCAAATCAAAACTAAGTTATTAATTAGAAGTTTTTTACTTGATAATATCTACTACTGATCTTAGTAATGGCAATTTGAAAATCAGATCTAAGTTAATAGTTTGACGTTATTTACTTCAAAATAGATAAGTCTTATTTTAGAATACTGTATTTGTGAATCAAAACTAAGTTATTAGTTTGAAGTTTTTTACTTAAAAATATCTACTTCTGATTTTAGAAATGACAATTTGAAAATCAGGTCTAAGTTAATAGTTTGTCGTTTTTTACTACAAAATGACTTAGTCTCATTTTAGAATAGTGAATTTGTAAATCAAAACAAAGTTATTAGTTTGTAGTTCTTAACTTTGAAATATCTACTTCTGATTTTAGAAATGACAATTTGTAAATCAGATCTAAGTTAATAGTTTGTCGTTTTTTACTACAAAATGACTTAGTCTCATTTTAGAATAGTGAATTTGTAAATCAAAACAAAGTTATTAGTTTGTAGTTCTTAACTTTGAAATATCTACTTCTGATTTTAAAAATGACAATTTGAAAATCAGATCTAAGTTAATAGTTTGACGTTCTTTACTTCAAAATAGATAATTCTTATTTTAGAATACTGTATTTGTAAATCAAAACTAAGTTGTTAGTTTGAAGTTCTTTATTTGAAAATATCTGCTTTAGATTTTAGAAATGACAATTTGAAAATCAGATCTAAGTTAAAAGTTTGACGTTCTTTACATCAAAATAACAAAATTTTGTTTTAGAATAGTTAATTTGCAAATCAAAACTAAGTTAATAGTTTGAAGTTTTTTACTTCAAATTTACTGATTCGGATCTTAGTAACGTAAACTTGGAAATCAAATCTAAGGTTGTAGTTTAAAGTTCTTTACTTGAAAATATCTACTTCTGATTTTAGAAATGACAATTTGAAAATCAGGTCTAAGTTAATAGTTTGACGCTCTTTACATCAAAATTACAAAATTTTATTTTAGAATAGTTAACTTGTAAATCAAAACTAAGTTATTAGTTTGAAGTTTTTTACTTGAAAATATCTACTTCTCATTTTAGAAATTACAATTTGAAAATCAGATCTAAGTTAATAGTTTGACGTTCTTTACTTCAAAATAGATAAGTCTTATTTTAGAATACTGTATTTGTATATCAAAACTAAGTTGTTAGTTTGAAGTTCTTTATTTGAAAATATCTGCTTCAGATTTTAGAAATGACAATTTGAAAATCAGATCTAAGTTAATAGTTTGACGTTCTTTACATCAAAATAACTAAATTTTGTTTTAGAATAGTTAACTTGTAAATCAAAACTAAGTTATTAGTTTGAAGCTCTTTACTTGAAATTATCTACTTCTGTTTTAGAAATGACAATTTGAAAATCAGATCTAAGTTAATTGTTTGACGATTTTTACTTCAAAATAACTAAGTCATACTTTAGTATAGTGAATTTGTAAATCAAAACTAACTTATTAGTTTGAAGTTCTTTACTTGAACATATCTACTGCTGCTTGTAGAAATGACAATTTGAAAATCAGAACTAAGTTAATAGTTTGTCGTTTTTTACTTCAAAATAGATAAGTCTTATTTTAGAATAGTGTATTTTTAAATCAAAACTAAGTTATTAGTTTGAAGTTCTATACTTGAAAATATATACTCCTGATTTTAGAAATGACAATTTGCAAATCAGAACTAAGTTAATAGTTTGACGTTCTTCTCTTCAAAATAGCTAATTCATATTTTAGAATAGTGAATTTGTAAATCAGAACTAAGTTGTTAGCTTGAAGTGCTTTACTTGAAAATTTCTACTACTGATTTTAGAAATGAAAATTTGAAAATCAGATCTAAGTTAATAGTTTGACGTTCTTTACTTCAAAATAACTAAGTCTTATTTTAGACTAGTAAATTTGTAAATCAAATCTAAGTTATTAGTTTAAAGTTTTTTACTTCAAATTTACTAATTCGGATCTTAGTAATGTAAATTTGGAAATCAAATCTAAGGTTGTAGTTTGAAGTTCTTTACTTGAAATTATCTACTTGTGATTTTAGAAATGACAATTTAAAAATCAAATCTAAGTTAATAGTTTGACGTTTTTTACTTCAAAATAACTAAGTCTTATTTTAGAATAGTGAATTTGTAAATCAAAGCTAAGTTATTAGTTTGAAGTTTTTTACTTGAAAATATCTACTTCTGATTTTAGAAATGACAATTTGAAAATCAGATCTAAGTTAATAGTTTGACGTTTTCTACTTCCAAATAACTAACTCTTATTTTAGTATAGTGAATTTGTAAATCAAAGCTAAGTTATTAGTTTGAAGTTCTTTACTTGAAAATATCTACTTCTGATTTTAGAAATGACAATTTGAAAATCAGATCTAAGTTAATAGTTTGACGTTTTCTACTACCAAATAACTAACTCTTATTGTAGTATAGTGAATTTGTAAATTAAAACTAAGTTATTAGTATGAAGTTCTTAACTTGAAAATATCTACTACTAATTTTAGTAATGACAATTTGAAAATCAGATCTAAGTTAATAGTTTGACGTTCTTTACATCAAAATAACTAAATTTTGTTTTAGAATAGTTAACTTGTAAATCAAAACTAAGTTATTAGTTTGAAGTTCTTTACTTGAAAATATCTACTTCTGATTTTAGAAATGACAATTTGAAAATCACATCTAAGTTAATAGTTTGACGTTCTTTACTTCAAAATAACTAAATTTTATTTTAGAATAGTTAACTTGTAAATCAAAACTAATTTATGAGTTTGAAGTTTTTTACTTGAAAATATCTACTTCTGATTTTTGAAATGACAATTTGAAAATCAGATCTAAATTAATAATTTGACGTTCTTTACTTTTAAATAACTAAGTCTTATTTTAGTATAGTGAATTTGTAAATCAAAACTAAGTTATTAGTTTGAAGTTCTTTACTTGAAAATATCTACTACTGATTTTAGAAATGACAATTTGAAAATGAGATCAAAGTAAATAGTTTGACGTTCTTTACTTAAAAATAACTAAGTCTTATTTTAGAATAGTGAATTTGTAAATCAAAGCTAAGTTATTTATTTGAAGTTCTTTACTTGAAAATATCTACTTCTGATTTTGGAAATGACAATTTGAAAATCAGATCTAAGTGAATAGTTTGACGTTCTTTATTTCTAAATAACTAACTCTTATTTTAGTATAGTGAATTTGTAAATTAAAACTAAGTTATTAGTTTGAAGTTCTTAACTTGAAAATATCTACTACTAATTTTAGAAATGACAATTTGAAAATCAGATCCAAGTTAATAGTTTGACGTTTTTCACTTCAAAATAACTAAGATTTATTTTAGACTAGTGCATTTGTTAATCAAAACTAAGTTAATAGTTTGAAGTTTTTTACTTCAAATTTACTGATTCGGATCTTAGTAACGTAAATTTGGAAATCAAATCTAAGGTTGTAGTTTAAAGTTCTTTACTTGAAAATATTTACTTCTGATTTTAGAAATGACAATTTGAAAATCAGGTCTAAGTTAATAGTTTGACGCTCTTTACATCAAAATTACAAAATTTTATTTTAGAATAGTTAACTTGTAAATCAAAATTAAGTTATTAGTTTGAAGTTTTTTACTTGAAAATATCTACTTCTCATTTTAGAAATTACAATTTGAAAATCAGATCTAAGTTAATAGTTTGACGTACTTTACTTCAAAATAGATAAGTCTTATTTTAGAATACTGTATTTGTAAATCAAAACTAAGTTGTTAGTTTGAAGTTCTTTATTTGAAAATATCTACTACTGATTTTAGAAATAACAATTTGAAAATCAGATCTAAGTTAACAGTTTCACCATCTTTACTTCTAAGTAACTAAGTCTTATTTTAGATTAGTGAATTTGTAAATCAAAACTAAGTTATTAGTTTAAAGTTATTTACTTCAAATTTACTAATTCGGATCTTAGTAATGTAAATTTGGAGATCAAATCTAAGGTTGTAGTTTGAAGTTCTTTACTTGAAATTATCTACTTCTGATTTTAGAAATCACAATTTGAAAATCAGATCTAAGTCAATAGTTTGACGTTCTTTACTTCAAAATAACTAAGTCTTATTTTAGAATAGTGAATTTGTAAATCAAAGGTAAGTTATTAGTTTGAAGTTTTTTACTTGAAAATAGATAAGTCTTATTTTAGAATAGTGCATTTGTAAATCAAAACTAAGTTTTAGTTTGAAGTACTTTATTTAAAAACATCTACTTCTGATTTTAAAAATGACAATTTGAAAATCAGATCTAAGTTAATAGTTTGACGTTCTTTACTTCAAAATAGATAAGTCTTATTTTAGAACAGTGTATTTGTAAATGAAAACCAAGTAATTAGTTTGTAGTTCTTTGCTTCAAATTTACTAATTCGGATCTTAGTAATGTAACTTTGGAAATCAAATCTAAGGTTGTAGTTTGATGTTCTTTACTTTAAAATATCTACTTCTGATTTTAAAAATTACAATTTGAACATCAGGTCTAAGTTAATAGTTTGACGTTCTTTACTTCAAAATAACTAAGTCTTATTTTAGACTAGTGAATTTGTAAATCAAATCTAAGTTATTAGTTTAAAGTTTTTTACTTCAAATTTACTAATTCGGATCTTAGTAATGCAAATTTGGAAACCAAATCTAAGGTTATAGTTTGAAGTTAGTTACTTGAAATTATCTACTTCTGATTTTAGAAATGACAATTTAAAAATCAAATCTAAGGTAATAATTTGACGTTCTATACTTCAAAATAACTAAGTCTTATTTTAGCATAGTGAATTTGTAAATCAAAGCTAAGTTATTAGTTTGAAGTTCTTTACTTGAAAATATCTACTACTAATTTTAGAAATGACAATTTGAAGATCAGATCTAAGTTAATAGTTTGACGTTTTTCACTTCAAAATAACTAAGACTTATTTTAGACTAGTGAATTTGTAAATCAAAACTAAGTTATTAGTTTAAAGTTTTTTACTTCAAATTTACTGATTCGGATCTTAGTAATGTAAATTTGGAAATCAAATCTAAGGTTGTAGTTTAAAGTTCTTTACTTGAAAATATCTACTTCTGATTTTAGAAATGACAATTTGAAAATCAGGTCTAAGTTAATAGTTTGACGCTCTTTACATCAAAATAACTAAATTTCATTTTAGAATAGTTAACTTGTAAATCAAAACTAAGTTAATAGTTTGAAGTTTTTTACTTGAAAATATCTACTTCTCATTATAGAAATCATAATTTGAAAATCAGATCTAAGTTAATAGTTTGACGTTTTTTACTCGAAATAGATAAGTCTTATTTTAGAATACTGTATTTGTAAATCAAAACTAAGTTGTTAGTTTGAAGTTCTTTATTTGAAAATATCTGCTTTAGATTTTAGAAATGACAATTTGAAAATCAGATCTAAGTTAATAGTTTGACGTTCTTTACATCAAAATAACTAAATTTTGTTTTAGAATAGTTAACTTGTAAATCAAAACTAAGTTATTAGTTTGAAGTTCTTTACTTGAAAATATCTACTTCTGATTTTAGAAATGACAATTTGAAAATCAGATCTAAGTTAATAGTTTGACGTTCTTTACTTCAAAATAACTAAATTTTATTTTAGAATAGTTAACTTGTAAATCAAAACTAAGTTATGAGTTTGAAGTTTTTTACTTGAAAATATCTACTTCTGATTTTTGAAATGACAATTTGAAAATCAGATCTAAATTAATAATTTGACGTTCTTTACTTTTAAATAGCTAAGTCTTATTTTAGTATAGTGAATTTGTAAATCAAAACTAAGTTATTAGTTTGAAGTTCTTTACTTGAAAATATCTACTACTGATTTTAGAAATGACAATTTGAAAATCAGATCAAAGTAAATAGTTTGACGTTCTTTACTTAAAAATAACTAAGTCTTACTTTAGAATAGTGAATTTGTAAATCAAAGCTAAGTTATTTATTTGAAGTTCTTTACTTGAAAATATCTACTTCTGATTTTGGAAATGACAATTTGAAAATCAGATCTAAGTGAATAGTTTGACGTTCTTTATTTCTAAATAACTAACTCTTATTTTAGTATAGTGAATTTGTAAATTAAAACTAAGTTATTAGTTTGAAGTTCTTAACTTGAAAATATCTACTACTAATTTTAGAAATGACAATTTGAAAATCAGATCCAAGTTAATAGTTTGACGTTTTTCACTTCAAAATAACTAAGACTTATTTTAGACTAGTGAATTTATAAATCAAAACTAAGTTATTAGTTTAAAGTTTTTTACTTCAAATTTACTGATTCGGATCTTAGTAATGTAAATTTGGAAATCAAATCTAAGGTTGTAGTTTAAAGTTCTTTACTTGAAAATATCTACTTCTGATTTTAGAAATTACAATTTGAAAATCAGGTCTAAGTTAATAGTTTGACGCTCTTTACATCAAAATAACTAAATTTTATTTTAGAATAGTTAACTTGTAAATCAAAACTAAGTTATTAGTTTGAAGTTTTTTACTTGAAAATATCTACTTTTCATTTTAGAAATGACAATTTGAAAATCAGATCTAAGTTAATAGTTTGACGTTCTTTACTCGAAATAGATAAGTATTATTTTAGTATACTGTATTTGTAAATCAAAACTAAGTTGTTAGTTTGAAGTTCTTTATTTGAAAATATCTGCTTTAGATTTTAGAAATGACAATTTGAAAATCAGATCTAAGTTAATAGTTTGACGTTCTTTACATCAAAATATTTAAATTTTGTTTTAGAATAGTTAACTTGTAAGTCAAAACTAAGTTATTAGTTTGAAGTTCTTTACTTGAAAATATCTACTTCTGATTTTAGAAATGACAATTTGAAAATCAGATCTAAGTTAATAGTTTGACGTTCTTTACTTCAAAAAAACTAAATTTTATTTTAGAATAGTTGACTTGTAAATCAAAACTAAGTTATTAGTTTGAAGTTTTTTACTTGAAAATATCTACTTCTGATTTTAGAAATGACAATTTGAAAATCAGATCTAAATTAATAATTTGACGTTCTTTACTTTTAAATAACTAAGTCTTATTTTAGTATAGTGAATTTGTAAATCAAAACTAAGTTATTAGTTTGAAGTTCTTTACTTGAAAATATCTACTACTGATTTTAGAAATGACAATTTGAAAATCAAATCTAAGTTAATAGTTTGACGTTCTTTACTTAAAAATAACTAAGTCTTATTTTAGAATAGTGAATTTGTAAATCAAAGCTAAGTTATTTATTTGAAGTTCTTTACTTGAAAATATCTACTTCTGATTTTGGAAATGACAATTTGAAAATCAGATCTAAGTTAATAGTTTGACGTTATTTACTTCAAAATAACTAAGTCTTATTTTAGGATAGTTAATTTGTAAATCAAAGCTATGTTATTAGTGTGTAGTTCTTTACTTGAAAATATCTACTTCTTATTTTAGATATGAAATATTGAAAATCAGAACTAAGTTAATAGTTTGACGTTCTTTACTTCTGAATAACTAAGTCTTATTTTAGTATAGTAAATTTGTAAATCAAAACTAAGTTATTAGTTTGAAGTTCTTTACTTGAAAATTTCTACTACTGATTTTAGAAATGAAAATTTGAAAATCAGATCTAAGTTAATAGTTTGACGTTTTTTACTTCTAAATAACTAAGTCTTATTTTAGAATAGTGTTTATCTAAATTAAAACTAAGGTCATAGTTTAAGTACTTTACTTAAAAATATCTACTTCTGATTTTAGAAATGAATATTTGAAAATCAGATCTAAGTTAGTAGTTTGACGTTTTTTACTTCAAAATAGATAAGTCTTATTTTAGAATACTGTATTTGTAAATAAAAACTAAGTTTTAGTTTGAAGTGCTTTACTTAAAAATATCTACTTCTGATTTTAAAAATGACAATTTGAAAATCAGATCTAAGTTAATAGTTAATAAACGTTCTTTACTTCAAAATAGATAAGTCTTAACTTAGAATACTGTATTTGTAAATGAAAACTAAGTAATTAGTTTGTAGTTCTTTGCTTCAAATTTACTAATTCGGATCTTAGTAATGTAACTATGGAAATCAAATCTAAGGTTGTAGTTTGATGTTCTTTACTTGAAAATATCTACTTCTGATTTTAGAAATTACAATTTGAACATCAGGTCTAAGTTAATAGTTTGACGTTCTATACTTCAAAATAACTAAGTCTTATTTTAGACTAGTGAATTTGTAAATCAAAACTAACTTATTAGTTTGAAGTACTTTACTTGAACATATATACTGCTGCTTTTAGAAATGACAATTTGAAAATCAGAACTAAGTTAATAGTTTGTCGTTTTTTACTTCAAAATAGATAAGTCTTATTTTAGAATAGTGTATTTGTAAATCAAAACTAAGTTATTAGTTTGAAGTTATATACTTGAAAATATCTACTCCTGATTTTAGAAATGACAATTTGCAAATCAGAACTAAGTTAATAGTTTGACGTTTTTTTCTTCAAAATAGCTAATTCATATTTTAGAATAGTGAATTTGTAAATCAGAACTAATTTGTTAGCTTGAAGTGCTTTACTTGAAAATATCTACTACTGATTTTAGAAATGAAAATTTGAAAATCAGATCTAAGTTAATAGTTTGACGTTCTTTACTTCAAAATAGCTAAGTCTTATTTTAGACTAGTGAATTTGTAAATCAAATATAAGTTATTAGTTTAAAGTTTTTTACTTCAAATTTACTAATTCGGATCTTAGTAATGTAAATTTGGAAATCAAATCTAAGGTTGTAGTTTGAAGTACTTTACTTGAAATTATCTACTTGTGATTTTAGAAATGACAATTTAAAAATCAAATCTAAGTTAATAGTTTGACGTTTTTTACTTCAAAATAACTAAGTCTTATTTTAGAATAGTGAATTTGTAAATCAAAGCTAAGTTATTAGTTTGAAGTACTTTACTTGAAAATATCTACTACTAATTTTAGAAATGACAATTTGAAAATCAGATCTGAGTTAATAGTTTGACGTTTTTCACTTCAAAATAACTAAGATTTATTTTAGACTAGTGAATTTGTTAATCAAAACTAAGTTAATAGTTTGAAGTTTTTTACTTCAAATTTACTGATTTGGATCTTAGTAACGTAAATTTGGAAATCAAATCTAAGGTTGTAGTTTAAAGTTCTTTACTTGAAAATATCTACTTCTGATTTTAGAAATGACAATTTGAAAATCAGGTCTAATTATAGTTTGACGCTCTTTACATCAAAATTACAAAATTTTATTTTAGAATAGTTAACTTGTAAATCAAAACTAAGTTACTAGTTTGAAGTTTTTTACTTGAAAATATCTACTTCTCATTTTAGAAATTACAATTTGAAAATCAGATCTAAGTTAATAGTTTGACGTTCTTTACTTCAAAATAGATAAGTCTTATTTTAGAATACTGTATTTGTAAATCAAAACTAAGTTGTTAGTTTGAAGTTCTTTATTTGAAAATATCTGCTTCAGATTTTAGAAATGACAATTTGAAAATCAGATATAAGTTAATAGTTTGACGTTCTTTACCTCAAACCAACTAAGTCTTATTTTAGACTAGTAAATTTGTAAATCAAAGCTAAGTTATTAGCTTGAAGTTCTTTACTTGAAAATATCTACTACTGATTTTAGAAATGACAATTTGAAAATCAGATCTAAGGTAATAGTTTGACGTTCCTTACTTCAAACTAACTTAGTCTTATTTTAGAATAGTGAATTTGTAAATCAAAGCTAAGTTATTAGTTTAAAGTTCTTTACTTTGAAATATCTACTTCTTCTTTAAGAAATGATAATTTGAAAATCAGATCTAAGTTAATAGTTTGACGTTCTTTGAATCAAAATAACTAAATTTTGTTTTGGAATAGTTAACTTGTAAATCAAAACTAAGTTATTAGTTTGATGTTTTTTACATGAAAATATCTACTTCTGATTTTAGAAATGACAATTTGAATATCAGATGTAAGTTAATAGTTTGACGTTCTTTACTTCTAAATAACTAAGTCTTATTTTAGTATAATGAATTTGTAAATCAAAACTAAGTTATTAGTTTGAAGTTCTATACTTGAAAATATCTACTCCTGTTTTTAGAAATGTCTATTTGAAAATCAGAACTAAGTTAATAGTTTGTTGTTTTTTACTTCAAAATAGATAAGTCTTATTTTAGAATAGTGTATTTGTAATTCAAAACTAAGTTATTAGTTTGAAGTTCTATACTTGAAAATATCTACTCCTGATTTTAGAAATGACAATTTGCAAATCAGAACTAAGTTAATAGTTTGACGTTCTTTTCTTCAAAATAGCTAATTCATATTTTAGAATAGTGAATTTGTAAATCAGAACTAAGTTGTTAGCTTGAAGTGCTTTACTTGAAAATATCTACTACTGATTTTAGAAATAAAAATTTGAAAATCAGATCTAAGTTAATAGTTTGACGTTTTTCACTTCAAAATAACTAAGTCTTATTTTAGTATAGTGAATTTGTAAATTAAAACTAAGTTATTAGTTTGAAGTTTTTTACTTGAAAATATCTAATACTGATCTTAGAAATAACAATATGAAAATCACATCTAAGTTAATAGTTTGACGTTCTTTACTTCAAAATAACTACGTCTTGTTTTAGACTAGTGAATTTGTTAATCAAAACTAAGTTATAAGTTTAATGTTTTTTAATTCAAATTTACTAATTGGGATCTTAGTAATGTAAATTAGGAAATGAAATCTAAGGATATAGTTTGAAGATCTTTACTTGAAAATATCTACTTCTGATTTCAGAAATGACAATTTTAAAATCAGATCTAAGTTAATAGTTTGACGTTCTTTACTTAAAAATAACTAAGTATTATTTTAGAATAGTGAATTTGTAAATCAAAACTAAGTTATTAGTTTTAAGTTTTTTACTTGAAAATATCTAATTCTGATTTTAGAAATGACAATTTGAAAATTAGATCTAAGTAAATAGTTTGACGTTATTTACTTCAAAATAACTAAGTCTTATTTTAGACTAGTGAATTTGTAAATCGATACTAAGTTATTAGTTTGAAGTACTTTATTTGAAAATGTCTGCTTCAGATTTTAGAAATGACAATTTGAAAACTAGATCTAAGTTAATAGTTTGACGTTCTTTACTTCAAAATAGATAAGTCTTATTTTAGAATACTGTATTTGAAAATCAAAACTAAGTTATTAGTTTGAAGTACTTTACTTAAAAATATCTACTACTGATTTTAGAAATGACAATTTGAAAGTTAGATCTAAGTCAATAGTTTGACGTTCTTTACTTCAAAATTGATAAGTCTTAATTTAGGAATCTGTATTTGTAAATCAAAACTAAGTTGTTAGTTTGAAGTTCTTTATTTGAAAATATCTGCTTCAGATTTTAGAAATGACAATTTGAAAATCAGATCTAAATTAATAGTTTGACGTTCTTTACTTCAAAATAGATAAGTCTTACTTTAGTATAGTGAATTTGTAAATCAAAACTAAGTTATTAGTATGAAGTTCTTTGCTTGAAAAAAACTACTACTGATTTTAGAAATAACAATTTGAAAATCAGATCTAAGTTAATAGTTTGACGTTCTTTACTTCAAAATAACTATGTCTTATTTTAGAATAGTCAATATGAAAATCAAAGCTAAGTTATTAGTTTGAAGTTCTTCACTAGAAAATATCTACTTCTGATTTTAGAAATGACAATTTGAAAATCTAGTTTAAGTTAATAGTTTGACGTTTTTTACTTCAAAATAACTAAGTCTTATTTTAGACTAGTAAATTTGTAAATCAAAACGAAGTTATTAGTTTGAAGTTCTTTACTTGAAAATATCTACTACTGATTTTAGAAATGACAATTTGAAAATCAGATCTAAGTTAATAGTTTGACGTTCCTTACTTCAAAATAGCTTAGTCTTATTTTAGAATAGTGAATTAGTAAATCAAAACTAAGTTATTAGATTGTAGGTCTTTACTTTGAAATATCTACTTCTGATTTAAGAAATGACAATTTGAAAATAATATCTAAGTGAATAGTTTGACGCTCTTTACATCAATATAACTAAATTTTATTTTATAATAGTTAACTTTTAAATCAAAACTAAGTTATTAGTTTGAAGTTTTTTACTTGAAAATATCTACTTCTCATTTCAGAAATTACAATTTGAAAATCAGATCTAAGTTAATAGTTTGACGTTCATTACTTCAAAATAGATAAGTCTTATTTTAGAATACTGTATTTGTAAATCAAAACTAAGTTATTAGTATGAAGTTCTTTGCTTGAAAAAAACTACTACTGATTTTAGAAATAACAATTTGAAAATCAGATCTAAGTTAATAGTTTGACGTTCTTTACTTCAAAATAACTATGTCTTATTTTAGAATAGTCAATATGAAAATCAAAGCTTAGTTATTAGCTTGAAGTTCTTCACTAGAAAATATCTACTTCTGATTTTAGAAATGACAATTTGAAAATTAAGTCTTAGTTAATAGTTTGACGTTTTTTACTTCAAAATAACTAAGTCTGATTTTAGGATAGTGAATTTGTAAATCAAAGCTATGTTATTAGTGTGTCGTTCTTTACTTGAAAATATCTACTTCCTATTTTAGAAATGTCAATTTGAAAATCAGATTTAAGTTAATAGTTTGACGTTCTTTACTTCAAAATAACTAAGTCTTATTTTAGAATAGTAAATTTGTAAATCAAAGCTAAGATATTTGTTAAAAGTTCTTTCCTTAAAAAAATGTACTTCTGATTTTAGAAATGACAATTTGAAAATCAGGTCTAAGTTAATAGTTTGATGTTTTTTACTTCAAAATAACTAAGTCTTATTTTAGACTAGTAAATTTGTAAATCAAAACTAAGTTATTAGTTTGAACTTCTCTACTTGAAAATATCTACTACTGATTTTAGAAATGACAATTTAAAAATCAGATCTAAGTTAATAGTATGACGTACTATACTTCAAAATAGATAAGTCTTATTTTAGAATACTGTATTTGTAAATCAAAACTAAGTTGTTAGTTTGAAGTACTTTATTTGAAAATGTCTGCTTCAGATTTTAGAAATGACAATTTGAAAATCAGATCTAAGGTAATAGTTTGACGTTCTTTACTTCAAAATAACTTAGTCTTACTTTAGAATAGTGAATTAGTAAATCAAAGCTAAGTTATTAGTTTGAAGTTCTTTACTTGAAAATAGATAAGTCTTATTTTAGAATAGTGCATTTGTAAATCAAAACTAAGTTTTAGTTTGAAGTACTTTATTTAAAAACATCTACTTCTGATTTTAATAATGACAATTTGAAAATCAGATCTAAGTTAATAGTTTGACGTTCTTTACTTCAAAATAGATAAGTCTTATTTTAGAATACTGTATTTGTAAATGAAAACCAAGTAATTAGTTTGTAGTTCTTTGCTTCAAATTTACTAATTCGGATCTTGGTAATGTAACTTTGGAAATCAAATCTAAGGTTGTAGTTTGATGTTCTTTATTTGAAAATATCTACTTCTGATTTTAGAAATTACAATTTGAACATCAGGTCTAAGTTAATAGTTTGACTTTCTTTACTTCAAAATAACTAAGTCTTATTTTAGACTAGTGAATTTGTAAATCAAATCTAAGTTATTAGTTTAAAGTTTTTTACATCAAATTTTCTGATTCGGATCTTAGTAATGCAAATTTGGAAACCAAATCTGAGGTTATAGTTTGAAGTTCTTTACTTGAAATTATCTACTTCTGATTTTAGAAATGACAATTTAAAAATCAAATCTAAGTTAATAGTTTGACGTTCTATAATTCAAAATAACTAAGTCTTATTTTAGTATAGTGAATTTGTAAATTAAAACTAAGTTATTAGTTTGAAGTTCTTGACTTGAAAATATCTACTACTAATTTTAGAAATGACAATTTGAAAATCAGGTCTAAGTTAATAGTTTGACGTTTTTTACTTCAAAATAACTAAGACTTATTCTAGACTAGTGAATTTGTAAATCAAAACTAAGTTATTAGTTTAAAGTTTTTTACTTCAAATTTACTGATTCGGATCTTAGTAATGTAAATTTGGAAATCAAATCTAAGGTTGTAGTTTAAAGTTCTTTACTTGAAAATATCTACTTCTGATTTTAGAAATGACAATTTGAAAATCAGGTCTATGTTAATAGTTTGACGCTCTTTACATCAAAATAACTAAATTTTATTTTAGAATAGTTAACTTTTAAATCAAAACTAAGTTATTAGTTTGATGTTTTTTACTTGAAAATATCTACTTCTCATTTTAGAAATGACAATTTGAAAATCAGATCTAAGTTAATAGTTTGACGTTCTTTACTCGAAATAGATTAGTCTTATTTTAGAATACTGTATTTGTAAATCAAAACTAAGTTGTTAGTTTGAAGTTCTTTATTTGAAAATATCTGCTTTAGATTTTAGAAATGACAATTTGAAAATCAGATCTAAGTTAATAGTTTGACGTTCTTTACATCAAAATAACTAGATTTTGTTTTAGAATAGTTAACTTGTAAATCAAAACTAAGTTATTAGTTTGAAGTTCTTTACTTGAAAATATCTACATCTGATTTTAGAAATGACAATTTGAAAATCAGATCTAAGTTAATAGTTTGACGTTCTTTACTTCAAAGTAACTAAATTTTATTTTAGAATAGTTATTTTGTAAATCAAAACTAAGTTATTAGTTTGAAGTTTTTTACTTGAAAATATCTACTTCTGATTTTAGAAATGACAATTTGAAAATCAAATCTAAATTAATAATTTGACGTTCTTTACTTTTAAATAACTAAGTCTTATTTTAGTATAGTGAATTTGTAAATCAAAACTAAGTTATTAGTTTGAAGTTCTTTACTTGAAAATATCTACTACTGATTTTAGAAATGACAATTTGAAAATCAGATCTAAGTTAATAGTTTGACGTTCTTTACTTAAAAATAACTAAGTCTTATTTTAGAATAGTGAATTTGTAAATCAAAGCTAAGTTATTTATTTAAAGTTCTTTACTTGAAAATATCTACCTCTGATTTTGGAAATGACAATTTGAAAATCAGATCTAAGTGAATAGTTTGACGTTCTTTAATTCTAAATAGATAAGTCTTATTTTAGAATACTGTATTTGTAAATGAAAACTAAGTAATTAGTTTGTAGTTCTTTGCTTCAAATTTACTAATTCGGATCTTAGTAATGTAACTATGGAAATCAAATATAAGGTTGTAGTTTGATGTTCTTTACTTAAAAATATCTACTTCTGATTTTAGAAATTACAATTTGAACATCAGGTCTAAGTTAATAGTTTGACGTTCTTTACTTCAAAATAACTAAGTCTTATTTTAGACTAGTGAATTTGTAAATCAAAACTAAGTTATTAGTTTAAAGTTTTTTACTTCAAATTTACTAATTTGGATCATAGTAATGTAAACTTCGAAATCAAATCTAAGGTTGTAGTTTAAAGTTCTTTACTTGAAAATATCTACTTCTGATTTTAAAAATGATAATTTGAAAATCAAATCTAAGTTAGAAGTTTGACGTTCTTTACTTCAAAATAGATAAGTCTTATTTTAGAATACTGTATTTGTAAATCAAAACTAAGTAGTTAGTTTGAAGTTCTTTATTTGAAAATATCTGCTTCAGATTTTTGAAATGAAAATTTGAAAATTAGATCTAAGTTATTAGTTTGACGATGTTTACTTCAAACCAACTAAGTCTTATTTTAGTATAGTGAATTTGTAAATCAAAACTAAGTTATTAGTATGTAGTTCTTTACTTGAAAAAAACTACTACTGATTTTAGAAATGACAATTTGAAAATCATATCTAAGTTAATAGTTTGACGTTCCTTACTTCAAAATTACTTAGTCTTATTTTAGAATAGTGAATTTGTAAATCAAAACTAAGTTATTAGTTTGTAGTTTTTTACTTTGAAATATCTACTTCTGATTTAAGAAATGACAATTTGAAAATCATATCTAAGTTAATAGTTTGACGTTCCTTACTTCAAAATGACTTAGTCTTATTTTAGAATAGTGATTATGTAAATCAAAACTAAGTTATTAGTTTGTAGTTCTTTACTTAGAAATATCTACTACTGATTTTAGAAATGACAATTTGAAGATCAGATCTAAGTTAATAGTTTGACGTTCCTTACTTCATAATGACTTAGTGTTATGTTAGAATAGTGAATTTGTAAATCAAAACTAAGTTATTAGTTTGTAGTACTTTACTTTGAAATATCTACTCCTGATTTAAGAAATGACAATTTGAAAATCATATCTAAGTTAATAGTTTGACGTTCCTTACTTCAAAATGACTTAGTCTTATTTTAGAATAGTGATTTTGTAAATCAAAACTAAGTTATTAGTTTGTAGTTCTTTACTTTGAAATATCTACTACTGATTTTAGAAATGACAATTTGAAAATCAGATCTAAGTTAATAGTCTGACGTTCCTTACTTCAAAATGACTTAGTCTTATGTTAGAATAGTCAATTTGTCAATCAAAACTAAGTTATTAGTTTGTAGTTCTTTACTTTGAAATATCTACTTCTGATTTAAAAAATGACTATTTGAAAATCATATCTAAGTTAATAGTTTGACGTTCCTTACTTCAAAATGACTTAGTCTTATTTTAGAATAGTGATTTTGTAAATCAAAACTAAGTTATTAGTTTGTATTTCTTTACTTTGAAATATCTACTACTGATTTTAGAAATGACAATTTGAAAATCAGATCTAAGTTAATAGTTGGACGTTCCTTACTTCAAAATGACTTAGTCTTATTTTAGAATAGTGATTTTGTAAATCAAAACTAAGATATTAGTTTGTAGTTCTTTACTTTGAAATATCTACTACTGATTTTAGAAATGACAATTTGAAAATCAGATCTAAGTTAATAGTCTGACGTTCCTTACTTCAAAATGACTTAGTCTTATGTTAGAATAGTGAATTTGTCAATCAAAACTAAGTTATTAGTTTGTAGTTCTTTACTTTGAAATATCTACTTCTGATTTAAGAAATGACAATTTGAAAATCATATCTAAGTTAATAGTTTGACGTTCCTTACTTCAAATTGATTTAGTCTTATTTTAGAATAGTGATTTTGTAAATCAAAACTAAGTTATTAGTTTGTATTTCTTTACTTTGAAATATCTACTACTGATTTTAAAAATGACAATTTGAAAATCAGATCTAAGTTAATAATTTGACGTTCTTTACTTCAAAATAACTAAGTCTTATTTTAGACTGGTGAATTTGTAAATCAAAACTAAGTTATCAGTTTAAAGTTTTTTACTACAAATTTACTAATTCGGATCTTAGTAATGTAAATTTGAAAATCAAACCTTAGGTTGTAGTCTGAAGTTTTTTACTTGAAAATATCAAATTCTGATTTTAGAAATGACAATTTGAAAATCAGTTCTAAGTTAATAGTTGACATTATTTACTTAAAAATAACTAAGTCTTATTTTAGACTAGTGAATTTGTAAACCAAAACTAAGTTATTAGTTTCAAGTTCTTTACTTGAAAATATCTACTACTGTTTTTAGAAATGACAATTTTAAATTCAGATCTAAGTTAATAGTTTGATGTTTTTTACTTCTATTCAGATTAGTCTTATTTTAGAATACTTTATTTGTAAATCAAAATTAAGTTATTAGTTTGAAGTTCTTTACTTAAAAATATCTACTTCTGATTTTAGAAATGACAATATGAAAATCACTTCTAAGTTAATAATTTGACGTTCTTTACAACAAAATAGATAAGTCTTATTTTAGAATACTGTACTTGTAAATCAAAACTAAGTTATTAGTTTGAAGATCTTTACTTGAAAATATCTACTTTTGATTTTAGAAATGACAATTTGAAATTCAGATCTAAGTTAATAGTTTGACGTTTTTTACTTTAAAATAACTAACTCTGATTTTAGAAATGTGAATTTGAAAATAAAATCTAAGTTAATAATTTAAAGCTCAATATTTGAACATATCTACTTCCGATTTTAGAAATGACAATTTGAAAATAAGAACTAAGTTAATAGTTTGACGTGCTTTACTTTAAAATAACTAAGTCTTATTTTAGACTAGTGAATTTGTAAATCAGAACAAAGTTATTTGTTTGAAGTTCCTTACTTGGAAATATCTACTTAAGATTTTAGAAATGACAATTTGAAATTCAGATCTGAGTTTATAGTTTGACGCTTTTTACTTTAAAATAACTAAGTCTTATTTTAGACTGGTGAATTTGTAAATCAAAACTAAGTTATTAGTTTAAAGTTTTTTACTACAAATTTACTAATTCGGACTTTAGTAATGTAAATTTGAAAATCAAATCTTAAGTTGTAGTTTGAAGTTATTTACTTGAAAATATCTAATTCTGATTTTAAATATGACAATTTGAAAATCAGATCTAAGTTAATAGCTTGACATTTTTTACCTCAAAATAACTAAGTCTAATTAGAGACTATTAAATTTATTGGTCAAAACTAACTTATTAGTTAGATAGTTTTTACTTCAAATGAACTAATACGGTTTTTGTCTAAGTTAATAGTTTGATGTTCTTTACTTCAAAAAAACTAAGTCTTATTTTAGAATAGTGAATTTGTAAATCAAAACTAAGTTATTTGTTTGAAGTTCTTTACTTTGAAAAATCTACTTATGATTTCAGAAATGACAATTTGAAAATCAGATCTAAGTTAATAGTTTGACGTTCTTTACTTCAAAATAGATAAGTCTTATTTTAGAATATTGGCTTTGTAAATCAAAACTAAGTTATTTGTTTGAAGTACTTTACTTGAAAATATCTACTTCTGATTTTATAAATAACAATTTGAAAATCAGATCTAAGTTAATAGTTTGACGTTTTTTACTTCAAAATAACTAACTCTTATTTAGACTAGTGAATCTGTAAATTAAAAATAAGTTATTAGTTTAAAGTTCTTTACTTTGAAATATGTACTTCTGATTTCAGAAATGACAATTTGAAAATCAGATCTAAGTTAATAGTTTGACGTTCTTTACTTAAAAATAGATAAGTCTTATTTTAGAATATTGGATTTGTAAATCAAAAGTAAGTTATTTATTTGAGGTACTTTACTTGAAAATATCTACTTATGATTTTAGAAATGACAATTTGAAAATCATATCTAAGTTAATAGTTTGATGTTCTTTACTTCAAAGAAACTAAGTCATATTGTAGAATAGTGAATTTGTAAATCAAAGCTAAGTTATTAGTTTGAAGTTCTTTACTTTGAAATATCTACTACTGATTTCAGAAATGGCAATTTGAATATCAGATCTAAGTTAATAGTTTGACGTTCTTTACTTCAAAGAAACTAAGTCTTATTTTAGAATAGTGAAATTGTAAATCAAAACTATGTTTTAGTTTAAAGTTCTTTACTTTGAAATAACTACTTCTGATTTCAGAAATGACAATTTGAAAATCAGATGTAAGTTAATAGTTTGACGTTCTTTACTTCAAATTAGATAAGTCTTATTTTAAAATACTGTCTTTGTAAATCAAAACTAAGTTATTTGTTTGAAGTACTTTACTTGTAAATATCTACTTCTGATTTTAGAAATAACAATTTGAAAATCAATTCTATGTTAATAGTTTGACGTTTTTTACTTCAAAATAAGTAAGTCTTATTTTAGCCTAGTGAATTTGTAAATCAAAACTAAGTTATTAGTTTGAAATACTTTACTTGAAAATATCTACTTCTGATTTTAGAAATGACAATTTGAAAATCAGATCTAAGTTAATAGTTTGACGTGTTTTACTTCAAAATAACTAATTCGATTCTTGGTAATGCAAATTTGGAAATCAAATCTAAGGTTGTAGTTTAAAGTTTTTTACTTGAAAATATCTACTTCTGATTTTAGAAATGACAATTTGAATATCAGATCTAAGTTAATGGTTTAACGTTTTTTACTTCAAAGTAACTTAATCTTATTTTAGAATAGTGAATTTGTAAAGCACAACTAAGTTATAAGTTTGATGTTCTTTACTTGAAATTATCTGCTTCAGATTTTAGAAATCATAATTACAAATTCAGAACTAAGTTAATAGTTTGACGTTCTTTACTTCAAAATAACTAAGTACTATTTTATAATAGTGAATTTGTAAATCAAAACTAAGTTATTAGTTTAAAGTTCGATACTTTAAAATATCTATTTCTGATTTCAGAAATGACAATTTGAAAATCATATCTAAGTTAATAGTTTGATGTTCTTTACTTCAAAGAAACTAAGTCTTATTTTAGAATAGTGAATTTGTAAATCAAAACTAAGTTATTTGTTTGAAGTTCCTTACTTTGAAAAATCTACTTCTGATTTCAGAAATGATAATTTGAAAATCAGATCTAAGTTAATAGTTTAACGTTCTTTACTTCAAAATAGATAAGTCTTATTTTAGAATACTGTCTTTGTAAATCAAAACTAAGTTATTTGTTTGAAGTATTTTACTTGAAAATATCTACTTCTGATTTTATAAATGGCAATTTGAAAATCAGATCTCAGTTAATAGTTTGACGTTCTTTAGTAAAAATAATTAAGTCTTATTTTAGAATAGTTAATTTGTAAATCTAAACTAAGTTATTAGTTTGAAGTTCTATACTTGAAAATATCTACTTCTGATTTTAGAAATGACAATTTGAAATTAAGATCTAAGTCAATAGTTTGACGCTTTTTACTTCAAAATAACTAAATCTTATTTTAAACTAGTGAATTTGTAAATCAAAACTAAGTTATTAGTTTGAAGTTTATTTACTTGCAAATATCTACTTCTGATTTTAGAAATCATAAATTGAAAATCAGATCTAAGTTGATAATTTGACGTTCTTTACCACAAAATAGATAAGTCTTATTTTAGAATACTGTACTTGTAAATCAAAAGTAAGTTATTAGTTTGAAGTTATTACTTTACTTGAAAATATCTACTTCTGATTTTAGAAATGACAATTTGAATATCAGATCTAAGTTAATGGTTTAACGTTTTTTACTTCAAAGTAACTTAATCTTATTTTAGAATCGTGTATTTGTAAAGCACAACTAAGTTATAAGTTTGAAGTTCTTTACTTGAAATTATCTGCTTCAGATTTTAGAAATCATAATTACAAATTCAGAACTAAGTTATTAGTTTGACGTTTTTTACTTCAAAATAACTAAGTCGTATTTAGACTAGTGAATTTGTAAATCAAAACTACGTAATTAGTTTGCAGTTTTTTACTTGAAAATATCTATTACTGATTTTAGAAATGACAATTTGTAAATCAAATTTAAATTAATAGTTTGACGTTCTTAACTTCCAAATTACTAAGTCTTTATTTAGAATAGTGAATTTGTTAATCAAAACTAAGTTATTAGTTTGTAGTTTTTTACTTCAAATTAACTAATACGGATTTTAGTACTGTAAATTTGAAAATTAAATCTAAGGTTATGTATGGAGTTCTTTACTTGAAAATCTCTACTTCTAATTTTAGAAATGACAATTTGAAAATAAGATCTTAGTTTTTTGACGTTTTGAAGTTGGTTTGACGTTCCTTACTTCAAAATAACTAAGTCTTACTTTAGAATATGAATTTGTAAATCAAAACTAAGTTATTAGTTTGAAGTTCTTTTCTTGAAAATATCTACTTCTGATTTTAGAAATAACAATTTGAAAATCAGACCTAAGTTAATAGTTTGACGTTTTTTACTTCAAAATAACTAAGTCTTATTTTAGACTAGTGAATTTGTAAATCAAATCTACGTAATTAGTTTGCAGTTTTTTACTTGGAAAAATCTATTACTGATTTAAGAAATGACAATTTGAAAATCAGATCTAAATTAAGAGTTTGACGTTCTTTACTTCAAAATTACTAAGTCTTATTTTAGACTAGTGAATTTATAAATCAAAACTAAATTATTAGTTTAAAGTTTTTTACTTCAACTTTACTAATTCGTATTTTAGTGATGTAAATTTGGAAATCAAATCTGAGGATGTACTTAGAAGTTTTTTACTTGAAAATATCTACTTCTGATTTTAGAAATGGCAATTTGAGAATCAGATCTAAGTTAAAAGTTTGACGTTCTTTAGTTCAAAATAACTAATTCTTATTTAAAATTGTGAATTTGTAAATAAAAGTAAGTTATTAGTTTAAAGTTTTTTACTTCAATTTTCCTAATTCGGATCTTAGTAATGGGAACTTTGAAATCAAATCTAAGGTTGTAGTTTGAAGTTTTTTACTTGAAAATATCTACTTCTGATTTTAGAAATGACAATTTGAAATTCAGATCTAAGTTAATAGTTTAACGATCTTTACTTCAAAATAACTAAGTCTTATTTTAGAATAGTGTATTTGTAAATCAAAACTAAGTTATTAGTTTGAAGTTCCTTATTTGGAAATATCTACTTCTGATTTTAGAAATGACAATTTGAAATTCAGATCTAAGTTAATAGTTTGACGCTTTTTTCTTCATAATAACTAAGTCTTATTTTAGACTGGGGCATTTGTAAATCAAAACTAAGTTATTAGTATAAAGATTTTTAGTACAAATTTACTAATTCTGATCTTAGTAATGTAAATTTAAAAATCAAATCTAGGGTTGTAGTTTGAAGTTCTTTACTTGAAAATAGCTAATTCTTATTTTAGAAATGACAATTTGAAAATCAGAATTAACTTAATAGTTTGCCGGTACTTACTTCAAAATAACTAAGTTTTATTTTAGAATAGTGAATTAGTAAATCAAAACTAAGTTATTAGTTTGAAGATTTTTACTTGATAATATCTACTTCTGATTTTAGAAATGGCAATTTGAAATACAGATCTAAGTCAATAGTTTGACGGTTTTTACTTCAAAATAAGTAAGTCTTATTTTAGACTAGGTAATTTAAAAATCAAAACTAAGTTATTAGTTTGAAGTTCTTTACTTGAAAATATCTTTTACTGATTTTACAAATGACAATTTGAAAAGCAGATCTAAGTTAATAGTTTGACGTTCTTTACTTCAAAATAACTAAGTCTTATTTTGAAATAACGAATTTGTAAATCAAAACTAAGTTATTAGTTTGAAGTTCTTTACTAGAAAATATCTACTTCTGATTTTAGAAATGACAATTTGAAATTCAGATCTCAGTTAATAGTTTGACGTTCTTTAGTAAAAATAATTAAGTCTTATTTTAGAATAGTTAATTTGTAAATCTAAACTAAGTTATTAGTTTGAAGTTCTATACCTGAAAATATCTACTTCTGATTTTAGAAATGACAATTTGAAATTAAGATCTAAGTCAATAGTTTGACGCTTTTTACTTCAAAATAACTAAATCTTATTTTAAACTAGTGAATTTGTAAATCAAAACTAAGTTATTAGTTTGAAGTTTATTTACTTGCAAATAGCTACTTCTGATTTTAGAAATCACAATTTGAAAATCAGATCTATGTTGATAATTTGACGTTCTTTACCACAAAATAGATAAGTCTTATTTTAGAATACTGTACTTCTAAATCAAAAGTAAGTTATTAGTTTGAAGTTATTACTTTACTTAAAAATATCTACTTCTGATTTTAGAAATGACAATTTGAAAATCACATCTAAGTTAATAGATTGACTTTCTTTACTTCAAAATAGATATAGCTTATTTTAGAATAGTTAATTTGTAAATTTAAACTAAGTTGTTAGTTTGAAGTTCCATACTTGGAAATATCTACTTCTGATTTTAGAAATAACAATTTGAAAATCAAATTTAAGTTAATAGTTTGACGTTCTTTACTTCATAATAACTTAGTCTCATTTTAGAATAGTGAATTTGTACATCTTATCTAAGTTATTAGTTTGAAGTATTTACTTGAGAATATCTACTTCTGATTTTAGAACTAACAATTTGAAAATCAGACCTAAGTTAATAGTTTGACGTTTTTTACTTCAAAATAACTAAGTCTTATTTTAGACTAGTGAATTTGTAAGTCAAATCTACGTAGCTAGTTTGAAGTTTTTTACTTGAAAAAATCTATTACTGATTTAAGAAATGACAATTTGAAAATCAGATCTAAATTAATAGTTTGACGTTTTTTACTTGAAAATATCTACTTCTGATTTTTGAAATGACAATTTGAAAATCAGATCTAAGTTATTAAATTGACGGCATTTACTTCAAAATAGATATGGCTTATTTTAGAATACTTTATTTGTAAATCAAAATTAAGTTATTAGTTTGAAGTTCTTTACTTAAAAATATCTACTTCTAATTTTAGAAATGACAATTTGAAAATCTGATATAAATTAATAGTTTGACATTTTTTACTGCAAAATAACTAAGTCTTATTTTAGAATAGTTTATTTGTAAATCAAAGCTAAGATATTTTTATGAAGTACTTTACTTGAAAATATCTACTTCTAATTTTAGAAATGACAATTTGAAAATCAGTTCTAACTTAAAAGTTTGACGGTCTTTACTTCAAAATAACTAAATTTTATTTTAGAATACTTTATTTGTAAATCAAAATTAAGTTATTAGTTTGAAGTTCTTTACTTAAAAATATCCACTTCTAATTTTAGAAATGACAATTTGAAATTCAGATCTAAGTTAATAGTTAGACGGTCTTTACTTCAAAATAACTAAGTCTTATTTTAGAATAGTGAATTTGTAAGTCAAAACTAAGTTATTAGTTTGAAGTTTTTTGCTTCAAATAAACTAAAACGGATTTTTGTAAGGTAAATTTGAAAATCAAAGCTAACGAAATAGTTTGAAGATGTTTACTTGAAAATATCTACTTCTTATTTCAGAAATGACAATTTTAAAATCAGATCTAAGTTAATAGTTTGAAGTTCTTTACTTCAAAATAACTAAGTCTTATTTTATAATAGTGAATTTGTAAATCAAATCTAAGTTTTTAGTTCGAAGTTCTTTACATGGAAATATCTATTTCTGATTTTAGAAATGACAATTTGAAATTCAGATCTAAGTTAATAGTTTGACGCTTTTTACTTCAAAATAACTAAGTCTTATTTTAGACTGGTGAATTTGTTAATCAAAACTAAGTTATTAGTTTAAAGTTTTTTACTACAAATTTACTAATTCGGACTTTAGTAATGTAAATTTGAAAATCAAATCTAAGTTAATAGTTCGACGTGTTTTACATCAAAATTACTAAGTCTTATTTTAGAATAGTGAATTTGTAAATCAAAACTAACTTATTAGTTTGAAATTCTTAACTTCAAAATATCTACTTCTGATTAGAGAAATGACAATTTGAGAACCAGCTCTAAGTTAATAGTTTGAAGTTCTTTACTTTAAAATATCTACTTCTGCTTAGAGAAATGATAATCTGAGAATCAGATCTTAGTTAATAGTTTGAAATTCTTTACTTCAAAATAAGTAAGTCTTATTTTAGAATACTAAATTTGTAAATTAAAACTAAGTTATTAGTTTGAAGTTCTTTACTTGAAAATATGTATTTCTTATTTTAGAAATAACAATTAGAATATCAGATCTTAGTTAACATTTTGACGTTCTTTACTTCTAAATTACTAAATCATATTTTAGAGTAGTTAATTTGTAAATCAAATCTAAGTTATCAGTTTGAAGATTTTTACTTCAAATTATCTAATTTGTATTTTAGTAATGTAAATTTAAAAATCAAATCTAAGGTTATATTTTCAAGTTTTTTACTTGCAAATATCTACTTCTGACTTTAGAAATGACAATTTGAAAATCAGAACTAAATTTATTTTTATCATATTAAACTAAACTTATTAAATCATATTTTAGAATAGTTAATTTGTAAAATTAAACTAAGTTATTAGTTTGAAATTTTTTACTTCAAATTAACTAATTCGGTTTTAGTAATGTAAATTAAAAAATCAAAACTAAGGTTATGGTTTGAAGTTATTTACTTGAAAATTTTACTTCTGATATTAGAAATAACAATTTGTAAATCAGATCTAAGTTAATAGTTTGACGTTCTTTACTTAAAAATAACTGACTCTGATTTTAGAAATGTACATTTGAAAATCAAATCTAAATTAATAGTTTAAATCTTAATACTTAAAAATATCTACATCTGATTTTAGAAATGACAATTTGAAAATCAGATCTAAGTTAATAGTTTGACGTTCTTTACTTCAAAATATATAAGTCCTATTTTAGAATACTGTATTTGTAAACTAAAACTAAGTTGTTAGTTTGAAGTTCTTTATTTGAAAATATCTGCTTCTGATTTTAGAAATGACAATTTGAAAATCAGATCTAAGTTAATAGTTTGACGTTCTGTACATCAAAATAACTAAATTTTATTTTAGGATAGTTAATTTGTAAATGAAAACTAAGTTATTAGTCTGAAGTTCTTTACTTGAAAATATCTACTTCTGATTTTAGAAATGACAATTTGAAAATCAGATCTAAGTTAATAGTTTGACGTTTTTTACTTCAAAATACCTAAGTCTTATTTAGACTAGTAAATTTGTAAATCAAAACTAAGTTATTAGTTTGAAGTTCTTTACTTGAAAATATCCACTACTGATTTTAGAAATGACAATTTGAAAATCAGATCTAAGTTAATAGTTTGACGTTGTTTACTTGAAAATAACTAAGTACTATTTTAGAATAGTGAATTTGTAAATCAAAATTAAGTTTATAGTTTAAAGTTCGAGACTTGGAAATATCTACTTCTGATTTCAGAAATGACAATTTGAAAATAAACTATTATATTTATTATATATATATATTTATATATTATATATATATAACTATTATATCTAAATAGATTCTATTTAGATATTTTCAAGTAAAGAACTTCAAACTATAACCTTAGATTTGATTTTTGAATTTACATTACTAAAATCCAAATTAGTAATTTGGAATTAAAACACTTCAAACTATTAAATTAGTTTTGATTTTCAAAATGTCATTTCTAAAATCAAAAGTAGATATTTTCAAGTAAAGAACTGCAAACTAATAACTTAGTTTTGATTTACAAATTCACTATTCTAAAATAAGACTTAGTTATTTTGAAGTTTATTTTAAAGTTCTTTACTTTGTAATATCAAGTTCTGATTTCAGAAATGACAATTTGAAGATCAGATCTAAGTTAATAGTTTGACGTTCTTTCCTTCAAAATAGATAAGTCTTAATTTAGAATACTGTATTTGTAAAGCAAAACTAAGTTATTAGTTTGAAGTTCTTTACTTGAAATTATCTGCTTCAGATTTTAGAAATCATAATTTGAAAATCAGATCTAAGTTAATAGTTTGACGTTCTTTACTTCAAAGTAACGTAGTGTTAGTTTAGAATAGTGAATTTGTAAATCAAAACTAAGTTATTAAGGAGTAAGGAGTCTCGGGTTGAGTTGGGAGGTAATTCGAACAGTAGATTTGTTCGTCGACGTTTCGGAAAAGTTTATTTTTCCATTCTCAAGACTACAATGGAGGCATATATAAGTCGCAAAATTACAGATAACAATAATAATAATAACAACTCACCGAAAAACAAAAAAGGTAGATAATGTTCGATGTACACCTAGATGAAAACAAACGCCATGGCCCAGGGCCAACACATTCAGCGAAGTCAACAAGTTTCGAGTATAAAACACTCAACATAGCAAAACATAAAAATTAATAATAACTTCACAATGTAAAAATAGAAAACCATGTGAAATAAATAAATGAATAAATAACTATGTACAAATTAAAATTCAAAATTCAACAACTAACGTTAAAATGTAATAAACACACGATCAAAAAATACAGATAAATAATCTAAAATTAAAAATTTGCACCAAAGTGTGTTGTCCTCTTATTATCCGATATGCGCAGGTAAATGGCAGGTAGGTAGGCAACCCATTGTGTTGAGAAACCAAAAGATCGACAACTGGTGAGACGCTGTGGAACCAAGCAATGGGTGCCATGACGAAAAAATATTCACAAGGCGAAAACAGGTGAAAAACGGAGTAGTGAGTTGTATAAAAAGTAGTCAAAACGTCAATAAAGTCGCAACAAAGTGTGCGATATTCCTTAGGAGCACCTGAGTCTAGTGGGCAAAAAGCGGTGAAGGGGGATCTCGTTTCCTTGAGAATATCCACAGAAGGGGTCACGGGGGGGGGGTATTGATTCACCCTCTATTCCACTGCCTAAAATGATTAATGATGTTCTTAGAAATGTGGTCCCCACCCTTCCGTTCAATGTTGGCAACACGAGGGAGGCCATGGAGAGAATAACACGAGGTATTATACCTCCCAACTACGTACTGGTGTCCTTCGACGTGAACTCCCTGTTCACTAACATCTCTAAAGAGTCCGTCTTAAATTCCATTAATAACAACTGGGATCTTATTTCTCTTCACACACCCATCCCAGCTAATATTTTTGCTGGTCTTGTGGCCTCCATTTTTGACAACAGCTATTTCAGTTTCCAGAACACGTTTTACTCCCAACTTGTTGGTACTGCAATGGGTGATCCATGTAGCCCTTTTCTATCAAGCCTTGTTATGAACGACCTACTTTGCAATTTTTTCGGGACGATTGACTTCGAGATTCCTTTCCGGCTTTTATATGTTGATGACATACTTACAGCTGTTCCGACTACGGAAATACGAAGCTGTATCAAGATATTAAATAGCTTTGACAAGCGACTTACTTTTACCTATGAACTAGAGTCTAATATGTCAATACCCTACCTGGACCTGCTTATAACAAGAAAGGAAGATGGAACTCTTACAACTGATATTTATAGAAAACCATCGTCTACAGACCGACTTCTCAACTTTGCCTCCTCACACCCTATTAAGCAGAAAGTGAGCGTGGTCAATACCCTTAAACACCGTATACTGACCTGCATACCGAGGGAAATTGTTTTTACGAGGCTCAACGATCTGAAACATCAACTCCTAAAGAACGGTTATCCGTCTCGTTTGCTCAACTGGCTTCTCTTCAAGGAGGTCACCAATGTGCCCCCTCACTCCCCTATTGATCCAGATGATCCCACGCAGAGGACTACATACAACAAGATCACATACCACCCCTATCTAGAACATCAAATCAAAAATGCTCTGGGTGATATACTCAAGAATGGTGAGATGAAGTTGACGTTCCATAATGATTTCAACCTGCACAAAATATTGTTCTCCAGAACGAAGGACAAAATCCCCATCCCAGATCAAGCAGGCGTAGTTTATAAGATCACGTGTGAGTGTGGAAGGTGTTATATTGGTCAGACTAAGCAAAGGCTATCCAACCGAGTGAAACAACATATGCAGGATATAAAACACAATCTGGGTAAGACGGGACTCTCCGAACACATAATTGACACATCACACTCCTTCACGCTCAACGATGTTACTGTCCTGGCCACGGAGAAAAATTATCATAAGAGAACGTTCTTGGAGGGGGCCTACATATCCACCACACTTGATAACATGAACAAACAAACGGACTTCCGGAATATTAACGATGCGTACAAGGCCATACTTAACGACTTTGAGACTAAACATAGGGATACCAGGTGATCATAATATACTTTTTCCTTTTACTTTTTCCATCCCCCTGTTTTTGTTTCGCCGCTGAAGCGATTGCTGCACCGGCCTTATTATACCTATTCACGGTGCTCTTCGTTGGATGCCGAGACAGATTGTTGTGACCCCTTCTGTGGATATTCTCAAGGAAACGAGATCCCCCTTCACCGCTTTTTGCCCACTAGACTCAGGTGCTCCTAAGGAATATCGCACACTTTGTTGCGACTTTATTGACGTTTTGACTACTTTTTATACAACTCACTACTCCGTTTTTCACCTGTTTTCGCCTTGTGAATATTTTTTCGTCATGGCACCCATTGCTTGGTTCCACAGCGTCTCACCAGTTGTCGATTTTTTGGTTTCTCAACACAATGGGTTGCCTACCTACCTGCCATTTACCTGCGCATATCGGATAATAAGAGGACAACACACTTTGGTGCAATTTTTAATTTTAGATTATTTATCTGTATTTTTTGATCGTGTGTTTATTACATTTTAACGTTAGTTGCTGAATTTTGAATTTTAATTTGTACATAGTTATTTATTCATTTATTTATTTCACATGGTTTTCTATTTTTACATTGTAAAGTTATTATTATTTTTTATGTTTAGCTATGTTGAGTGTTTTATACTCGAAACTTGTTGACTTTGCTGAATGTGTTGGCCCTGGGCCATGGCGTTTGTTTTCATCTAGGTGTACATCGAACATTATCTACCTTTTTTGTTTTTCGGTGAGTTGTTATTATTATTATTGTTATCTGTAATTTTGCGACTTATATATGCCTCCATTGTAGTCTTGAGAATGGAAAAATAAACTTTTCCGAAACTTCGACGAACAAATCTACTGTTTGAATTACCTCCCAACTCAACCCGAGACTCCTTACTCCTTATTATTACGTTATTGGGTGAGAATTACTAAGTTATTAGTTTGAAGTTCTTTACTTTGAAATATCTACTTCTGATTTCAGAAATGACAATTTGATAATCAGATCTAAGTTAACAGTTTGACGTTCTTTACTTCAAAATAGATAAGTCTTATGTTAGAATACTGTCTTTGTAAATCAAAACTAAGTTATTTGTTTGAAGTACTTTACTTGAAAATATCTACTTCTGATTTTAGAAATGACAATTTAAAAATCAGATCTATGTTAATAGTTTGACGATTTTTACTTCTAAATAACTAAGCCTTATTTAGACTAGTGAATTTGTAAATCAAAATTTAGTTATTAGTTTGAAGTTCTTTACTTGAAAATATCTACTACTGATTTTAGAAATTACAAATTGAAAATCAGATCTAAGTTAATAGTTTGACGTTGTTTACTTCAAAATAACTAAGTACTATTTTAGAATAGTGAATTTGTAAATCAAAACTAAGTTATTAGTTTGAAGTTTTTTACTTGAAAATATCCCCTTCTGATATCAGAAATGACAATTTGAAAATCACATCTAAGTTAATAGTTTGAAGTTCTTTACTTCAACATAACTTATTCTGATTTTAGAAAAGTGAATTTGAAAATCAAATCTAAGTTAATAGTTTATGCCCAATACTTGAAAATATCTACTTCTGATTTTAGAAATGACAATTTGCGAATAAGACGAAAGTTAATTGTTTGAAGTTCTTTACTACAAAATATTTAATTTTGATTTTAGAATGGTGAATGTGTAAATCAAAACTAAGATATTAGTTTAAAAGATTTATACTTCTAAATAACTACTTCTGATTTTAGAAATGACAATTTGAGAATAAGAAGAAAGTTAGATATTTCAAGTTCTATACTTCAAAATAACTAATTCTGATTTTAGAAATGTGAATTTGAAAAACAAATCTAAAGTAATAGTTTGAAGTTATTTACTTCATTATTACTAATTCTGATATTAGAAATGAAAATTTGAAAATCAGATCTAAGTTAATAGTTTCACGTTCTTTACTTTAAAATAACTAAGTCTTATTTTACAATAGTGAATTTGTAAATAACAAACCCAGTTATAAGTTTGAAGTTTATTACTTGAAAATATCTACATCTGAACTTCAAAAATGACAATTAGAAATTCAGATCTAAGGTTTGAGGGTTTTTACTTCAAAATAACTAAGTCTTGATTTAGAATAGTGGATTTGTAAATCAAAACTAAATTACTAGTTTGAAGTTTTTTACTTCAAATGAAGTAATATGGATTTTGTAATGTAAATTTGAAAATTAAAGCTAAGTTAATAGTTTGAAGTTCTTTACTTTGAAATATCTACTTCTGATTTCAGAAATGACAATTTGAAAATCAGATCTTAGTTAATAGTTTGATGTTCTTTACTTCAAAGAAACTAAGTCTTATTTTAGAATGGTGAATCTGTAAATCAAAACTAAGTTATTAGTTTAAAGTTCTTTACTTTGAAATGTCTAATTCTGATTTCAGCAATGACAATTTGAAAATCAGATCTAAGTTAATAGTTTGACGTTCTTTACTTCAAAATAGATAAGTCTTATTTTAGAATATTGGATTTGTTAAACAAAACTAAGTTATTAGTTTGAAATACTTTACTTGACAATATCTACTTCTAATTTTAGAAATGACAATTTTAAAATCAGATCTAAGTTAATAGTTAATAGTTAATAGTTTGACGTTTTTTACTTCAAAATAACTAATTCGGATTATAGTAATGTAAATTTGGAAATCTAATCTAAGGTTGTCGTTTGAAATTTTTTACTTGAAAGTATCTACTTCTGATTTTAGAAATTACAATTTGAAAATCAGATCTAAGTTAATAGTTTGACGTTCTTTACTTCAAAATAACTAAGTACTATTTTAGAATAGTGAATTTGTAAATCAAAACTAAGTTATTAGTTTGAAGTTCTTTACTTGAAATCATCTACTTCTCATTTTATAAATGACAATTCGAAAATCAGATCTAAGTTAATAGTTTGACGTTTTTTACTTCAAAATAACTAATTCGGATTATAGTAATGTAAATTTGGAAATCTAATCTAAGGTTGTAGTTTGAAATTTTTTACTTGAAAATATCTACTTCTGATTTTAGAAATGACAATTTGAAAATCAGATCTAAGTTAGTAGTTTGACGTTCTGTACTTCAAAGAAACTAAGTCTTATTTTAGAATAGTGAATTTGTAAATCTAAACTATGTTATTAGTTTAACGTTCTTTGCTTTGAAATAACTACTTCTGATTTCAGAAATGACAATTTGAAAATCAGATCTAAGTTAATAGTTTGACGTTCTTTACTGCAAAATAGATAATTCTTATTTTAGAATACTGTCTTTGTAAATCAAAATTAAGTTATTTGTTTGAAGTACTTTACTTGAAAATATCTACTTCTGATTTTAGAAATAACAATTTGAAAATCAGATCTAAGTTAATAGTTGTCGTTTTTTACTTCAAAATAACTAAGTTTTATTTTAGACTAGTGAATTTATAAGTCAAAACTAACTTATTAGTTAGAAGTTTTTTACTTCAAATGAAGTAATACGGATTTTGTAATGTAAATTTGAAAATCAAAGCTAAGTTAATAGTTTGAAGTTCTTTACTTTGAAATATCTACTTATGATTTCACAAATGGCAATTTGAAAGTCATATCTAAGTTAATAGTTTGACGTTCTTTGCTTCAAAATAACTAAATATTATTTAAGTATAGTGAAGTTGTAAATCAATACTAAGTTATGAGTTTGAATTTGTTTACTTGAAAATATCTACTACTAATTTTAGAAATGACAATTTGAAAATCAGATCTAAGTTAGTAGTTTGACGTTCTTTACTTCAAAATATCTAAGTCTTATTTTAAACTAGTGAATTTGTAAATCAAAACTAAGTTATTAGTTTGAAGTTCTTTACTTGAAAATATCTACTTTTGATTTTAGAAATGACAATTTTAAAATCAGATCTAAGTTTATAGTTTGACGTTTTTTACTTCAAACTTAATCTTATTTTAGACTAGTGAATTTGTAAATCAAAACTAAGTTATTAGTTTGAAGTTCTTTTACTTGAAATCATCTACTTCTCATGTTATAAATGACAATTCGAAAATCAGATCTAAGTTAATAGTTTGACCTTCTTTACTACAAAATAACTAAGTCTTATTTTAGTATAGTGTATATGTAAATCAAAACTAAGTAATTAGTTTGAAGTTTATTACTTGAAAATATATACTACTGATTTTAGAAATGACAATTTGAAATTCAGATCTAAGTTAATAGTTTGACGGTTTTTACTTCAAAATAACTAAGTCTAATTTTAGACTAGTGAATTTATAAGTCAAAACTAACTTATTAGTTAGAAGTTTTTTACTTCAAATGAAGTAATACGGTTTTTGTAATGTAAATTTGAAAATCAAAGCTAAGGTTATAGTTTGAAGATCTTTACTTAAAAATATCCACTTCTGATTTCAGTAAAACCAATTTTAAAATTAGATCTAAGTTAATAGTTTGACGTTCTTTACTACAAAATAACTAAGTCTTATTTTAGTATAGTGAATTTGTAAATCAAAACTAAGTTATAAGTTTGAAGTTTATTACTTGAAAATATATACTACTTATTTTAGAAATGACAATTTGAAATTCAGATCTAAGTTAATAGTTTGACGGTTTTTACTTCAATATATATAAGTCTTATTTAAGAATAGTGAATTTGTCAATCAAAACTAAGTTATTAGTTTGAAGTTTTTTACTTCAAATGATCTAATACGGATTTTTGTAAGGTAAATTTGAACATCAAAGCTAAAGAAATAGTTTGAAGATGTCTACTTGAAAATATCTACTTCTGATTTTAGAAATGACAATTTTAAAATCAGATCTAAGTTTATAGTTTGACGATTTTTACTTCAAACTAAGTCTTATTTTAGACTAGTGAATTTGTAAATCAAAACTAAGTTATTAGTTTGAAGTTCTTTACTTGAAATCATCTACTTCTCATTTTATAAATGACAATTCGAAAATCAGATCTAAGTTAATAGTTTGACTTTCTTTACTACAAAATAACTAAGTCTTATTTTAGTATAGTGAATATGTAAATCAAAACTAAGTAATTAGTTTGAAGTTTATTACTTGAAAATATATACTAGTGATTTTAGAAATGACAATTTGAAATTCAGATCTAAGTTAATAGTTTGACGGTTTTTACTTCAAAATAACTAAGTCTAATTTTAGACTAGTGAATTTATAAGTCAAAACTAACTTATTAGTTAGAAGTTTTTTACTTCAAATGAAGTAATACGGTTTTTGTAATGTAAATTTGAAAATCAAAGCTAAGGTTATAGTTTGAAGATCTTTACTTGAAAATTTCCACTTCTGATTTCAGTAATACCAATTTTATAATTAGATCTAAGTTAATAGTTTGACGTGTTACGTTCAGATTCCACCGCTACGCCCCGAACGTAACAAAATGCTTATTTTAACACCTAAATTTTGTAACAAATTATAACAACTTAATTTCATTGATAGGTACGTTTATTTACCAACAAAATTTTGATTTAGGCGCTTATAATTAAGGAAATGCGATATCTCTTTGAGGTTGAAGTTGGCAACAATTTTTCGCACAGATAAGATTAGTCTTCTTTTCTGAAATTTTGACGTTAGTTCGGTAGCCAAATAAGTGGGATTTACCAAGTGTTAATTACATGGATTTGTCGGTTTATAAGTTGAGTTAGTTGGCAAGTTTGCAACAAACGGCTTTACAGTTTATACTGGCTCGAACCTCATCGATTATTTAAATTTCATCCTTCGTCGATACGATAATGAAATTTATAACCCGTTACTTGGGGGTCAATAGTGATTGCACTGGATATCGAAGTTAGAAGGTTGCTTCTGTTCAAACGCTAGAAATAACCGAAAGTTACAATTCAAGTTAGGTTAGGATTTATTATCGTCTTACCTTTTATTGACAACAAGAAGTTCCGTAACACCTTTATCAAAGACCAATTCTTCGTCTGCTGTACAAGACTGGCTAATTCTAAGTATTCTTCTTAAGCTGTAACCATCCATCTAATCACAAACTTTTTTGAATATCGGAAGCCGTTTATGCGCAACGCAAGTGATAGTGGTCAACTTAGGAAGTAATAAAGCAGGGGCGTACCGACGAAATTGGTGAGCAACTATTTTTGTTTTATTTTGTGCAATTCCTTTTTTGAAAACCGAATCTACAGTATTTACGCGTTGTTTGTGTAAGATCGGCTTAAGATCGGAAGAAAGAAGATTATTTAATCGACCTAATTTATGATTGTTTGCGGATCGGGCGAAGCTCGATTATTATTTTGTTTTAGGTTAAGAAAACCTTCAGATCTGAACGGCACTAATTTATACAATTACAATCTATTAACTCACTGCGTACAGTTTGCGACACTTGTGTGGTACTACTTGTATATTTCAACGTCATCGTATATATGTTTTTGTGATTAAACGCAGTTTACCTTTACTGGTGTTTTATTTATACTAGCTTTTGCACTTTAGGTTACCATTTAGGCGAGCGGCAAAAAGTGCATGGCGCCATTTTAAGCATTTGTGTTTTTTTGAGTAGAGCAAGATTCAATCTTGACTTTCGACCCACCACTAATTTGCTTTCACCTCTGAGTTGAGCCGTAGCGTCGCTCGAAAGACCAGGTAAGAGTAGGCATTCAGCGTTAGTTTAGCCAACTTTTGCGACTCGAGCGCAGACGGGTAGCAAATTTGGCGCCCAACGTGGGGCCATAGCAAACAAGCGAGTTTGTTGCTAAACGAGCGTACGAAATAGTACAAGTATTGTTTTGTTTTGCGGGGTCACCAAAATTGTCGAAAATTTTGGGTGATTGGTTTCCCGATTAGTCAATCAATTAAGTACACACAAGGCAAACTGTGAGTAGAATAGATTTTGTTTTTTTTTGAGATCTTTTTTGTTAAAGCGTTTATACAAACAACACTGGGTTTCAATTTTAATTAGGCTCAATTGCGTGATAAATAGCGTGCGCTCTGCTACTGTTGTTCCAGGTGGCTATTCGTAGTAAATTTTGAGACGAGATTGTGTCGGTAGTCATGGCACAAACAAAGATGGATGTTTCGAGGCTTTCGAAAGAGGAACTCATTTATGAGATTTCGATTAGAACAGCAGTTGATTGTGCAGACAAAACGGTCAAAGATTTAAGCAAAATACTAAAAGCGACCCTAGATAATAAAGATATTTTAGACGCGTCAATTCCGGCTTACCCTTATAGTTTCAAGGACGATAGCGCCGCCGTAGATGCCACGTTGACTGATTTACGTGAACTTATTGACGAATATTCGGGTGATGAACGCGATAGTCTGTATAGGCGTATCAATACAAAATTGACCCATACGTTAGGTAGGTTAGGACGTTCAGTTGCGACTACGGTGGGCGAAGAAAAGGTGAAGGGTAGATTGAACGCAGATTTATTATTGTTAAGTGGGGAATTTAAGTCTAAAGGAAAAAAAATAAAGAAATCTAGGGAAAGTTTGCTTGAACTCAGTATGGTACGCCAAAATCTGCGCGATGATAGCTTTGGGAAAACAGATGTTGACGAATCTTCTTCGGATTCAGAAGTAGAAGTCAAGGTCAAGCAATTCCGACAAAAACCACTCCCTGTACGCGATTGGGGCATTAAATTTTCCGGAAGACGTTCTGGAGAGTCACTAAGTGCGTTCCTTGAACAAGTTGATGATATGAGAATACCCAGGGGAATATCGCGGGCAGATCTTTTTAATTCCGCGATGGATCTTTTTACGGACGATGCTCGAGTTTGGTTTCGTGCAATGAGATCCCAACTGTACGACTGGGATGGGTTGGTTAAAGCTTTGCGCGAGGAGTATCTTCCTCCTAGATATGACCAAAAATTGTTTGACGAAATTAAAAAGAGAACACAGGGCAGAGGGGAGAGCATAGGAATGTACGTCGCGGTAATGCAAAACATGTTTTCTAGATTGCAATTAGATATACCTGAATCGACCAAACTCGAAATTATGACGCAAAACATCGCGCCTTACTACCAACAACAATTGACTTTCTCTGATGTTAGCTCGATTAAGAAACTGCAGGAGTGCTGCAGAAAAATAGACGCGACACGCGAATTGGTTGAGAGTTATGCGCCACCGCCGCATAGAAATAGATGTTTAGAGCCAGACTTGGCATTTGTAGGGGCTACGATCCCAAAAAGGGATGCAGGGGTAAGCAGTGTGGGCAACACAAGTTCTTGTTGGAATTGTGGGGAGACAGGGCATTACTCGCGAGATTGCAGGGCAGGGCGGAAAGAAGTTCGCTGTTCCCGCTGCCAAGGGGTAAAAGTCGCTGGTAATTGCTCACACTGTAGCAATGCAGGTCCTGGTAGAAGGGTAGCCGAAACTAGTTCTGCTAGAGAAGCAAACATCTACACACGCGGGGGTAGGGGTGCATACAGGGGAGCCGTTAGACGTTTGGGAAACGGCTCAGATTGCGTTTAGACAGTCGAACTAAACCGGTCCAACAACAGCCAACTTCGACTGAAAATTATATGTACCATGTCCTTGATTTTATTTTAGAGCATGCTGGTAACGACCAACGACCTTACCTTACGGTCGATATTTTTGGGTACAAACTAAAGGGTTTGTTAGATTCGCGCTCAAGCTATACCATCATGGGTAAACAGGGACATGGGTACTTGCAGAAACTTGGGGTGACATTAGAACCCGATGATACGATTTGTACGGTAGCCAATGGACAAGCGGTCTATAGCGTAGGGAAATGTATCCTCCCGATGAAGGTGGCTGACCGTGTTAAATTAGTTTCAATCACAGTGGTACCAGAACTACCACATCTTTTAATATTAGGGGTTGATTTTTGGAAGACTATGGGAGTCGTTCCGAACTTAAGTAGCGGTAATTGGGTTTTTGCGAACGATTCTATCAAATGTTTCGAGATAGGTAACGCGGTTCAGGGTTGCGACGACTTGACTGACGAGCAGAAAGGTCGTTTAGATAGTCTAATAGAGAGAAATTATAATTTGATGGGTGATCGGTTGGGGTGTACTAACGTTGTCGAACACGTCATCAAAACGACGGCGGAGCCTATCAAACAAAGGTACTATCCGGTGTCTCCTGTCGTTCAGGCACGACTAAACAAACAACTAGAGATGATTTCGGAAGGCATTGTGCGTAAGAGCCATAGTCCTTGGGCATCTCCGGTTATCTTAGTTAAAAAAAAGAACGGAGAGTACCGTTTTTGCGTGGATTTCCGCAAGCTAAACAGGGTCACAGAAAAGGACAGTTACCCCATGCCCTATATAACCAACACCCTGGACCAATTAAAAAATGCGAGGTACCTTTCTTCCATAGATGTTAAGTCGGCTTTTTTCCAAGTTCCCCTGGCGGAGGAATCTAGAAAATATACAGCGTTTGTAGTTCCTGGCCGAGGTTTGTGGGAATTTTGTCGTTTACCGTTTGGGTTATCCACAAGTCCTGCCACTTGGCAACGACTCATGGACAGAATTTTAGATTACGATATGTTACCTTACGTTTTTTGTTACCTAAACGACATTATTATAGTAACGGAAACATTTGAAAAACACCTCGAAATTTTGGACGAAGTATTTAGGCGTTTGAGGGTGGCTAACATTACTGTCAAAAAGGAGAAATTCCAGTACTGTCGTCCGCAATTGAAGTACTTGGGGTATGTGGTAGACAAGTCAGGTCTTCACGTAGATCCTGATAAGGTACGGGCCATGCTAGAACTTCCAGCTCCTAAAAACGTTAGTGGGGTCCGCGGAATAATAGGAACGTTTAGTTGGTATAGGCGTTTTATTCCGGAACTCTCTACTCTCATTGCTCCCATTACCGCACTCCTAAAGAAAACAAGTAAAAAATTTGAATGGTCAAACGAATGTGAAACCGCGTTTCGGACCATAAAAGAAAAGTTGGTAACAGCTCCAATTTTAAGTTGCCCTGATTACGACTTACCTTTTGAAGTTCAAACGGATGCATCCGGGTGGGGTATCGCGGCGGTATTAAGTCAGCCTCATCCTGACGGTGAGAAGGTCATATCTTACATTAGTCGTTCTCTTACCAGCCAAGAGAGAAAATTTAGTACCACCGAGAGAGAATGTTTAGCTGTTCTATTTGCCCTTGAGAAATTTAGGCAATACATAGAGGGGGTTCCCAACGTTAAGGTAATTACGGACCACCATTCTTTGACCTGGTTGCAAAATTTAAGAGATTGTAACGGCAGATTAGCTAGATGGGCCGTGAAAATGCAACAATATGATGTAACGATTGTTCATAGGAAGGGTAAAGAACACATCGTTCCCGATACCTTAAGCCGTAGCGTTCCGGTGATCGATCTGCTAGAATTAAATAAGGTTCCGGCAGATAAATGGTATAATAAGATGTTGCATAAAGTTGTTAACGAACCGCTTAAATATCGCCAGTGGAGAGTAGAGGGTGAAACCCTATACAAATACTTACCTCCCAGACCGGCAGATTTTGTTAAAGATTGGGAAAATTGGAAGATAGTTGTTAGGAAGTCTGAGCAATCCGAGCTTTTAGACAAGTTTCATTGTGATCTGACGTCAGGTCACGCAGGCGTTTATAAAACCTATGCTCGCCTAGCCCAATCGTATTTTTGGCCCAAAATGAGGTATGACGTTACCAAATATGTTAGGCGTTGTCTAATATGTCTTCAACACAAAGCTACTAATCAACCACCTATCGGACATATGCTCTCACACTCCCAACCATCCCAGCCGTGGGAAACGATATCTTCCGATTTAATGGGTCCTTTCCCTAAATCGAAAAGGGGGAATAGATTTCTATTGGTAGTTACTGATTATTTTAGTAAATTCGTCTTGGCGTTCGCGATGAGAAATTCTTTAGCTACTAATATAGTTACAAAGTTAGAAAATGAGGTATTTTTAATGTTTGGGGTTCCAAAGGTCGCCATTAGTGATAATGGACCTCAGTATATTAGTAAAGCGTATAAGAATTTGCTAGGAAGGTACGACGTTCAAGCCAAATATACACCTTATTTTCATGCGCAAAGTAACCCTACCGAACGCACGAACAAAACCATTAAGGGGATGATTGCGTCATACATCAACAACAATCATAGAGAGTGGGATGAGAATATTTCAAAAATTACATGTGCCATCCGCACTTCTAAAAGCGAGGTAACTCAACAGACACCTTATTTTGTAAACTTTGGTAGGTCAATGATCTTGTCGGGTAAAGACTTTGACCGTAGAGATGTCTTTGTTGATAGCGAAATAGTAGACGGGGAGTACAAGACCAAAAACTTAAAAGAGTTATTCGGCTTCGTGAAACGAAAATTGTCGGCCGCGTCTGCGAAGGGCAAAAAGACGTATAATTTACGTAAGAGACCGGAACAATTCAGCGTTGGTCAGGAAGTGTACCGAAAAAACCATGTCTTGTCGAGTGCTCCTGATTATTTCACAAGAAAGTTAGCTCCTAAATATGTAGGTCCGTTCTTTATTAAAGAGAAAGCGTCTCCATGGACGTACATCTTAGAAGATGAACACGGTGTTGAGAAGGGTCTTTGGTCAAGTAAGGATTTAAAGGCAAAGCCTCCAGATATAGAAAACGATTAGATTTTATTTTTAGTTTAATTTTGTATATATGATTTTAATGTAAATAGCTAGATTTTCATAGTGGATTTTATTGTAAATAGTTAGATTTTCGTAGTACAGTGGGAGAAGTTTAGTGGCTTTTCTCTTCTAGAAAACCCACTCGTGGTAAGGGGAGAGTTGTTACGTTCAGATTCCACCGCTACGCCCCGAACGTAACAAAATGCTTATTTTAACACCTAAATTTTGTAACAAATTATAACAACTTAATTTCATTGATAGGTACGTTTATTTACCAACAAAATTTTGATTTAGGCGCTTATAATTAAGGAAATGCGATATCTCTTTGAGGTTGAGGTTGGCAACAATTTTTCGCACAGATAAGATTAGTCTTCCTTTCTGAAATTTTGACGTTAGTTCGGTAGCCAAATAAGTGAGATTTACCAAGTGTTAATTACATCGATTTGTTGGTTTATAAGTTGAGTTAGTTGGCAAGTTTGCAACAAACGGCTTTACAGTTTATACTGGCTCGAACCTCATCGATTATTTAAATTTCATCCTTCGTCGATACGATAATGAAATTTATAACCCGTTACTTGGGGGTCAATAGTGATTGCACTGGATATCGAAGTTAGAAGGTTGCTTCTGTTCAAACGCTAGAAATAACCGAAAGTTACAATTCAAGTTAGGTTAGGATTTATTATCGTCTTACCTTTTATTGACAACAAGAAGTTCCGTAACACCTTTATCAAAGACCAATTCTTCGTCTGCTGTACAAGACTGGCTAATTCTAAGTATTCTTCTTAAGCTGTAACCATCCATCTAATCACAAACTTTTTTGAATATCGGAAGCCGTTTATGCGCAACGCAAGTGATAGTGGTCAACTTAGGAAGTAATAAAGCAGGGGCGTACCGACGAAATTGGTGAGCAACTATTTTTGTTTTATTTTGTGCAATTCCTTTTTTGAAAACCGAATCTACAGTATTTACGCGTTGTTTGTGTAAGATCGGCTTAAGATCGGAAGAAAGAAGATTATTTAATCGACCTAATTTATGATTGTTTGCGGATCGGGCGAAGCTCGATTATTATTTTGTTTTAGGTTAAGAAAACCTTCAGATCTGAACGGCACTAATTTATACAATTACAATCTATTAACTCACTGCGTACAGTTTGCGACACTTGTGTGGTACTACTTGTATAGTTCAACGTCGTATATATGTTTTTGTGATTAAACGCAGTTTACCTTTACTGGTGTTTTATTTATACTAGCTTTTGCACTTTAGGTTACCATCTTAGGCAAGCGGCAAAAAGTGCATGGCGCCATTTTAAGCATTTGTGTTTTTTTTGAGTAGAGCAAGATTCAATCTTGACTTTCGACCCACCACTAATTTGCTTTCACCTCTGAGTTGAGCCGTAGCGTCGCTCGAAAGACCAGGTAAGGGTAGGCATTCAGCGTTAGTTTAGCCAACTTTTGCGACTCGAGCGCAGACGGGTTGCAGACGTTCTTTACCTCAAAATAACTAAGTCTTATTTTAGAATAGTGATTTTGTAAATCAAAACTAAGTTAATAGTTTGAAGTTCCTTACTTTGAAAAATCTACTTATGATTTCAGAAATGGCAATTTGAAAATCAGATCTAAGTTAATAGTTTGACGTTCTTTACTTCAAAATAGATAAGTCTTATTTTAGAATACTGTATTTGTAAATGAAACCTAATTTATTAGTTTGAAGTACCTTACTTAAAAATATCTACCTCTGATTTTAGAAATGACAGTTTGAAAATCAGATCTAAGTTAATAGTTTGACGTTCTTTACATCAAAATAACTGAGTACTATTTTAGAATAGTGAATTTGTAAATCAAAACTAAGTTATTAGTTTAAAGTATTTTACTTCAAATTTACTAATTCAGCTCTTTTTAATGTAAATTTGGAAATCAAATCTAAGGTTATCGTTTGAAGTTTTTCACTTGAAAATTTCTACTTCAGATTTTAGAAATGACAATTTGAAAGTCAGATCTAAGTTCGTAGTTAGACGTTCTTTACTTCAAAATAATTAAGTCTTATTTTAGACTAGTGAATTTGTAAATCAAAACTAAGTTATTAGTTTAAAGTTTTTTACTTCAAATTTACAAATTCGGCTCTTTTTAATGTAAATTTGGAAATCAAATCTAAGGTTGTAGTTTGAAGTTCTTTACTTGAAAATATCTGCTTCAGATTTAGAACTGACAATTATAAAATGAGATCCAAGATAACTGTATGACGTTCTTTACTTCAAAATAACTAATTTATATTTTACAATAGTTAATTTGTAAATCAATACTTGGTTCATAATTTGAAGTACTTTACTTGAAATTATCTACTTCTGATTTTAGAAATGACAATTTAAAAATCAAATCTAAGTTAATAGTTTGACGTTCTATACTTCAAATTAACTAATTCTTATTTTAGAATAGTGAATTTGTAAATCAAAGCTAAGTTATTAGTTTGAAGTTCTTTACTTGAAAATATCTACTTTTGATTTTAGAAATGACAATTTGAAAATCAGATCTAAGTTAATAGTTTGACGTTTTTCACTTCAAAATAACTAAGACTTATTTTAGACTAGTGAATTTGTAAATCAAAACTAAGTTATTAGTTTAAAGTTTTTTACTTCAAATTTACTGATTCGGATCTTAGTAATGTAAATTTGGAAATCAAATCTAAGGTTGTAGTTAAAAGTTCTTTACTTGAAAATATCTACTTCTGATTTTAGAAATGACATTTTGAAAATCAGGTCTAAGTTAATAGTTTGACGCTCTTTACATCAAAATAACTAATTTTTACTTTAGAATAGTTAACTTGTAAATCAAAACTAAGTTATTAGTTTGAAGTTTTTTACTTGAAAATATCTACTTCTCATTTTAGAAATGACAATTTGAAAATCAGATCTAAGTTAATAGTTTGACGTTCTTTACTCGAAATAGATAAGTCTTATTTTAGAATACTGTATTTGTAAATCAAAACTAAGTTGTTAGTTTGAAGTTCTTTATTTGAAAATATCTGCTTTAGATTTTAGAAATGACAATTTGAAAATCAGATCTAAGTTAATAGTTTGACGTTCTTTACATCAAAATAACTAAATTTTGTTTTAGAATAGTTAACTTGTAAATCAAAACTAAGTTATTAGTTTGAAGTTCTTTACTTGAAAATATCTACTTCTGATTTTAGAAATGACAATTTGAAAATCAGATCTAAGTTAATAATTTGACGTTCTTTACTTTTAAATAACTAAGTCTTATTTTAGTATAGTGAATTTGTAAATCAAAACTAAGTTATTAGTTTGAAGTTCTTTACTTGAAAGTATCTACTACTGATTTTAGAAATGACAATTAGAAAATCAGTTCTAAGTTAATAGTTTGACGTTCTTTACTTAAAAATAAATAAGTCTTATTTTAGAATAGTGAATTTGTAAATCAAAGCTAAGTTATTTATTTGAAGTTCTTTACTTGAAAATATCTACTTCTGATTTTAGAAATTAATATTTGAAAATCAGATCTAAGTTAGTAGTTTGACGTTCTTTACTTCAAAATAGATAAGTCTTATTTTAGAATACTGTATTTGTAAATAAAAACTTAGTTTTAGTTTGAAGTACTTTACTTAAAAATATCTACTTCTGATTTTAAAAATGACAATTTGAAAATCAGATCTAAGTTAATAGTTTGACGTTCTTTACTTCAAAATAGATAAATCTTATTTTAGAATACTGTATTTGTAAATGAAAACTAAGTAATTAGTTTGTAGTTCTTTGCTTCAAATTTACTAATTCGGATCTTAGTAATGTAACTATGGAAATCAAATCTAAGGTTGTAGTTTGATGTTCTTTACTTGAAAATATCTACTTCTGATTTTAGAAATTACAATTTGAACATCAGGTCTAAGTTAATAGTTTGACGTTCTTTACTTCAAAATAAATAAGTCTTATTTTAGACTAGTGAATTTGTAAATCAAAACTAAGTTATTAGTTTAAAGTTTTTTACTTCAAATTTACTAATTTGGATCATAGTAATGTAAACTTCGAAATCAAATCTAAGGTTGTAGTTTAAAGTTCTTTACTTGAAAATATCTACTTCTGATTTTAAAAATGATAATTTGAAAATCAGATCTAAGTTAGAAGTTTGACTTTCTTTACTTCAAAATATCTACTTCTGATTTTAGAAATGACAATTTGAAAATTAGATCTAAGTCAATAGTTTGACGTTCTTTACTTCAAAATTGATAAGTCTTATTTTAGAATACTGTATTTGTAAATCAAAACTAAGTTGTTAGTTTGAAGTTCTTTATTTGAAAATATCTGCTTCAGATTTTAGAAATGACAATTTGAAAATCAGATCTAAGTTAATAGTTTGACGTTCTTTACTTCAAAATAGATAAGTCTTATTTTAGTATAGTGAATTTGTAAATAAAATCTAAGTTATTAGTATGAAGTTCTTTGCTTGAAAAAAACTACTACTGATTTTAGAAATAACAATTTGAAAATCATATCTAAGTTAATATTTTGACGTTCCTTACTTCAAAATGACTTAGTCTTATTTTAGAATAGTGATTTTGTAAATCAAAACTAAGTTATTAGTTTGTAGTTCTTTACTTTGAAATATCTACTACTGATTTTAGAAATGACAATTTGAAAATCAGATCTAAGTTAATAGTTTGACGTTCCTTACTTCAAAATGACTTAGTCTTATTTTAGAATAGTGAGTTTGTAAATCAAAACTAAGTTATTAGTTTGTAGTTCTTTACCTTGAAATATCTACTTCTGATTTAAGAAATGACAATTTGAAAATCATATCTAAGTTAATAGTTTGACGTTCTTTACTTCAAAATAGATAAGTCTTATTTAAAATACTGTATTTGTAAATCAAATCTAAGTTATTAGTTTAAAGTTTTCTACTTGAAAATATCTATTTCTGATTTTAGAAATGATAATTTGAAAATCAGATCTAAGTTAATAGTTTGACGTTCTCTAATTCAAAACAACTAAGTCTTATTTTAGACTAGTGAATTTCTAAATCAAAGCTATGTTATTAGTTTAAAGTTTTTTACTTCAAATTTCCTAATTCGGATCTTAGCAATGTAAGTTTGGAAATCAAATCTAAGGATGTAGTTTGAAGTTCTTTACTTGAAATTATCTACTTCTGATTTTAGAAATGACAATTTGAAAATCAGATCTAAGTTAATAATTTGACGTTCTTTACTTTTAAATAACTAAGTCTTATTTTAGTATAGTGAATTTGTAAATCAAAACTAAGTTATTAGTTTGAAGTTCTTTACTTGAAAGTATCTACTACTGATTTTAGAAATGACAATTTGAAAATCAGTTCTAAGTTAATAGTTTGACGTTCTTTACTTAAAAATAAATAAGTCTTATTTTAGAATAGTGAATTTGTAAATCAAAGCTAAGTTATTTATTTGAAGTTCTTTACTTGAAAATATCTACTTCTGATTTTAGAAATTAATATTTGAAAATCAGATCTAAGTTAGTAGTTTGACGTTCTTTACTTCAAAATAGATAAGTCTTATTTTAGAATACTGTATTTGTAAATAAAAACTTAGTTTTAGTTTGAAGTACTTTACTTAAAAATATCTACTTCTGATTTTAAAAATGACAATTTGAAAATCAGATCTAAGTTAATAGTTTGACGTTCTTTACTTCAAAATAGATAAATCTTATTTTAGAATACTGTATTTGTAAATGAAAACTAAGTAATTAGTTTGTAGTTCTTTGCTTCAAATTTACTAATTCGGATCTTAGTAATGTAACTATGGAAATCAAATCTAAGGTTGTAGTTTGATGTTCTTTACTTGAAAATATCTACTTCTGATTTTAGAAATTACAATTTGAACATCAGGTCTAAGTTAATAGTTTGACGTTCTTTACTTCAAAATAAATAAGTCTTATTTTAGACTAGTGAATTTGTAAATCAAAACTAAGTTATTAGTTTAAAGTTTTTTACTTCTAATTTACTAATTTGGATCATAGTAATGTAAACTTCGAAATCAAATCTAAGGTTGTAGTTTAAAGTTCTTTACTTGAAAATATCTACTTCTGATTTTAAAAATGATAATTTGAAAATCAGATCTAAGTTAGAAGTTTGACTTTCTTTACTTCAAAATATCTACTTCTGATTTTAGAAATGACAATTTGAAAATTAGATCTAAGTCAATAGTTTGACGTTCTTTACTTCAAAATTGATAAGTCTTATTTTAGAATACTGTATTTGTAAATCAAAACTAAGTTGTTAGTTTGAAGTTCTTTATTTGAAAATATCTGCTTCAGATTTTAGAAATGACAATTTGAAAATCAGATCTAAGTTAATAGTTTGACGTTCTTTACTTCAAAATAGATAAGTCTTATTTTAGTATAGTGAATTTGTAAATAAAATCTAAGTTATTAGTATGAAGTTCTTTGCTTGAAAAAAACTACTACTGATTTTAGAAATAACAATTTGAAAATCATATCTAAGTTAATATTTTGACGTTCCTTACTTCAAAATGGCTTAGTCTTATTTTAGAATAGTGATTTTGTAAATCAAAACTAAGTTATTAGTTTGTAGTTCTTTACTTTGAAATATCTACTACTGATTTTAGAAATGACAATTTGAAAATCAGATCTAAGTTAATAGTTTGACGTTCCTTACTTCAAAATGACTTAGTCTTATTTTAGAATAGTGAGTTTGTAAATCAAAACTAAGTTATTAGTTTGTAGTTCTTTACCTTGAAATATCTACTTCTGATTTAAGAAATGACAATTTGAAAATCATATCTAAGTTAATAGTTTGACGTTCTTTACTTCAAAATAGATAAGTCTTATTTAAAATACTGTATTTGTAAATCAAATCTAAGTTATTAGTTTAAAGTTTTCTACTTGAAAATATCTATTTCTGATTTTAGAAATGATAATTTGAAAATCAGATCTAAGTTAATAGTTTGACGTTCTCTAATTCAAAACAACTAAGTCTTATTTTAGACTAGTGAATTTCTAAATCAAAGCTATGTTATTAGTTTAAAGTTTTTTACTTCAAATTTACTAATTCGGATCTTAGCAATGTAAGTTTGGAAATCAAATCTAAGGATGTAGTTTGAAGTTCTTTACTTGAAATTATCTACTTCTGATTTTAGAAATGACAATTTGAAAATCAGATCTAAGTTAATAGTTTGACGTTCTTTACTTCAAAATAACTAAGTCATATTTTAGAAAAGTGAATTTGTAAATCAAAGCTAAGTTATGTGTTTAAAGTTCTTTACTTAAAAAAATCTACTTCTGGTTTTAGAAATGACAATTTGAAAATAAGGTTTAAGTTAATAGTTTGACGTTTTTACTTCAAAATAACTAAGTCTTATTTAAGACTAGTAAATTTGTAAATCAAAACTAAGTTATTAGTTTCAAGTTCTCTACTTGAAAATATCTACTACTGATTTTAGAAATGACAATTTGAAAATCAGATCTAAGTTCATAGTTTTACGTTCTTTACTTCAAAATAACTATGTCTTATTTTAGAATAGAGAACTTGTAAATCAAAACTAAGGTATTAGTTTGAAGTTCTTTACTTTGAAATATCTACTTCTTTTTTAAGAAGAATTATTAACTTAGATCTGATTTTCAAATTGTTATTTCTAAAATCAGAAATAAATATTTTCAAGTACAGAACTTCAAACTAATAACTTATATTTGATTTACAAAGTCACTATACTAAAATAAGACTTAGTTATTTAGAAGTAAAGAACGTCAACTATTAACTTAGATCTGATTTTCAAATTGTCATTTCTAAAATCAGAAGTAGATATTTTCAAGTAAAAAACTTCAAACTAATAACTTAGATTTGATTTACAAATTCACTATACTAAAATAAGACTTAGTTATTTAGAAGTAAAGAACGTCAAACTGTTAACTTAGATCTGAATTTCAAATTGTCATTTCTAAAATCAGTAGTAGATTTTTTCAAGTATAGACTTCAAACTAATAACTTAGTTTTGATTTACAATTTCACTATACTAAAATAAGACTTATTTGTTTAGAAGTAAAGATCGCAAACTATTAACTTAGGCCTGATTTTCAAATTGTCATTTCCAAAATCAGAAGTAGATATTTTCAAGTAAACAACTTCAAACTACTAACTTAGCTTTATTTTACAAATTCACTATTCTAAAATAAGACTTTGTTATTTTGAAGCAAAGAACGTCAAACTACAACCTTAGATTTGATTTCCAAATTTACATTACTAAGATCCGAATCAGTAAATTTGAAGTAAAAAACTTTAAACTAATAACTTAGCTTTGATTTACAAATTCACTATTTTAAAATAATACTTAGTTATTTAGAAGTAAAGAACGTCAAACTATTAACTTAGATCTGATCTTCAAATTGTCATTTCTAAAACCAGAAGTAGATATTTTCAACTAAAAAGCTTCAAACTAATAACTTAGTTTTGATTTACAAATTCACTATACTAAAATAAGACTTAGTTCTTTAGTAGTAAAGAACGTCAAACTATTAACTTAGATCTGATTTTCAAATTGTCATTTCTAAAATTTGAAGTAGATATTTTCAAGTTAAAAACTTCAAACTAATAACTTAGTTTTGATTTACAAGTTAACTAGTCTAAAATAAAATTAAGTTATTTTGATGTAAAGAACGTCAAACTATTAACTTAGATCTGATTTTCAAATTGTCATTTCTAAAATCAGAAGTAGATAATTTCAAGTAAAGAACTTCAAACCAATAACTTAGTTTTAATTTACAAATTCACTATACTAAAATAAGTCTTAGTTATTTAGACGTAAAGAACGTCAAACTATTACCTTAGATCTGATTCTCAAATTGTCATTTCTAAAATCAGAAGTAGATATTTTCAAGTAAGGAACTTCAAACTAATAACTTAGCTTTGATTTACAAATTCACTATTCTAAAATAAGACTTAGTTATTTTGAAGTAAAGAACGTCAAACTATTAACTTAGATCTGATTTTCAAATTGTCATTTCTAAAATCAGAAATAAATATTTTCAAGTACAGAACTTCAAACTAATAACTTATATTTGATTTACAAAGTCACTATACTAAAATAAGACTTAGTTATTTAGAAGTAAAGAACGTCAACTATTAACTTAGATCTGATTTTCAAATTGTCATTTCTAAAATCAGAAGTAGATATTTTCAAGTAAAAAACTTCAAACTAATAACTTAGATTTGATTTACAAATTCACTATACTAAAATAAGACTTAGTTCTTTAGTAGTAAAGAACGTCAAACTATTAACTTAGATCTGAATTTCAAATTGTCATTTCTAAAATCAGTAGTAGATTTTTTCAAGTATAGACTTCAAACTAATAACTTAGTTTTGATTTACAATTTCACTATACTAAAATAAGACTTATTTGTTTAGAAGTAAAGATCGCAAACTATTGGCCTTAGGCCAACAGGCACTTAGGCCTGATTTTCAAACTGTCATTTCTAAAATCAGAAGTAGATATTTTCAAGTAAACAACTTCAAACTAATAACTTAGCTTTATTTTACAAATTCACTATTCTAAAATAAGACTTTGTTATTTTGAAGCAAAGAACGTCAAACTACAACCTTAGATTTGATTTCCAAATTTACATTACTAAGATCCGAATCAGTAAATTTGAAGTAAAAAACTTTAAACTAATAACTTAGCCTTGATTTACAAATTCACTATACTAAAATAAGACTTAGTTCTTTAGTAGTAAAGAACGTCAAACTATTAACTTAGATCTGATTTTCAAATTGTCATTTCTAAAATTAGAAGTAGATATTTTCAAGTTAAAAACTTCAAACTAATAACTTAGCTTTGATTTACAAATTCAGTATTCTAAAATAAGACTTATCTATTTTGAAATATAAAACGTCAAACTTTTTTTTTTTTTTTTTTTTTTTTTTTTTTTTTTTTTTTTTTTTGTGTTCGTTGGGAGTGGGGAAACCTTGCATAGGCCCCCCCCAATGAGAGGGAGGGAGTGTCAGATTCTTACTGACTAAAACCCCACTCCGTAGAGACGCCGGGATTCGCTTCCGCATTACTTCCGAACGGCTCACTTCAAGTCATAATTGCTTGCTTCACCCTTTCGGGTCTTTATGCTTCTTTGTTGTTAATTTATTGTATCTTTCTTGCTTTATGGTTGTCTATTGGGGCATAGCTTCGCGTTGATCAGTTTCTTTAGTGGAAATGACTTCTACTGCAAATGCTGCTACGGCTGTCCAGTTTGCTTCTTTTTCCATCATAAATTCTACCAGGTTGTCCGGTGTCAAGTTCTTCACAGCTATCTCCAGGAGTTCGCCACGCTGGGTTTGCCATTTTTCGCATTCAAAAAAAGTGTGGAGTACTGTATCAACTTCGCCACAGTAAGGGCAATAGTGGTTGTCAACCCTCTGGAACCGGTAGAGATATTCCTGGAAACACCCGTGTCCTCCTAGCAGCTGTGTTAATTCATACGACAGCGTGCCGTGCGCTCTATTGCACCACGCTTCAATGCTGGGAATTAGCCGGTGAGTCCACCTGCCCTTCTCGCTGTCGTCCCATCTTTTCTGCCAGCTGTTCAACGAGCACTTGCGCAACTCGTAGTACGACATAAGCACTTTTTTGTATTTTGAGCTCCTTTCTACTGCCAGGAGATCGATTGGAACCATAGACGCCAAGACTAGCAGAGCATCGGTTGACGTTGTTCTATACGCCCTAGCCACTCTCAAAGCCATCTTTCGCTGCACTTTCGCGTATCGCATGGCATAGCTTGCGTATTTCTGCAAGCTGTCTGCCCAAATTGGGGCCCCGTACAACATAACTGAATGTGCTACTGAGGCCAGAAGTCTTCTTTTCGGCTCCGATGGACCACCAATGTTTGGTAGCAATCTGGAGATCATAGTCGCCGCCTTGGTTGCTCTATCCGCCGATTGGGTTATGTGGTCACCAAAGTTGATATATTTATCAACTTGTATCCCCAAAATTCTAATTGATTTCTTATCGGTGGGTCTAACTATGCTGCCCTCTACTTTAATTTTTATTGGAGAGTGTTGTCTCTTCCCGCTTGCAAGAAGCATTTCTGTTTTCTGTGGGACAATTGCTAAGCCATTGTCCCGCAACCAATTGCAGATGGCCTGTACCGCAGCTTCTGTTTTCCACTGAATCTCTTCTTCGGTCTTTGCGACCGCTACTAATGTGAGGTCATCCGCAAAACCTACTAGTTCTACTCCCTCTGGCATATGTAGACGCAAGACACCGTCATAGGTTAGGTTCCACAAGGTCGGCCCAAGTACCGAGCCCTGCGGAACTCCTCCAGTCATCTTAAATCTCATGGTCTTTCCTGCCTCCTGAGCAGTTATCCACCTGTCTTTAAAGTAGCTGTCGATAACTTTCCTAATGTAGGGACTCATACCTCTGCGTGACAACTCACTGGTGATGTTTCCCCATCTCACCGTGTTAAAGGCGTTTCTTACATCCAGGGCCACCAGTAGTGGGAACCTACGAGTATACCGCGTACCCTCTCTGGCTTCACGGGCAATGCTTACGATTTTCTCAATCGCACTTGTTGTGGACTTCTTCTTTCTGAAGCCGTATTGCTTATCCGACAGCCCTTCGCCCTCTTCTATCTCTGTATGCATTCTTGCTAGGAGCATCCTTTCGAAAAGCTTCCCCACATGGTTCAAGAGGCATAGGGGTCTATAGGAATTCGGCTGTCCCATAGGTTTGTCCCCCTTGCGGATCAAGATCAGGTTTGCCGCCTTCCAGCTTTTAGGGTATGTTCCGCTATTAATTATTTTGTTGAAGGCGTTGATGTAGTGCTTGGGCTGTGTCTCTCCCACCTTCTTAACCAGTACCGCAGAGATGCCATCTGGGCCGGGTGCCTTATTATTTTTTATCGTTGCCAGCGCCGTTTTCAGTTCGGCTTCGGTAAACAGAGGGATAGAAGATGCTGGGGTGCTATGTTGTTGTACTATAGGCTGTGGTTGTACTTGCTCCGCACAGTGTGGAAATAGTTCCGCCAATATCGGCTCAAGTTGGTCTTCCTCTATTCCCGTGCTGTTTCGTGCCCCGAATCTCTTGGTCACGATTTTGTACGCTTTTCCCCAAACATCGTCATCCAGCTCCCTAATAAGGCTGTCCCAGTTTCTCTTCTTACTATTGTCAATTTCTTTCGACAAGTTCCTTCTGGCTTCTCTTAAGTTCACTTTGAGTAGATCTGAATTTTTCTGGTTTCTTGCCAACGCTCTATAATATTGGCGTCTGGCTCTTGTGCAGAGTTTTCGAAGCGTCGCAATTTCTTCCGTCCACCAGTATACCGGCGGTCGCTTACAAGACGTTTTAGGCATGCAGCTTTCGCACGCTTGCTGCAGAAACTCGTCCAATGATGCGCTGGTGTCGTCATTTGGCTCCTTGGTGGATAGAAACTCGACTAATTTGTCTTCGTTTATCTTTTTCCAGGTCCATCTCATTTGTGGGGTCCTCTTCGTGGCATTTATTGCGACTTGAAACTGCACGTAGCGGTGATCACTAGACGTTTCTTCATCCAGCACCATCCAATTAGAAACGCGGTTCGAGAGCGACTGGGTGGCCAGGGTGACGTCAAGTATAGATCTACACGCTCCTCTTTCGAAGGTTGGTTGTTCGCCTTCGTTTAGTACGACCATTTCATACTCCACAATTAGCTCGGATAGCAGAGTCCCTCTTTGATCTTCCGTTTTCTGATGGTCTGAGTTTTCTACTTTGGGGATTCCCCACTCAGGCGATTTGGCATTGAAATCTCCTCCTATTATAGCAGGTCTGCCTCTTGTCTTAATTTGCTCAAACAGTGCCAATAACTCGTTCTCTACTACTTGCCGCTGCTCGTTTGGTGAGTGGTAGCAGGAATAAACATCGTATTCTCCAAGATTTATCCATACGAAGGTGTTACCAATGCCTCTTCCCCTTATCTCTATATCGGCCGCCACAATTAAAGCCGATTTGCCATCCAGACTAATAATTCGATCTGCAGTCGGACTTGCTGCCCATCGTTGGTTTGGTTCGCTGATGATCGCGACACCAATGTTTCTTCTGTGCATAGTCTCATACAGGAGGTCCTGGGCAGCTTTTGCACAATTTAGGTTAATTTGCAACATCTGAACTTCTGTTAAGGCCCGTGCACTCCCGTCCGTTTGTTCGGTGTGCGCCCCCGCAGTCGTAGCACTTCGTGTTCGCTTTGCAGCTTGCGATCTTGTGGCCTTGTTCGCCGCAGTTGAGACATCTGTCGCCTCTAGCTCCTGTGCAGCTAGATGCCGGGTGTCCATCGCCCCAACATCTTGGGCAGAACCCAAGAAAAAACTGTCGGACTCTACAGCCGGAAATCATTCCAACAGTTACTCTGCCGAGCTCTAGTAGTTTACCCGCTGCCATCTCATCGCAGCTAACCACCGCCATTTGTGTGCCACCAAATGCTGGGCGGAGAGATCGTAGGTGTAGGTATCTCTCTTGGCCAACATAACGTCTCAGACATGCTATAACTTCTTCTTCGTCTACCAGTTCGTCAAGATCTAATATCTTTAGGTCAATTTTGTGGAAGAGTTTGTGTATCTGTATCTCGCCCATTTTTTCGCTAAGTAAAATCAATTTAGCAAAATCAGAAGTAGATATTTTCAAGTAAAGAACTTCAAATTAATAACTTAGCTTTGATTTACAAATTCACTATTCTAAAATAAGACTTAGTTATTTTGAAGTAAAGAACGTCAAACTATTAACTTAGATCTGATTTTCAAATTGTCATTTCTAAAATCAGAAATAAATATTTTCAAGTACAGAACTTCAAACTAATAACTTATATTTGATTTACAAAGTCACTATACTAAAATAAGACTTAGTTATTTAGAAGTAAAGAACGTCAAACTATTAACTTAGATCTGATTTTCAAATTGTCATTTCCAAAATCAGAAGTAGATATTTTCAAGTAAAGAACTTCAAACTAATAACTTAGTTTTGATTTACAAGTTAACTATTCTAAAATAAAATTTAGTTATTTTGATGTAAAGAACATCAAACTATTAACTTAGATCTGATTTTCAAATTGTCATTTCTAAAATCTGAAGCAGATATTTTCTAATAAAGAACTTCAAACTAACAACTTAGTTTTGATTTACAAATACAGTATTCTAAAATAAGACTTATCTAATTTGAAGTAAAGAAAGTCAAACTATTAACTTAGATCTGATTTTCAAATTGTCATTTTTAAATCAGAAGTAGATATTTTTAAGTAAAGTACTTCAAACTAATAACTTAGTTTTGACTTACAAATGCACTATTCTAAAATAAGACTTATCTATTTTAAAGTAACGAACGTCAAACTATTCACTTAGATCTGATTTTCAAATTGTCATTTCTTAAATCAGAATTAGATATTTCAAAGTAAAGAACTTCATACTAATTACTTAGTTTTGATTTGCAAATTCTCTATTCTAAAATAAGACTAAGTTATTTTGAAGTAAGGAACGTCAAACTATTAACTTAGATCTGATTCTCAAATTGTCATTTCAAAAATCAGAAGTAGATATTTTCAAGTAAAGAACTTCAAACTACAACCTTAGATTTAATTTCCACATTTACATTACTAAGATCCGAATTAGAAAATTTGAAGTAAAAAACTTTAAACTAATAACTTAGTTTTGATTTACAAATTCACTAGTCTAAAATAAGACTTAGTTATTTTGAAGTAAAGAACGTCAAACTATTAAATTAGATCTGATTTTCAAATTGTCATTTCTAAAACCAGTGATAGTTTTTTTCAAGTGAAGAACTTCATACTAATAACTTAGTTTTGATTTACAAATTCAATATTCTAAAATAAGACTTAGTTATTTTGAAGTAAAGAACGTCAAACTATTAACTTAGATCTGATTTTCAAATTGTCATTTATAAAATCAGAAGTAGATATTTTTAAGTAAAGTACTTCAAACTAATAACTTAGTTTTGATTTACAAATACACTATTCTAAAGTAAGACTTAATTATTTTGAAGTAAAGAACGTCAAACTAATAACTATATCTGATTTTCAAATTGTCATTTCCAAAATCAGAAGTAGTTATTTTCAAGTAAAAAACTTCAAACTAATAACTTAGTTTTGATTTACAAATTCACTATACTAAAATAAGACTTAGCTGTTCAGAAGTAACGAACGTCAAACTATTAACTTATATCTGATTTTCAAATTGTCATTTCTAAAATCAGAAGTGGATATTTACAAGTAAAAACTTCAAACTAATAACTTAGTTTTGATTTACAAGTTAACTTTACTAAAATAAAATTTAGTTTTTTTGATGTAAAGAACATCAAACTATTAACTTAGATCTGATTTTCAAATTGCCATTTCTAAAATCTGAAGCAGATATTTTTAAGTAAAGTACTTCAAACTAATAACTTAGTTTTGACTTACAAATGCACTATTCTAAAATAAGACTTATCTATTTTAAAGTAACGAACGTCAAACTATTCACTTAGATCTGATTTTCAAATTGTCATTTCTTAAATCAGAATTAGATATTTCAAAGTAAAGAACTTCATACTAATTTTTTAGTTTTGATTTACAAATTCTCTATTTTAAAATAAGACTAAGTTATTTTGAAGTAAGGAACGTCAAACTATTAACTTAGATCTAATTTTCAAATTGTCATTTCTAAAATCAGTAGTAGATATTTTCAAGTAAAGAACTTCAAACTAATAACTTAGTTTTGATTTATTAATTTACTAGACTAAAATAAGACTTAGTTATTTTGAAGTAAAAAACCTCAAACTATTAACTTAGACCTGATTTTCAAATTGTCATTTCTAAAATCACAAGTAGATATTTTCAAGTAAATAACTTCAAACTAATAACTTAGCTTTGATTTACAAATTGACAATTCTAAAATAAGACTTAGTAATTTTGAAGTAAACAACGTCAAACTATTAACTTAGATATGATTTTCAAATTGTAATTTCTAAATTCAGAAGTAATTATTTTCAAGTAAAGAACTTCAAACTACAAACTTAGATTTGATTTCCAAATTTACATTATTAAGATCCAAATTAGAAAATTTGAAGTAAAAAACTTTAAACTCATATCTTAGTCTTGTTTTACAAATTTACTAGTCTAGAATAAGACTAGAATAAGTCTAGAATAAGTTATTTTGAAGTAAAAAACGTCAAACTATTAACTTAGATCTGATTTTCAAATTGTCATTTCTAAAATCAGTAGTAGATAATTTCAAGTAAAGAACTGCAAACTAATAACTTAGTTTTAATTCACAAATTCACTATACTAAAATTAGACTTAGTTATTTAGGAGTAAAGAACGTCAAACTATTAACTTAAATCTGATTTTGAAATGTCATTTCTAAAATCAGAAGTAGATATTTTCAAGTAAAGAACTTTAAACTAATAATTTAGCTTTGATTAACAAATTGATTATTCTAAATCAAGACTTAGTTATTTTGAAGTAAAGAACGTCAAGCTATTAACTTAGATCTGATTTTTAAATTGTAATTTCTAAAATCAGAAGTAATAATTTTCAAGTAAAGAACTTCAAACTACAACCTTAGATTTAATTTCCACATTTACATAACTAAGATCCGAATTAGAAAATTTGAAGTAAAAAACTTTAAACTAATAACTTAGTTTTGATTTACAAATTCACAAGTCTAAAATAAGACTTAGTTATTTTGAAGTAAAGAACGTCAAACTATTAACTTAGATCTGATTTTCAAATTGTCATTTATAAAATCAGAAGTAGATATTTTTAAGTAAAGTATTTCAAACTAATAACTAAGTTTTGATTTAGAAATACACTATTCTAAAATGAGACTTATCTATTTTGAAGTATAAAACGTCAAACTATTCACTTAGATCTGATTTTCAACTTGTCACTTCTTAAATCAGATGTGGATATTTCAAAGTAAAGAACTTCAAACTAATAACTTAGTTTTGATTTCCAAATTCACTATTCTTAAGTAAGACTTAATTATTTTGAAGTAAAGAACGTCAAACTAATAACTATATCTGATTTTCAAATAGTCATTTCTAAAATCAGTAGTAGATATTATCAAGTAAAGAACTTCAAACTAATAACTTATTTATGATTTACAAATTTACTAACTTTCTTATGTGCTACGAAGCGTGTTAGACGTGTTTCAAAGTGCTCCGTTATCGTAAGATTAATACCTGGCCATATACAACTTGATAGAATTATTCTTTGAATATTCAATATAATTAAATTATAATCAGGACTAACTATTGAATTTTTTAGACATTTTAACCGTACCTCGGGCGGTTAAGTAGAAAAAACTAGAAAAATATGACATCAAACAGTACCGATGCAAGTCAACCTAATTTAAACCAAGAACAGTTACAAACAAAAAACCTATTACAAGTAAATATTAACAATATGGAAATATCAGTAAGCAATGATCACCCATGGCAAGTAGTGACAAATAACAAACGAAAACGAGTTATCAGTCCAGACACAGAGCTTCCACCGCTAACACTATCAAGAAGATACCTACCACTTGCTATCCTCAGTGGCAAAAGTACAACCGTTAATAACTTAGAAATTAATAATATAGAACCAATACAACAATCCAAAATTGATAAACCACCTCCTATCTTTGTGCACGGCGTAATCAATTACCAAGACATGATTAAAAATTTTAATGCCGTAGTGGAACAGGAACAAATTACAACAAAATCCTTAACAAATAATGTCGTCAAAATCAATGCCAAAACTGTAGATAGCTACCGTAAACTAATAAGACATATGAAGGATGAAAATATAATTCATCACACTTACCAATTGAAAGAGGAAAGAGCATATCGAGTAGTAATAAGACATCTTCATCAAACAACACCTATAAACGAAATTCAAGATGAATTGGAAAGTAAAGGCTACAAAATAAGAAACATTGTAAATATTAAACATCGTTCAACGAAAGAGTCATTACCTCTATTCTTTGTGGATCTCGAACCAGCGGAGAACAATAAAAGTATCTATGACTTAAAATATCTACAAAATAGAACCATTCGGGTTGAACCACCGTACAGAAATACTGACATAGTCCAATGCCAGATGTTCAACCATACCAAAACCTATTGTAATCGCCCTTTTGCATGTGTTAAATGTGGTGGATCACACGATACAAAATTTTGCAAAAAAGCAGAAGATATACCAGCTACTTGCTATTTATGTAATGGACCTCACCCTGCAAGTTATAAAGGATGTCATGTATATCGAGATTTACAAGACAAATTTAACAAAGACCAACAACAGAAAAGTAGACAAACCACACCTAGCTTCTACAGTGCCAGACCAAGAGAACCCATTCGAACAAATGAACCTACAACTTCACAAACTTATTATAACTCAAATAACCAACAAACGTACTCAGAAGCAACAAGGAATAAACAACATGATCCAACAAGTCACCCCGAAGACATTCCGTTATCCAAATTTCTTAACGAATTTAAAGAAATGTTCCAACAACTCATGCAACAGAACAACATGATGATAAATTTACTCAACACAGTCATACAAAAACTAATACGATAATGGCAGACTTTCTACAAATTGCCTTATGGAATGCTAATGGCTTCCACACATCAAAAGTTCGGGAAACTGAACTATTCATAAAAACTTATAATATCGATATCTTACTCATATCCGAGACGCACTTCACTTCAAGATCATTTATAAAAATTCGTCACTACAAAATATATTCTACTAATCACCCGGACGGAACGGCTCATGGAGGAACTGCCATAATAATTAGAGAATCCCTAATTCACCACGAACTAAACAAATATGAAACTGAACATCTTCAAGCTACTACAATCCAAATAAACAAGTTACATAACTCACTAAAAATTGCAGCAGTCTACTGCCCACCTAGACACAATATTAAGGAAGATGATCTGAAACCCTTCTTTGAGTCACTAGGCAACAAGTTCATTGTAGGTGGGGATTATAATGCAAAACATACACACTGGGGATCCAGATTAATAACCACCAAAGGTAGAGAATTCCTAAAGATTATTAATGCGAAAAGCTACCATACAGTTTCGACAGGCGAGCCAACATATTGGCCTACTGATGTAAATAAAATTCCTGACCTACTGGATTTTTACATTACCAGCGGAGTCTCTACTAATTTTATGGAAATTCAATCAAACCTTGAATTGACTTCGGATCATACTCCAGTTTTATTGACGATTAGTAATATGGTTATTAAAAAACGACAAAAAGTATCTTTTTACAATAGGAAAACCAACTGGGACCAATTTAAAGATCACGTAGTACAAAAACTGGACTTTACGCTACCTATTAAAACAAAACAGGAACTAGAAGAAGCTACAAACCACTTTATAACAACAATTCAAGATGCTAGTTGGAAATCGACTCCCACGCAAGAAGAAAAACCAGGTAATGAGAACAACATACCTATGCACATAAGACAAATATTAAAAGAAAAAAGAAGAGCCAGAGCTAGATGGCATTTAAGTAACAATCCTCGAGATAAAACCGAATTTAATCGAATAGCGAATAAACTTAAAAAACTAATTAAAGAAGCTAAAAATGAAACATTTAATCATTATCTAAGTAACTTGTCGGTGAAAGATAACTCTATTTGGAATGCTACAAAAAGCTTTAAAAGACCTCAAATTACCATTCATCCTCTTCGCAATCCCAACAATTCTTGGGCAAGAACAAATATGGAAAAAGCTGAACTGTTTGCTCAACATCTAACGGAGGTCTTTCAATCCTATTCTGACGAAACAGATGAAGATGTCGAACAATACCTTGACGCTCCTCTACAGATGTCCTTACCAATAAGGAAAATCAAGCAAACTGAAGTCGAACAACAGATAAGAAGACTAAACAAGACCAAGGCTCTTGGATATGATCTTATAACGGGTAAAGTCCTCTCTGAATTACCCAAGGTAGGAATAAAATTTTTGACAATCTTATTTAACTCTATCCTAAGATTATCGTATTGGCCATTACAATTAAAATTTGCCAAAATTATACTTATTTTAAAACCAGGAAAACCACCCACGGAGCCTTCATCATATCGACCAATAAGCTTGCTGATAATAATATCTAAGTTGATGGAAAAAATTATCCTAAAACGATTGAATGACAACAACCTGCTAGATGATTTAATACCAAATCATCAATTTGGATTTAGACGTCAACACTCAACTGTTCAGCAATGCCATCGAATAGTAGACACTATCTATAGAAAAAATAACGGTAAATGAAATGAAATTTCAAAAATCCTAATTGTCGACCGTAAAAACTAAGAATAAGAAATAAATAGTTGAGATAGAGGTCGTTATAATCTACAAAGTAGATGAATTTTAAAATACAAATTTGTAGCAGGACATCGGTAGTCAGGACCGTATTAGGAATCAATAACGAATGAAACAAATAGAAAGAAAAAAAATTATTAAATTCAAACGCCTTAACGAACGACATGTTTCGGACTATTCGTGGTATTACCCAACGAAATTGACCTCATCGGGCTCATATTGACAAAGAGCATATAAAATTAAACTTACCATTTCATTCAACCGTTCATGTAAACCTTCCACGTGCTCTACACTAACCGAATGCCATACTAAGAAAATGTATTTTGAAAGTTAGTAAGCGTCCACTAGGGATATCTAAACTTACAAGTCTGTTATCTCACCAAACTAAAAAATAACGGTAAATGAAATGAAATTTCAAAAATCCTAATTGTCGACCGTAAAAACTAAGAATAAGAAATAAATAGTTGAGATAGAGGTCGTTATAATCTACAAAGTAGATGAATTTCAAAATACAAATTTGTAGCAGGACATCGGTAGTCAGGACCGTATTAGGAATCAATAACGAATGAAACAAATAGAAAGAAAAAAAATTATTAAATTCAAACGCCTTAACGAACGACATGTTTCGGACTATTCGTGGTATTACCCAACGAAATTGACCTCATCGGGCTCATATTGACAAAGAACATATAAAATTAAACTTACCATTTCATTCAACCGTTCATGTAAACCTTCCACGTGCTCTACACTAACCGAATGCCATACTAAGAAAATGTATTTTGAAAGTTAGTAAGCGTCCACTAGGGATATCTAAACTTACAAGTCTGTTATCTCACCAAACTAAAAAATAACGGTAAATGAAATGAAATTTCAAAAATCCTAATTGTCGACCGTAAAAACTAAGAATAAGAAATAAATAGTTGAGATAGAGGTCGTTATAATCTACAAAGTAGATGAATTTCAAAATACAAATTTGTAGCAGGACATCGGTAGTCAGGACCGTATTAGGAATCAATAACGAATGAAACAAATAGAAAGAAAAAAAATTATTAAATTCAAACGCCTTAACGAACGACATGTTTCGGACTATTCGTGGTATTACCCAACGAAATTGACCTCATCGGGCTCATATTGACAAAGAACATATAAAATTAAACTTACCATTTCATTCAACCGTTCATGTAAACCTTCCACGTGCTCTACACTAACCGAATGCCATACTAAGAAACATCCGAAACATGTCGTTCGTTAAGGCGTTTGAATTTAATAATTTTTTTTTCTTTCTATTTGTTTCATTCGTTATTGATTCCTAATACGGTCCTGACTACCGATGTCCTGCTACAAATTTGTATTTTGAAATTCATCTACTTTGTAGATTATAACGACCTCTATTTCAACTATTTATTTCATATTCTTAGTTTTTACGGTCGACAATTAGGATTTTTGAAATTTCATTTCATTTACCGTTATTTTTTAGTTTGGTGAGATAACAGACTTGTAAGTTTAGATATCCCTAGTGGACGCTTACTAACTTTCAAAATACATTTTCTTAGTATGGCATTCGGTTAGTGTAGAGCACGTGGAAGGTTTACATGAACGGTTGAATGAAATGGTAAGTTTAATTTTATATGTTCTTTGTCAATATGAGCCCGATGAGGTCAATTTCGTTGGGTAATACCACGAATAGTCCGAAACATGTCGTTCGTTAAGGCGTTTGAATTTAATAATTTTTTTTCTTTCTATTTGTTTCATTCGTTATTGATTCCTAATACGGTCCTGACTACCGATGTCCTGCTACAAATTTGTATTTTGAAATTCATCTACTTTGTAGATTATAACGACCTCTATCTCAACTATTTATTTCTTATTCTATCTATAGAACCCTAGAAGGAAAAGAATTTTGTTCGGCAGTCTTTCTGGATATAAAACAAGCTTTTGATAAAGTATGGCATAAAGGACTTCTTTTCAAAATCAAACACGCTTTACCAAACCATTACTATCAAATTCTGAAATCTTATTTGGAGAATCGAAGTTTTCAAGTTCAACAAGACGAAGATGTTTCTGAAATTTATACCATATTATCAGGAGTTCCACAAGGAAGCGTACTTGGGCCAGTGCTGTACTTACTGTTTATTGCGGATTTACCCACCACCTTGTTTACAGAATTGTTCACATTTGCAGATGACACTAGCATACTAGCAAGACATAGCGATGCAAAGCGCGCTTCCGAACTGCTACAAATACATTTGACTGAACTACAAAATTGGTTATCTAAATGGAGAACAAAAGTAAATGAAACCAAATCCATCCACGTTACATTTACTCTAAATCGTTCGGAATGTCCACCTGTATATATCAATGATGTAGCCATACCTCAAAAGACAGAAGTAAAATATTTAGGATTGCACTTAGATAAAAGACTTACATGGAAAACCCATATTAAAAAAAAGAGAAAAGAAATGGATATAAAACTAAAAAAGATGTATTGGCTACTTGGAAAAAAGTCTATTCTATCGATAGAAAATAAAACACTGGTATACAAGGTTATCATCAAGCCAATCTGGACGTACGGAATAGAACTGTGGGGATGCGCCAGCATGTCCAACATAAAAATTATACAAAGATTTCAATCAAAAGCCCTCCGTATGATGCTAGATGCACCATGGTATATTACTAACCAAACTCTCCACACTGACCTAGGCATTAACTACATCCAAGATGAAATACGAAAACGAGCAGAAAAACATGACCTAAGACTTCAAGATCATCCCAATCCTAGTACGACACAACTTTTAGAAGAAAATATATTCAGACGCCTTAAAAGAAAATACCCTCGGGATCTGCTGTCATAAACTAACTGGATATGGGTAATGCCGATGGGCCTATTCCCCTGCTTGACAAGAGAGAACAAATCAACTCATAGGAAACTTTATAATATTTATTTGTTGTAAATTATTCTGATTGTTGATATAAGCAATATAAATATAAAGAAAATGACAATTTGTAAATCAGATCTAAGTTAGTAGTTTGACGATTTTTATTTCAAAATTACTAATGCCCGGTTGCAACAGCCAAAAAACAGTCCGTTAAATCGGCCGATCGACCGTAAATTGAAGCTTTCGTGTTGCACCACCTAAAATCGGTCCGTTAATCGATTGATTTTACAGACAGAATTAATCAACCGTTTTCGAGCGATAATTGCAAATACGGACCGTTTTTAACAGTAACCTCATTATATTGCTTATTACTATTTATTTATTTTTGTGACGTTTAAAGTTTTTTTGAAATCTTTTTAATTCTTTGTATTGTATTAACTTAATACTACTAAATTAATATAAAATCTTTTTTACATTTGTTTATATTAGTAGGTTGGACTATATTAAAATGTTGCAATGTTATTGTATTTTAATGTGAATTTTAATAATAGACCATAAGCTATGGATACGTCTTCATCTTCTTCATCTGATGATGAACTCGACCGCATATTGGAATCGTAAATATTTGATAATAGAGTAATTTGTCTCTTTATAGTAGCCAAAATTTTTTCTTGACTCGGATGCATAACCGAACTTGGCCCAGGATCTCCACCAGTTTTATATCTTTCCACCTATAAAAAAAGGTTGTTAAATAGAGCCGATACAATTATTTAAAAAAATATGGATACATACTTTTTCATTACAAACTTGTTTCTACAGTTTTCTCTTTATATTTTCGTATAAATTTTTCAACTGTTTACCACTCCGAGGCATGTTAATGTTGAAAGAATTATATTCTTTAACAACGTTTTCTCATGCTTCCATTTTTTACTTGTTGGTCACTCCATCAGTTTATTTATTTTCGATGATCCCTTTGTACCGTAAGATCACATCAATGACGGAATCTTTCTCCAATTGTGTGAAGTGGTGATTAATATTTTCCATTTTTCACAAATTTATTATAATTGAAAATGAAATATAACAATTATGGAATAATAATAAATGACATAACAAATTTACATAAGCTGTGTTGATTTATCATTTAAATGAGAAATACGCTTAAAACTATTTTAAAATATTAATTTCTACTTACTTTTAGCTTTTCTTTATCAACAAACCTGCTAACATTTTGTCATCGAAGTCACAACCACGGTGACAATACATTATTAACAATATATATATTATTAATTAATATTATTAATACTACATATATTAACTTTTAGATTCAGTGCTAACTTCACTTTAGCATAAAGAGTCGGTTAAAGAACCAACTGTTTTTTTTGCTGGTGCAACTAGTGTTTTGAAAAATCAGAGAATCATCGATTAATCAGCCGATCGGCGGTTGTTCAATCGACTGTTTCTACAGTCGGTTGGTGCAACCGAGCATAAGTCTTTCTTTAGAATAGTGAATTTGTAAATCAAAACTAAGTTATTAGTTTGAAGTTCTATACTTGAAAATATCTACTCTTGATTTTAGAAATGTCAATTTTAAAATCAGAACTAAGTTAATAGTTTGACGTTCTTTAGTTCAAAATATCTAAGTCTTATTTTAGAATAGTGAATTTGTAAATCAAAACTAAGTTTTTAGTTTGAAGTTTTTTACTTTGAAATATCTACTTCTGATTTTAGAAATAACTATCTAAAAATCAGATCTAAGTTAATAGTTTGACGTTTTGTACTTCAAAATAAATAAGTCTTATTTTAGAATAGTGAATTTGTAAATCAAAACTAATTAATTAATTTAAAGTATTTTACTTAAAAATATCTAAGTCTGATTTTAGAAATGACAATTTGAAAATCAGATCTAAGTTAATAGTTTGACGATTTTTACTTCACTATAACTAAGACATACGTTATGATAGTGAATTTGTAAATCAAAACTAACTTATGAAATTGAAGTTTAATACTTGAAAATATCTACTTCTGATTTTAGTAATCACAATTTAAAAATCAGATCTAAGTTAATAGTTAGACGTTCTTTGGGGTCCGACGGCTAGTACGGGTCTCGGGGGCTACATGCCTTGCCAGAAAGTGTGCAGCAACAAAACCCCGAGTAAGGCCTGTCTCACTAAGAGCTCTGCTAGCAAGTTTTCTTCCACCTCCTCGTGGTGGACCCTGGGTAATGCCAACGGAAGAGTGCGAAAAGCGAGCTTCCGGCGCTTGAAAACTGGAACAACCTGGCTAAGGGTAGGAGGCCCCGACAGAAATCTCCAAAAGATGAACCTAGCATGAAAATGGACAAAGATAATGAAACGATGATTACGGTGCAGGGGAGGGATACCCCAATACCGGTCGGGGCGGGTGGACTTGGAGCGGGCCCCCACCGACCGTCAGCAAGCGACCGTTCTACGTCTCAAGTAGTTAACCAGGCTGGGACGTACTCACCAGCAACTGGAAGAGGACGAGAAGATCTTAGAAAACATATTTCTAAAATAATTGACTTTCTCCAACAGAAAGAATGTAAGAATGTTCCAGTGTCTTTAAAAACCATGCTGACACAAATGCAAAGAAAAATTGAAAAGATAAGCACTGAAGAAGTTAGAAAACCGTCAGAAGAAGTTTCCCCAATAATGGCGGAGCTAGTACAGGAAATAGGCAAACAGGGAATGCTAATAAAAGATCTGTCATCGCAAGTAGCACTGTGCAACAAGGAAGTCGCAAAGGTAATGACTGAGGCGCGTCTTTATCCGGATCCGGATCTTTAGACCGGATCCCAACACAGAAGGTGTTGAATTGCAGATCGAAGTACTGAGAACAGTCGAAATGAATGTAAAGGCTACCCTAGAAAAAGTTCAAACTATGGACGACGCCGTGGGGTCTTTGACTCAGTCGTTGGAAACTATTCATGAAAGGCAGTTTGAGACATCCTTCACACCCGAGCAGATGGATAGGATGCAAGAGCTGGTAGATCAAATGAAGTCGCTAGGCAAAAAAGTGGGCGAAGTACAAAAACACCTAGAAGCCGCAGAAGAAAGATGCACCAAAATCTGCGTCAACCAGTCAACAAGCATCTCGGGACTCAGGCCCGAGCTCGCCGAGGAAACAATGAAAAACAATTTCCCTCAAAGTTTAGCAACCAGGCTGACGCAGAAACCTCTAGCTGCAAGCAGTCCCTACCCAACCGCAAAAGTCGCCAATGAGATAGAAAACAGCCAATCCGAGAAAAACGACGGATTTATTGACCCTCTTGAGAAGATTCGTAACAAGAGAGCTAAAGCAAAACAACGTACAAAAGAAAGAAAAGAGAAAGCTGAAGAGATGGAGAAGGCTGCAACTATTAATAAAACATCAAAACATAAAGAAAATAAAAAACCTCCGGCGCTACTCATTAAAGCTACCGAGACTCTCTCTTACAAAGAAGTCCTAACAAAGCTAAAAGATTGCCTAAAGAACAGTGGCGACACGGTAGTCAAGGTGGTCAAAACAAAAGGCGGTGACGTCCTTGTCGAACCCAGAATTGGAAATGACAACACGCAGTTCTACGAAAAGCTCAGCGAAAAAATGGGCGAGATACAGATACACAAACTCTTCCACAAAATTGACGTAAAGATATTAGATCTTGACGAACTGGTAGACGAAGAAGAAGTTATAGCATGTCTGAGACGTTATGTTGGCCAAGAGAGATACCTACACCTACGATCTCTCCGCCCAGCTTTTGGTGGCACCCAAATGGCGGTGGTTAGCTGCGATGAGATGGCAGCGGGCAAACTACTAGAGCTCGGCAGAGTGACTGTTGGAATGATTTCCGGCTGTAGAGTCCGACAGTTTTTTCTTGGGTTCTGCCCAAGATGTTGGGGCGATGGACACCCGGCATCTAGCTGCACAGGAGCTAGAGGCGACAGATGTCTCAACTGCGGCGAACAAGGCCACAAGATCGCAAGCTGCAAAGCGAACACGAATTGCTACGACTGCGGGGGCGCACACCGAACAAACGGACGGGAGTGCACGGGCCTTAACAGAAGTTCAGATGCTGCAAATTAACCTAAATTGTGCAAAAGCTGCCCAGGACCTCCTGTATGAGACTATGCACAGAAGAAACATTGGTGTCGCGATCATCAGCGAATCAAACCAACGATGGGCAGCAAGTCCGACTGCAGATCGAATTATTAGTCTGGATGGCAAATCGGCTTTAATTGTGGCGGCCGATATAGAGATAAGGGGACGAGGCATTGGTAACACCTTCGTATGGATAAATCTTGGTGAATACGATGTTTATTCCTGCTACCACTCACCAAACGAGCAGCGGCAAGTAGTAGAGAACGAGTTATTGGCACTGTTTGAGGAAATTAGGACAAGAGGCAGACCTGCTATAATAGGTGGAGATTTCAATGCCAAATCGCCTGAGTGGGGAATCCCCAAAGTAGAAAACTCAGACCAACAGAGAACGGAAGATCAAAGAGGGACTCTGCTATCCGAGCTAATTGTGGAGTATGAAATGGTCGTACTAAACGAAGGCGAACAACCAACCTTCGAAAGAGGAGCGTGTAGATCTATACTTGACGTCACCCTGGCCACCCAGTCGCTCTCGAACCGCGTTTCTAATTGGATGGTGCTGGATGAAGAAACGTCTAATGATCACCGCTACGTGCAGTTCCAAGTACTTCTGATTTTAGAAATGACAATTTGAAAATCAGATCTAAGTTAATAGTTTGACGTTCTTTACTTCAATATAACTAAGTCTTATTTTAGACTAGTGAATTTGTAAATCAAAACTTAGTTATTAGTTTAAAGTTTTTTATTTTAAATTTACTAATTCGGATCTTAGTAATGTAAACTTCGAAATGATATCTAAGGTTGTAGTTTAAAGTTCTTTACTTGAAAATATCTACTTCTGATTTTAAAAATGATAATTTGAAAATCAGATATAAGTTAATAGTTTGACGTTTTTTACTTCAAAATAACTAAGTCTTATTTTAGTATAGTGAATTTGTAAATCAAAGCTATGTTATTAGTTTGAAGTTCTTTACTTGAAAATATCTACTACTGATTTTAGAAATGGCAATTTGAAAATTAGAGCTACGTTAATAGTTTGACGTTTTTTACTTCAAAATAACTAAGTCTTATTTCACACTAGTGAATTTGTAAATCAAAACTAAGTTATAAGTTTAAAGTTATTTACTTTGAAATATCTGCCTTCTGATTTAAGAAATGACAATTTGAAAATCAGATCTAAGTGTGACGTTCTTTACTTTAAAATAGATAAGTCTTATTTTAGAATAGTGTATTTCTAAATCCAAACTAAGTTATTAGTTTGAAGTACTTTACTTAAAAATATCTACTTCTGATTTAAAAAATGACAATTTGAAAATCAGATCTAAGTTAATAGTTTGACGTTCTTTACTTCAAAATATATAAGTCTTATTTTAGAATACTGTATTTGTAAATCAAAACTAAGTTATTAGTTTGAAGTACTTTACTTAAATATATCTACTTCTGATTTTAGAAATGACAATTTGAAAATCAGATCTAAGTTAATAGTTTGACGTTCTTTACTTCAAAATAGATAACTCTTATTTTAGAATACTGTATTTGCAAATCAAAACTTAGTTGTTAGTTTGAAGTTCTTTATTTGAAAATATCTGCTTCAGATTTTAGAAATGACAATTTGCAAATCAGATCTAAGTTAATAGTTTGACGTTCTTTACTTCAAACCAACTAAGTCTTATTTTAGTATAGAGAATTTGTAAATCAAAACTAAGTTATTAGTATGAAGTTCTTTACTTGATAAAAACTACTACTGACTTTAGAAATGACAATTAGAAAATCAGATCTAAGTTAATAGTTGGACGTTCTTTACTTCAAAATAACTAAGTCTTATTTTAGACTATTGAATTTGTAAATCAAAACTAAGTTATTAGTTTAAAGTTTTTTATTTCAAATTTACTAATTCGGATCTTAGTAATGTAAATTTGGAAATCAAATCTAAGGTTGTAGTTTCAAGTTCTTTACTTGAAATTATCTACTTCTGATTTTAGAAATGACAATTTGAAAATCAGGTCTAAGTTAATAGTTTGACGTTTTTACTTCAAAATAGATAAGTCTTATTTTAGAATACTGTATTTCTAAATCAAAACTAAGTTATTAGTTTGAAGTTTTTTACTTGAAAATATCTACTTCTGATTTTAGAAATGACAATTTGTAAATCAGATCCAAGTTAATAGTTTGACGTTCTTTACTTCAAAATAACTATGTCTTATTTTAGAATAGTGAATTTGTAAAGCAAAACTAAGTTATTAGTTTAAAGTTTTTTACTTCAAATTTTTTAATTCGGATCTTAGTAATGTAAATGTGGAAATTAAATCTAAGGTTGTAGTTTGAAGTTCTTTACTTGAAAATGATCATTTCTGATTTTGGAAATTACAATTTGAAAATCAGATCTAAGTTAATAGTTTGACGTTCTTTACTTCAAAACAACTAAGTCTTATTTTAGTATAGTGAATTTGTAAATCAAAACTAAGTTATTAGTATGAAGTTCTTCACTTGAAAAAACTACCACTGATTTTAGAAATGACAATTTGAAAATCAGATCTAAGTTAATAGTTTGATGTTCTTTACATCAATATAACTAAATTTTATTTTAGAATAGTTAACTTGTAAATCAAAACTAAGTTATTAGTTTGAAGTTTTTTACTTGAAAATATCTACTTCTGATTTTAGAAATACAATTTGAAAATCAAATCTAAGTTAATAGTTTGTCGTTCTTTACTTCAAAATAACTAAGTTTTATTTTAGAATAGTGAATTTGTAAATCAAAACTAAGTTATTAGTTTGAAGTTCTATACTTGAAAATATCTACTCCTGATTTCAGAAATGACCATTTGAAAATCAGAACTAAGTTAATAGTTTGACGTTCTCTACTTCAAAATAACCAAGTCTTATTTAAGAATAGTGAATTTGTTTTTTACTTCAAATTTTCTAATTCGGATCTTAGTAATGTCAATGTAAAAATTAAATCTAAGATTGTAGTTTGAAGTTCTTTACTTGAAAATATCTACTTCTGATTTTAGAAATGACAATTTAAAAATCAGATCTAAGTTAATAGTTTGACGTTCTTTACTTCTAAATAACTAAGTCATATTTTAGTATAGTGAATTTGTAAATTAAAACTAAGTTATTAGTTTGAAGTTCTTTACTTGAAAATATCTACTACTGATTTTAGAAATGACAATTTGAAAATCAAATCTAATGTAATAGTTTGACGTTCTTTACTTCAAAATAACTAAGTCTTATTTTAGACTAGGAAATTTGTAAATCAAAACTAAGTTATTAGCTTAAAGTTTTTTACTTCAAATTTACTAATTCGGATCTTAGTAATGTAATTAGTAATGTACAATCTAAGGTTGAAGTTTGAAGTTCTTTACCTGAAAATATCTACTTCTGATTTTAGAAATTACAATTTGAAAATCAGGTCTAAGTTAATAGTTTGACGATTTTTACTTCAAAATAACTAAGTCTTATTTTAGACTAGTAAATTTGTAAATCATAAATAAGTTATTAGTTTGAAGTTCTTTACTTGAAAATATCTACTACTGATTTTAGAAATGACAATTTGAAAATCAGATATAATTATTAGTTTGACGTTCTTTACTTCAAAATAACTAAGTCTTACTTTATAATAGTGAATTTGTAAATCAAAACTAAGTTATTAGTTTGAAGTTCTTTACTTTGAAATATCTACTTTTGATTTAAGAAATGCCAATTTGAAAATCAGATCTAAGTTAATAATTTGACGTTCTTTACTTCAAAGCAACTAAGTCTTATTTTAGTATAGTGTATTTGTAAATAAAAACTATGTTATTAGTTTGAAGTTCTTTACTTGAAAATATCTACTACTGATTTTAGAAATGACAAATTGAAAATCACATCTAAGTTAATAGTTTGACGTTCTTTACTTCAAAATAACTAAGTCTTATTTTAGACTAGTGAATTTGTAAATCAAAACTAAGTTATTAGTTTAAAGTTTTTACTTCAAATTTACTAATTCGGATCTTAGTAATGTAAAATTGGAAATCAAATCTAAGGTTGTAGTTTAAAGTTTTTTACTTGAAAATATCTACTTCTGATTTTAGAAAATACAATTTGAAAATCAGATCTAAGTTAATAGTTTGACGTTCTTTACTTCAAAATAACCAAGTCTAATTTTAGAATAGTGAATTGGTAAATCAAAGTTAAGTTATTAGTATGAAGTTCTTCACTTGAAAAAAACTACCACTGATTTTAGAAATGACAATTTGAAAATCAGATGTAAGTTTATAGTTTGACGTTCTTTACTTCAAAATAACTAAGTCTTACTTTAGAATAGTGTATTTGTAAATTAAAACTATGTTATTAGTTTGAAGTTCTTTACTTGAAAATATCTACTACTGATTTTAGAAATGGCAAATTGAAAATCACATCTAAGTTAATAATTTGACGTTCTTTACTTCAAAATAACTAAGTCTTATTTTAGACTAGTGAATTTGTAAATCAAAACTAAGTTATTAGTTTAAAGTTTTTTACTTCAAATTTACTAATTCGGATCTTAGTAATGTAAAATTGGAAATCAAATCTAAGGTTGTAGTTTAAAGTTTTTTACTTGAAAATATCTACTTCTGATTTTAGAAAATACAATTTGAAAATCAGATCTAAGTTAATAGTTTGACGTTCTTTACTTCAAAATAACTAAGTCTAATTTTAGAATAGTGAATTGGTAAATCAAAGCTAAGTTATTAGTTTGAAGTTCTTTACTTGAAAACATCTACTTCTGATTTTAGAAATAACAATTTGAAAATCAGATCTAAGTTAATAGTTTGACGTTCTTTACTTCAAAATAACTAAGTCTTATTTTAGACTAGTAAATTTGTAAATCAAAACTAAGTTATTAGTTTAAAGTTTTTAACTTCAAATTTACTAATTTGGATCTTAGTAATGTAAAATTGGAAATCAAATCTAAGGTTGTAGTTTAAAGTTTTTTACTTGAAAATATCTACTTCTGATTTTGGAAATTACAATTTGAAAATCAAATCTAAGTTAATACTTTGACGTTCTTTACTTCAAAATAACTAAGTTTTATTTTAGAATAGTGTATTTGTAAATCAAAACTAAGTTATTAGTTTGAAGTACTTTACTTAAAAATATCTACTTCTGATTTTATAAATGACAATTTGAAAATCAGATCTAAGTTAATAGTTTGACGTTCTTTACTTCAAAATAACTAAGTCTTATTTTAGAATAGTGAATTTGTAAATCAAAACTAAGTTATTAGTTTAAAGATCTTTACTTGAAAATATCCGCTTCAGATTTTAGAAATTACAATTTGAAAATCAGATCTAAGTTATTAATTTGACGTTCTTTACTTCAAAACAACTAAGTCTTATTTTAGTATAGTGAATTTGTAAATCAAAACTAAGTTATTAGTATGAAGTTTTTCACTTGAAAAAAACTACCACTGATTTTAGAAATTACAATTTCAAAATCAGATCTAAGTTACTACTAAGTGACGTTCCTTACTTTAAAATAACCAAGTCTTATTTTAGAATACTGAATTTGTAAATCAAAGCTAAGTTATTAATTTAAAGTTTTTTACTTGAAAATATCTACTTCTGATTTTAGAAATTACAATTTGAAAATCAGATCTAAGTTAATAGTTTGACGTTCTTTACTTCAAAATAGCTAAGTCTTATTTTAGACTAGTGAATTTGTAAATCAAAACTAAGTTATTAGTTTAAAGTTTTTTACTTCAAATTTAATCTTGGTAATGTAAAATTGGAAATCAAATCTAAGGTTGTTGTTTAAAGTTTTTTGCTTGAAAATATCTACTTCTGATTTTAGAAATTACAATTTGAAAGTCAGATATAGTTATTACTTTGACGTTCTTTACTTCAAAATAACTAAGTCTTACTTTAGAATAGTGAATTTGTAAATCAAAACTAAGTTATTAGTTTGAAGTTCTTTACTTTGAAATATCTACTTCTGATTTAAGAAATGACAATTTGAAAATCAGATCTAAGTTAATAGTTTGACGATTTTTACTTCAAAATAACTAAGTCTTATTTTAGACTAGTAAATTTATAAATCAAAACTAAGTTATTAGTTTGAAGTTCTTTACTTTGATATATCTTCTTCTGATTTAAGAAATGACAATTTGAAAATTAGATCTAACTGAATAGTTTCACGTTCTTTACTTTAAAATAGATTAGTCTTATTTTAGAATAGCGTATTTGTAAACCAAAGCTAAGTTGTTAGTTTGAAGTTCCTTATCTGAAAATATCTGCTTCAGATTTTAGAAATGACGATTTGAAAATCAGATCTAAGTTAATAGTTTGACGTTCTTTACTTCAAAATAGATAAGTCTTATTTTAGAATACTGTATATGTAAAGCAAAACTAAGCTGTTAGTTTGAAGATTTTTACTTTAAATTATCTACTACTGATTTTAGAAATGACAATTTGAAAATCAGATCTAAGTTAATAGTTTGTCGTTCTTTACTTCAAAATAACTAAGTTTTATTTTAGAATAGTGAATTTGTAAATCAAAACTAAGTTATTAGTTTGAAGTTCTATACTTGAAAATATCTACTCCTGATTTCAGAAATGACAATTTGAAGTTCAGAACTAAGTTAATAGTTTGACGTTCTCTACTTCAAAATAACCAAGTCTTATTTTAGAATAGTGAATTTGTTTTTTACTTCAAATTTTCTAATTCGGATCTTAGTAATGTCAATGTAAAAATTAAATCTAAGATTGTAGTTTGAAGTTCTTTACTTGAAAATGATTACTTCTGATTTTAGAAATTACAATTTGAAAATCAGATCTAAGATAATAGTTTGACGTTTTTTACTTCAAAATAACTAAGTCTTATTTTAGAATACTCAATTTGTAAATCAAAGCTAAGTTATTAGTTTAAAGTTCTTTACTTGAAAATATCTACTTCTGATTTTAGAAATGACAATTTAAAAATCAGATCTAAGTTAATAGTTTGACGTTCTTTACTTCTAAATAACTAAGTCATATTTTAGTATAGTGAATTTGTAAATTAAAACTAAGTTATTAGTTTGAAGTTCTTTACTTGAAAATATCTACTACTGATTTTAGAAATGACAATTTGAAAATCAGATCTAATGTAATAGTTTGACGTTCTTTACTTCAAAATAACTAAGTCTTATTTTAGACTAGGGAATTTGTAAATCAAAACTAAGTTATTAGCTTAAAGTTTTTTACTTCAAATTTACTAATTCGGATCTTAGTAATGTAATTAGTAATGTACAATCTAAGGTTGAAGTTTGAAGTTCTTTACCTGAAAATATCTACTTCTGATTTTAGAAATTACAACTTGAAAATCAGGTCTAAGTTAATAGTTTGACGTTTTTTACTTCAAAATAACTAAGTCTTATTTTGAATAGTGAATTTGTGAATCAAAACTAAGTTATGACTTTGAAGTACTTTACTTAAAAATGTCTACTTCTGATTTTATAAATGATAATTTAAAAATCAGATCTAAGTTAATAGTTTGACGTTCTTTACTTCAAAATAACTAAGTCTTATTTTGAATAGTGAATTTCTGAATCAAAACTAAGTTATTAGTATAAAGTTCTCCACTTGAAAAAAGCTACCACTGATTTTAGAAATGGCAATTTGAAAATCAGATCAAAGCTAATAGTTAGACGTTCTTTACTTCAAAATAACTAAGTCTTATTTTAGAATACTGAAGTTGTAAATCAAAGCTAAGTTATTAATTTAAAGTTCTTTACTTGAAAATATCTACTTTTGATTTTAGAAATGACAATTTGAAAATCAGATCTAAGTTAATAGTTTGACGTTCTTTACTTCAAAATAGCTAAGTCTTATTTTAGACTATTGAATTGGTAAATCAAAGTTAAGTTATTAGTTTGAAGTTCTTTACTTGAAAATATCTACTTCTGATTTTAGAAATGACAATTTGAAAATCAGATCTAAGTTAATAGTTTGACGTTTTTTACTTCAAAATAACTAAGTCTTATTTTAGACTAGTGAATTTGTAAATCAAAACTAAGTTATTAGTTTGAAGTTCTTTACTTTGAAATATCTACTTCTGATTTAAGAAATGACAATTTGAAAATCAGATCTAAGGTAACAGTTTGACCTTCTTTACTTCTAAATAACTAAGTCTTATTTTAAACTAGTGAATTTGTAAATTAAAACTAATTTATTAGTTTGAAATTCTTTACTTGAAAATATATACTTCTGATTTTGGAAATGACAATTTGAAAATCAGATCTAAGTTAATAGTTTGACGTTCATTACTTTAAAATAACTAAGTCTTATTTTAGTATATTGAATTTGTAAATCAGAGCTAAGTGATTAGTTTGTAGTTCTTTACTTGAAAATATCTACTACTGATTTTAGAATTGACAATTTGAAAATCAGATATAGTTATTAGTTTGACGTTCTTTACTTCAAAATAATTAAGTCTTACTTTAGAATAGTGAATTTGGAAATCAAAACTAAGTTATTAGTTTGAAGTTCTTTACTTTGAAATATCTACTTCTGATTTAAGAAATGACAATTTGAAAATCAGATCTAAGGTAACAGTTTGACCTTCTTTACTTCTAAATAACTAAGTCTTATTTTAAACTAGTGAATTTGTAAATTAAAACTAATTTATTAGTTTGAAATTCTTTACTTGAAAATATATACTTCTGATTTTGGAAATGACAATTTGAAAATCAGATCTAAGTTAATAGTTTGACGTTCATTACTTTAAAATAACTAAGTCTTATTTTAGTATATTGAATTTGTAAATCAGAGCTAAGTGATTAGTTTGTAGTTCTTTACTTGAAAATATCTACTTCTGATTTTAGAAATGACAATTTGAAAATCAGATATAAGTTAATAGTTTGACGTTCTTTACTTCAAAATAACTAAGTTTTATTTTAGACTAGTGAATTTGTAAATCAAAACTAAGTTATTAGTTTAAAGTGTTTTACTTCAGTTTTACTAATTCGGATCTTAGTAATGTAAATTTGGAAATCAAATCTAAGGTTGTTGTTTGAAGGTCTTTACCTGAAAATATCTACTTCTGATTTTAGAAATTACAATTTGAAAGTCAGATCTAAGTTAATAGTTTAACGTTATTTACTTCAAAATAACTAAGTCTTATTTTAGACTAGTAAATTTGTAAATCATAAATAAGTTATTAGTTTGAAGTTCTTTACTTGAAAATATCTACTACTGATTTTAGAAATGACAATTTGAAAATCAGATATAATTATTAGTTTGACGTTCTTTACTTCAAAATAACTAAGTCTTACTTTATAATAGTGAATTTGTAAATCAAAACTTAGTTATTAGTTTATAGTTCTTTACTTTGAAATATCTACTTCTGATTTAAGAAATGACAATCTGAAAATCAGATCTAAGTTAATAATTTGACGTTCTTTACTTCAAAACAACTAAGTCTTATTTTAGTATAGTGTATTTGTAAATAAAAACTAAGTTATTAGTATGAAGTTCTTCACTTGAAAAAAACTACCACTGATTTTAGAAATAACAATTTGAAAATCAGATCTAAGTTAATAGTTTGACGTTCTTTACTTCAAAACAACTAAGTCTTACTTTAGAATAGTGCATTTGTAAATTAAAACTATGTTATTAGTTTGAAGTTCTTTACTTGAAAATATCTACTACTGATTTTAGAAATGACAAATTGAAAATCACATCTAAGTTAATAGTTTGACGTTCTTTACTTTAAAATAATAATATAACTAAATAACTAAGTCTTATTTTAGACTAGTGAATTTGTAAATCAAAACTAAGTTATTAGTTTAAAGTTTTTTACTTCAAATTTACTAATTCGGATCTTAGTAATGTAAAATTGGAAATCAAACCTAAGGTTGTAGTTTAAAGTTTTTTACTTGAAAATATCTACTTCTAATTTTAGAAAATACAATTTGAAAATCAGATCTAAGTTAATAGTTTGACGTTCTTTACTTTAAAATAACTAAGTCTAATTTTAGAATAGTGAATTGGTAAATCAAAGCTAAGTTATTAGTTTGACGTTCTTTACTTGAAAACATCTACTTCTGATTTTAGAAATAATAATTTGAAAATCAGATCTAAGTTAATAGTTTGACGTTCTTTACTTCAAAATAACTAAGTCTTATTTTAGAATACTGAATTTGTAAATCAAATCTAAGTTATTAATTTAAAGTTCTTTACTTGAAAATATCTACTTCTGATTTTAGAAATTACAATTTGAAAATCAGATCTAAGTTAATAGTTTGACATTCTTTACTTCAAAATAGCTAAGTCTTATTTTAGACTAGTGAATTTGTAAATCAAAACTAAGTTATTAGTATGAAGTTTTTTACTTGATAAAAACTACTACTGATTTTAGAAATGATAATTTGTAAATCAGATCTAAGTTAATAGTTTGACGTTCTTTACTTCAATATAACAAAGTCCTATTTTAGTATAGTGAATTTGTAAATCAAAGCTAAGCTATTAATTTGAAGTTCTTTACTTGAACATATCTACTTCTGATTTTAGAAATAACAATTTGAAAATCAGGTCTAAGTTAATAGTATGACGTTTTTTACTTCAAAATAACTAAGTCTTATTTTAGACTAGTGAATTTGTAAATCAAAACTAAGTTATTAGTATGAAGTTTTTTACTTGATAAAAACTACTACTGATTTTAGAAATGATAATTTGTAAATCAGATCTAAGTTAATAGTTTGACGTTCTTTACTTCAATATAACAAAGTCCTATTTATAGCTGTATTCTTTTTACCTATTTTATTTCCATCTCAGTTGCACAACTGAGATAAAGTGAGCTGAGACAAACTGAGATTAACTGAGTCAAAGTGAGAAAAAGATAAGGTAAAAAGAACAACAAAAATTTACTACTAAGTAAATTTTGAATTTAATTATTTTGAAGTTTGGTAGTACTAACCAAATTGTTTTTTTCTTATTGTATAATGTCAACATAAACTTCAAAAAGACGAATTAAAAATTTAAGGTGCAGTAGATATTAAAAAGATTGCAATAAGTGACAAGTTTAATTCAAATCAACCAATCCGGACAATTTTCCAATTTGTCTCAGTTGTAACACTTCAAAACAGCAAGATCAGTTTGGGTATAGAAGGGGATAATTTTGTCACGCAAAACTCAGTTCGGCACGGCACAGTACTTATGTCAAAGCGGTAAAAAAAACAGCCTTTCAACTGAGTAACTGAGTATCTCAGTACAATCTCATTAAAAATAGGTAAAAAGAATACAGCTTTAGTATAGTGAATTTGTAAATCAAAGCTAAGCTATTAATTTGAAGTTCTTTACTTGAAAATATCTACTTCTGATTTTAGAAATTATAATTTGAAAATCAGATCTAAGTTAATAGTTTGACGTTCTTTACTTCAAAATAACTAAGTCTTATTTTAGCTTAGTGAATTTGTAAATCAAAGCTAAGTTATTAATTTGAAGTTCTTTACTTGAACATATCTACTTCTGATTTTAGAAATAACAATTTGAAAATCAGATCTAAGTTAATAGTTTGACGTTCCTTACTTCAAAATGACTTAGTATTATTTTAGAATAGTGAATTTGTAAATCAAAACTAAGTTATTATTTTGTAGTTTTTTACTTTGAAATATCTACTTTTGATTTAAGAAATGACAATTTGAAAATCATATCTAAGTAATTTGTATTCTGTAATATCTAAGCAGTTTGACGTTCTTTACATCAAAATAATTAAATTTTATTTTAGAATAGTTAACTTGTAAATCAAAACTAAGTTATTAGTTTGAAGTTTTTTACTTGATAATATCTACTTCTGATTTTAGAAATGACAATTTGAAAATCAGATCTAAGTTAATAGTTTCACGTTCTTTACTTCAAAATAGATAAGTCTTATTTTAGAATACTGCATTTTTAAATGAAACTAAGTTATTAGTTTGAAGTACTTTACTTAAAAATATCTAATTCTGATTTTAGAAATAACAATTTGAAAATCAGATCTAAGTTAATAGTTTGACGTTCTTTACTTCAAAATTGATAAGTCTTATTTTAGAATACTGTATTTGTAAATCAAAACTAAGTTGTTAGTTTGAGGTTCTTTATTTGAAAATATCTGCTTTAGATTTTAGAAATGACAATTTGAAAATCAGATCTAAGTTAAAAGTTTGACGTTCTTTACATCAAAATAACTAAATTTTGTTTTAGAATAGTTAACTTGTAAATCAAAACTAAGTTATTAGTTTGAAGTTTTTTACTTGAAAATATCTACTTCTGATTTTAGAAATGACAATTTGAAAATCAGATCTAAGTTAATAGTTTGACGTTATTTACTTCTAAATAAATAAGTCTGATTTTAGAATACTGTATTTGTAAATCGCAACTAAGTTGTTAGTTTGAAGTTCTTTACTTGAAAATATCTGCTTCTGTTTTTAAAAATGATAATTTGAAAATCAGATCTAAGTTAATAGTTTGACGTTCTTTACTTGAAAATAACTAACTTTTATTTTAGTATAGTGAATTTGTAAATCAAAGCTATGTTATTAGTTTGAAGTTTTTTACTTGAAAATATCTACTACTGATTTTAGAAATGACAATTTGAAAATCAGAGCTATGTTAATAGTTTGACGTTCTTTACTTCAAAATAACTAAGTCTTATTTTAGAATAGTGAATTTGTAAATCAAAGCTAAGTTATTTGTTTAAAAATCTTTCCTTAAAAAAATCTACTTCTGATTTTAGAAATGACAATTTGAAAATCAGGTCTAAGTTAATAGTTTGACGTTTTTTACTTCAAAATTACCAAGTCTTATTTTAGACTAGTAAACTTGTAAATCAAAACTAAGTTATTAGTTTGAAGTTCTCTACTTGAAAATATCTACTACTGATTTTAGAAATGACAATTTGAAAATCAGATCTAAGTTAATAGTATGACGTTCTTTACTTCAAAATAGATAAGTCTTATTTTAGAATACTGTATTTGTAAATCAAAACTAAGTTGTTAGTTTGAAGTACTTTATTTGAAAATAACTGCTTTAGATTTTTGAAATGACAATTTAAAACTCAGATCTAAGTTAATAGTTTGACGTGCTTTACTTCAAAATAGATAAGTCTTATTTTAGAATAGTGTATTTCTAAATCCAAACTAAGTTATTAGTTTGAAGTACTTTACTTAAAAATTTCTACTTCTGATTTTAGAAATGACAATTTGAAAATCAGATCTAAGGTAATAATTTGACGTTCTTTACTTCAAAATAGATAAGTCTTATTTTAGAATACTGTATTTGTAAATCGCAACTAAGTTGTTAGTTTGAAGTTCTTTATTTGAAAATAGCTGCTTCAGATTTTAGAAATGACAATTTGAAAATCAGCTCTAAGTTGATAGTTTGACGTTCTTTACTTCAAAATAACTAAGTCTAATTTGAGACGATTGAATTTGTAAATCAAAACTAAGTTATTAGTTTAAAGTTTTTTATTTCAAATTTACTAATTCGGATCTTAGTAATGTAAATATCAAAATCAAATCTAAGGTTGTAGTTTGAAGTTCTTTACTTGAAAATATCTACTTCTGATTTTAAAAATGATAATTTGAAAATCAGATCTAAGTTAATAGTTTGACGTTCTTTACTTCAAAATAGATAAGTCTTATTTTGGAATACTGTATTTGTAAATAAAAACTAAGTTGTTAGTTTGAAGTACTTTATTTCAAAATATCTGCTACTGATTTTAGGAATGACAATTTGAAAATCAGATCTAAGTTAATAGTTTGAAGTTCTTTACTTCAAAATAACTATGTCTTATTTTAGCTTAGCGAATTTGTAAATCCAAACTAAGTTACTAGTTTAAAGTTCTTTATTTCAAATTTACTAATTCGGATCTTAGTAATGTAAACTACGAAATCAAATCTAAGGTTGTAGTTTAAAGTTCTTTACTTGAAAATATCTGCTTCTGTTTTTAAAAATGATAATTTGAAAATCAGATCTAAGTTAATAGTTTGACGTTCTTTACTTGAAAATAACTAACTTTTATTTTAGTATAGTGAATTTGTAAATCAAAGCTATGTTATTAGTTTGAAGTTCTTTACTTGAAAATATCTACTACTGATTTTCGAAATGACAATTTGAAAATCAGATCTAAGTTAATATTTTGACGTTCTTTACTTCAAAATTACCAAGTCTTATTTTAGAATAGTGAATTTGTAAATCAAAGCTAAGTTATTAATTTGAAGTTCCTTACTTGAACATATCTACTTCTGATTTTAGAAATAACAATTTGAAAATCAGATCTAAGTTAATAGTTTGACGTTCCTTACTTCAAAATAACTAAGTCTTATTTTAGAATAGTGAATTTGTAAATCGGAACTAAGTTATTAGTTTGAAGTTTTTTCCTTGAAAAAATCTACTTCTGATTTTAGAAATGACACTTTGAAAATCTGATCTAAGTTAATAGTTTTACGTTCTTTACGTCAAACAAGATAAGTATTATTGTAGAATAGTGTATTTGTAAATCTAAACTAAGTTATTAGTTTGAAGTTTTTTATTTCAGATTTACTAATTCGGATTTTAGTAATGTAAATTTGATAATCTAAACTAAGGATGTAGTTTTGAGTTCTTTACTTGAAAATATCTACTGCTGATTTTAGAAATGACAATTTGAAAATTAGATCCACGTTAATAGTTTGACGTTCTCTTCTTCAAAATAACTAAGTTTTATTTTAGACTAGTAAATTTGTAAATCAAAACTAAGTTATTAGTTTGAAGTTCTCTACTTGAAAATATCTACTACTGATTTTAGAAATGTCAATTTGAAAATCAGATCTAAGTTAATAGTTTGACATTCTTTACTTCAAAATAACTATGTGTTATTTTAGAATAGAGAATTTGTAAATCAAAACTAAGTTATTAGTTTGAAGTTCTTTACTTTGAAATATCTACTTTTTTTTTTAGAAATGACAATTTTAAATAAGATCCAAGTTAATAGTATGACGTTCTTTACTTCAAAATAGATAAGTCTTATTTTAGAATACTGTATTTGTAAATCAAAACTAAGTTGTTAGTTTGAAGTACTTTATTTGAAAATATCTGCTACAGATTTTAGAAATGACAATTTGAAAATCAGATCTAAGTTAATAGTTTGACGTTCTTTACTTCAAGATAGATAAGTCTTATTTTAGAATACTGTATTTGTAAATCAAAACTAAGTTGTTAGTTTGAAGTACTTTATTACTTGAGTACGTTACGCCACTGTCTGCGACAGTTTGCATATTAAGTAAGCTGTGAATTTGTTTCGAATTTTCGAAGCGAGGGTTTTGTTATTTGATTTAAATTGTGAAAGCGTTGCCACAAGTTTAGTGCTTGGGAATTAACAAGATTCCTGCAAAGAAAAACCAACACGTAAGGGTTTATAACCTCAAAATGTAATCATGGCAAACGCACAGGGTGCTATTCCGAAGACTCCAACTCAACGTAACCAGTTAAACGTACCCGCAATGGGTGATCAGAACTCGCAGGTTCAATATCTTCAACCACCTGTACATATTATGCAGCCAGGTTACCAGTTGCAGGTAGCACAGCACCCTCCTCCGTTACAACCCGCATTAGCATATGGCATGACATACTACAACCAAGATCACGCTGGGAATTCTCAAGTGAGTACACCACAATACACTCCACTTCATCAATATATTCCTACAGATACTTCTTTTCCACCGTTACCTCCACAAAGTCAGCAAGAAGAATGGAAAACTGCCCACAATAAAAAGCGAACTCGAAGCCCCGAGCAAAGTGTAAGAATCTACAAACAAAAAAAGGTTAGTGATTACTGGTTGAGCGCTCCTTTCAAAACACAAAACAGATATCAATATCTAGCGAAAGATGGAGAAAATGATGACGAAGTAAACGAAGTAAAAGATGATACCGAACCTTCCAAACCAAAACCTCCACCAATTTTTGTTGATGGCGTAACGAATATTAGACCGCTTATGGAACTACTAAATGAGGTAGGAAAGGACAGTTACACCATCAAAACACTTCAGCATAGTCAAGTTAAAATACAACCAACTCTTGCTGAACATTACAGCAGTATCACCAAAGAGCTGAAGGCAAAAGGCACCGATTTTTACACCTACAAACCAAAACAAGAAAGACACTTCCGAGTAGTTTTAAAGAACCTACACTCATCATCCGATACGGATCAACTTAAAACGGAACTACAAGAATTAGGACATACAGTTGTAAATATTTGGAACATAAAACATAGGGTTAGCAAAAACCCTTTGGATATGTTTTACATCGACCTCCAACAAAAAGAAAATAATAAAAAAATATACGAAATTGCACGTCTTATGAATTCCGTGGTAAAATTTGAAGCCCCACATGTAAAAAGAGAAATCCCGCAATGTGCAAAGTGCCAAAGATTTGGGCACACAAAAAACTACTGTCATAAACCCCCACGATGCGTCAAATGCACTGGCAACCATATGACTAATGAATGTTCAAGAAAAGAAAGAGATAATACGGTCAAATGTGTCAATTGCGAAGGTGCTCATCCCGCAAACTACAGAGGATGCTTAGTGCACAAACAAATTCAAGAGCGAATGTACCCGGCCCTACGAGAAAGAACAACTAATAGAAACTTGCAAAGAATTCAAACAAATGCTTCAAATAACAATGCTGAACAGACAAAAACACAAACTGAAATGCAGGCACTCCAAACCAACACTACTGTTAATAATACGCAACAATTAATAAGGCAACCACAGATGGTACAACCCGGCCTGCTATACTCCCAGCAAGCTGAACAAAATACATACCAAAGTCACCCAAATCAATACAACCAGCATACCGCAGTACAACAACCGAATGACTTAGAAGAACTCAAAGACATGATGAAAAAGCTAATGGAACAAATGGGAACTATGCTAAACTTGTTGACCACCTTAGTCGGAAAAATGAATTAATGGCCGAATTACTCAAAGTATCCACATGGAACGCCAACGGCTTGTGCAAACATGCACAAGAGCTTCAATTATTTCTAAAAATGCACAAAATAGACGTGATGTTAATATCCGAAACTCACTTCACTACAAAAAGTCATCTAAAAATACCCAACTACGTTATATACAATACGAATCACCCTGACGGAAGTGCCCATGGTGGATCAGCAATTATAATAAGAAAATGTATTAAACACTACGAACTTGATAAATACCAGTATGACTACCTCCAAGGTACCAGCGTAGTTGTTGAAGATAGACTGGGTAACTTAACTATTTCAGCTATATATTGCCCACCTAAACACAACAACAAGAGACATCACTATGGACACTTCTTCAGAACACTGGGCAACAAATTTATAGCTGGAGGCGACTTCAATTCTAAACATCTTCAGTGGGGATCAAGACATACAACTACCAAAGGAAAAGAACTGCTAGAAGCAATCAGATATAATAATATGTCGTACTTATCAACAGGTGAACCAACGTACTGGCCTACCGATAGAAATAAAACACCGGATTTGATTGATTTTATTGTAACAAAAGGCATAAACACAAAGCAGTGCAAGATGGAATCATCACTGGACCTAACATCTGACCACACACCAATCCTACTGACGATGTATTCACAAATTATTGGTAAGTCAAAGCAGCCTTCACTATTTAGTAATAAAACCAACTGGAATATCTTCAAAACGCATTTGGACGAACATATTCATTTAAACATAGCACTAAAATCAGAAAAAAATATAGAAAATGCAGTCGAACACCTGACCAAAACCATCCAGAATGCAGCTTGGTTTGCCACCCCTGACTGTAATGAAACCCATATAAAAGAAACAACTCCTATAGTAGTAAATCAAAAAATTTTCCAAAAACGAAAAGCGCGCAAACAATGGCAAATAACAAGAACAGCGGAGAACAAGAAAAAATTTAACAAGGCGGCTAAAGATCTTAAAACACTGCTTCTTAATCTCAAAAATCAAACATTCAAAGATTACATTAGTAAACTGTCAGCGACAAAAGCGACTAATTATTCTTTATGGAAGGCAACGAGAAATATGATGCGTCCACAACAACCTATACCTCCAATCAGAAAAGATAATGGACATTGGGCAAGAAACGACAAAGAGAAAGCTTCAGCTTTTGCAGAACACCTTGAAAACGTCTTCAAACCATTTCCATCAACATTAACAACAGACGAGACTTCTGACATCTATCATTACTTGGATGCACCACTCCAGATGGACTTACCAATCAAACAATTTAAAATAAAAGAAGTGAAACATATCATCACACAAGAAATAAACCCAAAAAAAGCACCTGGTTTTGATCTAATAACAGGCAAAGTGATACAGCAACTAACACCTAAATGCATTAAACTTATCACATTTATTTATAACGCCATCATAAGATTGAACTACTTTCCTGTTCAGTGGAAAATTGCTCAAATTATCCTACTTCCAAAACCAGGAAAAGAACTGCAAAAAGTGGCATCATACAGACCAATAAGTTTGCTACCAGTGCTTTCAAAAATATTTGAAAAGCTCATTCTTCGTCGCCTACAACCAGTAATAGATGAAAAAGGTCTTATACCAAGCCACCAGTTTGGATTCAGAAACCAACATGGTACGATAGAACAGATACACAGGGTAGTAAAAAAGATCAGCAACGATCTAGAGCACAAAAGATACTGCTCGGCTGCATTCTTGGACATAAGCCAGGCCTTTGATAAGGTGTGGCATGATGGCCTGTGCTACAAACTAAAGAAAACTCTTCCTCACCCCTTCTATCAATTACTGGCGTCTTACTTAAAAGATAGATACTTTTTGGTTAAACACCGTGACGAATACACTGGTTTATATCCGGTTGACTCTGGAGTACCACAGGGTAGTGTACTGGGACCTGTACTCTACATAATTTATACAGCCGACCTTCCAACTACGAGATTAACAACTGTAGCTACATTTGCTGACGATACGGCCATACTAGCATCCCATATCGACCCTATACTTGCTTCAAGAAATTTACAAAATAACCTTGATAAAATCCATGTTTGGCTACAAAAATGGAGAATGAAGGCCAATGAAGTGAAGTCTACTCATGTCACTTTTACAATGCGGAGAGATTCATGCCCTCTAGTAAAATTAAACAATTGTTTTTTACCACATGCTGAAGATGTAAAATACCTTGGTATGAATCTCGACAGAAGACTTACCTGGCAAAAACATATATTCAATAAGCGTAAACAGCTTGGTATAGAATTTAGAAAAATGTATTGGTTGATTGGAAAAACGTCACAGTTATCTCTAGAAAGCAAGATTCTCACCTATAAGACTATACTAAAACCCATATGGACATACGGCATCCAGCTCTGGGGGACTGCCAGTTTATCCAATATCGAAATCTTGCAGAGATTTCAAAACAAGGTACTTAGAACAATTACAAATGCACCGTGGTATGTGCCCAACTATGTCATACAACACGACTTGCACCTAAATTCTATTCGGGAAGAAATCTACAAGTACCACATAAACTATAAGAACAGATTGGAAAACCATCCTAATGAACTCGCCAACGCATTACTAGACAACACACAAGAAATAAGACGACTCAATCGTTTCATGATAACCGATTTAGAAACTCGATTTGCATAATAAATTAAATTCCGCTAATACTGTGTAACAAGTAACATTTAAAAATATATTGCAGAAGGAGAATTTTCAATGGAAAATTTTCTACATGACCCTAACTTATTGTATCACACCATTTACTTATTGTTATTTTATACATGACAGATTGTAAATATTAATTGAAATAAAAAAAAAAAAAAAAAATTTTAGCTTAGTGAATTTGTAAATCCAAACTAAGTTACTAGTTTAAAGTTTTTTATTTCAAATTTACTAATTCGGATCTTAGTAATGTAAACTTCGAAATCAAATCTAAGGTTGTAGTTTAAAGTTCTTTACTTGAAAATATCTACTTCTGATTTTAAAAATTATAATTTGAAAATCAGATCTAAGTTAATAGTTTGACGTTCTTTACTTCAAAATAACTAAGTCTTATTTTAGAATAGTAAATTGGTAAATCAAAGCTAAGTTATTAGTTTGAAGTTCTTTACTTGAAAACATCTACTTCTGATTTTAGAAATAACAATTTGAAAATCAGATCTAAGTTAGTAGTTTGACGTTTTTTACTTCAAAAGAACTAAGTCTTATTTTAGACTAGTAAATTTGTAAATCAAAACTAAGTTATTAGTTTAAAGTTTTTTACTTCAAATTTACTAATTTGGATCTTAGTAATGTAAAATTGGAAATCAAATCTAAGGTTGTAGTTTAAAGTTTTTTACTTGAAAATATCTACTTCTGATTTTGGAAATTACAATTCGAAAATCAAATCTAAGTTAATAGTTTGACGTTCTTTACTTCAAAATAACTAAGTCTTATTTTAGAATAGTGAATTGGTAAATCAAAGCTAAGTTATTTGTTTGAAGTTTTTTACTTGAAAATATCAACTTCTGATTTTAGAAATTACAATTTGAAAATCAGGTCTAAGTTGATAGTTTGACGTTTTTTACTTCAAAATAACTAAGTCTTATTTTAGACTAGTAAATTTGTAAATCATAAATAAGGTATTAGTTTGAAGTTCTTTACTTGAAAATATCTACTACTGATTTTAGAAATGACAATTTGAAAATCAGATATAGTTATTAGTTTGACGTTCTTTACTTTAAAATAATTAAGTCTTACTTTAGAATAGTGAATTTGGAAATCAAAACTAAGTTATTAGTTTAAAGTTTTTTCGTTCAAATTCAATAATTCGGATCTTAGTAATGTAAATTTCGAAATCAAATCTAAGGTTGTAGTTTGAAGTTCTTTACTTGAAAATATCTACTTCTGATTTTAAAAATGATAATTTGTAAATCAGATATAAATTAATAGTTTGACGTTCTTTACTTCAAAATAACTAAGGCTTATTTTAGTATTGTGAATTTGTAAATCAAAGCTATGTTATTAGTTTGAAGTACTTTACTTAAAAATATCTACATCTGATTTTATAAATGACAATTTAAAAATCAGATCTAAGTTAATAGTTTGACGTTCTTTACTTCAAAATAACTAAGTCTTATTTTAGAATGGTGTATTTGTAAATCAAAACTAAGTTATTAGTTTGAAGTACTTTACTTAAAAATATCTACATCTGATTTTATAAATGACAATTTGAAAATCAGATCTAAATTAATAGTTTGACGTTATTTACTTCAAAATAACTAAGTCTTATTTTAGAATGTTGAATTTATAAATCAAAACTATGTTATTAGTATGAAGTTCTTCACTTGAAAAAAACTACCACTGGTTTTAGAAATGAAAATTTGAAAATCAGATCTAAGTTAATAGTTTGACGTTCTTTACTTCAAAATAACTAAGTCTTATTTTAGACTAGTGAATTTGTAAATCAAAACTAAGTTATTAGTTTAAAGTTTTTTACTTCAAATTTTCTAATTCGGATCTTAGTAATGTAAATTCGGAAATTAAATCTAAGGTTGTAGTTTGAAGTTTTTTACTTGAAAATTATTACTTCTGATTTTAGAAATTACAATTTAAAAATCAGATCTAAGTTAATAGCTTGACGTTCTTTACTTCAAAACAACTAAGTCTTATTTTAGTATGGTGAATTTGTAAATCAAAACTAAGTTATTAGTATGAAGTTCTACACTTGAAAAAAACTACCACTGATTTTAGAAATGACAATTTGAAAATCAGATCTAAATTAATAGTTTGACGTTCTTTACTTCAAAATAACTAAGTCTTATTTTAGAATACTCAATTTGTTAATCAAAGCTAAGTTATTAGTTTAAAGTTCTTTACTTGAAAATATCTACTTCTGATTTTAGAAATGACATCTTGAAAATCAGATTTAAGTTAATAGTTTGACGTTCTTTACTCCTAAATAACTAAGTCTTATTTTAGTATAGTGAATTTGTAAATTAAAACTAAGTTATTAGTTTCCAGTTCTTTACTTGAAAATATCTACTACTGATTTTAGAAATGACAATTTGAAAATCAGATCTAAGTTAATAGTTTGACGTTTTTTACTTCAAAATAGATAAATCTTATTTTAGAATACTATATTTGTAAATCAAAACTAAGTTATAAGCTTGAAGTTCTTTACTTGAAAATATCTACTTTAGATTTTGGAAATGACAATTTGAAAATCAGATCTAAGTTAATAGTTTGACATTCTTTACTACAAAATAACTAAGTCTTATTTTAGACTAGTGAATGTGTAAATCAAAACTAAGTTATTAGTTTAAAGTTTTTTCGTTCAAATTCACTAATTCGGATCTTAGTAATGTAAATTTCGAAATCAAATCTAAGCTTGTAGTTTGAAGTTCTTTACTTGAAAATATCTACTTCTGATTTTAAAAATGATAATTTGAAAATCAGATCTCAGTTAATAGTTTGACGTTCTTTACTTCAAAATAACTAAGTCTTATTTTGGTATTGTGATTTTACTTATGTTATTAGTTTGAAGTTTCCATATTTGAAAATATCTACTAATGATTTTAGAAATAACAATTTGAAAATCAGATCTAAGTTAATAGTTTGACGTTCTTAACTTCAAAATAACTAAGTCTTATTTTAGAGTAGTAAATTTGTAAATCAAAACTAAGTTATTAGTTTGAAGTTCTTTACTTTGAAATATCTACCTTTTTTTTAAGAAATGACAATTTGAAAATCAGATCTAAGTTAATAGTATGACGTTCTTTACTTCAAAATAGATAAGTCTTATTTTAGAATACTGTATTTGTAAATCATAAGTAAGCTATTAGTTTGAAGTACTTTACTTAAAAATATCTACTTCTGATTTTAGAAATGAAAATTTGAAAATCAGGTCTAAGTTAATAGTTTGACGTACTTTACTTCAAAATAAATAAGTCTTATTTTAGAATAGAGTATTTGTAATTAAAAACTAAGTTATTAGTTTAAAGCTCTTTACTTGAAATAATCTACTTCTGATTTTAGAAATGACAATTTGAAAATCAGAACTAAGTTAATAGTTTGACGTTCTTTACTTCAAAATAACTAAGTCTTATTTTGAAGCTTGACTAGTGAATTTGTAAATCAAAACTAAGTTATTAGTTTAAAGTTTTTTACTTCAAATTTACTAATTCGGATCTTAGTAATGTAAATTTGGAAATCAAGTCTAAGGTTGTAGTTTGAAGTTCTTTACTTGAAATTATCTACTTCTGGTTTTAGTAATCACAATTTGAAAATCAGATCTAAGTGAATAGTTTGCCGTTCTTAACTTCAAAATAAATAAATCTTATTTTAGAATAGTGTATTTGTAAATCAAAACTAAGTTATGACTTTGAAGTACTTTACTTAAAAATTTCTACTTCTGATTTTATAAATGATAATTTAAAAATCAGATCTAAGTTAATAGTTTGACGTTCTTTACTACAAAATAACTAAGTCTTATTTTGAATAGTGAATTTGTGAATCAAAACTAAGTTATTAGTATAAAGTTCTTCACTTGAAAAAAACTACCACTGATTTTAGAAATGACAATTTGAAAATCAGATCAAAGCTAATAGTTTGACGTTCTTTACTTCACAATAACTAAGTCTTATTTTAGAATACTGAAGTTGTAAATCAAAGCTAAGTTATTAATTTAAAGTTCTTTACTTGAAAATATCTACTTTTGATTTTAGAAATGACAATTTGAAAATCAGATCTAAGTTAATAGTTTGACGTTCTTTACTTCAAAATAGCTAAGTCTTATTTTAGACTATTGAATTTGTAAATCAAAACTAAGTTATTAGTTTAAAGTTTTTTACTTCAAATTTTCTAATTCGGATCTTAGTAATGTAAATGTGGAAATTAAATCTAAGTTTGTAGTTTGAAGTTCTTTACTTGAAAATGATTACTTCTGATTTAAGAAATTACAATTTGAAAATCAGATCTAAGTTAATAGTTTGACGTTCTTTACTTCAAAATAACTAAGTCTTATTTTGGTATAGTGAATTTGTAAATTAAAACTAAGTTATTAGTTTGCAGTTCTTTACTTGAAAATATCTACTACTGATTTTAGAAATGACAATTTGAAAATCAGATCTAAGTTAATAGTTTGACGTTTTTTACTTCAAAATAGATAAATCTTATTTTAGAATACTATATTTGTAAATCAAAACTAAGTTATAAGCTTGAAGTTCTTTACTTGAAAATATCTACTTTTGATTTTGGAAATGACAATTTGAAAATCAGATCTAAGGTAATAGTTTGACGTTCTTTACTTCAAAATAACTAAGTCTTATTTTAGAGTACTGAATTTGTAAATCAAAGCTAAGTTATTAGTTTAAAGTTCTTTACTTGAAAATATCTACTACTGATTTTAGAAATGTCAATTTGAAAATGAGATCTAAGTTAATAGTTTGACGTTCTTTACTTCAAAATAGATAAGTCTTATTTTAGAATAGTGTATTTGTAAATCATAACTAAGTTATAAGTTTGAAGTACTCTACTTAAAAATATCTACTTCTGATTTAAGAAATGATTATTTGAAAAGCAGATCTAAGTTAATAGTTTGACGTTCTTTACTTCAAAATAACTAAGTCTTATTTTAGACTAGTGCATTTGTAAATCAAAGCTAAGTTATTAGTTTAAAGTTTTTTACTTCAAATTTACTAATTCAGATCTTAGAAATGTAAATTTGAAAATCAAATCTAAGGTTGTATTTTGAAGTTCTTTACTTGAAAATATCTACCACTGATCTTAGAAATGACAATTTGAAAATCAGTTCTAGTTATTAGTTTGACGTTCTTTACTTCAAAATAACTAAGTCTTATTTTAGACTAGTGAATTTGTAAATCAAAACTAAGTTATTAGTTTAAAGTTTTTTACTTCAAATATACAAATTCGGCTCTTAGTAATGTAAATTTCGAAATCAAATCTAAGGTTGTACTTTGAAGTTCTTTATTTGAAAATATCTACTTCTGATTTTAGAAATGATAATTTGAAAATCAGATCTAAGGTAATAGTTTGACGTTCTTTACTTCAAAATAACTAAGTCTTATTTTAGAATAGTGAATTGGTAAATCACAGCTAAGTTATTAGTTTGAAGTTCTTTACTTGAAAATATCTACTTCTGATTTTAGAAATGAAAATTTGAAAATAAGATCTAAGTTAATAGTTTGACGTTTTTTACTTCAAATTAACTAAGTCTTATTTTAGACTAGTGAATTTGTAAATCAAAACTAAGTTATTAGTTAAAAGTTTATTACTTCAAATTTACTAATTCGGATCTTAGTAATGTACTTAGTAATGTACAATCTAAGGTTGCAGTTTGAAGTTTTTTACCTGAAAATATCTACTTCTGATTTTAGAAATTACAATTTGAAAATCAGATCTAAGTTAATAGTTTGATGTTCTTTACATCAAAATAACTAAATTTTATTTTAGAATAGTTAACTTGTAATTCAAAGCTAAGTAATTAGTTTGAAGCTTTTTACTTGAAAATATCTACTACTGATTTTAGAAAGGACAATTTGAAAATCAGATATAGTTATTAGTTAGACGTTCTTTACTTCAAAATAACTAAGTCATACTTTAGAATAGTGAATTTGTAAATCAAAACTAAGTTCTTAGATTGAAGTTCTTTACTTTGAAATATCTACTTCTGATTTAAGAAATGACAATTTGAAAATCAGATCTAAGTTAATAGTTTGATGTTCTTTACATCTAAATAACTAAATTTAATTTTAGAATTGTTAACTTGTAATTCAAAACTAAGTAATTAGTTTGAAGTTTTTTACTTGAAAATATCTACTTCTGATTTTAGAACTGACAATTTGAAAATCAGATCTAAGTTAATAGTTTGACGTTCTTTACTTCTGAACAACTAAGTCTTATTTTAGTATAGTGAATTTGTAGATCAAAACTAAGTTATTAGTTTGAAGTTCTTTACTTGAAAATATCTACTTCTGATTTTGGAAATGACAATATGAAAATCAGAGCTAAGTTAATAGTTTGACGTTCTTTACTTCTAAACAAATAAATCTTATTTTAGTATACTGAATTTGTAAATCAAAACTAAGTTATTAGTTTGAAGTTCTTTACTTGAAAATATCTACTACTGATTTTAGAAATGACAATTTGAAAATCAGATATAGTTATTAGTTTGACGTTCTTTACTTTAAAATAATTAAGTCTTACTTTAGAATAGTGAATTTGGAAATCAAAACTAAGTTATTAGTTTGAAGTTCTTTACTTTGAAATATCTACAACTGATTTAAGAAGTGACAATTTGAAAATCAGATCTAAGTGAATAGATTGACGTTTTATACTTCAAAATAGATAAGTCTTATTTTAGAATAGTATATTTGTAAATTAAAACTAAGTTATTAGTTTGAAGTACTTTACTTAAAAATATCTACATCTGATTTTATAAATGACAATTTGAAAATCAGATCTAAGTTAATAGTTTGACGTTCTTTACTTTAAAATAACTAAGTCCTATTTTAGAATATTGAATTTATAAATCAAAACTATGTTATTAGTATGAAGTTCTTCACTTGAAAAAAACTACCACTGGTTTTAGAAATGAAAATTTGAAAATCAGATCTAAGTTAATAGTTTGACGTTCTTTACTTCAAAATAACTAAGTCTTATTTTAGACTAGTGAATTTGTAAATCAAAACTAAGTTATTAGTTTAAAGTTTTCTACTTCAAATTTTCTAATTCGGATCTTAGTAATGTAAATGTGGAAATTAAATCTAAGGTTGTAGTTTGAAGTTCTTTACTTGAAAATTATTACTTCTGATTTTAGAAATTACAATTTAAAAATCAGATCTAAGTTAATAGATTGACGTTCTTTACTTCAAAACAACTAAGTCTTATTTTAGTATAGTGAATTTGTAAATCAAAACTAAGTTATTAGTATGAAGTTCTACACTTGTAAAAGACTACCACTGATCTTAGAAATGACAATTTGAAAATCAGATCTAAATTAATAGTTTGACGTTCTTTACTTCAAAATAACTAAGTCTTATTTTAGAATACTCAATTTGTTAATCAAAGCTAAGTTATTAGTTTAAAGTTCTTTACTTGAAAATATCTACTTCTGATTTTAGAAATGACATTTTGAAAATCAGATTTAAGTTAATAGTTTGACGTTCTTTACTCCTAAATAACTAAGTCTTATTTTAGTATAGTGAATTTGTAAATTAAAACTAAGTTATTAGTTTGCAGTTCTTTACTTGAAAATATCTACTTTTGATTTTGGAAATGACAATTTGAAAATCAGATCTAAGGTAATAGTTTGACGTTCTTTACTTCAAAATAACTAAGTCTTATTTTAGAGTACTGAATTTGTAAATCAAAGCTAAGTTATTAGTTTAAAGTTTTTTACTTCAAATGTACTAATTCAGATCTTAGAATTGTAAATTTGAAAATCAAATCTAAGGTTGTATTTTGAAGTTCTTTACTTGAAAATATCTACCACTGATATTAGAAATGACAATTTAAAAATCAGTTCTAGTTATTAGTTTGACGTTCTTTACTTCATAATAACTAAGTCTTATTTTAGACTAGTGAATTTTGGAAATCAAAACTAAGTTATTAGTTTAAAGTTTTTTACTTCCAATATACAAATTCGGCTCTTAGTAATGTAAATTTCGAAATCAAATCTAAGGTTGTACTTTGAAGTTCTTTATTTGAAAATATCTACTTCTGATTTTAGAAATGATAATTTGAAAATTAGATCTAAGGTAATAGTTTGACGTTCTTTATTTCAAAATAACTAAGTCTTATTTTAGACTAGTGAATTTGTAAATCAAAACTAAGTTATTAGTTTAAAGTTCTTTACTTGAAAATATCTACTTCTGATTTTAAATATGACAATTTGAAAATCAGATCTAAGTTAATAGTTTGACGTTCTTTACTTCTAAATAACTAAGTCTTATTTTAGACTAGTCAATTTGTAAATCAAAACTAAGTTATTAGTTTAAAGTTTTTTACTTCAAATTTTCTAATTTGGATCTTAGTAATGTAAATTTGGAAATCAAATCTAAGGTTGTAGTTTGAAAGTCTTTACTTGAAAATATCTACTTCTGTTTTTAGAAATGACAATTTGAAAATCAGATCTAAGTTAATAGTTTGACGTTCTTTACTTCTAAATAACTAAGTCTTATTTTAGTATAGTGAATTTGTAAATTAAAACTAATTTATTAGTTTGAAGTTCTTTACTTGAAAATATCTACTACTGATTTTAGAAATGATAATTTGAAAATCAGATCTAAGTTAATAGTTAGACGTTTTTTACTTCAAAATAGATAAGTCTTATTTTAGAATAGTGTATTTGTAAATCATAACTAAGTTATAAGTTTGAAGTACTTTACTTAAAAATATCTACTTCTGATTTTAGAAATGACAATTTGAAAATCAGGTCTAAGTTAATAGTTTGACGTTTTTTACTTTAAAATAACTAAGTCGTATTTTAGAGTAGTAAATTTGTAAATCAAAACTAAGTTATTAGTTTGAAGTTCTTTACTTGAAAATATCTACTACTGATTTTAGAAATGACAATTTGAAAATCAGATCTAAGTTAATAGTTTGACGTTCTTTACTTCAAAATAGTTAAGTCTTATTTTAGAATAGTGTATGTGTAAATAAAAACTAAGTCATAAGTTTGAAGTACTTTATTTAAAAATATCTACTTCTGATTTTAGAAATGACAATTTGAAAATCAGATCTAAGTTAATAGTTTGACGTTCTTTACTTCTGAACAACTAAGTTTTTTTTTAGTATAGTGAATTTGTAAATCAAAACTAAGTTGTTAGTTTGAAGTTCTTTACTTGTAATAATCTACTTCTGATTTTGGAAATAACAATTTGAAAATCAGATCTAAGTTAATAGTTTGACTTTCTTTACTTCAAAATAACTAACTCTTATTTTAGAATATTGAATTTGTAAATCAAAGCTAAGTTATTAGTTTAAAGTTCTTTACTTCTAATTTTCTAATTTGGATCTAAGTAATGTAAATTTGGAAATCAAATCTAAGGTTGTAGTTTGAAGGTCTTTACTTGAAAATAATTACTTCTGATTTTAGAAATGACAATTTGAAAATCAGATCTAAGTAGATAGTTTGACGTTGTTTACTTCTAAATAACTAAGTCTTATTTTAGTATAGTGAATTTGTAAATTACAACTAAGTTATTAGTTTGAAGTTCTTTACTTGAAAAGATCTACTACTGATTTTAGAAATGACAATTTGAAAATCAGATCAAAGTTAATAGTTTGACGTTCTTTATTTCAAAATAATTAAGTCTTATTTTAGACTAGTGAATTTGTAAATCAAAACTAAGTTATTAGTTTAAAGTTTTTTACTTCAAATATAGAAATTTGGATCTTACTAATGTAAATTTCGAAATCAAATTTAAGGTTGTAGTTTGAAGTTCTTTACTTGAAAATATCTACTTCTGATATCAGAAATGACAATTTGAAAATAAGATCTAGTTATTAGTTTGACATTCTTTACTTCTAAATAACTAAGTCTTATTTTAGACTAGTGAATTTGTAAATCAAAACTAAGTTATTAGTTTAAAGTTTTTTACTTCAAATATAGAAATTTGGATCTTACTAATGTAAATTTCGAAATCAAATTTAAGGTTGTAGTTTGAAGTTCTTTACTTGAAAATATCTACTTCTGATTTTAGAAATGACAATTTGAAAATCAGGTCTAAGTTAATAGTTTGACGTTTTTTACTTCAAAATAACTAAGTCTTATTTTAGAGTAGTAAATTTGTAAATCAAAACTAAGTTATTAGTTTGAAGTTCTTTACTTCTAAATAACTAAGTCTTATTTTAGAATTATGAATTTGTAAATCAAAACTAAGTTATTAGTATGAAGTTCTTTACTTGAAAAAAACTACCACTGATTTTAGAAATGAGAATTTGAAAATGAGATCTAAGTTAATAGTTTGACGTTCTTTACTTCAAAATAGGTAAGTCTTATTTTAGAATACTGTATTTGGAAATCAAAACTAAGTTATTAGTTTGAAGTTCTTTACTTGAAAATATCTACTTCTGATTTTGAAAATGATAATTTGAAAATCAGATCTAAGTTAATAGTTTGACGTTCTTTACTTCAAAACAACTAAGTCTTATTTTAGACTAGTGAATTTGTAAACCGAAACTACGTTATTAGTTTGAAGTTCTGTTCTTGAAAATATCTACTACTAATTTTAGAAATGACAATTTGAAAATCTGATCTAAGTTAATAGTTTGATGTTCTTTACATCAAATTAACCAAGTACTATTTTAGAGTAGTGCCTTTGGAAATCAAAACTAAGTTATGAGCTTGAAGTTTCTTCCTTTGAAATAAATACTTCTGATTTTTGAAATGACAATTTCTAGATCAGATCTAAGTTAATAGTTTGACGATTGAAACTTCAAAATAACTAAGTCTTACTTTAGAATAGTTAATTTGTAAATCAGAACTAAGTTGTTAGTTTGAAGTGTTTTACTTGAAAATATCTACTGCTGATTTTAGAAATGAGAATTTGAAAATCAGATCTATGTTAATAGTTTGAAGTTCTTTACTTCCAAAATAGCTGAGTCTTATTTTAGAATGGTGGATTTGTAAATCAAAGCTAAGGTTATAGTTTGAAGTAGTTTACTTGAAAATATCTACTTCTGATTTTAGAAATGTCAATTTGCAAAATAAGAACAAAGTTAATAGTTTGACGTTCATTACTTCAAAATATCTAAGTCTTATTTTAGAATAGTGAATTTGTAAATCAAAACTAAGTTTTTAGTTTGAAGTTTTTTACTTTGAAATATCTACTTCTGATTTTAGAAATTACAATTTGAAATTCAGATCCAAGTTAATAGTTTGTCTTCCTTTACTTCAAAATAACTATGTCTTATTTTAGAATAGTGAATTTGTAAATAAAAATAAGTTATTAATTTGAAGCTTTTTACTTCAAATTAACTAATATGGATTTTTGTACTGTAATTTCGAAATTCAAAGTTAAGGTTATAGTTTCAAGTTCTTAACTTGAAAATATCTATTGCTGATTTTAGAAAAAACAATTTGAAAATTAGATCTAAGTTAATAGTTTGTCGTTTTTTAGTTCTAAATAGATAAGTCTTATTTCACACTAGTAATTAAATCAAAACTAAGTTAGAAGTTTGAAGTTATTTACTTTGAAATAACTGCATCTGATATAAGAAATGACAATTTGAAAATCAGATCTAAGTGTATAGTTTGACGTTCTTTACTTTAAAATAGATAAGTCTTATTTTAGAATAGTGTATTTCTAAATCCAAACTAAGTTATTAGTTTGAAGTACTTTACTATAAATATCTACTTCTGATTTTAGAAATGACAACTTGAAAATCAGATCTAAGTTAATAGTTTGACGATCTTTACTTCAAAATAACTAAGTCTTATTTTAGTATAGTGAATTTGTAAATCAAAGCTATGTTATTAGTTTGAAGTTCTTTACTTGAAAATATCTACTACTGATTTTAGAAGTGACAATTTGAAAATCAGAGCTAAGTTAATAGTATGACGTTTTTTACTTCAAAATAACTAAGTCTTATTTCACACTAGTGTATTTGTGAATCAAAACTAAGTTATAAGTTTGAAGTTCTTTACTTGAAAATATCTACTACTGATCTTAGAAATGACAATTTGAAAATCAGATCTAAGTTAATAGTTTGACGTTCTTTACTTCAAAATAGATAAGTCTTATTTGAGAATACTGTATTTGTAAATGAAAACTAAGTTGTTAGTTTGAAGTTCTTTATTTGAAAATATGTGCTTCAGATTTTAGAAATGACAATTTGAAAATCAGTTCTAAGTTAATAGCTTGACGTTCTTTACTTCAATATAACTAAGTCTTATTTTAGTATAGTGAATTTGTAAATCAAAGCTATGTTATTAGTTCGATGTTCTTTACTTGAAAATATCTACTACTGATTTTAGAAGTGACAATTTGAAAATCAGAGCTAAGTTAATAGTATGACGTTTTTTACTTCAAAATAACTAAGTCTTATTTCACACTAGTTTATTTGTGAATCAAAACTAAGTTATAAGTTTGAAGTTCTTTACTTGAAAATATCTACTACTGATCTTAGAAATGACAATTTGAAAATCAGATCTAAGTTAATAGTTTGACGTTCTTTACTTCAAAATAAGTTAGTCTTATTTTAGACTAGTGAATTTGTTAATTAAACTAAGCTATTAATTTAAAGTTTTTTAATTCAAATATACTATTTGGAAACTTAGTAATGTAAATTTGGAAATCAAATCTAAGGTTATAGTCTGAAGTTCTTTACTTGTAAATATCTACTTCTGATTTTAGAAATTGCAATTTGAAAATCAGATCTAAGTTAATAGTTTGACGTTCTTTACTTCAAAAAAACTAAGTTTTATTTTAGAATAGTCAATATGTAAATCAATGCTAAGTTATTATTTTGAAGTTCTTTTCTTGAAAATATCATCTACTGATTTTAGAAATGACAATTTGAAAATCAGAGCTAAGTTAATAGTTTGACGTTCTTTACTTCAAAATAACTAAGTTTTATTTTAGAATAGTGAATTTCTAAATCAAAGCTAAGTTATTAGTTTAAAGTTTTTTATTTCAAATTTACTAATTCGGATCTTTGTAATGTAAATATCAAAATCAAATATAAGGTTGTAGTTTGTAGTTCTTTACTTGAAAATATCTACTTCTGATTTTAAAAATGATAATTTGAAAATCAGATCTAAGTTAATAGTTTGACGTTCTTTACTTCAATATAACTAAGTCTTATTCTAGACTAGTGAATTTGTTAATCAAAACTAAGTTATTAGTTTAAAGTTTTTTAATTCAAACTTACTAATTGGAAACTTAGTAATGTAAATTTGGAAATCAAATCGAAGGTTATAGTCTGAAGTTCTTTACTTGAAAATATCATCTACTGATTTTAGAAATGACAATTTGAAAATCAGAGCTAAGTTAATAGTTTGACGTACTTTACTTCAAAATAGATAAGTCTTATTTTAGAATACTGTATTTGTAAATCAAAACTAAGTTGTTAGTTTGAAGTTCTTTATTTGAAAATATCTGCTTCAGATTTTAGAAATGACAATTTGAAAATCAGATCTAAGTTAATAGTTTGACGTTATTTACTTCAAACCAACTGAGTCTTATCTTAGTATAGTGAATTTGTAAATCAAAACTAAGTTATTAGTATGAAGTTCTTAACTTGAAAAAAACTACTAATGATTTTAGAAATGACAATTTGAAAATCAGATCTAAGTTAATAGTTTGACGTTCTTTACTTCAAAATAACTAAGTCATATTTTAGACTAGTGAATTTGTAAATCAAAACTTAGTTATTAGTTTAAAGTTTTTTATTTCAAATTTACTAATTCGGATCTTAGTAATGTAAATATCGAATTCGAATCTAAGGTTGTAGTTTGAAGTTCTTCGCTTAAAAATATCTACTTCTGATTTTAAAAATGTAAATTTGAAAATCGGATCTAAGTTAATAGTTTGACGTTTTCTACTTCAATATAACTAAGTCTTATTTTAGTATAGTGAATTTGTAAATCAAAGCTATGTTATTAGTTTGAAGTTTTTTACTTGAAAATATCATCTACTGATTTTAGAAATGACAATTTGAAAATCAGATCTAAGTTAATAGTTTGACGTTCTTTACTTCAAAATAACTAAGTCTTATTTTAGACTAGTGAATTTGTAAAAAAAAACTAAGTTATTAGTTTCAAGTTCTCTACTTAAATATCAACTACTGATTTTAGAAATGACAATTTTAAAATCAGATCTAAGTTAATAGTTTGACGTTCTTTATTTCAAAATAACTATGTCTTATTTTAGAATAGAGAATTTGTAAATCAAAACTAAGTTATTAGTTTGAAGTTCTTTACTTTAAAATATCTACTTCTTTTTTAAGAAATGACAATTTGAAAATCAGATCTAAGTTAATAGTATGACGTTCTTTACTTCAAAATAGATAAGTCTTATTTTAGAATACTGTATTTGTAAATCAACACTAAGTTATTGGTTTGAAGCTCTTTATTTGAAAATAGCTGCTTCAGATTTTAGAAATGACAATTTGAAAATCAGATCTAAGTTAATAGTTTGACGTTCTTTACTTCAAACCAACTAAGTCTTATTTTAGTATAGTGAATTTGTAAATCAAAACTAAGTTATTAGTATGAAGTTCTTTACTTGATAAAAACTACTACTTATTTTAAAAATGGCAATTTGAAAATCAGATCTAAGTTAATAGTTTGACGTTCTTTACTTCAAAATAACTAAGTCTTATTTTAGACTAGTGAATTTGTAAATCAAATCTAACTTATTAGTTGAAAGTTTTTTATTTCAAATTTGCTAATTCGGATCTTAGTAATGTAAATTTCAAAATCAAATCTAAAGTTGTAGTTTGAAGTTCTTTACTTGAAAATATCTACTTCTGATTTTAAAAATGATAATTTGAAAAGCAGATCTAAGTTAATAGTATGACGTTTTTTACTTCAAAATAACTAAGTCTTATTTCACACTAGTGAATTTGTAAATCATAACTAAGTTATAAGTTTGAAGTTATTTACTTGAAAATATCTACTACTGATCTTAGAAATGACAATTTGAAAATCAGATCTAAGTTAATAGTTTGACGTTCTTTACTTCAAAATAACTATGTCTTATTTTAGATTAGAGAATTTGTAAATGAAAACTAAGTTATTAGTTTGAAGTTCTTTACTTTGAAATATCTCCTTCCTTGTTAAGAAATGACAATTTGAAAATCAGATCTAATTTATTAGTTTGACGTACTTTACTTCAAATTATATAAGTCTTATTTTAGACTAGTGAATTTGTAAATCAATACTAAGTTGTTAGTTTGAAGTTTTTTATTTCAAATTTACTAATTCGGATCTTAGTAATGTAAATATCGAAATCAAATCTAAGGTTGTAGTTTGAAGTTCTTTACTTGAAAATATCTACTTCTGATTTTAAAAATGATAATTTGAAAATCAGATCTAAGTTAATAGTTTGACGTTCTTTACTTCAATATAACTAAGTCTTATTTTAGTATAGTGAATTTGTAAATCAAAGCTAAGTTATTAATTTGAAGTTTTTTACTTAAACATATCTACTTCTGATTTTAGAAATAACAATTTGAAAATCAGATCTAAGTTAATAGTATGACGTTTTTTACTTCAAAATAACTAAGTCTTATTTCACACTAGTGAATTTGTGAATCAAAACTAAGTTATAAGTTGAAGTTATTTACTTGAAAATATCTACTACTGATCTTAGAAATGACAATTTGAAAATCTGATCTAAGTTAAGAGTTTGACGTTTTTTACTTCAAAATAACTAAGTCTTATTTTAGACTAGTGAATTTGTTAATCAAAACTAAGTTATTAGTTTAAAGTTTTTTAATTCAAATATACTATTTGGAAACTTAGTAATGTAAATTTAGAAATCAAATCTAAGGTTATAGTCTGAAGTACTTTATTTGAAAATATCTACTTCTGATTTTCGAAATTACAATTTGAAAATCAGATCTAAGTTAATAGTTTGACGTTCTTTATTTCAGAAAAACTAAGTCTTATTTTAGAATAGTCAATATGTAAATCAATGCTAAGTTATTAGGTTGAAGTTCTTTACTTGAAAATATCTACTTCTGATTTTAGAAATGACAATTTGAAAATCAGGTCTAAGTTAATAGTTTGACGTTCTTTACTTCTAAATAACTAAGTCTTATTTTAGTATAGTGAATTTGTAAATCAAAACTAAGTTACTAGTTTGAAGTACTTTACTTAAAAATATCTACTTCTGATTTTAAAAATGACAATTTGAAAATCAGATCTAAGTTAAGAGTTTGACGTTCTTTACTTCTAAATAACTAAGTCTTATTTTATTATAGTGAATTTCTAAATCAAAACTAAGTTATTAGTTTGAAGTACTTTACTTAAAAATATCTACTTCTGATTTAAAAATGACAATTTGAAAATCATATCTAAGTTAATAGTTTGACGTTCTTTATTTCAAAAAAACTAAGTCTTATTTTAGAATAGTCAATATGTAAATCAATGCTAAGTTATTAGTTTGAAGTTCTTTACTTGAAAATATCTACTTCTGATTTTAGAAATGACAATTTGAAAATCAGGTCTAAGTTAATAGTTTGACGTTCTTTACTTCAAAATAGATAAGTCTTATTTTAAAATACTGTATTTGTAAATTAAAACTAAGTTATTAGTTTGAAGTACTTTACTTAAAAATATCTACTTCTGATTTAAGAAATAACAATATAAAAATCAGATCTAAGTTAATAGTTTGACGTTCTTTACTTCAAAATAGATAAGTCTTATTTTAGAATACTGTATTTGTAAATCAAAACTAAGTTATTAGTTTGAAGTTCTTTACTTGAAAATATCTACTACTGATCTTAGAAATGACAATTTGATAATCATATCTAAGTGCATAGTTTGACGTTCTTTACATCAAAAAAACTAAATTTTATTTTAGAATAGTTAACTTGTAAATCAAAACTAAGTTATTAGTTTGTAGTTTTTTACTTGATAATATCTACTTCTGATTTTAGAAATGACAATTTGAAAATCAGATCTAAGTTAAGAGTTTGACGTTCTTTACTTCTAATTAACTAAGTCTTATTTTAGTATAGTGAATTTGTAAATCAAAACTAAGTTATTAGTTTGAAGTACTTTACTTAAAAATATCTACTTCTGATTTTAAAAATGACAATTTGAAAATCAGATCTAAGTTAAAAGTTTGATGTTCTTTACATCAAAATAACTAAATTTTGTTTTAGAATAGTTAACTTGTAAATCAAAACTAAGTTATTAGTTTGAAGTTTTTTACTTGATAATATCTACTTCTGATTTTAGAAATGACAATTTGAAAATCAGATCTAAGTTAATAGTTTGACGTTATTTTTTCAAATTTACTAATTCGGATCTTAGTAATGTAAATATCGAAATCAAATCTAAGGTTGTAGATTGAAGTTCTTTACTTGAAAATATCTATTACTGATTTTAAAAATGATAATTTGAAAATCAGATCTAAGTTATTAGTTTGACGTTCTCTACTTCAATATAACTAAGTCTTATTTTAGTATAGTGAATTTGTAAATCAAAGCTATGTTATTAATTTGAAGTTCTTTACTTGAACATATCTACTTCTGATTGTAAAAATGACAATTTAAAAATCAGATCTAAGTTAATAGTTTGACGTTCTTTACTTCAAAATAGATAAGTCTTATTTTAGAATACTGTATTTGTAAATCTAAACTAAGTTGTTAGTTTCAAGTTCTTTATTTGAAAATATCTGCTTTAGATTTTAGAAATGACAATTTGAAAATCAGTTCTAAGTTTAAAAGTTTGACGTTCTTTACAGCAAAACAACTAAATTTTGTTTTAGAATAGTTAACTTGCAAATTAAAACTAAGTTATTAGTTTGAAGTTATTTACTTGAAAATATCTACTACTGATCTTAGAAATGACAATTTGATAATCATATCTAAGTGCATAGTTTGATGTTCTTTACATCAAAAAAACTAAATTTTATTTTAGAATAGTTAACTTGTAAATCAAAACTAAGTTATTAGTTTGTAGTTTTTTACTTGATAATATCTACTTCTGATTTTAGAAATGACAATTTGAAAATCAGATCTAAGTTAAGAGTTTGACGTTCTTTACTTCTAAATAACTAAGTCTTATTTTAGTATAGTGAATTTGTAAATCAAAACTAAGTTATTAGTTTGAAGTACTTTACTTAAAAATATCTACTTCTGATTTTAAAAATGACAATTTGAAAATCAGATCTAAGTTAAAAGTTTGATGTTCTTTACATCAAAATAACTAAATTTTGTTTTAGAATAGTTAACTTGTAAATCAAAACTAAGTTATTAGTTTGAAGTTTTTTACTTGAAAATATGTACTTCTGATTTTAGAAATGATAATTTGAAAATCAGATCTAAGTTAATAGTTTGACGTTATTTACTTCTAAATAACTAAGTCTGATTTTAGGATAGTGAATTTGTAAATCAAAGCTATGTTATTAGTGTGTAGTTCTTTACTTGAAAATATCTACTTCCTATTTTAGAAATGATAATTTGAAAATCAGATCTAAGTTAATAGTTTGACGTTCTTTACTTCAAAATAACTAAGTCTTATGTAATGGTAACTTCTTTGTTTTCTAATTCTTTTTTCTGAGCTCCGGCTAGGATGACTCTATAAATAACCTAGGGGTGGTTTGAGTATTTTTACACAATTAGCGAATAAACAAAGAAATACCATACAAATTATAAATATTTAATTTATTAATGAAAAGTAATCTAAAGACATTAACTTACATACAATTAATAAATCTTAACAATCTCTAGACCTGACGAATTTTTGACAACGGCTGTGGGTGTAAATAATGTTCACGCACTTCACCCGGTACACGAAATTATTCTTTCTTCTTTTGATGTACAGAGACGATCCAAGTGATGAAAGATTTCGTTTTCTATAGAAAACAAAATGTCGAAACGAAATTGAGTCTACGACTCCACTATGCACTTCGTTTAAAAAAGAAAGAAATTACTCGCACAATCCCTCTATGTTTTGGCAAGATTGGCTTGACAAAATTTTCAATATAGTAATGTAGTACTTGCTTTAATTGCAGCAAGCAATAATTTATTTGGCACCACTTGTTGCCAAATAACAACGAACTTTTCTTAAATATGTGGTTTCTTTTTGTAATCACCCGTGGTCAAAACTACCACGATGCGCTTCTTTTCCTTGCAAAGAAGGAACTGTCTTTTTTCTTTACACCCCAAACTTACAATTAAAAAAAATCTATCAGGCCCGCAAAATGGTTCACACCCTTTGCAACTATTCCTAAAATTAACTAAAACTAATAAATACCCATAAATGTCATTGAGGCGGTAGGTTTTCTAACGTTTCTTTTAAAGTTTGAAAACTACCCGCTCAATGTAACTTAATATTTTTTAAAACTACTTTCTCACGATTTTACAAATGTTGAATTTAACAAATATAATTGTGAGCGTGAAATTTACAAAAAAAAACTAATTTATTTCATTACAGTTACCCCCTCTTTCTTTTGATTCAAATTCTTACATAACGACATTTGATTCGAAAGAAAGAAAAACAAAAAAAAAACTTCATCCGCGAACAAATATTAAAATCGTGAGTTTTGCTTACATTATAAACACAAACATAAAATATACGACAGCATTACAAACAAGAGAGAAAGACCTTACCTGCAATAATTTACGAACATAATTTTTTCTTTTAAACAATTAGTTCACTTTTCTTATGATAAGGCTTAAGGTTTTTCACATTTTGAGTAGTTTTGTATGAGTCGGTTCCGGGATAATTTAATACATAGGCATTTTCATTTAAAACCGTGGATACCTCGTAAGGACCTTCATATAATAAAAAGAATTTTTTAATTTCTTTATCCAAAGCGGATAAGTCTTATTTTAGTATAAGGAATTTGTAAATCAAAACTAAGTTATTAGTTTGAATATTTTTACTTGAAAATATCTACTTCTGGTTTTAGAAATGACAATTTGAAAATCAGGTCTAAGTTAATAGTTTGACGTTCTTTACTTCTAAACAACTAAGTCTTATTTTAGTATAGTGAATTTGTAAATCAAAACTAAGTTATTAGTTTGAAGTTCTTTACTTGAAAATTTCTACTACTGATTTTAGAAATGAAAGTTTGAAAATCAGATCTAAGTTAATAGTTTGACGTTCTTTACTTCAAAATAACTAAGTCTTATTTTAGAATAGTGAATTTGTAAATCAAAGCTAAGTTATTAGTTTGAAGTTGTTTACTTGAAAATTTCTACTACTGATTTTAGAAATGAAAATTTGAAAATCAGATCTAAGTTAATAGTTTGACGTTCTTTACTTCTAAACAACTAAGTCTTATTTTAGTATAGTGAATTTGTAAATCAAAACTAAGTTATTAGTTTGAAGTTTTTTACTTGAAAATATCTACTTCTGATTTTAGAAATGACAATTTGAAAATCAGATCTAAGTTAATAGTGAGACGTTCTTTACTTCTAAAGAACTAAGTCTTATATTAGTATAGTGAATTTGTAAATCAAAACTAAGTTATTAGTTAGAAGCTTTTTACTTGAAAATATCTACTTCTGATTTTAGAAATGACAATTTGAAAATCAGTTCTAAGTTAATAGTTTGACGTTTTTTACTTCAAAATAACTAAGTCTTATTTCACACTAGTGAATTTGTAAATAAAAACTAAGTTATTAGTTTGAAGTTCTTTACTTGAAAATATCTACTTCTGATTTTAGAAATGACAATTTGAAATTCAGATCTAAGTTAATAGTTTGACGTTCTTTACTTCTAAATAACTAACTCTTATTTTAGTATAGTGAATTTGTAAATTAAAACTAAGTTATTAGTTTGAAGTTCTAAACTTGAAAATATCTACTACTAATTTCAGAAATGACAATTTGAAAATCAGATCTAAGTTAACAGTATGACAATCTCTACTTCAAAATAACTAAGTCTTAATTTAGACTAGTGAATTTGTAAATCAAAACTAAGTTAGTAGTTTGACGTTTTTTACTTCAAATTTACTAATTCGGATCTTAGTAATGTAAATTTTGAAATCAAATCTAAGGTTGTAGTTTGACGTTCTTTACTTCAAAATAACTAAGTCTTATTTTAGAATAGTGAATTTGTAAATCAAAGCTAAGTTATTAGTTTGAAGTTGTTTACTTGAAAATATCTACTTCTGATTTTAGAAATGACAATTTGAAAATCAGATCTAAGGTAATAGTTTGACGTTCTTTACTTCAAAATAGATAAGTCTTATTTTAGAATACTGTATTTGTAAATCAAAACTAAGTTGTTACTTTGAAGTACTTTATTTGAAAATATCTGTTTCAGATTTTAGAAATGACAATATAAAAATCAGATCTAAGTTAATAGTTTGACGTTCTTTACTTCAAAATAGATAAATCTAATTTTAGAATACTGTATTTGTAAATCAAAACTAAGTTATTAGTTTGAAGTACTTTACTTAAAAATATCTAAGTCTGATTTTAGAAATGACAATTTGAAAATCAGATCTAAGTTAATAGTTTGACGTTCTTTACCACAAAATAACTAGGTCTTATTTTAGAATAGTTTATTTGTAAATCAAAACTAAGTTATTAGTTTGAAGTTTTTTACATTGAAATAACTAATACGGATTTTTGTACTGTATATTTGAAAATCAAAGCTAAGGTTATAGTTTGAAGTTCTTTACTTGAAAATATCTACTGCTGATTTTAGAAATGACAATTTGAAAATCAGATCTAAGTTAATACTTTGATGTTCTTTAGTTCAAAATAACTAAGTCTTATTTTAGACTAGTAAACTTGTAAATCAAAACTAAGTTATTAGTTTCAAGTTCTCTACTTGAAAATATCAACTGCTGATTTTAGAAATGACAATTTGAAAATCAGATCTAAGTTAATACTTTGATGTTCTTTAGTTCAAAATAACTAAGTCTTATTTTAGACTAGTAAACTTGTAAATCAAAACTAAGTTATTAGTTTCAAGTTCTCTACTTGAAAATATCTACTTCTGATTTTAAAAATGATAATTTGAAAATCAGATCTAAGTTAATAGTTTGACGTTCTTTACTTCAATATAACTAAGCCTTATTTTAGTATAGTGAATTTGTAAATCAAAGCTATGTTATTAGTTTGAAGTTTTTTACTTGAAAATATCTACTACTGATTTTAGAAATGACAATTTGAAAATCAGAGCTAAGTTAACAGTTTGACGTTCTTTACTTCAAAATAACTAAGTCTTATTTTAAAATAGTGAATTTGTAAATCAAAGCTAAGTTATTTGTTTAAAAATCTTTCCTTAAAAAAATCTACTTCTGATTTTAGAAACGACAATTTGAAAATCAGGTCTAAGTTAATAGTTTGACGTTTTTTACTTCAAAATAACTAAGTCTTATTTTAGACTAGTAAACTTGTAAATCAAACTAAGTTATTAGTTTGAAGTTGTCTACTTGAAAATATCTACTACTGATTTTAGAAATGACAATTTGAAAATCAGATCTAAGTTAATAGTATGACGTTCTTTACTTCAAAATAGATAAGTCTTATTTTAGAATACTGTATTTGTAAATCAAAACTAAGTTGTTAGTTTGAAGTACTTTATTTGAAAATATCTGCTTTAGATTTTATAAATGACAATTTAAAAATCAGATCTAAGTTAATAGTTTGACGTTCTTTACTTCAAAATAGATAAGTCTTATTTTAGAATAGTGTATTTCTAAATCCAAACTAAGTTATTAGTTTGAAGTACTTTACTTAAAAAATCTACTACTGATTTTAGAAATGACAATTTGAAAATCAGATCTAAGTTAATAATTTGTCGTTCTTTACTTCAAAATAGATAAGTCTTATTTTAGAATACTGTTTTTGTAAATCGCAACTAAGTTGTTAGTTTGAAGTTCTTTATTTGAAAATATCTGCTTTAGAATTTAGAAATGACAATTTGAAAATCAGATCTAAGTTAATAGTTTGACGTTCTTTACATCAAAATAACTAAATTTTATTTTAGATTAGTTAACTTGTAAATCAAAACTAAGTTATTAGTTTGAAGTTTTTAACTTGAAAATATCTACTTCTGATTTTAGAAATGACAATTTGAAAATCAGATCTAAGTTAATAGTTTGACGTTCTTTACTACTAAAGTACTAAGTCTTATTTTAGTATAAGGAATTTGTAAATCAAAACTAAGTTATTAGTTTGATTATTTTTACTTGAAAATATCTACTTCTGGTTTTAGAAATGACAATTTGAAAATCAGGTCTAAGTTAATAGTTTGACGTTCTTTACTTCTAAACAACTAAGTCTTATTTTAGTATAGTGAATTTGTAAATCAAAACTAAGTTATTAGTTTGAAGTTCTTTACTTGAAAATTTCTACTACTGATTTTAGAAATGAAAGTTTGAAAATCAGATCTAAGTTAATAGTTTGACGTTCTTTACTTCAAAATAACTAAGTCTTATTTTAGAATAGTGAATTTGTAAATCAAAGCTAAGTTATTAGTTTGAAGTTGTTTACTTGAAAATTTCTACTACTGATTTTAGAAATGAAAATTTGAAAATCAGATCTAAGTTAATAGTTTGACGTTCTTTACTTCTAAACAACTAAGTCTTATTTTAGTATAGTGAATTTGTAAATCAAAACTAAGTTATTAGTTTGAAGTTTTTTACTTGAAAATATCTACTTCTGATTTTAGAAATGACAATTTGAAAATCAGATCTAAGTTAATAGTGAGACGTTCTTTACTTCTAAAGAACTAAGTCTTATTTTAGAATAGTGAATTTGTAAATCAAAGCTAAGTTATTAGTTTGAAGTTGTTTACTTGAAAATATCTACTTCTGATTTTAGAAATGACAATTTGAAAATCAGATCTAAGGTAATAGTTTGACGTTCTTTACTTCAAAATTACTAAGTCTTATTTTAGAATAGTGAATTTGGAAATCAAAGCTAAGTTATTAGTTTGAAGTTTTTTACTTGAAAATTTCTACATCTGATTTTAGAAATGACAATTTGAAATTCAGATCTAAGTTAATAGAGTGACGTTCTTTACTTCTAAATAACTAAGTCTTATTTTAGTATAGTGAATTTGTAAATTAATACTAAGTTATTAGTTTGACGTTCTTTACTTGAATATATCTCTTACTGATCTTAGAAATGACAATTTGAAAATCAGATCTAAGTTAGTAGTTTGACGTTCTTTACTTCTAAACAAATAAGTCTTATTTTAGTATAGTGATTTTGTAAATCAAAACTAAGTTATTAGTTTGAAGTTCTTTACTTTGAAATATCTACTTCTGATTTAAGAAATAACAATTTCAATATTAGAGCTAAGTTAATAGTTTGACGTTTTTTACTTCTAAATAACTAAGTCTTATTTTAGTATAGTAAATTTAAATCAAAACTAAGTTATTAGTTTTAAGTTCTTTACTTGAAAATATCTACTACTGATTTTAGAACTGACAATTTGAAAATCAGATCTAAGTTAATAGTTTGACGTTCTTTACTTCAAAATAACTAAGTCTTATTTTAGACTAGTGAATTTGTAAATCAAAACTAAGTTACTAGTTTAAAGTTTTTTACTTCAAATTTAGTAATTCGGATCTTAGAAATGTAAATTTGATAATTAAATCTAAGGTTGTAGTTTGAAGTTTTTTACTTGAAAATATCTACTTCTGATTTTAGAAATAACAATCTGAAAATCAGATCTAGTTATTAGTTTGACATTCTTTACTTCTAAACAACTAAGTCTTATTTTAGTATAGTGAATTTGTAAATCAAAACTAAGTTATTAGTTTGAAGTTCTTTACTTGAAAATATCTACTGCTGATTTTAGAAATGACAATTTGAAAATCATATCTAGTTTAATAGTTTGACGTTCTTTACTTCAAAATAACTAAGTCTTATTTTAGAATAGTGAATTTGTAAATCAGAACTAAGTTATTTGTTTGAAGTTTTCTACTTGAAAATATCTACTTCTGATTTTAGGCATGACCATTTGAAAATCAGATCTAAATTAATAGTTTGACGATTTTTACTTCAAAATAACTAAGTCTTACTTTAAAATATTGAATTTGTAAATCAAAACTAAGTTATTAGTTTGAAGTTTTCTACTTTGAAATATCTACTTCTGATTTTAGAAATTACAATTTGAAAATCAGATCTAGATTAATTGTTTGACATTCTTTACTACAAATTATTTAAGTCTTATTTTAGAAAAGTGAATTCATAAATCAAAACTAAGTTATTAGTTTGAAGTTCTTTACATTGAAATAATTAATACGGATTTTTGTACTGTATATTTGAAAATCAAAGCTAAGGTTATAGTTTGAAGTTCTTTACTTGAAAATATCTACTGCTGATTTTAGAAATGATACTTTGAAAATCAGATCTAAGTTAATAGTTTGACGTTCTTTCCTTCAATATAACTAAGTCTTACATTAGTATAGTGAATTTGTAAAGCACAACCAACTTATTAGTTTTTAGTTCTTTACTTGTAAATATCTACTTCTGATTTTAGTAATCACAATTTAAAGATTAGATCTAAGGTAATAGTTTGACGTTCTTAACTTCAAAATAACTAAGTCTTCTTTTAGAATAGAGAATTTGTAAATCAAAACTAAGTTATTAGTTTGACGTTCTTTACTTCAAAATAGATAAATCTAATTTTAGAATACTGTATTTGTAAATCAAAACTAAGTTATTAGTTTGAATTACTTTACTTAAAAATATCTAAGTCTGATTTTAGAAATGACAATTTGAAAATCAGATCTAAGTTAATAGTTTGACGTTCTTTACTTCAAAATAACTAAGTCTTATTTTAGAATAGTGAATTTGTAAATCAGAACTAAGTTATTAGTTTGATGTTTTTTACATTGAAATAACTAATACGGATTTTTGTACTGTATATTTGTAAATCAAAGCTAAGGTTAAAGTTTGAAGTTCTTTACTTGAAAATATCTACTGCTGATTTTAGAAATGACAATTTGAAAATCACATCAAAGTTAATAGTTTGACGTTCTTTACTTCAAAATAGATAAGTCTTATTTTAGAATGCTGTATTTGTAAATCGCCACTAAGTTGTTAGTTTGAAGTTTTTTATTTGAAAATATCTGCTTCAGATTTTAGAACTGACAATTTGAAAATTAGATCTAAGTTAATAGTTTGAGGTTCTTTACTTCAAAATAACTAAGTCTAATTTTAGACTAGTGATTTTGTAAATCAAAACTAAGTTATTAGTTTAAAGTTTTTTATTTCAAATTTACTAATTCGGATCTTAGTAATGTAAATTTGGAAATCAAATCTAAGGTTGTAGTTTGAAGTTCTTTGCTTGAAAAATATCTACTACTGATTTTAGAAATTACAATTTGAAAATCAGATCTAAGTTAATAGTTTGACGTTGTTTACTTCAAAACAACTAAGTCTTATTTTAGTATAGTGAATTTGTAAACCAAAACTAAGTTATTAGTATGAAGTTCTTCACTTGAAAAAAACTACCACTGATTTTAGAAATTACAATTTGAAAATCAGATCTAAGTTAACAGTTTGACGTTCTTTACTTTAAAATAACTAAGTCTTATTTAAGACTAGTGAATTTGTAAATCAGAACTGAGTTATTAGTTTGAAGTTTTTTACAATGAAATAACTAATACGGATTTTTGTACTGTATATTTGAAAATCAAAGCTAAGGTTATAGTTTGAAGTTCTTTACTTGAAAATATCTACTGCTGATTTTAGAAATGACAATTTGAAAATCAGATCTAAGTGAATAGTTTGACGTTCTTTACTTCAAAATAGATAAGTCTTATTTTAGAATAGTGTATTTGTAAATCAAAACTAAGTTATTAGTTTGAAGTACTTTACTTAAAAATATCTAGTTCTGATTTTATAAATGACAATTTGAAAATCAGAGTTAAGTTAATAGTTTGACATTCTTTACTTCAAATTAGCTAAGTATTATTTTAGAATATTGAATTTGTAAATCAAAACTAAGTTATTAGTTTAAAGATCTTTACTTGAAAATATGTGCTTTAGATTTTAGAAATGACAATTTGAAAATCAGATCTAAATTAATAATTTGACGTTGTTTACTTCAAAACAACTAAGTCTTATTTTAGTATAGTGAATTTGTAAATTAAAACTAAGTTATTAGTATGAAGTTCTTCACTTGAAAAAAACTACCACTGATTTTAGAAATGACAATTTGAAAATCAGATCTAAGTTAATAGTTTGACGTTCTTTACTTCAAAATAACTAAGTCTTATTTTAGAATACTCAATTTGTAAATCAAGGCTAAGTTATTAGTTTAAAGTTGTTTACTTGAAAATATCTACTTCTGATTTTAGAAATGACATTTTGAAAATCAGATCTAAGTTAATAGTTTGACGTTCTTTACTTCAATACAACTAAGTCTTATTTTAGTATAGTGAATTTGTAAACAAAAACTAAGTTATTAGTATGAAGTTCTTCACTTGAAAAAAACTACCACTGATTTTAGAAATGACAATTTGAAAATCAGATCTAAGTTAATAGTTTGACGTTCCTTACTTCAAAATAACTAAGTCTTATTTTAGAATACTCAATTTGTAAATCAAGGCTAAGTTATTAGTTTAAAGTTGTTTACTTGAAAATATCTACTTCTGATTTTAGAAATGACAATTTGAAAATCAGATCTAAGTTAATAGTTTGACGTTCTTTACTTCAAAACAACTAAGTCTTATTTTAGTATAGTGAATTTGTAAACCAAAACTAAGTTATCAGTTTGAAGTTCTTCACTTGAAAAATACTACCACTGATTTTAGAAATGACAATTTGAAAATCAGATCTAAGTTCATAGTTTGACGTTCTTTACTTCCAAATAACTAAGTCTTATTTTAGAATACTCAATTTGTAAATCAAGGCTAAATTATTAGTTTAAAGTTCTTTACTTGAAAATATCTACTTCTTGTTTTAGAAATGACAATTGAAAATCAGATCTAAGTTAATAGTTTGACGTTCTTTACTTCTAAATAACTAAGTCTTATTTTAGTATAGTGAATTTGTAATTTAAAACTAAGTTATTAGTATGAAGTTCTTCACTTGAAAAAAACTACCACTGATTTTAGAAATGACAATTTGAAAATCAGATCTAAGTTAATAGTTTGACGTTCTTTACTTCAAAATAACGAAGTCTTATTTTAGAATACTCAATTTGTAAATCAAGGCTAAGTTATTAGTTTAAAGTTGTTTACTTGAAAATATCTACTTCTGATTTTAGAAATGACATTTTGAAAATCAGATCTAAGTTAATAGTTTGACGTTTTTTACTTCAAAACAACTAAGTCTTATTTTAGTATAGTTTATTTGTAAACCAAAACTAAGTTGTTATTATGAAGTTCTTTACTTGAAAAAAACTACCACTGATTTTAGAAATGTCAATTTGAAAATCAGATCTAAATTAACAGATTGACGTTCTTTACCTTAAAATAACTAAGTCTTATTTTAGACTAGTGAATTTGTAAATTAAAACTAAGTTATTAGTATGAAGTTCTTCACTTGAAAAAAACTACCACTGATTTTAGAAATGACAATTTGAAAATCAGATCTAAGTTAATAGTTTGACGTTCTTTACTTCAAAACAACTAAGTCTTATTTTAGTATAGTGAATTTGTAAACCAAAACTAAGTTATTAGTATGAAGTTCTTCACTTGAAAAAAACTACCACTGATTTTAGAAATGACAATTTGAAAATCAGATCTAAGTTAATAGTTTGACGTTCTTTACTTCAAAATAACTAAGTCTTATTTTAGAATAGTCAATTTATAAATCAAGGCTAAGTTATTAGTTTAAAGTTCTTTACTTGAAAATATCTACTTCATGTTTTAGAAATGACAATTTGAAAATCAGATCTAAGTTAATAGTTTGACGTTCTTTACTTCTAAATAACTAAGTCCTATTTTAGTATAGTGAATTTGTAATTTAAAACAAAGTTATTAGTTTGAAGTTCTTTACTTGAAAATATCTACTACTGATTTTAGAAATGACAATTTGAAAATCAGATCTAAGTTAACAGTTTGACGTTCCTTACTTTAAAATAACTAAGTCTTATTTTAGACTAGTGAATTTGTAAGTTAAAACTAAGTTATTAGTATGAAGTTCTTCACTTGAAAAAAACTACCACTGATTTTAGAAATGACAATTTGAAAATCAGATCTAAGTTAATAGTTTGACGTTCCCTACTTCAAAATAACTAAGTCTTATTTTAGAATACTCAATTTGTAAATCAAGGCTAAGTTATTAGTTTAAAGTTGTTTACTTGAAAATATCTACTTCTGATTTTAGAAATGACAATTTGAAAATCAGATCTAAGTTAATAGTTTGACGTTCTTTACTTCAAAACAACTAAGTCTTATTTTAGTGTAGTGAATTTGTAACCGAAACTAAGTTATTAGTATGAAGTTCTTCACTTGAAAAAAACTACCACTGATTTTAGAAATGACAATTTGAAAATCAGATCTAAATTAATAGTTTGACGTTCTTTACTGCTAAATAACTAAGTCTTATTTTAGAATACTCAATTTGTAAATCAAGGCTAAGTTATTAGTTTAAAGTTCTTTACTTGAAAATATCTACATCTTGTTTTAGAAATGACAATTTGAAAATCAGATCTAAGTTAATAGTTTGACGTTCTTTACTTCAAAACAACTAAGTCTTATTTTAGTATAGTGTATTTGTAAACCTAAACTAAGTTCTTAGTATGAAGTTCTTCACTTGAAAAAAACTACCACTGATTTTAGAAATGACAATTTGAAAATCAGATCTAAGTTAATAGTTTGACGTTCTTTACTTCAAAATAACTAAGTCTTATCTAAGTATAGTGTATTTGTAAACCAAAACCAAGTTATTAGTATGAAGTTCTTCACTTGAAAAAAACTACCACTGATTTTAGAAATGACAATTTGAAAATCGTATCTAAATTAATAGTTTGACGTTCTTTACTTCAAAATAACTAAGTCTTATTTTAGAATACTCAATTTGTAAATCAAGGCTAAGTTATTAGTTTTAAGTTCTTTACTTGAAAATATCTACTTCTGATTTTAGAAATGACAATTTGAAAATCAGCTCTAAGTTAATAGTTTGACGTTCTTTACTTCAAAACAACTAAGTCTTATTTTAGTATAGTGTATTTGTAAACCAAAACTAAGTTATTAGTATGAAGTTCTTCACTTGAAAAAAACTACCACTGATTTTAGAAATGACAATTTGAAAATCAGATCTAAGTTAATAGTTTGACGTTCTTTACTTCAAAATAACTAAGTGTTATTTTAGAATACTTAATTTGTAAATCAAGGCTAAGTTATTAGTTTAAAGTTCTTTACTAGAAAATATCTACTTCTTGTTTTAGAAATGACAATTTGAAAATCAGATCTAAGTTAATAGTTTGACGTTCTTTACTTCTAAATAACTAAGTCTTATTTTAGTATAGTGAATTTGTAATTTAAAACAAAGTTATTAGTTTGAAGTTCTTTACTTGAAAATATCTACTACTGATTTTAGAAATGACAATTTGAAAATCAGATCTAAATTAACAGTTTGACGTTCTTTACTTTAAAATAACTAAGTCTTATTTTAGACTAGTGAATTGGTAAATTAAAACTAAGTTATTAGTATGAAGTTCTTCACTTGAAAAAAACTACCACTGATCTTAGAAATGACAATTTGAAAATCAGATCTAAGTTAAGTTTGACGTTCTTTACTTCAAAACAACTAAGTCTTATTTTAGTATAGTTAATTTGTAAACCAAAACTAAGTTATTAGTATGAAGTTCTTCATTTGAAAAAAACTACCACTGATTTTAGAAATGACAATTTGAAAATCAGATCGAAGTTAATAGTTTGACGTTCTTTACTTCAAAATGACTAAGTCTTATTTTAGAATACTCAATTTGTAAATCAAAGCTAAGTTATTAGTTTAAAGTTCTTTACTTGAAAATATCTACTTCTAGTTTTAGAAATGACAATTTGAAAATCAGATCTAAGTTAATAGTTTGACGTTCTTTCCTTCTAAATAACTAAGTCTTATTTTAGTATAGTGAATTTGTAATTTAAAACAAAGTTATTAGTTTGAAGTTCTTTACTTGAAAATATCTACTACTGATTTTAGAAATGACAATTTGAAAATCAGATCTAAGTTAACAGTTTGACGTTCTTTACTTTAAAATAACTAAGTCTTATTTTAGACTAGTGAATTTGTAAATTAAAACTAAGTTATTAGTATGAAGTTCTTCACAAAAAAAAAACTACCACTGATTTTAGAAATGACAATTTGAAAATCAGATCTAGTTAATAGTTTGACGTTTTTCACTTCAAAATAACCAAGACTTATTTTAGACTAGTGAATTTGTAAATCAAAACTAAGTTATTAGTTTGAAGTTCTAAACTTGAAAAAATCTACTACTAATTTTAGAAATGACAATTTGAAAATCAGATCTAAGTTAATAGTTTGACGTTTTTCACTTCAAAATAACCAAGACTTATTTTAGACTAGTGAATTTGTAAATCAAAACTAAGTTATTAGTTTGAAGTCTATACTTGAAAAAATCTACTACTGATTTTAGGAATGACAATTTGAAATTCAGATCTAAGTTAACAGTACGACGTTCTCTACTTCAAAATAACTAAGTCTTAATTTAGACTAGTGAATTTGTAAATCAAAACTAAGTTAGTAGTTTGACGTTTTTACTTCAAATTTACTAATTCGGATCTTAGTAATGTAAATTTGGAAATCAAAGCTAAGGTTGTAGTTTGACGTTCTTTACTTCAAAATAACTAAGTCTTATTTTAGAATAGTCAATTTGTAAATTAAAGCTAAGTTATTAGTTTGAAGTTGCTTACTTGAAAATATCTACTTCTGATTTTAGAAATGACAATTTGAAAATCAGATCTAAGTTAATAGTTTGACGTTCTTTACGTCTAAATAACTAAGACTTATTTTAGTATAGTGATATTGTAAATTAAAACTAAGTTATTAGTTTGACGTTCTTTACTTGAAAATATCTACTACTGATCTTAGAAATGACAATTTGAAAATCAGATCTAAGTTAGTAGTTTGACGATTTTCACTTCAAAAGAACTAAGACTTATTTTAGACTAGTAAATTTGTAAATCAAAAATCAGTTATTAGTTTAAAGTTTTTTACTTCAAATTTACTAATTCGGATCTTAGTAATGTAAATTTGGAAATCAAATCTAAGGTTGTAGTTTGAAGTTCTTTACTTGAAATTATCTACTTCTGATTTTAGAAATGACAATTTGAAAATCAGATCTAAGTTAATAGTTTGACGTTCTTTACATCTAAATAACTAAGTCCTATTTTAGTATAGTGAATTTGTAAATCAAAACTAAGTTATTAGTTTGAAGTTCTTGTTTGAACATATCTACTACTAATTTTAGAAATGACAATTTGAAATTCAGATCTAAGTTAATAGTTAGACGTTCTTTACTTCTAAATATATAAGTCTTATTTTAGTATAGTGAATTTGTAAATTAAAACTAAGTTATTAGTTTGACGTTCTTTACTTGAAAATACCTACTACTGATCTTAGAAATGACAATTTGAAAATCAGATCTTAGTTAGTAGTTTGACGTTCTTTGCTTCAAAATAGATAAGTCTTATTTTAGAATACTGTATTTGTAAATCAAAACTAAGTAATTAGATTGAAGTTATTGACTTGAAAATATCTACTACTAATTTTAGAAATGACAATTTGAAAATCAGATCTAAGTTAATAGTTTGACCTTTTTCACTTCAAAAGAACTAAGACTTATTTTAGACTAGTGAATTTGTAAATCAAAACTCAGTTATCAGTTTAAAGTCTTTTACTTCAAATTTACTAATTCGGATCTTAGTAATGTAAATTTGGAAATCAAATCTAAGGTTAAAGTTTGAAGTTCTTTACTTGAAATTATCTACTTCTGATTTTAGAAATGACAATTTGAAAATCAGATCTAAGTTAATAGTTTGACGTTCGTTACATCAAAATAACTAAATTTTATTTTAGATTAGTTAACTTGTAAATCAAAACTAACTTATTAGTTTGAAGTTTTTAACTTGAAAATATCTACTTCTGATTTTAGAAATGACAATTTGAAAATCAGATCTAAGTTAATAGTTTGACGTTCTTTACTACTAAAGTACTAAGTCTTATTTTAGTATAGTGAATTTGTAAATCAAAACTAAGTTATTAGTTGGAAGCTTTTTACTTGAAAATATCTACTTCTTGTTTTAGAAATGACAATTTGAAAATCAGGTCTAAGTTAATAGTTTGACGTTTTTTACTTCAAAATAACTAAGTCTTATTTCACACTAGTGAATTTGTAAATAAAAACTAAGTTATAAGTTTGAAGTACTTTACTTAAAAATATCTAGTTCTGATTTTAGAAATGCCAATTTGAAGATAGGATCTACGTTAATAGTTTAGATCTAGGTTAATAGTTAGGTCTAAGTTAATAGTTTGACGTTCTTTACGTCTAAATAACTAAGACTTATTTTAGTATAGTGATATTGTAAATTAAAACTAAGTTATTAGTTTGACGTTCTTTACTTGAAAATATCTACTACTGATCTTAGAAATGACAATTTGAAAATCAGATCTAAGTTAGTAGTTTTACGATTTTCACTTCAAAAGAACTAAGACTTATTTTAGACTAGTAAATTTGTAAATCAAAAATCAGTTATTAGTTTAAAGTTTTTTACTTCAAATTTACTAATTCGGATCTTAGTAATGTAAATTTGGAAATCAAATCTAAGGTTGTAGTTTGAAGTTCTGTACTTGAAATTATCTACTTCTGATTTTAGAAATGACAATTTGAAAATCAGATCTAAGTTAAGTTTGACGTTCTTTACTTCAAAACAACTAAGTCTTATTTTAGTATAGTTAATTTGTAAACCAAAACTAAGTTATTAGTATGAAGTTCTTCATTTGAAAAAAACTACCACTGATTTTAGAAATGACAATTTGAAAATCAGATCGAAGTTAATAGTTTGACGTTCTTTACTTCAAAATGACTAAGTCTTATTTTAGAATACTCAATTTGTAAATCAAAGCTAAGTTATTAGTTTAAAGTTCTTTACTTGAAAATATCTACTTCTAGTTTTAGAAATGACAATTTGAAAATCAGATCTAAGTTAATAGTTTGACGTTCTTTCCTTCTAAATAACTAAGTCTTATTTTAGTATAGTGAATTTGTAATTTAAAACAAAGTTATTAGTTTGAAGTTCTTTACTTGAAAATATCTACTACTGATTTTAGAAATGACAATTTGAAAATCAGATCTAAGTTAACAGTTTGACGTTCTTTACTTTAAAATAACTAAGTCTTATTTTAGACTAGTGAATTTGTAAATTAAAACTAAGTTATTAGTATGAAGTTCTTCACAAAAAAAAAACTACCACTGATTTTAGAAATGACAATTTGAAAATCAGATCTAGTTAATAGTTTGACGTTTTTCACTTCAAAATAACCAAGACTTATTTTAGACTAGTGAATTTGTAAATCAAAACTAAGTTATTAGTTTGAAGTTCTAAACTTGAAAAAATCTACTACTAATTTTAGAAATGACAATTTGAAAATCAGATCTAAGTTAATAGTTTGACGTTTTTCACTTCAAAATAACCAAGACTTATTTTAGACTAGTGAATTTGTAAATCAAAACTAAGTTATTAGTTTGAAGTCTATACTTGAAAAAATCTACTACTGATTTTAGGAATGACAATTTGAAATTCAGATCTAAGTTAACAGTACGACGTTCTCTACTTCAAAATAACTAAGTCTTAATTTAGACTAGTGAATTTGTAAATCAAAACTAAGTTAGTAGTTTGACGTTTTTACTTCAAATTTACTAATTCGGATCTTAGTAATGTAAATTTGGAAATCAAAGCTAAGGTTGTAGTTTGACGTTCTTTACTTCAAAATAACTAAGTCTTATTTTAGAATAGTCAATTTGTAAATTAAAGCTAAGTTATTAGTTTGAAGTTGCTTACTTGAAAATATCTACTTCTGATTTTAGAAATGACAATTTGAAAATCAGATCTAAGTTAATAGTTTGACGTTCTTTACGTCTAAATAACTAAGACTTATTTTAGTATAGTGATATTGTAAATTAAAACTAAGTTATTAGTTTGACGTTCTTTACTTGAAAATATCTACTACTGATCTTAGAAATGACAATTTGAAAATCAGATCTAAGTTAGTAGTTTGACGATTTTCACTTCAAAAGAACTAAGACTTATTTTAGACTAGTAAATTTGTAAATCAAAAATCAGTTATTAGTTTAAAGTTTTTTACTTCAAATTTACTAATTCGGATCTTAGTAATGTAAATTTGGAAATCAAATCTAAGGTTGTAGTTTGAAGTTCTTTACTTGAAATTATCTACTTCTGATTTTAGAAATGACAATTTGAAAATCAGATCTAAGTTAATAGTTTGACGTTCTTTACATCTAAATAACTAAGTCCTATTTTAGTATAGTGAATTTGTAAATCAAAACTAAGTTATTAGTTTGAAGTTCTTGTTTGAACATATCTACTACTAATTTTAGAAATGACAATTTGAAATTCAGATCTAAGTTAATAGTTAGACGTTCTTTACTTCTAAATATATAAGTCTTATTTTAGTATAGTGAATTTGTAAATTAAAACTAAGTTATTAGTTTGACGTTCTTTACTTGAAAATACCTACTACTGATCTTAGAAATGACAATTTGAAAATCAGATCTTAGTTAGTAGTTTGACGTTCTTTGCTTCAAAATAGATAAGTCTTATTTTAGAATACTGTATTTGTAAATCAAAACTAAGTAATTAGATTGAAGTTATTGACTTGAAAATATCTACTACTAATTTTAGAAATGACAATTTGAAAATCAGATCTAAGTTAATAGTTTGACCTTTTTCACTTCAAAAGAACTAAGACTTATTTTAGACTAGTGAATTTGTAAATCAAAACTCAGTTATCAGTTTAAAGTCTTTTACTTCAAATTTACTAATTCGGATCTTAGTAATGTAAATTTGGAAATCAAATCTAAGGTTAAAGTTTGAAGTTCTTTACTTGAAATTATCTACTTCTGATTTTAGAAATGACAATTTGAAAATCAGATCTAAGTTAATAGTTTGACGTTCGTTACATCAAAATAACTAAATTTTATTTTAGATTAGTTAACTTGTAAATCAAAACTAACTTATTAGTTTGAAGTTTTTAACTTGAAAATATCTACTTCTGATTTTAGAAATGACAATTTGAAAATCAGATCTAAGTTAATAGTTTGACGTTCTTTACTACTAAAGTACTAAGTCTTATTTTAGTATAGTGAATTTGTAAATCAAAACTAAGTTATTAGTTGGAAGCTTTTTACTTGAAAATATCTACTTCTTGTTTTAGAAATGACAATTTGAAAATCAGGTCTAAGTTAATAGTTTGACGTTTTTTACTTCAAAATAACTAAGTCTTATTTCACACTAGTGAATTTGTAAATAAAAACTAAGTTATAAGTTTGAAGTACTTTACTTAAAAATATCTAGTTCTGATTTTAGAAATGCCAATTTGAAGATAGGATCTACGTTAATAGTTTAGATCTAGGTTAATAGTTAGGTCTAAGTTAATAGTTTGACGTTCTTTACGTCTAAATAACTAAGACTTATTTTAGTATAGTGATATTGTAAATTAAAACTAAGTTATTAGTTTGACGTTCTTTACTTGAAAATATCTACTACTGATCTTAGAAATGACAATTTGAAAATCAGATCTAAGTTAGTAGTTTTACGATTTTCACTTCAAAAGAACTAAGACTTATTTTAGACTAGTAAATTTGTAAATCAAAAATCAGTTATTAGTTTAAAGTTTTTTACTTCAAATTTACTAATTCGGATCTTAGTAATGTAAATTTGGAAATCAAATCTAAGGTTGTAGTTTGAAGTTCTGTACTTGAAATTATCTACTTCTGATTTTAGAAATGACAATTTGAAAATCAGATCTAAGTTAATAGTTTGACGTTCTTTACATCTAATAAACTAAGTCTTAATTTAGTATAGTGAATTTGTAAATTAAAACTAAGTTATTAGTTTGACGTTCTTTACTTGAAAATATCTACTACTGATCTTAGAAATGACAATTTGAAAATCAGATCTAAGTTAGTAGTTTGACGTTCTTTGCTTCAAAATAGATAAGTCTTATTTTAGAATACTGTATTTGTAAATCAAAATTAAGTTATTAATTTGAAGTTCTTGACTTGAAAATATCTACTACTAATTTTAGAAATGACAATTTATAAATCAGATCTAAGTTAATAGTTTGACGATTTTCACTTCAAAAGAACTAAGACTTATTTTAGACTAGTGCATTTGTAAATCAAAACTCAGTTATTAGTTTAAAGTTTTTTACTTCAAATTTACTAATTCGGATCTTTGTAATGTAAATTTGGAAATCAAATCTAAGGTTGTAGTTTGAAGTTCTTTACTTGAAATTATCTACTTCTGATTTTAGAAATGACAATTTGAAAATCAGATCTAAGTTAAAAGTTTGACGTTCTTTACATCTAAATAACTAAGTCCTATTTTAGTATAGTGAATTTGTAAATCAAAACTAAGTTATTAGTTTGAAGTTCTTGTTTGAAAATATCTACTACTAATTTTAGAAATGACAATTTGAAATTCAGATCTAAGTTAATAGTTAGACGTTCTTTACTTCTAAATATATAAGTCTTATTTTAGTATAGTGAATTTGTAAATTAAAACTAAGTTATTAGTTTGACGTTCTTTACTTGAAAATATCTACTACTGATCTTAGAAATGACAATTTGAAAATCAGATCTTAGTTAGTAGTTTGACGTTCTTTGCTTCAAAATAGATAAGTCTTATTTTAGAATACTGTATTTGTAAATCAAAACTAAGTAATTAGTTTGAAGTTATTGACTTGAAAATATCTACTACTAATTTTAGAAATGACAATTTGAAAATCAGATCTAAGTTAATAGTTTGACGTTTTTCACTTCAAAAGAACTAAGACTTATTTTAGACTAGTGAATTTGTAAATCAAAACTCAGTTATCAGTTTAAAGTCTTTTACTTCAAATTTACTAATTCGGATCTTAGTAATGTAAATTTGGAAATCAAATCTAAGGTTGTTGTTTGAAGTTCTTTACTTGAAATTATCTACTTCTGATTTTAGAAATGACAATTTGAAAATCAGATCTAAGTTTAACAGTTTTACGTTCGTTACATCAAAATAACTAAATTTTATTTTAGATTAGTTAACTTGTAAATCAAAACTAACTTATTAGTTTGAAGTTTTTAACTTGAAAATATCTACTTCTGATTTTAGAAATGACAATTTGAAAATCAGATCGAAGTTAATAGTTTGACGTTCTTTACTTCAAAATGACTAAGTCTTATTTTAGAATACTCAATTTGTAAATCAAAGCTAAGTTATTAGTTTAAAGTTCTTTACTTGAAAATATCTACTTCTTGTTTTAGAAATGACAATTTGTAAATCAGATCTAAGTTAATAGTTTGACGTTCTTTCCTTCTAAATAACTAAGTCTTATTTTAGTATAGTGAATTTGTAATTTAAAACAAAGTTATTAGTTTGAAGTTCTTTACTTGAAAATATCTACTACTGATTTTAGAAATGACAATTTGAAAATCAGATCTAAGTTAACAGTTTGACGTTCTTTACTTTAAAATAACTAAGTCTTATTTTAGACTAGTAAATTTGTAAATTAAAACTAAGTTATTAATATGAAGTTCTTCACTTGAAAAAAACTACCACTGATTTTAGAAATGACAATTTGAAAATCAGATCTAGTTAATAGTTTGACGTTTTTCACTTCAAAATAACCAAGACTTATTTTAGACTAGTGAATTTGTAAATCAAAACTAAGTTATTAGTTTGAAGTTCTAAACTTGAAAATATCTACTACTAATTTTAGAAATGACAATTTGAAAATCAGATCTAAGTTAATAGTTTGACGTTTTTCACTTCAAAATAACTAAGTCTTAATTTAGACTAGTGAATTTGTAAATTAAAACTAAGTTAGTAGTTTGACGTTTTTACTTCAAATTTAATAATTCGGATCTTAGTAATGTAAATTTGGAAATCAAAGCTAAGGTTGTAGTTTGACGTTCTTTACTTCAAAATAACTAAGTCTTATTTTAGAATAGTCAATTTGTAAATCAAAGCTAAGTTATTAGTTTGAAGTTGCTTACTTGAAAATATCTACGTCTGATTTTAGAAATGACAATTTGAAAATCAGATCTAAGTTAATAGTTTGACGTTCTTTACGTCTAAATAACTAAGACTTATTTTAGTATAGTGATATTGTAAATTAAAACTAAGTTATTAGTTTGACGTTCTTTACTTGAAAATATCTACTACTGATCTTAGATATGACAATTTGAAAATCAGATCTAAGTTAGTAGTTTGACGATTTTCACTTCAAAAGAACTAAGACTTATTTTAGACTAGTAAATTTGTAAATCAAAAATCAGTTATTAGTTTAAAGTTTTTTACTTCAAATTTACTAATTCGGATCTTAGTAATGTAAATTTGGAAATCAAATCTAAGGTTGTAGTTTGAAGTTCTTTACTTGAAATTATCTACTTCTGATTTTAGAAATGACAATTTGAAAATCAGATCTAAGTTAATAGTTTGACGTTCTTTACATCTAAATAACTAAGTCTTAATTTAGTATAGTGAATTTGTAAATTAAAACTAAGTTATTAGTTTGACGTTCTTTACTTGAAAATATCTACTACTGATCTTAGAAATGACAATTTGAAAATCAGATCTAAGTTAGTAGTTTGACGTTCTTTGCTTCAAAATAGATAAGTCTTATTTTAGAATACTGTATTTGTAAAACAAAATTAAGTTATTAATTTGAAGTTCTTGACTTGAAAATATCTACTACTAATTTTAGAAATGACAATTTTAAAATCAGATCTAAGTTAATAGTTTGACGATTTTCACTTCAAAAGAACTAAGACTTATTTTAGACTAGTGCATTTGTAAATCAAAACTAAGTTATTAGTTTAAAGTTTTTTACTTCAAATTTACTAATTCGGATCTTAGTAATGTAAATTTGGAAATCAAATCTAAGGTTGTAGTTTGAAGTTCTTTACTTGAAATTATCTACTTCTGATTTTAGAAATGACAATTTGAAAATCAGATCTAAGTTAATAGTTTGACGTTCTTTACATCTAAATAACTAAGTCCTATTTTAGTATAGTTAATTTGTAAACCAAAACTAAGTTATTAGTATGAAGTTCTTCACTTGAAAAAAACTACCACTGATTCTAGAAATGACAATTTGAAAATCAGATCGAAGTTAATAGTTTGACGTTCTTTACTTCAAAATAACCAAGACTTATTTTAGACTAGTTAATATGTAAATCAAAACTAAGTTATTAGTTTGAAGTCTATACTTGAAAAAATCTACTACTGATTTTAGGAATGACAATTTGAAATTCAGATCTAAGTTAACAGTACGACGTTCTCTACTTCAAAATAACTAAGTCTTAATTTAGACTAGTGAATTTGTAAATCAAAACTAAGTTAGTAGTTTGACGTTTTTACTTCAAATTTACTAATTCGGATCTTAGTAATGTAAATTTGGAAATCAAAGCTAAGGTTGTAGTTTGACGTTCTTTACTTCAAAATAACTAAGTCTTATTTTAGAATAGTCAATTTGTAAATCAAAGCTAAGTTATTAGTTTGAAGTTGCTTACTTGAAAATATCTACGTCTGATTTTAAAAATGACAATTTGAAAATCAGATCTAAGTTAATAGTTTGACGTTCTTTACGTCTAAATAACTAAGACTTATTTTAGTATAGTGATATTGTAAATTAAAACTAAGTTATTAGTTTGACGTTCTTTACTTGAAAATATCTACTACTGATCTTAGATATGACAATTTGAAAATCAGATCTAAGTTAGTAGTTTGACGATTTTCACTTCAAAAGAACTAAGACTTATTTTAGACTAGTAAATTTGTAAATCAAAAATCAGTTATTAGTTTAAAGTTTTTTACTTCAAATTTACTAATTCGGATCTTAGTAATGTAAATTTGGAAATCAAATCTAAGGTTGTAGTTTGAAGTTCTTTACTTGAAATTATCTACTTCTGATTTTAGAAATGACAATTTGAAAATCAGATCTAAGTTAATAGTTTGACGTTCTTTACATCTAAATAACTAAGTCTTAATTTAGTATAGTGAATTTGTAAATTAAAACTAAGTTATTAGTTTGACGTTCTTTACTTGAAAATATCTACTACTGATCTTAGAAATGACAATTTGAAAATCAGATCTAAGTTAGTAGTTTGACGTTCTTTGCTTCAAAATAGATAAGTCTTATTTTAGAATACTGTATTTGTAAAACAAAATTAAGTTATTAATTTGAAGTTCTTGACTTGAAAATATCTACTACTAATTTTAGAAATGACAATTTTAAAATCAGATCTAAGTTAATAGTTTGACGATTTTCACTTCAAAAGAACTAAGACTTATTTTAGACTAGTGCATTTGTAAATCAAAACTCAGTTATTAGTTTAAAGTTTTTTACTTCAAATTTACTAATTCGGATCTTAGTAATGTAAATTTGGAAATCAAATCTAAGGTTGTAGTTTGAAGTTCTTTACTTGAAATTATCTACTTCTGATTTTAGAAATGACAATTTGAAAATCAGATCTAAGTTAATAGTTTGACGTTCTTTACATCTAAATAACTAAGTCCTATTTTAGTATAGTTAATTTGTAAACCAAAACTAAGTTATTAGTATGAAGTTCTTCACTTGAAAAAAACTACCACTGATTCTAGAAATGACAATTTGAAAATCAGATCGAAGTTAATAGTTTGACGTTCTTTACTTCAAAATAACCAAGACTTATTTTAGACTAGTTAATTTGTAAATCAAAACTAAGTTATTAGTTTGAAGTCTATACTTGAAAAAATCTACTACTGATTTTAGGAATGACAATTTGAAATTCAGATCTAAGTTAACAGTACGACGTTCTCTACTTCAAAATAACTAAGTCTTAATTTAGACTAGTGAATTTGTAAATCAAAACTAAGTTAGTAGTTTGACGTTTTTACTTCAAATTTACTAATTCGGATCTTAGTAATGTAAATTTGGAAATCAAAGCTAAGGTTGTAGTTTGACGTTCTTTACTTCAAAATAACTAAGTCTTATTTTAGAATAGTCAATTTGTAAATCAAAGCTAAGTTATTAGTTTGAAGTTGCTTACTTGAAAATATCTACTTCTGATTTTAGAAATGACAATTTGAAAATCAGATCTAAGTTAATAGTTTGACGTTCTTTACGTCTAAATAACTAAGACTTATTTTAGTATAGTGATATTGTAAATTAAAACTAAGTTATTAGTTTGACGTTCTTTACTTGAAAATATCTACTACTGATCTTAGAAATGACAATTTGAAAATCAGATCTAAGTTAGTAGTTTGACGTTCTTTGCTTCAAAATAGATAAGTCTTATTTTAGAATACTGTATTTGTAAATCAAAATTAAGTTATTAATTTGAAATTCTTGACTTGAAAATATCTACTACTAATTTTAGAAATGACAATTTTAAAATCAGATCTAAGTTAATAGTTTAACGATTTTCACTTCAAAAGAACTAAGACTTATTTTAGACTAGTGCATTTGTAAATCAAAACTCAGTTATTAGTTTAAAGTTTTTTACTTCAAATTTACTAATTCGGATCTTAGTAATGTAAATTTGGAAATCAAATCTAAGGTTGTAGTTTGAAGTTCTTTACTTGAAATTATCTACTTCTGATTTTAGAAATGACAATTTGAAAATCAGATCTAAGTTAATAGTTTGACGTTCTTTACATCTAAATAACTAAGTCCTATTTTAGTATAGTGAATTTGTAAATCAAAACTAAGTTATTAGTTTGAAGTTCTTGTTTGAAAATATCTACTACTAATTTTAGAAATGACAATTTGAAATTCAGATCTAAGTTAATAGTTAGACATTCTTTACTTCTAAATATATAAGTCTTATTTTAGTATAGTGAATTTGTAAATTAAAACTAAGTTATTAGTTTGACGTTCTTTACTTGAAAATAACTACTACTGATCTTAGAAATGACAATTTGAAAATCAGATCTTAGTTAGTAGTTTGACGTTCTTTGCTTCAAAATAGATAAGTCTTATTTTAGAATACTGTATTTGTAAATCAAAACTAAGTAATTAGTTTGAAGTTATTGTGGAGAATTGTTCGTTTCCCCAGTTTGAAAGACAAGTAGCAGTGGACTGTAAATGAGGTGTTTGAGAAGTTTCCCAGTTCATACGGTGTTGACAACCAAATTTTTCTCGCACTCGACGGTTACGAAGATTATGGAGCTTTAATTCAGCGTCACCAATAAAAAAGTAATGAAACGTGAAAGTATTTATTAAAATAAATAGAATGTCACAAAACATAAATTGAGTATAAGCCAGCGTTTGTTGCTCGAGCCTTGACAAGATACTGAGTTCCTGTGGTGCGTCGCCTGCAGGAATCGGCAAAATAAAGTAGGGGTTGCGCACTCTGAGTGAGTCCCAAACAACAAACTTCACACATACAAAATGCACACAAAAAAATTATAAAGGTTCAGATGCTTTCTGAACATGCCGCCCCCGTAGAAATCAGGAAGTTATTTCTAGAAAATTGAAATGCTTATACATAATGATAATGCAATTTGAACAAAAGAAATACAAATTCGTTGAATACATAAATAGGTGAGAATAGTAATACATTAATAATGTCTAACACAAATAAACACAATAATCCAAATAACTGCAACGGAATAAAAATTGAGAATGTAAAATCCTTGAAACAAAACCGAAACACGCGCGTAAATGGCGTCGGTAACACAAAACACGCAATGATGATGTTATTAAGTGATGGGTAGAGGACAAATCTTAGCAAAAGATCTGCGTATTACACCACCAGAAGTTTGGAGAGTTGCTACCCGATTGTGGCCATCGGAACTGGGATGTAGATTTAACACTCGGGCTAATTTCCATTTGAATGGCGGCAAGTTGTCATCCTTCACTATGACTAAAGAGCCATCAGTCAAATCGGAGTAGTGCAACTTCCATTTGGTTCGTTGTTGCAGCTCAGAGATGTACTCTTTACTCCAACGATTCCAAAAATGTTGGTGCAGGCTTTGGATACGTTGAAAATAATTGAGCCGATTGTCAGGAATATCTGCGACATCTGCGTCCGGTAGAGAAGTAAGAGAACGACCAATGAGGAAGTGTCCAGGAGTCAGAGGTTGCAGGTCGTTTGGATCGGAAGATAGTGGAGCAATAGGACGGGAATTAAGTACTGCTTCAATTTGACATAGCAAAGTAGAAAGTTCTTCAAAATTTAATAGTGAAGCACCTAAAATTCTTTTTAAATGAGCCTTGCTTGATTTAACGCCCGATTCCCAGAGACCACCAAAGTGGGGACTGTGGGCAGGAATAAAATGCCAAGTTATTCCTTCATTGGAAGAAAATTCAGTAATGGGAGACTCGTGCTCTTTCAAAAACCTTCCCAAATCACGCAATTTTGAGTTGGCTCCAACAAAATTAGTACCATTATCCGAGTGGATGTGAGCAGGCTTACCACGCCGTGCAATGAATCTTCTTAAAGATAGTATAAAAGCGTCGGTAGATAAATTGGTCACCAGTTCAAGGTGCACAGCCTTGGTGGCAAAACATATAAAGATACACAGATAAGATTTGTCAATCCTTGAACCTCGGCCTTTGTTAAGTTTATATGGGATAGGACCAGCGTAGTCAACACCCGTAACGTTAAATGGGTTGGAAGGAGTTACTCTGGCTGACGGCAAATTACCCATGACAGGTCGCGTAATGGATGGTGATGCTCTAAAACACGTCACGCAATTGTGAACAATTTGTTTGATCAAATTTCTGCCGGAGGTTATCCAAATTTTGTCACGCAATGAACATAACAGCAATTGTGGGCCGGCGTGTAACAGTCGCAAATGCTCTCGTCTTACAATGAGCTTGGTTAAGTAATGTTTTCCAGATATAAGAAATGGATGTTTCTTATTGTAAGAAAAATGAGAATTAACTAATCTGCCACCCACCCGTATCAATTTATCGGAATCTAAGAACGGATTTAAAGAAAGTACGGATGATGTGGATTTTAAAGGTTTTCCCTTACAAAGTTGTCTATGCTCATCTGGAAATGATTCTAGCTGTGAGAGTTTAATTAGAATTTTTAATGAATTTAAAAGTTCGTTACATGTTATAGGTCCAGTTGCTCTATGGCCCCTTGTGAGTGAACAATTATTACGAAAACGTAAACAATATGCAATTGTTCTCTCGAGTTTGTGCAAATTTGAGTAATTTTCAAAGGGAAAGGATTGTTCGTTGCTAATAATAAGAGTATGTACAATTTCTTTAAATTCTGGAAGCTCGGCAGATTTACATTTTGAAACTGGCCAAGAATTTTCTTCTTGGAGAAGCCAAGAGGGTCCGTTCCACCACAAAGATGAGGTTTTTATTGGCTGTTCAGCCGAAGAGCGCCATAAAATTCGCTGCAAGTGCCTTTGATCAGGATCAATGAGCACTTGCCGATACATCTTCTCTATGTCGGCTGAAATGGCGTAAAGATGTTGCCTGAATCGCAGTAAAATTGTAAAAAGACTTTGTTGTATGGTTGGTCCAATCATTTGCAAACTATTCAACGAATGACCTGAGGTGGTCGCAGCTGAACCATTGAATACAACTCTGAGTTTCGTGGTAAGGCTAGTCTCTTTTAAGACGCCATGGTGAGGTAGATAATACGCTAGTTCGTGTGAAGGGTTAACTAGAGTCATGTGATTTAGTTCAATATATTCTCGTATGAATGCAGTATACATTTCTTGGAGTTCCACGTTTACATTTAAACGTCTTTCAAGTGACAAAAACCGTTTCTTAGCAACAAATAAAGAATCACCTAGAAGTTCGGGAGATTGTTTAAAAGGAATTTTGACTATAAATCGTCCCTCTGCGTCCCTTCGCGTATTTTTTACATAATGTGCTTCACAAGCGTTTTCCTCGCTAGAAAGTACCTTTTCTGCAGGGTAACTTTCCAACTCCCAGAACTTGCAAAGTTGATCTTGTAAATCGACAGTGTTAATGTGGCATCGTACTTGTGTAGCTAATGCCGTTGTGGTGGGCCCAGACACAACCCAACCAAAGTGAGTTTTCTGTAGCATAGGGAGATTAGGCCCTAAACTCCTTTGCCCTATACATAGAAGTTTGAAGAATGCTGGTGAACCTATTAGTAAATCGATGTCATCGGGTTTGTCGAATGACGGATCAGATAGAATGATATCGTCGGGTATTTTTAAGTGTTCGCGATTTACCTTAAAGCTAGGTATACTACCGGTGATGTTATTGATTACCAAACAAGTTAAAGCAATTTTGAATGATGAGTAATGCGCACTTACTTCCAAATCGCATTGCATTTTTACCATTGAGTTGGAATTGTTAATTCCACAAACGGTGACATCAGCAGGTTTTGCAGGTAAATTTAATGATTTATAAAATTTTGAACTTATAAAATTGGACTGCGATCCCGAATCTAGCAAAATTCGAACTGTCCTTTTGATTCCCCTTGAATCTCGTACCTTGGCAGAAGCGGTAGGTAGTAGAACTTGAACCGTGTTTGAGCAAAACGTTGAAATGATTTGGTTAGGCCCATCAGGAGCTTCCGCAGTCGCCGTGCTGATTTCGGATTGGACCAGAATCGCAGTCTGTGAATTTGCGTGCAATAACGAATGATGTTTTTCTTTACACGTCCGGCATGTGTATTTAGAGGGACATTCATTTTTGAAGTGATTGTTCGATAAACAATTAAAACAAATTTTTAGCTCTTGCACTTTGTTTGTGCGTGCTTGTGTAGTTAGCTTAAGGAATTCAGGGCACATAGAAATAAAATGATCTTTCTTGCAATAAGAACATGATTGGTTTTTTACTACCAGTGACCTTGAATTGAATTTGGGTTTTTCTATTTGTACCTTTTGAGTTCGTTTTTCTAAACTTTCTAAAAGGTTAGCATGCATTAATAAAAATTCTTTGAACTCTTTTAACGTAGGTAAATTGTTAGAACCTTTGTTTGCAACTAATTCCCATTCTCTAAAGGTAGAGCTGTCGAGTTTTTGAGTTACTATGTGAATAATTAGAGCCTCAAATAATTGCTCCGTTGTAGCTAAGGCTAGGGTTGACGCTACGTGCTTAGATATCGTGTCATTAATTTTGCGAATTTCCCGTGAAGATTCTTGCTTTTGAGTTTTTAGATTTGTTATGGCCGCTAAATGATTTTTTATAATGAGCTTTGGCTGATCGTATCTTTCTTCTAATGTAGCCCAAGCTACATCGTAACTTCCGACCGAGAATTCCAAGGATTTGACAATCTCGGCTGGCTCGTTTGAAAGTGAAGCTTTGAGATAATGCAGCTTGCTTATCTCGTTTAAATCCGTGTTGTTATGTACTAGACTTTGAAAAATTGCCTTGAAATGTAACCAATCATGCATCTGGCCGTTGAATTTAATTAAGTTAATCTTTGGTAAACTAATTTTGCTGTATCCCGTTGTAGGATGGTTTGAAATAATTTCATTTGAATTTGAGCTAACGTTACTCAGAGTGGGTGAAGTTCGAGCTTGAACTTCACCTGGTGCGTATTGTTTCAATAAACATTTTGCTAGTGTAATTTTTTCATAGTACGAGTCTTCGAATATGATTAATTGCGTTTCGTCATCTGCGTTATTTTCAGATTGCAAAATAATTTTACCATGTATATTTTGGAATTTTTCTAACAGTGACTTTGCATCTTCCATGCGTGTTTCTAATTGATCAATTTTTTGTTGCATAATTGCACTATCAACGGCATTGATAGTACTTAAATAATTTCCAAAACGTGTGAGTTGACTTTTTAATTGACCTCTTTCTAATGTTAAAGAATTCATTATAAATATTAAATTCGTAAGCAATAAATTGATAAATGTATTTAAAAATATTTCCGCGCAAATGGTTTGCAGGTAAAAATCGGTCTGAATAAATTAAAGATAAGAAAACCCTTCGTACTTTGCTATGTCGTCGAACACATGTATATAGATAAAAATGGTAGGAAAGGATGTTTCTTACTCTCTCTTGTAGCGCTTCGTTCACACGTGGTTCATACGCTCCGTGCTTGAACGGTCGTACTGTAGTGGACTTTGCTGATAAGCATCCGTGTCGGAGGACCAAATGGAGAATTGTTCGTTTCCCCAGTTTGAAAGACAAGTAGCAGTGGACTGTAAATGAGGTGTTTGAGAAGTTTCCCAGTTCATACGGTGTTGACAACCAAATTTTTCTCGCACTCGACGGTTACGAAGATTATGGAGCTTTAATTCAGCGTCACCAATAAAAAAGTAATGAAACGTGAAAGTATTTATTAAAATAAATAGAATGTCACAAAACATAAATTGAGTATAAGCCAGCGTTTGTTGCTCGAGCCTTGACAAGATACTGAGTTCCTGTGGTGCGTCGCCTGCAGGAATCGGCAAAATAAAGTAGGGGTTGCGCACTCTGAGTGAGTCCCAAACAACAAACTTCACACATACAAAATGCACACAAAAAAATTATAAAGGTTCAGATGCTTTCTGAACATATTGACTTGAAAATATCTACTACTAATTTTAGAAATGACAATTTGAAAATCAGATCTAAGTTAATAGTTTGACGTTTTTCATTTCAAAAGAACTAAGACTTATTTTAGACTAGTAAATTTGTAAATCAAAACTCAGTTATCAGTTTAAAGTCTTTTACTTCAAATTTACTAATTCGGATCTTAGTAATGTAAATTTGGAAATCAAATCTAAGGTTAAAGTTTGAAGTTCTTTACTTGAAATTATCTACTTCTGATTTTAGAAATGACAATTTGAAAATCAGATCTAAGTTAATAGTTTGACGTTCGTTACATCAAAATAACTAAATTTTATTTTAGATTAGTTAACTTGTAAATCAAAACTAACTTATTAGTTTGAAGTTTTTAACTTGAAAATATCTACTTCTGATTTTAGAAATGACAATTTGAAAATCAGATCTAAGTTAATAGTTTGACGTTGTTTACTTCAAAATAACTAAGTACTATTTTAGAATAGTGAATCTGTAAATCAAAACTAAGTTATTAGTTTAAAGTTCTTTACTTTGAAATATCTACTTCTGATTTCAGAAATGACAATTTGAAAATCAGATCTAAGTTAATAGTTTGACGTTTTTTACTTCAAAATAACTAATTCGGATCTTAGTAATGTAAATTTGGAAATCTAATCTAAGGTTGTAGTTTGAAGTTTTTAACTTGAAAATAGCTACTTCTGATTTTAGAAATGACAATTTGAAAATCAGATCTAAGTTAATAGTTTGACGTTCTTTACTTCAAGATAGATAAGTCTTATTTTAGAATACTGTCTTTGTAAATCAAAACTAAGTTATTTGTTTGAAGTACTTTACTTGAAAATATCTGCTTCTGATTTTAGAAATTACAATTTGAAAATCAGATCTATGTTAATAGCATGACGTTATTTACTTCTAAATAACTAAGTCTTATTTAGACTAGTGAATTTGTAAATCAAAACTAATTTATTAGTTTGAAGTTTTTTACTTGAAAATATCTACTTCTGATTTTAGAAATGACAATTTGAAAATCATATCTAAGTTAACGTAAGGAAAAATATCTCATCCAAAAAATATTAGCAAGTTCTAAGTTAATGGTTTGACGTTATTTACTTCAAAGTAACTTACTCTTATTTTAGAATAGTAAATTTGTAAATCAAAACTAAGTTATTTGTTTTAAGTTCTTTACTTTGAAAAATCTACTTCTGATTTCAGAAATGACAATTTGAAGATCAGATCTAAGTTAATAGTTTGACGTTCTTTACTTCAAAATAGATAAGTCTTATTTAGACTAGTGAATTTGTAAATCAAAACTAAGTTATTAGTTTGAAGTTCTTTACTTGAAAATATCTACTACTGATTTTAGAAATGATAATTTGAAGATCAGATCTAAGTTAATAGTTTGACGTTCTTTACTTCAAAATAGATAAGTCTTATTTTAGAATAGTGAATTTGTAAATCAAAACTAAGTTATTAGTTTGAAATACATTACTTGAAAATATCTTCTTCTGATTTTAGAAATTAAAATTTGAAAATCAGATCTAAGTTAATAGTTTGATGTTCTTTACTTCAAAGAAACTAAGTCTTATTTTAGAATAGTGAATTTGTAAATCTAAGCTAAGTTATTAGTTTAAAGTTCGAGACTTAGAAATATCTACTTCTGATTTCAGAAATGACAATTTGAAAATCAGAACTAAGTTAATAGTTTGAAGTTCTTTACTTCAAAGAAACTAAGTATTATTTTAGAATAGTGAATTTGTAAATCAAAGCTATGTTATTAGTTTGAAGTTCTTTACTTTAAAATATCTACTTCTGATTTTGGAAATGACAATTTGAAAATCAGATCTACGTTAATAGTTTGACGTTTTTTACTTCTAAATAACTAAGTCTTATTTTAGTATAGTGTATTTGTAAATCAAAACTAAGTTTCTAGTTTGAAGTTCTTTACTTGTAAATATCTACTACTGATTTTAGAAATGACAGTTTGTAAATCAAACCTAAGTTAATAGTTTGACGTTCTTTACTTCAAAATAACTAATTCTTACTTGAGACTAGTGAATTTGAAAATCAAAACTAAGTTATTAGTTTAAAGTTCGATACTTTAAAATATCTACTTCTGATTTCAGAAATGACTATTTGAAAATCAAATCTAAGTTATTAGTTAGACGTTTTTTACTTCAAAATAACTAAGTCTTATTTTAGACTAGTGAATTTGTAAGTCAAAAATAAGTTATTATTCTGAAGTTCTTTACTTGAAAATATCTACTACTGATTTTAAAAATTACAATTTGAAAATCATATCTAAGTTAATAGTTTGACGTTTTTTACTTCAAAATAACTATGTCTTATTTTAGACTAGTGAATATGTAAATCAAAACTAAGTTATTAGTTTGAAGTACTTTACTTGAAAATATCTACTTCTGATTTTATAAATGACAATTTGAAAATCAGATCTAAGTTAATAGTTTGACGTATTTTACTTCAAAATAACTAAGTATTATTTAGACTAGCGAATCTGTAAATCAAAACTAAGTTATTAGTTTAAAGTTCTTTACTTTGAAATATCTACTTCTGATTTCAGAAATGACAATTTGAAAATCAGATCTAAGTTAATAGATTGACGTTCTTTACTTCAAAATAGATAAGTCTTATTTTAGAATATTGGATTTCTAAATCAAAAGTAAGTTATTTATTTGAAGTACTTTACTTGAAAAGATCTACTTATGATTTTAGAAATGACAATTTGAAAATCATATCTAAGTTAATAGTTTGATGTTCTTTACTTCAAAGAAACTAAGTCATATTGTAGAATAGTGAATTTGTAAATCAAAACTAAATTATTAGTTTGAAATACTTTACTTGTAAATATCTACTTCTGATTTTAGAAATGACAATTAGAAAATCAGATCTAAGTTAATAATTTGACGTTTTTTACTTCAAAATAACTAATTCGGATCTTAGTAATGTAAATTTGGAAATCTAATCTACGGTTGTAGTTTGAAGTTTTTTACTTGTAAATATCTACTTGTGATTTTAGAAATGACAATTTGAAAATCATACTAAGTTAATAGTTTGACGTTGTTTACTTCAAAATAACTAAGTACTATTATAGAATAGTGAATTTGTAAATCAAAACTAAGTTATTTGTTTAAAGTTTTTTACTTTGAAAAATCTACTTCTGATTTCAGAAATGACAATTTAAAAATCAGTTCTAAGTTAATAATTTGACGTTGTTTACTTCAAAATAACTAAGAACTATTTTAGAATAATGAATTTGTAAATCAAAACTAAGTTATTAGTTTGAAATACTTTACTTGAAAATATCTACTACTGATTTTAGAAATGACAATTTGAAAATCATATCTAAGTTAATAGTAGGACGTTTTTACTTCAAAATAACTAAGTACTATTATAGAATAGTGAATTTGTAAATCAAAACTAAGTTATTAGTTTAAAGTTCGATACTTTAAAATATCTATTTCTGATTTCAGAAATGACAATTTGAAAATAATATCTAAGTTAATAGTTTGACGTTCTTTACTTCAAAGTAACTAAGTTTTATTTTACAATAGTGAATTTCTAAATCAAAACTAAGTTATTAGTTTAAAGTTCTTTACTTTGTAATATCTACTTCTGATTTCAGAAATGACAATTTGAAAATCAGATCTAAGTTAATAGTTTGACGTTCTTTACTTCAAAATAGATAAGCCTTATTTTAGAATATTGGATTTGTAAATCATAAGTAAGTTATTTATTTGAAGTACTTTCCTTGAAAATATCTACTTATGATTTTAGAAATGACAATTTAAAAATCATATCTAAGTTAATAGTTTGATGTTCTTTACTTCAAAGACACAAATTCTTATTATAGAATAGTGAATTTGTAAATCAAAACTAAGTTATTAGTTTGAAATACTTTACTTGAAAATATCTACTTCTGATTTTAGAAATGACAATTTGAAAATCAGATCTAAGTTAATAATTTGAAGTTTTTTACTTCAAAATAACTAATTTGGATCTTAGTAATGTAAAGTTGGAAATTTAAGCTAAGGTTGTAGTTTGAAGTTTTTTACTTGAAAATATCTACTTCGAATTTTAGAAATAACATTTTGAAAATTAGATCTAAGTTAATAGTTTGACGTTCTTTACTTCAAAATAACTAAGTCTTACTTTAGACTAGTGAATTTGTAAATCCAACTAAGTTATTAGTTTAAAGTTTTTACTTCAAATTTACTAATTCGGATCTTAGTAATGTAAATTTGGAAATCAAATCTAAGGTTGTAGTTTGAAGTTCTTTACTTGAAAATATCTACTACTGATTTTAGAAATTACAATTTGAAAATTAAATCTAAGTTAATAGTTTGACGTTCTTTACTTCAAAATAACATATTCTTACTTTAGACTAGTGAATTTGTAAATCAAAACTAAGTTATTAGTTTAAAGTTTTTACTTGAAATTTATTAATTCGGATCTTAGTAATATAAATTTGGAAATCAAATCTAAGGTTGTAGTTTGAAGTTTTTTACTTGAAAATATCTACTACTGATTTTAGAAATTACAATTTGAAAATCAGATCTAAGTTAACAGTTTGACGTTCTTTACTTCAAAATAACTAAGACTTATTTTAGAAAAGTCCATTTGTAAAGCAAAGCTAAGTTATTAGTTTGAAGTTCTTTACTTGGAATTTTTTACTTCTGATTTTACAAATGACAATTTGAAAATCAGGTCTAAGTTAATAGTTTGACGTTTTTTACTTCACAATAACTAAGTCTGATTTTAGACAAAAAATTTGTAAATCAAAGCTATGTTATTAGTTTGAAGTTCTATACGTGAAAATATCTACTTCTGATTTTAGAATTGACAATTTGAAAATCAGATCTAAGTTAATAGTTTGACGTTCTTTACTTCCAAATAGATAAGTCTTATTTTAGAATAGTGAATTTGTAAATCAAAGCTATGTTATTAGTTTGAAGTTCTATACGTGAAAATATCTACTTCTGACTTTAAAAATGACAATTTGAAAATCAGATCTAAGTTAATAGTTTGACGTTCTTTACTTCTAAATAACTAAATCATATTTTAGTATAGTGAATTTGTAATACAAAACTAAGTTATTAGTTTGAAGTTCTTTACTTTAAAATATCTACTACTGATTTTGGAAATGACAATTTGAAAAACAGATCTAAGTTAATAGTTTGACGTTCTTTACTTCAAAATGACTAAGTCTTACTTTAGACTAGTGAATTTGTAAATCAAAGCTAAGTTATTAGTTTAAAGTTTTTACTTGAAATTTCTTAATTCGGATCTTAGTAATGTAAATTTGGAAATCAAATCTAAGGTTGTAGTTTGAAGTTCTTTACTTGAAAATATCTACTACTGATTTTAGAAATTACAATTTGAGAATCAGATCTAAGTTAACAGTTTGACGTTCTTTACTTCAAAATAACTAAGTCTTATTTTACACTAGTGCATTTGTAAATCAAAACTAAGTTATAAGTTTGAAGTTATTTACTTTGAAATATCTACTTCTGATTTAAGAAATGACAATTTGAAAATCAAATATAAGTAAATACTTTGACGTTCTTTACTTCAAAATAACTAAGTCTTATTTTAGATTAGTGAATTTCTAAATCAAAACTAAGTTATTAATTTGAAGTTCTTTACTTGAAAATATCTACTTCTGATTTTAGAAATAACAATTTGAAAAACAGGTCTAAGTAAATAGTTTGACGTTTTTTACTTCAAAATAACTAAGTTTTATTTTAAACTAGTGCATTTGTAAATCAAAACTAAGTTATAAGTTTGAAGTTATTTACTTTAAAATATCTACTTCAGATTTAAGAAATTACAATTTGAAAATCAGATATAAGTAAGTAGTTTGACGTTCTTTACTTCAAAATAGATAAGTCTTATTTTAGATTAGTGAATTTCTAAATCAAAGCTAAGTTATTAATTTGAAGTTCTTTACTTGAAAATATCTACTTCTGATTTTAGAAATAACAATTTGAAAATCAGGTCTAAGTTAATAGTTTGACGTTTTTTACTTCAAAATAACTAAGTCTTATTTTAAACTAGTGCATTTGTAAATCAAAACTAAGTTATTAGTTTGAAGTTCTTTACTTTAAAATATCTACTACTGATTTTGGAAATGACAATTTGAAAATCAGATCTAAGTTAATAGTTTGAGGTTCTTTACTTCAAAATAACTAAGTCTTACTATAGACTAGTGAATTTGTAAATGAAAACTAAGTTATTAGTTTAAAGTTTTTACTTGAAATTTATTAATTCGGATCTTAGTAATGTAAATTTGGAAATCAAATCTAAGGTTGTAGTTTGAAGTTCTTTACTTGAAAATATCTACTACTGATTTTAGAAATTACAATTTGAAAATCAGATCTAAGTTAACAGTTTGACGCTCTTTACTTCAAAATAACTAAGACTTCTTTAGAAAAAACCATTTGTAAAGCAAAGCTAAGTTATTAGTTTGAAGTTCTTTACTTGAAAATATCTACTTCTGATTTTAGAAATAACAATTTGAAAATCAGGTCTAAGTTAATAGTTTGACGTTTTTTACTTCAAAATAACTAAGTCTTATTTTACACTAGTGCATTTGTAAATCAAAACTAAGTTATAAGTTTGAAGTTATTTACTTCGAAACATCTACTTCTGATTTAAGAAATGACAATTTGAAAATCAAATATAAGTAAATACTTTGACGTTCTTTACTTCAAAATAACTAAGTCTTATAGTGAATTTCTAAATCAAAGCTAAGTTATTGATTTGAAGTTCTTTACTTAAAAATATCTACTACTGATTTTAGAAATGACAATTTGAAAATCAGATATAAGTAAATAAATAGACGTTCTTTACTTCAAAATAGATAAGTCTTATTTTAGAATAGTGTACTTGTAAATCAAAACTAAGTTATAAGTTTAAAGTTATTTACTTTAAAATATCTACTACTGATTTTAAAAATGACAATTTGAAAATCAGATCTAAGTTAATAGTTTGACGTTCTTTACTTCAAAATAACTAAGTCTTACTTTAGACTAGTGAATTTGTAAATCAAAACTAAGTTATTAGTTTAAAGTTTTTACTTCAATTTTACTAATTCGGATCTTAGTAATGTAAATTTGGAGATCAAATCTAAGGTTGTAGTTTGAAGTTTTTTATTTAAAAATATCTACTTCTGATTTTAGAAATGACAATTTGAAAAACAGATCTAGGTTAATAGTTTGACTTGATTTACTTCAAAATAGATAAGTCTTATGTTAGAATACTGTATTTGTAAATAAAAACTAAGTTGTTAGTTTGAAGTTATTTACTTTGAAATATGTACTTCTGATTTAAGAAATGACAATTTGAAAATCAGATCTAAGTGAATAGTTTGACGTTCTTTACTTCAAAATAGATAAGTCTTATTTTAAAATAGTGTATTTCTAAATAACAACTAAGTTATTAGTTTGAAGTTCTATACCTGAAAATAGCTACTTCTGATTTTAGAAATGAAAATTTGAAAATCAGATCTAAATTAATAGTTTGACGTTTTTTACTTCTAAATAACTAAATCTTATTTTAGTATAGTGAATTTGTAAATCAAAACTAAGTTATTAGTTTGAAGTTCTTTACTTGAAAATATCTACTACTGATTTTAGAAATGACAATTTGAAAATCAGATCTAAGTTAATAGTTTGACGTTCTTTACTTCAAAATAACTAAGTCTTACTTAAGACTAGTGAATTTGTAAATCAAAACTAAGTTATTAGTTTAAAGTATTTACTTTAAATTTACTAATTCGGATCTTAGTAATGTAAATTTCGAAAACAAATCTAAGGTTGTAGTTTGAAGTTCTTAACTTGAAAATATTTACTACTGATTTTAGAAATTATAGTTTGAAAATCAGATCTAAGTTAATAGTTTGACGTTCTTTACTTCAAAATAACTAAGACTTATTTTAGAATAGTCCATTTGTAAATCAAAAACTAAGTTATTAGTTTGACGTTCTTTACTTCAAAATAATGAAGTCGTATTTTGGTATAGTGAATTTCTAAATCAAAGCTATGTAATTAGTTTGAAGTTCTTTACATGAAAATATCTACTTCTTATTTTAGAAATGACAATTTGAAAATCAGATCTAAGTTAATGGTTTGTCGTTCTTTACTTCTAAATACCTAAGTCTTATTTTAGTATATTGAATTTGTAAATGAAAACTAAGTTCTTAGTTTAAAGTTCTTTACTTGAAAATATCTACTACTGATTTTAGAAATGACAGTTTGAAAATCAGATCTAAGTTAATAGTTTGACGTTCTTTACTTCAAAATAACTAAGTCTTACTTGAGACTAGTGAATTTGTAAATCAAAACTAAGTTATTAGTTTAAAGTTTTTTACTTCAAATTTACTAATTCGGATCTTAGTAATGTAAATTTTGAAATCAAATCTAACGTTGTAGTTTGAAGTTCTTTACTTCAAAATAACTAAGTCTTATTTTAGACTAGTGAATTTGTAAATCAAAACTAAGTTATTATTCTGAAGTTCTTTACTTGAAAATATCTATTACTGATTTTAAAAATTACAATTTGAAAATCATATCTAAGTTAATAGTTTGACGTTTTTTACTTCAAAATAACTATGTCTTATTTTAGACTAGTGAATTTGTAAATCAAACCTAAGTTAATAGTTTGACGTTCTTTACTTCAAAATAACTAAGTCTTACTTGAGACTAGTGAATTTGTAAATCAAAACTAAGTTATTAGTTTAAAGTTTTTTACTTCAAATTTACTAATTCGGATCTTAGTAATGTAAATTTTGAAATCAAATCTAAGGTTGTAGTTTGAAGTTCTTTACTTGATAATATCTACTACTGATTTTAGAAATGACAATTTGAAAGTCATATCTAAGTTAATAATTTGACGTTGTTTACTTCAAAGAAACTAAGTCTTATTGTAGAATAGTGAATTTGTAAAACAAAACTAAGTTATTAGTTTGAAATACTTTACTTGAAAATATCTACTTCTGATTTCAGAAATGACAATTTGAAGATCAGATCTAAGTTAATAGTTTGACGTTCTGTACTTCAAAATAGATAAGTCTTATTTTAGAATAGTGAATTTGTAAATCAAAATTAAGTTATTAGCTTGAAATACTTTACTTGAAAATATCTTCTTCTGATTTTAGAAATTATAATTTGAAAATCAGATCTAAGTTAATAGTTTGACGTTCTTTACCACAAAATAGATAAGTCTTATTCTAGAATAGTGAATTTGTAAGTCAAAACTAAGTTATTAGTTTGAAGTTCTTTACTTGAAATTATCTGCTTCAGATTTTAGAAATCATTATTTGAAAATCAAATCTAAGTTAATAGTTTGACGTTGTTTACTTCAAAGTAACTTAGTATTATTTTAGAATAGTGAATTTGTAAATCAAAACTAAGTTATTAGTTTAAGGTACGATACTCAGAAATATCTACTTCTGATTTCAGAAGAGCCAATTTGAAAATCAGATCTTAGTTAATAGTTTGATGTTCTTTACTTCAAAGAAACAAAGTCTTATTTTAGAATAGTGAATCTGTAAATCAAAACTAAGTTATTAGTTTAAAGTTCTTTACTTTGAAATATCTACATCGGATTTCAGAAATGACAATTTGAAAATCAGATCTAAGCTAATAGTTGGACGTTCTTTACTTCAAAATAGATGAGTCTTATTTTATAATATTGGATTTGTAAATCAAAAGTAAGTTATTTATTTGAAGTACTTTACTTAAAAAAATCTACATATGATCTTAGAAATGACAATTTGAAAATCATATCTAAGTTGATAGTATGATGTTGTTTACTTCAAAGAAACTAAGTCTTATTGTAGAATAGTGAATTTGTAAAACAAAACTAAGTTATTAGTTTGAAGTTTTTTACTTCAAATTAACTAATACGGATTTAAGTAATGTAAATTTGAAAATCTAATCTAAGGTTATAGTTTGTAGTTTTTTACTTGAAAATATCTACTTCTGATTTTAGAAATGACAATTTTAAGATCAGATCTAAGTTAATAGTTTGACGTTTTTTACTTCAAAATAACCAAGTCTTATTTTAGACTAGTGAATTTGTAAATCAAAACTAAGTTATTGGTTTGAAGTTCTTTACTTGAAAATATCTACTACTGACTTTAGAAATGACAATTTGTAATTCACATCTAAGTTAATAGTTTAACGTTCTTTACTTCAAAATAACTAAGTGTTATTTTAGAATATGGAATTTGTAAATCAAAACTAAGTTATTTGTTTGAAGTACTTTACTTGAAAATATCTACTTCTGATTATATAAATGACAATTTGAAAATCAGATCTAAGTTAATAGTTTGACGTTTTTTACGTAAAAATAACTAAGTCTTATTTTAGAATAGTTAATTTGTAAATCATAACTAAGTTAATAGTTTGACGTTCTTTACTTCAAAGTAACAAAACCTTATTTTGGAATAGTGAATTTGTAAATCAAAACTAAGTTGTTAGATTGAAGTTTATTACTTCAAATGAACTAATACCGATTTTTGTAATGTAAATTTGAAAATCAAATCTAAGGTTGTAGTTTGAAGTTTTTTACTTGAAAATATCTACTTCTCATTTTAGAAATGACAATTTGAAAATCAGATATAAGTTAATAGTTTGACTTTCTTAACTTCAAAATAACTAATTCTTATATTAGAATAGTGAAATTGTTAATCAAAACTAAGTTATTAGTTTGAAGTTTTTTACTTCAAATTAACTAATACGGATTTAAGTAATGTAAATTTGAAAATCTAATCTAAGGATATAGTTTGTAGTTTTTTACTTGAAAATATCTACTTCTGATTTTAGAAATGACAATTTTAAGATCAGATCTAAGTTAATAGTTTGACGTTTTTTACTTCAAAGTAACAAAGCCTTATTTTGGAATAGTGAATTTGTAAATCAAAACTAAGTTATTAGTTTTAAGTTCTTTACTTGATAATATCTACTTCTGATTTTAGAAATGACAATTTGAAATTCAGATCTAAATTAGTAATTTGACGATCTTTAGATCAAATTAACTAAGTCTTATTTTAGAATAGTGAATTTGTTAATCTAAACTAAGTTGTTAGATTGAAGTTTTTTACTTCAAATTTACTAATTCGTATTTTAGTAATGTATATTTGGAAATCAAATCTACGGTTGTAGTTAGAAGTTTTTTACTTGAAAATATCTACTTCTGATTTTAGAAATGACAATTTAAAAATCAGATCTAAGTTAATGGTTGGACGCTCTTTACTTCAAAATAGATAAGTCTTATTTTAGAATAGTGTATTCGAAAATCAAAACTAAGTTACTAGTTTGAAGCTCTTTACTACAAATAACCTAATACGGATTTACCTAATACCTAATACGGCTTTGAAAATCAAAGCCAAGGTTATAGTTTGAAGTTCTTTACTTGAACTCAAAGCTAACTTATAGTTTGAAGTTCTTTACTCGAACATATCTACTTGTGATTTTAGAAATGACACTTTGAAAATCAGATCTAGGTGATCAGATCTATTCTTATTTTAGAATAGTGTATTCGAAAATCAAAACTAAGTTACTAGTTTGAAGCTCTTTACTACAAATAACCTAATACGGATTTACCTAATACCTAATACGGCTTTGAAAATCAAAGCCAAGGTTATAGTTTGAAGTTCTTTACTTGAACTCAAAGCTAACTTATAGTTTGAAGTTCTTTACTCGAACATATCTACTTGTGATTTTAGAAATGACACTTTGAAAATCAGATCTAAGTGAATAGTTTGACGTTCTTTACTTCAAAATAAATAACTCTGATTTTATAAATTTGAATTTGAAAACAAATTCGAAGTTAATAATTTAAAACTCAATACTTGAACATATTTACTTCTGATTTTAGAATTGACAATATGAAAGTAAGATCTAAGTTAATAGTTTGACGTTCTTTAGTTCAAAATACCAAAGTCTTATTTTAGAATTGTGAATTTGTAAATCAAAACTAAGTTATTAGTTTACTTTACTTTTTTCTTTACATGAAAATATCTAGTTCTGAATTTCGAAATGACAATTTGAAAATTCAGATCTAAGTTAATAGTATGACGTGCTTTACTTCAAAATAAGTAAGTCTTATTTTGGAATAGTGAATTTGTAAATCAAAACTAAGTTATTTGTTTGAAGTTCTTTACTTGAAAATATCTATTTCTGATTTTAGCAATAACAATTGGAAATTCTGGGCTAAGTTAATAGTTTGACGTTCTTTACTTTAAAATAACTAACTCAGGTTTTAGAAATGTGTATTTGAAAATAAGATCTAAGTTAATAATTTAAAGCTCAATATTTGAACATATCTACTTCCGATTCTAGAAATGACAATTTGAAAATCAGATCTAAGTTAATAGTTTGACGTTTTTTACTTCAAAATAACCAAGTCTTTTTTTAGACTAGTGAATTTGTAAATTAAAACTAAGTTATTAGGTTGAAGTTCTTTACTTGAAAATATCTACTACTGACTTTAGAAATGACAATTTGTAATTCACATCTAAGTTAATAGTTTAACGTTCGAGTTAAACATTTTCATTTTTGTAATGTAAATTTGAAAATCAAATCTAAGGTTGTAGTTTGAAGTTCTTTACTTGAAAATATCTACTTCTGATTTTAGAAATGACAATTTAAAAATCAGATCTAAGTTAATAGTTTGTCGTTCTTTACTTCAAAATAACTAAATATTATTTTAGACCAGTGAGTTTGTAAATCAAAGCTAAGTTATTAGTTTAAAGTTTTTTACTTCAAATTTACTAATTCGGATTATAGAAATGTAAATTTGAAAATCAAATCTAAGGTTGTATTTTGAAGTTCTTAACTTGAAAATATCTACTTCTGATTTTAGAAATGACAATTTGAAAATCAGATCTAGTTATTAGTTTGACGTTCTTTACTTCAACATAACTACGTCTTATTTTAGAATAGTGAATTTCTAAAACAAAACTAAGTTATTAGTTTAAAGTTCTTTACTTGAAAATATCTGCTTAAGATTTTAGAAATGACAATTTGAAAATCAGATCTAAGTTAATGGTATGGCGTTCTTTACTTCAAAATAACTAAGTCTTATTTTAGAATAGTGTATTTGTAAATCAAAACTAAGTTATTAGTTTGAAGTACTTTACTTAAAAATTTCTACTTCTGATTTCAGAAAAGACAATTTTAAAATCAGGTATAAGTTAATAGTTTGAGGTTCTTTACTTCAAAATAGATAAGTCTTATTTTAGAATAGTGTATTTGTAAATCAAAACTAAGTTACTAGTTTGAAGTACTTTACTTAAAAATATCTACTTCTGATTTTAGAAATGACAATTTGAAAATCAGATCTAAGTGAATAGTTTGACGTTCTTTACTTTAAAAGAGATAAGTCTTATTTTAGAATAGTGTATTTGTAAATCAAAACTAAGTTATTAGTTTGAAGTACTTTACTTAAAAATTTCTACTTCTGATTTCAGAAAAGACAATTTTAAAATCAGGTATAAGTTAATAGTTTGAGGTTCTTTACTTCAAAATAGATAAGTCTTATTTTAGAATAGTGTATTTGTAAATCAAAACTAAGTTACTAGTTTGAAGTACTTTACTTAAAAATAACTACTTCTGATTTTAGAAATGACAATTTGATAATCAGATCTAAGTTAATAGTTTGACGTTCTTTACTTCAAAATATTTAAATCTTATTTTAGAATACTGTATTTGTAAATCAAAACTAAGTTATTAGTTTGAAGTTCTTTACTTGAAAATATCTACTTCTGATTTTGGAAATGACAATTTGAAAATCAAGTCTAAATTAATAGTTTGACGTTTTTTACTTCAAAATAACTAAGTCTTATGTAAATCAAAAATAAGTTATAAGTTTGAAGTTATTTACTTTGAAATATCTACTTCTGATTTAAGATATGACAATTTGAAAATCATATCTAAGTGAATAGTTTGACGTTCTTTACTTTAAAATAGATAAGTCTTATTTTAGAATAGTGTATTTCTAAATCCAAACTAAGTTATTAGTTTGAAGTACTTTACTTAAAAATATCTACTTCTGATTTTAGAAATGACAATTTTAAAATCAGATCTAAGTTAATAGTTTGACGTTCTTTACTTCTGAACAACTAAGACTTATTTTAGTATAGTGAATTTGTAAATCAATGCTAAGTTATTAGTTTGAAGTTCTTTACTTGAAAATATCTACTACTGACTTTAGAAATAGCAATTTGTAATTCACATCTAAGTTAATAGTTTAACGTTCTTTACTTCAAAATAACTAAGTGTTATTTTAGAATATGGAATTTGTAAATCAAAACTAAGTTATTTGTTTGAAGTACTTTACTTGAAAATATCTACTTCTGATTATATAAATGACAATTTGAAAATCAGATCTAAGTGATCAGATCTATTCTTATTTTAGAATAGTGTATTCGAAAATCAAAACTAAGTTACTAGTTTAAAGCTCTTTACTACAAATAACCTAATACGGATTTACCTAATACCTAATACGGCTTTGAAAATCAAAGCCAAGGTTATAGTTTGAAGTTCTTTACTTGAACTCAAAGCTAACTTATAGTTTGAAGTTCTTTACTCAAACATATCTACTTGTGATTTTAGAAATGACACTTTGAAAATCAGATCTAAGTGAATAGTTTGACGTTCTTTACTTCAAAATAAATAACTCTGATTTTATAAATTTGAATTTGAAAACAAATTCGAAGTTAATAATTTAAAACTCAATACTTGAACATATTTACTTCTGATTTTAGAATTGACAATATGAAAGTAAGATCTAAGTTAATAGTTTGACGTTCTTTAGTTCAAAATACCAAAGTCTTATTTTAGAATTGTGAATTTGTAAATCAAAACTAAGTTATTAGTTTACTTTACTTTTTTCTTTACATGAAAATATCTAGTTCTGAATTTCGAAATGACAATTTGAAAATTCAGATCTAAGTTAATAGTATGACGTGCTTTACTTCAAAATAAGTAAGTCTTATTTTGGAATAGTGAATTTGTAAATCAAAACTAAGTTATTTGTTTGAAGTTCTTTACTTGAAAATATCTATTTCTGATTTTAGCAATAACAATTGGAAATTCTGGGCTAAGTTAATAGTTTGACGTTCTTTACTTTAAAATAACTAACTCAGGTTTTAGAAATGTGTATTTGAAAATAAGATCTAAGTTAATAATTTAAAGCTCAATATTTGAACATATCTACTTCCGATTCTAGAAATGACAATTTGAAAATCAGATCTAAGTTAATAGTTTGACGTTTTTTACTTCAAAATAACCAAGTCTTTTTTTAGACTAGTGAATTTGTAAATTAAAACTAAGTTATTAGGTTGAAGTTCTTTACTTGAAAATATCTACTACTGACTTTAGAAATGACAATTTGTAATTCACATCTAAGTTAATAGTTTAACGTTCGAGTTAAACATTTTCATTTTTGTAATGTAAATTTGAAAATCAAATCTAAGGTTGTAGTTTGAAGTTCTTTACTTGAAAATATCTACTTCTGATTTTAGAAATGACAATTTAAAAATCAGATCTAAGTTAATAGTTTGTCGTTCTTTACTTCAAAATAACTAAATATTATTTTAGACCAGTGAGTTTGTAAATCAAAGCTAAGTTATTAGTTTAAAGTTTTTTACTTCAAATTTACTAATTCGGATTATAGAAATGTAAATTTGAAAATCAAATCTAAGGTTGTATTTTGAAGTTCTTAACTTGAAAATATCTACTTCTGATTTTAGAAATGACAATTTGAAAATCAGATCTAGTTATTAGTTTGACGTTCTTTACTTCAACATAACTACGTCTTATTTTAGAATAGTGAATTTCTAAAACAAAACTAAGTTATTAGTTTAAAGTTCTTTACTTGAAAATATCTGCTTAAGATTTTAGAAATGACAATTTGAAAATCAGATCTAAGTTAATGGTATGGCGTTCTTTACTTCAAAATAACTAAGTCTTATTTTAGAATAGTGTATTTGTAAATCAAAACTAAGTTATTAGTTTGAAGTACTTTACTTAAAAATTTCTACTTCTGATTTCAGAAAAGACAATTTTAAAATCAGGTATAAGTTAATAGTTTGAGGTTCTTTACTTCAAAATAGATAAGTCTTATTTTAGAATAGTGTATTTGTAAATCAAAACTAAGTTACTAGTTTGAAGTACTTTACTTAAAAATATCTACTTCTGATTTTAGAAATGACAATTTGAAAATCAGATCTAAGTGAATAGTTTGACGTTCTTTACTTTAAAAGAGATAAGTCTTATTATAGAATAGTGTATTTCTAACTCCAAACTAAGTTATTAGTTTGAAGTACTTTACTTAAAAATAACTACTTCTGATTTTAGAAATGACAATTTGATAATCAGATCTAAGTTAATAGTTTGACGTTCTTTACTTCAAAATATTTAAATCTTATTTTAGAATACTGTATTTGTAAATCAAAACTAAGTTATTAGTTTGAAGTTCTTTACTTGAAAATATCTACTTCTGATTTTGGAAATGACAATTTGAAAATCAAGTCTAAATTAATAGTTTGACGTTTTTTACTTCAAAATAACTAAGTCTTATGTAAATCAAAAATAAGTTATAAGTTTGAAGTTATTTACTTTGAAATATCTACTTCTGATTTAAGATATGACAATTTGAAAATCATATCTAAGTGAATAGTTTGACGTTCTTTACTTTAAAATAGATAAGTCTTATTTTAGAATAGTGTATTTCTAAATCCAAACTAAGTTATTAGTTTGAAGTACTTTACTTAAAAATATCTACTTCTGATTTTAGAAATAACAATTTTAAAATCAGATCTAAGTTAATAGTTTGACGTTCTTTACTTCTGAACAACTAAGACTTATTTTAGTATAGTGAATTTGTAAATCAATGCTAAGTTATTAGTTTGAAGTTCTTTACTTGAAAATATCTACTACTGACTTTAGAAATAGCAATTTGTAATTCACATCTAAGTTAATAGTTTAACGTTCTTTACTTCAAAATAACTAAGTGTTATTTTAGAATATGGAATTTGTAAATCAAAACTAAGTTATTTGTTTGAAGTACTTTACTTGAAAATATCTACTTCTGATTATATAAATGACAATTTGAAAATCAGATCTAAGTTAATAGTTTGACGTTTTTTACGTAAAAATAACTAAGTCTTATTTTAGAATAGTTAATTTGTAAATCATAACTAAGTTAATAGTTTGACGTTCTTTACTTCAAAGTAACAAAGCCTTATTTTGGAATAGTGAATTTGTAAATCAAAACTAAGTTGTTAGATTGAAGTTTATTACTTCAAATGAACTAATACGGATTTTTGTAATGTAAATTTGAAAATCAAATCTAAGGTTGTAGTTTGAAGTTCTTTACTTGAAAATATCTACTTCTGATTTTAGAAATGACAATTTGAAAATCTGATCTAAGTTAATAGTTTGACGTTTTTTACTTCAAAATAACCAAGTCTTTTTTTAGACTAGTGAATTTGTAAATTAAAACTAAGTTATTAGGTTGAAGTTCTTTACTGGAAAATATCTACTACTGACTTTAGAAATGACAATTTGTAATTCACATCTAAGTTAATAGTTTAACGTTCGAGTTAAACATTTTCATTTTTGTAATGTAAATTTGAAAATCAAATCTAAGGTTGTAGTTTGAAGTTCTTTACTTGAAAATATCTACTTCTGATTTTAGAAATGACAATTTGAAAATCTGATCTAAGTTAATAGTTTGACGTTCTCTAATTCAAAATAACTAAGTCTTATTTTAGAATAGTGAATTTATAAATCAAAACTAAATTATTAGTTTTAAGGTTTTTTACTTCAAATTTACTAATTCGTATTTTAGTAATGTATATTTGGAAATCCAATCTACGGTTGTAGTTAGAAGTTTTTTACTTCAAATATCTCCTTCTGATTTTAGAAATGACAATTTAAAAATCAGATCTAAGTTAATGGTTTGACGTTCTTTACTTCGAAATAACTAAGTCTTATTTTAGAATAGTGAATTTGTAAATCAAAACTAAGTTATTAGTTGGAAGTTTTTTACTTGCAAATATCTACTTCTGATTTTAGAAATGACAACTTGAAAATCAGATCTAAGTTTTTTGACGTTTTGACGTTGGTTTGACGTTCTTTACTTTAAAATAACTAAGTCTTATTTTAGAATAGTGAATTTGTAAATCAAAACTAAGTTATAGGTTTGAAGTTTTTTACTTGAAAATATCCACTTCTGATTTTAGAAATGACAATTTGAAAATCAGATCTAAGTTAATGGTTTAACGTTCGAGTTAAACATTTTCATTTTTGTAATGTAAATTTGAAAATCAAATCTAAGGTTGTAGTTTGAAGTTCTTTACTTGAAAATATCTACTTCTGATTTTAGAAATAACAATTTGAAAATCAAATCTAAGTTAATAGTTTGACGTGCTTTACTTTAAAATTACTAAGTCTTATTTTAGACTGGTGAATTTGTAAATCAAAACTAAGTTATTAGTTTGAAGTTCTTTATTGAAAAATATCTACTACTGATGTTAGAAATGACAATTTGAAATTCATATCTAAGGTAACAGTTCGACGTTCTTTACTTCAAAATAACTAAGTCTTATTTTAGAATAGTGAATTTGTAAATCAAAGCTAAGTTATTAGTTTGACGTTCTTTACTTCAACATATTTAAGTCGTATTTTAAACCAGTGAATTTATAAATCAAAACTAAGTTATTGGTTTAAAGTTTTCCACTTCAAATTTATAATTTCGGTTCTTAGTAATGTAAATTTGGAAATCAGGTCTAAGGTTGTAGTTTGCAGTTCTTTACTTGAAAATATTTGCTTCAGATTTTAGAAATGATAATTATAAAATCAGATCCAAGATAATAGTTTGACGTTATTTACTTTAAAATAACTAAATTATATTTTACAATAGTTAATTTGTAAATCAAAACTAAGTTATTAGTTTGAAGTTCTTTACCTGAAAATATCTACTTTTGATATTAGAAATAACGATTTGAAAATCAGATCTAAATTAATAGTTTGACGTTCTTTACTTCAAAATAACTAAGTCTTATTTTAGACTAGTGAATTTGTCAATCAAAACTAAGTTATTAGTTTAAAGTTTTTTACTTCAAATTTACTAATTCGGATCTTAGTAATGTAAATTTGGAAATCAAATCTAAGGTTGTAGTTTGAAGTTTTTTACTTGAAAATATCTACTTCTGATTTTAGAAATGACAATTTGAAAATCAGATCTAGTTAATAGTTTGACACTATTTACTACTAAATAACTAAGTCTTATGTTAGAATAGTTAATTTATAAATCAAAACTAAGTTAATAGTTTAAAGTTCTTTACTTGAAAATATCGACTTCTGATTTTAGAAATGACAATTTGAAAATAAGATCTAAGTTAATAGTTTGACGTTTTTTACTTCTAAATAACTAAGTCTTATTTTAGTATAGTGAATTTGTAAATCAAAGCTAAGTTATTAATTTGAAGATCTTTACTTGAAAATATCTACTTCTGATTTTAGAAACGACAATTTGAAAATCAGATCTAAGTTAATAGTTTGACGTTCTTTACTTCAAAATAGATAAGTCTTATTTTAGAATACTGTATTAGTAAATCAAAACTAAGTTGTTAGTTTGAAGTTCTATATTTAAAAATATCTGCTTCAGATTTTAGAAATGATAATTTGAAAATCAGATCTAAGTTAATCTAAGACTAAGATCTAAGACTAGTGAATTTGTTAATCAAAACTAAGTTATTAGTTTAAAGTTTTTTACTTCAAATTTACTAATTCGGATCTTAGTAATGTAAATTTCGAAATCAAATCTAAGGTTGTAGTTTCAAGTTCTTTACTTGAAAATATCTACTTCTTATTTTAGAAATGACAATTTGAAAATCAGATCTAAGTTAATAGTTTGACGTTCTTTACTTCAAAATAACTAAGTCTTATTTTACACTAGTGAATTTGTAAATCAAAACTAAGTTCTAAGTTTGAAGTTTCTTACTTTGAAATATCCACTTTTGATTTAAATAATGACAATTTGAAAATCAGATCTAAGTGAATAGTTTGACGTTCTTTACTTTAAAATACATAAGTCTTATTTTAGAATAGTGCATTTCTTAATTAAAACTAAGTTATTAGTTTGAAGTACTTTACTTAAAAATTCCTACTTTGGATTTTAGAAATCACAATTTGAAAATCAGATCTAAGTTAATAGTTTGACGTTCTTTACTTCAAAAGTGATAAGTCTTATTCTAGAATACTGTATTTGTAAATCAAAACTAAGTTATTAGTTTGAAGTTCTTTACTTGAAAATATCTACTTCTGATTTTGGAAATGACATTTTGAAAATCAGATCTAAGTTAATAGTTTGACGTTCTTTACTTCAAAATAACTAAGTCTTATTTTAAATTAGTGAATTTGTAAATCAAGACTAAGTTATTAGTTTGAAGTTCTTTACTTGAAAATATCTACTACTGATTTTAGAAATGACAATTTGAAAATCAGATCTAAAATTCAAAATTCAAAATAAAAAATAAAAAATTTAAAAATAAGATTCAAAATAATTTAGTCTTATTTTAGTATAGTGAATTTGTAAATCAAAGCTATGTTATTAGTTTGAAGTTCTTTACTTCTAAATAACTAAGTCTTATTTTAGTATAGTGAATTTCTAAATCAAAGCTATGTTATTAGTTAGAAGTTCTTTACTTGAAAATATCTACTTCTTATTTTAGAAATGACAATTTGAAAATCAGATCTAAGTTAATAGTTTGACGTTTTTTACTTCTAAATAACTAAGTCTTATTTTAATATAGTGAATTTGTAAATCAAAACTAACTTATTAGTTTAAAGTTTTTTACTTGAAAATATCTACTACTGATTTTAGAAATGACAATTTGAAAATCAGAACTAAGTTAAGAGTTTGACGTTCTTTACTTCAAAATAACTAAGTCTTATTTTACACTAGTGAATTTGTAAATCAAGACTAAGTTATTAGTTTGAAGTTCTTTACTTGAAAATATCTACTACTGATTTTAGAAATGACAATTTGAAAATCAGATCTAAAATTCAAAATTCAAAATAAAAAATAAAAAATTCAAAAATAAGATTCAAAATAACTAAGTCTTATTTTAGTATAGTGAATTTGTAAATCAAAGCTATGTTATTAGTTTGAAGTTCTTTACTTCTAAATAACTAAGTCTTATTTTAGTATAGTGAATTTCTAAATCAAAGCTATGTTATCTGTTTGAAGTTCTTTACTTGAAACTATCTACTTCTTATTTTATAAATGACAATTTGAAAATCAGATGTAAGTTAACAGTTTGACGTTCTTTACTTCTAAATAACTAAGTCTTATTTTAGTACAGTGAATTTGTAAATCAAAACTAACTTATTACTTTAACGTTCTTTACTAGAAAATATCTACTACTGATTTTAGAAATGACAATTTGAATATCCGATCTAAGTGAATAGTTTGACGTTCTTTACATCAAAATAGATAAGTCTTATTTTAGAATAGTGTATTTGTAAATCAAAACTAAGTTATTTGTTTGAAGTACTTTACTTAAAAATATCTACTTCTGATTTTAGAAATGACAATTTGAAAATCAGATCTTAGTTAATAGTTTGACATATTTTACTTCAAAATAACTAAGTCTTATTTTAGTATACTGTATTAGTAAATCAAAACTAAGTTGTTATTTTGAAGTTCTTTACTTGTAAAAATCTACTACTGATTCTAGAAATGACAATTTGAAGATCAGATCTAAGTTAATAGTTTGACGTTCTTTACTTCAAAATAACTAAGTCTTATTTTAGAATAGTGAAATTGTAAATCAAAGCTAAGTTATTAGTTTGAAGTTCTTTACTTGAAAATATCTACTTCTGATTTTAGAAATGACAATTTGAAAATAAGATCTAAGTTAATAGTTTGACGTTCCTTACTTCAAAATAACTTAGTCTTATTTTAGAATACTGAATTTGTAAATCAAAACTGAGTTATTAGTTTGAAGTTCTTTACTTGAAAATATCTACTTCTGATTTTAGAAATGACAATTTGAAAATAAGATCTAAGTTAATAGTTTGACGTTCCTTACTTCAAAATAACTTAGTCTTATTTTAGAATACTGAATTTGTAAATCAAAACTGAGTTATTAGTTTGAAGTTCTTTACTTTGAAATATCTACTTCTGATTTAAGAAATGACAATTTAAAAATCAGATCTAAGTGAATAGTTTGACGTTCTTTACCTTAAAGTAGTTAAGTCCTATTTTAGAATAGTGCATTTGTAAATCAAAACTTAGTTATAAGTTTGAAGTTCTCTACTTGAAAAAATCTACTACTGATTTTAGAAATGACCATTTGAAAATCAGATCTAAGTTAATAGTTTGACGTGTTTTACTTCAAAATAACTAAGTCTTATTTTAGACTAGTGAATTTGTAAGTCAAAACTAAGTTATTAGTTTAAAGTTTTTTACTTCAAATTTACTAATTCGGATCTTAGTAATGTAAATTTCGAAATCAAATCTAAGGTTGTAGTTTGAAGCTTTTTACTCGAAAATATCTACTTCTGATTTTAGAAATGACAATTTGAAAATCAGATCTAAGTTAATAGTTTGACGTTCTTTACTTCAAAATCACTAAGACTTATTTTAGAATAGTCAGTTTGTATATCAAAGCTAAGTTATTAGTTTGATTCGGATGTTAGTAATGTAAATTTAAAAATCAAATCTAAGGTTATAGTTTGAAGTTCTTTACTTCAAAATTAATAAAGTTTATTTTAGAATAGTGAATTTGTAAATCAAAACTAAGTTATTAGTTTGAAGTTTTTTACTTTAAAATTACTAATTCGGATTTTAGAAATTAAATTTGGAAATCAAATCTAACGTTATAGTTTGAAGGTCTTTACTTCAAAATATACAATTCTGATTTTAGAATAGTGAATGTGTAAATCAAAACTAAGTTATTAGTTTGACGTTTTACACTTCCTAATAACCAATTCTTATTTTATAAATGTGAATTTGAAATTCAAATCTAAGGTAATAGTTTGAAGTTTTCTACTTGAAAATATCTACTTCTGATTTTAGAACTAACAATTTGAAAATCAGGTCTAATTTAATTGTTTGACGTTCTTTACTTTAAAATAACTAAGTCTTCTTTTAGAATAGTGTATTTGTAAATCAAAACTAGATTATTTGTTTGAAGTTATTTACTTGAAAATAACTACTTCTGATTTTAGAAATGACAATTTGAAAATTTGATCTAAGGTACGTTCTTTACTTCAAAATAACTAAGTCTTATTTTAGACTAGTAAATTTGTAAATCAAAACTAAGTTATTAGTTTGAGGTTCTTTACTTGAAAATATCTACTACTGATTTAAGAAATGACAATTTGAAAATCAGATCTAAGTTAATAGTTTGACGTTCCTTACTTCAAAATAACTTAGTCTTATTTTAGAATAGTGAATTTGTAAATCAAAACTGAGTTATTAGTTTGAAGTTCTTTACTTTGAAATATCTACTTCTGATTTAAGAAATGACAATTTGAAAATCAGATCTAAGTGAATAATTTTACGATCTTTACTTTAAAGTAGTTAAGTCCTATTTTAGAATAGTGTATTTGTAAATCAAAACTAAGTTATTAGTTTAAAATACTTTACTTAAAAATATCTACTTCTGATTTTATAATTGACAATATGAAAATCAGATCTAAGTTAATAGTTTGACGTTCTTTACTTCAAGATAGATAAGTCTTATGTTAGAATTCTATATTCGTAACTCAAAACTAAGTTATTAGTTTGAAGTTCTTTACTTGAAAATATTTGTTTCAGATTTTAGAAATGACAATTATAAAATCTGATCCAAGATAATAGTTTGACGTTCTTCACTTCAAAATAACTAAATTATATTTTACAATAGTTAATTTGTAAATCAAATCTAAGTTATTAGTTTGAAGTTCTTTACTTGAAAATATCTACTTCTGATTTTAGAAATGACAATTTGAAAATCAGATCTATGTAAATAGTTTGACGTTCCTTACTTCAAAATAACTAAGTCTTATTTTAGTATTGTGCATTAGTAAATCAAAACTAAGTTAATAGTTTGAAGTTCTTTACTTGTAAAAATCAACAACTAATTTTAGAAATGACAATTTGAAAATCAGAACTAAATTAATAGTTTGACGTTCTTTACTTCAAAATAACCGAGTCTTATTTTAGACTAGTGAATTTGTAAATCAAAACTAAGTTATTAGTTTAAAGTTTTCTACTTCAAATTTACTAATTCGGATCTTAGTAATGTAAATTTGAAAATCAATCCTAAGGTTGTAGTTTGAAGTTCCATACTTGAAAATATTTACTTCTAATTTTAGAAATAACAATTTGAAAATCAGGTCTAAGTTAATAGTTTGACGTTTCTTACTTCAAAATAACTAAGTCTTATTTTACACTAGTGCATTTGTAAATCAAAACTAAGTTATAAGTTTGAAGTTATTTACTTTGAAATATCTACTTCTGATTTAAGAAATGACAATTTGAAAATCAGATCTAAGCGAATAGTTTGAAGTTCTTTACTTCAAAATAGATAAGTCTTATTTTAGAATAGTGTATTTCTAAATCAAAACTAAGTTATTAGTTTGAAGTATTTTACTTTAAAATATCTGCTTATGATTTTGGAAATGACAAATTGAACATCAGATCTAAGTTAATAGTTTGACGTTCTTTACTTATAAACAAATAAGTCTTACTTCAGTATAGTGAATTTGTAAATATAAACTAACTTATTAGTTTAAAGTTCTTTACTTGAAAATATCTACTACTGATTTTAGAAATCACAATTTGAAAATCAGATTTAAGTTAATAGATTGACGTTTCTTACTTCAAAATAACTAAGTCTTATTTTACACTAGTGCATTTGTAAATCAAAACTAAGTTATAAGTTTGAAGTTATTTACTTTGAAATATCTACTCCTGATTTAAGAAATGACAATTTGAAAATCAGATCTAACTTAATAGTTTGACGTTTTTTACTTCAAAACAACTAAGTCTTATTTTAGACTAGTGAATTTGTAAATCAAAACTAAGTTATTAGTTTGAAGTACTTTACTTAAAAATATCTACTTCTGATTTTAGAAATTACAATTTGAAAATCAGATCTAAGTTTATAGTTTGACGTTCTTTACTTCAAAATAGACAAGTCTTATTTTAGAATACTGTATTTGTAAATCAAAGTAAGTTATTAGTTTGAAGTTCTGTACTTGAAGATATCTACTTCTGATTTTGGAAATGACAATTTGAAAATCAGATTTAAGTTAATAGTTTAACGTTCTTTACTTCAAAATAACTAACACTTATTTTAGAATAGTCAGTTTGTACATCAAAGCTAAGTTATTAGTTTGAAACTCTTTACTTGAAAATATCTAGTTCTGATTTTAGAAATCACAATTTAAGAATCAGGTCTAAGTTAATAGTTTGACGTTTATACTTCACAATAACTAAGTCTTATTTTAGACTAGTAAATTTGTAAATCAAAACTAAGTTATTAGTTTTAAGTTCTTTACTTGAAAATTTCTACTACTGATTTTAGAAATGACAATTTGAAAATCAGATATAGTTATCAGTTTGACGTTCTTTACTTCAAAATAATTAAGTCTTATTTTAGTATAGTGAATTTGTTAATGAAAGCTATGTTATTAGTTTGAAGTTGAATTACTTTGAAGATATCTACTTCTTATTTTAGAAATGACAATTTGAAAATCAGATCTAAGTTAATGGTTTGACGTTCTTTACTTCTAAATAACTAAGTCTTATTTTACACTAGTGAATTTGTAAATCAATACTAAGTTATAAGTTTAAAGTTATTAGTTTGAAATATCTACTTCTGATTTAAGAAACGACAATTTGAAAATCAGATATAGTTATCAGTTTGACGTTCTTTACTTCAAAATAATTAAGTCTTATTTTAGTATAGTGAATTTGTTAATGAAAGCTATGTTATTAGTTTGAAGTTGAATTACTTTGAAGATATCTACTTCTTATTTTAGAAATGACAATTTGAAAATCAGATCTAAGTTAATGGTTTGACGTTCTTTACTTCTAAATAACTAAGTCTTATTTTACACTAGTGAATTTGTAAATCAATACTAAGTTATAAGTTTAAAGTTATTAGTTTGAAATATCTACTTCTGATTTAAGAAACGACAATTTGAAAATCAGATCTAGGTGAATAGTTTGACGTTCTTTACTTCAAAATAGATAAGTCTTATTTTAGAATAGTGTATTTCTAAATCAAAACTAAGTTATTAGTTTGAAGTACTTTACTTTAAAATATCTACTTCTGATTTTGGAAATGACAATTTGAAAATCAGATTTAAGTTAATAGTTTGACGTTCTTTACTTCTAAACAAATAAGTCTTACTTTAATATAGTGAATTTGTAAATCAAAACTAACTTATTAGTTTAAAGTTCTTTACTTGAAAATATCTACTACTGATTTTAGAAATGACAATTTGAAAATCAGATTTAAGTTAATAGTTTGACGTTCTTTACTTCAAAATAACTAAGTCTTATTTACCATTAATGAATTTTTAAATCAAAGCTAAGTTATTAATTTGAAGTTCTTTACTTGAAAATATCTACTTCTAATTATAGAAATAACAATTTGAAAATCAGGTCTAATATAATAGTTTGACGTTTCTTACTTCAAAATAACTAAGTCTTATTTTACACTAGTGCATTTGTAAATCAAAACTTAGTTATAAGTTTGAAGTTCTCTACTTGAAAAAATCTACTACTGATTTTAGAAATGACCATTTGAAAATCAGATCTAAGTTAATAGTTTGACGTGTTTTATTTCAAAATAACTAAGTCTTATTTTAGACTAGTGAATTTGTAAATCAAAACTAAGTTATTAGTTTAAAGTTTTTTACTTCAAATTTACTAATTCGGATCTTAGTAATGTAAATTTCGAAATAAAATCTAAGGTTGTAGTTTGAAGCTTTTACTTGAAAATATCTACTTCTGATTTTAGAAATGACAATTTGAAAATCAGATCTAAGTTAATAGTGTGACGTTCTTTACTTCAAAATTAATAAGGTTTATTTTAGAATAGTGAATTTGTAAATCAAAACTAAGTTATTAGTTTGAAGTTTTTTACTTTAAAATTACTAATTCGGATTTTAGAAATTAAATTTGGAAATCAAATCTAACGTTATTGTATGAAGTTCTTTATTTTAAAATAACTAATTCTGATTTTAGAAATGTGAATTTGAAAAACAAATCTAAGTTAATAGTTTAAAGCTCAATATTTGAAAATATATACTTCTGATTTTAGAAATGACAATTTGAGAATTAGACGAAAGTTAATAGTTTGAAGGTCTTTACTTCAAAATATACAATTCTGATTTTAGAAAAGTGAATGTGTAAATCAAAACTAAGTTATTAGTTTGACGTTTTACACTTCCAAATAACTAATTCTTATTTTATAAATGTGAATTTGAAATTCAAATCTAAGGTAATAGTTTGAAGTTTTTTACTTGAAAATATCTACTTCTGATTTTAGAACTAACAATTTGAAAATCAGGTCTAATTTAATTGTTTGACGTTCTTTACTTCAAAATAACTAAGTCTTATTTTAGAATTCTGAAATTGTAAATCAAAACTAAGTTAGTAGTTTGAAGTTTTATACTTGAAAAAATCTACTTCTGATTTTAGAAATAACAATTTGAAAATCAGATCTAAGTTAATAGTTTGACGTTCTTTACTTCAAATTAACTTACTCTGATTTTAGAAATAACAATTTTAAAATAAGGCAAATGTGAGTAGTTTGAAGTTTTTTTACTTCAAAATAGCTAATTCTGAGTTTAGAATAGTGAATTTGTAAATCAAAACTAATCCAAGCAGCACAAAGCCGTCAAAAATGTACGTATACGGTATCGATATTATCATAACGGTACGATATTGATTTGCCCAATTTATCGTTACTTATTTAAGGTGTAATTTGTGTAATGATACGGTACAGATATTTTTGTAACGGTATAGCATTGATTTACTAGCGCTTCAGCCGTTACTGTTTTGATGTATCAATTATGTACATTAATGTGCAAGAATTTTCGTAACGGTACGGTATTGATTTGCCCAATTTTCCGTTACTGAATTGATGAATCAGTTATGAACATATAATGTGTTGATTTTTTATGAACAGAATATTTAGAAATGTCGGTTGGGTACATAAAATTTACGTTCCTAAACGGCACTGATTGTTAATTAAAGAAATAATTAAAAAATATTCAATAATAATTTAAAAAATTAATTTCTGTAATTATTTAGAAATTCGATGTTTAATCGTTGACTTGCGCCAATCGTTTATTTATTTATATTCAGATAATACACATTTATTTAAATTTGTACTATAAATTTTAATTATTTAATCAGAATTTACGATGTTGCTCCAGCCATTGGGCTTTGGTTGATGATTGGTTCACTTCTCCTGGGTATGCATTTTTGAAATATTTGAAATTTAACATTAAACACTCAAATAATTTTTACTTACTTTTTTTTCGAACGGCGGCTGGATTCGAACCTGAACTTTCTATTGGAAAGTGTACTACTTAAGCGTCACACCTACCAAGGATGTATACGAGGGATATAAGTTTGATGATGGCTAATTTCCATAACTATATTAATTCGGTTTAAAAATATCAAGGAATATAATTTATTACTTTAATTAGTACTACGTCAGCTCACTGCAAGAACCAGATAAGTAACATACTGATAGTTTTGAGATAATAGAGATTTAAATTTTAGATGTACATTAAAAATCAGTAAATAAAGAAATATGTGTAATAAACGGAAGATCGTATAAGAAATATATATAATTCTTAAATAAACTTTTAAAAATAATATTTCTGAGAAAAAAAAAATAAACCAAAAATTGCCAAAAATTGACTTATCTTGTTTGGTAGTAGCCGACGACGTTCATTTATAAAAGATAACTTAAAACCACGTGTAATATTTTTTAAATTATGACAAGTAAATAACTGCTTTTATTTATTGTTATACTGTTATACGCGGCAGCAATATGAAAAGCCCGGTCTTAAAATTTAAGTTAATAGTAATTTTTTTAGAGATGTATTACAATTACAGAGTGAACAGTAGTACGAATACCTTCGAGAGGTTGACTCGGGCTTTCGTACTGACGCTGAGATAAACTACATAAATCAGATAAATTGTATAACAATCGACACAATCGACTTAAATCCAAAAATAAAAATCCGAAAGATAGCAAAATTGAAGCAAGTTTGGTTGCCTAATTAAAGGTAGCTGCCCAGGGACAAATGAATGATAAATACAAAAAAAAGGAGCGATCAAATAGTTACCCATCAGTGAAAGAGTACATAAAGCGCAAAAGGGTGGAGGAAGTAGAGGATAAGAGCGGAAAAGAAACCGAAACTGAACAGAAGGCTTTCCAAAGAAGTAAAAAAACAGCAAAGTCACCGATTAAGGAAATCGCGAAAGTAGACACCGAAAAAAATATGGAAGAGTTGAGAGATATGATCACAAAACTGACAACCGTAGTCAGTAACGGTTTCAAGGAAAACAACCAAGAAATTAAAGAAGTAAAGGAAAAACTGAACGGAATGGAAGCACGCTGGAACAAAGAAATGCGTCAAGTTAAGCAAACGATTGGAGTTTTGGAAGATAAAACAGATGAACAGAACAAAAAAATAGCTACGTTGGAAAGACAATTAGAAAGATATGAAAAAGACAGGAAATCGACAAATATAATAATCAAAAACATGCCAATGATAGGAAGCGTAACACAAGAGAAAGTCGAAGAATTCTTGAACCGAGAAATGAAAGTACAAGTAAATGTCACGGATGCTTTCAAAATTGGAAAATCAGAAGAAAGCCGAGTCATAGTGGCAAAACTTAAAAACATCAAGCAAAAGGAAATGATAATGGAACACGAAAGAAAGCTGAAGGGCTCTAAAACGTTTATCGAGAATGACCTGACCAACCTAGAAAAGGAAATACAAAATAAAATCTGGGCTATCGCTAAAAAGGAAATGACAGACGGAGAAAAGGTTCGAGTCGGTTACCAAAAGATGTTCAAACAAGATAAAATATACGTGTGGTATAGAAAAGACAACATATTGAAAATGAAGAATATAACAGAACAAACACCAAAAAACTAGATAAGACGGAGGTAGGAGTTTCTGAACTTTCCCATCCAGAGGCTCTAAAATGGAAAACTGGGAAAAAGAAGCCGACACTGCAAACAAAAGGAACAAACGAAGGGGAACAAAGGAATGAAAGATATGACAACAGCAAACCAAAGAGGAAAAACAATGGAAAGAGAAAGAAGACGGTTAAGATAGCCACATGGAATATCAGAACCCTTCTGAAAACAGAAAAAATGAAGGAAGTTGCAAATGAACTAAAAAGATACAGCGTAGACGTAGCGGCACTTCAAGAAATCAGATGGAAGGGACAAGGAGAAATAGCAATCAGAAACTACACAATATTATACTCTGGAGAAAGTGAGCAAGGAAAAAATGGAACGGGTTTCATGGTAAAAAATACAGAAAAAAATAACATACTACAGTTTAGACCGATAAGTGGAAGATTAGCATACATGAGAATGAAGATGAAATCATTAAACGTGTCAATCATTAGCGCCTACGCACCAACAGAAAATAACAGCGAAATAGAAAAAGACAACTTTTATCAAGAACTGGAAAATTTATGCGAAAAAATAGAAAAGAATGACATCTTATTGCTGGTAGGCGATTTCAACGCAAAAATCGGAAAAGAAAAATATATCAGCAATGTAGCAGGAAAACACACTGTGCATGACACAACAAATAACAACGGAGGTAGATTATGTAATTTTGCAGCAGCGACAAACATGGACATCTGTAGTACAAGATTTAAACATAAGAAGATACATAAAATAACATGAATATGGCCAGGTGCAGGAAAGGACTGTAGAAATCAGATAGACCATGTATTAATAACAGAAAAACAGAAAACACTAGTCCAAAATGTAAGATCCTACAGAGGAGCCAATGCCGAGACAGATCACTACCTAGTAATAGCAGAATTAAAATTAAAGAAAAAAGCAAGGAACCTCGATGCGAAAACAAATCAAAATCTAGCCATAGAAAGACTATATAACAGTTATACGCAGAAAAAATACAGAGATACGTTAAACGAAAACATGGAAAAAATCGAAAGTAGCGGAAACATAGATGATGATTTTGAAATAATTGCAGACAATATAAAGGCGAGTGCTGCACAGGTGTTGGGAGCAAGAAAGGCTACAAGGTTAAACGAATGGTTTGATGAGAACTGTGAGGTTGCTGCAAAGTTAAAGAGAGAAGCGAGAGCAAAATATCTAACCACAGGCGAAGAAAGTGACCTCAACAATTACAAGAGAAAAAGAAGTGAAGCATACAAGGTATACAAAGAAAGGAAAAACAAATGGATAGATAAGATGATGGACGAGATAAAAGATAGAAATAAGTGGAACAACAGTAAGGCTTTCTATGAGAAAATAAAGAAACAGAAGGCGAGACATGATGTAAAAACAAGAGGAATGAGAGATAAGCAAGGTAAAATGGAAGACGACACAGAAAAGATAAAACACATATGGGCAGACTATTTCCAAGAACTTTTGAATGAACAACTAGAAAGCGAACCGACCGTTGGAACAATAATTATCGATCAAACAATAAAAGAACCAACGTACGAGGAGACAGTTGAAATATTGAACAAACTTAAAAACGGAAAAGCACCTGGAAAGGATGGAATCAATGCGGAACTGATAAAGTACGGAGGCGAAGCTTTACATAAAAGAATGCACGAACTAATAAAGCAGATATGGACAAAAGCATCCAATTCAAACCTAGAGATTCTTCAAAGATTCCAGAATAAGATACTAAGAGTGATGGTTGACGCACCGAGATATGTGACCAACGAACTCATACAAGGAGATATACCACTACCAACTGTTCGCGAAGTAATCCAAACATACAGTGTTAAATACAAAGAGAGACTGGAACACCATCCTAACACATATGCAAATAAACTACTCGTGAGTACAAGTGAAGTGAGAAGACTAAAAAGATACCAACCCAATGACCTAATCCAAAGATTTCAGTAACTACACTATGACTAAACATTGAAATTTTAAATAAACATAAATACTTTTTGGTTGTTATAGATGTTATTCATTGGAATGATTTTCTACACATGTTATTGTTATTGTCAAAATAGACGCCTAATGCCTACGGGCAAATTGCTGTATATCATAGAGTTAAATAAAAAAAAAAAAAAAAAAAAAAAAATAATTAACAGAGAAGTACAAGTAGTAGCATATGCCGATGACGTACTAGTAATATCCAGAACAATAAAAAGATTGACAGAAACGATTAGACAAATAAAAAACCTAGCATTAACAGTGGGACTGAGAATAAATCAGCAAAAGACAAAGTACATGAGATGCCAAAGAAGATACACAGAAGAAAAAACCGAGCTAAAGGTCGACGATGAAACGTACGAAGAGGTGCATGATTTCGAATATTTGGGAATACAAATAAACAATAAGAACGAGAGACAACATGATTTAAAGAAAAGAATACAACAGGGAAACAGAGCATACTTCGCGAACAGACAGCTACTAACGAGAGGAAATCTATCGAGAAAGACGAAGATGAAAATTTACAAGACCCTAATATGTCCAGTGATTACCTACGCAGCGGAAACAGTGTGCATGAGCAGAAGCGAAGAAGACGAATTGAGAATATTCCAAATTAAGATCCTAAGAAGAATATTGGGCCCAGTGCGAGAGGATGGTCAACAAACTAGACAAATGACAAATAAAGAAATATTAACAGCAATGGGTGGCGAAGATATAGTGAAGAGGATAAAGTCAAGTAGAGTAAGTTGGCTTGGCCACATTATGAGAATGAAGGAAGGTGCGATGGTGAGGAAGATTGCAGAGTGGAGACCTATGGAGGACCGTACAAGAGGAAGACCAAGCTTAAGATGGTATGACCAGGTTACGGAAGACTTAAACAAGATGAATGTTAGCGGCTGGAAAGAAAAAGTGAAAAACAGACAACAGTGGAGAAGGATCGTATTGGACTCGAGAACCAATAATAATTTGTAGAATGAAATGTATAGAAAAAGAGCCACCTCAAAAAATGGATATGTAATGTCTCAGAGAGACAGTCAAATTCCTACAGGAATAAAAGACATATTATTATTATTATTATTACAATTACAACGCGTGAACCGCTGCAATCATTTATTAATTACAAATTTATCGATTTTTATCGCTTTTATCAAATTTTTATTACAATTTTTGCAATTTACCTCGAAGCAACATGCTGTAATTTCGATTTTAGACTGAATATTTTCATAGAAATTGATATTGTCACTTAGTTTTACATATTAGCTCCAGTCGAGACGATAAATCGACCGAAAGGCCGGTTCGAAATTTGACCACGTGGTAATAGTTATTCGTAAAAATAACGGTCAATCTGTAAATTTTTATCGAAATTTCTTGATTTTTGTAATTAGTAAATCATATACTTTGGCGTGGTAATAAAATTTTTGCATTTTTTGACAAACTTTTGTACGACCACGTTTTAAGTACTTGGCAAATTTCGATTTTCGCCTAGCAATGTCGCCGATTTCACAGGCAAGTCGCATTTATAATAATTTTATTTCACTTTTTTTGCGATTTTAGACTGAATATCTTCATAGAAATTGATATTTTCAGTAATTTTTGCATATAGCTCCAGTCAAGATGATAAATCGACCGAAAGGCCGGCTCGAAATTTAACCACGTGGTAAAGTTATTCGTAAAAATAACGGTCAATCTGTAAATTTTTATAGAAATTTCTTGATTTTTCTAATTAGTAAATCATATACTTTGGCGTGGTAATAAAATTTTTGCACTTTTTTACAAAATTTTGTACGACCACGTTTTAAGTACTTGGCAAATTTCGATTTTCGCCTAGCAATGTCGTCGATTTCACAGGCAAGTCGCATTTATAATAATTTCATTTCACTTTTTTTGCGATTTTAGACTGAATATCTTCATAGAAATTGATATTTTCAGTAATTTTTGCATATAGCTCCAGTCAAGATGACTTTCTTTTTTCACCTTGTGGTATAAGTATTTAGCATCTATAATAATTTTATTTTACACTTTTTTCATATTTAAACAAGTTTAAAACATTATTATACCTTACATACATAAAATTCCCTTGTAAGGTACAATGCACTTCAGAAATAATTGCTTAATGACTGTTATTATGACGAATGTAAGTGGTATGGCGTCTTTTCTTTAGTAGTTCATTGAAATTGGAATCGTTTTGGAAAAAATTGATTTTTTAGAGGTCAAAAACCGTAAAAAAGTGCATTTAATAAATATATTATAATAAAAAGGAAATAAGCAACGTTAAGTAGCGATAACGGTGTATTCATTTTTCACCTGCCCAAAATTGATCCCTACAGCTATCATTAATTTTCCATAAAGGAAAGTTGATAGAAATTATAATCAAAATGCAATGTTACTGATTGCATTTCTATAAAATGTTGATAGATTGCATGCATAAATTAAAGTTTTGCATTACATATTTAAATTCGTCTAAACTTTAATAAATATTATCTAGTTTCTCTGCGTTTTTGTTATTAGTAATTTATTTTAGTTTTATATAACCTGACGTTCAGATTGGCGTACTGATAACGCACCACGTTCAGGTAGTTCGCATTTACATTTAATAAATAATATAATTATACTTTCTCTACTTTTAATTTGAATCAACTTTTACCGTTTAATTAAAAATATTTATTATTATTTCGATATTATGATTAGTCGAATTTTGAAAAAGTTTCAAAACAGTCATAAAATCCACTCGAGGCTTTGAGAACTTATCAAAACATCATACGGAATCTTGGCTCATCTTGGTTTCATACGGAATCATGATAAGGTGTGGAAATAAAGGTCACACGTGGATACTCAAACTTAATAACTGAGAAAATAACGATAATACTGTTTGATAAAGAAACTAAACACTATTTAAGAAAGTCTTTATTATGTCCTGCGATTGTAAATAGTCATTAATTTCACTTAGCTCGTTTTATGTATTTATTATTTTTCCGTATCTTTACATTTCTGCAGGTTTGCCAACCGAAAACAAAAACATTACAAAAATAAAATATATAACAATTCTCCGTGGTTTAACTTTGAAGTTGTTGGTTTGTAACAAAAAATTAAATAAGTTCCTAAAATTGAAAAAATGAAATAACATTTAAGCTTTATTGTTCGTAAGTTAAACGCTGGACTGGTTTCTTGATTCTCGATGATCGTCGAAGAATAGAAAAATCTTGCTTTTCGCTATTTTGGGGTTGGGTTCTTGGGGTTTTATCTATTTCATTATCTGTATCGTAGTTGTCAATATTTTTAATATTTGTTTGCTTGTTGCGAACTAACGTTGTAATACATACTTTTGCCAAATGTCCTTTCTTCCGGCAACTGGAGCAATATAAATTCTTCGCGATTAAGCATTTGTGTGTTGGATGATTATTACGGCCATAATGTAGACAACTCCTTCAGATTCGATTTATTTCCATGCGTATAACTATCGTTCCTTCTATTTTGAATGTTATGTGAATCGATTTTGTTTATTGCATTTTGCGTGCCTTTGTATATATCACGATTTTGAATTTTTGACATTTCTATTGCTAGTGCAATTTCTAGGGCCTTTTCAAATTCAATGTCAGCTTGCTGTAAGATACGTTCATGAATTTCCGTATCTTGGATACCTCGAATGAATTGAGCTCTTAATAATAAATTTATTACCGATTTCGTGCATGCAGGTGCTCTGCACTTCGATTTCAATTCGCACGTTTTGACGAGCTCTTTTAATGAAGCAACATAAGTAGAAATTGTTTCACCATTGTTTCACTTGTAATCTTGATAGAAATTTATTTCCGTATTATTTCCGTCAGCGCATTTCGTTTTGGTGCTAAGTGGGTTTTTAACAATAACATAAGTTTTTGTAAGCTTTTTGTAAGCTTTTGTAAGCTGGTAAATCTGGTGCTGTTAAACTAGATAATAATTTGTAATAGTTGATACCGAGACAATTTATTAGTACCATTCTTTTGCTTCTTCCGATTCGTCATCTGTTTTATCCAAACCTTTTATTTTAAAATAGTTATCTAATCTTTAGCAATAACTATCGAAGTCTTCGTCAGTTTCCGCGGCTAAGTTTTGGATTACGGGACTGATCGCGATCTGGCTGAAACTTGGTGGAAAGATGCCTCCAGGTGTGCTCGATACGAAAATATAAATTTTATTTTGCGGAAATGCCATGCTTCCACACAATTAATTATTTTCTGAGGCAATTTTTGAGGTTATCATCGGAGCGAAGTGGACTAAATCAAGATGTACCGTAGTCCACCCGCTCAACATGCAAATTAAAATGTTAAGTTTTAAGATTTAAAATTCGTAATTTTAATTGCGTTTTCGGTGGATTTCGAATTAATATTTCGGAATACCTTAATATTGAGAAATATTAATGTGTTAGTCAAAAAAACAGGCCCGGAGGGCACCGAAGGCGTCCGGAGAGTCTGTTTTATTTTTTTGCCTTACTCAACACGGAGCCGTGTGTTACTAATCATGCAGCCGTGTTAAACGGTGTATCTAAAATACATGTAAATTTTACATTTTTAAAATCGATTTTTTTCGAAACCTCCGGGCCTGTTTTATTTTTTTGCCTTATACAACAACGACCTATCCGTGAAAATTTCCGGTTCTGAAAAAAACCGTTTTCCTATTTACACTGGGAAGCGAGTGGTTATCTGATTGAACATATTTTCGAATGCCAATTCCGATGTACGGCCGTACATGTGTATGAACTCCGGCAGGTAGTTCCTAACACAATATGTCAAGTAAACGGTTTCTCGCCGATGTGAATTTGTAAACATGTTCATCAATAAATTGTACAAAATAGTTAATGCTCGGAGTAAGATTACGTACTTTGTTATATTACTTCCAACGGAACTCCAGCAACGTTCTGTGATAACTACTGTAGACTGAATTTACAAAGCTTAAAACCAACGCCCACTTTCATGACATTTGATTTTGAGGTTAAAAATTTTTGAACTTTAATTGCGATTTTCTACATTATTATATGTTTCCGCACCAAAATTTTGCCATTATCCTACTAATTAACATCCCACCTCCCGTCCCCCGCCCCAAAAACAAAAATTGGTGTGTGACCTGTAAACCACAATCCTGACTCACTGGTTACTAGTACTTTCTGTTTTCCTCAGATTTTATTATGTCCTGGGATTGTAAATAGTCATTAATTTCACTTAGCTCGTTTTATGTATTTATTATTTTTCCGTATCTTTACATTTCTGCAGGTTCTCACTCATCCAAAACTTCCAAGTTTTCTCATTTTTTTCCATAGCTTTCCGTTTTGTAGCTTCTTGTTTTTTAAATTTTAATTTTTCAGTTTCTACGTTTACCACTTCTAAATTTTCAGCTTCTTGTCTTATAATTTTTAGTTTTAGCGCTTGTAATCTTACAGTTTGACGTTTTTCTGCTTCTAGTTTTACCATTTCTAATCTTTTATCTTCTTGTTGTGCTGCTTCTAATTTTTCAATTTCCAATTTTATGGCTTCTTGTTTTGTTGCTTCTAATTTTTCAGCTTCTAGTCTTGTAACTTCTTGTTTTTCAATTTCCAGTCTTTCAGCTTCTTGTTTTTCCACTTTCAACATTCTTTCCTCTACAGTTTCTCTTTGCAATTTCGCATCCATACATTTTATCAATTCCATTAGTTCACCCGTTCGCTGGTTAAGTGCTTGCATTATTTGTGCTTTAGTAACTTTGGGTGGTTGTTCTTGAACATCTACCTGCGTGCCCCGTTGTGTGCTAGCATACATTAGAGATTCAAAATTGGGACTGATCTCTTCGCCGCTTCCACCTGTTTCATTTCCTCGTATATTCTCCGTTGATATACTATCTTCTGTGTCAATTTGTTCCATTTTTGTTTGTTTTGTATTATCTGTCAATGCTTTTTGAATTTATAGAAAGATAGTAAGTCAAATATTTAATTTATTGACCTTGATAGATTTCATCTATCATACAAGCAAATTCAAACTTTTCAATCTTTATTTCCGAATTATTAATTATACCCGAAAACGTTGGGACGTCAATTTAGTTGAGATGAAACTTTTAAAAATTTTAAGCCGCACGTCTGGGCGCCAGTTGAAATGTTGTATTTCCAATTTAGATGAGATTGAATCTAATCGAGCCCCACAGTATGGACGACAATTTATCTGTAATGATCAAATTGGTAAATCGAGATGGTTCAAGCCCCACACGTTGCTGCGCCAGTTGAAATTGATGTATTTCCAATATAATTCTAATCCAACATAATCCAACTCCAATTTTAATCCACCGTAATAAACTGTTGTCCAAAAATAGTTACCAAATATAATTAAAAATAAACAAATGCTCTTCCAAAATTAATTAATCGGACTCAAATTCAAGTAAATGTAATGCAAATTTTAAATAAAACTTTAATTTTCTTTAAAGGGAACGAAGTTTGATTTCCCTTATCCAAATCGACGAGTTATCAACATCTCGCACATTCGCTTGTACAAATATAATTTAATTTTCCACTTTTATGTGCAAAACGAATTTATTATTCGAAATATTCTCTTTCCAAATCACTCCAAATCAAATTAATTATAATTCAGTAGCCACTCATAAAATTTATCCAAACCAACTCCAAATATCAAAATTTTAAAATCACGTAATAATGCGAACGCATCAAAATCATTTATTCAAATCAAGTCAAAAGAAAATATTACTCACAATTCTCAAATAACAAAACTCAGCGTAACAAAATCAAATTTCAGCGGGCATGCAAAGTCTCGCACCCGCTGTCCGCCATCGTTGGCCAAAGAAGCCACTAATTTCCTGTCATTGGTCCCCACCCAACAAATTCTACAATGTTACAACTTAATTATTATAGCCAATATTTCACCAAAATGCATAGGGTGAGTCGCAATCATTTTGAAACACCACATCAAACCCCCGATGCTAATTGCTGTTTTGAGCGCAGCTCTAAACAAAATTCGCAGAAATCCGTGCGTGTTTCAAAAATAAATCTATAAAAAGAAAGTTATTATCTACAACATTACAATATTTAAGCAAAATAAATCCAAATTCAAAAATCAAATAAAATAAAAAATGCGTATCTCTTCAAAAATAATTTTTCATTTATCATTATCTACTATCTCCTTCTGTTTTGTTCACTTTTCTTTTATTTTTTCTTTCGAATCTTCCAAAGATTGATCCTGGTTTGGGGCGTCCACTTCACTGGTGTCTTCTTTCTTCTCCTCCTCCGACTCATCCAAAACTTCCAAGTTTTCTCATTTTTTTTCATAGCTTTCCGTTTTGTAGCTTCTTGTTTTTTAAATTTTAATTTTTCAGTTTCTACGTTTACCACTTCTAAATTTTCAGCTTCTTGTCTTATAACTTTTTGTTTTAGCGCTTGCAATCTTACAGTTTCCCGTTTTTCTGCTTCCAGCTTTACCATTTCTAGTCTTTTATCTTCTTGTTGTGCCGCTTCTAATTTTTCAATTTCCAGTCTTTTAGCTTCTTGTTTTGTTGCTTCCAGTTTTACAATTACTAATCTTTCAGCTTCTTGTTTTTCCACTTTCAACATTCTTTCCTCTACAGTTTCTCTTTGCAATTTCTCATCCATACATTTTAACAATGCAATAAGTTCACTTGTTTGCTGGTTAAGTGCTTGCATTATATTTGCTTTGGTTACTTTCGGTAGTTGTTCCATTTTATGTTTGTTATTTTCCAAAATAGATGAAATTGAATCTAATCGAGCCCCACAGTATGGACGACAATTTATCACGGCTAGCTGGTTCAAGCCCCACACGTTGCGGCGCCAGTTGAAATGTTGTATTTCCAATATAATTCAACTCCAGTTTCAATCCAACGTAATAAACTTAATTTAATAAAATTAATTAATTCACAATTTAATATATAATTTAAAGTAAATGTTATGCAAATTTTGAATAAAATTTTAATTTTCTTTAAAGGAAACGAAGTTTGATTTCCCTTATCCAAATCGACGAGTTATCAATATCCCGCACATTCGCTCGCACAAATATAATTAAATTTACCACTTTTATGTGCAAAACGAATTTATTATTCGAAATAATGTCTTTCCAAATCACTTCAAATTAACTAAACCAGTCGATACACTACTGCTTGGTAGAGACTTATCAAAAATATATCCAAATTATCAAAATATCAAAATAATCATCCGAAATATCAACGAAATAATAATAATAAATAATAATACACACGCATCAAATCCACTTTATTCAAATCAAATCAAAATAAAATATTACTTACAAATATCAAAATTATCAAAACTTAGCGGGCATACAAAGTCACGTACCCGCTGTCGGCCATAGTTGGCCAAAAAAGCCACTAATTTCCTGTCATTGGTCTCTACCTAACCAATTCTACAATCCTACAACTTAATTATTACAGCCAATATTTCACCAAAATGCATAGGGTGAGTCGCAATCATTTTGAAACACCACAATACTTAAAGACGCATATTCTACTTTTTGAATTGAGAACAGAAAGTTTTCATCTAATATACATAATTACGCACTTTTTGAATATAATATATAAACGATATTAAATTTAATTACCAAATAAATGCATCAAATAGATGTAGTATACTTAAAGACGCATATTCTACTTTTTGAATTGAGAAAAGAAAGTTTTCATCTAATATACATAATTACACACTTTTTGAATATAGTATATAAACTATATTAAATTTAATTACCCAATAAACTAATCAAATAAATCTCATAAAAATAATAACACTATTAAGTATTCCCAACCTCTTAGATTTGGAAAAAATAACGTCTTTTCTAATAAGTATATAAATGTTTAAGAACTGTGAAGTTTATATCAGTTGTTGTATTTCCTTATTAAGTTCAACTTCTATATAATCTTCAATAACTTTATTGTGAGAGGAATAAAACAGAAATGGATAGCAATAAGGGTTTAAATACATTAAAACGAGCTGGAGAAAAAATTGAATTAAGTGAGTATACTTATCATAAATTACTTCTGTTTCAAATAAACTGTTTAGGGTTAGGTTATAGTTCATAGAAACTATTCTATGGATTATAACCCTAACCCTCAACAGTTTATTTGAAACAGAAGTAATTTAAATTTATTTAATGTTATTTATAATTTGTTTTATGTTATTTTAGCGGAAGGTACTCCGAATAAAATGATTAAGAAAACAGTTCAAACCGTCACGTCGATATATGAAACAAGATATCCATTGAATAAATCGGAAACCAAGTTTTTATCAATAGGTATTAATATCGAAAACTAATTAATCCTAATATCGAAAACTAATCCGCTAATTCTAAGAATTAGCGGATCGAATGGAATTTCCACATAATTCCATTATGCATCGATGATTGGGAAACTTTTACGAGTGATTTTAATACCGAAAAAATAAAAAACTTTTTTAAAAGTGGTACTTTAAACAATATTAAAATGAAAACTTCAGGGATGAAAATCGTGGGTCAACATTTCAATAAAACATTTAAATAAAACAATTTAAAAATGATAACTTTTATATATGCTTGGCAGAAATTTCAGTTACGCGATTATTCAAGATTTCCCCCTCAATAAACTTAAGGATTAAAGAGATTGATAATCTCGAAATTATGAAATTGTATAAAGAGGTTTTGTTCAGTTGTATACACTTAGGAGGTGATGCATTTAATAATTTTAACGATGTTGTACAATCCTTAGGTCACTACCAAGAGTTATGTTTAATATGTTTGACGGAGCTATTGTATATGTACATGACAAAATCAAACAAAATTTTTATGAATTAGTATTATAATAAAAATTATTATTATAATGATGTTGACTTGATTTATTTATTTTTTCCTTTCCTTCTTCCCAAGATATAAAATTAGTAAATTCATATTAACTTCGCCATTAGTGATTCAACAATTGGTAGATACACATACAAGTCTAATGAATTCTACTATAATTATTTTCACATTAACCCAAGTTTTTGACAACACTCTATATGTAGCACCTCCTAAAAGTGTTAAAAATATTACAATTTGTATAAATTACATTAAAATATACAATTTGAACTCTTTAAATGATGTACCCTGTTTAAAATGGTTTCCGATGGATTATAAGAAATTTGAAAATGAATCAGCATTTTTTCTACCGATTAGCAGAACCTCACACCATTTTATTATACAAATTACGATTTATTAACGGTACAACAATAAAACAATCAGCATGGAATTTAATATTGGAGAATGAAGAATTATTTGCAGAAGAGTTTAATTACAAACATAAACTGTCGTCCATAATACAGAATCAAGTTTTAACACCATGCATTTTTACATCAATATTAATTTTGTATTACATTATTATTATTATTATAGAAGAAAATAAAACATAATTATAAATTTATATTTGTTTATTTATTTTGAATACCAAAAATTACAAAATTAGATTTTTTCATACAAAGGTAACTAATCCTGAAATTGGTTCATATTCGTACACAGAATCATGTAAAACTAATACATATGCTGACGTATTTGCAGGAAAATTTCCTTTGTTTTCGATTTCCAATTTTAAACTTAATACAGGCTCGTGAATCGTATCGTTTTATTTTGAAACATCTAGAACGAAAATTGGACATTGACCGAATTGCTTAAAACCCATCAACGGTTCGCAGAATTGTTTATTTAAAAACTTCTTTTGAAATGCAAGATAGTCATCGTACGCCAATACGTATCTATTTTTTGAGAAATCATTATTTCTTTTTTCATATGGACTTCGCGTTTGATTAATGAATGCTGTAACGTCTGATATTCCACATTCTGAGAAAGTACTTGCATCATAAGCCCTATTGTTACGTTTACCGGTTTGAAATATAGTTAGAATCCATCGAGGTCTTCGGGATCCTATTGAATTTTGAACGGCCCAAATTGTCATGTTGGATGCCGTAGGTAGAGAAGGGTATTGATATAAACTTCTTCCATAAAATCCAATTTTTACTGTTTTTTGCTGTTTCAAGCGATTATATATCTCTAATTTAGCCATATCACTAGGGACAATATGAGGTACACGCCAGTTAATCTTCAAAATTTTTATTGTCACGGCGGTTTCACCTTTATAGCAATCGGTATCAGAATTTGACCGGACCAATGTCAATTCTTGTCTCATGTTAATTAGGTCACGAGTGTAATCACTTGCAAATTCTAAAACGTGATTTAATGGTATTATAGCACTAAACGTTCGTGTGGTTGAATTGAATATTTGCGATTTTTGCTCTAAGACATGCCATCCTGCACTGCCTAACGCCTTCGATTCTCCAGGCGTATAGCGGCATTGACCGTAAATTGATGTTGATATTCCAGGCATTCTACAACTATCAATTACAACATCTCCAAGTTGATACCGAATTTCATCAAACAGGAACAAAGGATCGTTAAGTTCAAAAGATTTAGCAGGATCCTCAGGTGTGATGGTACCTTCAATGTAGATTTTACGCCATCATAAGTGGCGGTCACCAAATCGCCTTTCTCAATAATAAGTCTGATTTCATCCGAGTTATCAAAGGCATTCACAGTATAAGGATGATATGTATGTATGTATGGAATTATCAATTACTAGATCCGTGTAAGATACGTCGGAAAACATATTTTGAAGGGCCTGCTCTTCCTGCATTATTATTATTATTAGTATATTTATTTAATACACGATATCCAAAGTTTTCCAAAAATTTTATTTCGCTAGACGTGAGCCCTCCGACGTTCGAAGATTTAATGACTTTAAATGGATTGTCAACTTTATTTATATTGATATTTAAACCTATCCTGCCTCAGTTCCAAACGTATAGTAAAAGATTCTTCACCAAAATCTACAGGCTCACCGAGTTGATCGACAAGCCTTAGAGTAATGTTATGAATAGTATTTACTGTTACAGGTAAATATATAATGTTTGAAGGCTCTTTACATAGTCTATAGCCAGGTTCCACCGAGAGATCAAATTCAAAAATTGTATAAGCTAAATTATTGTTACGGTATGCACCCGCAGTAATATTACATTCAACATGTATATTCGTGGCTTTAATAATTTGTACACTTAAATCAGATTCATGCTTAACACCCGATTTCAGTTTCCTTTTAGAAAACCCTAACCTACGACCTATGTTGCCTGGTTTCGTAAAGCCAATCTCAGCATGTAAAAAAATTTCACATTTTAATGTATTATTATTGGGCCCACAAGTTAAATTTTTCTTTTAAAACAGATTTCAGATAATCGTTCAATTCACTAATTTCATAAGCACCTGATGGTATAGTGATGGTCTTCCCATTATAATAAAACTTGTTATTACCCTCATAAATATTTCTTATCGAATTACAACCGTAGAAACCTATTAACCCTAATACATGATCTATTTCGGGATTCAATTGAATTGGAGGAAAGTAATCTACACTAAGCGAATTTCCAACACCTGTTAACGTAAACGTCTGGGACATGATTAAAACAATTTTTGGTGGAGGACAAATATTTATTTATTTTTTATACAAAAATCTTAAACATAAATGACCGCAAACAATCGTGTTAAAATTATGTTCACGTGCATAATTATATTGTATTACACATCCTTCAAAGTATTTGATGACTTCTCGAGAAGGTTTCAAATCACCAAAACTATCATAGTATATAACATTATTGTAATTCTTCTTATAGGCAACCCAATGAGTTCCAGGCCCACTAATAACATCTAAATTTATTATGCCGCATTCGATCAGTTTTGGAGTTGATGGTAGGGTATCCCTCATAAAAATACCTCGGAAATTGGGAATATCGATGGTATATTTTCTTAAATCTGTATCAGTTAAAGCTCTCCGAGGCAACTTGTTTAGTTTTTTGAATACGGTTTCAAAAATAATGCACTACCCCTTTTATACAGTTTCAAATATAATGCATTACCCTTTTTACCCATCGCAATTGCTTCCATCATTTTATTATGACGTTCATTTTCTTTGAGTTGTTGTTTTGCTTCCTTAGCATTGTTGACAGCCTTAGCTATTCCACTCGCACCTCCGGCCAACGCACCAACGGCACTTAACCCGGCAAAGAGCGGTATCAAAAATCGTAGAATATCGCCTTGCTTCGATACTGGGATTATTCTAGGCACCTTAACATTACGTTTTCCTCCTAATTTTTTAACTGAACGCTTAGCAACTGCTAAAGCTTTTTTAATAATATTGTTCTTGTTATTATTATTATTATATTCAAATTTTTTAAGTTCTTTTGATATATTTTTAAAAAAACCTTTCCCAAGCGTTACTTTACGTTTCTTACCACACTCCATACCCAATTTTCTTTTAGTTTTCATCGTGTTTACCACAGTCCACGCTGCAACTTTTTCTCCTAGCGTTTGCGTCTTTAGACTTGACTCGCTCCCAAGCACGTTTTTCTAATACCCGATCAGCACGATGTCTATTATCTAAATCTTTATGTTTATAATATTCAATGTCATGCACTTTACAAGCTGAATCTAAAGGATTAATCCCAGGATCACCTCTAGCCAGACGTTTTTGTAATTTAGTTCCAGGACCGCAATATTGATAACCTGGAATATGAAGTTCCACAGGTAATTTATTTATTATGGTGTTAACCAACCCTTCACCTCGGTGGACAATCATTTAATGATGATAACTGGTAATTTTTTATTTATATGTAAGGAAAATGTAATTTCCTCATTTTGAATGTTGCCGCGCTCTTACGCGCGTCGGAATAGATAGTGTCATTATCGGCATAACATTATCAGAAGTTTTGTAAAATAGTTGTTTGTTAAAATTTTAATTTGTTTGTAATTTGGTGGCATCGAGTTAATGGCATTAAATGTCGTTTCTCGTTTTGCAGGTAGGATTTGTATTTATGTAGTCAATTGTTAACAATAAAAATCTCGTTTTGCAGAGAAACTCAATTGTGTCTTAATTTATGGTGTCGCCTTGCCGATCGAAGGGATTAATATTATAAAACGACATTTTTTGTAACATATCAAGTTAGAATGGAAAAACTAAAATTCGTATTCAGGGTAAAACCTACAGTAGATGGAAAATCAAACTTTATCGCCATAACCTCTATCATCACTGAAGACGAAAAAGTATATTTGTTACCAGATGAATATCAGCCAGTATCATCTCACAAAGAAGTCTGCAGCACACAAACTTACACAAAAATAAAAAATACTTTAAAAAAAAGGCACCAATCTAGTAGTGTTTGGATAACTTTGACAAAGGAAATGATAAAGACTTACCTTGATGAAGAAGGGAATATAAATTTTGAAGATCAATATTTAGAGGAAGCCTGTGCAAATGATCTAACTGTTACACAAGCAATGGATGACAACAATCCTATTGTAAAAATTCTAGAAAAAATGGTTGTAAATCAAGATAAAAATAAAAAGCAAAATGTAAGAAAAGTAGCAGAAAGGTTTGTTTTAGGAAAATTTGATGGTCGGAACGCTAATGTATATCAGTGGATTGAAAATTTTGAAGCAGAATGTACAAGATTTGATGTAACGATGGACGAGGAAAAAATTGAAATTTTCAGAATATTTCTTGAAAAATCTTGCATGGATTGGTACAACTCTATGATGATAAAAATGACCCTGCTGTCGAAATGGTTAGATTGGAAACAAAGTTTTTGTGAAACTTATGCAAACAAAGGCTGGTCTGCTAGCAGATACGCTATATCCTTTAAATACCAAACAGGCTCTTTATTAGAATATGCTATAAAAAAAGAAAAACTTATGCTGGAGATAAGAAGGAAAATTGATCAGGGCACTCTGATTGACATAATTGCTGCTGGTTTACCAACTTTCATAGCGGATAGGATCAATAGAGAAGAAATTCTGGAAACTAGAGACTTGTTTAATGAGATTGGAAAGCTAGAGCACCTTGTCAGCAGAAATAGATCAATAAGACAAGGAAATTTTACAAAATTTAATACAGAAAAGAAACAGAAATGTAGTATCTGTGAAAAGCTCAGAAAAGGTGTGCGATACTACTCCGAATCTTCATGCTGGTTCAAATCAAAAGATACCGATACTAATGAAGAAAATCAAATAAAATTTATTAATAGTTCAGAATTGGAATGCACACTTCAGAATGAGAATTCAAAAAAACTAGTTAAGCCGCCATTAATTAAGATAAAATTGGTATTGAATAAAGATCATGAAATTTTTGGAATCTACGACTCAGGCTCAAATGTCTCACTAATAAACTCAAGATTATTAAAACTAAATGATAAAAGAACAACCGACTCCAGCAAGACTAATTTAAAGACGATTAATGGCGTTAAAAAGACAGCCGGTATTAACAAAACGGTAGTAACAATAGATTTAAAAATTTTCAATGTAGAGAAAAAAACTAAGGTTTTTATAATTGATAAAGAAAGTTTTGATTATGATTTTTTGATTGGTCTGGACTGTATCAAGGATTTCTACTTGACTCAAGATGAAAACTTGAAAATTAGTCAGAGGGTGCCAACAAAAGAAAACATTATTCCTAAGGAAATAATAAATAAAAATATTAAAAATCTTGAAAACGGATATGTTTAATTTGCAATTAATCATGAATTTTTTAATTTAAAATTATAACGGCAGAGCACCCTGTATATGTAATTTTATTAAAACTAATTTGCAATATTCAAATTTACTAATTCAACAAAATGTAAAAATATATCAAAACTTTAATAAAGACGACAACTGGGTTGCACGTGCACCAAAAAAATGCAATATCACAAAACCTACTTTAATGTAGGAAACAAATACAATTAATTTATGCATATTTTGCAAGGTGACAAATCCTTTTAAATTATAACTTAATTACCTATTTAATATCTGTATATAAATTTGTTAATTTAGCACTTGTTAATTTCATATATAAGTATGTAAATTTCGTTAAATAAATTGAGTATCATTCGATCTCCGAACCAAGGAGTATCATTCGATCTCCGAACCAGCGAGTTTTATTCTACCAACAAAGTGACTTTTGAGATCCAAGCCTAAAAATTTGTTAGTGAGGCTGCTAACACTCAGAAGTCATCCACCCTCTCCATAATCTCAAAACCGAGATTATTCAGGATATTTAGTCAACTTCAACAAACACATTGAAGAAAAAAATTTTGAGATTCATATAAACCATTTAAACTACGATCAACAATCAAGAATAGATAAATTAATACAAGAACACAGGTCTATTTTTGCCAGAGATAAATATGACATTGGCACAGTAACCGGTTACGAAGCACATATTGATTTATTAGAAGAAAAATACTGCAGTAATAGACCATACCGATGTACAATCGCAGATAAAAAAGAAATCGAGAAACAAATTGCAAAGTTGCTGGACAAAAAACTAATAGAAGAATCGTACAGCCCATTTGCAGCTCCAGTAAATTTAGCATATAAAAGAGATGAAAATAAGAAATCTAGATTGTGCATAGATTTCCGTGATCTGAATAAGATTGTTGTGCCTCAATCGCAACCGTTCCCAATTATTGAGGACCTAGTGGTGAAGACGAGAGATTGTAAATTTTTCTCAACACTGGATATAAACTCGGCGTTTTGGTCAATACCTCTACGCATTACTGATAGACACAAAACCGGATTTGTCACCCAAGAAGGACATTTTCAGTGGACTTGTTTACCATTTGGCCTTAAGACTTCGCCAGCAATATTCCAGAGAATAATGTGTAACATAATAAGAAAACACAAACTCGCAAACTTCACAGTAAGTTATATAGATGACATATTGATTTTTTCTAATTCGTTCCAGGAACATATTGAGCATCTCACAAAACTATTTCAGGCAATAAAAAGTGAGGGTTTTAGGTTGAAATTTGTAAAATGCACGTTTGCAGCTGATTCAGTAAAATACCTGGGCCACATAATACAGAATAACTCTGTGAGACCAATGAAAGACAACCTCATTTCTATAAAAAAATTTCCGATTCCAAGAACACAAAAAAATGTAAGACAATTTCTAGGGAAAATAAACTTTTATCATAAATATGTACCAAACGCAGCAATAAAATTGGACCCATTACACAATCTATTAAGAAAGGGACAGGCATTCACTTGGACCAACGAATGCCAAAAATCGTTTGATGAATTGAAAAATATATTATGTACACAACCAGTATTAACAATCTTTGACCCAAATTTACCTATATATATCTATACGGATGCTAGTTTGCTAGGAATAGGAGGTGTGTTAAAGCAACCGCAGGAAAACAAAGAAGAAAAACCCGTAGCATATTTCTCAAAGAAATTAAATGAAGTTCAAAAAAGAAAAAAAGCTATATATCTCGAGTGCCTGGCAATCAAAGAATGCGTGAAATATTGGCAACATAAATTGCTAGGTAGAAAATTCACGGTCTTCTCAGACCACAAACCATTGGAGAAGATGAATATAAAATCAAGGACTGACGAAGAACTAGGAGATCTAACGTACTACTTATCCCAATATGACTTTGAAGTAAAATATTCTCCAGAGAAATACAACTTAGAAGCTGATTGTCTTAGCAGAAATCCAGTTTTAGAACCAAATGAAAATATGGATGAACAGTTGAAAGTTGTAAACTTAATAAAACTTGAAGATATCTTGAGGGATCAACAGGAAAATAAAGATATACAAGAAAATAGACATAAGTTGATATCAAAAAAAAATGTTTACTATAAAAGAGTAAAAAGAAAAGAAAAAATTATTTTATCAGAAGAGTTCAGCATAAAATTTTTGAAAAACGTACATGAGAGCCTATGTCACATAGGGATTAAACAAATGCAAATGAAGATTGGACCATTTTATAGTGCCAAGAATTTGACAAAAAATATTAAAAATGTATGCAGAAGCTGTACAGTATGTATTAAGAGCAAATCAAGAGGTCAAGAAAAATTTGGATTAATATCACATTTGGGCCCAGCCACAAAACCTTTTGAGATTGTTTCTATAGATACAATCGGAGGTTTCGGGGGTTCTCGGTCTACAAAGCGATACCTGCATCTTCTGGTGGATCACTTTACAAGATATGCCTTTGTCCTAACATCAAAGACACAGAATTCAAATGATTTTGTTAAATTGGTGAATGGCATCGCGGAGTCTAATGAAATCAGTATGATTCTTTCAGATCAATATCCGGGAATTAATTCAAACGAATTTAAGAAATTTTTGAGCGAGAAAGTTATACCTATAGTTTTTACTGCGGTGAATTCGCCTTTCTCAAATGGATTAAATGAAAGATTAAATCAAACTCTAGTAAATAAAATCAGATGCAAAATTAATGAAAATAAAAAAACGACAGCTTGGACAACCGTAGCACGGGAATGTGTGCGTAAGTACAATGATACAGATCACACTGTTACGGGATTTGCGCCATCATATTTGTTGTACGGTGCGGATGTTACAATGTTGCCAAGTGAGCTCAAAGAAAAAGATTCCAAACAAAATTGGACTCAAGACAAAAAAATAGCTTTGGAAAATACTATAAAATCACATACCTATAACAAAAAAGTTTACGACAGGAATCGTGAACACTTCGAGTTTGGCGTGGGTGATATGGTGTTTGTGGAAAACGGCAACAAATTGAATAGGAAGAAGCTTGATGAACTGAGGATTGGGCCATACAAAATCGTAGAAAAACTATCAACCTCAATTTGCAGGATAAACACGGGTCACAGAAAATCGGAATCAAACCTTTTCCACATCTCAAAGCTAACTCCTGCCCAGTCATTGTTTGAAGAAAAGAAGGAACAAGAAGATAAAAAAGAGGACGAATTTTAGTTGTTTGTAAAAATATTCTTTAAATATTTTCTTCCCCGGGAGGGGTGATGTTAGGAAAATGTAATTTCCTCATTTTGAATGTTGCCGCGCTCTTACGCGCGTCGGAATAGATAGTGTCATTATCGGCATAACATTATCAGAAGTTTTGTAAAATAGTTGTTTGTTAAAATTTTAATTTGTTTGTAATTTGCTGGCATCGAGTTAATGGCATTAAATGTCGTTTCTCGTTTTGCAGGTAGGATTTGTATTTATGTAGTCAATTGTTAACAATAAAAATCTCGTTTTGCAGAGCAACTCAATTGTGTCTTAATTTATGGTGTCGCCTTGCCGATCGAAGGGATTAATATTATATATATATATTGCTGCGACCTTATGCGCGCCTCTTATCTCGTCAATGGGATAACGTAGGTTCTCGAATGTGAAAGATTGTTACAAGTAAACAATAAAATAACGGTTTTATAATTTTTATTTGCAAAGTTAAAATATAAAAAAAATAGGAACAAAATTTTAACAATAGCAAAAACTCACGCAAATAGCCGACCCCAGCTTTTCTATAGACAAAAACACTGTTATCTTCCTTCTTGAATTTATTCTTCACCGACCGCTCTGCTAAATATCTGACTAAACTGCCTTCAAACCTTCGTCGACCGACCGCTTTACAAATCTTCTTCTGACTAACTGCCTTCAAACTTTCGTCGACCAACTGCTTTCAAATCTTTTTCTGACTAACTGCCTTCAAACCTTCGTCGACCGACCGCTTTACAAATCTTTCTGACTAACTGCTTTCAAACCTTCGTCGACCGACCGCTTTACAAATCTTTTTCTGACTACTGCCTTCAAACTTTCGTCGACCGACTGCTTTCAAATCTTTATGTAACTAACCTTTTTTTTGATTCTTTCTTCCATCGCCTTGGATATCCATCTTTAAACTATCTTCTTTTTTTTTACATCTAGATTTTTATTATTTAAAATATTGCTGTTGTCGGCATTTACGTGAGTCATAATACAAACATAAAATAAAAATCAAATTCGAAACAAAAAAACTTACTAACTACACAAACATAAAATATTAAACAAACACTGAAATCAAAATTAAGAATATATAAAAATAAAACACACACCCGGATAAAATGTTAAAATAGAGTTTTGCTTTGTAGTTCCTCTAGTTGCAAATACCGTCATCTTATTGCTAAGTTCGCAACCCATTTTTATCACTTAGTGCGGACACAACATTTCCCCTCCGTTTTATTAAAACAAAAATCAAAATCGAAATGAAATATAAAACCTTCACGGGATTTTTTTTTAATAAAATGTTTCTCAATTTTGATCTTTAATGAACTTTGTTTTGAATGTCAAAAAGTTAACAAGCATTGCCTTAATTCAATTTTAAATTTCTAAACTTAAATATCAAAATTTAAAAATAAATATAAAAAAAAACTTTTTACCATCATTCGTACTCCCCTTTCCATAAATTTACCACTCTTTCTCTTCTACTGTTCCTTTTCACTGTCTCCTTCCTCTTCTTCTTCTGACGTTTGCCTCTTAAATGGATATATGAGGTTTATGTGAAACCTTCCCCGGATATTCCCTCCTTCATATTTTAGCTCATAAACATTTTCATTTATTTTTTTATTTACGTAAAAAGGTCCCTCGAATGGTAAGGATAGTTTGGCACAAATATTAAGTGCTCGATTCGCGGTTCGCAGACTTTTTATAACTACGTTGTCCCCTATATTGGATGATAGTTTCTTTCGAATTTTACTATTCATTCCTTCTTCATATTTTGTAATTCCCTTCTTATCAACTTTGAATCCCAAAAATTTTACTTGTTGCTGTATTGTATTTAAACCAAACGGTATGACTCTAAAACAGAAAGTTACCCCATCTAAACTAAACCCTGTATACTTCCTTGAATCTTCCTCTAAAGGAATTGGATATGTTTTACACGAAAATAATTTTTTGTCAGTAATCTCTAATTTGTGTTCATATCCAACTGCTATTCTTTCTTCTTTATTAAATAATTTATCATGTTTAAATAATAACTGATTTATTTGGTTTAAATATCGTTTTTCGCAATCAACTATTTTATTGACGTATGTTATTGAATTTATTTTTACATTTTTTTGTTTTGATCTGCCTGCTACATTTTTTATTAAATTTGGTGTTTCCTTAAATTTATTTATTTTTTCTAAATTTTGCCTAAAATTGATTTGGTTATTAATTTCCAACTTGGGCCTAAAAGTGATTATTTCGTCTTTTTGCTGTATCAAATCATCGCATTTTTCTTTTTGAGCTCCAATTTCAACGTTGATGTATAACGGATCATTGTAATTCATGATCGACAGCCATTTATCTGCTATTTCGTTGAATTTCTCTTCGGCCTTTTCTGCTTCTTCTTCCAATTCGGCTACGATTAACTGATGGTTTGCCCATTCTTTCTCGCCTCGAACGACCTCTCTGGAATCGCTAGCCTGCATGACGTTCGAAACGACTTCATTATCATCCACCGTTAAGTTTTCTAGTGCATTAAAACTTTTTTCTAACTGTTTTTGCAAAAGAGTCTTTTCGACTACAACTTCTTTTTCTTCTCCTTCTGGCATGTTTTGTTTTCTCATTGCTTCGAGTCGTCGTTCGATCCTCAACTTCCTCGCCAATTTTCGTTCATTTGGATCCGAAGAGGTAATCTGCGGTTCTCTTTCCACGACTTACTCTTCAACAACTTCTTTTTCATCATCCATTTTTTTGGATTTTTCATTAAATCTTTCACTCATTTCCTCTTTGATCATTTGATCCATCCCGTCAAATCTTTCATTTATACTATCTATTCTATTGTTTAATTCTTTCTTGTTGTCATCAAATCTAGCATTAATATCTTTGGAGTTGTTATCAAATCTGGCATTCATTTCTTCTTTTATACCTTTCGTGTTTTCATCCATTTTAGCATTCATATCTTTGAAGTTGTTATCAAATCTAGCATTTATATCTTTGGAGTTGTTATCAAATCTGGCATTCATTTCTTCTTTTATACCTTTAGTGTTTTCATCCATTTTAGCATTCATACTTTTCAAGAATTCCATGATTGTTTTGTCGTCCCTTTCGTTTTTATCCGGCGCGATTATTTCCATTTGCTCTAATTCAACATCCCCCCTTTCTCCTACTACCTTATCCTCTGTTATTAAATCTAAATTTTTACTTCTTGTATTCATAGTTATTTAAATTATATTAAATTTTGTGATTGATATTTGTAATTTTAGACCTTTAAAATTTTTTTTTTTATTGCTTTGCATGTAACTATTTTTATTCAAGCCTCGACGTTGGGAGCCAATTATTTATGCTGCGATCTTATGCGCGCCTCTTATCTCGTCAATGGGACAACGTAGGTTCTCGAATGTGAAAGATTGTTACAAGTAAACAATAAAATAACGGTTTTATAATTTTTATTTGAAAAGTTAAAATATAAAAAAATAGGAACAAAATTTTAACAATAGCAAAAACTCACGCAAATAGCCGACCCCAGCTTTTCTATAGACAAAAACACTGTTATCTTCCTTCTTGAATTTATTCTTCACCGACAGCTCTGCTAAATATCTGACTAAACTGCCTTTAAACCTTCGTCGACCGACCGCTTTACAAATCTTCTTCTGACTAACTGCTTTCAAACTTTCGTCGACCAACTGCTTTCAAATCTTTTTCTGACTAACTGCCTTCAAACCTTCGTCGACCGACCGCTTTACAAATCTTTTTCTGACTAACTGCCTTCAAACTTTCGACGACCGACTGCTTTCAAATCTTTATGTGACTAACCTTTTTTTTTGATTCTTTCTTCCATCGCCTTGGATATCCATCTTTAAACTGTCTTCTTTTTTTTTACATCTAGATTTTTATTATTTAAAATATTGCTGTTGTCGGCATTTACGTGAGTCATAATACAAACATAAAATAAAAATCAAATTCGAAACAAAAAAACTTACTAACTACACAAACATAAAATATTAAACAAACACTGAAATCAAAATTAAGAATATATAAAAATAAAACACACACTAGTAATAAAATGTTAAAATAGAGTTTTGTTTTGTAGTTCCTCTAGTTGCAAATACCGTCATCTTATTGCTAAGTTCGCAACCCATTTTCATCACTTAGTGCGGACACAACAATATATATACATATATATACTGCAGTGTTCATAAAGGTAGGCAATAAAGCTCACAGCAGTTATAAATTTCATTAACAAATAAATGTAAGAAAGTTCAAAAAAGAGTTAATGTTTGAAACTTAACAAATTAATTTAAAAATAAAATAATTTATTGCTTAAGTAAACAATCGAAAATTGAACAACTTCAGGTGTATTGATCAACATGCGTCTACAGTGCGGGTATACGCGAGCAAATAACAAAATTAAATCACATTATCAAAAACAAAATTTGAAGAAAAAAAATATAGATGAATCGTCTTGGCAACGTGTGGTGAAATGATGAATAATAAATAGGTGGACCAGTAAGGTCGTGTGGAAATATCCTCTGAGAGTGGAGTGGAGTGGAGTGATCCACAGTGAAAATTTAAATAATCAAAATCATTTAGAACCACAAATAACAAATTCAATTTGAATAAATCTACAATATAATTTTGGAGAAACACTTTGAAGAACATTTGGAACTGTGGCATAGAAAATATTTGGAAGTAGATGAAAGCTGCTCCATTTAGCGTGAAGGAGAGAAAGAGGAAGATTCACAACCAATATAAAGGAGAGACGATCGAGGATCGATTTTAAAAGAAGAGAAAGACAGGTTTGAACAATTCACATTATTAAGTGAGAACGGAATATTCGCGGAACACGTATTGAAATAAATATAATATGGTGCATTGACGAATTTACAAAACTCAAATTAAAATTGTAATTCAATTGTTTATTTAATTATAATAAATCTTAACGTTCAGCTAAAATTTCACAAGATTTTTCTTAAAAAAAAATAAAAGATTGCTAATAACTTTCATTTGACATTTCTTTGTGGAAGGCTGAGGTTTGATAAGTTTGCATTTACTGCATAAAGAATTAAGTAAGTATGCATTTTTAAAGATTTCACTCCTTAACAGTTCAATACATACGCATGAATGTATTATTTCGTTTATTATGCTTCAAGATGAGATTTATTAAACAACGTGATACTATTCAAGTTAATAATCATGATTTTAAAAAAAGTTATTCAAAAAGGCATGGTAATTTATTACCCGATTCGATTAGATGTATTATAGCAGGTAGTTCGGGTTGTGGTAAGACCAATGTCCTTATCAGTCTTATAGAAGAGCCCAACGGTTTAAAATTTAAAAACATATATGTTTTTTCAAAATCTTTACATCAACCTAAGTATGAATACTTAAAAAAAGTTCTCGAACCAATTAAGGGTTTAGGATACTTCACTTTTACTCAACACGATGATGTCATACCTGTAGGTATGCGAAACCCCATTCAATCATGGTATTTGATGATGTGGTTACCGATACAATTGCAAGTGTTCGTGATTATTTCTGTATGGGAAGGCATAATTTAATTGACTCATTCTATCTTAGCCAAACTTATTCAAAAATACCTAAACAATTAATACGTGATAATGCAAATTTAATTATACTATTTAAACAAGATGTTTTGAATTTAAAACATGTTTATGATGATCATATCGGAACTGATTTGTCTTTTAATCAATTTAAAACGATGTGTGCGGAATGTTGGAAAGAACCTCATGGTTTTATCGTAATCGATACTGAATCTGATATAAATAATGGTCGATATAGGAAAGGATTTGATTCATATATCGTGGGTATTCTGCGAAAATGCATTAAGTCAAAATTATTTTGTTGTTTTTTGTTTAGTTAATCATGCTCTGTTATTGCTTGGTGAACATTGTATAGGCTGCAAAAACACACTAAAGTCATATTTATACAACTAGCCAATATAATTTTTTCCATAAGTCAAAAATACATAAAGATGTTCAGAGAAAACAAACTTTCAAATTCAATTATGTCAAAATTATGATTATTGACTTAATGCATTTTCGCAGAATACCCACGATATAAACCTTGAGTAAATAGTGTTTGTCATTCATAGCCGCAACTTCGTGCAAGTTGTATAGGTTTCAACAAGTCGGACAATAATTATAACATATACCAACAAATAAAATGGATCCAGATGAAATTGAATTAACTAAAAAAATTATTAAAGCACGTAAATCTGTAAAGCGTAAGTACCTCGAACTACAACGAGGTCAAATAGCTATTTAAAGAAGCTCAGAGGAAAAGTATAAACCTATTGTTGACCCCATTAAAGAACTAACAACTTTAAAGAAAGAATCAAAACATTTAAAGATTAAGACAAATTCTAATCAACCTTCAACGGTTATGAATTCCACGAATACACCTATTATAAAGAGTAACGTTGAAAGTAATGAGAGTGGGCATCAGAATATTACCACTACTGAAAGCAATCAAGATGTTGACAAATATGATGATGCTAAAAGTGATGGTGATGTAGGAAGTGATGATGATGAAAAATATTATAGTGACGCTGATACTACAAACATTACTGAAAGATTGTATACTCGATATACTGATATGGCTATACGTGATACTAAAAATTTGATAGATCATCGTTACGGTGTCCATTATGATCCTGATTATTCGATTTGGAGGATTGGTAAGATGGAAATTGAATTTCATCAAGATTCTGATAATTTTAGTATTGGTGATAAAGTGTATGATGGTACTGTAGGGTTATACGAATTAATATTTAAAAAATTTCCGAAAAATTATAATAAAACAGATCTACAGCAGTATAAACAAATTTTATTGCAAACAAATGCTCATAAAAGGGGGTATTATCAGCAAAATTAGACACTTGCCACTAGAAACCCCAAATATAGAAGAGTAATAAAGGGTTTATTTGTCAAAACCGGTGACGGATTTAAATTGAAACATAAGCAGATTAATAATAATAATAACAATAAAATTGAATATATTTATTGGGACAGCCCTTCGGAGCTTGTTCAACGGCTTATGCTTCTACATGCATCCAAACAGGCTGGTAATAACAGTCATGATAATGAAATTATTAGTATTTTAGAAGAGTTAGTTGAAGCTAAAATCATAATATAAATATAAGGTTTCTAATCAAGTATTCAGTTTAAAAATGAACATTGACATATTCGGTCGAAGTAAACTGCGACCAAAAGAAGGTCGTAAAAGTGACACCGGTATCGGATTTAAACTTACTGCAAATCGTAACTATGATATGCAAACTAAAAGATTAACAAACTTATCAAATGGTGTTGATGAATTTGATGCCGTAAATAAACAATACGTTGATACAATAATATTGTTTATGAATTCTCTAAAAAATAGAATTGATTCTATTGAAAGCAAATCGGATAAAACATCCGTGTATGTAAAAAAATTTGAGCAGTGGGTGTTGCTTGCTATAAATGTTATGAAAGGCGGTGAAGGTACTCTTTTAAAATATTGAAAGTATATGGAAACGATTGATAAAATTGAGAGAGATTTAAAAGAATTTAAGAACACTTGGAGTGCTGCGTTGAATAGTCTTAAGGTATCGATTGTAACTATCAACACTAAAATTGGAAAAAGGGGCAAAACATAACACTTCTAAGAATAAAAATAATAATGTCCAAACGCGCAATCGTAGATGAAATTCATAGAAGTGTTAGAAAAAACTTCCCTCGCAGAAGTGTAATCATAAAAGGCTTTGATGATCTGTGGCAGGCTGACTTAGCAGAATTTTTACCTTATTACAAATATAATGGTGGTTATAAATATATCTTATTAGTTATTGATTGTTATTCTAAGTTTCTATGGACGCGACCCTTAAAAACGAAAAATGGTGTAGAAGTAACGAGTGCCATGTTTTCAATTCTTAAAGAAAAACGTCGGCCTAAAAATTTACAAACTGATGAAGGCAAGGAATTCTACAATAAAAATTTTTCTGAAGTTATGAAAAATAATAAAATAAACCATTACTCTACATACAGTATCAAAAAGGCTTCAATTGTTGAGCGGGTCATTCGGACACTGAAAAATAATTTGTATAAAGAGTTCAGTTATCGTGGCAAATATAAATGGATTGATATACTGGCCACTGTTACCGATAATTATAATCATCGTAAGCATAGAACAATTATGATGTGTCCTTGCGATGTGAAATCTTCCACGAAGTTACATGTTTACAATAGCAGCAGAAAAATTGGGAAAATAAAGTTTCAAATTGGTGATTTTGTACGAATTTCAAAGTATAAATCTGTTTTTGATAAAAGATATAATGCAAATTGGACTGCGGAACTGTTTAAAATTGAGCGAAGTAGCCCTACGACTTATATGATTAAAGATCTTAACGGGAATCCAATTAAAGAAATGTTTTATAAAGAAGAGCTTCAAGCTACGGGCTATCCTGATACATTTCTAATTGAAAAAGTGCTACGTAAACGTGGTGATCGATTATATGTGAAGTGGTTGAGTATTGATTCTAAATCGTGGATATCTAAATATTCAATTCAATAAAATAAACCTGTAATAATAATTATGTAATATTGAATACATCCTTAAAGTGTATGTTCTATTGAGAATAAAAGACATTTAATTATTTATTTATTTATTAATTTTATAATGGCCCCAGGCTAATGTGTCTGAGGTATAAGGTAGCAAACAACGTTTATCATCGTTTGCACTTAAGGCAATTTTTGTTTGTGTAATGCTATGTACATTATGATTTATAGATCTTATACTATTTTGTTTCCTGAAAATAACCTTATTTTTAATTAAACAATCTAAATAATCATTAAAACAAATCTGATTTTTAACTACATAATTTTTAACACCCTTAGCCTTTTTAACAGTATCTTCACCCTCAACACGTATGCTATACATTTTAGATCTGAGGCCTACAAATTCTGTCATAATACGACCATTATTTTCATCTTTCATTAATCCTGGCACTTTTTATTTAGGAGAGGAATACCAAATTGATTATTTACAGCATAATCACTAGTATCGAACCGTGAAATGTCTTTTTTCATGGTTGAAAAAAGACATCAGGACATCGAATTTCATATATTAGAGAATCGGTATCACAGTAAAGTACTTTGAATTGAAAGTTTTTCTGCATATAGTCGTAATGAAAGTCGTATATAGTTTAGTTTTTGATAAATCTAAAACACTCATGCCTACATATACAGGGTTGCTCATCACGATTTCAGTTTTATTTAACTCTATTATAATTAAATTTTTATCCAAAATAGTTCTACTATGAAAATTGGGTTTGGCTATCATCACTTTGGCACTAAAGCTTCCATCCCATTTTGTCATCAACTTTACAACTTTTCTTTTACGCACATCTTCCATAGTTTTACCAAACGCGGCGTTATTCATTAATTTAAAAAAGGTTTTCTCAAATTCATTTTTTGCGTTCATTCTCATTAATGTATTTAATTCAATGTACGGTTTTAACCATGCTGATTGTTTAAATTCTAACACCCGATAAATTTTTGTAATTTTTATACCGTATTTGAGAGCCTGTTTAAGCGCACGGTAATGAATAACGTAACGTTCTTTATTATGTAGGGTCGTAAGCAGCTTCTTCTGTTTAGAATTGGGTGGTGTTCGATGCTCAGGACAAAAGGGTAGATCATTATGAAGATCGTGAATCGTATCTGGATACTCTAAATCAACCTTCAAAATAAAGCCTGTACTCCTATCGTCGGGGATTTGGTTTACATCTATATTATTATTGTTATGCCATGCAAATTTTCCATATGGTAAAAATTCATAGCCCAGCCATATACTGAAAAAATAAACATAATCGTTAAAAGTTATTTAAGATAGGGATAAACTTACAATTGTTCACATCATAGTATTGAAGATAAACGTCTGGCTGTGTCGGATTGTAGTTGTACATGTATTTATTATTTGCGTTGGCGTATCGATTACTGCATTGTGAGATACCCCCCCTAACACCCCTCTCAATGAACATCTGCATGTCTATATCTGTGATCAAATCTAATTCAATCGTAGTTAACTTTAACATGCTATCCCATGTAAGGCCTGGAGCTGATACATAATGTGCAGAATCCAACCTATATGTGCTAAAGCATGTCTTGCAAAAATTTTCAAAGACGTCTGCCAATAGTAATACATCTGTTTTCAGATATAAATCAGAATACTCCCCCAAATTTTGAATATTAAATGTTTTCCAAACATTTTGAGCATGAAAGTATTCATCGTTAGATATTGCGCTTTCGGTAAGCCTGTTATAAAAACTTATTTGTTCGGGTAATCTCTTCTCGTCAAGATTGGTAGCAGACTTTATATAATCGTATGGAAACACTCCTTTATGTTTTAATAAATTAAATTGTTCAATAAGAGGGAATTCACTTTTAACAATTTCTAGTTCGTTTAAATATGAAGCTAATTTATCTAAACTGTACGATAGAAATCTGAAAGAGTCAATAAACTTAAACTTTATTTTACTGTTTTTTATGTATTTGGTAAAAGAAATATATTTTTCCTTATTTACTGGAAGTAGGAAAACACGTCCTTCAATTTGTTGAGCTATGTCTCGAATTATGAAATGACAATCATAATTTGACATATTATGGCATACAATCGTTATAGTTTTGGAATCATAATAATTAATATTACATTCATTATGTGCCGCACCCCGAAACTTGGATGTTATGTGATCATGATCGCGAACTTTAAAATCATTTTGTGAAAACTGTTTTTCACATATATGACATACACTAGCTTTTTGAAATTCTTGCTCTTCTTCTAATGACAAGTCCATCGGTTGTACGACCCAATATACAGGCTCAACATCTTCAACAATTTGTTCAAGTTCATGGGCAAACCACTTAACACATTCACTTCCACGATGACTTTTATAGTACGATATCGAATTATCATAATTACACTTAAAATAGTAACCTATACTAAATGCTTCATGTTCTTGATAGCACTCAGTTTTTTTCCCACGTTTTACTTTTACGGGTTTTAGAATACTCTCAATATCCATATTGTTGTGAGGTTTGCTATAATTTATACCTACCCGGCACAATCTTTATTTTACCTAGCTAGATTCTACAGCGGAGAACAAATTGAGACGCTCAGTAGTCGGTTCCTATTTATTTCTTTGTTTACCCTTTTTATAAATTGATAAATAATAATACTTTTATCTTTAATAACGAAAATTCTATTAATTCATTGAGAGGACAATTATCTGTAGTGACAAATTTTACTATGTGACCCTGTGTGTAATTGTGTACAGCGTATGGTCTCGAAATTTTATTTATGTAACGCAAAAGAATCCTAAATTTCGCTACCATTTGCCGGGGTGTAAATTTTGTAGGACATAATTTTTGTAATACAATTTTAAAAAGTTTGTAATTATAAAATTTTATCTAAACTGTTAGTTTCACTAAGACACAATTTTCAAAATACCTTGTATATCACCACTTCTCTTGGCTAGCAGTTTGTACCGTCATTTCACTTCCGGTCCTGAACACAGCCACATCTGCTCGACACGTACAGTTTCCCTCGTTGAATTCGGTGAGCGCCCTCAAAATTTTCAATATTTCTTCGAATTGTGCTGATTAACTGCTCCCACTTGGTATTTGGTGCCTTTACACCCGATCGAAAATGCGGTAAGTAAAAATCAATTTTATTGATTTCTATTTCAATCTTCACCGATTGCAAGATGGCGTCGGCTTTTAACCTTCGAATTGTAATAACGCACGTGAACACTTTTTAATTTTCAGAACTCATCCAAATCAAACAATAAGATCACTCCTACTGTTTCCGCAATGGCCTCGAACAATAAATCGTAAGATTCGCTTTCCAAAAATGCAATTTATTCGCACAATTTGCAAATAAAAATTACCAGGCGTAAAAATGCGTCCGCTTTGCTTGGTTTCGTATCGGACCACCCACGTTCTCAAAAAAAGCCTACCAACCTCTTCAAATTTTCCAAAATTGTAAGTTTTATTTTCCATATACCGAATTTTTCACAAGTTTCATGACATTTATTTTGTTACAGGTCCTTCCGTTCGGTAACACTCGCGTGGCACACAGCTGTTTCTTTCTTATCTTTTACCATACAAATTATTAAGTGTAATGTGGTGTATGTGAGTAACATTTTTAGGTCTTTATTGTAATTTTCCTCTCAACAAACTTTTAATTTTGCAGACATTAACAAAATTGAATTAAACTACCGCGCTGGGTACAGAGAAATCGAACGAATCACCACAATATATATAATAAATGGTGACATTTCTTTATTAACAAAATTCGTAAATTTTACAACTTCCTCCGTTTTCGGTATGATTATCTTACAATTATTCATATTGTTACAATCAGTCTGATGTTTTTTTAATTTCTCGTCATTGAGGAAATAATGTAAACATCTATTGCATATCCTTTTTCGACGGTGAGATGCACTCAGTTGTTTATTTACCAGTCTACCAAGATTCTTAATCTAGCAAAAGTGGTATCTTGCAAGTCGAATATTTCCATCTTTATTATTATTATGATTATCCTCCAACATAAGCAGATTAATATGCCGTTCCTCTGTCACAAAATTCTTAGTTACGAGGATAGGCACGACATGATGTACTTTTTTTCTTGATTCTAACATAAAAACATTAACTGAAATTTTATTTTTAATCTCAAATTTTTTAATTTGACCCAGTGTCATCGGAAATACAATCCCAACAATATTGAGTTGGAAAAGTGTGGGTATGATGAAGTTCTGTTTAAATTAATTTTTGCAGGATGTAATGCTGATACCACCTCCCATGCAAAGCATGCCTGATCATTGTTTTTAATATTGATACAAGCATTTTTGTTTTCTATGTCTTTCGGTAAACGTATGTATGGGGAACCTCGGAATGGTTCATGACGATTAAAATTCACTGCCAAGTTTATAATAGCTGTCAAGCTCCATCCGCTACCTCGCTCTTGAAAATCACCTAATTGCACTATAATATTATCTTGTATTATTATCTTGTATTATTATAATATTATCACTATAATATTCTTCCCACCAATCTTTTAAATTTGTAGTTGAGTCGACTAAGGCATTAGGCGTGCGTGAATGCGTGAATTGTGAGAATTCACACCTCAAATCAACATTTATTTTAAGAATAGGTTGCATTTTTAATGTATTTTTCACTCTTGCAGCATAAAGAAATTGTGCATCCCCGAGAAATGTTAAGGGGTCGATATGTTTCAAATTAACCACTAGACCTGTCGAAAGCTGTACACGGCTATTAAAAGCTGAATTTATTTCTTGCCAGGTAATGCGTTTACTTCGACGTTTAGCTTGTCGGTTTATATTTCCACCTTGTATACGTAAAGCTTTCATATGAATTATATATCCTGAAATAAAATAATAAATATGTTAAGTGAACTTTAGATGAAAAATAATTAATTAAAAATGAAAATACCTTTAATTTATCCAAAATGATTTTCTATTTTTTTCTTGTTACCAACACTCAGCTTGCAATTTTTGGTTGCCGAATTTATTAAACGCAAATTTTTGTAACCTAATTTTATCCAATTATCAAGTCCTTCAGGATTTTTCGATAACTGGATAAAAGCATCTTTCATTACTCGAACAAATGTACTTGACGTTTCTGTAATAATTGAAGACATTTTTATGTTTGTTTAGTTTTTCAATTTATTTACAACACTTTTAAAAGTATGCACTTAGACTAAAATCGTTGAATACTACAGTTTTTCTAATAATGTAAAGCTCATTTATATTTTAGGTAGGTAACAAGGTGGGGTATTATACATATTATTGGGTAATGAAAGACATGTTCTAATTCTAAGAAGTAGGTATACTTAATATAATTATTATTTTTATGAGATTTATTTGATGCATTTATTAAGTAATTAAATTTAATATCGTTTATATATATATTAAAATTGATTTTTAAAATCAATTTTAATATAAATATTATCACATGTTAATAACTTTTACCATTTTATCGTTTATATATTATATTCAAAAAGTGTGTAATTATGTGTATTCGGTGACATGTCTTTCCTAATATCAAAAAGATACCAGATCTATTTGATGCGTTTATTAGATAATTAAATTTAATATCTTTACATATCACATTAGAAAGTGCGTAATTACGTATATTAGATGACATGTCTTTCCCAATTCTAAAAGGTAGGTATGTTTCATCTTTAGCTATACTAGATCGATTTAATGCATTTTTTGGGTAATTAAATTTAATATCTTTACATATTACATTAGAAAGTGCATAATTTCGTATATTAGATGCCATGTCTTTCCCAATTCTAAAAATGTGTGTATGCCGCATCTTTAGGTATACTAGATCTATTTGATTATTGGGTTCGTAACAACGTAACAGGGTTGATCTTAGGTTTCAATTTATATAAACCGAACAACTACACATGAATCAATTTGATAAAGCGGTGCGTATCTGAGCAGCGCCGTAACTACAAAATTTGGGCTCGTGTTCAAAGTTCCTCGCCGGACCCCTTTCCTAAGCGTTAAAAAAAAATAGCGCAATACAACAGCGCTTATAATAATTATTATAAATACCTACTATTCATATTTTACTATACGGTACATATTATTTAAACAAAATTTTCAATTATATTAAAATATTAAAAATTACAAATACAACTTATTTAAAGTATTCTAATGAGGTGCAATTTGTGCGCAATTATTGTCTTTCAAGCGGTGGTTCCAGAATGATATTATAAATTTTAAGACTTCTGTTATTGAGATTTTATTTTAAGCAACAATTTTTCATCATTTTTCAGTTCTACTGAAATAATCCCTACATGTTTCTTGTTTTTTACAATCTCAGTACGAATACAAAAATTTGGAATGCTTAAGGGTAGGAATTTTGCAAGTAGCTACCTCTTTTTTACCTCAAAAACGGCTTAATAGAGTACATTAAAATTTGGAAGGTACATGCGGAATACCATGATGACACAATAACACATATTTTATATTTTGGTATTATAAAAAAAATCTGCTAGGATTTTGAAAGTTGTTTCACAAGGGACGGTTTAGTTCAAAAACGGCTAAACGGATTAATTTAAAATTTGGAGGGTACATGTGGAACACATGAGGGCACAATAAGACATATTTTATATTTTGGTCTTTTTTAAAAAAATCTGTTTTCAGTCAAAAAAATTACTTTAGTTTTTTTTTTAATTAAACTAAATCATAGTTTAAAATGATTACTATGATGAAAGAAAATACTATAAAATATTTAAATTTTATATTCATTAAAAAGTTGAAAGTTTCGGGACGGTTTAGAATCAAAACGGCTTGTAACAAATTTTATTTAATTTGTTTTTTTACTTTGCGCACGTCACTGCGTTCAAGCTTAGCGCGACGCCTATGATTTTTCAAAACTGCGAGTTTTGATAACGCTTTTGCTAGGTCGTTTTGATAACACGTTTGACACGGTTAAGGTGATATCTCGTCTGTATTAGGTAAAATATTTTTAATTTTACATCGGTTTTTAATCATTCATTGATTTTAGGAAGCACCTTCCTTACCTTATACTTTTCTTTTTTGTTATAAATTTGGATACACCAACTATTCCGATAATAATTGAATAAGAACGAAAATTGCAAGAATTAAAATATTTTTAATCACAACTGCTTATCAGTATAATTTGGTTTGTGCTATTTTGGATTTATTACGGACGGAAATTTTTAACGCAGTTGAAGATTCTTTATTTTCCATCACGTCTCGAAGTTGTGACTCCCAGAGTTCCTCCTTTTTGGTTCAAGTGCAGGGGTACCGCAGACTTCCAAGCGTTAACGGCTCAACGTCATTTTTTTCCGAAGTTCGAGAGCTGGACAACGATTACGATTACTTGCATCACTTTATAAGCTGTTGGTTTCCGTTAGGTGGAAAATTTTGTATTGATAAACTTTGTAATTACCCGGGTAAGTTTTTTTCTTTTCTAACCCAACGAGCCACTTTTGCGAGCAGCTTCGATTTCTCATTGGACACTAATATTTTTGAGTGTCATAATAGTTTTCGACAATGGTTTGTCAGTGCACCCGAACATTCGTTTGAGGACGATTTTTTTTTGTCATAACTTTTTGCCAACTACGCCGAGAATTGTAAACGATTGACAACCTTTTATACTTTTTTTGATCTCTTGTATTTGGAGTTAATAAATACGTTTTGTTTTAATTTGTGTTTCTTTTCGGGGAAGCCGTACTGCAGTATTCAATTGAATTCACACTCTCGCTCACCGCCCTAAATCGGTTAGCTTTAACATCGTGGGCCTCTTCACTATTTTTTTAAAAATCTGGATTTTTCCAGAGTGTGAAGAAAATACTGTCTTCCTGCAAGGGCAGGTAGAATTTTTATTTACAGGCTGAACCGATTAATTTGAAATTTGAGTATGATATTTATGCCATAAAGGTCTACAAAAAGACATGATTTTAAAATAAATAGTTTTTAAAAAAATTTATAAGTATAAAATATTTAAATTTTATATTCATTGAAAAGTTAAAAATTTCGGGACGGTTTAGACTCAAAACGGCTGAAGCGATTAATTTGAAATTTGAGTATGATATTTATGCCATAAAGGCCTACAATAAGACATAATATTAAAATTAATAGTTTTTAAAAAAATTTATAAGTAAGTATAAAATATTTAAATTTTATATTCATTAAAAAGTTGAAAATTTCGGGCCGGTTTAGACTCAAAGCGGCTGAACCGATTAATTTGAAATTTGAGTATAATATTTATGCCATAAAAGCCTACAATAAGACATAATTTTAAAATTAAAAGTTTTTAAATAAATTTATAAATAAGTGTAAATATTTAAATTTTATATTCATTAAAAAGTTGAAAGTTTCGGGACGGTTTAGACTCAAAACGGCTGAACCGATTAATTTGAAATTTGAGTATGATATTTATGCCACAAAGGCCTACAATAAGACATAATTTTAAAATTAAATAATTTATAAATAAGTATAAAATATTTAAATTTTATATTCATTAAAAAGTTAAAAATTTCGGGACGGTTTAGAATCAAAACGGATGAACCGATTAATTTGAAATTTGAGTATGATATTTATGCCATAAAGGCCTACAATAAGACATAATTTTAAAATAAATAGTTTTTAAAAAAATTTATAAGTATAAAATATTTAAATTTTATATTCAATGAAAAGTTAAAATTTCGGGACGGTTTAGACTCAAAACGGCTGAACCGATTAATTTGAAATTTGAGTATGATATTTATGCCATAAAGACCTACAATAAGACGTAATTTTATGAATACAGCTGTTAATTCACAATTAAAAAAAAAATTTTTTTTTCATTAACGTTAATTTGAATTTGTAATTACCATTTGGGATATGCTTTTATTTTTGTTATTTTGGGAATTTAAAAAATGAAATAATAAACATTTCAGTTAAAAATAAGTTTGTGTTAAAATAAATTTATGACGTAAAAGTTTGTTGCTAAATTCTCTTTCACTAATTCAAATCGAAATTTGACCATTCAAACTTTGGGGGGAAAAAGATGTCATGTTATTTCTTAATTTAAATGGATGTGTTTTTATAAATTATCACCAGTCTGTGATCTTTCAAGCTAAGACTGGCATCTCGAATCTGCATAACTCTTTTTATGAACTGTACTCTTTGATTTCAATTTCAGAATTTTAATATTGTTTCACCATCTCTAAATAAGAGCCATTTTAGATTTGTAAAGTTTAGGTTGAAGGGATTTCAATTAAGTGAGTTCATTTAAAAGTCGATATTTGCCGCTGCAAAAATTAAAAATAAAGTGATGCGATAAAGTTTTAAAAAGGAAATGGTTGGTACGAGGAAGATAAGAGGGTATCAAAGAACATGGTGGAACTTAGCGAAAGTAAAACGTAAAAATTTTGAAAAAACTGAAAAGTATTTGAATGTTAACCGAATTGTGTTTAAGTATATTTTTGACTAGTTTTGGATGTGAGAGAAAATCTCAAAGTTGTATAATTTAGATCGATTTGGATGTTGATTTGGATTTGAGTTTCCGATACCAGATGGATGTTTTAATTTTTGTTTTGGAAGATATGGAATCCATAAAGAACGTATCCAGAGTATGTAATTGTCTAAATGCATCAAGATTGGAGTTAGGAATTAGAACGATACCTGCAGCACATAAAGATTAGTTTGTTGGACGCCGCCGGTGAGTGAGAAATTTTTGTTAAATTCAATGAATGACATGTTTTTGATTAGCGCAACAGTGAATAATAATTACGAGGTGATTTTTTTTTAAACTTAAACTTGTAATTTTGTATAAAATTTGATTTTTAGTAGCTTAGTAAAAATAAAGTCTACTTAATAGATTGCAAAAGGTATCGTAGTAAATGTGGCTTTATTTTTGTTCGGTGAAGCCGATATTAGCATCTTTGGCCAGAAGTGTGACATTTAAATTGTTAGAAATTGTGAAAAGAAATCAAATCAATTTACGTCAGATAATACACCAACATAAGTTCATAAAAAGAGGTAAGAGTCTCCTACCCTGGTGCTAGCCGAGGCGTAATAAATACAAAAAAAAAGAATTTTGGCAAGTTTAATTATTTGGTTCATTCTTAAAAGAAAGTTTATCATTTAAATAAAATAACATCTCAGTATATTGCTTGCACAACGTACATACAATGTTCGTACGAGAAATGTACAATATTTGTTCGAGATACGTACATATTTGTACGAATAATGTAGGTACCCTATTCGTACAATCCTACGTACACAATACCTGCAATAATTAATAATATAATTCGCAAAAAAAAATTATTGTTTTATTTTTATTAATTTATTAATAATTTGTAATTTATAAATACGCAAACAATCAAAACAAACAAATTTATTTATTTATAAATTTTCTTTTTTCCCCTTTTCGGTGCATCTTCTATTGCATTTAGAAATGACCAACTCAACAATTTTTATGGTCATATTTGGATAACTTCCCATGGCAAATTCTAAAGTAAAAGTTACATTTAATTTAAATCAAAATGAAATTTTATTACTTACTTGTTAACAACTCATTTAAATTTAACACATGGAATGCTTTTTTTCTCGCTTTCCGATATAGCTGTATTCTGCTCCACAAAAGCAGTTCGTAATAAGTTTACTGGTAGCAGCGGATGTATAATTATCAAGGTGATCTGACGGCCTATGCTTCTATCACATAGTAATGGGTCTCAAAAGTCCTCAGTGTGCGAAAGAGAGCCAGCGACAGAGATAGATAAATAGCTACACGAAATTGTACAGTGCATAAGCGATGCGCGCATTACAATACGCTTTTTAAACTAAAAGTCATTCATTATCGTTTAAATTTTGGCAATGGCTCGAAGATACTGTTTCGCACCTAATTGCAACAGCGGGTATCGTAATAATAAAGACAAAGCTTCCCTGTTTAAAGTGCCTAAAAATAAATTAAAAGAATGGAGTGCTTTAATTTCACGTGCAGACAAACAATTACTAATAAATGACGTTTTGAGAGTCAAACAATATTACCGAAAAGAACAAGGAAAATTTAAAAAACATTCAGAGGTCGATAAAAAAAAATCAAAATTGCATAAGTCGTAATTCAATACTATGTTTATCATTAGTTATCTAATTTCGTATTAATAATTTCAGCTTTTAATAATTTGTTTCTTTTTAATAATAATTTCTCAAAATTACATTAAATTATAAAACTAATAATCGTTATATGATTATAATATGCTACTAACTTAGTTATTCTGAATTTAATAAAATTATTACATTTCATATCTTTTTATTGTACACTTATTAACTTGCTAGTTCAAAATATATATCTAATATTGTTTATAATTGTACCTAACACTATAATTAAATAAATAATTTGTTATTAAGTTGTTTATTTATTTCTTTTGAGTCTCTAAAATAATTTTTCCGATATTACTCCACAAGACCACTAGTATTAGTTATAGCGCGTTGTCTGTCTCTGTCTAGCATTGACGGAGACTTTCGTAGGCCATGAAATTTGCGTTGTAAGCTCACCTCTTGTATTATACAATCATATGCGTCATTTCCACGAAATGATGATACTTCCCTAATCTACAGATAAATATTATGTAAAATGAAATATACATATTCTAAATTAATTTTATGAATAATTTATTATAATCTACACTAGAATTAATAAAACAAATAGTAACATCACTACTCAATACAATAAAAAATGAATTTACTTACAGCATTCTTCTTGAGACAAATAGTTTTCGAAGTTGACCAAATCTGTTCCACAATTTATTGGCAAATATGGTACAGATTTGTATATTTGTCTCTTCTTCTTCTTCTTCTTCTCGGGTAGTCGAAGAATTGACATACTTTGCCTCTATGGCATCGATGCGACTATTCATTTCTGTCATCGTCCCATGTAAAATATTCAGCTTTCTTATAAAATGCTCTAGATATTCTAAAACGCACTAATTATTTAGTATACAAATTCAATACTAAATACAATATGAACTTACTATTAGTAATTTATTTAACACGTGATAAACTGTACGTTTTCGATTACCGACAAGTACTGTGTTTTGGGCTGTTTCTCGTTCTACCGATGGTCAAGGGTTCTTATAATCCGACCGCTTCCGTTGCCAGGTACACTGGTCATAAATGTAATGTTTTAATTGTTAAGGCTGTTTGAGCCAAAAGTTTCTAAAAATGGAGATTACAAACGCAAGTAAAATCTCAAATTTAATAGTATTTTTAGAAAAACAAAAAATTATTCAAAAAAGAATACTTGCTAAGTTTGCTAATAATCTAATATACATTCTGTCAAAATACAGGGTGACGTATGAATCGTAGAAAGGTGGATCAAAAACTGTATTAGAGAAATCATATAAAAGTAGCGATCTTTTTAACAATGCCACTTTCAACCCAAGGCCGTCTTAAGATATACGACAACTCTGGGCTGCTAAAATTAATGCGCTCCTATTCATAAGAAAACACAAATATAAAATAGTAAAAGTCAATTTATTACTATTACACAATTGTAAAAAAACTAATTTTTAAAACTATCTAAACTCAATCTTTAAGCTAATTAAATTTTTGATTTTTATTAAAACAAAAACATTAAACCAGAAATGTTTTTATTTTCAGTTCTGAATTTTAGTTTCTTTTGTAGTTAAATAAATTAGTATTTATTTTTTAATTTTTAGAACCCCTCCCGAAAATGTACTCTATATACGGCTCTGAACCGGGCCTTAATAATTTTCATTCTTGAAAAAAATTGATCAACATGGAGGAATTTCAACCAAAATCTAATCAGCTCTTTAGATTATTGCTATAAAAGCAATATAAAAAATTTCAATGAAATCGGTTTACGCGTTTCTAAAAAATCATGGACGAAAAAATTGCACACGACACACGCACATCATTCCAAAATTAGTCTCAAACGATTTGTATGGACTCATGGACAATGGAAAAAATACTAAGTCAAAATTTTTTTGTACTCGACAATACTTACTTTCCTTTACTAAAGGGGAAAGTAATTTTTCCTGGGTAGGTATAATTTACCATTAGAAATTACTTGAAATTTTAAGCAGCTCTTACAACAGTAAAGGAATTAAATTAATAAAAGTATTTATTTTACAAATATTTTGAATTTTTAAATTTAGGATTGAATTTAGACCATTAAACTGTTTCCCGTACTACTTGCATCACTTGAAAAGGGACCCCTGCTGATAAAAACTCCGGAATTTCCAAATTCAAGATTTTAAGAACGTGTTTTACACAATTTTACACATAATTACGATTTACTTAAAAATAAACTTTTAAAAAAAGTTTACATTTATTTTTGATACACTAATATAGATGTGTATTAAAAAGCACAAAATGCTGCGTTTTAATTAGAAAAAGATTTTATTTGTAATAAAAAATATTTTTATTTATAATATTTCACATCGTCCTGGTCAGTACTTAGACAATTACGCCAATACTATTGAAAAGTACCACATATGTGGTACTTGTGGTACACGTGAGGTACATACCCGTACATCCGATATACGTACTGCAAAGTACAGCATATGTACGTCCAAGTGAGGTACATAGTTGTACATACAAATATGTACGTCCACATGAGGTACATATTCGTACATAATTGTACGTACTTTAAAGTATTGAATATTGTAATCACCCGAGCTATACAACATTTAATGTAATGAGCCAAGCTATACAAATCTTCTAAAATTTTGTTTTGTTCCAAGATTACACCCTAGCTCGGTTTCATCCATTTTTTTGAACAATGAAACTCCTTTTAGTTTTAAAATTGTAAATTAAAATTGCTCAAATTTACCTTTGTGTGTGATTGAAGTGCACATGTTATCCTGCAGCTAGCCTAACAAATTTGTTGCTATGCAATTTTGCATCGATTAAAATTATCACAAATTCTTCCTCTTTTCCAATTTATCAGCACTTCACTTTTAATTATTCAAAAAAAAACTCAACTTAATTTAACTTATTTATTTTCAAAAACAATTTTAATTTTTTTAAATATTTCGGGAATGGCGTTTCATCCGCTTGACTCGCCTTTAAGGCCGTAGCCCAACTCTCCTACAACGTCCATCAACCTACTCCCTCTACGCTTTTCCCACTCTTATTTACAGCTAACATTTTACAATTTGATAAATAAATAAATAATGAAATTGAATTTTAAAAATTATTTACAAAATAAATCAATTTGTGGTTTTATGCATTTCGAAACACGACAATATGTACGTGAGGTACATACGATGTACGTACTTCAAAGTACTGGAAACGTACGTCCACTTAAGGTACATAATTGTACATACTTATTGTACGTATGATATGTAACGTACCAGATATGTACGTCCACGTGAAGTACATACTCGTACTAAGGATATACGTTTTGACATAGAAGGTACTTACTTCAAAGTACAGCGTATGTACGTCCATGTGAGGTACGTAAACGAATGTACCTAATATGGACGAAAAATGTATGAAATATGTACGTACATATTTTTACGTACAGTTACCCAGGTAGCACGAAATATTGTGGCAATATTGGTCCTTCATACTGTAAATATTGGCGCAATATTGCGGTCAATATAGCACAATATACTAATGAGAACAATTTGCAATGTTGCAAAATATTGCAGTCAATATTGATAGCAATATTGAAGCAATGTAGTCTTCAATGTTGGGGCTATATCGCGTTCAATATTGGTGCAATATTGATGTCAATATAGCGCAATATAGTAATGAGAACAATTTGCAATGTTGCACAATATTGCAGTCAATATCGCACAACATTGACGTCAATATAGCGGCAATATAGTAATGAGACCAATTTGCAATGTTGCACAATATTAAAAGCAATATTGCTCAATATCGCTTCCAATATTTTACCATGATGGCAAATAAAAAAAATTTTTTTATAATTATTATTTATTTAAAGTATTTATTATTTTAATTTTCAAATTTACTTAATTAATTGTATTATTTATGTGTTGTATATATTGGGCTTACTCATTTCTTCTCTATGTTGTGGTTTCGGATATCTTCAGTTTCTAGTTCTGAAAATTAACTGAAATATAAATTAAATTTTTTTTAACCTACCTGGGATTCGAACCTGAACCGACCGACTTATTGGATTTGAAACCCTACCGCTCTACAGCTTACGCCACGAGACCTTTTTGAAGAAATACAATTTCTAGATTAAAATTATTTACAAAAAATTATATATACAAAATTATATTTATAAATTAGCACTGGCGCTAATTTATGTGTTAACATTCTGAACACAATATTTAGGAGTAAAAAATTGATATACTGTGCAGAACATACTATATCTAATAAAATAAGTGACGCTGTACAATAAAAAGAAACGAAACTCAGTAGCTTTCCATCTATGGAACAGTTTCAGCATAACTTGCTGATCTTTCAGACATAATTTTTCTAAAATTTGGAAGTCTAAACTGTGATGATGTTTTAATCAAAAATGTATTAATTTTCTTATCACTCCTAAGAACACAAGATGCATTAAGTAGGTATAATTTTGTTTTTACAAAAGTCAAAATCATTTGACTTTTAACAAGTATTGAATAAAGGCTGATATCTTCACTTTCTCGTCAAGTGGCATATACATATATTCACCTCCCTTGATATCTCACTTGAAGTACCAAATAAAACGTTACAAGTGAGATTTTAACTTAAAATTTATAAATGGTGTGTGTATTTTGTGTATTTTATAATTTTGCAAAATTGGTCTTATCGACAATATTAATCTGATCTTAGACGAAATTAACGAAAATATTTTATATCGCCGTTCATATAATACTAAAAACAGAATAATGATCAAAATAATAACTTACATCGTACTGAGTTTTTAAATTATGCATTATAATAATTGCATCTGGGTTACAACTAGATACCTGTTAAAAATACTTTTGTCAAGTTTATTACTTAATCCTTTCAGACCCATCGTACACTATAGTGTACCTTTTATTAAATTATTTTGAAGTTGGTGACAAACTTAAATGCTAAATAACAATAATTTTTCATTGAAAGAACCACTAGGAATTCAATAATTCTTTCTTTCAAAAAATAATTGCTATCTAGCATATAAGTTTGTCACAAACTTCAAAATAATTTAATAAAACGCGGGTACGCTATAGTGTACCCTTTATTAAATTAAATAGTTTTTAAACTAATATTATGTAAGAATAACATATGTATGACAGAATTCTTAAACAGATTATCAAATTTGTTCATAGAATGCAACAATGTACCGTATTGGGTTTTATGGCACCGGTTATTTCTTTGAAATTACTTATACCTGAAATCTAAAAATTCTTTGTGCATTTATTTTAGGGTTTTTCCATGGTTCCATAGTATTTATAGAATTTAATTTGCTTTTAATTATAAACAAAAAGTAATAAATACTTAATAAAGAAAATCAAATTATAATACAATGCTGTTCGAATATGACGTCATCAAATGCTTATGACGTGTATTGCTAAAAGTTTTATCTGAACCATACCGGAACTTACATTTGAGATCGTTTTTTGAATGTATTAATGTAAAACATTTATTTCAATAAAAAGACGTTTTTTAACTAATTTATTTATACCTAAATAAAATATTTCCGTATTTTATACGAAAAATTAAACTTGAGGAAATACATGTCACTGATATAATTTGAAGACGTCTATTATCACCACAACAAAAATAAAATTTCAGATTTTCACTCAATGCGATATACGATTGTTTATTGATTTCTAGTTTAATAAGTTTGCTTAAAAATGTCAATTTGAATTTACAATATGGATAAGCAATATTGCACCAATATTGATATACAATATTGGCGCATAACTGTTAATCAATATTGCATTACATTATTGTACCAATATAGCTTCGCAATAATTGTGCAATATTGATACGCAATCATGGCTCAATATTGAATACCAATAAAATATGAATTAGTTTGCTACATGTTAGCAATGCATTTTCCAATGATACAAAATCACAAATAATATAACTTAGAAGATATTTGGGAAAATATATTCAGTATTGTTTAGATATTAATGCAGTTTTTAATCATTATTGTGCCAACATGGATATACCCATTTTGGATATTGCCCATTATGGGTAAGCAATATTGCACCAATAATGTCAGCTAATATTGCTACATTATTGCTAGACTATATTGTACCAATATAGCTTCGCAATAATTGCGCAACATTGATACGCAATCATGGCCCAATATTGAATATCAATAAAATATGAATATGTTAGCTACATGTTAGCAATGCAATGATACAAATCACTAATAAATAACTTGGGAGTTATTTGGAAGAATATATTCAGTATTGTTTAGATAGTAATGCAGTTTTTAACCATTATTGCCCAATGTGGGTAAGCAATATTGTAACAATATTGATATACAATATTGCCGCATAAATGTTAATCAATATTGCATCAATATTGCTAGACATTATTTTACCAATATAGCTTCGCAATAATTGTGCAATATTGATACGCAATCATGGCCAAATATTGAATACCAATAAAATATGAATTAGTTAGCTACATGTTAGCAATGCATTTTTCAATGATACAAAATCACAAATAATATAACTTAGAAGATATTTGAGAAAATATATTCAGTATTATTTAGATATTAATGTAGTTTTTAATCATTATTGTGCCAACATGGGTATACATAATGCCCAATATGGGTAAGCAATATTGCACCAAAAATGTTAATCAATATTGCAACAATATTGTACCAATATAGCTTCGCAATAATTGCGCAATATTGGTACGCAATCATGGCCCAATATTGAATATCAATAAAATATGAATATGTTAGCTACTTGTTAGCAAATGCATTTTCCAATGATACAAATCACTGATCATATAACTTACAAGTGATTTGGGAGAATATATTCTGTATTGCTTAGATATTAATGAGCAAGATCACGTCAAGTGGCCCCCCATTTTCCACTTTATCATCGAATTTTGATATTAGTATTTTTTCATGAAGTAGTCACTATCAACAATTAATCCCCAAAACAGTTTTTAAAAATTTTTATTTTAACAACAATATTTTTGCTAATGAAAATTTTTATGACTTTTAGTTAAAAAATTGATAATTACAAAACCTATTAGAGATATTTCAATGAAACTTTCAGAATTTATAGTTCAATACTTGTATTTTAATAAAATTTGTAAGAGTTCAAATTATTTATATATTTTCATATTGTTAATTAACTTTTAAGTTAACAAATGAAAATTTAAATGACTTCTCCCTCAAAAAACAAATTTTTTTTTCTCAATATTTTGCATCGAACATTTAAGTAACGAAATCCGCGAAAAAATTTGACTGCATGTGATTAGATTAAGCAAAAAAAAATTATTTATAACGGGCAGTGAGCGCTGTCGGTACAGCGCGTTGCCGCGCGTCATTGACTTACCTTTAGATCTTCTCAGTAATTACAAATAAAAACGTATGGGAATACCATGTTTATTCCTGCTACCACTCACCAAACGAGCAGCGGTAAGTAGTAGAGAATGAGTTATTGGCACTGTTTGAGCAAATTAGGATAAGAGGCAGACCCGCTATAATAGGAGGAGATTTTAATGCCAAATCACCTGAGTGGGGAATCCCCAAAATAAAAAACTCAGACCAACAGAGAATGGAAGATCAAAGAGGGACTCTGCTATCCGAGCTAATTGTGGTGTATGAAATGGTCGTACTAAACGAAGGCGAACAACCAACCTTCGAAAGAGGAGCGTGTAGATCTATACTTGACGTCACCCTGGCCACCCAGTCGCTCTCGAACCGCGTTTCTAATTGGATGGTGCTGGACGAAGAAACGTCTAGTGATCACCGTTACGTGCAGTTCCAAGTCGCAATAAATGCCACCATGAGGACTCCGCAAATGAGATGGACCTAAAAAAAAGGTAAAGGAAGACAAATTAGCCGAGTTTCTATCCACCAAGGAGCCGAAGGACGACACCAGCGCATCATTAGACGAGTTCGTCTGCAACGCTCCGAAAACGCTGCACAAGAGCCAGACGCCAATACTATAGAGCGTTGGCAAGAGACCAGAAAAATGCAGATATACTCAAAGTAAACTTAAGAGAGGCCAAAAGAAACTTGTCGAAAGAAATTGGCAAGAGTAAGAAGAGAAACTGGGACAGCTTTATTAGGAAGCTGGATGACGATGTTTGGGGAAGAGCTTACAAAATCGTGACCAAGAGATTCGGGACACGAAACAGCACGGGAATAGAGGAAGACCAACTTGAGCCAATATTGGCGGAACTATTTCCATACTGTGCGGAGCAAGTACAACCACAGCCTATAGTACAACAATATAGCACCCCAGCATCTTCTATCTCTTTGTTTACCGAAGCCGAGATAAAAACGGCGCTGATAATGATAAAAAATAACAAGGCACCCGGCCCAGATGGCATCCCTGCGGTACTGGTTAAGAAGGTGGGAGAGATACAGCCCAGGCACTACATCAACGCCTTCAACAGAATAATTAAAAGCGGAACATACCCTATAAGCTGGAAGAAGGCGAACCTGATCTTGATCCGCAAGGGGGACAAACCCATGGGCCAGCCGAATTCCTATAGACCGCTATGCCTCTTGAACCATGTGGGGAAGCTTTTCGAAAGGACGCTCCTAGCAAGAATGCAGACAGAGATAGAAGAGGGCAAAGGGTTGTCGGACAAGCAATACGGCTTCAGAAAGAAGAAGTCTACAACAAATGCGATTGAGAAAATCGTAAGCATCACCCATGAAGCTAGAGAGGGTACGCGGTATACTTGAAGGTTTCCACTACTGGTGGCTTTGGATGTAAGAAACACCTTTAACACGGTGAGATGGGGAAACATCACCAGAGAATTGTCACTAATTTAATAGTTTGAAGTTCATTAATTTAAAATAAAGAATTCCCATTTTAGAAATGGGAATATAAAAATCAGATCTAAGTTAAAAGTTTGAAGTTTGTTACTTCAAAATAACTACTTCTGATATTAGAAATGTGAATTTAAAAATCAAATCTATGTTAACAGTTTGAAGTTCATTACTTGAAAATATGCAATGCCACTTTTATTCAATTAGGACTAATACAAAATAATAATAAGAGAAAAACGAATGGCTGCATTGTAAGGTTCGAGTGAAGTATAATGTAGTCGGAAAATACCTCAAGCGGCATTAGTTTAGTCCTCTAAGGACACAATTCACCGCGCTACGATATTAATATTTTCAATGTTTGTTATTATCATTTCATATTATTGTTAGAACTTATATGTTTCAATAACAATCATACAAAGCCCAATGTAATTTTTAATTAAAAATCCAATACAGTATATTTGGTACGTTTGAAGCTACCAACAAAATACTTTATAAAAACAAAACAAATACCTATATAAAACAAGTAAACGTAAAAGAAAGTAAAAATTGTGCAGATTCCGTCGGAGCGTAGCAAATAACTTTTCTCGAACGAGTTAAATGGCCAACCCCCGTGAAGTTAGTCTCATATCTATAAGATTTTAATATAAAAATATGGAATCGTTAGGTCTTAAAAGGTCCCCCGATTGTACCGTTAGGTCGCTTTTATTTTAAAACTTTCTTGGTAAATTAGCCTCTCATTTGGGCGCTTTTGATGAAATAAAAATGGAAACCGGTATGAAATAGACTGCTAAGGATTGGTCCCGTATGTTTATAGTTATAATAAACTTACGCGACCAATCCACAGCAGTACATTTCCTACCGGTTAATATTTTTAACTAACTAAGCACATTATGATTGCTAATACGCCAGGTGGTACTATTTTGTTGTGGGGTCCTAGCAGACTTGTATTGATGGAGACCAATGGTTTTCATTATTGGTTTTGGTGGTTTTATTGGCTCGATGTCCCGTTGTTGGTTTGGGAAACTTGAAGCACCCCATGTAGCTGGCGGGATGTGGGCCTCTGCATTTTGGGCATGTGGCTGGCGTGTCGATTGGTTTTGTGCAGAAACTTGTCACATAAGGCCCTGCGCATCTAACGTACCTGGCCGCTGATCTGCACCGGCCTTGAGTAGTGTCCGAAAACTGGAACCTGTGGCATTAATCGCAACCTGAATTTTTTATTTGGAAATTCTATCACTAAATCGATCTCCAGGATCTGTTTTAAAGAGAATATCCCTTTATTGACTTCCGTCTTCGGGATCGTGACTAGCAATAGCGAGAGAAGCTTCCGATATCTGTCTCTATACATTCTAGCCATGTTGGAAACTTCAAGTTTTGCGTTTCTATATTCTGTTTGATTTGTTCTATCGGTATCGACTTATTGGATACCCCAAATGACTATTTTAAAAAGTTTCTCTTCTTCCAGTCGGTGTGTGTAGAAACCGTCACTGTTCGCTGCTAGACTGAACTCTAATAACCTCTGTAGCTTCTTGAAGCCTCAGGTTGAAAATAATTAATAGGATTCTTAAACTGCGTCTTGGCGGGGAGTTTTGCCCAATTGGTTTAATTTTTTTTGGGATTTTTGCCGAACTTCCTGGAGTCGGAGTGGTTGAAGCACCTTTGGATAGATATTGCTTGAGAATTTTCTTCAGTGATTTGAAAGGATTTGGCTGGTGTAAATCCTTGGTGGTTGAGTTCGAGCTCAACTTTTCTCTCTTTTCCTCCTTACTGGCTAGAAATCATTTATTGTCTCTCCTGCATAGGATCGTTTGCTGCTGGCACTCACGTCACTTGTGCTTGAGCTGGCTCTCTCCAATGAAGGGAGGATTGATCCGTTTGAGAGGTTAACGATTTTATTGTCTAGATCGCCTAGCTTATTACATAATCGTTTCCATGATCGCCGCTGGCTGGGCGCGTTGTGTCATCAACGCGTTCAGGTGATCGTTAACTGGCTTGCTCCTGGTGCTTATACCTGGTTGTGTTGGTGCAGATGTCCGTTCTCTGAGCAGTTCTTCTGATCGTTTGGTAATGAAGTTCATCTCCACTTTTTCGGTTTTCATCTCGCCATAAGTTTGTTCATTTCAGCTTTTATATTTATATATTGCAGTGTTTAGAAAATCTACGACACCTGAAATCGTCAACTATCTGTAGTTCGGATTATTTATGTACGACCAATGTCAGCCGATATAAGAAGTCTGGGTATAGTATCCATCCTGTGATTTGCTTAGTCAAATTTTGTAGTCAACATCACCTGGTTTGTTTATCCGGGTAACTTGATTTAGGTATTTTAGATTGGAGGCTTCGTTACTACGGTTTTTTTTTGTTCATTAAAGTCAAATTGGACAAGCCAAGATTGCAAAGTTTGTTTGTATCCATAACATCAAATCGTTGTGTCGTGTTAAACACTGGAGGTCATTAACCTGTGGATAAAATTGTTTAAATATTGTTATATGTTAATTTTAAGGATTTAGTTTAAGGAGTGTCTTGAATTTGAGACAATTGAATTGACCAAATTATAAATTTATGTGTGATGGACAACTAAATTTGATAGTGGTGAGGGAAAACCAAGAAATATTTGGATTATTTTGACTATTTGGAACGCGAGGTTGACGTAGAGTTAGGCTCCGCCCAATCAACATACAGTTCGTTCATTGGTTAACTTGCTTTGGGCAAAAATCCGAATTCCGCCTGGATTTCATATAAAAGGGGGTGCATTCGCGAAATTAAAGAACAAAAACGTTCGACAGCCGTGCGAGTAACACGTGCCTTGCAACAAACCGTTATGACGAGACGAAACCAGAAAAAACCAAAGCGACAGTCTTTTGAAAGACGTACATTTGAAACGAAAAATTTATTATTTTATAATTATGTATTGTCGCTGATGAATAAATGTGCGAGTGAAAAAAATTTGATATCGTTGTTAATATTTACACTATCGGAGAAATATTTAAAAAAGAACTCGTTTTTGTCTTTGTTCTTTGTCTGTCAAATAGAATTGCGCGTAACGCTTCTCTGTTACTCTCAATGCTCACGCAGAAAATGTACCATTTTAAATCTAGGCAACCATGGATTTAACAAACTTTTTGATAAGGCAACCTAATACGGTTGGATTGGGAATAAAATAAGCTTTCATTTGATATGTAATTCGATTAAATAACCTATGAGGGTATATTAACAACTTTTACTTACCTGTTTATACCTGGCAACTTCATAGTTGCACAGAGGAAAAGTAGGCAACCTATATTTTTTCATTTCCTTGGGGTATATTTTCTCTGCTGATGATCGACTTTCCTAAATAACTAATCGGGGAAGTTGATCAAAAAAATTTAATTATACATTTTATTGTTTAACATCATCGGCACGTGATTTGGCTAGGCAACCTATTTGCGATGTATTAATGTATACATTATCTAGCATATATTCTTTATTATCATTAAATAACAGATGAGGGTATATATTTCTTATGCCGGATCTTAGACTATTATGTTGTCTATAAAAATTGTTGTATATAATTTGTTAGATTTAGTTCGTTTTTTCTTATTTTAATTTTAAATTTGGGGGTTAGATTAAAAAGTTTGTTTATAATAGTTTTATAACTGGCACCGGGAAAATCATTTAAATCAATTCATTTAATTAATTTATAGTAAGGTTTCACTTCAATATGTTATAATTTCTACAAATATTAGACCTAAAGTAAATGTATTCAATTCAATTATGGTAAATTGATCGGCAAAGTAAACTAATTGTAAATATTATAACGCAAATCAGGTTTAACAGGCTACGCTGGGACCCGCTAAAGTCCACGTTAATTTTATGAAGAATTTCTCCGTATCGGCATTTTCGGCATCCGTATGATTGGTAAAAAATACTAAAAACTTTTAGTATTACTTTATTATACAAAATGAGCTACTTTACGAGTATCCACGTTGAAAGTAACGAAAGCAGAATAAAGTCGACTTAAAAAAATATTGTTAAAAAATGCACTAAAAATTAAAAAATAATTACGTTATTTAGTTACTTTAACTAGCTGGCACAGGCGGCCAGTTATTGTGATCTTTGGAGTCGGTCCCAGCCAAGCTTTTTAAAAGTTTCCTAAAACTTTTATTGATCATTATAATATCGCCTTTATTTCACCCATTTATATAGTAGTTCAACCTAAACATTTTGGAACTGTTGAGCAGATCAGCTAATTTTTTGACCAGATTAGTTGAGAAAACCTATATCCTGTTTTGAGTTTTCACTTAGATGTACCTACATATTATATTATAAACTTCTAAATCTCGGAAATCTAGATCCAGGGCTATCTCAAAAAAAAGTAGTGAACTGCATGAAAAGAGGCTTTCGCAAAGGCGGGCTTACAATAAAATAGTATTTAATAGTGAAAACATCGAAAGATGTGGCCACCGTCTCGGCTTAATCTTAGATTCTTAGATTTCTTAGAATCTTAGATTTGAAGAGAAGTTTGACGGTTTTTCCGATTTATCTTCGAAGTTCAAGGTCCAATACGAATGAAATTATAATGAGACCAACTTGGAACTATGCTTGATTTAACGCAAAAGCAATTTTGAAATATTGAAACAATATACAACCGAATTGATATAACTTCCTTCTTTTTTGAAGTCGGTTAAAGAAAACAAAATTCCCCTCTGCTCGCAAATAAGATAAGGAAAATTTAAATTTCAGATTACAAAAAATTAAAAATAATACATTAGAATATGGAAAAAATTATGTATACCTACTAATTCATATAAAATAAAAATTGAAAAAATTTTAACCAATCAAAAATGCACTGTTTGTAAAAATGAAAAATTTATTATACTAGTTATTCCTTTGTCGTTTTTATATGGTCCTATCAGTTGTCAGTAAGCGCGGCTCATGGCTCATGGGCTCATTTCTTTTTTTAACAACAAACAATAAAAACAAAATAGTTTATTAGTAATATGTATAATATTATGTATTGCTCAAAATGTATATTAAATACTTGATACATTTTAAACGTAAACACATAACACAACTTGTAAACTAAGCACAAAACGAAAACATGTCATACACTACTGTTGTTATGAACCCAATTGTTAACCGATTAGGGTTTCTTAGAGTGCGATCCGTTTTCAACCTGTCGGTCGACTTGAAAAATGTATCTTTAGTATAAAATACAAGCTTGACTGTCGCGCACTATCGTTAGCTGGCGTTTGGGTGGCGATTTGCGTGACCATATTATAATAGTTTGTTGGCATAAACTACAAAATAATGTAATATAAAATTTATTTTTTAAATAATTAATAATTAATTAAAAATTAATTAGAAGATAAATAAAAATTAATTAAAAAATAAATAAATAATTTTAAGCTAAGCCTTGTTTTTGGTTTTGGGATGGGAGGGCACGTGCCCGTGTCTCCTTTCAGCAAGCCGCCACTGGCGTTTTTCTTGAAACAACGTTTTTTCGATCGGCCCGGAAGGTTTACCAAATTCTACCGAACCGATTTGGCTGAAAATTGGATATGTTATTCTACATTTGAGTGGCTCTCGCAGGTAGTAGAATTGTATATTTTCAATCAGAATTTCTCATTAATTTTCTCGATTTTTCACAAATAAACCACGATGTTTGAAAATTTATTTTTGAAAATCCTCCATTTCTTTAATTTTCAATAAAAATGTTTAAATCTACTACCTGCCAGAATTACAAGCATACTGAACAATAATCAATTTGAATTTTTGATTTCAAACCACTACAAGTGCTGGAATTACCCGGGCCGGGTTCGTAAATTAGGTGTTGCGCTTTCAAATTTTATAGTCAATGAAGATATTATTAATTATTATTTATTAACAAATTAACAATTAGTCAGCATTAATTAATTACAAAAAAATTACATAAGGTTTTTAATACATTTAAGCATACATTTAATACATGTCACCCAATGCTTCTTTACCAATTAAAATTGAAATAAATTTAGAAGACTTTCTTCGGTTATTTGAGATAAATTCATCGAGCTGGACAAATATGTACCATCTGCAAGGATACTAGTGTTGGTGGTAATATCAGAAGAGTAATCGACTAATCGAGAATGTATCCGATTCCCCGCAGGTAAATTAGCCAAATCGTCAATAAAACCCAATGGTGGAAATTCGTCTGGATTAAACATGAACCCACCAAGTTCATCTGGATTCATTAGTTTCGTTCTTACATTTGTTCCACTTGATTTGTCTATAAAATCGATCTTGGTAAAAATAAACCTATCCAATGGGCACGTATTATTTGTCTGCGACCAACGATCTATGCTTGGACCACAAAATTTGTGCAAACAACAATCGATGGAACCAATAAAAGTGTCTTCAGTTTCAGCTGACAAACAAATGCCACAATCGTACGCAAATTTTTCTTCCACACAAGAATTTACGTTTCCGTTGCTGGTAACTAAAACCAAGTTATTATTAGCGGCCATTTTCTAGGGATGTCTTTATTTATTCTTAAAATAAATAAACGCGGATTAAACAATCCACGTTTATGTTTGGATGAAAACAGTGTGGGTATATTTTGAAATGCTTGGTTTAAATGTTTTAATTTTCTATGAATTATAGGAGAATTCATATTCCTAAGCTTAGTAGCCAAATTTTCATTTATTTTTTTTTTTTTAATTTTTAGTTGAATAGTTATTCTAAAAGCATTGATATAATAAAAGTAATGAGCATTTTCTAAATTAACGTAAGCTTTTCCGAAATATACGGGAAGTATGAGGTTGTTAATGTTTTTAATCTGGAGCTGTAGATGGAGCGGCTTGAGATTCAATTGAGTCAGGGTCAAAAGGAAAGCCAGGGTTGGAATCGTTTTCATTTCCTGTAACAAAAGTTTTTCTTAATTTTAACTGATCTTCATGAAATCTATTGTGATCTGAATAGACTATATTATTTTTCTGTTTTCTGTTCTCTAAAGGTTTGAATTGGGGTTGAGTTTTTTTTCTAGGTCTTTTTACATAAGTGGTTTTAGAATTAAGAGATATTAGTATGCATCCTTCTTCCGATCTAGGTTGATTAAGAACAATATCTTGAATTATTCGCATTTGCTGTAAATGTTTGTCTATTTTATTATTTTCCTTAATTTCTTTTAGTTCAGGTATTATAGATGATATGATGTCACTTTGATATCCGTGCGTAATTACAAATGGTTTTTGATTTAATTTGGAGTGTATTGAATTATTATAGTAAATTATGCTTTTCAAAACTATTTCTTTTATTTTTATATTAGGGATTTTTGCTTTTAGTACGCGTATGTTTTCGAGAAGTATAAAATGAAATTTTTCAATTAATGCTCTTCCTTGTGATCGATTGGGTATTTTTTTTTGTAGCCTAATAAGGTTTTTTATTATTATTATTAAAATGGCAATTAATGTTTAAATCATTGCTGAAGTATTTAATTAACCGTTTTCAAACTCTTTGTCATTATCGCTAGTTATGGATTTAGGGATATTATGTTGTGTAAAATATTCTAGTAAATTTAAATTTACTGGATTTTTACTTTCTATTATCATGGCCTGACCATAACGTGAAAATGAATCGATCAGTGTTAGATATATGATGCACTCAAGAGTGATAGTGTCAATATAAACATGATCGAATGGGTTGTCGTACAGGATTATGGAGTAATGGATGTAATGAAATAAATTAGTTTTTTTGTAAATTTCACGCTCACAATTATATTTGTTAAATTCAACATTTCTAAAATCGTGAGAAAGTAGTTTTAAGAAAATATTAAGTTACATTGAGCAGATAGTTTTCAAAATTTAAAAGAAACGTTAGAAAACCTACCGCCTCAATGACATTTATGGGTATTTATTAGTTTTAGTTAATTTTAGGAATAGTTGCAAAGGGTGTGAACCATTTTGCGGGCCTGATAGAATTTTTTAATTGTAAGTTTGGGGGTAAAAAAAAAAGACAGTTCCTTCTTTGCAAGGAAAAGAAGCGCATCGTGATAGTTTTGACCACGGGTGGTTTCAAAAAGAAACCACATATTTAATAAAGTTCGCTGTTATTTGGCAACAAGTGGTGCCAAATAAATTATTGCTTGCTGCAATTAAAGCAAGTACTACATTACTATATTGAAAATTTTGTCAAGTCAATCTTGCCAAGACATAGAGGGATTGTGCGAGTAATTTATATATTAATTTCTTTCTTTTTTAAACGAAGTGCATAGTGGAGTCGTAGACTCAATTTCGTTTCGACATTTTGTTTTCTATAGAAAACGAAATCTTTCATCACTTGGATCGTCTCTGTACATCAAAAGAAGAAAGAATAATTTCGTGTACCGGGTGAAGTGCGTGAACATTATTTACGCCCACAGCCGTTGTTAAAAATTCGTCAGGTCTAGAGATTGTTAAGACTTGTTAATTGTATGTAAGTTAATGTCTTTAGATTACTTTTCATTAATAAATTAAATATTTATAATTTGTATGGTATTTCTTTGTTTATTCGCTAATTGTGTAAAAATACTCAAACCACCCCTAGGTTATTTATAGAGTCATCCTAACCGGAGCTCAGAAAAGAAAAATTAGAAAACAAAGAAGTTACCATTACATGGAGTTCTTTCAATTGGTCGTCTTTCATTTTTTGATTCTAAGCATACCCTGCATTCATTGATAAATTTGTTAACATGGTTTTTAGATAAGACCAAAAATATTTTTTTTGAATTTCTTTAACATTTTCTAGAATTCCCTTATGATTTGAATTTTCATGAAATTTTTTTATTATATCTTTTGTTGAAGAGGGTTGGTGACGTTTATTAATTTAATATTGCAAATTATAAATTCTAAGGGTTTCGTTAGATTATTTTGTAAGAATTCAATGAATGGTTTTGTTAGAATATCTTCTATAAAATAGAAAGCATATTTTATTTTAGATTTTATAAATTCTGTAGTTAGCTGCATAAATTGATCATTTAAATTTTCGAGTTCATTAATTTTCCAGGTTATTATCTGTTTATTAAATATTCTTTGAGTGCGGGATTCTAAATTCGAAGCATGCATATCTATATGGATTTCATGAGAAAATTGATTAATTGGTTTATCTGAAATGGGCAATTCTAAGAGTGTATCTGAATTTGAATGAATAGTTGTTTTTCCGGGTTGCTTGGGGATTTGGAATTGACATATTGGAGCTGCCAGCAATGGAGGAAATAGAACTTACGTTGTCGATTATGTAACATTCACTTTGACTTTCGTATTTTGGAAAACTATTTTCAGGTGTTTTACAATTGTCATAATTAGTTTGAAAATTTTCTTCAATGCAAAGTTGATAAGTTTCGTCGAAATTAAAATTTTGATTGTTTTCGGAGGGTTTAAAATTTGGAAAATTTTGACTACAGTTTGTATTTTCTTCGCAATTGAAGGTTGTTTGTATAGACATGGGTTCCGGTTTAAAAAACTGTTCGCTAGGTTGTTTTATATGGTTACTAGGATTTCGCTGGATATTATTATGAGTGTAGCCTAAAGTAAGCGCTAACAAGATGCCACTTAGTTAACCGTAGTTAATTACACGTAATTACACGGTTGGCCAGCTATTGGGATTTAACCCACAGTTCTTCAAGCGATGGGTAGGTGTGTCCACCAATCGCAGGTTCTTCGGTAGATTGTTCCTGGTATTGGGATATCACAAATGGTGAAAATGACAATACTGGTTTTGAAATAAAACTTTGAAATGAAATGCTCTTAGGACGCCAAATATTGAAATAAAAATCAACAAACAGAATGAAGGGGATTTATTCAATATTATAGATGAGATAAAAGATTTAGCTACGCAAAACACAGATGTACAATTATTATGTAACAAATCCTGGACTCTAGGTCCAAAACAGTAAACGCTAAAGGCGTGTAAAAGAAAAAAAAGCAATCTACTGCTGATTGACTGATGGTCCCCTGCAACCAAATAGATGGAGTGCCATCAACATCCACTCATCCAAAGCTAATCAACTAGTTCGGTGCAAGGCTTGATGTGTCGTTAGACAACAAATGATTGCAAAATACTAAATGAACAGCACTTACCCAGTCCTACTCCTTTCTAACCTACTATTGAGTAATCGCAGAGACACAAATATGCTAATTGGTCCGACTTCCTTCCAAGAGCTCTTTTCTGGATCCGGATCTGTGTCAATAAAATAGAAACTACTAAAACAGATAAATGCTATTCACACAAGTAATCCACAAACCACAAATTGTCCAACTAAAGCTAACTAAGTTGACCAACTGAAACCAAGTAGACGATCGGACAAACCAAAAATCTGATTGCATAAAACTAAGGTTTAATCAGCAGTAGTAATTATATATTTACAAAAATAATTGGTCAATCTAGATGGTAAAATTACAATCGTTCCATCCAGGTACTACTTGTCCGGATACGGCGATTGTAGTATATCTACCAATTTAGATTTCAAATTAAAATCCAGAGATTGTGATTTATTTTCTTATTCAATTTTATTCAAATCCATAGCGTAGTAATTTGTTAAATTGTATATCTGCTGATTATTCCTGACCTTGCAATTTTCTTCCGTTAATTACGACAATAATTATTCTTGCCACCAACCAGACTTTCAGTATTAATTTCATCCAAATAAAAAATGATACTATATGTTTCCAATATAAATTTTTTCAAATTTTAACGGTTAACTCCCAATTAGTAATAATAATTTGTCTTTTAATAAAAACGTCACACCAGGTTCGTTCTCAAAATCAAAAAGCCTCCTATCACAGTCGAGCGCTTGGTTGATTAAAACCTCTACCGAGTGCGTCGTAATTATTAGAGTAACCTAATAATTTATAACTTCAACGTAACGACTTTTGTAACGTTACACTCCTCTTCCACTAAGCTATTAACCGGGCGAGGTTCAGTAAAATATATTAAATACGGAAGGATAAAAAAATACTGAATAGACAGGCTAAATATGGTTAATAAGAGTAACTCTAGAGATTGCATTGCACAAAAATTAATTATTCCATAAGATATAATTATGTGGAATTATATATATATAATATTATATAAATAATTATATATGGAACTATGCTGGAATTATGTGTATTATCAACCCTTGTTTATAATTGTATCTAAGTTACTTTGATCAAAAATATGGAGTATAAGAAATTTGATTCCACTATAACCGAAAGAGTATTAAGATAGAGATAAACTAAATAGATATTACGGATGTATCACGTATACTCAGATCATAATACAACCCTCCGCTTATGCAATGATAGACGTTGTTTCTTAGGCGTTTGATTCAAAAAACTTACATTTTCCAGTATTGTCGCTAACAATCCGTACGATTGCTAGTGAACACCTAAATTGAAAATGTTTTATTTAAATTTTTGAGTGTTTAACAAACATGGACCATGATTGTTTCCAAAACCTATAAAAGTTTACACTCATAAATACCCAGGAAAAAACCAGTTCCTTTAGAAAGGTATGCTTTTGTAACGCAAATTACGTTAACGAATTTTACCACTTCATACCGAAGTCATAATTGTTTTGGCAATGATTAATCAATCAACTCTAGGCACCAAATCGAATTACTACAAAATTTAAATTGTCTTGCTATAAGACAGCAAAATAACATTTGGTGGGATTTGGCAATCCAATCTAAAAGATATTCACTTGACATTTAATCAAAATTTTGAATCTATAAATTCATATAACCCTATTAATATAACATCAAATCTCACATACACACCTCGCTTAATGATGAAAACTAACCTGGCTAATCAAAATTCGGAGCTGCCTCAAGGTCTTTCAGATGGAAAACTCCAAGGTTCTTACCACGTTCGTCCTTTAGACGATAAGTAACCGTACCTGTGACTTCCGCTACTGTACACTTAGAATATTTTGGCGCTAGCTTTTTATAAGCATTATCAATACCGCTTGATAACACAAAATTGCGCTTCCAGACGGTATCACCGTTTTTGAACGAAAGAGGTATTTTTCGTACATCATACCTGGCTTTACTACGCTCGTATGCCACTTGCAAATGCTTTACCACTGTTTAGTGCAACTCACTCATGTTGTTACCATCAAAAATAACGCGTTCGCGATCACACATCTCAAACTCACCAGGTTCCGCCTGATTCAACCGACTATACTACGTACCATTATTAGGTACGGATCCCCTTTCGAGTGTTTGTAACCTTGGCGTGGTGAGGGGGCTAGCGTGCTTTCAGTGAAGCTGCAGGTATGTACTCAAGGGACGAACTGTGGGGAGACCACCCACAGGGCGGACGGGAGGCGGTTGGGGCCGGCCGGGACTTAAAAACTCTTTGTATCCGGTTCTTGCCGTCTTCTTAAAGGTTAGGATGGCTGTGGTGGAGAGACCAATTGGCAAACACAAGAATCAAATCGTAAACCGCCTTTGGATAGTGGATAGCGGATAGCGGATAGTGGATAGTGGATAGTGGACAGGGGGCACGAGGGCCTTGGCTTAATCGCCTGGGCTGCGTGGATGAGGTACCACTATAAAAACCCTCCCAATTCCCACGGTACACTGAAAAAAATATAGTGCTTAATATTAAAGAACAGAAATCTTAAACGAAATTTAAATGCGTCAAGGAAATTTTTCTTTAATATAAAGAAATTTTCAGTAAGTTTTTAAGTAGCTAATTCCTAGATACTTTAATATAATGGATTGGCATTCTTAAATACAAAGATGGATTGGTTCGTTAACTAATCTAAAATAATCCTTCAGATAGAGAATTTTTCATCTATCTTATAAAATGTTTTCTTTGTAGTACGGTATTCAAACGTTAAATGATTATGACAACTTGCAAGAAATTTGTTCGTTGCTATAATGTACAGTGTGATTGAATAATAAATCGACAGGTTAGATCTATTACAAAGAAACTTAGTTTCAACATATGCATTACGCGAATTAATTGTATGGTAATTCAATTAACCAATGAACGTAATACAACGAATTTGTATAAGTACAGGTTACAATGAATCCCAAATTTTGTAATTGATTTGTTCTTTCGAATAATTTTTATGCCATTATGCCTACAAAGATCACGTGTGGTTTATTTCTTAAGAATTCAAAATAATATAGTATTTTAAATTGTTACAAAATACATTACTAAATTTTCGATTTATTTGATCCATTGCAATATTCGTTTGTAAAATATAATCTGCGATTATTTTCTTTTGAAAATTTAAACCCAATTTCGTGCAAAATACGATTTAAGCTATTGTTGCTTAATAAAATATGCAGCTATTGAATTTCTTTGTTTAAAAAAGTAACAGTTAAATGTTTTTCTGAAAAAAAAATACACAAATTACATTCCATGTTAATCGCAATAACGTAAGTCGTTATTAGAATTTTGAGCATAGACGTAAAATTCATTTTCGTGCTCTGTCATATTCATACAAAATGACAATAATCAGTCAATTACGTTGTCATCGTCATCTTTCGAGGGAATCACAATATTATATTCTTTGCTTTTACAAAGGAATCCCCTCTCCTAAAATAATTCCAATAACTCTCGGTTTTTCCCAGTTGTGGTAAGTGTAAAAGTTTCAACTTCCAAGGCATGATACAATAAATTTACAAGGTATGATCCAGCGCAGGTGTTGACTCAGCACGTACATGTCACCATCATGCGATTCCATGTTACTGTGACGTATCTTGGTTTAAACCCTAGCATGCTGTCTACGTAAGTCGTGGCAAGCGTTTGGGTATCGTATTATATTTAACTTTACGTACAATAGCATTGTAGGGTTAAACAAATAGCGAGAACGACCGAGTATTGGCGGTCAACTACGGCGGGAACTATTCGATTCGATTCTTTATAACCTGTATTCTTGATTTGTGTTTTTTTATATAATATTTAAAATTTATTAGGAATAATGCGGTGTGTTGTGTTTGGATGTGAAGTTTGGTATATAAATAAAAGTGATGTGAACTTATTTCGATTTCCGACTGATGGTGAAATTTGTAAATATTGGATAATAGCGTGCGGCCGGGAAGACGAGTTTAACGTAGAAAGTGCACGAGTGTGCTCAAAACATTTCAAAAAAGAAGATTACCAAAGATATTTGAGATACGAGCTTTTAAAAAGTAGTGTACCAGATCGTTTTCGGCTGCTTAAGCCGGAAGCGATTCCTAGTGGAAACTTACCGAAAGTAACTTTTTCTTTTGTTTCAGGGTCTAGTAGGTATACTTCCGAAAGGCAGGAGCAGTTGGATAAAAGAAATCGGTTTAAATTAACTGATATGAATGAGATGGACAAAGTTTGCATATTGTCGTTTGATGAGATCAAGATTCGAAAGGTATATTTGTACGACAAGGGTAACGACGAAACTTTAAAGCCATACAGTTCTGCACAAGTATTTATGTTAAGGGGACTATTTTCAAATTGGAAACAACCAATCTTCTACAATTATGACTGCAAGACAACCAAAGATCTATTATTTAAAATAATAAATTATGTTGAAAATTTAGGTAAGCTTCAACAACAATCTGTTTATCTTATCACTTTTAATTGTTTTATTTTATAGGTTTCCAAATTGTAGCTATGATTAGCGATCTTGGTAGACGAAATAGAAGCGCACATACTGAATTGCAAGTAAACCCCGAACAACCTTGGTTTAAAAATCCTTCAAACGACCACACAATTTACGTTTTCGCTGATGTCCCTCATCTTATTAAATTGATTAGAAAACATTTTGTTGATAGTGGCTATAAAATCAACGGCAAGGAAATAAACAATAATGTTATAGAAAAGCTTCTTGATGTCACTAGCTGGTCTGATTTAACTATTACGCATAAAATCTCTAAAGGCACTCTAAACGTCAAGAACGCTAGTAGACAAAAAGTAAAATTCGCCACAAAATTATTTTCCCACACTAGTTCTTGTGCAGATGTGGAATGAATGGTGACTTGGAAGGTCACCAATGGGACCTTGGAAGGGTTGAATGTGAAGAATTTTTTAAATTAGTAAGTATTTACAAAACATTTTTTTTGATATTCCTCTTTCCACTTTTACTCAGTTTATTCAATGTTAAAGTAAACTTAATAAATATATTTACGTACTAGAGACATTTATTGAAAATATCTTTTAATGTTACTCTAATTTTAAACTAGGTAAACGACTGGTTCGATTGCTTAAATGTGCAAGTTCCACAATCAGATAGTCGGGAGAGGAAACATGCGTATGGTTTGTTACTTGAAGATGCTTGAAGTTCAGAACAGCATTATAAATAATATGACCAATGTAATGAATAATTTGAGGGCTAAAGGCAAGTCTTCTCTTCTGCCATTTCAAAAAGGTACATTTTAATATTAAATTTAATAAAGTAAATATTCATAATTATAAGTTATTTATTACAGGAGTTATGATGACAAACAGCGTTGCAATTCTTATTTGAAGATCTCAAGAAAAAATTTGGAACTAAATATATTTTAACGTACAGACTTAGCCAAGATGTGCTGGAAAACTTTTTTGGGACTATAAAGCTTGTTTTAGACTACACGAAATCTCGAAGGAAATCTTGAACAAATTTTAAAACAATCTAAATGCGTAGTATCAAACAGCAAATTGCTTCAAAAATTGTTTTGCTTTGTGAAATGGCGTGCAAAATAGAACATGTTCTATTTTGAAACAATTTACTAAGCAATCTGTCAATCTTCAGGCATGCGCTACACAGAAGTGTCCGTTGGTTATGTTGTGTCGTTTTATTAAATATTTATTGTAAATAACCACTAACGAGAGTACTACACTCGTCAACATTAGTTCTTGTATTTTCATGATTGTAGTGTATTATTGTATCACCATCAAACTAATAATAATAACATAACTTCCACGAAATCTATTAATTTCTAGCGAACTGCGCAGAATCGTAAAAAAAATATTGTTTCAAAGATTGTACAGTATCATACAGGTTGATATCGAAGACAAAGCAACTTCTTGTTCAATATATTGGACAATTTATTGTTTCAAATCTTGTTCAATATTTAGTGTAGTCTAAAACAAGCTTAAGAGCTAAGGGAGGCCCTCATGACCATCCAGATCCTCTGGATTTTAGATATCGGTTGCGGTCTTATATAATGGGCAGAAACGAAGGGTCACTTTCAACATATGGTAACGTTGAAGAGGATGGTACGCTCGATTTCCCCACTGCAGAGCCTACTTTAGGTGCAGCATTTTTCAACACCATTCTTAATGAAGAGGTTGAAATACGACAAGACGAAGAGTCCGATTGGATTGAATTAAAAGACGTTGTCTATGACGGTCTCGAACATTTGGCTGGTTACATTTGTCACAAACTCAAAGAGCAATTTTTGTTAATGTTAATGCCGACTGTTTTAATTTCAAAAAATTATCTAAAAAACTTGTTAGAAAAAAGTAGTCATGTAGAATGTTCTGAAGATGTCAAAAAATTATTTTTTAGATCGTGGATGTTTTTTAGATTGCGGCAATTAAATAAGGAGTTAACAGATTCTTTCATTAGCAAAAAAAGGAAGTTGAATAAGGTTACAAAATAACATTTTGTGTTAAATCTTTTAGTGATTATTGAAATCAAGGGTGTATATAGAGTGTTGCAAACGAACATACAGCCTCTCACACCTTCATGTTTTACTCGGTTTTAACTAACGAGGCTCTGACGACCGAGTATTGGTGGTAGATAAAATAGGATGATGATTTCAATAATGGACTTTTCCTTTTGAATTTATGTTTTATTTGAACTATAAATAAATAATATGATTATGATTTTATACTTGCATTATGTGTTTTATTTCAATAGTTATGATTTTAAGTAAAAATATATGTATATAATTATTATATTATATTGAATAAAAGTCAACATTCAATATTATCTCTCTTGAATTTATGATTTATTTGAATAGTTGGAATAATTTTTTTCTAATTTAGCGCATTATTTAAATATATTTTATGATTTTATATTCTATTATGTGTTTTATTTCAATATTTGTGATTTAGTAAAACATAATTACACGTTTTCATTATATCGCGAACACCGCTAAATATTTGAATTTGAATCAAACCAAGGTACGTCATAATGACGTAGTGCGCCAAACGGACGAAAATAGGTTTCAAAGATATCATACCTTGTAATTCATTGTATCATGCTTCCAAGGTGTATTCTGATAATAAATTTATTGTATCAGTAGTTCTAGTAGTGCAAATAACGTGTTTATTGAAAATCCGAAATTCGAAATCAAAGGTAAGAATTTATAAATATTTTACATATTTGAACTTTATTTATATTTAATTACTTTTATTGTATTTAGGAGGTATCTAAAACTGATTCAAGTTTATAATCAATAACTAAAAAATAAATCTAGTAGTACTTATCTTAAATATTCTGAATGTTTTGCTTTATTGGCAAGAAGCAATTTAAAATTCTGAAATTACTTGTTTCTCATTTTAAACGAAATCATGATCTAACAACATATTCATTGTTTAGATGTGTTGAAGATAATTGTGGTCAAAGTTTTCAAAATTTAAGTAATTTTAAAAAGCATATGAATATAAAACATTTAAATAATGATGTTTTGTTAGATAAAAATTCTTCTTGCGAATTCAACAATGATCAAAACGATAATAATTCTGATACACAAACATCTATTCAAATAAATAATTTTAATGTGCCCGGTACGAGTTTTATGCCGGGATATAATGCATTGAAATCAAATGATAGGAATATTTCGGAAATCAATAATAATGAACAATTATTGCAAGATAAGTTTGGATTAAATAAAAAGAATTTTGACCAACTTATAACACAATTAGTATTTAGTTTTCACGACAATAATAATTTTACAAGAGAAGATGTGTTCAAAATTCAAGAGGATACTAATAAGTATTTAATTAATCCTCTTCTCAATATTTTTTTATCTTTTGCTCATTGTAATTTTCAACAACATACTACTTTGTATAACGACTTTTGTAATCTTGTATCAAATTTTCGGTATCCTTTTAAACAATTTAATACGGATTACTTGTTATTCAAGTATTTAAAAGAACAAAATCATTTAGATGACAATATAAAAGAATTCAATATAGATAACACAGTGCAACCAATGCATCGCAGTGGTAAATTGGTCAACAGTGAAAAGCACGTTACGGGTGTTTTAATGCCGTTGAAATTTCAGTTTAAAAAATATTTTGAAGCAAAACAAATACTTAAACTAACATTGAAACATTTAGAATTTTTAAATAAAAGTAATACCTTCACTAACTTTGTTCAGGGAGAACTATGGCGGAAGAAAACAAAGTTGTATCCCAATAAAATTCTTTTGCCATATTTGCTATACATTGACGACTTTGAGATTAATAACCCTCTTGGATCTAACTCTTCAAAACACTCCATTTGTAATGTATATTATTCTTTTCCTTGTCTTCCAATTGAAGAATCTAAATTGGAAAATATATTTTATGCAGCTGTAGTTAAGTCAAAGGATTTAAAAACATTTGGAAATGAAAAGTGTTTTGAATCTCTCGTAGAAGAGCTTAAAGATTTAGAAGTTAGCGGTATAGATATTTTATGTGACAATGTATACCTAAGAGTTCACTTTATTCTAGCAGTAGTGGTTGGAGATAATTTAGATTTAAATTCTTTTCTTTGGTTTAGTAAATCATTTTCAAGCAATTATTACTGCAGACTTTGCAAAGCTTTAAAATCCGAAGCACAAATATTGACTACAGAACGAAGTGCGTTAAATAGAACAATAGAGAATTACGATTCGGATCTCATCAGTCTTGATCCAACTGGAATTGTGGAAAGATCGTTTTTAAATAATATACCGTCTTTTCATGTTATTGATAATTATTATGTAGATGTAATGCATGATGTATTCGAAGGTGTATGCCATTATAGTTTATGCCACGCTATTATTTACTTTATAAATAAAATAAAATGCTTCGGCTTGGCTACACTTAATTCTAGAAAGCAAAATTTTGAATATGGTTCAACAGAAATAGAGAATACTTCCGGAAAAATTGAGCATCACCATTTATTGAAAAAAAAGTTTAAAATGTCAGCACGAGAAATGATGACATTTATGCTATATTTTCCTCTTATGGTAGGCGATCTGATCCCTGAAGATGATCCAGTTTGGAGTTTTGCTTTAAATATAATCGAAATTATTGACATATTACTTTGCTTTGAAATTAATGAAACCAACATTAATTTGTTAGAATATAAAATAAAACGTTTTAATAGTGATTATACTTTAATGTTTAATAATACATTAAAACCAAAATTTCATAATTTAACACACTATCCAAGAATAATTCGTCTAGTAGGTCCCCTTAGAAAGCTTTGGTGCTTCAAGTTCGAGTCCAAGCATAGACAATTTAAATTATATTCACACTTCAAGGAAAAACATTTGTTTAACTTTATCTAAAAAGTATACTTTAAAGTTTGCATATAATATGATGAAATCACATTCAAACTTATATACTAAAGCTACAATAAATGAAAAATATATAGTTCAAAGCAATTACAAAAATATCATTTTTGAAAAACTTCAAGTTGAAGAAATGAGCGCTCAATTTTACTCAAAATTAAATTATCAAGGAGTTGATTATCATAACAGTGGCAATTATGTAGCTGTTTTTAAAAATGATGTTGTGTTTTATGTAATATTAGAAATTATACTGATAAATCAAAAAGTAATGTTTTTTGTTCAAAAATTACTAAGTGTTAATTATGCACCTCATTTTGTTGCTTATGAAATTGATCCATTCGCTTTAGGATCATTCTTTATAATTTCAATAGATGATATTGTTGGTTCCCCTATGACATTAATAAAAACTAGTAAAGGGAAAATGATACTTTTAAGATAAAAGATAAAGGAATATTATAAAGTAATTTCATAATTTTAAAAATGTTAAATTCTAAAAATAATTTATTTTTCGTTTACGCTTAATCTTTCTATTATGTAATATACTATAATGTAGTATAATATGTAGCATACGTAATTAATTTAGATACCTACAATTATTTGTAATTTTTTAACATTTAAAATACACCGATTTATAAATTTGTATTAGTTTTATAACAATATGGATCCATGCGGTAGTAATGATTCGCAGCACCTACACGATGAAGAGTTGAATTTGATGTATAGCACTTTTTTTGATGGTTTTTTGATTTTTTTGATGGTTCTTTACAATTAACCATGCCTCGATTAGACGATCCAAATGATATTCCGTCTCAAGATAAAATTGAACTACAGGATATATCCTATTGCAACGATCAAAAAAAAATTGACGACTTGCAAACCTTGTTATCCAATTGGAAGCAAGATTTCCTTATGGAACACTTTGTTGGTAAGTTTATTTTTAACATGCTAAAATAATTATTCTATAAAATTGAAATTTACTACTAATAAGTACTTCTTTTAGAGCAAAAGGTTTTCGTTAATGTTTTAAAAGTTATCAAACGGCACCACATGGAACGTCTTTTAAAAAATTTTAATATAGGAACACAGATTATCTTTGAAAATAATTTAGAGGAGTGGAGAAAATCTCTAGGAATTCCGTTAGTTGACAAAATGCCGATCTCATCTCACCCTTCACCGTCTCCGTCATCTTCTTCGCCGTTTTCTTCCAGATCTTCAAGTCCGTTGCGTTTCACCCCATATGTACGTAATTCGACAAATAATAAATTGGACTCATGCCCAAACAATAGTACCATATTACATTTAAGTAATATTTTAAATGAAACACCAAGAGGTGTCATGCTTAGCGAATTCTATAATAAGTTTTCGAACTTTACGGACGAACAAAGAACATTATTAATAGCTTTGATTGCTCAATACTTTGAAGACAAATGTATTCCTATCACTTTGGCAACAAGTTATCGACTGGAACTGGAAATTGTAGATAGATTTCCAACTGAGAAATTGGTAAGAGATTTTTTTCGAAAAGGTTATATTTCATTTAAAAAATGTTTTCTTTAGGAGTACTATCGTTCCGGTAAGCGAGGGCGGATATATTACAAATATTGTAATTTGAAAACTACATTAAAGGTGGCCGTTGGTAAACATTTGCAAGTTGAAAATATACCAAAAATTTCTTCAAAGACATACAGACTTCAAAATGATTTTGGTATGTAAATTATAAATAATATTACACAAGAGAGTTGGTTAATTTTTATTTTTTACTAAAAGTAACTTTTCAGAAAATGGCTGTAAAAATGGTTTTTTTTTCAAAATTACTTACTGCTTTCGTTGATACTTTTTTAAAGATTTTCGACAGTTTTTTTTCAATTCTTTTACAAAATATTAGCAAAATTATTTTATTCTTTCCATAAAATGTTCTAGAACCGGAAGAGGACGTCGATTAGGGCATTAGGGCGTTAAAATATGATAATTTAACAGCTGAACAGTTCGATAGCACTTGGAAAGCTTGTAGCCAATATCGACTGAAAGAACTAAGAAATGACGAAATCACTACTGATGAAATTTTAGAAAAATGGTCATATAATGGTCATATTATACCCAACTGGCTTTAGACTGGTATGTTTCTCTAGATACAAGTAATACCTGATCCTTATAATCTTTTACTTACAGATTGACATGGATTTTAATGCTGCCTTCAATAAGGATGGGAACGGTTTACTGAACGCTTGGGACAATTGTAGTAGCAAGTTGACTATATTTTTAAGCGATTTTAATAATGTCAAAGATAGAAACTCGAGAGAATTAATAAAAATTCTAAAAACCGATGACAACATTAGTTATAGTAAGTAAAAACATATTATAAGAAAATAATTTATTATAATCATGCTCAATTATTTTAGATTCAAGAACTGGAATGCTCTTTTGGACTATGCATAGCTACTTTGTGCCAACGACTAGAGCAATAGTAGCAACAGACAGCCTTAAAAAAAGCGTGGTAAAATTTACCATCAAAGATTCACAAGAATCATTTTTGTTTCTGGGCAAGTCTTATCAAGAAGTCGAAGACCATATTATCTTTTTAAGGACCAGTTCTACAATGGAAGTATAAAGTTCCGAATACGTATTCTTCGTATAACTTATGCGACGATTTATTCCAAGTATAAAAATCATCGCGTTCTACAATGCTTTTAAACGTATAGTTTTACTATTCCGAAAAAGTAGTTCCTGCGCACCTATTTTAGGTCGTTTGACATCTTTGTTTACATCATTTCACATAGATTTAACCATAAATTAAAATGTTGCTTTAAAAAAGTGTTTTTGAAAAACACAAAATTAGTTTGCTATGCCGGTTCTGCATAATTTAAATTTAAAAAAATTCCAATTTAAATTTTTAGTTGATTATTCTGATCTCCAAATTATTGTATTCATCATAATTCATAATAATCGATCATATTTTTAAACACTTGACGATGTCGACGTAACGACGTAACAAAACATCTTCAACAATTTTATCGTTTTGCTGTGAATCGAAAACATTCAAATTTAGTGAACACATTGCATTATGCACTTTGTATTTTATTTTACAATCGTAAATAATTCGTTGGTGCTTTTCATGAAATTTTATAAATAAAATTATAAACTCAAATACCTACCTGAAAATAAATTATTGTTTACATTAGATTTGACCAATAGAAAACAAGAATAAACTTCTTCCAGGTATATCTGCCCAATTTTGGATGGATAGCTTATCCCTCAATTTATACCTAGAATGTGGTTATACGACCATTGTAGAACGCAAACTGTGTAAAATATTCGCAGTATAGTTTATTCTATCTCTATACTACCATTGTAGAACTGGCCCTAAAAGGGAGAAAGAAAAATATTCAGCCATTCTTGTATTGCATTGGAAAATACTTACTTCATATTGAAGAAATATTTATATTTTTTGATGATATAAGATATCAATTTTTTAATTTTTTAAGAGCTGTGGATATATGTTTCAAAATATTTTTTGTTTTTAATTTAGATTTTCCAAAGGAATCGTCTATGTTTTATAGCTTTTTGGAATCATATTTTTTTAAATTTCAGTCGGAAAAAAGTTTTCCCAAAGTTGCTATACTATCCTCATATTTAAATTCCACAGATTGATTTTAATAATTATTTTATTGCCATTATACTACTACTACTGCTGCTTGTCATACCAAATAATATTAAATATGAAGCTAGTTTAAAAATTATATTTATTATTAATTGTTCTCATAATGGACCACAGATTTTAAAATTAAACATTGTATTATTTATTGTACAAATTCTTATTTGATTAAGTACTTTTTGATATTTTGTATATATTTTTTATGTTACTATTATAATATTATAAATAGTTTATAATATGAATATAATATATAATAATAGTTTTTTAATTAATAAACGTTATAAAGTATATTAAACATTTTTTATACGAACAAAACCAATTCATTACATTAGCATTTCTTTCGTTATAATAAACATTAAAATTCCTTATATTAATAAATTACTACCATCCTTATGACTACGAAATTTATACGTTAGACAAAGACCAATCATTATTAACTCAATGAAATGTACTGATCAGTTAGCGAATGCTAATAGTTGTCACAAAAACACGAATCGATGAGACAACAAATATCATTCGTTAGGACTACTAACACAAATTTTTACCAACCACCGACGTCGTTATAGCAAATACTAAATTTCGTTATATTAATTCCTACCATACTTATAACTACGAAATGTATTCGTTAAACAAAAACCAACAGTTACTGAATCAATGAAATATACTTATCAGTTAACGAATGCCAATAGTTTTCGTAAAAACACGAATCAATGTGACAACAAATATTATTCTTTGAGGCAACGAACGCCAATTCTTCCGACCGCCAACGCTATTCTTTAAGACAACAAACACCATTTTTTAAATATAAGAATATAAGGTCTCTAATTTAAGAATTTATTTTCTTTAATACAAATACTTATGCATTGGTTAATGAATTCATTTGTGAGTTAAAGAACATGTTTACGTCAAGATAAAGATATCGAGCTTTGGCCCAATTTTAAAGAACTATTTCTTTATCACTACTATCGTGTTCTATATATAGCCGCTGTTTTTTGGTTCAGTGTACTGCGACGCCAAAGGGATGCAAAGCTGGAGGAAAATTCGGCCTCTAGTCGCAGAAACCTCGGACACCAGGCGCACCCCGTTGTATTAATGCCTTCTATAGTGCATGGGGCTCTGTGCGATGGTGACATTCTTACCCCAATACTCGTGGGAACAACATGAAACCACCAAATCTAAACTTAAACACGGGGGGCGCTTCCGAAAGGAAGGAACCACCCAGACCTTCGGGGACTGCAAGGAAGCGCTATATGCGACTCCAAACAGCAAAAAAGGTAAAGGAGGCAGGGACGGTAACGAAACCTACTCCTGAACCAACACCAGGCACCTCGACCGGGGGGCAAAAGCGTAACCGGTCAGATGCGAGCACACCTGCAAGCGCGGGTAGACCTAGGATTAGATGTAAATCTAATGGGCCCGGAGCCTTCCTGCGAGATCGCATACTCTACCGCAAAGAGAAGAATTAGGGACATACTAACAGAACAACACCTTGCACACTGGGTGGACCTACCTGGACTGAGGCAATCGCGTATGTTCATTAGGGCACCGTCCAGTGACTCCAAAAGGAACAAAATACTCATGTTTAGTAGGAAACAACTTAGAAGGTTAGTGGGTCTCTTTACAGAGCACTGCTGCCTCAAAAGGCACCTCAGCATTATGGGGCTGGCGGAGGATCCTAATTGCAGGATGTGTGGCGAAGAGGATGAAACCCCACTCCACATACTATGCCAATGCCCAGCCTTGGCCAGGAGCAGGCTGCGTCACCTCGGTTTACCCTACCCAACAACCGAGGAGATAGAACAATCTCCCTTCAACTGTGTTCTCGAGCTGGTCGAAGAGACGCAGTTGTTTGAGTAAAACTCGGATGGGTGCACAATAAGCTTAAGCTTTAGTGCAGTGGGGACATGTACCACAGCCTGTTACTAATAATAATAATAGGCACGGATCGACCTAAATTCAAAAATTAAGGTGTGAACCCTGTGACCTCGTGCACAGCATTTCTAATGGCGTGAGCTATTTATATATCCCACGACCTATGATCATTTTCAGCAAATGAACGCAGACACGTACCTATCACGCGATTCTATCTTTTTACGAAATTGACCTGTGCGTGGTAATTGGCATTGTACCAAGTCTTTTGGACTTGATACTTATCTATCAGATCTTTAAATAACTTGCCAGTAAACTGCGTACCCTTGTCACACATTACGATTTGTGACACCCCAAACAAAAGGAAAGTTTCTTCAACTTTCTGCACGATGGACGAAGCAGTGGCCTGTCTTAATGGGTGAACAACTACGAATTTAGTAAACCAATCTGACATGACTAAAAGAAATGAGTTCCAGCTTTTAGTTCTTGGAAAAGGTCCCATTAAATCAATAGAAAGGATTTAGAATGGATGCTCCGCTCGCTTTGACTTTCCCATCAAACCAGGACGCAATCGGTTTGAAGTTTTGCTTGCCAAGCAAATTTCGCATTTAAGAACATATCTAGATATATCTGATTTCATTCGCGGCCAGTAGTAAAGCTCGGAAATTTTGTGAAAAGTTTTGAACGCGCCCAGATGACCACTTAATGGATTGCCGTGACAATCCTGTAATACTTTACGACGCGACGGCGTGATTTTGGTACCAACAATTTCCATTCTATCAAATTTGAAACAACGTTATGTTTATTTGGAACGAACTTATACACCTATCCATCGTCAATTTTAAAATTAGGATATCTTGCTGGATGTGAATTGATTTTGTCTATAATTTGTTGATACCAAACGCTCGTATCTTCAGGAACTAACGACAACACATGAATATTAATCGGTGCTCGAGAGAGAGCATCGGTCACAATATTGAGGTTTCCTTTTCTGTGTATAATTTTAAAATCAAATTGATTCAATCTGACAGACCATCTAGCCAATCTACCTAATGGGGATTGAATAGAACCAAGCCAACGAAGAGCTTGATTGTCCGTAACTACTGTAAATTTAGTACCTTCAATATATGGCCTATACTTTTCAACACCGGACAAAATTGCCAAACATTCTTTTTCCATTACGTGATAATTTTGTTCATGCTTACCAAGTGTACAACTAGTGTTTTTGTGTTTTTAGTGTTTTTCCCTTCCCCTTGAATAAGAATCGCTCCTAAGCCTGCATCAGATGCATCGGTTTGAATAAAAAAGGGTTCAGTGAAGTCCGGACTGCTCAATATCGGGGAAGATATTAATCTATTTTTTAATATACGAAAGGCACATTCCGGATCCTTATCCCACAACACACGTTGACCCTTGATTTTACCTTTAAGGAGTCTTAAAATAGGCGCAGCTATGGTGGAAAAATAGGGGTATAAAGCGTCTATACCACCCTGCCATACCAAGAAAACGTTTTATCTCCTTGGCTGTTTTAGGAGTTGGATAATTTACAATGGTATGATAAGTATGTCCTGCCTCTCTGCAATTGAAGCATTTGGTGTTAGCACCAACCGGTTTTGCAAAAGCTTCGCGTTTTAAACCTAGGCGTAGACGTCGGCAAAGCATAAACCTCGTGCTTAACTTGAGGTCTCACGGATTGAGCCTTATTTTAATGGTACCAATGCCTGTTATCATGTGTTTGAGAAGCTAAGGGTTGCCTACTTTCAAATTTACTGACTGGTGCGGCTATGTCAGGCTCAAGAAGTTTTAATGTAGATTGATGCCTCATGAATAAATCCTTCTGTCGTTCAGCTTCTAGGATACTTTTGCATGCAGCCAAAATTTCGTTAATTGTTTTAAACTTGTAAAAAATTATTTGCTCGCTATAACGCGGTTGTAAATTTTGCAAAATTACTCGTATCTGCTTTTCGATCGATGGTTTTTCACCAAGCCTATTCATCAAATTTTGTAAATATGCTATAAAAATGTGAGACGCTTCGTGAACCCCTTGCTTCCGATTACGAATTTCATGCCAAAGAGAATCATCGTAATCATGCGGTAAATATGTATATTTGAGTAAATCAACCAGCTCGGACCACGATGTCACCATCGATCTATTTGCCCTAAGCCATACCAAAGCACTGCTTTCAAAAAGATCGACCGCACTATCAAACAGCAAAGTGTCGGGTACCCTACGCGAAACTTTCGTTTCCTCCACTCGCTCCAAGAATGTATTAACCCCGAGGACTGTGAGATCACCAGTGAACTTAATGTTCCACTTACTCACGGTGCGGTGTCTGGTTTATATGAGTGAGCGTTAATATTGGACGGAAAAAATTGATGGTAATTTGGAACGTGATACGGGCTCGACATTCCTAAAGAACCTTTATTGATAGTTGTGGTCGGCTGAACTGGTGCTTGCTCTGCATTTTTAACTGTAAATTGTGCAACATGACTTCTGATTGAGGCTGCCCCGTCCGCATCAGATTCTGAGTCATTATCATTTGCTGTTACCGACAGTGGCGCTTGACTAGAAAGGCGTATGTGAGATTCCGCTATTGCTTGCGTTAAATCGTTCTCTTTAGTTAATGGAGAACTTAACTCCGCTTCGACTTTATCTAATAAGGCGACTGTTAAATTTTGCATAACTTTTATCACCGCTGCGTCTTCCTTAGTAGCCGATTTAACTTGGAGTAAATACCATAAGCGTGCTTACAAATAATTAAGCCTAGCTGTTAACCCATCTTCCAATTTAGTTGTAGGCTGTTGTTCAAAATAACTAAACTTAGCATGGAGTCTCTGAAACTTTCCATCGCAAATAAGAAGCTGATCACCTACATCGAATTCAACCGTTGGGAAATTAGCAACTATGCGAGGATCTAACTCAGCTTCTTTAAGTACCCGGCGCAACCTCGATCTCGATTCATCAACGCCAGCATCTTTATGATCCTGACCGCTAACAACTAATTCCAATTTTAACTCGTCTACCGAAAGACGGTTTATATATTTCGATGGTATTGATGTCATGTTTATGTTAATAATGCAAGATCAGTAATAAAAATTAATATTTGTGTATAACTACTGCACTGTGCACAAATACGAACTCTGAAGTAATATAGAAAAAGAAATCCGTTGATAGTACGTTGTGACAACCCAATGACAAATATGCTTTAAGAACAACCTTATAAATTGTCCCTCAACGTTGCGGTGCCAACTTCTTGTAGCCTAAAGTGAGCGCTAACAAGATGCCACTTAGTTAACCGTAGTTGTTATTACACGGTTGACCAGCTATTAGGAATTAACCCACAGTTCTGCAAGCGATGGGTAGGGGTGTCCATCAATCGCAGATTCTTCGGTAGATTGTTCCTGGTATTAGGTTATCACAAATGGTGAAGATGGCAATACTATCAACTTTGAAATGAAATGCTCTTAGGGCGCTAAATATTGAAATAAAAATCAACAAACAGAATGAAGGAGATTTATTCAAAACCAAAAAGCTTCCTATCACAGTCAAGCGCTTGGTTGATTAAAACCTCTACCGGGTGCGTCGTAATTATTAGAGTAGCCTAATAATTTATAACTTCAACGTAACGACTTTTGTAACGTTACATGAGGTCGATACGTTTGCTGAGAAGTGTTTTTAAACGGAAATTAGGCTTGACTTACAAAACGTTGATAAGGGTTTCTGAATGTAAAATAATTCGTTTTAGCCATTTGTTGATTTTTATAATTAAATTGATTATTATTTGGTCTGATTTGTGGTGGTTTGAAATTTGGATTCTGTAACGGGCTGGTATTATAAAAATTGTTATAGGCACGCTTTACTCCTGTTAATAAAGTTTACTTCGTCGTTCGCTAATGTGATTGCTTGATCTAAGTTTTGAGGACTTTTGAGACTTACTTGTGATTGGATATTTAAGGGCATACAGATAATAAATCGATCTAGCGCGTTAGACGTATATAGTTCTATCCTAAGGTCTTTATTATTTACATTTGACAAATTGATTTTTGAAATTAATTTTGAAACTTGACTTCTAATTCGATTACAAAAGATTATCAAAGTTTCATTTTTTCTAACCTTATGTTATTAAAATCAATCAATAATAATTGTTCAAATGATCTACCGTTTTCAAAATGTTGCAAAATAGCCTTTTATATTTATTCCCAAGTGTTTAAATCACTTTTTGCACACAAAATTTCAGCCGCTTTACCTCGAAATTTGGAAAAAATGTTAGCTGTAATCGTAGAAGCAACTTCGTTAAATTGAGCATATCTAGTGATACTATTTTCAACTGTTGTGACAAAATTATTAATTTGAGTTTCTTCTCCGGAAAATATTGGAATTGTATCCAAATCAATTTTGAATAATTGATAATTCATAGTTATTTTATCAGTGTTATTAATAAAAATTTTCTACTTCACTTTTTTGAATAAAATTTCGAATTTTTTGAATCTCGTAAGGTTTGGTATGAATTATTGCAATCAATTATTTCAACGTACAAATTTTCTTTGTTTTAGTTAACGTTTCTTGCATAAAATTTAATTAGGTTGCATATATAAATTTTTTTTGTTTTTGATTAGTGGCTTTTTATCTTAAAATATGTGAAACCGAGAAATTTTAAATTTTAAATAAAGATTTGGTTTACAAAATAAAATTAAAATTTTACAAGGGTTTTATTTGTTTACAATTAGAATTGAAGTACCTTAAATTATTTTGGTTTTGGTTGTTTTTCCTAATTCTATCGTCTTAAAATTAAACAAAGGGAAATCAATGGATCGACTCACCACGTTATTCGAAGTATGAATTTGATGATCGATGCACTGTGTTGGTTCCTATTGGAAGCTCGCTGTTGTTGCTACCGCGAAGATGACTTATGCGGTTGGAACAGAAACTTATGGACCTCGATGGACAAACACGAATTATCTATTTCTAGCCTTATTCTTTCTTCTTTATTGATTTTATTATTGCACTGCCGATTTTTGGGTGTAACAATTATTTAATCAATATTTGTGCAAGTATTTGATTTCTACTTTTCAAAGAACTGAAGTTCACCGAAAGTGTCGATTTTTGAATTTCGTAAAAGTATCCTTTATGACTGCGCCATTCATGTAATTTTGAATTTTAAGTTTTCAAAATTACTGAGTTAAGTCTCGATCAATAATAAAACATCAATTAATTAAAGAAAAGTAGCGTTTATTTAACTAACGTCTTCATTTATTGCAGTTCAAAGCTTAACTAACTTATATCTAACATTCTTGCATTAGCAGATTAGCTTGAATATGATCAAGTCATTGGCACGAAGATAAGATACTTCGTAAATGCAGTTAATATAACACATATTACATGGTTTACATATAGTTATGTCTAACAAACCTCTTCAGACCACTAACAATATTCATTAATACATCATCATGTTTAGGTTTTTATTGATATTTTATATTGATAAATTGATATAATTAATTATATTGATATTTTAAAAGTTTTAATAATATGTAAGGGTAATCTCGATGCTTATAGCATTAACCTGGGACCTCTCGCAACTATATTTCAGGCAGAAGTAACTGCCATATTGGTCTGTGCTGAAGAACTGGTATGGAGGAACCTTGTACAGAGGAGAATCTGTATCATGACTGACAGCCAAGCAGCTCTAAGAGCCTTGGAAGGAGTTGAATTACACTCCAAGGTTGTCAAACAATGCAAAGATGCTCTGGTAAAACTTGCTCTCCGCAACAGCGTCACACTGATGTGGGTGCCAGGACACCGGGGCATCAAAGGCAACGAAAAAGCGGATTCTCTAGCTAGAAAGGCCGCTTGCGCAAACCTAATGGGCCCTTCCTGCGGGATTGCTTACTCTACTGCAAAAGGAAGAATTAGAGACATACTAGCAGAACAACACCTTGCACACTGGGTGAACCTACCTGGACTGAGACAATCGCGTACGTTATTAAGGGCACCGTCCAGTGAGGCCAAAAGGAACAAAATACTCATGTTCAGTATAACTTAGAAGGTTAGTGGGTCTCTTTACAGGGCACTGCTGCCTCAAAAGGCACCTCAGCATTATGGGGCTGGCGGAGGATCCTATTTGCAGGATGTGTGGCGAGGAGGATAAAACCCCACTCCACATACTATGCCAATGCCCGGCCTTGGCCAGGAGCAGGCTGCGTCACCTCGGTTTGCCCTACCCAACAACCGAGGAGATGGAACAATCTCCCTTCAACTGTGTTCTCGACCTGGTCGAAGAGACGCAGTTGTTTGAGTAAACTCGGATGGGTGCACAATAAGCTTAAGCTTCAGTGCAGTGGGGACATGTACCACAGCCCGTTACTAATAATAATAATAAGGGTAATCTCGAACTTAAGGCAAGTGTTCAGATTCAATTCATTTATTTATCAGTACCTAAATTATTTGTGTTTTGTATATTCTTGACCGGACCTCGTATCTGACGCATTTTGCATTAGCGCAAGTTCGCGCAGGGGTTTACCTTCAGTATTCACCCAACCCGCGAAGTAAAGGGTGCTTTGTGGAGCTGCGTTGCAGTTATCTTTTCTAATTACCTGAGTTTTTGTCTTGTGTTTGATATTATGAATAAATACCTTATTTGTAATAACTTCAAGTGCCTATCATTTAAAAACTACAGTCCACTTAGCTACAACCACCACGTTTAGGGTGCATTCTAAACAGCAAGTGTTTAGAAGAAACCAAGTTCAAAACAATCCATTCAAACAAATGTAACTTTTATAGATTTTCATAATTTTAAAATTAGTTGTTAGTTTGCATTCAAAGTAAGTCGTTGTAAACTTTTAATAAATAAATGTACATTTTTAAAACACCCTTTTTATTTCTAAAAACGTAATTATATGCAATGATTTAAAGTAAAATACTTCACCCCCATACCCCACAAAATACTTCAACCATCTCAGGACAAGATGGTTATCTTTGCATCAAGTGGTATCACGGCTGTTAAAGCAGTATGATGCCCTAATATTATATTTTACAGACCAGCTAACCCACAACATCGATAAAGCAGAATCAATCCTAATAATCCATCTATAAAATTGTATTATCATATTTTAGATATCGCTTTGCCGCTATTCAATAATTTAAACTTGGAAATACAATCGGAAAGCATTAAAATTCATATTTTGTACAAAAAGATTGAAAATGTTCTCAAAACTATATTGCATTGATAAACAATATTTTGAAAAAACACCTGTAGATGAAATACAATATAAAAACCCTCAAAATTTTGTGCCAATTGAAAATCCGTATTGCAAAAAAATTAAAGTGTCCAATATGTGAAATAGTATACAACAGAAAAAGATAGTTTAACTATTACATATTGTCCTGTAACCGATTTGGTTACGGGGATACAAGCATAAGATGTTAATTTAAAATCATAGGTTCAGTTCCCCGTAACATTTAAAATTTTTTTGTAAAAATTTAGAATTAAAATAAATTTGTATGAGAAGGAGAAGGGCGGATCTGCGTGGAGAGTCCGGCCGGAGAAACGAAAGACGGCGGACGAGATTTTGTAAAACGTCGTTAATATTTAAGTTGATGAGTTTTTTTTGTAAAATTGGTTTAAAATAAATTTTGAGTTATTTGAGGATTTTTCGAAGTGTTTAATTTTTCTTGAAGGAAGTGAACCCAACAACTGAGAGTCTCATCTCTCCGCTGATACGGCAACACCGTGGTCTTCTTAAAAGGTGTTGTGTAAATTTTGTGAAAATTGTGTAAATTGGTAAATTTTTTGAAAATTGACACAACAACTAATTGGCGTCCAACGTGGTAGGCAGTTGTGTCGGTGATTATTTTTTTGGACACCTCAGTTTGCTGAGCGTTTAAGTGATATATTAAAATTCGAGACCTGAGTGTAAAAATTTGGAAAACGGGTGCAACGTGTGCAAAATTGCGGTTTTTATTTAATGCAGACAATTTTTAAAAGTTTATTAAAAAGAGAAGATCAAAGAAACATTTGGTTTAAAATACACAAAATTAGATTAAATATTGACAAGAGGGAGATAAAAATTAAAATATTTGGTTGAAGAAGATAAAAAGTTTATTGAACATTATTACATTTAAAAATTTGTTAAATTAATAAAGAATAGAAATGGAACAAGAAAATCCATCCATCCAAGAGGAAGAGAATCCTGATACAGAAGGGGATAGTCGAATAGTAATGAGCAGGGCTCGGAAGTTATAGCCCTAAAAAAGTAAACTTTTGGCGCTTTAATATGCACTTAAAAACAAAAAAATTAGCGCTATAAGTAGCACTAAAAAATTGAAAATATGCAAAATAAAATAATTGCCAACCATTTTTTATTTTATAAATGAACTAAATACTGCGAATTTGCTAATTACATTGAGATGCGTCTGATATAATTTTAAAAATAATCAAATTCCTATTATTTCAAACCTGAACTTAATATTAAAGTGATATTAAAATACACGTTTGCTTTCGTTCGCTTATTCGTATGCGGCTATTTGATACAAAATTTATTTTTTTCCCATAACATTTTTTTTTAATATCTTGGTTTTTTAATGTTAATTTTTCAATTTGTTTGGTATATAATATTTTCTTGCTTCTCATTATTTTTATGTTTTTCTTTTGTTATATAATGATCGGAAATAATCGTGAAATAAGGGCCTTTATATGGTATTACAAAATTATTTATTTTAAATTTTTATCATATTTTTTTATAACGTAATTTATTATTTAAAAAATTGTTAGTCAACATTTAAAGATTTGTTTTCAATTTTTATTTTTATATTTTTCTTCTTATTCAAATATTAAAGTCCAAACCTGTTAAATGTTAATGTATGTATTTTTTATTGTTTTTTAAATAGTATTTTTCTATGTAAGTATGTATTCTTTACTAAACAGTTAAAATTTATTAATTACCTTTTGTTTCGGTTGTTTATTTCGATCGAATTTTGTTTATTTCATTTATTATATAAAAATATGCCTGTAAATAGCACTTAAAACTCTAAAATAGCAAAATAGCACTAAAAACCGTAAATATGCAAAAATTTGCATTATAAAGTTTTGTGTATAACATCAGGGAAGTGTGAAACAAATTTGTATCTTACTTTCAATATTCTAAGACTTACCAGAAAATATATGCATTTGCTAGAACTTCCGAGCCCTGGTAATGAGCATCAGTGACTCACCAGTGAACTCTCCCAAATATGCCAGTACTGGCGAGGTACTGGCGAGGTACTGAAAATATGGAAATGCCAGAACCAGAGGATTGGATGGCAAAATTGCAAAAACTTATCATGGAAAATAACAAAAAATTACTAGAAGAACAAAGGAAAGAAAAACAAAGAGGAACAAAGAAGAGAAAGGCAACAAGACAAAGAAGATAAAAAAAAGAACACAAAAGATGGAGTCCTTAAAGAAAAATAAAAAAGAAATCATACAAATCTTTGAACAAAAATTCGAGGTCATAGAGAAAAATCTAGAAGCCACTAACACAAGGGTACATAAGGTAGAAAGTGAGGTGATTCATTTAGAAGAATGCGTGATAACAAAAAATCAATTAGAACTAGAATTAAACAACCGACAAAATTTTCTAGAAAACAAATTCGCGAGCAAACTAGGAAATTTAGATGAAAACCTGAAGGAGAGAATTCTAAACACAACCATCGATCCCGATTCACAAATTTGTCAAACCATCACAAAAGTAAACCAAATGGAAAACAATGTAACTGCCAATACAAATAATATTGTGGAAATTCATCAGAAGGTAATCAAGATAAACTGACACAAGATTTTGCCAAGCAGTTGGAAGATGCGAGAAAGGAGCTTGATACGCTGAAGTTAACCAATCAAACTTTTTCATATTGTCCCATCAGTAGCACCGTTAATCTATCGATCCATGAAATTTCGTGTTATGTTAGTAAGGACCCCAAATTAAAATTTTATGGACAAAGTGGAAGTCACCCAAAACAGTTTATAAAGTATGCGAAGTCAATAGCAGATCAAATTATGGATCCAGAGCAGCTAAAATGTGTCATCAGTTCAATGATGAAAGGTAACGCAAAGGAGTGGTATGGTATTGTTCAAGATTGTTTTAGAACTTTCAAGGAATTTGAAAAAATTTTTTTATAGAGGTATTGGGATGATAAAGCGCAAGAACGCGTACGAAATGAGTTAATGATAGGAAAGTACTCTGGGGTCGGCAATCGTAATGAATATGCGGAAAGGATTATAAATTCGGTGCAGCGGTGCAGATCCTCCTTTTATCGAAGGTAATACGCTATCTCTCACGTCATTTTGATAGGAAAATTATAAATCGGGTGACAGTAGAAAACCTAACTAATCTTAAAGATTTCAGCGCTTTGTTACGATTTGATGATAATTATGTTCCGCACAGATTAGATACTCGAGGTAATATAAACAGTTTTAATAGGCGCTATGTTAATTATCCGAAATACCCTAATCAAGATCATCATGATAGAAACCAAAATAGCAGGTTCTATCAACACAATCATTCAGATTCTTTTCCGTATACGAGACATGATTCGCAAAGGATTCATGCAGTTTATGATGGTCAATTTCTTTAGTTGTTAATTTGATTTATTTGGATTTAAAAATTATAATTTATTTTGAAATTTAAGTAAATAAAATTTGATAAACTTTCAATTTAGATAAACAGGTAGAATCGAGATCCAACTTATCGATGCTTCTTCAAACCACGATAAGATTTGATAACGATTCGGGGATATAAAGCTGTCGTGTAACCGATTTGGTTACGGGGATACAAGCATAAGATGTTAATTTAAAATCATAGGTTCAGTTCCCCGCAACATTTAAAAATTATTGTAAAAATTTAGAATTAAAATAAATTTGTATGAGAAGGAGAAGAGCAGACCTGCGTGGAGAGTCCGGCCGGAGAAACAAAAAACGGCGGACGAAATTTTGTAAAACGGCGGTAATATTTAAGTTGATGAGTTTTTTTTTGTAAAATTGGTTTAAAATAAATTTTGAGTTATTTGAGGATTTTTCGAAGTGTTTAATTTTTCTTGAAGGAAGTGAACCCAACAACTGAGAGAGTCTCATCTCTCCGCTGATACGGCGACCCCGTGGTCTTCTTAAAAGGTGTTGTGTAAGGACATATTGGTAAATTTTTTGAAAATTGACACAACAATATATGTACAACATACAAAAGTGTCCTTATTGCGATAAGGTTTGTTTATTTGATAAGATTTGTTTATCCACAAACATATGAAGAATTGTAATTCCAAGCCGCAAGCGAAGTATATCTTATGCGTAAGTATTTCTTTGGTTTTTAAATATAAAAACAAATTACACTTGGGGAGTATTACGATAACTAGTCCCACGCGTGTATTCGATTGGCTGCTTAAATAAGATTAGCCACGCCTATTTATATAAGATTAGTCAAAATGCAGCGGCGATGCCAGAACTTTCCTATGTGTCGCCTGTCCACTCAAACAAGCGGAGCAGATATTATTTACGTGAAGCTCATATACCGTCAACAGAATGAGCAATTTAAAGACTTAATCGATATTGCAAATTCGATTATTTCAAAATTTTAAAGAAATAATTATGTGGTTTCTCTGTTTAAGCGCTTCATTTAATGTCATCCTTCAAGTTTCATAAGAAGCTTCATGCTATTTCTACAAAACCTGTGAGGCTAGTTATCCCACTGCACCTTCGCAATTGTTAGGACGGAAGTTGACATTCCATTATATAATTTATGCAGAAATAGTTAATTGTAAGATCATTAAAACAAAAATATATTGTTCGACGTTTAATAACTTTAGACGGCGGCCCCAAATTAAACTATTTCAGCACAAGATAAAAACAAATTTTTAATTAACAATTTTTTAGGTCAACGACCAAAATGAACAATATATTGTAAATTGTATTGCTTCCGATTATTATATAGTGGATGCAAATAAACATCTGGACACCCTCAATGCAAATTTAAAACAACAAAATTATCAAGAATTTAACCAAAGCCGAATATTCAAGAAACGATAGATATCAATTATCCGCCAGATAATAAACGTTACAGCCTGAAAGTTATACAGGTATATGCCCCCACCAGTTCCCATACAATAGAAGAACTGGACGAGTTCTATAAAGATATTATGATTGCTATGACAAAAACTAAAACACGATATACTGTGTTGATGGGGGACATGAACGCAAAAATAGGAAAGAAAAAAGTGATCTGGAAACATCCATAGGAAAATACGGGCATGGCATTAGAAATGAAAGAGGAAAAATTCTGGTAGATTTCATACAACAGAATAACATGTACAATATGAATAGATTTTATAAGAAAAAACCGCAAAACAAATGGACGTGGCGAAGCCCAAATGGAGCAGTAAAAAATGAGATTGATTACATCATTACGAGTCATAGGAATATCGTTCGGAAGGTAGAAGTTCTTAATGCATTTTTAACAAGTAGTAATCATAGACTGGTTAGGGCTAACCTACAAATTAATATTGAGTTAGAAAGATACAAATTGCTAAACAGTGGAATACAAAAACGTATCAGTATAGAAGCACTAAAAGTGCAGTGTGACCTATATGAAGAAACTGTAAATAGAAGATCGGGAAAAATGCTGAAGTTGGGAATCACTAATAAGAACGAAAACGAGATCAATAAAACAATAACTAACATACTTAGGGACTCGGCTCGTGCAATAACACTAACGAATGCACGAAAACAAGATAAGCTAAAATCAGAGAGAAAGCGACTGCTTCAAGATCGAAGAGATATGAGAAAAAATAGCCAAACCGATACGGTGGCTTATGCAGAGTTAAATAAACTTATTCGCAGAAAAATATGTAACGATATCTATGAGTACAATCAAACTCTTGCGGAAGAGATTGTGGAGAGGAATGGTAACACTCGAGTATTAAGAACCCAAATAAATATAGGAAGAAAACAAATTATAAAACTGACGAAACCCGATGGCACAGATGCCGTAACAAAAAAAGAAATACTCGAGGTGGCCGAAAACTTCTACAAATCACTTTATACATCACAGGCGGATATGACAATGACTCGGAGCAGGTCCAACATACTTAACGTGGGGTCTGAAGAGATCCCTGAGATTACAAAGAAGGAAATAAGAACTGCATTAAAGCAAAATAAAAACCGAAGATCACCAGAAGAAGATGGAATTATTAATGAACAGATTAAATATTGCGGGGAAAATGTCATTAATGTCCTTCAAATTCTATTTAATAGATGTCTGAAAAGTGGAGGAATACCGAATGACTGGAATAATGCTCTGGTGGTGCTACTTCATAAAAAAGGCGATAACACGAACAGAACTACAGACCAATTAGTCTGCTCTCTCATCTATATAAGACTTTCATAAGAATAATCGCAAATCGCCTAGGTAGTAAACTTGACTCATACCAACCAGTTGAGCAGGCAGGATTTCGAAAGGGCTATGGAACAAATGACCACTTACAGAGCATTATTTTGCTTATCGAAAAATGCCATGAATATAACATACCGTTAGTGCTGGCATTTCTGGACTACGAAAAGGCCTTTGATACAATAGAAATAAGACCAATACTGAAGGCACTTGATGATTGCAGAATAGACACACGATACTTAAACTTGATCAAAAAAATCTACGATAAAGCAACCCTTACAATAAAAATAAATAATAATCTATCAAAAACAAATTCCAATGAATCGAGGGGTACGGTAAGGAGATACCTTGTCTCGAAAACTTTTTACATTAGGACTAGAAAATGTTTTTAAGAAATTGGACTGGACAGGTATGGGTATATTAATATTGATGGCAAAGAACTGAACCATCTACGCTATACCGACGATATCGTTTTGATCGCAAAAAATGTAGCAGAAATTACAACAATGCTGCAACAGCTTCATGAACACTCAGGAAAGATAGAAGAAACAAAAAACAAAAATTACGTCTGATGGTCCTCAAATTGATGTCAACGTAGATGGAAGTAAGATAGAAAATGTGAACAACTACATTTACTTAGGTCATACCATCAGGCTTGGAAAAGACAACCAGGACGCAGAAATAAACAGAAGAATAAGCCTGGGATGGGTGGCATTTGGAAGGCTGTCGTTTGTGTTGATGTCAAAAAAGTTTCCCAGAAATCCTAAGGCAAAAATATATGACTCCTGCGGTCAGTGCTGACCTATAACGTGGAGACTATGACAATTACTAATAAGACTGCGAATAGGCTGGTAGTGACACAAAGAGCAATAGAGAGAAAAATGCTCAGCATAACTCTGCCTGATAGGAAACGTAAAGAATGGATTCGTGAAAAAACGGGAATCGCGGACATAACACAGAAGGTAGCAAAACAGAAATGGAGTTGGGCTGGACATCTTCTAAAAGCGGAGGATGGCAGATGATCGACCAGAATCTTACATTGGAGACCGAGATGCAGTTATACCAGTTATACACCAATTAATTGTGGATTGGGGTGCAACGAGTTCTTATTGATAGAACAAAATGCTTCTACTAGAGAAACTATTGATACCCAATTTCAAGATGTAAACGAATGGCTTATAAGTGGTTCAGTATTGCCGGAACCAAAAACTGATATTGAAGAAGATGAAAAAAAAGTAAATAATATACTGAGATGTTATTTTATTTAAATGATAAACTTTCTTTTAAGAATGAACCAAATAATTAAACTTGCCAAAATTCTTTTTTTTTTTATTTATTATGCCTCGGCTAGCACCAGGATAGAAGACTCTTATCTCTTTTTATAAACTTTTGTTGGTGTATTAAAATATAAACCTGACGTAAATTGATTTGATTTATTTTCACAATTTCTAACAATTTAAATGCCACACTTCTGGCCAAAAAACCTAACATCAGCTTCACCGAACAAAAATAAAGCCACATTTACTACGATACCTTTTGCAATCTATTAACTAGACTTTATTTTTACTAAGCTACTAAAAATCAAATTTTATACAAAATTACAAATTTAAATTTAAAAAAAAACCACCCCGTAATTATTATTCACTGTTGCGCTAATCAAAAACAAGTCATTCATTGAATTTAACAAAAATGTCACACTCACCGGCGGCGCCCAACAAACTAATCTTTATGTGCTGCAGGTATCGTTCTAATTCCTAACTCCAATCTCGATGCATTTAGACAATTACGTACTCTCTGGATACTTTCCATATCTTCCAAAACAATAATTAAAACATTCATCTGGTATCGGAAACTCAAATCCAAATCAACATCCAAATCGATCCAAATTATACAACTTTGAGATTTTCTCTCACATCCAAAACTAGTCAAAAATATACTTAAACACAATTCGGTTAACATTCAAATACTTTTCAGTTTTTTCAAAATTTTTACGTTTTACTTTCGCTAAGTTCCACCATGTTCTTTGATACCCTCTTATCTTCCTCGTACCAACCATTTCCTTTTTAAAACTTTATCGCACCACTTTATTTTTAAATTTTGCAGCGGCAAATATCGACTTTTAAATTAACTCACTTAATTGAAATCCCCTCAACCTAAACTTTACAAATCTAAAAATGGCTTTTATTTAGAGATTGTGAAACAATATTAAAATTTTGAAATTGAAATCAAAGAGTACAGTTCATAAAAAAAGTTATGCAGATTCGTGATGCCAGTCTTAGTTTGAAAGATCACACACTGGTGATAATTTATAAAAAAATCCATTTAAAATAAGAAATAACGTGACAATACATACCAGTTATGCGCCAAGTAATTTTGGATTGGGTTTTGACGAGTTCTTATTCATATAGAACAAATTCCTTCTAGTCGAGAAATTTCAAGATGTGACAGAATGCTTTATAAATATTCAAAGAAACAACAGATACCAATTATCCACCAGATAATAATAAAGTATCTCTCAGCGACTCGGCATTGTTGCAACCAAAGACTGGTATTGAAGAAGATGAAAAAAGTAGAAAATAAAGTTACCAACAGTTATACGCCAAATAATTATGGATTGGATTTCGACGAGTTCTTATTGATAGAACATGGTGCTCCTACTCGATACACATTGCACACATGAAAGCATTGATACACAATTTCAAAATGTGAACTAATGGCTTATAAATATTCCTAACACAACAGATGCCAATTATCGGCCAGATAATAATGTAGTATCTCTTAGCGACTCGGCCTTATTGCAACCAAAGACTAGTTATTGAAAAAGATGAAAAAAGTAGAAAATAAAGTTACCAACAGTTATACGCCAAATAATTATGGATTGGATTTCGACGAGTTCTTATTGATAGAACATAATGCTCCTACTCGAGAAACCATTGCTACACAATTAAAAGATGAGAACGAATAGCTTATAAATATTCAAAAAACAACAGATACTAATTATCCACCAGATAATAATGAAGTATTTCTCAGCGACGCGGTATTGTTGCAACCAAACACAGGTATTGAAGAAGTTGAAAGAAGAAAAAAGAAGAAAATAAGGATACCAGCAGTTATACGCCAAATAATTATAGATTGGGTTGCGACGAGTTCTTATTGATAGAACAAAATGCTTCTATTCGAGATATCATTGATACACAATTTCAAAATGTGAACGAATAGCTTATATTTATCCAAAAAACAACAGATACCAATTATCCGCCAGATAATAATGAATTGTCTCTCATCACTTCTCATAACACAGAAGGTAGCAAAACAGAAATGGAGTTGGGCTGGACATGTTCTGAGAGCGGAGGATGGGCAGATGATCGACCAGAATCTTAAATTGGAGACCGAGATGCAGTAAAAAAAATGTCGGACGACCGCACAAAAGATGGGCAGATGACATAAGAGAGATAGCCGGAATATAGATACGAACGGCGCGTAACCGCGAAGAATGGCATAATAAAGGGTGTAACAAATTTTATTTAATTTGTTTTTTTACTTTGCGCACGTCACTGCGTTCAAGCTTAGCGCGACGCCTATGATTTTTCAAAACTGCGAGTTTTGATAACGCTTTTGCTAGGTCGTTTTGATAACACGTTTGACACGGTTAAGGTGATATCTCGTCTGTATTAGGTAAAATATTTTTAATTTTACATCGGTTTTTAATCATTCATTGATTTTAGGAAGCACCTTCCTTACCTTATACTTTTCTTTTTTGTTATAAATTTGGATACACCAACTATTCCGATAATAATTGAATAAGAACGAAAATTGCAAGAATTGAAATATTTTTAATCACAACTGCTTATCAGTATAATTTGGTTTGTGCCATTTTGGATTTATTACGGACGGAAATTTTTAACGCAGTTGAAGATTCTTTATTTTCCATCACGTCTCGAAGTTGTGACTCCCAGAGTTTCTCCTTTTTGGTTCAAGTGCAGGGGTACCGCAGACTTCCAAGCGTTAACGGCTCAACGTCATTTTTTCCGAAGTTCGAGAGCTGGACAACGATTGCGATTACTTGCATTACTTTATAAGCTGTTGGTTTCCGTTAGGTGGAAAATTTTGTATTGATAAACTTTGTAATTACCCGGGTAAGTGTTTTTTTTTTTTTTTTTTCTAACCCAACGAGCCACTTTTGCGAGCAGCTTTGATTTTCTCATTCGACACTGTAATATTTTTGAGTGTCATCATAGTTTTCGACAATGGTTTGTCAGTGCACCCGAACATTCGTTTGAGGACGATTTTTTTTTGTCATAACTTTTTGCCAACTACGCCGATAATTGTAAACGATTGACAACCTTTTATACTGTTTTTGATCTCTTGTATTTGGAGTTAATAAATACGCTTTGTTTTAATTTGTGTTTCTTTTCGGGGAAGCCGTACTGCAGTATTCAATTGAATTCACACTCTCGCTCACCGCCCTAAATCGGTTAGCTTTAACATCGTGGGCCTCTTCACTTTTTTAAAAAATCTGGATTTTTCCAGAGTGTGAAGAAAATACTGTCTTCCTGCAAGGGCAGGTAGAATTTTTATTTACAAGGGGAGGACTAAATGTCCATTATTAGAACGTAAAAGTCTGAAGAAGAAGAATGCAGAATCTTTCCACGCCTCGGCATTGCTGGAACCAAGAACTGGTATTGAAGAAAATGAAAGAAGAAAGAAAGAAGAAGAAATTATAGATAGCAGTTATACGCCAGATAATGAGGCAATATTGTCTTTCGACGAATCTTTCTTGATAGAACCAAACACTCGTATTGAAGAAGAAGAAAATAAAGATACCAGCACTTATAACCCAAATAATTATTGATAGCACAACATCCTTCCACTCGAGAAACCATTGATATACAATTTCAAGATGTGAACGAATAGCTTATATTTATTCAAAAAACAACAGATACCAATTATCCGCCAGATAATAATGCAGTATCTTTCAACGACTCGGCATTGCTATAACCAAGAAATGGTATTGAAGAAAATGAAGGAAGAAAGAAAGAAGAAGAAATAATAGATACCAGTTACATGCCAGAAAATGATGCAATAATGTCTTCCGTCGAATCTTTCTTGATAGAAACAAACTTTAGAGTAAACAAAAACAAAAGTTGTTAAGTAAGTCATTCTCTATATACCAGGTGCCCCTCTGACCCTGTATCTCTTAAATGAAACATATTAGAAAAAAACTCAAAATCCAAGTCAGATAGGGAATTTAATAAATTAATTTTTTAACTTGTTTATTCCAAGATTATTTAATTAAAGATAGGGAATTTAACGGACTACATATTTGGTCAAATATATTTTTTGGGAAACCAACCGTTTTTACAGAAATTTTTGAAATTTAAAATATTTTAATCGGCGAACATACTAAAAACGTGGCAAGTCGAATTTGGCCAACTTGGGAGTGGGTGAGTAATTTCATGACGTTTCGGGTAATTTTTCGGGGTAAAATAAACAATTCTATTGGCAGCACTGGTAAGATTACACGTTGTACAGTTGTGTGTATAACACTTTTTGCGTTGTTTAAAACTATATAAACTGTACACTAATAGTGTACTAGCAAACACGTGTTATTAATACAGTAATTAGTACTGTGTACAAGAACGCAATAAATATTAAGTATTTTAAAAATATAGTGTTATATTATTGTGAGATAACTTAACTTAGTTAGTTGAACAGTGAGTTGACAAAGGAACTGGTAAGTAATTACAAATATTTATACATCTATTCTCTATTATTAAAAATTTAGTTAAAAGAAAATCAATAATATGCCTAAATATAAGCTAAAACGCGCACGATATAGACAAGCTCAAATTAGATCAAATCTGATCATGGATAAAATTAATTTACTACATCAAGTAAACGATAAAAATATAGTAGTGAATAATCTTGATCGAGTTGAACCTATTCATTTTGATATAACCACAAATCATTCAAACCAAAATGTAAAAAGTAACGATAGTTTTTTCGATTCAAATTCGGGTGTATCTGATTGTAATGAAATTAACGACAACTTAAATGATAATTTAAATATCGATACATTTCGACGGTGTCAATGCAATACCTCGTATCTACACATTTTGTGAAAAACATTATTTTTGTGGATTCTTATTAACTGAACTGCGATGACATCTTGCGAGAAATTGTGTGAACTTATTACCCTCCCAAAGTTAATATAAGTGCAGATAAGTGTGTGCAAAACCTTGTAACTACAGTGAACGAGAGCTACAAGACATAACCCCGGTAAGTAAAGGCAATTTGTAAATAAAGTTCTTTTAGTTTTTTAATAAATCCTATATGAATAAAAATTGTAATATATAATTATGTCCATCAACTTCTATCGAACCAATATCTTCTACCTGAAGGAAGCGTACTACATCCGCCCTACCTAATTATAATAAATTGCATTTATTCAAATCACATAAATAAAAAGTTATATTAATGTCCTAATAAATAGAAGCATCCATCATGATCATTTAAGATATACCCTTTGATACTGTAATTTATTACCACTTCTTTTTGATAAGCTTTACAACCACTTTTGTATTTTAATATTTAAACACATCTGTATAATTTTAGTATTATAATGCATTTGTATAATTTCATATCCAAAATGCACATTATAAATAGTATGTAATTATTATAAAAGCTGATGTTAAATCAAGCTTCAAGTTAGTTGTTGTTTTGTTCTTTAGGCGTAAGCTTGTAACATTCATGACTGTATTTTTGTAACTTTAAATTAAATAAATCTTTTTAAAAATATAATTATTTGTGTGTGAAACATAATTGGCGCTGCGAACAGGATAATTTCACTTATTCTGGTTTACTTATTGGGTCAACTACGGGAAGATCAAGAAATTAACAAACTTCTACATCACCGTCCTGTGACAACCTATAGCCAACCTGAATTTGGAGTGTTTCAACACCTCAGAAATTATCCAAAGAATCTAAAGAAAATAATCATCACACACACCAAGCAAAGGAGTCATCTAGAACGAAACGTGAGCTTGAGAGTGGGAATGACAACCATCCTCTTATCACTGTAAGTTTTTGAATCCTTTCTTCTTTTATTTTTGTATTATTATTATTGCAACTTAATGTCAGATAGCGACATTGAATTAGAATTAGAGGAAATTACGAATACCTCACAGTTAGAAAAAATTAGTACACCTTTTAACAAAAGTCGTTTCGAACCTTATAAAATGTATCCCGCGACAGCTCAATCGATTGTTAATAATGCACCTCAACAGCTACCGCCGTTGATTCAGTTTCAAACTCAAGAGCTGACTGCGTTAACAAATTCATTACTTGAGTTTAAACCGGATAGCAATCTATCCACGTTCATATCGAGTGTAGATAATTTAGTAAAATTTATAGATAACAAACTAACGCCAACTCAATATTACTTGTTTAATGTATCGGTGTTAGCTAAAATAAAAAACGAAGCTAGAGATTATCTTAATTTTCATAATGAAGTTGAATGGACCAGGCATACGCCATGCACTTTTAAGAAAATACAGTGACCAACGCAATGAAGAACTGCTAATTTCCGCTTTGCGTAGTACCATTCAAACAAAAAATGAAACTTTTAATGATTACTATGACAAAATCTTATTAGCTCAAAACGATCTATTACAATATGTACAATTGCATGAAGAAAATCCAAATATTTTCTTATTTAAGAAATCATTATTTCAAAGACAAACGGTACAAATGTTTTGTTCAGGATTATTAGAACCCTATCGTTCGTATATTATGAACTTTGACTTAAACAACTTAGAAGAAGCCTTAAATAAATGCCGCATGTACGACAATAAAATTAAAGAAAATAATTACACTGACAACGTGCGAAAACTACAAAATGAACGCCATATGAAACCCACTGCGTTTATACAACCAGCGAGATCTGCACAATTTACACCTAGACAAACATTTCCAATTCAAAATATTCATTTTTCAAATTTTCAACAAAAACAACAGCCTCAATTCCAACCGAGACCGTTTGCCAGTTCCATAAATAAACCTTTCCAACATCAAGCAAGATTTCCTACAAACAAACAAGTTTTTGGAACAAAACCTGGTTCAACCATGCAAAGAACGCATTATAGTAAACCAACACCAATGTCAGTGCAAACTAGTGCATTTTCTAGAAAACCTAATCAATACCAAGCCGCGAATAGACCCGCAATTATTTCAGAAGAACTATTCAATAATGAAACCGAAACGGAAAGACATTTCAACCAAGATAATTATGAAAATTTTGAAATAAGACAACCCGAAGATGAAGAATTATATTTCCAACCATCAAACGGAATACAAGAAAATTGCTACGAAGAAGAAAATTTTCATATACCAGCCTCGGAAAATTCACAACTTCCGTCGACCTAAATTCAATTTGTTCACAAGCCAAACTGCCATTCTTTTACAATAATAAAACCTAACAAAATGTTAAAATAATGAATTTTAACTGTTAAGTAAATAATTACATACTACAAAGAAACATAATATTTAAAGAAACCAAAATAAACAAATATTCACATTGAACAGGGTTGAACTTAGAAAAATTTGAATAAACAAGAAATTAAAATCTGAAAAAATTATACTATAGAAAATGATAAAAATTACTAAAAAACTAAAAAATACTGTAACATAATATAAAAGCTTTTATTTCACGTTTATTGGCGATCATCAGTTATGTATAACAGTAAAAATAAAAAAGAACTAAGAGCAAATATACCAAACAAAATTGAAAAAATTTTTAAAAATTAATAAATTAAATAATGTGCTTACCAGAAATGAACTAACTAAAACCACGTGATGTGACTAAATGAAACTTTAGGTAGTTAAATAAAAATGAAT